>CM066333.1:83330450-84666700 GCA_033807585.1 Hydrophis major
CTCCGCTTCCAAAGACTCATCATCAAGGACTACCAAGGGAATCGAATCCCCGTTGTTGGTTCCTGCCGAGTCCGAGTCCCCTTCAAGAAGCACACAGCATACTTACCACTAACTGTCATCGATAGAGACAGGCCTAGCCTACTAGGCCTCCAATGGTTCGCGCCACTCGGCATTGAAGTGGCCGGCATAAACCGAGTCAGCAGAAGTGACTGGGAGGGAGACCTCATCCATGAGTTCAGGGACGTCTTCGCGGACAGCTTAGGCGAGTACAAGGGGACCCCGATTTCGTTCAGTCTAGACCCAAAGATAGCTCCCATCCGACTTAAGCCCCGTCGAGTTCCGTTTGCCTTAAAGTCGAAAATCGACGAACAACTTGACAAACTGATAGCTCAGGGGGTGTTAGAGCCCATCAATCACTCCCCCTGGGAAACCCCAATCGTAACACCCATTAAGCCAGATGGGTCGATCCGAATTTGTGAGGACTACTGGGCCACTTTGAACCACGCCCTACAGCAGAACGCATATCCAGTGCCGGTGGTGCAGCATCTCCTCCACTCCCTGGGGGGTGGGAAAGTCTTCGCTAAATTAGACTTAGCTCAGGCATATCAGCAACTACCTGTTGATGAAAAGATGGCACAGGCACAAACGATTGTGACGCACCAAGGTGCCTTTAAATGTACCCTGCTTCAATTCGGAGTTAGTGTTGCCCTGGGGATTTTTCAGAGCCTTATGGAGAAGTTATTACAAGGGATTAAGGGCGTGGTCCCCTATTTTGACGATGTATTAATTGCAGCCCCTACCAAAAAAATCTTACAGGACCGGTTAAAATTAGTCCTAAAAAAATTCCAAGAGGCCGGTCTTAAAGTAAAAAAAAACAAATGTAAATTGTGTACTGACAGTGTTGAGTTTTTAGGGTACCTAATTGATAGCCAGGGTATTCACCCTACTGAAAGTAAACTAAGGGCGATAAAAAACCCTCCCAGGCGATGAAACAAGGCCGATCTCCAGGCGTTCCTAGGCCTCATCAACTTTTATAATGTATTTTTACCGCATAAAGCAATGGTCACTGAACTGTTACACCGGTTGTTAGATAAGAAAGCAAATTGGTTATGGGGTCACCAAGAAGAACAGGCATTCCGCAACGTGAAAAAACTGCTCACTTCTGACTCTGTACTCATGCAGTATAACAAGACTTTGCTGTTAAATATAACATGTGATGCTTCACCTTTCGGAGTAGGCGCCATTTTGAGCTATATACTGCCTCATGGGAACGAAACCTCTGTTGCATATTTTTCAAAGACACTTTCAAAAACTGAGCAAAACTATGGACAAATCGATAAAGAAGCCCTCGCAATTGTGTCAGCCGTTAAAAGATTCCACGAGTACATGTATGGCCGGGCTTTTACTATTGTAACTGACCACAAACCATTATTGGGGATAATAGCTGGAGATAAGCCGACTCCCTACATATTTTCCCCTAGGATGACTCGATAGTCAGAATTCTTAGCTGCTTATAACTATCGGCTGCAATACCGCCCAGGGAAAGCCATTCCCCACGCCGACGCATTGAGCCGAGCACCGCTTCCAGAGACTCTCGACGATCCTGCACCAACGGTAACCATGTTGCAAATTGAGGCACTCAACTCGCTGCCATTAACCACCCGAGATATCGTGAGAGAAACCAAACGTGACCCCACCTTAGCGCGAGTCCTAAGCTGGGTAGAACGCGGATGGCCATTGGACCAATTATCAGATGACTTCACACCATTCAAGACTCGACAAACCGAGTTGTTCTCCCAAAAAGGCTATGTCATCTGGGGCGATAGAGTCGTAATCCAGAACGACTCCAGAAAGCACTTCTGAGAACCTTGCACGATGGCCACCCCAGTATCGTGCGAATGAAAGCCCTTGCGTGAAGCTACGCATGGTGGCCGGGCATTGACAAACAAATCGAACATTGGGTTAAAGCTTGTCCAAAATGCCTGGAAGTGAGCAACGCCCCACCTAAAGCCATTCCTACTGAATGGGAGACACCACGCGGACCCTGGTCCCGAATTCACTTGGACTTCGCGGGGCCGACCAAAGGCCACACCTTTCTACTAACCATCGACGCCTATTCAAATTGGCTCGAGATTCATCGCATGATGACTACAACCTCCGAGGCGGTTATCAAAACCTTGGAAAGACTATTTGCAACCCATGGACTACCAGACGTCCTGGTATCCGATAACGGGCCCCAATTTACAGCACTGTCATTCGAGCAGTACCTCACTGACCACGGCATTCGACATGCGCTCACCTCGCCTGCACACCCTGCGACCAATGGCAAAGCAGAACGCATGGTACAATTTGTGAAGAAAATCTTACAGAAGGTAGACTACGACAACATTGACGACAAGATCAATCGAATCCTTTTTTTACAACACATCACACTGCATAGCGTCACCAACAAAACTCCCGCCGAACTGCTAATGGGACGAAAACTCCTCTCCCACCTTGACTGGTTACACCCAGCTTACGAACCGGAAACACCACTAGGATCCAGTGGCCGCTGTCGTGCCTTCCAGGTAGGAGATTTGGTATACGCTAAAAACCTGTCGGGCGACCCATTGTGAGTGGAGGCAACAGTAGTTCGTGTAACCGGCCCAAGATCCTACCTTGTACAATGCCTTGATGATAGACTATGGAAACGCCATATCGATCAATTACGATCGTGGCTTCTGGCGGGCAGTCCTGAACTCCCCTATGACCAGACTGAGGGGGGGGAGGTACACAAGAAGATGAATTCCAAGGAGAAGAAAACCCATTCGAAGGGAATGGCGATATAATAGAGACTCAGGAAGTGGAACCAGAGAGGGAAACAGTTGCACCTCAGGGAATTACAGAGAACATGGGCAACGATGGGGAAATGAACCTGAACCAGAAACAGCCCAACTGCCAAACAACGATCTACCTCAGCATGATTGCAGCCAAATGACACAGTGAAAATCAAAGAGACTAATAAAACAACTGTCCTACCTAAAGGACTATGTAACTGCGCCCTGCAAACAGAAGCCAGGGGGAAGGGGTGTTGTGAATGTATAAAGTTTTAATAAAGCATAAGCTTGGAGTAAAGTGCAGGGTTCTGGCCCTGCACTTCTGATTGGCTGTTAAACAGCCGGATCAGATTGGCCCGCTCCAGGGAATCCGATTGGCCCTTAACAGAGAGTTCCTATTGGTTATGAGAGCTAGCGCTCCTCGTTGGTTATTGGTTAATAGTTACGGGGTTTGCCTATATAAGACGGATTAAAACTGCTATAGAAGTGAGAAGTCACTATGTAAATAAAGAGCTGAAGTTCACTGTTCAGAGGCTTGTCTCCATTCTTTCTTGCCCATGCTCCAAACATAACATTGATCTTGATATAAATCTTACACTGTTTGTATATCTTAAGGACACTTTTCTTCTGTATGATCCTCCCTGCAAGATACTATCAAAATCTAAAATCTTTTTTCAGAACCTGATTGCAAGATTAATGGCTAATAGAGCAAAGCTTCATCATCAATTTCCCAATGTTTTCTTTCAGAAGGTTGACTATAAAAAAGGCTGTTCAGAAAAGTCTTCAACTGAACATTTTTGGCCTAATACATATTTAAATGTTTATTTTAAAATACTGATTTTAAGAGATTTTCAGGGTTTTTTATGACTTGGCAAATATAAGCTTCTTGGATAAAATCGTCTGTGACCATTATGGAATCTTTCAATTAGTTTTCTGATTGATGTCCCTAAATTACTCAGCTCTTATCGACTGTTATGACTGCTTTGGTCTTCAGAGATTTAGTGTATCACTGAAATAAATAAAAATATTGGAAGCGAATAAACATAAGTGCCACTCAGTTTCTACCAAGCTTTAATATCTCCCTTGATGTTCTTTTTAACTATTTGTTTGGTTGTAGAAAGGTCATTAAGAGGGATGATTTTAAAATATGTCTTGAGTATGCTGATTATGGTATAGTTATTAATAAAATTGTTTGCCTGTTTGCTTCTTGCAGATTTTTCCTTAGCACTGTGTCAATAAATTGAGATACACTTTAAGAAAGCAGTTAAATCATAAGAGTATTCACCTTTTTATATTCCATTCGTAGCTATGAGCTATTTTCCCACAGACCTCAGACTCTATGACAAATTAAAAAGTTCTGTTTCCAGGAAATCAGTAAGGATGCAATTATTATTACCTACAGAGTAACATCAGTGGAATCAACTTATTCTTTTTAACTTACCAGTAACTTTATCTGTCCAAAAGGCATGGTCTTCATTGCTTGCAAGAAGATATATGACTTGTCCATTCGTTCCTTGGTCTGGATCTTGCGCTATTATGTGATGTGCTATTGAGCCTATCTCTGCATCCTCTCAAATGCAGGAAACAGGAGAAGAAACAGAGCCAGGGCTGTTATCATTGACATCTAAAATGATAATTTTTGCTGTCATTGAACATTGGTTATGCTCTGTCAAGGTTACAGCCTGATTTGAAGCCAATACTGTCAGAACAAAAAATGGAGTAATTTCTTGATCAAGGAACACTCCTGTAATTAAGGTACCATAAATAGGATGGATGAAAAATGGATTTCCTGTCAAGTAATTACTATGCACTGAATACTGAATATTTCTGTCTAAAAAACTACCATCTCCATCTCTTGCACTAAACGTATACACCAAAGTACCAATGGGCACATTTTCCTCTATCCCAATTACAATGAAGTTATTTTGGAATGAAGGTGAGTGGTCATTTTGATCTTCAATATCAATACTGAGGAAAACAGTCTTATTCTGCTGAGAATGGTTTAGAAAGTTAGTTACAACAACTCTGAAGAAGTAATGAAATATTGCTTCATAATCAAGTGCTTTAGAAATAAAGAGATCGCCTGTAGCATCAATTTCAAATGGAATATCAAAATCCTCTTCAGGGATAATAAATTGCTGTTTTCTGTTGGGATATAAACGCTGATCAGGGATTTTTATTTCTTTATTTTTTTAAAACAAACTGTATTGATTATAGAACTAAAATATCAAACAAACACATATACAACACACAAAAAAAGAAAAAGGAAAAAAGAAAATGATTAAAAACTAACAATTCTACTATCGACAGTCTATGGTTCCTTGTTTGTTAGCAATATTGGTGATATATTTACAAATACATGTTATTGCAAATATATAATTACTACCTCTTTTACATTTTACATTGTTTACTAATATATTTTTTATTTTTGTTCTATCCAGCTTCTATAATATTTTGATGTTTCTTTTTCCTTAAGTGCTAAAAGCCTGGTCACACTGCAAGAACTTTGCTATAGTGGTCCTGGAGTGGTGAAAAAAAATCATCACCGCTCGTAACCATTCACCACCATTTAACAGAAGTTGGCCTCTGTTAAGGCAACGCCATATACACTCGGCCTCCGCTGATGGTCCCTCCTACCGCTCCGAAAGTTTTGAGCTGCACAAAATATTGCGAGCGGTGAGAAGCGGACAATTTTCCGCTCCGGCAAAGTTCACCACCGCTCCAACAACGCCCGGTCAAAGTTTGGTACCGCTAGACGCAAGTTCGTGGACGCTTGGGTCCGCTAGGCCAACGCAGAAATCTTCAATGCTGGACCACCGCTGTTTTGCAAGCTTTGCCCGGGCGGTGATTAAACGTTGCACTAACTTTGGTGGAGCGGTTGTAAGCGTTTTACGAGCGGACACGGGATTCCTGGAACGGTGTCAGGCGTTGAAGCAGCGATCCATTGCGGTGATGAACTTTGGTTTGGCGTTGGTATGGAAGTGTTGGAGCGGAACCAGAATTTGGCTATAAATACGGGGAGAAATGGACCAGTAGCCCTTTTGGGATAGCCGTTGAGTGCAGACATCTCTTGTATCGAATTTGCTCAAAGTTACAGTAAAACTGTACTACCATGGATGCTGAGAGACTTTGTATGATTGGTGCGCTAGTCCAGCAGCAGAATCAGAACCTCCTCGGATTGCAATAAGCTGTTGACAGAAGGAGAAGAGAGAGGAGAAGGAGAGACAGAAAGATCTTATATCATATTTTCTTCCTTAAATATTTTAAACAATGAAGACTGGTTTTTAACTAATTTTGGTCAAAATAATTGGTTCTTCTGCAAGTACTCCTCATTCTATGTAAAAATGTTGAAGTAAAATACATAACACTACAGTATTTTTTTCACAGTTAAATATTTCTTGACGCAACCAGTAGGCCACATATATTTACCTGACTCCACTGCTGCCTGCATCTTCTTGGAGGCTGCTGCCTTTCCTCCTCCAGCCTTCCTCTTCTTTTGTCCATGTCCCATGATGAACTTCTATCAAAACTCTTTGAGAACTTTATCAAGCGATCTGTACAGCTCCGTTACGGTAGTCCAAAGCGGCATGTCGCTAAATCAATTACTTCAAACCCCCGCCGAGCCAACGCACGCATGCGCAGAACACCGCTTTATCAACGCTCACGTCACCGCTAAACCAACGTTCCCTACCGTTAAACCAACGCTAAAGCAACGCCGGCTTCAGCGGTGCACCACTAAGGCAACACCCGTGTTTTCGAATTTTTTTCCCATTTTGTGCGCGGTGACGAGCGGTGTCGAAATTTGTCCCCCTCTTCCTACCGTTCAAGGAACGCTATAGCAAAGTTCTGGCAGTGTGACCAGGCCTTAAGATCCATCTCTGCACAGACTGTTATATTCTGAATAACCATTTCCTCTGTTGGAATATCTGCTTGTTTCCAACACTGTGCAAAGGTTATTCTGGCTGTAGTAAGGATGTGCAGTATTATATATTTGACTTTTTTAGAAATTTGTCTGTTAAATATCCCCAATAAGAAGAATTCTGGTTTTAATTCAATTTGCTCCACCGTTATTTCCTCTAACCATTTTTTTTATTCTATGCCAGTATCTTTGGGCTTCATTGCAGGACCACCACATGTGAAAGAATGTTCCCTATTTCTTTTTACATTTCCAGCAATTCGGATTCATGTTCATTTTCGCTATTCTCAAGGGCAAAAGATGCCATCTATAAAACATTTTATAGGCATTTTCTTTATATGTTGTGATTTTGTAATTTTATTATTCCTTGTCTAGACCTTTTCCCATTCTAATAATGAAATGCTACGTCCTATGTTTCTGCTCCAAGTTATCATGTTGCCTTTGACTACTTCCTCTTCTAATTCCATCTTTAATAAGTAATTATAAAATTTAGTTATATTTTTTTAATCTGGACCTAATAGAATTTTATCTAATTGTTGTGCCTCAGTATAAATTCCAATTTTTTTCTTGTCCTGGCTATATCTATTTTGAATTTGCAAATAAGCTCACTGGTCTACTTGTAGCCCTTGTTCTTGGAGATCTTGCCATGATTTTAAAGTTCCTTGCACATCAAGAAGGTCTTTGTATTTTATCATTTTATGAAGATCTAGATTATTTGGATGTATCATCGCTTCCATCGTTGAGATCCAGATTGGGATTTTTAAATAATTTTTTTTTTGTTCCAATTAGCCAATAAGGAATCTCTAATTATATGTCTGTGGAAATACTTCTGCTTAATTTTTCCAGTGTCCCATAAAAATGCATGCCATCCTTTCTGTAAATCATGGTCTTCTAAAAATAAGATCCTTTTATTCAACAGATTTACCCACTCTTTCAACCAAAGTAAGGAGGCTGCACTATAGTATAATTCCCAATTTGGGAGTGCCATAACTCCCCTGCTCTTCATATCTTGCATTGCCTTTAGGTTTATCCTCAGTTTTTTCCCTTGCTAAATAAATTTGGCAATTATTTTGTTAAGTGCCACAAAGTAATTTTTATGTATTTTTATTGGTATTGTTTGGAATAAGTAAATAAATTTGGGCAGAATGTTCATTTTTATAGTGGCAATCCTCCCTAATAAGGAGATTTGCAATTTAACCCATATCTCTAAATCTTTTTTGACTTGCTGTAATAATTTATTATAATTATTTTCCATTAGAGTTTTGCATTAAGGTATCAACCAAATTCCTATTTAACTTTTTTTACTATTTGTAATCCCATTATCCTTTTCAATTTTAGTTTTTGTTTTTCTGTTAAATTTTTAGTTATTAATTTAATTTTTTCCCTATTAATTTTAAGTCCTGCAACTTCCCCAAATTGATCTAACTCTTTCAATAGTTCTTGACCTGTTTCAATTGGTTCCTCTATGAAAAATACCATATCATCTGCAAATGACTGAAGTTTATATTCTTCTTTTAAAATTTTTAATCCTTTTATTCCTGGGTTCTGTCTAATTCGTGTAAGCAATGTTTCCAAAGATAATATGAAGAGCAGGGGAGATAATGGGCATCCCTGCCTGACTCCTTTCTCTATTTTTATTGAGTGCGTGTACTCCCCATTAATTATAATATTCACCTTTTGTGAATCATAAATTGTAGTCATGATGTTTTCAAATTTAAATTCATATTGTAAATTTGTTGGATTAGGAATTGCTAATTTAGATTGTCAAAGACCTTCTGTGCATCCAAGAATACAAGGGCTGTTTGTTTTTCCAGATGGGCTTCGTACTATTCCAAAACATTTGGTACTATTCTTAAATTATTCCTAATTTGTCTATTGGGAAGAAATCCATTTTGATCTTTATGTAAAATTCATTCAATATTTTTTTTAATCTATTTGCTATAATTGTGGTAAATATTTTATAATCAGTATTTAACAGGGAAATTGGTCTATAATTTTGTATAAGTCATAAATCTGAATCTTCTTTCAGAATCAGCAATATCAGTGTCTCCTTCCATGAATCCGGCATTCTTGCTGCTAGTAGGACTTCATTATATACTTCCACCATGAGAGGTCCTATTTGTTCTCCTATTTTCTTATAAAGTTCCCCTGGTATCTCATCAGATCTTGGGGTTTTATTGTTCTTTTGGTTTTCTATTGCTGCTTTTAACTCAGGCCATGTGACGTCTCTAGTTAATATTTCCTTCATCTTCTCCTTGATTATTTTATCTTTAGTAATACCCAAATAGTTTCTTATCATGTCCTCATTTACCTCCTTCTTTTTATAAAGATCTTCAAAAAATTTACTTGCAATTTCTTTTTTCTGTTCTATCCCTTGTTGGGCATCCCCGTTCTCATCCATTAATTGGTAGATCAATCTTTTTTGTTTTTCTTTTTTGTAGGCCAACCACCTTCCTGGTTTATTGGCCTGTTCAAAAAATATCTGTCTGGCTGTATTCAACTTTGAAACCATTCCTTCTTGTTCGATTAAATTTAATTTATGTTTAGTTATTATCATCTGTTTTTTTCAATTTACAATCTTTTGGGGTGTTTTGCAGCTGAATTTCTAATTCTTTGATTCTTTGTTCTAATTTATTTTGTTGGACATATTTTTCTTTATTTCTTTTAGCAGTGTATGATATCATTGTGCCTCTTATTATTGCCTTCATTGTATCCCAAATATTCTGTTTCGTAGTTGCCTCATTATTATTTTATTTTAAAAAATAGTCTAATTCCTCGTCAAGTTTATTCATAAATTCTTTTTCTTTAATTAGCTGTGTATTTAGGGTCCACCTTTTCCTTGGTTTCTTCCTGCCTTTCCACACTATCTGCATTGGGTTGAGATCTGTCCATTCGTTTGGTAAAATTTCAATCTCTTTTAATTCATTTACTAACTCACCATTCATCCAAACCATATAGATTCATGTCCATGATTAGTGAGGATTGGAGTAAAATGTAAATTGCTTTTTCTCAGGGTTTAATTTCCTCCACATGTCTATCAAATTTAGTTCAATCATCATTTCTTCACATTTTCGGTAGTTCTCTTTTTTTCTTCTTTTTCACCCCACTACTGTAAACTTTCTGGTGGTCCACAATAGCATTGAAATCCCCCAAGATGCAAATATTCCTTTTATCTAATTCCACTAATTTCCCATATAATTGTTTAAAAAATACCTTTTGGTTATCATTAGGGGCATAAATAACCACAAGTAGAATTGGAATTGATTTAATCTGAATTTGTAACACCAGAATTCTTCCATTGGGGTCTATTCAAATTGGCTCTGCTTTCATATCATCTTTCACATATACTGCTATCCCTTTCTTTTTCCTAAAATCTGCTGGCGGTGCATACAAATTCCCTAGCTTGAGGCATTCTAGATACTTTTCTTCTTCCTTCCTTATATGAGTTTCCTGTAAACATATTATATCTGCATTTTGTTTAATTAATTTGGTTAATATTCTTTTCCTTTTTATCCTAGAGTTTAGGCCATTTATATTAATTGATAGTATTTTCTTTTCTTCATCCATCACCTAATTGACCCTTGTTCTTTGTCTTGTAGTTACTCCTGTCTCTCTTTGTGGCTGATTGTGCTTCTTCGGTTCTTCTCTCTCTTGATGTTGTTTGTTTTTCAAATTCCTATGATTCCCATCTCTATTATTTTGATAGTCTTGGTCGTCTTGCAAATTCATTTCTGATTTGTCTCTACTATTCGATTCTTCATGGCCTATCAATCGTTCATAGAATTCTTAGGCTTTTTCCACTTTAATTTTTCTTTCTTCCCAAGTGATTAGCATTCCCTCTGGGATTAGCCATCTGAATATGATACCTTCTTGGTTTAATTGGTTCGTCAAGAATTTATAATCTCGCCTCTGCTCTCTTACTCTTCTTGGGATTTGTTTAAGCACCAAGATTTCTTTTCCTTTGTAAGTAATTGTTTCTTCTCTAGAAATATTGTATATAATATCTCAAACTTTCCTTCTGGCAAATCTCACAGAGACCTCTGTTGGATGTTTATGTCATCTTGCGTAATTTGTACTCACTCTATATACTTCATCTAACTCTTTCAGAATATCATACTTATATTTTTCTAATAGGTCTGCTAATATTCCTGCCATCACTTGTTCTAAGTCCTCTTCTTTAGATTCCATTATATTTTGGAATCTCAGATATGCTGCAGCCTTGTCTATTTCCAGATATACCAAGAAGTCATCTATTTCTTTACTCACATTTCTTAATTGCTCACCAACCATTTCCAGCTTCTTTTCCATTTGTTCCATTCTTTTCTCAACCTCCTTTATTGTTGATTCATTCCTTTCTAGTGCTTCCTGTATTATTTCAATTTTTTGATCCAACTTTAAGATGTCTAATTTCATTTTTGCCTTTAAGTTTCTCATCTCTTCTTTTAGTTCATTTGTGTCAGCTCTTGTTTCAGTATGATTTTTCACCATTATTTCCTGAAACTTCAGCATGTACTCTTGTAAAGTAAGAAGGGTCAATTGAATATTGGCATTCATGATGGTAGGTTGTTTTTCTCCAGGTAGAGTTTCTTCAATTGTCTTTTGTGCCATCACTGAGGTTGATGGCATTGGAGTTGTTTGTATTGAAGAAGTCTTCTTTCCAGTTTTAAGTATTGTGTTAGTGACAGAGGTCATTTCTTATAAATTTGTTTTTGTTTTTGTATTATATTAAATATGCTGTCCCAAATTAACATTCACTATTGAGAAGTAACAACTATAAATGGCCACTACTAATATGATATGTTACAGGATTAACCTCTCTTATCAATATATATAGTCTCCAGAACACTTTTACAGCTAATTTCTAAATCAAATATTTGTAGATCTTAATAATATATCAAATTCCTCTATTTAAATTTAAATACTATTGTCTTGTATATCTATAAGTGCTATAGAATCCCAAATCTCAAAATAGTGTTATGAAATAATATTTCAAATACTTGCAAATCTAAGTAAAAAAATATCAACCATGCTATACAATAATTAATTAATCTGCAGTAATCACAATTAATAATTTAATTCAATCTAATCAACACCTATAATCAAATATCTATAACTAATTAATTATCACCTCCTTTTTTGTGTGTATTATAACCAAATATAAACTTCAATATTTACTAATGTATTAATTAAATCATATATAAATTACATTTACCACATTCAAAAATCAGTTGAGTTGATGTCAAGAAATAATTATTGCAATCCGCAAAATTTAAAAGCTTAAAGTGTCTTAATATGATTGTTCATGTCAGCTGGTGCTCCATTCAAAATCCAAGAAAGAAATACTTAGGCTCCTTTAATCAGAGAAAAGATATCTTTCACTGGAAATCAAGTGGTAGCAACAAAAGAATTCTGAATCTGAGAAAATGGGCACGTAAATCACATATACAAAGTAATGGCAACGTTCCCACCCCGATAGTTCAATTGGCTCATCCAATTAAAAGTTGTGTATATCATCATGTGAGCATCTCCAGGTGGTGATGAGGCTTCTGTCCGTTGACCTTGACATAATTTGATAAAGGGTTGCAGCTGCGCATAGCATAGGATAGAAACCTAAGCCCCCCCAGTTTATACAGTTCTGGTTTATAACACCTTCAGCTCTCTTCCCATAACCATTCTCCCCTCCTCCCCCTGTTACTTATGACAGCTGAAAGATGCAAAACAAAGGGAGAAAAATCTTGAAGGCTGATAGTTCAGTTCTTTGAGATTCCTTCACCGAGTGCACCGGAAGTACAGAGTTGCTGAGTAATGTCTCTGATTTCACTGTCTCACCGCACTTTCTGCTGTAGCTATTTCTCCTTTTGTTTAAAAGTTTTACAAGTCAATTTTTAGATTCAAATAGTCTCTTTCTTTTATAAATCTTTTCCACTTACTACAGCACCAGTCCAATAATCCAAAAAAAGACCAGTAAATTGTTCAGTTTCATTCATGGAATATTTAAAGTTGTAGTTTAATTCCTTACTTCAAGTCTCCCCCTGTCTCAAGTTCGTCCTTCCAATTTTCACCAAAGTCCACAATTCAAATCCTTCAAAGTTCCCTTAAATTAAATTGTTGTTCTTTCTTTCTTCTTCTTTTCTCTCCTCCAAATTATTATCAGTCTCTCAGATTCTTCCGATTCTCTTATCTTCTCTCTCTGAGCGCTTGCATCCTTACCCTCTTCTGTCTCATGAGCCCTTTCACTTTCGCTGCTACTCATATCTGCTTTGGCCGCTGTTTTCGGGCTTCGCTCCGACTAAGATCCTCCAATATTCAATGCTCAATCAGGATCACAAATTCTTTCACTCACACTCTTCGTTCACCACAGTCTGTCACTCATTCGCTTCCTTTTCTATGTAACGATCAAGGCTTTAGGATCGCCATTGCTGACAATCTCTTGTTGTCGATCTCCACAGGGTTTCTCTAGGTTGCGATGAGAATTGCCTTTTCCACACCGTAACTTGAGTCTCCCCACAGTGGCACACTTCTCTACAAGATGCATGCACCCCGAAGGGTCATTCCAACAGCAAGAGGAGATAACGTGAAACCCAGAGCGAGCTTCAGCACCTCCGTTCACCCATATCTCGTCACCAGAAGTCCCGATCAGGGATTTTTAAAGAGCCCATTCTTCTCAATACCTCAGACTTTTTGCCATACCAGAAAATTTTAGACCTGCTCAGATCATGGGCTCGATCAGGGATTTTTAAAGAGCCCATGATCTGACCAGGTCTAAAATTTTCTGGTATGGCAAATGTCTGATGTATTGAGAAGAATAAGCTATTCCTTCGGCAAGAAGTATTACCTAGGGAGGAAAAGAATGTATTTGTTTATTAATGGCATTTTGTAACATATTTTTTTGAAATGGGAATGATTAATAATTCATTGACTGATTTAACATTCATTTCATTAAGACCAATCTGTCTTGAAAATTTAAACAAGATCAGCTTGAACTTTCCATTTGTTTCATAAGACCTCTCTTTTGGGGTTAGGCCTAGATTAGCCTGCACAGCTGAAAAGATTCCACTTAGAAACTCACAATTCACATTACAACAGAACACCCTTAGTTCATTATTCCCATAAAATAATATTCTTATATAGGAGATAATGTATAATATCATGATGGTTAGCATGGCCTCATTTTCTAATATTTCCAAGCACTTTTGTGTTTGTTAGTATAGAACCCATGATGTATAATCAATGATTCCCATCTTTTGACTAATTTTGCAAATGATCCTTCGTACAGTGGCAGAAGTTACTCTGCTACTTCTGTAGTAACTCAGAAAGAATTCCAGAAACAATATTCTACTAATTGCATAATCAAGAGAAATTCAGGTGTCTCTTAATGCTAAATGAAACAATCTTCTTATTGACAGCCTGGATACTATGGCATTTTTCAGGGTTAGAAGGTTAGTTCAACAGAACTATCCACACTTCTTCATGAACTATTAAAAACAATCTTCATCCTATACAATGTTCAGCATGACTTCCTCTGTTGTGTTTAAGCCACAAATCTTATTTCATTAGATGCAAAATATTTTTTGTTATCAAGTCACAATTAAATATTACTACAATTAGATTATTTATACTTAAAAATACAGTGTTTTTTTATGATCAAGAGAGAACATTGCTCTTTATGTTAAACAACAGAATGTATCAAATTTTGTCCTATTATTTGTATAGTTTCATTTGGTTGGTTATAACTGAATGCACTGTAAGTGGCAACAAAAATTCCAATGAAACACTCAGGTACTTAGTAACCTTATTAACACACCCAAAGATTATTAAAGGATCAACCTAAGAAATATATAAAAATACCTATATTTTGACTAAGTCACAATTAACTTTTCACATTCAGCGAGATCTGAGTGCAAAGAAGTTAGCAGGAATCATTCTGTAAGTTGATAATATACCATCTGTGGCTTTAGAATATTATGCATTTCTTTTAAACCTTTGATAAAACCCTCAGAAGCTTCCAGATTGCCCAAACAATTGTAAATACATGTGTCAGAAGAAGAAAAATTATTGTAGAAGATAGGTAGATAATAATAATATCAGCTGAATGTGTTTACTTTGATCTTAAATTTAAGTTAAACTAAATTTATTTTTTGTCCAAGCTAAGCATTTCTTTGCTCAGGATTGATGGATCTTTGAGAGTGTGGTCCCACCACACCAATGAAAGGCACTGAAGCAAAAATGTGCATCATTATTTTTCTGCTGCTTTTAGTTATATTTTTAATTTTTCCATATGTGCTATGTAATTGTATTATTTAAAGGGATATATTTCTCTTAATGAAGGAAATATTCAAGCCACATTCTGCAGCACCTATATTTTAAAATAAATAAAGGATGAAGAGATTGAACGAAAAGAGATTGAAAGTATGATGCTCTGGACAGGGTATCCATATGTCCAAAGTGTCATTCTTTTTTTTTCTTTTAGTTGGTTTGTTTAACTGTGTCATTTCTTTTTCAAAAGTACTACTTCTCAAAAAACACTGTATGCTTAAGCCAATACCTCAATACTGATGACTGTTTCCCCTTGAAGAAAAGTATCTCCCTTGTCAATTGCTGTGATTACCATTTGGTAGTTTGAATGCCAATTATATAAAAGAGCTTTGGTAGTTCTTTTTTTTTTTTTAAGCAAGTTTTATTATTCATATTTTAACATCTCTTTTTAGTGAACAGCATGATTACAGGTTTCACATATACATGCAAATATGACCATGGTTACATATTCAATATTTTTATCCAGTTCCTTATCTTAACAGTGCTTTTATACATTTTCTATTTTATTGTATTACTCCAAATATTTATCTCATTATTTAATTCACTTATGATAATTTCATAATCATTATACTTTAGCATTTTTAAATTCTAATTTTTAAAAAAGACACTTCTTCTATAAATTGGTTTCCCCTCTGAAATCTCAATATAAGTGTGCCACCTCTAAGTTATAAATTCATTTATTTTCACCCCTTTTAAATCTCGTTAAAACATTTAACATTACCTAAAACATTAAATTTAATAATCCCTTTAAAACACAGCATATATAAATCAGATTCTGCATGATTTTTCTCCTTTTAAATTTCATTAAATTCGCCCCCCCCCAAAAGGACATATTAATCTACTCATTCAAACAGTGAAACAATCCTAAGCCCTAAAGTTAATTCCATTTCATCTCTCCTCCTATATCATTTCATTTATTTCCATATATTTAATACACATATTCCATTAATTATTCCTTTCATATTTAAACCAAAAAAAAAAAAGCCAACATTCCAATCTTAAAAATATTTCAATATATCTAATATACTTATTCCATTATTTGTTACAATTATCTCTCTACATAAAGAGGAAGAGCATTAGATTCCATTATCCAAAAAATAACAATTCTGTTTTTCCATCTTGTCAATCTATATGTCCCTATTTCGTAACTATACATTTATTTATATTACCCCTCAATACTTTGCAGAATCCCCTTTCTTTATGATAATCAAGAGCTTTGGTAGTTCTTAACTCACTGCTACGGCTGTCAATCTGAAAGTGACCTAAACTTTCTTCTGAAAGAGATACATGAGCATTAATGGCATGTTAAGAAAATGTTATTTAGAAGAACCTTAAACAATGTTAAGTACAAAGCTGAGAATTCAATTCCTGCTGCTACTTCCCACCCCTGTCTGTATGATATAGAACTCTTTCACATGACAGGTGGAACATAACCATGTCTCTCTAAACGTGCACATATTTCTCTCTGTCTTGCAGTCTTAAAGACTGTCATTTAAATAGAAATCAACTTCCAATTCAAGGGAAAAAAATCTAAACGAATATCCTTTATAAACTTACAGAAGTCTCTGGTGCTTTCAAAGAAGCAATCTAATTTCTTAGGGTGCAGTTTTAACCCCTCATAACTCCATGTTGAAGAGATAAGGATATACCCAGTCAATATGCAATAAAGGTCATTTACACCAATGGTGATCAATTCAAACTTATAATCCATATTTGGCCTCAAATTCTCCAAGATTTCACTGCCTGAAGTCAAGAAGACCTTTTCCTCTATTTTAATAGTGTAACTTTCTATCCTTCCTTCAAATATTATACCTGAGAATTAGGATATTTTCTGTTAAACTCTATATATAGCATGGCAAGTTGCTCTATAGTAATCTCTATACTACTAAAACTCTAATTTCTGTAACTGGCCGAAATGGTATACCTCAGAGCAAAACTTTTTGAACCAAAGTACCACCATGGTCAAATGGACTAACTTACGGAATACATCCAAAATACAGTATCCATGATGCCCACAGAATTAAAATTTGGCAAATTTTATAAATGTCATAAAACATTTCCTGTGCTGAAGTTTCACTGTGTAACCGTTGAACATGGATCATTTTCAAGGCAGGTACATCTTTGAATGTACCCCAAATTTTCTAGTGTGGACAATACATTAGATGTCTGTCACTGCTGAAGACATTGAAGAATCTAGTAAGGAAATACCTCTGAAAGTATGTCCTAATGGAGCATGGGTTGCCCAGTATCCTCTAAATTGGGATTAAAAGTGAACTTTATTAGTTCCATCCATCTGCACCAAGTTTTAACAATCTTCCACTTTTAGATCCTGCTCTACGTCCCAGATCTTTCTTAATGATTTCCCAATTTTCTGAAGAAGCTTGCAAAGGGAAAATGTGGAGAAGAAGGAGCAGAAAATCTCATTTTAGGCATGGGTCTTTTTTTATATAGAATACTTCTTTCTATAGAAAGTTCAAGTCATGGGAAGGTATAACAAAGATCACACCTTCATTGTATTTCATTCTCCTAATGGAGAATCTCAGTTGGAAAAGAACGACCCAGAGGCACACAAGTATGATGCTATAGAAATTGAATACATTAAATTAAATAAAAAAAATTGCAGAGATTATCAGCAGGGAAAATCTTGAACAAGGACTGTAATCTGCCAATAAAGTTTTTATTTTAAAAATAAAATAAAAAAATATATACTAAAAAAGTTTTGCTTTGCAGGCTGAAGACTAAAGTGGTTTCTTGGTGAATATATATCAGAAAAGAACTTTGTAAAAATCCCACATAGTTGATACCCCCAGGCAGCAAAGCACATTTTGCATCCTGTGGTTTTGAGCACAGTAGCTATGCTATTTTATAACATATCATAAACCCAGCACAGTTTAAAGATAAACATTGGATTGATTGTCATGGCTTACTTTGGGAAAATAAGATCCAAAACACAGATGTCATCCATTCAGTTTATCACAATTAAAATAAATGTATTAATATATTAAGTCTTATAACAAACTGGATATGTGACATCTGTGTTCTGGATCTTATTCTCCCAAAGAAAGCCATAGATTCTAGATTCTTCCATTTCCTAAGTAATTCCAAGAAATATGAAAGTCAAAGAAAAACAGACCAAGGAGAGAAGCACACAATAGATACAAACTCAAGGTAAACCAAGCCAAACTTGATTGCAGGAAATACGACTTCAGCAACAGAGTGGTCAATGTCTGGAATACTCTACCTGACTCCCCAAACCCCAAAAACTTTAACCTTAGACTGTCTATTATTGACCTCACCCCTTTCCTAAGAGGTCTCTAGGGGGCGTGCATAAGCGCACCAATGTGCCTACCATCCCTGTCCTATTGTTTCTTTTTTTATTCATATCCATTTCATGTATTCATAACCATGCTTATACTTATACCTGTTATCTTATAATTGCTTGACAAAATAAATAAAATAAAATAAAAAAATAAAATAAAATAAAATAAAATAAAATAAAATAAAATAAAATAAAATAAAATAAAATAAAATAAAATAAAATAAAATAAAATAAAATAAAATAAAATAAAATAAAATAAAATAAAATAAAATAAAATAAAATAAAATAAAATCCTAGAGCTAAGGAGAAATTCTCCTAGCAAGTGCAAACAATCAACCAGTGAAACAGTTTGCCTTCAGAAGTTGTGGGTGCTTCATCACTTTTTATTTTATTTCATGTATTTGTCGAGATATAAGTATAAACATGATTATTAATAGATGGAATGGGTAAGAATAAAAGGGAACATTAGGACAGGGGTGGTAACCAAGCTGGTGTGCTTATGCATGCCCCTTAAAGACGTCTTAGGAATGGAGTGAGGTCACTGCAGGCTTTTAAGATAAGACTGGACAGTCTCTTGTCTGAAATGATACATGGTCTCCTGCTAAAGCAGAGGGTTGGACTAGATGACATCCAAGCTCCCTTCCAAAGCTGAAGATGTTCTTGTTCCAATCCTTATGGTATGGGTAATGTCTCTATGGGATCCCCCAGCAGGCTCAGCTACCCTCCAACCCACAGAATCCCAGTAGCTCAGTAAAAAGTAAAAAAAAGGGAGAAATAGTCACTTGAGTCTGTAGCATTCCTTGTTACAAATAGGTGGTGCTAAATGGATGACAATGACCAGATGCAGCCATACTATTTTTACTTCATAAATATTAATTATTACTTGAGGATAACGAATACAGCACTATTCCATTGTTTCCAGAATCAAGGTCTTTGGCAAATATACTGGCAACTAGTGTTCCTGCTGGTTGCCTTTCTAAAACCTAAAAGCAAACAATTCAGTTAAAACAAAATGTTTCAAATTACAAGGAATTGGGATAATTTGTGTTCCAAAATAAAATCATGACATGATTTAGAGACATTTTTCACAAATATATTCACAAATGCCATATACTTAGTGGCGGATATTTTTTATGTTATCTATTTGCCCCTTTTCTGAATGGCTGGAAGACCATGATTATCATACTTATCAAAATATTTCTAATAGTCAAATTGATTGATTGATTGCGAGGATGCTTACTTCTAGCTCTGGCCATAGGTCAGCAGTTATAATTTCTTGAGATTGGTTGGAGCTCTGTTTTCCAGTCCCAGCATAATTAAACTGATGTATTAAAAATACCTCATCTCACTGACTAGCTGATATAAATACATTTATCCATTTAGAAGATATGTCAGAGCATTGTCATAGCATCTACTTCATTGATTTTTCTGTAATAGGTTACAAACACACACACACACACATCTCGTAGCAGGTAGCAATATTTGGCTAATTATGATTCCAAAAAGATCACCTGAATTAGATTTTATTAATATTTGAAATTGGGAACATTATCTGACAAAGGTAATGACAAACCAATTCCATATGGTTGCGGCAAGAAGTTCATGTCAATCATTGGGCTCTCAGATCTAATTCTTTCACATTTTGTAACAGGGTGTCCAAATTCTAATTCAAACGTTTTACCACAAGGTGGTGACCAAAACCAATTTTTCTGCATACATACATTCATACATTTTTTTTAACTTGCCTGTAATGCAAATTGAATATTCTCCACTGGGGAGAATTCACATTCAAATTTAAATTTAACGTCCTCCCTATTCCGTCCCACTGTAAAAAAAAAAATGTTTAAAATGTCCCCAAAGCCCTTTTTCAAACCTGCACAGTAACAAACTTCGTATATTTTGTAAACCTTGAAACATAGCAGATCCTGGGAGAAGCATGGATGGTTGTCATTGAGATCCATAACTGAGATATAAACAGATATGGTAGCATTATGTTGAGAGATCCCATGGTCTGTTACCAAAACAATCAAATGGTGCTGAACTTGCTGCTCATAGTCTAATGCCACCCAGTTTATAATTTCCCCTAGTGAAAAGGAACAAAGAAAAGAAAGAGTATTGTGGGATGCATTCTGATAGTCTTAGTAAGTAGCACAAGATACCATTTGCAGCTTCTGTCATTTGGTCCATTATCCAGAGATTACCAAGAATGGTCATTCAGCATTATTTGAGCATCTACTGTCATTATGCAGTAAATGACTTGAATTTCACACAAAAGTTAGTGTCAAAGCCAGATGCTATCAGCCAGAAGCAATCAGATTGTTAGGGTTCCAAGTAAAATACCCATAGCAAACATAACTCCAAGGCTGGAGAATAGTTTTCTTTGGATATATCATATTGGCACAGGCTGGTGAAAACCAACTCTGAATGTTTCCATACTTTTCACCTAATTAAAAGTAAAAGTTTTCTCCCTGCCCTAAACAATCAGTCACATGATCTAATCAAAGTGTTATCCAGTTGCCTAGTAACTTATGTGATAAGCATCACATAAACATCATGCACAGCCAGGAACAGAAATAACTAAACTTCTCAGTTCTGGTTTGCAGGGCTTCGGCAGCAGGCAGGAATCCGCGATCGTGCACGGTTTCTGCCTGGGCTCGCCGCTAGAGTGCCCCAAGCCAATTTGGCTTAGGGGCTAAGCCACCCCATAGAGGTGGTGAAGACAGGGGAGACCCCAGCAGGGTTCAGGAAAGCCTCATCTTTCCTCCCCAGCTAGCTAAACTCCCTTTCCCGAAGGCGATAAGAGTGGTGGTCAGAAATGGCCACCTCAAAGAAGCACACAGCCAGAAAAAAGAAAGTTCAGGAGGAAGTTAAGAAATGAAAGTTTTGGCTGACCGGGATAAGAAGCAACAACTGAGGTATCCTGGAATTTAAATTTTACAAAAGATACATCGCTCCCAAAGAAGATTCAGAAGCAGCGAATGAAAGTGAAAAGGGAAAGGTTTTTTTTCTCACTCTCCTTCCTTACATTGACAGCAGATGAATGAGAAATGGGAAAAATCTGCTTTGGCACCAACAGGTAATTAAACTGGATTAAATGCCAAGGGGACAATAAAGATTTCTGAACACTTAAAAAACCTTTTTTTGCTGTAAGTGGGAAGGGAGAGGAAAAGAATAAGAGCAAGATTTGGCTGGAGGAGGCTGCTTGGAATTTAAAAGAATCTAAAGTTAAATCGTAATAAGACTTCTAAAAGATACATTTTAACTGGAACTTTGTAACTAAATAGTAACCCCAGGAAGAGAAAGTGAAAAAAGAAGAAAGTGTTAAATGAAACAGCTTGTGTGTATTTGGATTGCTTGGTGACTTTGGGACTTCTGGAAATTATATTTGAATGATTAAAAACAATTGGGTGGTTGTTTTTAAAAAAATTTAACAATGGCATCAATTGTGGATGAACTGAAAATGGAATTTAAAAAATATAAAGAAGAGGAACAAGAAGGGAAGGGCTTTTTTGGCTCCGTTTTTCATTTCTTAGAAATGGCGATCTGTATCTATGAGAAACTACAAGAAAAGACTGCGCAACAAGAAGACTGGGACAAAGAAGAAGCCATCTTTAATGAACAAGTAACTTTACCTGGGGAAGAAAGGGGAAAAGGGGGGAAAGAGAAAGGAGAATTTAAGACTTAAAAAAACAACCAAAAAAGGGGAAAATAAGGTGAAAAGTGGATATAATGTCAGAAAGCAACAGAAAAGAGGAACACAGAAGAGGGTGGAGATCAAGAGACAAGGGGGTAAAAAAGGTAGAGTGGAGAAGCAAGGGAGGAAGGAAGGGAAGAGAAGTTACAAAGATTTGAAGCAAGATGTGAAAAAACAGGACTTATTCAGAGATAATGGGTAAAAATATAACTGAAAATGTTATTCGGCAAAGGTACATAAGATTGTATTGTTATACTTGTATTAGAAATAATGTTAGAAAATTGGAACAATATATGATTAAAAATGGGATAAAAATGGGTGTAACTCAGAGAAACTTTTTTGAACAAAATAAATGAAATGAAATAAATGAGAGAATCGAATTAGGAAGGAATGGGAACATTTTAATTACACATTTTTTTAAAATATAAGTGAAATGTGGGGGGGAAGTAACTATGCAAAATTTATAAGTGTTCTCATAGAAGCATGATACCTATTTGAAAAGTAATGTGTAAAATGTTTAAGATTTAAATGAATATTAATTTTAACAATAGAGTTGAATTGGTATGGATTGTTGTTTTAATTATATTATACATTTATAATTTCTTCTTTTCTTAAAATATAGTGTGTAGCTTTAGAATGTACTAAGCAGAATCCGAATGAAAGTTATGTATTATATTGTTATAAATTTAGGGGAAAGATATAAAGGCATCATACTCCAACCAGTGATTATAGGAGAAATTTTGTTTTAATGAGAAAAGATAATAGACAGCTGAAACAGGACAGACAAAGGATATAAGTATAATGATTTAAATTGAGATGAAATAAATAAAATAGAATTAAGAGAGTTAAAAGAGGGGAGAAGCTATATAGAAAACGTAGAATGGTAATAAGATATGGAACAGTATATAAAAATGAGCATGAACTTGAATTTGTGTCTGTATGAAGAGATGTAACCCGTGATCAAGCTGCTTTCAAAAAAGATGTTTTATGTTTTCATATTTTGTGTTTTGTTTGTTTATATTTGTTTTTTAAAAATCAATAAAAATTTGAAAAAAAAAACCTAAACTTTTTGCTACAGATAAAGATTCTGGGATATATGGAGATGTGACATATAAACTGATTCCAGGAAGTTACGGTAAGATCAGTCATTTGACTCCAGTTCCAAAGCCATTTATGTTACAAGTAGCTGTTTTTTAAATCTTTGGGAAAGTTTGCACTCCAGTAGCAATTAGAACCATCTGGATTTTTAAAAAAGAAAATCAAATTTACATAAATCATGCCCTCATAATCCCATGAATATTATCGGAGGATTGCTCCATCTTAGAGTGAACACAGAAAATGATGTGACATTGTGCAAGATCTGATTTTAGATGGAAAGTGTACAGATTTTTTTTATGCCCGAGAGTCACATTTCACTTTTGGACAGTTTGACAGGGAATATAGTCCAAAAGGAAAGGAAAGGAAAGGAAAGGAAAAGAAAGGAAAGGAAAGGAAAGGAAAGGAAAGGAAAGGAAAGGAAAGGAAAGAGAAGGAAAGGAAAGGAAAGGAAAAGGCAGAACAAAATTATTGAGGTTATATTACAGGCAATAATACTACTCCCATAGATTTAATCATTTTATCCCAAATCACATTCAAAGATAAAATTGGTCTTTAAAGATATTGGTCTTTAATCCCATGCTGTGTACATTGGCATTTGCCCAAATTTATTATAAACTTTGTTATAAACTTTTATTAAAAGCCTGAAAACGCTAATCGTGCATATTTTGTACCCTACAGAGCTCTTTCAGTTTCCCCTGTCAGGTTTCAAGATATAATTTGCTTAAATAACCTTTCCAGCACACTATTACCACATTTAACTGGCCCAGTGCAAAAGCTCTCTAGACAGAGCTAATATAAACGGAAAACACTTTCATGGGTTAGGGCTGGAGTGCGACTGTCACAATATTCACATCTCCCGGTTTAAACGATATATCAGCTGTCCACCAGCTAAACAAAACTGTACCTTTACATCCCTAAAAGGCTGTCAGAGGTGACCAGCAGACTTGCACCAAGAGTCCGAACTTGAAGATTGAACCTCAAGCTTTGCATTCTTTGCTTTGTTTGATGCTTTATTAATGTTGGGAGGAGTCCCTATCTGGGCTATGGACTCTCTCTGGAAGTCAGAAACGGGCCCATTTCCAACCTTTCCAAACTCCCAGAAGACCAAGGTGCTAATTTCTTTTTCTAATGCAGAGGAACTTCATTTGCTTGCTAAATCAAGATGTTACAGTATGCAAAAGTTATATAGCTAACAGTTTCCTTAGTTATATAGCTAACTGTTTATCTTAGTTATATAGTTATATGCTATTCAGTTAGTATTACTGTCTACTGCTTATCTTAGTATGTAGTTAATTTTTTTTCTCTTCTTTTAATAGTGGAATTTACAATTCCAGGCGGGGAGTGTGCTGTCCCAGCCAGTCTATGGGAATTGGATAGTTACTTAGGAATTATGAGCTGTCCCCTTAAGGGAAGGCATCAAATGTAGTTAAAGGTATCCTGAGAAATGTAGTTCATGTCACGTGGCCACATCTGTAATCCCGATTGGTCACTAATTTGACCCTTGAGAGGTTGGGGGAGTTTCCCTTACTTTTGCTTGAACTCCTTAACTTATGGCAGCTTCTTTCTATCGCTATGAGATGGGTTAGGAGATAACCATCTTTTACTACAAGGCAGATATACAAAGGACTGGTCATTAAAGAAGAACTTCATCACAAACGTGAGTTATGAGGGTACCTGATGAACCAATAAACATACTTTGTTATGGACATCTTGTTGAGTTATCTATCTGCATCTGTACAGTTTACAAATCCACCTCTGTGCAGAAGGCAGAAAAGTATGTGCGTAATCTAGTCGGCCTGCTGCACCATGGCCAGGGTTGGGAGGAGTCCCTATCTGGGCTATGGACTCTCTCTGGAAGTCAGAAACGGGCCCATTTCCAACCTTTCCAAACTCCCAGAAGACCAAGGTGCTAATTTCTTTTTCTAATGCAGAGGAACTTCATTTGCTTGCTAAATCAAGATGTTACAGTATGCAAAAGTACTTGCATTTCATTGTTATCTTTAATTAAACTCAGGAGGCAAAAATAATTCTTATTACAGGTAACACAAAATGAGCTACACTGCCATGAGTGACCAAATAATGCTTCAAAATTACTAATGGGGCTATTATTACCTTGAGTTATTATTTGTACTTATACTTCTAATTTTTCCCTATTTTTGTGATATATAAACTGATAGGAGAGATTTTATTGTTTGGAGCACGACAATCAATATTTTATACTTCTTCTTGTGCCATATCTGTCATTGGATGTTGGCAATCATGTTGGCCATTCTATTTTTATCAACAGCCGTTCGAAAAAATGCTGTTGAGTTTTGTACAAACTAGACCCTTAGATTTTGAATCCATGATGTTCTTCTTCTGCCTGGATCTCGTTTGCCTTCAAGTGAAGGCATACTTAAGTGAAGTATGCCGTATTTTTATGGGTATCGCACCACATGTCCGAAATATTCTACCTTTTGCTTTTTAGTGGTTTTGATGATTTCCTTTGGCTTTCCAGGCGGCTTATCACCTCATTTCTGTTTTTGTCAACCCAACTTACAAGTAATGGCTGCCTGTAAATCCACATTTCAAATGTTTCTAGTCTCTTCAAGCGGCTTTCTGTCAGAGACCAACTCTCCTTATCAGCATCTGATAAGCCTGATTTTCAATCTTAGGCTTATGTCGTGACTGCAGAAGACCTTTTTCAATTTGAAGAATGCTGTTTGAGCTTTCTCTATCTTTGTTTTTACTTCAGCGTACAATATTTTGTACAGTAAACTAAATATAACTGGTTGAGATATCAGTTACGAAAAAAGGAAATAGT
The DNA here is from genome assembly GCA_033807585.1 of Hydrophis major. Classification (NCBI taxonomy): domain Eukaryota; kingdom Metazoa; phylum Chordata; class Lepidosauria; order Squamata; family Elapidae; genus Hydrophis; species Hydrophis major. The sequence continues at coordinate 83,356,413 of CM066333.1, forward strand.
TCAAAATTCCTGAAAATGTATTTGTGTATTTGTTTTCTTAATCCATATTCCATCCTGTTTTATATCAGTGGTATTACAAAGGCAAAGATGCTGAAATGCCATCATGATTACCTGCATATAGCCATCTGCTAATATAAGGTCTGAGGCAGGAAGCACCTTTAGAAAAAGATTGCACCATAACAACTGTCTGCTAGTATGAGGAGGAAAGAAAAAGATTATGCAGGCAAGAACAGCCTGCTATTCTACAGTATGATTGGAAATCCAGGTTGTTATGTATTTATTTGAATAGGAAAAACACATCTCTATTTTCTGTTAAAAAAAAGGAGGGGAAACGCTTTTGAGATTTCCGTTTTTTAAAATTAGATTTCCATTTTGAAAAATTAAAATTTTTAATTATGTGCCATGTGGAGTCACTGGAGTTGGTCACATCTAAATTTAAATTCTCATCCTCATCTCAACAGCACCACATACATTATTTCTCTTTTATGTATCTGTTCATATTTAAACTCAGTTTAATTTAAGAAGACATACTTCCAAACAAACATAGAAATGCAGACTTCTTCAGTCATAACTGAGACTCGGTGAAATTTTGCTCAACAGCCTTCCTAACAAAACCTTGAAAAAATATTGGGTTTTTTTTTTCCTCAGGACAGAAAGCTAGCTAGAAAGCCTAAATCTAGTCTTTCTCTCATATCTAATGAGATAACGTCCCTTGGAGAATTGAGACATTTTTGCCATAACCTAGATATATTCTAACGCAGGGGTGGGCAAACTTTTTGGCTCGGGGGCCGCATTGACTTTTAAAATTTGACAGATGGGCCGGGTCAGCACAAGATTTTTTGGGAATTGTCCCCCCTTTCCCCTCCCCTCTTCTCCTCCTTCCCCTCCCCTCAGAGGCCCCCTGAGTCAGAAGTTGCTACCGCCGGCGTGGCTCCAGTCCCGCATTGCCTTGGGAAGGAAAAGGCAAAAAGGAAGAGCCGCGGCGGTGCTTTGCAACGGCGGCAGCAGCACTGGAGGCTCAGGCTCAGCAACTCCTGGTTTTGCCTTTTCCTTTCCAAGACAATGTGGGACTGGAGCCACGCGGAGCTGCGCCAGCGGTAGCAACTCCTGACAGCCCCAGCCGGACACCTGAGCGGAGCCCAGGCAGAACTGCCTGTTGCCGCTGCCGGAGCACCACTGGGTCGCCTTCTCCAAGCAGCCCGCCTGCCCACCTGCCGGGCTTCCCCTCCGCCGTGCGGCTTGGGGCCAGGTGCGAGCGCCCACGAGTTAAAATAAAGCCGAAAGTTGCTGGGAAGTTGCTTGGGTTTCCGGGGCTTCCAGGGCTTTGCAAAGGCAAAATTTGCAGGTAGGAACATCTTCCCGCCGAGGAGTGGGAAGGGTTCCGCCCGGTGGGTGGGACGGGCTGCTTGGAGTGGGCTGCCGTGCAGCTCGGGGCGAGGCACGAGCGCCCGCAAGTTAAAAGTTGCTGGAAAGTTGCTCTGGTGCTGGGAGCAGGCTTTTAAAGCACCACCCAAGCAAAGTTTAAGCAGCCTTCCCGCTCCTCAGCAGGAAAACGCTCCAGCCTGCAAACTTTGCCTTTGCAAAGCCTTGGAAGCCCCGGAAAACTGAGCAACTTCCCAGCAACTTTCGGCTTCGTTTTAACTCGCGGGCGCTCATGCCTCGCCCGAGCTGCATGGTGGAGGGGAAGCCTGGAGCACCGCTGGATCGCCTCCTCCAAGCAGCCCACCTGCCCGCCCACCCGCTGGGCTTCCCCTCCACCATGTGGCTCGGGGCCAGCCACGAGTGCCCGCAAGTTAAAAGGAAGCTGAAAGTTGCTGGGAAGTTGCTCGGGTGCTGGGAGCAGATTTTTAAAGTGCTGCCCAAGCAGGACCGCCGAGCTGGGAAACGGGGCACCAAGGCAGGGCAAGGCTCCTCCAGCAGCGGTCTAGCTTCAGGTGGCTCCAAGCAGCCCGCCCCACCCACCGGGTGGAACCCTTCCCGCTCCTCGGCGGGAAGATGCTCCAGCCTGCAAGCTTTGCCTTTGCAAAGTTTAAGCCTGGAAGCCCCGGAAAAAAAAGGGGGATCGGCGGGGACTCACCTTCGGAGAGGTCACACTCGAAGGTGATTTTGAACTCCCAGCCGAGGCCTTTGCAAAGTTCTTTTCTTTCCTACCCCTAGATCGCTCCGCACTGTTTTGCAGCTTTGGGGGCCACGTGGCACAGGGCAATACGCCACGCCCAGCGATTTTTTTTCAGGGGCGGGCCAGATTGGACAGACCAACGGGCCGGATGTGGCCCGCGGGCTGTAGTTTGCCCACCCCTGTTCTAACGACTAGCAAAAACTGAATTTTGAATTGTTACAAATAATTACATGAAAAGTATTCTTCTAGTCTCTATTTTCAAATGTTATTTTCACTTATTAAACAGAAGAATTATAGTTGTCTGTGTCTTCCCAATAAAAGAACATTGGAAAAACATGCAGTTCCATATAAAGACCATATAAAACTGTTTCAATACAAGATTCATGAACACAACCAAAGAGTGCCTACTAGGCTGACAATTTAAAACTGATCAGAAATGTATGTTTGCAGCTCAAAAACAAATGTTACTTTGTAAAGAAGCAGATAGCACTCCTAATGCATTTCACCTCAGGGTTAGTTTTGTTCTCAGCATCAGACACCATTGCAGCTAATTAGAAATCATTTGTGCATAGGATCATGTTGACTGCAAGAACCTCCATGCAGATCAGAATCAGATGTCTGGCAAGAATTTGTTTCAATAAGCCATTTGTAATCTTTACTATTATCAGTTTGTGTGTATATTGTCAACTCATAAAATATTTCTTTGGTTTTTTAGAGTTGCCAACAGAAAAGGAGGGGAGGAAAGCAGTACATTCCATAAACGTTTTCATAGATAATTTCTAGGCAGCTGAAGTTTCTGGCACACAAAATTATAACCGGAGAGTATGATTGATGACTCTTGACTATGGATGTGTCCCTTTGGAGAATATGAATTATGATACACCCAGGGGATGCGGGAAAACCAGGGTCAAGGATGAAATGAATGGTGTGTTTCAGAGTCGGCTACAGCCAGGTAGCACTGGTATGTTCATTCCTAATAAATCTTCTTTAAGCTCTGAAAACCCCGGCTAGAGATTTATGATTTAAATGGAGGTAACTACCAGAGCCCTGACATATATCATGAATTAATTTATATAGTGTAATGTTGTGGGGGAACATTACACGATTTCCATGCCATGGAAATGTGAATGCTGCATTGGATATCCGACATCTCCCTTCTTGACCACATCACAAATGACACCATTTGACAAATATTTTGGTGTGGCAGCTGTTAAGCCTGGGTTCCCCAACCAGGGTTAAGGAGACAAGCTAAACAGAATGTGCAGCGTTAGTCAGATAGGCATACAGATAAATGAGTGATATAAGTTTGTATGTTTATTAACATACAGTAAAAATAACAGATACGCTTGTGCTATCAAAATATAGTTTATTCCATTTAGAGTTTATAGCATAGTAAAATAACAGTCCATTAGTCATGTATCATTTAGTCAGTCCATTCAAGGATATTCAGTTAGCAAAGTCCGTGTAGAATATCCTATGTCAGTTCACTTACAAATCAGTCCTTTGTTTATCTCTCCCGTTCGAGTAAAGCAGTCTTGAGTCCTTGCAGTAATCAGAGATCATCAAAGCCAGAGAGAAAGCAAGCTGTCGTCTTGCTTCTTTTAAAGTGCTTTCACAACCACTCCCCTAATTACATTCCCATATTTAAAGTTGCAGACACTTTAACTTATAAACTATGATTACATAGTTATTATTTTACCTAAACCAGTTAGGGTAAACAATGTTATCCCTAACATTCTCCCCTTTTAGGTAATCATAATAATACTATAACTATTTACATCTTTAAATCATATTTATTACAACTCTCTTTAAACTTAATTACTCCGTGAGTTTTTGTAAATTGGTCTGCAATGTTTTCTTCTGTCATGCAGTATTCCAATTTAATTAGCCCATTCTTTACAGATTCTCTAACATTTAAGTATCTTAAATCAGTATGTTTTGATCTAGTTTTTACAGCAATACTAGTAGCTAATTTTATGGCTGCCTGGTTGTCCTCATATACAATAATGGAATCTTTAACAGTTATACCCATGTCTAATAATAACTGTTTGTACAGAATTAAGTCAGTGCACAGTAATGCCAGACATGAAAATTCCGCTTCCATCGTGGACAAGCTGATATGCTGTTGTCTGATTGACCTCCACCCTATTAGTGTCTTACCAAATAATATAGCCATCCCAGATGTTGATTTTCTTGTGTTTATATCAGTTGCAAAACTTGCATCTGCATAGGCACTAAGACTCAAATCACCCTTTGGTTCTATGTACAATGCATGGTTCATTGTTCCTTTAAGATATCTTAAAATTCTCTTTAATGATTGCCAATGACATTGATGTGGATCCGAATTAAAACGTGCCAGCTGATTTACACTATAAGCTATATCTGGCCTAGACCAATTGCTTATATATGATAAGCTGCCAATCAAAGATTGATATATTGACTTATCAAATTTGGGACTTTGATCATCAGTTTGGCAAACTTCCTGACTCATTGGAGTCTTTGCCGGTTTACAAAGTTCCATTTTAAACGTTTTAATTAATTGGCAAATTTTATCTTGAGATATCTTAAATCCATTTTTTGTTTTGTTAATTGTCAATCCTAGATACTTTTTAATTTCACCTAAATGCTTTAATTTTATCTTTTGGGCTAATAATGATATAATCTCATTAGCTTCATTATTAGTCTTAGTTATCAAAGCAATATCATCTGTAAATAATTACAATAATGACACCGTTCCATTATTTTCTCTTTTAAACACATATGGATCTGCTAAACCAGATTTAAAACCTATATTGTTTAACTCTTTCACAATATATTGGTTCCACTCAAACCCAGATTGTTTCAACCCGTAAAGACTCTTTTTGAGTTTCCAACAATCATTACTATTTACTTTATTGTCTTTTATACCTACTGGTTTTCTTAAATATATAGTGTGCTGCAATGGTGCATGCAGATAAGCAGTTTCTACATCTAAATGATTAATGAAATATCATTAATAAAGCTGCTCTTAAAGATGTTGCTTTAAGGCTTGGTGCAAAATCTTCATCGTAATCAGATGCAGTTTGATTAAATCCTTGAGCTACTAACCTAGCTTTATGGGTAACAGTCCCATCATTTCCAGTTTTTACTTTAAATATCCATTTGCACCCAATGGATTTTTCTCCTGGAAGTAATTTAGCATCTTCATAAACTTTCATTACCTTTAATTTAGCATCTTCATAAACTTTCATTACCTTTAATGAATTTAGTTCTTTTTCCATTGCCTTTTGCCAATTCTCCTGATCCTTAGCAGGATACATCCTAAGTTCATCTACACTAGTTGGAACTTTAGTTACTTGGCAAACTATACTAGCTTGATACCTATCAGGTGGTCTAGTTACACGTGTAGTACATCTAGGTATTACAGGACTTACAGGTGGACTTTCCTTTATTAACTGTTCTTGATTATCTAACTCTTCCTGATCAACTGTTTCCTCTAGTTCTGGTCCTATTTGCTCTTCATGGACTTCTTCTTTAATTGGACTTTTCTTATAACTAGTCTGTTCTTTTTGCCTTTTGTAGGGTTCAATAATTACTTCATTATTTAAATCTTGCTCTAATCTATTCCATCCTACATGTTCTAGGAATTTAGCACTAGCACTGGTGGAAACTCTAGATGTACCTGGTTCCCAGAATCTATAAGATCTATGATTAGATTTATATCCTACAAAAAATAATCTTTTAGCTCTATGCTGTCCTTTGTGTCCAAGTTGTGAAGGGATATGCACCCATGCTGGTGCTCCAAATGTGTGCATGTAACTTAAATCAGGTTTTGTACCATGCCACAGTGTGAATGGTAATTCACCTGTTGTTGAATTAACAACATTATTTAATATATGATTACCACACATTATTGCTTCTCCCCACAAATTGTCAGGTAATCCTGAATCAGACATCATAGTTTGTGCCATTGACTGTAGTGTTTGGCCTCGCCTCTCTATAAAGGCATTATGTTGTGGCCTATATGGTGCAGACTTTTTATGTTGAATACCTAACATTCTTAGTCTATTCTGGAATTTATTATTTGTAAATTCTGTACCATTATCTGTTATAAGAGTTACTAATTTCTTTTTAGTTTTCCTTTCAGCAAATTTTATCCAATTAAAGAGATTTAGATACATTTCAGTTTTGCTCTTCATTAAATAGCAAAACCCATATCTAGAATAGTGGTCCATTATACTTAATATGTAACGAGCTCCTCCTACACTTGGTTTTTTTGGACCTATTAAATCAGCAAATACTACCTCTAAAGGCTCTTTGGTAGTAAATCCTTCAACTCTATTAGCCGGTGTGACCCTGGCTTTGCTTTGATTACAGGCATTACATTGCAAATACTTATTACAAGGTTTTAAACTTATTCCCTTAGATAATTCAACAGTTTTCTTAAGCATTTTAAAATTTAAATGCCCTAGCCTTCGATGTAACAAGTGAATACATTCATCATGAGGTTTCATTATCAAAAACTGTGTAAGCCACTTTTAAACCATCATCATTTAACACATATAATTCACCTCTTAAAGATGCAGTAATTTTCTTATCTTCTTTTTCAATTATGCAGTTATCTCCTTTAAAAGTAACTACATACCCTAGTTTAACCAAAATTCTAACTGAAATTAAATTAAACTTAAGTTGTGGTACATATAACATTTTTACATTCTCTTTTATGAAAGAACAATATGCTTGACCTTTAGCTTTCAGTTTCCAGCCATTGGCTAACGATATCTGCTGTGTACTCTTGGACATTTTAATAAAATTTTTGTTATCATTTGTTATACAGTGGGATGCTCCACTGTCAACCACCCATAAATTATTTTTTACAGCTCCGTTACTATACATGGCTAACTCTAAATTTTTATTTATCTTTTGATGACTTTTAATATTCTGGCCAGCGTTCTGGCGCTTTGCTTTTTTACAAAATCTTGCCAAATGTCCTCTTCCTCCACAATTAAAACACTTTTTAATTGCGTATGCAGTAGGAGATTCATTATCTTCTTTTTGAGGTTGCTGCCTCCTTAACTGGTCTCTTTCAAGTCTTCTTCTGGCCTCTTCAATCAATCTGCCAGTTATATCAGTTAAAGTTAGGCTTTCCTTTGGCAATATTTCAAGGGAAGTTACGTAGTTATCATAACTTTCATTTAGTGATGATAGAATTATGTAGACTTGGTGTAGTTCAGAGAAAATAAGCTCTTTCTCGTGCAGTTCTTGAAAAATGCTTTGCATAGTTTTCAAATGACTCAGCATATCACCATTCATCTGGAGATGCGTACTGAAAAGCTTTCATGTAAGATTTATTGAGCACCAACGTTATCTCGAACATAAATCCTCTTCAGCTTCTGCCAACACCCAACAGCCGTTTGCTCTCCATGGATATGAACAAGTTGTTGGTCAGTTAAGGTTAACCCAATTATGCAAATAGCGTGTTCATTTTTATGCATAAATTCTTCTATCTTTGGTCTATCTTCATCATCCTCTGGATCCCATTCCTCTACGTTTGGTGGATTTTCAATTATGTTCCACAAACCTTCTCTTCGTAGAAGCAGACTACATTTCATAGACCATGATACATAGTTTGTTCCATCCAACTTGGATATAAGGGACAAACTTTGTAGATTGACTTGTGCCATGTTTTCTTTATATGGATATAAAACTATAATTCATAAAACACAGCTGTCTGTTTACTGTAATGTATAACAACACAAACTCTCACTTTTACATAAATCTGTTTTATCCTAGTTAAACTGACTTTGCAGCCTCTGGGCCCATAACCAGTGTTAAGCCTGGGTTCCCCAACCAGGGTTAAGGAGACAAGCTAAACAGAATGTGCAGCGTTAGTCAGATAGGCACACAGATAAATGAGTGAGCTAAGCTTGTATGTTTATTAACATACAGTAAAAATAACAGATACGCTTGTGCTATCAAAATATAGTTTATTCCATTTGTAGCATAGTCAAAATAACACTCCATTAGTCATGTATCATTTAGTCAGTCCATTCATGGATATTCAGTTAGCAAAGTCCGTGTCGAATATCCTATGTCAGTTCACTTACAAATCAGTCCTTTGTTTATCTCTCCCGTTCGAGTAAAGCAGTCTTGAGTCTTTGCAGTAATCAGGGATCATCAAAGCCAGAGAGAGAGCAAGCTGTCGTCTTGCTTCTTTTAAAGTGCTTTCACAACCACTCCCCTAATTACATTCCCATATTTAAAGTTGCAGACACTTTAACTTTTAAACTATGATTGCATAGTTATTATTTTACCTAAACCAGTTAGCGCAAACAATGTTATCCCTAACATCAGCAATTATAGAGAGGATGAAAGAAGGCCGACTCCTCTGGTATGGACATGTCCTGAGAGCAGCACCTGCCAAGACTGCCTAACAACTAGAAGTCAATGGCCAGCGACCTCGTGGATGCCGAAAACAGAGAGGGCAAGACACCACCACCAAAGATACGCAAACCACGGGCCTGCGCCCTGAAGACATGGCTGACTGCGCAAAGTGGCGTTTAATGAAAAGGGAACCCTGCACTTGCTGGAATATGCTAGAACAGGGGTCAGCAACCCACGGCTCTGGAGCTGCATGTGGCTTTCACCCCTTTGCTGTGCCTCCGTCGTTCAAAATATGCATCACAACTACCAATATGCAATACCTGCTGGCACACAATTTATTGAGCTTTTCAACCCCCGGTAGGCCAACCATGGGTAAATCCAGGAAAAGAAAAGTTTCAGAAGAACATAGAACATTTAATTCAATTAGATATGCTAGTTTTGTGGCCATTCAGGAAATAGTCAGGCAAGGGAAGGGTTTTGTGGCTCCCAGTGTTTTCTTTCTTGTGGGAAACGGGTTCAAATGGCTCTTTTGAGTGTTTAAGGTTGCCAACCCATGCTAGATTGTGGTGAAGTCACCGGTTGAAGGGGATGGGCCCCTACTACAGAAAGTAGAGTTCCAGGTAATGGTGAGAAAACGTCTGAGAGCAAACCCTTAGGTATACATCTGCCAAAATTCTTATCAGATATATTTATGATAAATTTATCTGCTGCCTATCTCACCAGAGGCTACTTACTCTTGGAGGTATATCAATAATAAGATATCTCTTTGGGCCATCCACAAGTGGATTTGGTTGCTTGTGCTTCACAAATGTAGAAATAAATATTTTTTCTTACCCAAGTATTTCTCTTGACATTTGTTCATGTTTAATTTTTTTAACTTCGTTTACTTAATTTCCCTGTGCTCTGGAGTGACTTCCCCTCCCTACCGCACACACACACAACAGGACCCAACTTGCTTGTAAGAAAGTCTGTCTTTCAGGCATTTAGTGTCAGTTGAATGGGACTGCTTCTGAGTTTGTTTTGTAGTGCATTTGCATGCTATTTTTTTTTTATTTAGATAGCTTGTTTTTTTTAAAAAAAGGGTATAACTGGTGTGTTTATTCATCTGTTGTTCTATATATGTGTCCAGATGTACAAAGGGTAATTTGGTTTTGAGGATAATTTGCAAAATAACACTATCAAAGAACAGGTGTCTGTACACAATACTAATTATTTAAAGAATAATTAGTACTATAACTGTACTTCTACTATAAATAGAACATACTACACATCATAAGGCCCCTTTGGGGGCATTCTACCCCGGAGGTGGCTATTGGACTAAGAAAATCCCACCTGCAGCCTGCTCATGTAATACTTACCTAGTTTTACCCAGCTTCTGTTAATTTTGAATGTTTTAATTTCTTGTTTTTATAGTGTAGGCCACCCAGAGTCAATAGCAAATGGGTGACATAGAAATTTAATAAATAAATGAGCAGTGTAAGTTTTCCATACAGAATGGATTGTTCAGAGAAACAGCTTTTTATTATGCAGAACCACAAAGTCTAATATTTTAAACTTTAGCTGAAGCAATATCGGTCTGATGTGAATATCCCCAAAATCTCAATACACTATGTAATTGCCCAAAGGTTAATTATTTGGAGCGAGTTCTCAATAGGAGCAAAATACTACTCCAATTAAAATTTTATTGTCAGAAATTGCAAATATGAGCAATATTAGGGTTTAATAAAAATACGTTATGCCCATTCTTTATATAGTAGCAACTTTATTCTACATTTATACTGCATGCTAGCATACATACAAGAAACTTATTCTATTTTAATTTCCTTAAAAATAAAAACAATGCAATTAAATTACAAGAGCCTACATTTCTATTTACCGTATTTGCCGGCGTATAAGACGACCCCCCCCCCCCCGTAACTAATCATCCAATATTTACACAATGTGCATGTTATTCTGTGTTGGTCAGCCAAACGATCCCAGCAGGATCACCGGAAACGCCCTCCAGAAATCCCTGGGGCTGCAGTGGCAGGGCAGAGTGCCAGTGGCCGTGGGAGGAGCAGGAAGGCAGGCAGCCTTCACATGGCCCTGCCTGGGGCGACAGGAGCGACCTATGCTCTCGCTCCCCCCAGTCGCTGCAGCCTTGGGTGGAGCGAGGAGAGTGGGATTCGAACCTGAATCAGAGACGAAGGGAGGCTCTTGGTGGAAGCGACGCGGGGGATCCGGGAAGCCAGAGGCGCCTTCGCTGCGTCCCACAAGCATCCAATGGCCGGCAGTGGATATACTGGTGTATAAGACGACCCCCCCACTTGGAGGCACGTTTTTCAGGGCAAAAAAGTCATCTTATACGCCAGCAAATACGGTATCTACAATTTGGAAGCAAAACCAGCCAGATGACAAAAATGGGTATTTCTACAAATTCGGAATGTACCATTCCATTAGATATGAAAACACTGTTTGAATTCTAATCACACTCTGAGGTATGCTAACAGGAATCATACAATCTTTTTCACTTCAACGTGATCTAAACTTCCTGATTTTGAGGGATCTCTCTCTATTAATCAACTTGGAACTCATAATCTGAAAAAGAATGATCATAACAACATCTAATATTTCTTACCTAAAAGATATTCACTGCAGTACAGATCCACTCATTAATTTTAGTTGCTATTGTTTCTCATTAGAGTGGAGTAATATACATATTACTTGGAGATAAATTTCATAGAATGGAATGAAACCTACATTTAGTCCTTGTTTCTTTTGGAGAAACATGCCTCACCAGCATTTCAATGGTACACTTATCAATTACCTGCATTGATATAGAAGAGGTGATTGTTTTAAAAATACTTTTCATACAAAAAAAATCTAAATAGTTTATTATTGTAATAGTCTTGCCATAGTCAAGGAAATAAATAGTCCCCTTTAACCCACTTTCGTGTAGTGGTTGACTCAGTCCAACTCATTGCCTTGAACAATGGCAAGAATAAATGAAACACATAACAGAATCTGTATTTTTCCTTTAAATAAATGTGAAAAGATCACTTTGTGCTTTAAAAATTGTTATGAAATCAAACATTACTAGTACTTAATATATCCCTGACAAAATAGTCCAAGTGGCAGTTTTATCCTTAAGTGCTAAGGAGAATTTATAGAGCAAGATTTTTTGTCCGCCACAGTATAGACTGAATGTACCTCAATATTGTAAATCTAGGATATTTTCCACTCTGTGGTTCTACGATTATCATCCAGAAATGATATCCAAAAGTAATGTAGTTGTAACATTATCTTCTATGATCATCATTTTATTGACAATTAAAATTGTGCAAATCAAGATTTATAATAGTTCTGATATTTCTTAAGATGAATATCCTCATAGTAACTGAAGTAACCATTGAACAGCTTATACCCAGTTCCTAGTTTTCTCTGGATTGTTTCAGTACCTTGTAAAAATCTTATTAGAAATTGACCAATGATTTCTCAAAGTTTTTCAACAAATTTATGTCAAATCAAGGTTGGAGTGTGAAATCCTTCTAGCGAGTAGTTTTGCAGCCTACCCTTTTGGAAGCTATCCTTGTGGGCTTTTTTTGGGTGGGTGGATGTACTCTATATACTTGCCCATTTAACCATCCTATGTATGGCTCCTGGAGAATAAGATAGTATTTTAAAAGATTGTTTAGAATGTGGCATGAGTTGCTGTTCCTTGGAACTTCTGGAAGATTACACTCGAATTGAAAGTTCCCATTGATATAAAGATCTGGGCATCGTTCCTGAGATTAGCTCCAGCTCATTGGTCTGAGACACAATTTTTTTAAAAAAAAAAAAAAACATGGTTACTTTCTGAAACACTAGAATATACCGATTTACTTGACAAAGCTTCAGAGCACCCTGACCAAGTTGCAAATGTCATGAAGTCTTTCCAAAAAGAATATCCCTGTTTTCAATTAAAATGTTAGTATCAGGTACTCAACATATCAAACATTTTTTTAAAAGTGGAAACATTTTGAATGTGACCCAAAGAATCAAACATAAGGAAAATAGCTTTTAACGTTTTTCTGCAAATATATGGACCAAAAGTAAGTTTCTATCAGAGATTCTTTTCAAATTGCACAAGTAAAACATTTAGTCCTTTTCTCCCAAAATTTTCTAGCATGAAAAATAAAATAGCTATTAGCACCAGGAGATCACATACCTGTGATATGCTAAACTTGGGCTTATAATCTGTAGTTGATGTTTAAAAATATTGATGCAATGCAGTCATTTCATTTAAGCCAGACTTACACCATAAATTCCTAAATCCTTTACTTGGTATTAAGTATAATTAATTATCTTGGTATAAATATAAGCAATAGATCACAGCTTCACAATGACTCCAACCTGAGTTAGGATATAGGGAAAAGTGGTAACTATTCCAATTTTTTTAAGGAACTTAAAATGTATCATCAAACACAAAGCTTTTGACAACAATTGCATGTTTTTATCAAAACCTACTCATTAACAGCCTCAGGTATTAAATAGAAATTACACTAATTACATTTGTACCTCACAAATCAAGCATGCTACTGACATTACATGTGAATGAATACAAGCATACATATAATACATACTTCAAACATTTTTAGAAAGTTTAAGTGAAGACATTATATCATTTATATCCAACTTGTCTTCGTTATAACTCACATGAAAATTAAGGAGACGGAGGGGAGAAAAAGCTAGAGATTTCAATCTATATTAGACACACTCTTGAAGCAGTAAGCAAAATCCAAAACAGAAAGAAAAAGATGTGCAGTGATTTTTTTTTCAGTCTTTCCTAACAGACTTCCTCTCACTCTCTGAAAAACTTACAGAAGTCATGCAACTCAAAAGCAAAATTCAATGTTGTATGAAGGGCTGCAAGCCAAAATAGGGAACACTTTGCTACCACATTTAAGGTGTCAAACTGGCAGCCACTGGCCGGATGAGTCACATGCAGGCCACGCCTACTCCACGTCCACGAATGGGAAAAACTTCTCAAAAATATCATCACATGAGGGCAACGGTGAGTTTGACAGCCATGATTTAAAGCAAAGTCCGCCAATATCCAAGGATATTTTATTTCAGCTGAAAAGCATACCTATTTCTGAAATGTATTCTATATCGTTTCCAATGTTATTACCGTCACGTTGTTTTTAAGCTTTCATAAATAAGAATGTAAAAATGGAAGAGACAAACATCGAATTATTTTTAAAAGGTTGTTTCAATAAAATTTTAATGATGATTCCAACATGGGAAGGCAAAAACAGAACCGTGACTCAAGCAGAACGATGCACATTCAACGTATGAGACTGCAGTTAAATCTTCTATTTTAGAGAAAATGAAATGTATTGCATTATATCTTGACAAGCAGCACATTGTATTAAGGATGTGAATCATTACTACAATGGCTTTTGTTTTCCCTTGACAATTTTAGCACTTAGGGTCCTAGGACAGAGTAGTATAGAAGTTTTTTTTCAAAAAAAAAATTCATCCAAATTTCAAACATTACTTCTTCATCAAGAAGGCAGAAAGAAAAGAGCATTATTTTCCATCCACACAGAAAGACGTGCAAACATTTAATGGTTTACAGCTAACACTACTATGTAATGTACTCTGATTTATTATAAATGTATGATAGCTGCAGCTGATTTTTCTAGGATGAGAGAAAAGATAAATTCCAAAAGAAAGCATTGTAGGAAAAGAAAAAAGATAAACTCAAGAGAAGAAAGCAAGACAAAATGTAAAAACTGCAAACTGAAGCAATGGCTTTTGCAATGTTTCGGCTTTTAACAAACAGTTGGGATTATGGCACATCAATTGAAGTTTGGTCTCATTAAAATCGTTTCCTCTTGAGGATTTCAGGTTTCCAGCTAACAGGATGAGTTTCTTCAGTCTGCAGAGATTAAAGAGAAAAAAGAGAGTTCTAGCCCCATTCTAACTTTGCATATGCTACAGTTATATATTTCCTAAGACTGGCTCTAGTGAATTTCTGAATACAATCTCAAATGATATGCCAATTTAGACTACCTTTGGTCTTTCATATTTAGAGCAGTCACTCGTACTAACTTCCCGATCAATCCCTAGCTGAGCAGAGACTCCATGCCATATCTTCTGTATCAATATTCTTCATTTGTTTTCAAATTTTAATGGTAACAGAAGGACACTATTGGTCTCACAAGTTGGTTTATTTTCTATTTCATCTCAAGTTATCCATGATTAACAGTTTGGGGAAGAATTTAAAGAGTCCAATTGAAATCTTTCACATAAACCATAGCATCAATTAAGAAACCTAAGAATTACAATTGTTTTTGAAAGTGGGGCTTTATTTTATATTTTCATTAATCATATTTTGCTAAAGTCTAAGAGTGATTTCTTGTCATTTGAGAACTACCAGAATTCGACCAGTTGGCTTGTTTTGATATATTCCTTTATATATCACATGCTGCCAGACTAAATGTAAAAGCAGGTTCATAAATATTATAAATTTACTTGAAAATAAATTCCACAAAACTTTCATGAGCAGATATGTGTAAAATTGTTCTATAAAGTGTAATCCACTGCTTTTAAAATGCTGTCATAAATACATATTTTGTTAGCCAAACTGAATAAATATCTGACCACAAAATTTTCTCACAGTTACTTTACTAAAACTGAAGAACAGATTGCAAAAGCATTTATTTTATTCTGTTACTGGGAAGTTTCTATCAAGCAACTGAACTCAACTTATAAACTCTATTTTTAAAAAAAAAATGTTTCCACTTGTGTAAAATGTTGTTTTTGAGCCTTATTTAATAAGTTTAGCCTTAAATATGCTTTTGAGATTAATTTTAGAATATGTGCATCTATCTTTAATCTAGTTTTATGCTGTAAAATGTTATTAAAAAAGATTTCACATACCGCGGAATCATCTTCTTTGTAGACTTTTATAGTTTTATCAGCTTCAGCTGTAAGAAGTCTGCTTTCAGATTGGTCAAATCCACAAGCAAATATTCCAGATTCACTGTCCAACGAGCCAGGCTGTACAGCTGCATGCACCCTTTGGAAGTTGTACCCAGTTCTCCAATCCCAAAGGTGCATTGTACCGTTGTCAGCTGAAAAATAAAACACTGGCATATTCATTCAAAGTTACAATTCAAGTATACAGCACAGTTATTCCGAAGATTGACTATATCCACCATATTCCAGATCTGTTTGCATCCATACAATTCATTTCTACGTAATAGGATTAACAATCTGTTTCTATTCCCTGCTGATTTCACTAGGATTGACTTTAGAAAAAATTAAACATTACAAGTGCACTACCAAGATAAAGTATTTGATTTTCCTATAATTTGTACTGGTACTATGTATGTGAAAACAATGCTTGTAATCTCCAGTTAATGTATATTGCAGATAGACCTCTAGTCCTGGCCATTTCTAAGCATTGGGTTATATACATAATGGGAGCTATAGCCAAATGTAACACTACAGTACCTGACAACTAGAAAGCCAAGGAGAAAAAAAAAATCCCATAATTCCTCTGCTAACATACTGGCACCAGATAGAAACCCTTTATATTAACTATGTTGCTTGTTCAGGCTAAACTTACTTTAACATGTCTTCTGGTATACATATTTAAATGGGCTTGAATTTGCTTTCACTGAAAGCTGTCCTAAGAACATGGATATATGATAGATACATGTTCCTTTAAATAAAAAAATATACTTAAAAAAAAAATCAACTAAGCATTGGGTGCTTAAGATTTTTAATTATTTTTGGGTTTCCGGTTTCGCGTGGCTTCGGGGCAGTAGGAATTCGCGACTGCTCGCGATTCCTGCTGTGCTAGCCGTCGAGGTACCCCCGACCCAGATGGGTCAGGGGGATATGGCTGCCCTGTAGGGACAGCTGAAGAGAGAGGGGAGTCGGACAGGGGGGTTGGGGGTGTCGCAGAACCCCTCCTCCTCCGGAAAAACCCCTTTTTCCCAAGGCGGTGGAGCGGCGGTCAGCAATGGCCGCCACGAAGAAGCCAGCAACCGGGTAAGATTGCGCTGGAGGAAGTAAGAAGAGTGAAAGTGCTGTCTGAGCCGGGTCAAGTAACATCTTTCAAATTTGTTGGAACTGAGCTGTTTGAGTTGCTGGAGGATACATTGTATCCCTAAGAAGATCGAAAGCGGCGGAGAAGCTGTTAAAGGGAACTTCTTTTTTTTTTTCTTCACTCTCCCACCCCATGGAAAAAGCAGATATGTTTGGACATATTGGACATTGAAAGTGAATTATTCTGAAAGTTGAAGCTAAGGGACAAAAGGGTTTCTGGACATTGAAAAACTTAAGAAATTGGAAAACCCTTATTAGAGGTATGGATTTCTGATTATTTAAAGTTGATATTGCAAGTGGGAAGGGAGAAAAAAAAAAATTGGAGCAGAAGCTGAAAAAGGAGGAGATTGCCTAGAATCCCAAAGAAAGGTATATGGCAATTGGACCTCTTTGATTAAACATTAACCCCAGAAAGAGAAAGAGAAGAAGGAAGAAAAGTATTAATTTTTGGAATTTTTTTTTGAATTATTTTTGATTAAAAATATTTGTGGTTGTTTTGGGAAAAGTTTCTTTTTTCATGATGGCATCGCTTGTGGATGAACTAAAGACTGAATATCAAAAATATAAAAAGGAAGATACTTTGGGCACTTTGTTTCAATTCTTAGAAATGGCGTTATGTACTAATGAAAAGTTGACTATGCAGCAGAAGGACTGGGACAAAGAAGAAGAGGAACAAGAAGCCATCTTTGATGAACAATGGGTTCTTTCCAGGGAGGAGGAGAAAAAGGATAAGAAAAAGGGGATTTTAAGAATTATAAAAACAACCAAAGAAGAGAAAAATGAGCGGAAAGGTGGAGGCAAGGTTAGAAAGCAAAGGAAAGGGAGTAAGAAAAGGGAGGAGGAAAGACAAAGGGGTAAAAAGGGCAAGGAGAAGAATAAACAAGAGAGAAAGGGGGGGAGGAGAAGCCTCAATGGGGGAAAGCAAGATCTAAAGAAAAAAAGTTTATTCAGAGACAATGGGTGAATTTAATTTAGGATAAAAGAGGGATTCTGGAGGGTACATAAGATTGTGTTTTTTATATGTGTATTTAGAGTATAAAATTCATTGTGTAATTTTAGAATCTATTAAACAGAATCCCAAGAAAAATTGTTATATGAAGTACTTTTAAGTTAGGGTAATGAGTTATAGACGTTACTCCAATTGGTGTATAGGAGAAGTATAATAAAAAAAAAAGATGAATGGATAGTTGGAAATAGAACAGACAAAGAATATTATTGAAAATGGCAATAAGATATGAAAGGATATATAAAGGTTTTGTTATGTTTTTTTTTTGGATTTTGTATCTTGAAAAAAGGCAAAAAAAATTTAATTAATAAGAAATAATTTGGATGAAAAGGAGAAGTTGGGATAAGATATGAAGTTAAATAGATAAAGTATTGATACTATAATTTGGAATTGTTATGTTCTATTGGTTTTCTTCTTTTATTATTTTTTTTTAGAAAAGAACTTATAAGCTGTTATGCCTTGTGCATTGTTTATATAAAACTGATAAAAATGGTTTACATATATATATAAAAAAGAAAATGATAATAAGATATGGAAGGATATATAAAGTGAATATGATGTTTGAATTTGTGTCTGTGTGAAGAGTTTCAACCCGGGATCAGACAACCTTCAGGAAAGATCTTTTAGTTTTGTTTGTTTTACTTTGTTTTCTATAAAATTAATAAAATTTGTTTAAAAAAAGAAAAAGAAAATGGTAGTAAGATATGGAAGGATATATAAAGGTTTTGTTATGGTTTTTTTTTGTATATTGATAAAAGGCAATAAAATTTTAATTAACAAGAAATAATTTGGATGAAAAGGAGAAGCTGGGATAAGATAGGAAGTTAAATAGATAAAGTAAATATTGATATTATAATTTGGAATCATTATGTTCTATTGGTTTTCTTCTTTAATTATTATTATTATTATTTTTAGAAAAGAATTTATAAGCTGTTATGCCTTAATTGTTTGTGCACTGTTTTTGTAAAATTGATAAAATTGGTTTATATAAAAAAAAATGATAATAAGATATGGAAGGATATATAAAGTGAATATGATGTTTGAATTTGTGTCTGTGTGAAGAGTTTCAACCCAGGATCAGGCAGCCTTCAGAAAAGATGTTTTAGTTTTGTTTATGTTTTGTGTTTTGTATGTTTATGAAAGGCAATAAAATTTAATAAGCAAGAAATATAATTTGGATAAAAGGAGAAGTCTGGATAAGATATGAAGTTAAATAGATAATGTAAATATTGATATTACAATTTGGAGTTATTTTATATGTTCTATTGGCTTTCTTCTTTAATTATTATTATTTTTTTTTAGAAAAGATTTTTTAAGTTGTTATGCCTGGATTGTGTATTGTCTTTTGTAAAATTAATAAAATTTGTTTAAAAAAAAAAAGAAATATATTGTATAGTTGTATAACTATTGACACTGTCATGCAAAACCTGAAAAGCTGATTCTTAAGCCTGTCTTTTCTCCATTTTGTTTTTTTCTTTCATGTTGCATGTTGACATTTGGACTGTAAATCTAACTGCATTGTCCTGCATGCATTTGACAAAATGTTACCAAATAAAGTGATTAAGATTTTTAATTATTTTAATTATCCAGTCCCAAAAGAATCAAATGTAAGATGCTCCAAATCTATGTTTAAAGCAGTTTGTAGTGCCAAATGCTGAAAAAAGGAATTACTACCTTGCAAACATCTGTTGAAATAAGTGGATATTGCTGTCTTTAGGAAGAAAAAAATGAAAAACTGCCATGATGCACTAACCCTGGTGGACAGCACAACTATTAGCTTTGGACAGGTTCAGCTCATTGTCCACATCATATTTTAGCAAGTACCAGAATCTGAAGTAAATATATTCACTTTTGCCTTTATGTAGGAAAACCTTACAAGAGAGAAGCTGAAACTTTGGCAAGGATATTTTAAAATAGAAATGGGAAACTTGTGGATTCTCAGTGTCATAGCATTGTTACTGGTCACAGGTAAGCATTCCAATAATTAAGGGTCAAAATAAATCGGAAACCCATATTTAATCCTTCTAGCACTGATATTCTATGTATATGTGTTCATGCTCATCATTAAATCTGAGAATAAGTTCTAAATAACCACAGCTTTAGAATAGCACACAAAAAGTGCTGTATCACGAGACTTACAGTGCCTAACAGCAAATTAGAATTTGTTTTCAAATCGTATGCAATTTTTAACTTACCTCCAGAAACCAGGACTCCATCTGAGTTCACAGCCAACGTATTGATAATAGCGCTATGGCCAGAAAGGTTTTGGATGAAATTTCCATCAGGGAATTTCCACTGTTTTATATTATCTGGAGATCCAGATGCAAACGTGTACCTGTAAGAGAATTTATATTAAGATCTTAATAGAACAGAATTCTTTATTGGCCAAGTGTGATTGGACACACAAGGAATTTGTCTTGGTGCAAAAACTATTGGATGTCTAATTAATCACTATTTAATTATTGGTTGTTAAAGTTACCAGGGTTTATTACAGTTTCAATGTTAAATTATTTCCTCTAAATTATTTTTGGTGACAAACATGGCTTTCCAGGTATTTTTGAATTACAACTTCCAGTGATCTCAGTCCACATTATTAATAGTAAAATAGTAAACTCTTCCTCACTGATTTTAATGAAAAAACAATCTAAGTAAGCATATACAAGATTGCAGTTTTAATCTTATGTACTTTTAATCTTGTTATGCTGTATACAGAAACACAAACTTTCTGACTTCGATGAAGGAAAATTTCAAGCAATGATCAAAAGCTCACAAGGTCGTGTGACATTGCAATAATACATTGCTCTAATAGTTACAACTATTTCTAGTTACAACTACTAGAACAAATTAACTGTATTATTGTCTTAAATAGGCAGCCTTAAATACGCAGTATTGAGTTCATGACTGGTAGTCTGATTTATCTATACTGAAACAGGTTATTTACTTTTTTAAAAGCTTGTTTTTTTTAAAAAAAAATATGGAACATCTTACTGTCTTGGATGCAAGACAACTGCTCTTACAGATTTCTTGTGATTTGTTAACGTGACTCGTGTTTTTCCTGCTACCAAGTCCCAGAGACGTATGGTAGTATCATGACTTCCTGCAGTGAAGAAAGGAATTTAAGAAACAATATAAATACTTTGACCATATTTTGTTTTTCCTTAATGTTTCTGTTTCTCCTGCATTTGAAAATCTTCCTGCTGTTTTGAGTTTTACTAAGATAAGAAAGATGGTAGGGATACTGGTATTACTTTTTTATTTTTATTTTATTTGTCAATTGCTTACAAGAGAATAGGGATAAATAAAAACATAGTTATGAATACATGGATACATATAAGAAAAATAAAAATATATATAAAAGAAACAATAAGACAGGGACAGTAGGCACGTTGGTGCACTTATGCATGCCCTCTTCTGGCACCCCATACTACATGCTACAGTATTATAGATATGATACAGCATGCCAACCACAATTATGACTTGGCAGAACAGTACCCTCTCTGTTCTACTATAGCGCCAGAAAAAGTCCTAGGAGCCACAGATTGAACTGCTGCAGATACACTTTGTAGTTGATTTGTGGACCTTATTCATATGGCCAAAGCAGTAAAGAGATGATTTTCTTAAAGACCTTTTCTTCCTTTGCAAGAGTTTTTCAAAACCTAATAAATCTATTTGCCTGTTGCATAATAAGTATTAGCTGCAATCCAATAACAATTCTGAAAAGTATTCAAGATTCTCATACTCTCAGTATATTTTTTTAAAGGCATTTATATTTGTTTATACTCAAAGATTCTTAGCCATAAGCAGAATTATTTAAAATATTTACATAATTGGAAAATTACAAATGCACAATTAGAATGCAACAAATGGAAGCATTTTATTAAACCATAAGCCTCTGCGTGCAAGTTGGCTACAGGACAAACTTACTGAATTGTGTTCTACTTTATCAAGCAGCATTAATCATACCTGTGATAATCTGTGGCTCTGCTGCTTGGCACTTCACTGTTGCCACAGCATTCGTGTGTCCTGACAATGTATGCACACTAGCTTTTGTTCTTACATCCCAGATCTAATAAGATCATAAATTTAAACAATTAAGTACAACAATGCAAAGGTAATAAATAATCTTTATCAAACAAACATTACCATTTGCATATAATTTTGAGCTTATCACTTAGGATCCTGCTGTTCTTACTATCACTTATGAACCCCACGTACAAAATAACAGTATTTGTGTAGGAAAATAACAGCAACGCACACAAATCTCCTGCCACTGGCATGGTTTCTTATTGTAAGGAGCCGAACTGAAACTGCTCAGCTGCCTTTGAGGAATAAACCATGGATTACAACAGTTTGCAGCCCCCAGGGACCTCTCCTTAAAACAAAAAAGTATTAAACAGTACTCTCCAAATTTGGTTATTTTGCAGAAGTATTTCAGTGGTACAATCCTGGGATGCTGGGGTTACAAATGCATCAGATAATTCCCTTTCCATGTTTAAATGTCATTCTTATTTGATTGACTGGAATTAGTAGAATCTGAAGATTTTTAAAAGGGAGTATAAATAGCTAATGACAAAAAAAAAAATCACATTAGTTTCCACAGGGAGAAACAAGTTTTTTTTTTTTTTAAAAAAGATATAAAAATGTCTGTTTTACTTACACGTGCTGTTGAATCTCTGCTACAAGTTACAAGCACATCTATTGTTGGATGCAAATCCAAGCCATACACAGCACTTAGGTGGCCATGGTAATGCCTAATAACCTGGCGTAAACATATTAACAATCAGTACTGAATGTCCTATCATCATTGCATTGCTGAAAGATTCCAATTGTTTCAAGTTTATTTAGTTACCTTATTATATTCAAGATCCCAACATTTCACCTGTTTGTCTTCCCCACATGAGAAAAGGTAAGGACTTCTTGCACTGACTATCACACCTCGAACTGTACTAATATGTCCTGTTAAAGACAGTTTTAATTTGCCACTTGCCAGATCCCAAATCTGTAATGAGAAAAATACTTCTCTGATGTTCTTTGAAATAAAACACACAAACGTCTCTTATTTTAATTCAGCAACATCTCAAAGATCTTAGTAGAATACAAAATACATTCCTTCATGCTGGCAGAAAGACTGAAAAAATAGTTTACTATACTAATTCTAGTTAGGGAGTACTAACACACTTAAACAATAAGCAAAGGCCTATAGGCAAAGACAGAAGATAAAATATACTGAAGTGATTATTACTAAAGCATTATTATGAAGTATATTATCAAAATAATAAAAAAGTACAATTAAGTCAGTATCTCACCTTTATAGTTCTGTCAGCAGAGCCAGTAACAAACCACTGATTTCCTGGTTCAACTGCAATACATCTCACCCATCCCAAATGTCCACTGATAACCTGCAAAAGTTACAGCATAGTTTATCCATTTAAATAAAATATCAACCCTGACAGCTTAAAACAGTTACATATGGTAACAAAATGTATGTTTGGTCATTTGGCTTCAAATTTGCCAGTAACTGTAATGTTGCCAAATTTCAATTAATAATGATTAAGAGGTTCCAAAAAGAAATTGCAAAATCCATAGGATGTAGATGGCCCAGTTATGCACTAAATTAGGGTTATCATTATGTATCAATAGACTTATATATCACTATTTACAGCACACTCTGGGCAATTTACAATGCCAGCATATTTCCCTCAACAATCTGGGTCCTCATTTTACCAACCTTGGAAGGATGGAAGGCTCAAGGCTGAGTCCATTTTGAGCCAGTCAGGCTCAAATTCCTGCAATACTGCATTCTCACTACTGAGCCACTGGGGCCTCCTACAGCAAATCCATCCATGATCACAAATTCGTAGACTATGTAATTTCAAATTTTACTTGAAATAATGTTATTTTTGTTGCTGCCTTCTAGGGCAAATTCCTTTCCAACACCTTTTGTCCAAATAGTCCATAGAGCTAGATTAAAAGTGTCAGTATCGTATTAGTTAAACTTCAGAATTTGGAGCTGTGGTTTCTCCCCTCAAAGTCGCATCATTTTCATCTTTTTAAGTTTCCTTCTTGATGATATAAAGATAAATTGTCCGTATCTTTGTCCAATTTTAAAATGAACTTGTGTTAATCTTTTCTGGACTGTATGTGCTGCCTTGCCTGCTATGGTTTTCACATGATTTTGTAGAAGAATCTAGTTAACTAATACAAGAGGCAATAAATGAGTAAGTCAGTTACTGTGTACATGAGTGTAATGAACTAGATTCTTCTAAGGGGCTCTACATATATGTTTCCATGACATTCTGAAGAATGAGAGCTTCAAAAAAATTAGTTCCACTTACTCTGACAGTTCCGCCAATAGTATTCCATGCAAGACCAAGCTACAGCATTTGAACTAAAAATAGTTGGAATTAGATTCCAACTAGATTAGATTCCAATAGATTCTACATTAAGCTGTTTTTGCAATATTCTCTGCTACTTTAAAGTGAAACATCCCTTCAAATTTTAAGTAGGTCACAGAAATTGCAATTCAGTTATGATTTACTGGAACAAGATAGGATAAAAATATGATATGACCTTGATTCAGTCAATAAACTTTAATCAGAATGGTGTTATTATATTTATAGATGTTTCCAACTTACCTGAAACATACTGAAGTAGGACTGATAGTAAATGAACGTAAGATCAGTATAGGCTTATTCTTCTAATAAACCTCAGCATATGGTTTTATATTCCCATCTAAACTAGTCCAACATTTAACAAACTATTTATCCGCCAATAAATACTTCTAATATATTTGTTACTTACTCTGTATAACTTCCATGGTGGATGCCACTGTGGTTTTGGCATTGTTGGAGCCTTTTTTGCCATTAATGCAGAATTTTTATTCCCACCAGTTTCCATCATAGCCTATAAATTGAACAAACATGACATCATATATTTTTCTTCACTGAACTACTTTCACATGGGCCTATAATTCTGTCACAAAAATTCTATGCTCCTTCTAGCTCATTAGAAGACTAAATATAAAATCTGGTTAATTTACATGAGTGAAACTTACCATAGTCAAACCTGGAGGCTGTGAACGCTCAGAAATCCCAGCATGTCTATATATATCACCTACGCTAGCAGCAGTTCTATTTGATTCTATTCTGAAATGAGAAAAATGAAATTTTTTTTTAAAAGACTGCTGATTTTGTATTCGAGAAAATCTGTGGAACATCACCATCTAATGCAGAACCTATGTTCAGATCACAATCCAGCTAAACTGATAATAAGTAGCAACATTTTAATCATGACTATTAAATTCCATGGTATTTCATGAGCCTTAAGCTTTACCAATTTTTACTTTATATCAATGCTTATCATAATAGCAAAGGAAGAAACATGTCATATGTGCACATTCATTGAAACATGCATGGTTTATAATCTCTGTTGTTAATGGAAGAGTGAATGTCCGAAAGGATTCCTGGACATAAGAATAAAAAGATGCTATTGCTGTCCCATTGATAAGACCATCTACTTTGACAGAAATCTGCCTATCAAGAATTAGCAGAAAGGGCGTAGGTCTTCTGGATATGGCTTCCTCCTAGATTAGTGGGATGGCTCCTTCTTTAATAATATTCAGAAGGGGAATTAAAATATTGTTCTCTAAAAGTCTTCAAAGAATAAATTTATATTGTACTGTCATTGAGTAACTGATTTATCTGATCCTATAATAGATTATTTTGAATTTTTTTAAACAAACAGGAGATTGTTGTAATTGTAGCTTATTCTGCCAGAGACGTTAGAATGAGACAGCACAGAAGACTAAGCAAGCAAATTGCACCCATTCTACTTGCATGCCTTCCTAGTTGGCCGTTGGGGGAAAAGAATACTGGATCAGACAGATTTGTCTTGGTATGACTCCTCTTTCTTTTTAAGGTCGAAATTAATGTAGCAATAATATAGTGCAGAGCTGAAGTTAATTATCAGGTCATTTATGCTGCAATTTATTTCTTTACATTTTTAGGATTGCCTAGTTATCAGCAATCGCACACAGGCATACTTGAATGTATGTCCTATTAAACTGAAATGATTACTGAGCAGAAGCCGGTTAGGATTGTAGTTATTCACAGATTGTGTCCTGGCTCATGCAGAAATCTTTAGACACTACAGAAGCTAATTTTCATCAAAATAACTTTTATGGCACACAAAAGCCATCAGAAACAGAAAAGATGTTTATTTACATACTGCTTCTGTTTTGCTGCTTGATTTAAGTCCCTGTTTTACTTTTTTTCTTAAATTATCAACAGTAACAAACATCTGGCTGAACAATTACAACGAGCATAATCAAAAGGAACACACCATTATGAATCAACAAATACCGCTGAACCGTGTTTTGTAAATGAATCTGAAATGTTGTTTTGCTTTCTTAGCTGATTAATAAATAAAATATAATTACTTGGATTGAGATGGAGGCAGTGCCACAGCTAATGATTGAGATGCTGATTCACTCGGCATCCTTTGGATTTTAGTGTCTGCAGTCAGAGCCACTCCTTGTTTTTTTGTTTTTTTTAAAGGAAGAGAATACAATTAAGAACAATAAAATGTAAACAACTAAATGCTTATTTATGTTACTGATTATATAGTTAATACATGTACCATTTTTCATTTTGCAATACATAAAGGACAATGATAACTTCTCCAAGCAATTATGTAATCAGGGAAATCAAGGAAATTCTATGTGAAGTTTTTAACTGATAACAGACTTGTTATATATTGAAAGATTGTCCACTTTAATTATATTTAATAGACCACTTTTTAATTTTGAATGCTTTTAATTCATTGCAGTCTAATGCTGTCACACAGATATTTCAACTGCTGAAGTTTCATTAGTACCCAGCAAAAATAATCAGTTTTTTAAATTTTTAAGAAGACCAGTTTCACAATAGTTTTGCAAGTTAAAATATTCATTCCATATAGAAGTTTGAAAATTCAGTGACTGGAAGCAGAGATTAAAAAACTAAAATCAGATTTAAAATTTTTGTGATTTGTAATGTATATAACACATGAATTTGAGTAAGATATTTTTGAAGCTATATAAAAAGAGACAGAACATTCAAAAGAATTTGAGTAATTGAACAGGTCAGTGAACAAAAAGAATGTATTCCTAGTTTGAGAGTTTGAAAAGTATCTGGCATCCTATTAACTGTCTTAATTCAAAGTATTCCAAGTAAGAAGTAATTCTGTTTGTCTCATTGTCTAAGAATGGGTAAATTCTTCCATTAGATTGCTGAGCAGCTAAAAACAATGCAGAGGAGAATAGCAAGATGGTGAGTGGCTTACAGGCTAAATCTTACAACGACTTCAAAAACTGTATGTTTAGTTTACAGAAGACAAAGTTGATGGGAGACTCAAAACAGCCTTCCAATATTTGCAAAAGCTGTCATAGGAAAACAATAGACTTATTCTACCCTAACAGTAGGACAAAAACCAGTAGATACTTGGTTTAATTATTTACAGAAAGAGAGATCCAAATTTGAGGAACTTTTTTTTTACTTTGAGAACTATTAAGCAGTGGGATAGAATGCTTCCTGGATAATGTTTGTAGCTTAATATACAATGACATCTTCCTTAAGACCCTGTTAGAGAATACCACAGAATTCCACCTAAACATAATTGTATTTGGCAATAAACTTACTCACCAGGTCCAGGAGGATATGGATGCGTTCCTGTTATCAAATAATCATTATCTTCTCCTAAACATTAAGAGATGTATTAAGTCATTTATACAAGAGTAAAAACAATCATTTAATGATGATACAATTCCTGTCATGATTCCAAGCTGCAACCATCATTTGGATTTCTACTGAATAATTAATGTAGAAGAATCATGCATATATTTATGCACATGGATATGTGTATATGTATGTAAATACATATCTGAATATCTGAAAAGCTCAGGAGGAGTTTAGCAAAGATATTAAACATATTCTGAACAATATCTAGAGGTTCAAGAAGTCTTCATATTTGAAATGATACTTCTTTCTTTTAACCAGGAACATACAGACTTCACCCAATAGGAACTAGTTTATTTTGACTAGAATTTCAAGAACATTGACTGAACTCAGATGAGAAATAATTGTTTGAACAAATGGACAAAGGTTAAGAACTCACGAAGACTTTCTCTCTACCAACAAGAATTCATTCCAGCCACTTGTGATTAGTGGTGGAACCAAATTCATGTTGTGAAAATAGAAATTACCATCAGTTTTCCTTTTTATTAATTTAACTTGAAAACGTTTTTAGTTATTACAATTTTCTACATAGCTGGTAGTCAGATACTCTGCCAGTGTATTTTAAAATATCTAGACATCTCTTATAACATTCTGATCTATAATTATCTCTCCCTTAAATCAATGACTCAAGTCAATGAAAAGTCTTCAGGCACTTACAATTCACTGTTCTTCAGCCAACAGGCAACTCCGTTTAAAAGTGGGATACAAATCCAATAAAACAATCCTAAGCATCTCTACAGTTACTATCATCTGATGGTGACCATATGGTTACAAAAGGTGTTTCTTGAACAAGGGTTCAGGATTATTAAAGCCATATCTGTATCCACCACCTACACACTTGCACATATGTAACTGTCACCTACCTGGATTTTGGAGATACTGCTTGTGTCCATAGGACTCTACTAAACCATGGGAACCCTTCTCTCGAACACATTCTTTCAATACAGGCATATGTAGCACAGAACCATACTCGGTACGGAGTTTAACTGCCATCTTAACTTTGTGGCTGCACAAAAACATACTTTATTAGATCTTTATTTTTTATATATGTTTTACTATAGTAACACTGTACCATAATAGAGAGTCATATATTCAGAGGTTCAGGTAGTAAAAGTCTGATGTAAGCATACTTATGCCATGCGGTGGTACACCAATTTTTTTTCAAATACAACTTTCCTGTATTTTCTGAATTTGAATGAAATGCAAAAAGCAATTCGGACTATTTAACATGAATAACTTGAAGTTTCTTTAACCATATTAATTAAGGTGAATCATTCCATTTTTCCATGGTATATAGTTCTGAATACAGGACTGATTCAAGACTTCAGGAGTCAAGCTATGAACAAAGCCAGTGGTAGAAACTAAACTGAGGTAAGGAAAGAGAAGCATTAGAAAGATCAGTAGGGGTGAGGGGAGCTAGCTGCTACTGTCCTTGGTTTCAAAAAAAGCATATTCAAAAGGCTAGCTCACTTGGTCCTCAGACAGCATTCCTCTTCTTTCCTATCTGCTGACTGCTTTGGCTTCAAATATGGCATAAGGGAAGATGGGAGGAATCACTGGATGGATGGATGGAGGCCAAGTCAGTTAGAAATGCTGCATTTGAAGTCACTCAGGTGGTGGCTTAGCTCAATGGCTAAGATGCTGAGCTTGTTGATCAGAAAGGTCAGCAGTTCAAATCCCTAGCGCTGTGTAACAGAGTGAGCTGCTGTTACTTGTCCCAGCTTCTGCCAGCCCAGCAGTTTGAAATCATGTAAAAATGCAAGTAGAAAAATAGGGACCACTCTGGTGGGAGGAGAACAGTGTTCCGTGCGCATTTGGCATTTAATCATGCCAGCCACATCACCACGGAAAAGTCTTCACCACGGAAAAGTCTTGGCTCTTTGTAAGAGATGAGCACTACTCCCTAGATCCAGAAACGATCAGCACGTTATGTGCGAGGGGAAACTTTACCTTAACAGTAGGGCAGATAGGAAACAGAAAGAACCCAGAAGATCAGTGTATGAACCATAATGTTTTGAATTTGATTCTGCTGAACCACAACCTATATGGAACAGTTTGGCAGAAATTTTAAAACACGGTGTGTTTATTCTGGGTTCAAAACAAAACCTATTTTTCATTTCATGCCTAGGTCTATTTCTTACCTCTTTTCATCTAATACTATAGGTTTTGCGTTGTCAGCCACAAACATATCATGAGTCCTCTTTAAAGACCTGAATACAAGGGTGTGGACAGAGTGCTTCTGCACTTCCTAAAAAAGAAAAAAAAAGCACACATTGCGTTAGAGAGAGATTCCTTGAGGATGGGCTCCCGCCCGACTCCAAAAACTCAGAAGACTAAATCTCTGGTCATGGGGACCGACCCAGATTGAATCCTGCAAAGAAAAAAAGAGTTCAGATTTATCTGTAACAATTTCAATAAAACAAAGAATGAAAAAATGAAAACAAAAAAATTCACCATGGCAAGTATAAAAAATACCATTGATTGAAAGGCACTGTTCCTGTAGCTCATGAGAGATGGAGACTGTGGGTCACACACTCCTTCGATGTTCCTTTTACACAGATATTCAGGAAAAACATATTCTGTCAATAATTGCTAGCTATCCTGACCGTTCCGACACTGCTTATCTCCAGTGGCTGCTTAAGGATGAACAGTCCATAACTACAGTGCAGCTGGCTAGATTCTGCACAGCAGCACTGGGTATTTGTTGAAAACATGTGTCTAATCCACCATAGTTATGTTATATAATAAATATGGAAAACCCTTTGCACTGCTTATTCCTTTCCCTTTTAGTATTAAACTGACTATTGGCCACACAGTTTATGGACTATAATTTTAGTATAGTTATGAATAATTGACAGATTGGATTTTATTATTTTATACTAAAAAAAATTAATTGTATATTTACTGAATGTTTTTATTTGTCCTAGTCTCTGGAATAAACTGAATATAATTGAAAAAGAGATTCACGTACTAGATAACCATAAAAAATAATTTTTAGGGTGATCCACTAGTGAGGTTGCCATCTCGGATGGAGGCATCGCAGTCTCCCTCTCGTTTGCTCTGAACTTCGCGTGTACCAAAATAAAAAGATCGCCCGTCATGTTTGGAGCTGCCACTTCCACGTTTGGAGCTCCAAATGGCGGCAGAACTCCAAACACGGAAGCGGTAGCTCCAAATGTGGCAGCGGAATGGGCAGAAGGGAAAGCAACAGCGGAGGGTGCCAAAGGCGTCTGCAGCAAAGGTGTTTGGTGGGAGTAGGGAGCTCTCCGCGCTTCGCCATGATCGCCAGTTAGGAGTGGCTGGTGGCGAGGAATTCCTGCCCGCTGGGCGCTCCTAACGGCAAGTCTCCCGCCCTTCCCCCTTATTTTGCATATTTTAAGATAGGCCTAAATTTGGGGGGAGGGGCTTAATTTGATTTTATGCCCCAAAAACATGCTGGGCCTTCCTATTGGTAGAGGCCGTATTGTTGGAGAAACACGGTATTCATAACCATGTTTATACTTATGCCTGTTATCTTTTAATCGCTTGACAAAATAAATAAAAAATGATGCTTTTGCATCATGAAAAAATCTGAACATTGGAATAATGAAGAAATATATAGTTAAAACCATGAAAAAGGGGGCGTGCATAAGTGCACCAATCGTGCCTACAGTCCCTGTCCTATTGTTTTTTTTTTCTTATAAGTATCCATCTCATGTATTCAAAACTATGTTTATTCTTATATCTGTTATCTTGTGATAAATACTAAATACTAAATAAATAAATACTAAATAAATAAATACTAAATAAATAAATACCAAATACTAAATAAATAAATACTAAATACATACTAAATACTAAATAAATACTAAAATATCCTGTTGGACAAATTTCCTGGATTTACATGATGATCTACTGACTCCGAGTATTGGAAATCACCCTGGATATAGGAGTCCTTTGGTCTGACTGGGGAAAATAATACTGGTTTTTTTGCATACTTCTGGGCTGCCTTCTGTACTACTTAACTACTGGTATCTTCCTGGCAAGCTGTTAAGAGTTGGAAATACAAAAACATTGCTTTAAAATAGTGTTCCCCAACATCTGTTTGTCAGAAAGGGTGTTAGGGTCTCCCGCTTGAGCGGGGGGGGGGCTTGGACTAGATGACCTTACAAGGTCCCTTCCAATTCAGATTATCTCTATCTGTTTCTGAAGGGATCAAATTTTCAGCCATTCTTCTCTACTATGTAACACCGACAGGAAGACCCTCAAGTTAGGCGATAGTAACGTATTGGTAACACTCTCCTCCTTCTCCTCCTCCTCCTCCCCCCCCCCGCAGTTCTGACGCCTCGCTCCGTTCCCTTTCGAATAAAAGCCAAAAATGGGTCGGAAGAAAAGCGCTTTCTTTCTTTCTTACCTCCACCATGATGGCAGCCGGCCTCGGTTAAAAGCCGCCCGTTTTCGGCCACGGATTCCTTCTCCCCCCCTTCCTCCTCCTCCTCAACGGAAACGCACAGATCCTTAACTCCACCACAACCAGGCCCGTTACCAACAGGCGCTTCCGGCAACGGTCACCGGCGCGGCGGAAGTGACGTTTCCGCTCGCGTCCTGGCGCACGCGCAAAAAGGCCGCCGTCGGATTCGCGGCACAAATGGATTCCGGACGGCTTGGGATGGGATGGGATGGGATGGGATGGGGGTGGGGGGGTGGGATCAGTAGATGCGAGAGTTCGTCTTGTTAGCATCAGCCGCCGCCATGGAAGAAGCTATAAATGAATAATATACGATAATTAAGATGGAAGAAGCTATAAATTAATAATATACGATAATTAAGATGGAAGAAGCTATAAATTAATAATATACGATACATTTCGCTTAATTTAAACAGTTCAAATGTGCGGGATCTACTCCCAAGGTTCCTGCCTGGAGGGGTGCGAGCTTATCGCTCTTTTAAAGTCGGCAGGTCGCTTACAAAACGGAGGAAAGGGGATCGCGATATCCACTTTCTTGCTCTGTCCCTCCAGTTCCGGATTTGGTTCAAAAAAACAAAAAAGGTTTTGTTTTTTTTAATCAGAACATTCTAAATTTAAGTTTCCTTTAAAGCCAAAAAGAAAAAAAAGGGTTAGTTAAAAGTTAAAGCTAGTTTTGGTGCTAATTTAAAAAACAAACAAACACAGAAAACTTAGAAGTATGTTAACTAAAACATGTCCACATAAATTTAAGTTTCCTTTAAAACCAAAAAGAAAAAAAGGGTTAGTTAAAAATTAAAACTAGTTTTGGTGCTAATTTAAAAACAACAAAACCATAAAACTTAGAAATATATTAACTAAAACATGTCCACATACAGTTTTGTATCATGGTTTTTCAAATCTCTGAAGATATTTTGTAGGAGTACACCAAATTTTGGCAGAAGGAATGTGGATCTGTTTTTAAGAAGAGACCGGACAGTCACTTGTCTGAAATGGTTTCGGATCTGATTGAACAAGGGGCTGGACTAAAACACTTCCAAGGTCCCTTCCAGCTCTAATCTGATCATAATGTTTCATATGGTAATAAAGGTCTCCACCAAGCTCTTCTTTGCAGTCACTCCTCCAGTCTTTAAGCAGAAAAATGTGTTGGCATGATTTGGGATACCCTAATAAGCTCTAATTTGTGTGCGTAACAAGTTTTGCTTAGTAGAAGATTCCTGAGATGGTTGGTTCTTAAAGAAAGTCTGGGTTATCTTTGGGCCAGGCTGCATCCAGACTTGGAGAAGTATTAAGAGAAATTATAGAATTGAAGTAGCTACAAAATAAATGCTTACACCTGTTAAGATCAACCAATGTTAGACTTTGGATAAAAATGCTAAAGTAGCCTGTGGAAAAACAAAAAGTATTTGAGACAGGTTGCTAATATTTTTAAGAAAAGGTTTAATAGAGTGTGATTAAAAAAAAAAAACACACAAGGCAATCTACTATGCAATCCAGATATTCAGATACCAAAAATGTATTTACAGCATTATGAAGTTTTAAAAGTATTTCAGAGTTATATACATCTTTGTACAACTTTAATCCTCTGGCTTCATGTTATATTTTGGAGCAGAAAGTGCCATTACAGATTCTGAACAGAAGAGTGTGTAGTTTAGCTTGTTTCACAACAAAGTACCATAAAGCAATTAGATCAATATCAAAAGATGGGGCTGTTTGTTTGTTTTTTTCCACCCAAATGGAAAAAAATGCCAAAATCCAAACTAATGAAAGATTTAGTTTGGTTGAAGGTTGCAGTTCAATACTTCTAGAGGCTACTATGTTTGGAACAATTAAGTCTATAACCATGTATACTTTAAATCTCAAGATTTGTTGAAATTATCAGCATTTGAATTTGAAGATGCTTGTTTCCTAATAAAGGAATAATGTGCTTTTGTTGCTGAAATTATTATCTGCAAATAACTAGGCATCTATCGGGGAAAATTTGTAAGATGCAATGGGCAAAATGGGCAAAACTGCAAATATATAAGGGTAGAATTTGCACCATGATGCTATTGCATGCATTTTACAATAAACTAAATTTCTGGCAGATATCATGCCAATGACCAAAATATGGGATGACATACAAAATGCTAAGGAAACTAGGTTGGTCATCAACAATGACAAAATGTCGCATACCTAATAATTTTTGCTCAATGGATTTAAAATTTTCCTTGGAATAAATTTCATTAAATATGTTGATATTGAGTTTCTAATAGCGAAGGGACTAAGAGCTAATTTGATAATTCCAATCTGTTTTTTAAAACTGGCTGTTGATTTATATATGTGTGTGGCAATAGCAACAGCATTTAGATTGATATATCACTTATATACCACTTTATAGTGCTTTACAGCCCTCTCTAAGTAATTTACAGAGTCCGCATATTGTTCCCAACAATCTGGGTCCTCATTTTACCCACCTCGGAAGAAAGGAAGGCTGAGTGAACCATACATACACAATATAAAAATAGCTTTTTTTTCCCAAACAAGTTGTATTTAAAAATGTATATTTGGATTAAACCCTGTACTACATGCTGCTACCATATTTACTCAGTTTGGGAAACTGAAAACTGAGTTAGTCTTTACAAAATGTTTTGGTTGCTTTCTTTATATTGTGATTACATTAGGTTTTCATTTACAAGAAGTTACTGCTGCAATTTTTTGCTGCCTTCAGATTACAATTTGAGATATCAGAGATAGACTCTATGTTTGCTTTGCTGCTTTAAAAGTCAGAATAAACTTGCAACACCCCTTGTGAAAAAACACTTAAATAAACAACCAGAAGGACTGGCTTACCCTTCCACATTGCTTATATTTGGTCAAAAGTCTCTGTTCCTGGTATTATGTGGAAAGGCAGTCTGATATGAGAGTCACTGAGAGTACCTTGACTCATCTGATAGGGTAGGATATTTCACCACTGTTTGAATAAGCCCAGTAAGGCCAACAATGCAAGTTAGCATCTCTGTCCTCCACTGGCTAAATAAATAACTTGGTAAATTAATGAAAAACCAAGGAAGAACCATGCCTACCAACATCCTTACCTTCACTTCTATTTACATAGAAAACACTGTTTTCCATCCAGCTTTAGCAATCCAGCTTATTTATATATCCCATTCTCAAAAAAAATATCAGGCAAGACAATATGCTATATACTTAGTCATAATAGTTCAAAGAAACCATGATTTGAACTGCAATATAGATGTTTCTCTACATGCAATTGCAGTTCAAACTAGGAAAATGTTACACAGGAAAGGCACGGTGGCTAGTATTGTGTAACATTGGTCAACAGGATAATAAATGTAGTCAAATAATTTCCCCTAAATGCTGCAAGTCATTATTTGTGGCCGAGCTGGGAAAACCATTTTGTAATGTTAACTTTGGTGAAAAATTGTCTATATTACTTTGCTGGTTTTGTGAGTCATTATTGGATGCTCTATTCAACATTTTCCTGTTATAGCACTAGGACATCAGCAGGTCAAACTATCTGTACATCAATAGATCAATCAAATATAGGAATAGGAATGGCTAATGCAAAAAACATCAAATGGCATCCTTATATTTCATATTGTTTAAATGTCTAAATCTTAGAGTGCTAATTTAGGTTGCGTTCCAAAGACCTTATGACAAATTTACTGAATTGGTTAAGATGTTGCCTTAATGGAGAGATCCAGGTTTTAGTCCTCCATCAGTCACATAAGTTCATTAGTTGTCTTGGATCAAATCATATTTCCCAGCACAATCTGTTTCATGGAGATGTGGAAAAATTAGGAAGCATGATATACTGTACAGTGTATATGTCTTAAGTTTTCTCAATGTAAGGCAGATTATAACCTAACACTTTTTCATATATGCTAGCAGTTTCCAGACTTACTTTCCAACCTCAGCATCTATTAATTTATGGAATTGGATCATAATCCCTTCATTGGACACATGCTATAGGAGGGATATTTTTTAAGAAGAATATTGTTGGATGATTTTCAGGTTTTAGTTGCAGAATCTCCTTTTCATAATTTATGTATTTATCTTAAGCAATAATTGAGCAGCTAACACTAAAATAAATCTGCATTTATGAACACACACACACCAAATTTTGTTTTCTCAAAGATCAAGCTACCATATAATACAGAGTCTCCAAACTTGGCAACTTTAAGACTTGTGGACTTCAACTGCCAAGTTTGGAGACCCCTGACATAATACCTGTCATGTCCGCAAAAGAAGCCAGGAGTCGGTGACTAAGTTTCAAGCTCTTTATTGAATAGTTGTGAACCGAACCGGCGAAAAGGAAAAAGCCCGCGGCTTTTATCCTTTTCGCTGCGGCGGCCGCGGCCAATGGCAGCGATTCAAGTCTCCCGCTCTTGGAGCGAGCCAATCGCGGGAGACTTCAATCGGACCAATAAACGCGGCTCGCCTGGCCAATCAGAAATCCCCGCGCTTTAGCCAATCAAAGCGCGGGGATTTCAAGTATTCAAATTAAGGACAGAACACCCCTCCCCTCTTGGTATAGTCCATCACGTTGCGTAGTCACGTAGGTAGGCGGGGCTCCGTCTAGTCCTACTTGACCTGCGCAACTCAGTTGCAAGCTGGATTTCGGCCGGAGCGGTCCTGTTCTTGGCTGCTCCCTCTTCTGTGCGAACCGGCTGGATGATCGGGCCGGTTCCTTCTCCGTGGCTCCCACCTGGGCCTTCCGGGTTGGTTGAGCCACGGGTTTCGCCGCTCCCGCTTGGCTTCTCCGAGTCGGTAGAGCTGGCTGGTTGGTTCTTCTCCGGTGGGGACTCGCGATGGCTGCGTTCCGGTAAGTACTGCTGGTTTATTTTTTCTTGCGTTTGTTTATTCGGGTATTCCCTCCCCCCTTGGTTTGTGTTTTGGGGGTTGAGGTCTGTTGCAGTTCGTGACCTGAGCTGGTCAATGTGTCGTTTCCAGGCTCGCCCATCGGTGGTTTGGAGCCGGTACGACCGTGGACCTGTGATTTGAGTGATGACGGCTGGGATCCATAGGGGGTCCCCCGTCAGATTTTTTGCGTACACTAAGTCACCGGGGGCGAAGGTCCGGTATTTTATACTGGAGTCTGGGGGTCGCTCTGGGTTATATGTTGGGTGTAACCTGTCGAGCGGGGACCTCAGCTTCCTGCCCATTAACAACTCGGCTGGGCTTTTGTTGGTAGTGGTGTTCGGGGTGATGTGTTGTATAAAGAGGAGTTTATTGATTTTGTCGTTGATCTCCCCGTGGTCCATTTTCCGGATGATTTTTTTGGTAAATTGGACCATCCGTTCCGCCCTACCGTTCGCCGCCGGATGCGCCGGTGCTGTTAATGCGTGGCGGATGCCCCTCTCCGCCAGGAACCTCTCGAAGTCGAGGGAAGTAAACTGGGGCCCGTTGTCTGAGACGACGACGTCTGGGAGGCCGTGTGTGGAAAAGAGTTTGCAAAGTTCTTTAATAACGGCCTCCGTGGTAGTGGATTTCATGTCGCTTACCTCTAACCAGTTAGAGTAAGCGTAAACTGTGATCAGAAAGGTATGTCCATTCGTGGGACCGGCAAAGTCTAAATGGATTCTGGACCAGGGTCCCCTTGGTGTTTCCCAGTCCAGGATGGGTGCTGCGGGTGGGCTGGGTCTGGTCTCCTGGCATCGTTGGCATTTGGCTACCCATGCCTCTATCTGTTTGTCCATCCCTGGCCACCAAGCGTAACTCCTGGCCAGGGCTTTAGTTCTGACGATGCCAGGATGCCCTTCGTGCAGCATCTCTAAGACCCTCCCTTGCAATCTGTCCGGGATGACCACCCTGTCACCCCACAAAATACATCCCTTGAGTAGTGAAAGTTCAGTCTGGCGGTTCCTGAATATCTTAACGGATTCGTCACTGTCCTTTTCAGGCCAGCCTTTTTCCACCCAATGTAAAATTCGCGCCAGACGCCTGTCCTTGATAGTTTCCCTGGCAATGTCTGACGCGGTAATGGGTAGGTTGGGCAAGTTTTCGATGCTAAGGGTGTTTGTTGTTGGTGCTGGGTCAGGATCAGAGTCTGGTAAAGGCGAGCGGCTTAAAGCGTCCGCGTGCGAAATTTTCTTACCTGGCTTGTGCAATAGTTCGTAGCTGTAGGCTGCCAGGAACTCGGACCACCTTGTCATCCGGGGTGATAAAATGTTCGGGGTGGCTCGGTTTCCAGCGAGGATGCCCAGCAACGGCTTGTGATCTGTCACAATGGTAAATGGGCGGCCATAAAGGTATATCGCTTAACGGCGGCAACTATAGCCAAAGCTTCTTTGTCCAGCTGGCTATAGTTCCGCTCCGGTTTAGTTAGAGTCCTGGAAAAGAAAGCGATGGGTGCTTCTCTTTTGTCGGGGAGAGTATGGCTGAGGACAGCGCTGACGCCGAAAGGTGATGCGTCGCAAGTGACAACCAAGGGCAAGGTTTCGCTGAATTGAATCAGGACGGCATCGGAGGTGAGGAGGTCTTTGGTTTTTTGAAAGGCGGCTTGCTCTCGTCTCCCCCAAGTCCAAATCGCCGCCTTATCCAGGAGCCTATGCAGAGGCTCCGCCGCCGTAGCCTTTTGGGGTAGGAAAACATTATAAAAATTCAGCAAGCCTAGGAAAGCCTGTAGTTCCGTTTTAGACTTTGGGGCGGGGGCTTCTTTGATGGCTTTCACTTTTTTAATTGTAGGGTGAATGCCATGCCGGTCTAGAAGGTAGCCCAAAAATTCCACTCGCTCTGTGCATAGTTGGCATTTTTCTCGTTTTACTTTGAGTCCCGTTACTTTAAATTTTGTTAAGACCTCCCTGAGTCGGTTTTCTAATTCGGCTTCGTTTGGCGCCGCCACTAAAACGTCATCAAAATAGGGCACCACCCCCTTGATGCCCTGTAGTAAACGTTCCATCAGGCTCTGAAAGATGCCTGGTGCCACGCTGACTCCGAACTGGAGCCGGTTACATTTGAATGCCCCCCGGTGGGTAACGATGGTCTGGGCTTCCGCTGTTTTTTCGTCGACCGGTAACTGCTGATATGCCTGGGCTAGATCGAGCTTGGCAAAGACCTTGCCCCCTCCCAGTGAGTGCAGTAGGTGTTGCACGATTGGGACGGGGTAGGCGCTTTGTTGCAACGCGCCATTCAGGGTGGCCTTATAGTCCCCACAAATTCTCACGGACCCGTCTGGTTTGACTGGGGTCACTATAGGGGTCTCCCATCGGGCATGGTCTATCGGCTGCAACACCCCTTGTTTGACGAGCTTGTCGAGCTGCTCGTCAATTTTAGGTTTTAGGGCGAATGGTACCCTCCTAGGTTTTAGCCGCTTGGGGGAAACCCTAGGGTCTAGGTCGAATGAGATAAGGGGCCCCTGGTACTTGGCCAGGCTTCCGTCGAAGACCTCCCGGAACTCCTGGGTTTGCCGCTGTTCCCAGCCATCGTCGACGACGTGGTTGACTCCTGTCAGCGCGATGTCAAGCGGGGCGAACCATTGTAGGCCCAGCAGGCTTGGGCGGTCGCGATCGACGATTGTGAGTGGGAGTTGTTCGGTGCGGCCTTTGTAAGTTACATTAAAGTTCTTGGTTCCCACTACCGGGACGCGGTTTCCCTGGTAGTCTTTTATAATGATTTTTTGGGCATTAATGTTCCTCTTATGGAGGGTGGGCACTAGCCATTTAATCT
The DNA here is from genome assembly GCA_033807585.1 of Hydrophis major. Lineage (NCBI taxonomy): Eukaryota > Metazoa > Chordata > Lepidosauria > Squamata > Elapidae > Hydrophis > Hydrophis major. The sequence continues at coordinate 83,395,871 of CM066333.1, forward strand.
CGTGCCATGCAATCATGGAGAGGTAGGACCCGGAGTCCACCTCCATCTTGCATGGTTGGCCTTCTATATGCACTTCTACGTGTACCTTTCTGGCGCCGTCGGAGATGGCGTGGCCAATGGTCACCGTCTGGTGGGTATCTTCCTTTCGCCGACTGTCGCCGCCTCTTGAAGATCGTTGGATTCGGTCCCACCGACCGTCCGATTGGTGATCTCTGGTCCTGGGCGGGGGACTTTCCTTCTTTCGGTCATGATGTTCCCATCTGGGCGGGCTGCGGGTCTTCTTTTGGCGGCAAACTCGAGCGATGTGTCCCCGTCTGTCACAATGCCTACAGATAGAGTCAAAAAATCGGCATTCTGATCTGGGGTGGTCGCCGCCGCACCCGGCACAGTTGGTCCTCGACCTGCGACTTCTTCGGTTCCGCTGGTCGCCGCGGCCCGTCTGACGCGATGTATGTCCTCCTCGTCTTCTGACGTGCTGGACGTAGACTGGAATTCTCCGTAGTGTGCGGTTGATTCGTTTTTTGGGTCGGCCGACCTTGCCGGATTGTTGTTTCCGCCCTTCACGTCTGATTTTCACATGCTGTCAGCGGAAGTGCGGGTTGCTTCTGCTGCTGCGGCTGCGGTAAGGGCGTCTGCTAGGCTGATGTCGCCTTTGGCCATAAGCCGGCTCTGGAGGGTAGAGTCCCATAGGCCGAGTACGAATCGGTCTCTGAGGAGGCTGTTCAGACCTTCAAACTCGCAGAGTCCTCCTAGGCGCCGCAACTCGGCGACGAAATCGCTCAGTTTTTCGCCTGGTTTCTGATCTCGGCGGTAAAACTCGTTGCGCCGGATTAGGATGGGGACCTCGGGGGCGTAATGGCGCCGCAGGATAGGTTCGAGGACGTCCCAGTCCATGGCGGTTGCGTCTGCCGGCTTGGCCAATGCCTTGGCCATCTGGAAGACCTCGGTTCCGCAATGTGTGAGGAAGACGGCGCGTTTTAGCGGGCCCGGGGCGTCCTTCATTCCGGTGCACTCGAGGTACATGCGGAAACGGTCTGAAAACGATTCCCAGTCCTCGGTGGCGGGGTTGAAGGGGGCGGGCGGTGCGATTTTCGCCATCTCCGTGCTGAAACTGGCTCTTGTTGGACACGGGGTTCGGTTCAGGGTCGGGATCCCATCCTCGTCGCCAGTGTCGTGTCCGCAAAAGAAGCCAGGAGTCGGTGACTAAGTTTCAAGCTCTTTATTGAATAGTTGTGAACCGAACCGGCGAAAAGGAAAAAGCCCGCGGCTTTTATCCTTTTCGCTGCGGCGGCCACGGCCAATGGCAGCGATTCAAGTCTCCCGCTCTTGGAGCGAGCCAATCGCGGGAGACTTCAATCGGACCAATAAGCGCGGCTCGCCTGGCCAATCAGAAATCCCCGTGCTTTAGCCAATCAAAGCGCGGGGATTTCAAGTATTCAAATTAAGGACAGAACAATACCTGCAGCAGTATTTTGATCAGTGGGATAAATTCAGTATATACTAATGTGGCCCTACCGCTTCTTTTAGCTTCAGCTGGCCTAATAAAGATTTATCGCTCTGTAATTTATCACGAGTGTCAAACTCGTGTCGTCACAGCATCATCACGTGATGTATCAGGAATCCCACCCCCCTTTGCTAAAGCAGGTGGGAGCAGAGGCAGCATGTGACACATCTGGTCTGCGAGAGTTTGACACCCCTGCTCTATAATATAGACTTGGGAACTTTTTCTCAAAGTTGAGATGGCTATTGACAAGCATCTGCCAGTAGCAGTTTATGTCAGCAAATAATAATAATAATAGTGTACAGTGATACCATAACAGAAATCCAGACCTTGTGTTTTATCCTAATTCCAAAATATGAATTCTGGGGAGGGGGGGGGGGTTGGAGGGGAGGGTCACTTTCCCCCAAAAGATTACCATTTCTATTGTCCAGTTAAAAGAACATATCCATTATGTCATAACCATGGGATTTGATTATTTGAGTTAATCAGGACAAAATACAGTGTGAATTCCCAAACATAGCATAAGTTTCGAATTCTATCCTATCCTATCCTATCCTATCCTATCCTATTCTATTCTCTGTAATCCTGTTTTTTAGGCAGGAACAAATTTACATTTACAATTGTTTTTCTTTATGCAAGCCTTAAAGCTCAATTGTACAATAAGACTTGTATGACAGAAAAATTATGTTTTTACAAAGTGGTGATTTGGTTTGAAGTGTCAGTTGACAGCACAAATCATACTGTAAGGGAACACCTCTAAAATACAACAACTGAAGTTGCTATTTGGATATAACCCAAAAGTCAAAGAAACGAGTTGTGCTAAAGCTCCACTGAATACTGATCATTTTGACTCCATTCACTTCCATTTGATTTCTGTAAATGAGCAGAAACTATATTTAAAAAACTCATTTCTGAGCTTAAGCTTGTGCATAGCAAAAAATATTGCTCAATCAGTGATTATCCAGGAATAATAAGATTAAATATTAACAATTGGAATGACAGTTGGGCCTATCAGGAATAGGTTAGTACCCATCATGGTGATTCATTTATATAGCAGCTTGGATTTGGTTTCCCTAATTTGGGGAAAACACTGCAAAGATGTTCAAGCAGCTCAGTATCATGAAACTACTATTGCTCTTTCTTCTTTCTGTTGCTCTAGTTAAATCTGATGAAACTACAGACTATGATGATGACGAGGTTAGAATATCACTTCTTTTATATGGTAGCATGTTGTCTATTTCACTTAGATTGAAACATATTTCTGATTTGTATAAACAGAAGTTTGATTTTCAACCTAATCTAAGAAAAATGTGCTACACTTTTGCCCATCCAAGTACATATTTTCAATTTTTCTCTCTTCATTTTCTCCTTTTTTTTCTTGATACAGGGAAATGATGCACCACCGGTAAGTATTTTTTTAAAAATTAAAGTTAAAATATATACCATATACTGGTTTATACTTGTTTCTGTGGTAGACAGCATTCTGATAATGTGTTAATAGTTTCCTATCAAATACAGAAAACTCTATTTGCAGAAAAGTTGAACTTCTCTGAAAAATGTATATTTGAAAGCAAATTTTATTGTAACTAGGAATGAAATCTGGCAGGTATAGAGGGAACCAGTTGATTTTATAGACATTCCTTCAGCGTTATTTATAGAATTCTTGGTGCTTATGGTTTTAAAAAGAATGTAAGAAAAAGGAATATGTGAAAGTGTTTTTCATTCCTATAGTTAAGCGGGTGGAGTATAGAATCATTTGTCTTGATAATGCACACTGAGGGTATGTTAATCAAAAGCCTATTGTCTGAGCAGGTAATCATTGAACTTTTCAGAAATTAAAAAATATTCCATATTAGTCTAAAATAATATTAAATATTTTATTATGCTTAATATACATTTGTAAATTAATGTTTAAAACTTTTTGGATTGAAATCTGATATTAGATTACCCATTTCCAATAAAACATTATACAAAACATATGATTAACATTCTAATCAGTGATAAGCCATATAGCTAATATACATGTATATATGTATATATAATCTAAGAAAGGAAAGCCTGTTTCTTTTCATATTTGTAGAGCTTCAAGTTCTTCAATCGCTGTCTTTTATTTTAAATTACAAAATATTTTAACTGCTTTCCAATTTATTTCCAATTTATCTTTTGTTGTATAAAATGTGTGAGAAATTTTGGAGACAAAACCAAGCTCTTCTATGATTTTTGAACTCCAATTTTTTATATCCAGATTCATAGCCACATCTACAGAACTGTATTGTTTCAGAAATTGATATGATCCATAAGATCTTCATGTCATGAAACTTTTCCTAGCTACTTTAAGTTTAAACTGACTTTCATATTCTTCAGCTTTGTTTCTTTTTCCTTTCTGCATATGTGGATTTTTAAATTTCATTTGACTAGTCTTGGTGATTTATTCTTAGACCAATCTGTTTAGTTAATGTAGGCTTCCATAACTGGAGTGTAGAAATCTGAATGACTACTACTGGTCTTCCAGGTTTTTTTTAGGCGAGCAATTATATTTTTAGGATTAAGCTATCTAGCACCCTCTTTTTCCCAATAAATATACACGAAGGGGTTAGGGTTAGGGTTAGGGTAATACAATGTTTGACAGTATTAAGCAGAAGAAAGTCAAGTCTTTTGCCATGCTGTTTTTTCCCCTTTTAATCATATACTTAAAGGCTACTTATCCTCCATATGGTTTCAGATCAACTTTTATTGTGCATTATATTGAACAATTCAGGTGCTGCAAATACACATTTTTTTAAAAAAAAAACAAGTTTTATTAATTTTAAAAAACAATACACAAACAACCAAACGTAGAATAATAACATCATTTCTAAAAAACAAAAACAAATAAAACATCTTATTTAAAGACAGGATAATTTCAAATTATCACATTTCCATACCAACACAGTTTAATATGTATATTCATCTTATCTGTTCAACTTCATATCTTTTCCCAACTTCTCTTTATTTCTCCCTTTCCTTCTATTCAGTTATATTTCTTTTACTTTTAATTGTCTATATTCATTATATCCATCTGTCTTATTTGAAATTTCATTGTTCCCTTCCAACATTCTTCTAGCGTTTTGATAAACAAACAAAACACAAAACATAAATACATAAAACTTCTTTTTGGAAAGCGGCTTACCCCGGGTAGCATCTTTTTGTACAGACATAAATCAAATTCATGCTCACTAATATACCATTTCATATCTTATTTAACATTCTATATTTTCTATATATTTTCTCTCTTCATTCACTCCCTTAATTCTATTTCATTTATTTCATCTCAGTTTAAATAATTATACTTGCATCTTTTGTCCGTTCTCTTTCAATTATCTATTTTTCTTTTCTTTCTAATACAATATTTCTCCTGTAATGACTGGTTGAAGTATGACAACTTTTTCTTTCCCCTAAATTTAACACTTAAAATAATACATACTTTCCATACTGATTCTGCTTACTACACTCTAAGTATCACATTTTAGAATAATAAAACAAAAAGAAAAAAAGAGAATTAAGTTTATATAATAGTAAAGACAATAGTCCATAGAAAGTTAAACTCTATTGTTAAATCTTAAACATTTTTATTAATGCATTATTAACTCATATAATATTTCAGTTTTCTAACTCAATTTCAAATACTAATATCTACAATACAATCTTATGTACTTTTGCAGAATCATTTTTTAAATTATAGTTACACATTTTTTAAATTTAAATTACACATTTTTAGAGATGTATGTTGCATTGAACCTTCCTTCAACAAACTAATACTTGAAATGAGATCCCCCTGCATTCTGTGTGGCTCCCACCCTGAAGATATTCCATAAAGCCTTCAACACATAGTTGTTCTCTCAGGCCCCAAATCACATTTGGGGTTTGAATTGTATTGATTTTTATGTTAGTATTTGTGAGCTACCCAGAGTCAGTTGGAGATGGACAGTGTCCAAACTAAACAAACAAGTACATAAAAATGTCTAGGTTGGAATTCTATTTCACAATTTTTGGGAATAAGTATAATTGAACTAGTGGATTTTACATTTGACTAAATTAATAGGACTAAATAAATTTGTTAAAGTTAATGTTGTAAACCTGTTCAACCACATCATGTTTGCAGTCATAAATCCATTTTTCTGTGAGTAATACAGCTTTGTTCTATGCGGCTATATAATGTGAATTAGTACTCTGTAGTTGTGCATATTGTAATAATAGAAGACAACAGTTCTTTGAAAGAAGAGATGGTGTTCTATGATGGAATGATAATTAATTCGTTGCACCTTTTTTTCCCTTCTATGGATGGAATGATGGAATTATTTCCTAATGGAAACAATGCATACTTATCTTAATCAATGTGGCTTGCATAGTTCCCCAAATCATGATTTTTTAAAAAAATATTGTAGAATAAGCTGCATTGTACTAAAACATAAGCCATATAAACCATGGCTAACAATCCACAGAAGTTGGATTAATACTGCACCCTAAACTAAAACCGAACCAATGATTTTGTGCCATAGTGCAATGTAGAAACCTAGCCATTATTGTTAATCATATAGTCAAAAAATTAAAATGTTAATTAGGTATTGCTTCTAATCATATCCATGCAGTCTACAAGTTAATTATTATTTGATTTGAGCAATTAGTTTCCATGAAAGAAACAGGCTTATTATAAAACATTAAATCACCAAGAGTATTCATGATATAATAGCTAAGGTACTGGACTAGGACCTGAAGGGATTGGTGTCAACTTGATGTCCCAAGGAAACTCAGGAAATAAATCTAATAAAGTAAGAAACCAAGAAAAATACAGTACATAGCAATATTACAAAACGCATTGCATAGTTTGTTTTTAATCACATGAGCGTACATCATTTTTTTGTTTTTGAGAATTTGATTGTCTGTGGAGTTTTTTTGCTAGAAAATTTCTCATCTTGAAAATTCTTGACAGTTTGCAATTTAAAACAGTATTTTTCCTTGATGTGAAATAGGTTGAAAATAAATACAGCACTGTGGATGCACGAGGTCATAGGCCTTTGGACAAAAAACGTGAGTCACTTCCAACTCTCAGACCAGCTCCTCTTCCTCCTGTTGGTGGTATAAGGTACAGAGCTCGTCCAACCAAAAAACCTGTTACTGGTGAAAAGCCAGGCCCAATCGTTTACCCTGACAGTGGAGGTTGCAAACACTTGGCAGAGGAACTGGTAGGTATTAGTTGTACTGAGGTAGTGTTGAGCTAGAATATTTAAGACTAAATAATATGTTGCTTTCATTAAAGTTTTCTTTTCAGATTTATTGCACATTTTATTGAATGGAATGTTTATATGCAAGTCCATTTATTAGATCCACATAATAAATATGAATAGACTTCCATATTTCTGCAAATCTCCAAGAACCGCACCCTTAGTCTCACTAGCTCCATAGGATCCACAAATATCATAAAGGATTATTATGTGGAAAATATTACTTGTATTGATGTGAGATTAACAGATAATCAGAATTGGAAGGGACCTTGTAGGTCATATAGTCCAACTCTCTGTCCAAGCAGGAAGCCCTACACCATTTCTGACAAATGGCAGTCCAATCTCTTCTTGAAAGCCTCAAGTGATGGTGCTCCCACAACTTTCGAGGGCAACTTCTGTTCCATTGGTTGATAGTTCTCACTGTCAGAAAGTTTCTCCTTATTTCCAGGTTAAATCTCTCATTGTTCAGTTTCCATCCATGATTCCATTATGGCCCTTCGGGTGCTTTAGAAAATAGTTTGACCCCTTCCTCTCTGTGGCAGTCCCTCAAATATTGGAAGACTGCTATCATGTCTCCCCTGGTCCTTCTCTTTACTAGACCATCCAAGCCCAGTTCCTGTAACCGTTCTTCGTATGTTTTAGTCTCCAGTCCCCTAATCATTTCTGGTTGCTCTTCTCTGCACTTTTTCCAGAGCCTCAACATCTTTTTTATAATGTGATGACTAAAACTGGATGCAGTACTCTAGGCGTGGTCTTACTAAGGTTATATAGAGTGGTATTAGTACCTCATTTGATCTCTATTTGATCTCGAGATGTTAAGAGGAGAGATTTTTTATAAAGCTCACAGCAAAATAGAAAAGAATTAAGCTTTCTCAATCACTTTGTTTAATGTAGTTTTGATAATAAAAAGAGCTATTCCAACAGTTACTGTTTTCACTTTTTAAAGGTTATTTTATCATTTCTAATTTTGAATTAACCTACTGAATTTGTTGTTCTTTTTAAGGGTGTATTATGCCCAACAGGTTGTGAACTGAGAACTGAACTATTGAAGCAAGAAAACATAGTAAAGCCAACTATTAAGGATCTTACCGACAAAGCACAGAATCTACACCAGTCGTCCTCAACTATCAATAATTATGCCCATTTATTGGATGAGCGTTTAGTCAAAAGGCAGAAACAATATACAGGTAACTCTTAACAGAGTAATGTATCAAGCAGTTAAATTAATATGTAGGAAAAACTGCCTTGTTTTCACCATGAAAGTTTTGTTTTTAAAAAAGATGAGGGGTAGCAAATAATATGAAAAGCCAAATACATTCTACAAAATAAGTGCACTTGAATCAAGTATGCTTAAATCACATGATTTAATTCCCAAAGGTGCTTTTTCAAGAGACAGCTGGACTTCGTTTTTCCTTGAAGGCATTTTGCTTGGATTTACAGAACTGAATAAGCTTCTTGGATGAGATGCAAAATGTCTTCAAGGGGGAAAAAAAACCCAAGAAAGTCGAATTGTGATCTGGATGACTAAGAATCCCCATAGACATGTTATCTAAGCCAAAAAGCTGACAAATGATTTATACTTAGTAAATAAAGCTCATATGATTTTTTTAGTTTCTATGTGTTTGCTATAATATCTGTAAAAATTAATTTTAATCGGTGTTGCATTTTCTTTATAGTTATACATTAGGCAACATAAATAACAGTTTTCTAATGTAATTTTGTATGTATGTATTTAAAAATGAGTCTTATTAAACTAACAAAATTGGAACTATTGCATTCCTGTCCATACTTCACTTGCAATCTTTTAGATAGGCTTACGTATCTTTGATTGCAAAATCTGCTTGTGAAATTTGCCAGGCGCATCAGTACGACAAGTTTGTCACATCAGTTGGTTCTCAATCTGAGTAATTAGTGATTCCAAGCCCTGGGCTATGAAATGTTTTTGATGCACATTTTCTTTCATTTGTGACCATTAATCATTCTTTCTGGGAATGATGAGACCCAGTATAATTTAGGAACCCAAGAGTGAAAACTACTTAAATTAGTATAATAATACCAGTCTTGAGTACTGGATCCAGTAAGCAGATATTTCAATTATCTGTGATCTTTATCTAAGAGGAAAAAGGGAATAAAGTTTTGGCCCTGGTTTATAAAACTGCAAAATTGTAATTATTTATTTTGCATATAATTCTACCTATTCATAGAAATTTACATATATTTGGAAGCCTTTGTTCTTTTATCCCAGAGCTTTAGAGTCTAGAAATAAGCATCGTACAGGAAGTAGAAAGAAATGGAAAGTCATAATATTTTATTAAATGTATTTTGTTGTTGTTCTTTTTAAAAAGCATGCCATCACATTCATTTCTTTCTTTCTCCAGATAATCAGAATTTAATTTCCCAATATAACAGAGAACTTGAGGAACACTACACTTTCATCAAAGAGAAATTAGACAATAGCATTCCATCCAATTTACGACTTCTCCGTTCAGTTGTGGATACTTTGAACAAAAAGTTACAAAAATTAGAAAATGCTATTACGGCACAGTTGTCTGAATGCCAAACCTCTTGTACAGTTTCTTGCAATGTCCCAGTTGTGAGTGGCAAAGGTAATGTTTCATGTCTCCCACTTGCTTTGCTGTTAGAAATAAGACAGATTCTTAGATAGGTTAGACTGCTGCAATTATGGGAAGATCCTTACATTTCCATCTCCTGCAAGGTCAACATTTCCCTTTGCTTTGTAGCAGTGTTGTACCTCTTTGGATTATCAACATTTGTCCTGGATCATTGCACTACATAACACTGAGACACCTTTTGAATCTAACCTTCCTAGATTCTCATGGCTCTTGTATTTGGCTATTGGCAGTTCTGAGGTGTAAATGAAGAGCTTTGAGGACTACATGCCAATATGGTTAGATGTGAGAACTATGATGTATGAAACTAGAGTTATGCATGAATGTACTATCTTTTAATAGCCTCCTTCTTTCTTTCCTTCCTGGAAAAGGAGAATTTATTTGTGACTAAAGAGAACATTTGAAATTTAGTCAAGAAATACTGTATTTATAGCTTTACAAGTTACCCTTTCTATTCTGCAGCAAACTGACTGTTGTTCCTTCCCTTCTTATTTATTAATCATCTAGAGGAATATGTGAGGACTTTAAGTTAATAGCACATATTTTAAAAGTATCTCTTCATTCCTTAACCATTCTTTCTGGGAATGATGATATCTAGAATAATTTAGGAACCCAAGAATGAAAATATTTCATGGGCTTATCTGCACAGGAAAGCTCACATTCAGACATTGTTTGAAGTTAGACTTGGCAACAGTACAACAGAAAAGCTGGACTCCATAAACTCATTGCCCTATTCAAAAACAGAAGAAGAATCATAGAAGTGCCACAGCTTGATAAATTCCATTAGTTTGGATTAGAAAGAAGTCATGTATACACATAAGATTTGTCTAATGTGCAAGAAAGCAATAAAGAATTATCAGCTCAAAATTTACATCCTAGACCCTTTTCCTTCCACCCTTGTTTGGTTGTTCTTCCATTAGCCTTGAGAGTTGGCTACATAACTTCCATGTTTATTTAATAGTTATTTTTTTTACCTCAGCACTGATGGCTTCTGTATGGCCAAATTCAATCCTTACTGTGGGATAGACGAAAGAGTTTCCAAATCAGCATTTCTAAAAATGCATTTCGTCCTAGATAAGGCAGAGATCCCAAAAGCAAGCAGACACTTGAAAATTTTCTGATAGGTGTTTACTGCAAATACAATCTTCAAACTTTCCCATGCAGATTTAATTATATTGTAGATTTCTGTAGTTTACTTATTCCTCTGTTCAGAACATGTTTGTTGCTCACTAAACTATACAGATAATGGATTTTCTGTTTGCAGAGTGTGAAGATATATATAGAAAAGGAGGTGAAACATCTGAGTTGTACCTGGTTCAGCCTGATCCTTTCTTTAAACCGTTCAAAGTGTATTGTGATATGACCACAGAAGAAGGAGGTAATTCTTAAGCTAGTATCCTTAATCAAAATGGTTTCCTATTATGGATCTGCCACCTTTATAATATTCCTCTATAATATTCCTTTATAATATTCCAGTACCTCTTCAAGTACTGTATGTATACAATGATAAGGACAAAAACAAGAAGATCTACTTCCAAATGTCGGGATTCCCCCTTCCCCCAGCCAATAGACTGAGCTTAGAAGGGGGAGGGCACATCACTGACTAAGCATATCAGTGATAAGAAGGCGTGTCCATTCAGAGTGGAAACCCTACAAAGGGCTACTTGTCCCTTCCTCACCCTCCAATTATGAAGCTTTATGGAAATATTTCAACTGAGTAGACTATATAATAGTTATTATAATTATGCTTTTGAACAGGTTGGCTTCTAATTCAAAACCGCCAAGATGGGAGTGTTGGCTTTGGAAGAAAATGGGACGCCTATAAACAAGGATTTGGAAATATTGCTTCCAGTGGTGGAAAGAACTACTGTGACACCCCAGGTAAGAATCTGTTTTCCAGCAGTGTGTACATAGTTGTCTCTGCTAATGCAAAATGTAACCAATATTTCCGTTTTCTTTAAATGATTTTATTCAAAAGTTAAACTACAAAGCTCAAAAAAAGATATTCATAGAAGCAAGCAAACAAAAAACAAACAAAACAAGAAAAAGTACACTAAAAGAACACAAACATATATACAGTAGAACCTCCGGTCACAAGTATAATCCATTCCATGACTTTGGTAGCAACCTGATTTGGTCATGACCGGAAGCAAGATTGACTGTGCATGCATGTAAAAAAAAAAAAAAATACTGCGGAAGGGAAAATTGCCATGACTGTGTTTGACTGCCACTGAGTATTTGTTCGCGACCAGATGCAAACATTTTTTTGAAATTTTTGTCATCACCTATTTGGTTTGCGTTCATGACCAGAGGTTCTACTGTACATATATTATCTGCCTCCAATTGAATATTGATGAATATATTACAACAATATTAGTTTCCCATCTTTTGCGATACAGGCTCATTTTTTTTCCAGATGTCTACTTTTATTTACAAATTATTAATCTGTCCTCTATACTATATTAACAGCCCAATAGTTAACAGGTAGAACAACAAATAAACAAACAAACCAAAAGTAAGATTAAAATTTCAAAACCTTCTGTTAATAAACTATTATTGTATTCAACTCTCAGAAAACGTATCATTGCTTTACACTTTAATTTATCTGCAGTCATCCCAACAGTTAACTCTGATTTATCTTGGATCAAATATCCACGATTGTGTCTTAATACCATCTCTTATCAATTATTGTCTGACTAAATATAATAGATCCATTCTATTCTATTGTTGATCTATCTTCTCCCAACAACTGAACTTTTTTAAGTTAAGTATGATAAATCCATTCTCCATCTTATTTTAATCTTCTTAGAGAGAATTCAGTCAGTTTTCTGCTGTTGTAAAAGAGATCTTTGTCTGTAACATCCATATCTCTTTCAATTTCCTTCACCAAATGTACCAGTTTCAAATCAAATTTGTTTTGTGAATCTAATTTACTTGCATTTACTCCAGTTACTTGCATTTCTATGTTTGCTATCATTATGTTTGCTATCATTATTTGTTAACTGTTTAGAAAATTGTTCAAGTCGGGTTTTCATATTACCAAACATTTTTTTTTTCGTTTTTTACTACGGTACCAGCCAATTTTTCTTGTCAGTAATACTATACATAGTTGCTCTGGTGTAATTTGTGAAGTATTAGTACCACTTTACAAAGCCTTAGTATGGCCATACTTGAAATACTGCATCAAGTTCTGGTCACAAAATATAAAAAAAGGAGTGGAGACTTAGAAAAAGTCTTTGTCAAATTGCTTTGACCTCAATAAAGAAGAACATTCAAGTCACCAGTGCCCAGCAAGTTGCCATGCCATTCTTTTAAGTATGCATTCAGAATACCAGAAAAGGCAAATAAAGACATATAAATCACATTTTTCATATATCCAGAATGACTTCAGTTCAGTTATTATGATGTGGCTTTATGACAGGGTAAAGACACTGCTTAAAATTTAATGAAAACAGGGATTTATTTTGTGTCCTAGGTGAATATTGGCTTGGAAACGATAAAATCAACCAGATTAGCAAATTGGGGCCTACTGAACTTTTAATTGAACTTGAAGATTGGGATGGCACTAAAGTTAAAGCTCACTATGGAGGCTTCAGTATTCAGAACGAAAACAACAAATACCAGCTCTCCATTAGTAACTACAGAGGCACAGCCGGAAATGCACTTTTAGAAGGAGCTTCACAACTATTTGGTGAAAACAGAACAATGACAATCCATAATGGCATGTTCTTCAGCACTTTTGACAGGGACAATGATGGATGGTAAGTATTTTTTCCCCCGCTTGGGAAAAAGTTTTTATATAGCACTTCTACAAAAAGTCTTTGAAATATATTTGCAAATCCTCCTCCTACAGAATTTTTTTCTAAAGTTCCTTGTGAATAAGCTCAATGAAATTCATTTCTAAAATATACATATGATTTGTCCAATTTTTATCTCATTTATCTTCTGGGAATTCAAGATGGGATAAACAGTATTCTCTCCTCCATTTTTCTCCCCAGCACATCTATGGGACAAATTAGGTTGGAAAAAGTGACTGGCTGAAAATCATCTAATGAGTTTCTACTGTTGAGATGGACTCTCTTTGATCTTAGTTCAATACCATAACCGTTCTGACCAGGGGTGGGATTCAATTTTTTAACAACCGGTTCTGTGGGTGTGGTTTAGTTGGTGGGCGTGGCTTGGTGGTCATGTAACTGGGTGGACATGGCTTGGTGGTCATGTTATTGGCTGGGCGTGGCCAACTCAATATCACTCACATCGAGGCATGCATCTCTTCACCTGGCCTCTCATGACTGTGGGGATGCTGCAACAGTCATAAGTGTGAAAAATGGTCATATGTCACTTTTTTCAGTGCCATGGTAACTTTAAATGGTCACTCCACACAAGCAAAGTACCAGCAAAGGAGGGGGAAAAAAGCTCCAGAGACATTCATGAGACAAGAAGTCTAGTCCTGCCAAGAATGTAATAAGGGTTAATGGAGAGGCAGTTTCTGTAAGCAACACCAGAATGTTTCCTTCCTGCCTTCCTTACAGGATTAGGCCAGGAATATCTTCTAACAACCGGTTGTCTGAACTGCTTGGAATGTTAACAACTGGTTCTAGCAAATAGGTGCGAACTGGTAGAATCCCACCCCTGGTTCTAACTTTCTATTAGACGTGTATAGTGTTGCTTTTGTATTTGGAAAAGATTGTCAAATGTAGCCAAAAACTACAACTGATCTCCTAGAGGAGCTATATTGATTAAAATAAAGAAATAATCTTATCTGGTTAAAATGTATGTTTCTGAATTTGCTATTTTATATATAAAAATTACCTTAAAGCAATACGTGTTTTGTTTGGATTTAAGAAGGTTTCAGGTAGAGTAAATACTAAATGAATCCAATTTATTGGGACATACAGATATTTAAAAGTGCAACATCTCAAATCAAAGAAGCCAAAACTAGAATGTTTCTTTTTTGTTATGTGTGTCATAAAAAATATGTGCACACATTAAGGCAAGATTCATAATATGTATTTACATTTCAGTTATGGGTATATATTATTTTAAATGTTTTGTGTAATTAATTCACAGGATACACCCAGATCCCAAAAAGCAATGCTCCAAAGAAGATGGCGGTGGCTGGTGGTATAATCGTTGTCATTCAGCCAATCCAAATGGCAGATACTACTGGGGTGGACACTACACTCCAGAAATGGCAAAACATGGAACAGATGATGGAGTTGTATGGATGAATTGGAAAGGATCCTGGTATTCACTTAAACAAGTCAGCCTGAAGCTGAGACCAATTTCCCAGTCTTAGCAACAATGATTATTTCAAAAAATAAGTGTCTAAGTTCACATCTGTTTCATGATACTCAACTTTTACTTTGCATAAAAGCAGTGAAGAACAATAAAATAATTCTTCCTTGGTGATTTGTTTAAAAGCATTTTGATAAAAATGGAAAGACTATGCTAGGAACGAATATACCAACCGATTAAAACAATGTTATTTGTGATGTACAGAAGGGCAGTGCTGAAACCTATATTTTGCTAAATAAATATTTTATCCTAACGTCTGCCCATTAGCACACTCACTAAAAAAGAAGATTCATAGGTAGTGAGGTTTTGTCTCACATTTTGTTGAAAATGCTTAATAAAACAAGCCAAGTTCAAAGCTTTGGATACTTTGTCTTTCTAGCTTCCTTCTTAGTATGCAGACATGATTATACCATCTGTTTAAAACAATATCGTCATATCTTTTGTTTTAAATTGTTCTCATATCTCTTAGTATGTTTCTGATTTCTTTTTTATCATTGGAGACTAAAACCCTTCTGGATTTTATACTACAACTTCTCTTGTCCTGCAAAACATGTTAGAGGAATATTAAGATTGTGAATTTCATTTTCAATATATTTGTAATGCTCAGGTTAGGAAAGGTTTATTAAAGTTATTTGCTGCCCATTTTGCCAGCAGGCAATTCTGGGCAGCTTACAACATTTTACACAGATACCCGGGGGGGGGGGGATGGGAACTGCTATTGGTCGATCAATCATTTCCAGTGATATTCCCCAAAGGCCCCCCCTTATCCAGAAGTGGTATTTAGCGGGTTCTGACCAGTTCTGGAGAACCGGTAACAGGCATTTTGAGTAGTTTGGAGAACCACAAATACCACCTCCGAGTGGCCCCACCCCCCATCTCTTCTCTGCCTCCTGAGTCCCAGCTGATTGGTTGGGTCTTCTTTTGTTGCCCTGCACAGGAGAACGGAGCTGGAAAGCAGGTTAGTAGGGTATGGAGAGAATGGGGATTTTACAGTATCCTTCTCCTGTCATGCCCACAGAACCGGTAGTAAAAATTTTGAATCCCACTACTGCCTCCACTGACAGGACCAGGTCTTTCAGAAAGTCAAAAGAAAGCAACATGCTTGATCCCAGGTTAGCTTCTGGCATCCCTAGTTAAAACAGAAAGAATTAAGGCAGATCTCTGATAAGGTTATTAGAGAGCTGAAGGTAGCAGTATAAGGACCTGGAGCTATGTTTAGATAAGGTATGAGATAAATTCATAGATTCATGTCATCCTTGTCCAGTGGTGGTATTCGACTGGTTCAGCCCAGTTCTGATGAACTGGAAGGAGTGATGAGCAGCAGAGACCCAATCGGTTCTGCTGTTGGGCCAACCCACCGCCCAGGCTCCCATACTTTTATCTGCTGAATTTGAAGCACAGCTGCTTTGCATGGCACAGAATAGTGCCACACACAGGGTGGCGGATTCAATTTTTTTAACAACTGGTTCTGTGGGCGTGGCTTAGTTGGTGGTCATGGTTTGGTGGTCATGTGACTGGGTGGATGTGGCTTGGTGGTCATGTGACTGGGTGGGCGTGGCCAACTCAACATCACTCACATCGAGGCATGCATCTCCTCGCCTGGCCTCTCATGACTGGGGATGCTGCAACAGTTGTAAGTGTGAAAAATGGTCATAAGTCACTTTTTTCAGTGCCATTGTAACTTTGAATGGTCACTCCACACAAGCAAAGTACCAGCAAAGGAGGGGGAAAAAAACTCCAGAGATGTTCCTGAGACAGGAAGTCTAGTCCTGCCAAGAATGTAATAAGGGTTAACAGAGAGTCAGTTTCTGTAAGCAACACCAGAATGTTTCCTTCCTGCCTTCCTTACAGGATTAGGCCAGTAATTTCTTCTAGCAACCGGTTCTCCAAAGTGCTTAGAATGTTAACAACCGGTTCTAGCGAATAGGTGCAAACTGGTAGAATCCCACCCCTGGTCGTGCAGCAGCTGCAGAAGCCACCGGGATCATGCAGGCTTGAAGGAGGTGAGTTAGAACACCTCTGCCCCTGCACTAAGTGCACATTTGGCGCACACATGCACGCAAAGTGTTTGCACGTGCCCAAAGCGTGCCCACCAAACCATGCCCACCGAACCGGTGGCAACAATATTTGAATCCCACCACTGTCCTTGTCATCAGATTGTAATGGTTTTACAAAGTATATTTGCTTCCAGGCCCTCATGTCATCAGCGAGATTATTCTGTAGAAGTATAGCCTCATTCTCTAATATTAGATTAATACTTAGCAGATAATAGAGTTTAGTATTTTGAGGATATTGTTGGCTTGGGTGGCTCTTTGATCCCTTGACAGCTTTCTGTCATTTTCCTCAAAATGCTACCATAGCAGGTAAATTGAAATGATGAGTAGCCTCTTGGTTCCAACAGTAGGAACATAGAAAGTACCTTTAGTGGATCAGGCCATTGTTCCATCTAGTCTAGAAATCTGTGTTACAAGGGCGTCAATTGGTTGCATTTGGAGAATGCACAGATCTGGGTTAAATGATATCCACCTTCCACTGTTCAAGTGCATCTACCACACAGACATACCCATGTATCACACTATTTCCATTGAGTGTTGTGCAAAAACAAGAAACACTAAGAGAAAGTCATTAAGAGCTTCAGATAAAAAAATAAAAATGCAGCTAAACATTTAAAAAGCCATAGCTATATTCATAAAGTATTGCACGTCGTGACATAGAGTGCCCTTTCAATTGGGAGTTAACCAAACTTTTTCCCAGGCACATATAGTAGTTTAACTCTCTTGCAGTTTTTGTAGGTTTTTGTTGTTGTTGTTCTTTTGCATTCCCCCTTGCTACTATTTCTTTTCTATAGATTAGAACAGTACTTAACAGTCTTCCAGTCATGAGGCATAGATGCAGTCTTCTATGTTGAACAAATCACAGCTATCCTCTTCAGGCAAAGCACATCCATATTTTAATATTTTACTATTTCTTTGGATATTTGACCTGAAGTCTTACCATTCTCATGACATTTATTATTTCCTATTCATCCCCTTTTTTACAATAGAAAATAATCACATTATTTCCAATTCCACTCTTCAATATGTCACTCTCATTTTCATATAGGTCCTTGAATTATTTGTTCATTTCAGATCCATGCCAAACCTTCCATTTTTTTTTTTTTTTAAAAAAAACATCTATTCAGTCTTCTGGATGTTTATATATCACCGTTCACCCTTTTGAGAACATCATCCTAACCTTTCTCCCCATTTCAGACCTTATTCAATGTTGTTTTTATCCATTCATTGCATCTCACAAGAATAATTGTTCTGCTCATTTATATTCAATACTTTGAATGTAACCTAAACTCAACATACTACTATTCCACATCTGAGTTTGTTTGGGAGTCTTTGTAAAAGGTTTTGTCAAAGGCTGCTTTACAAAGTTCATACATGCGGCATATGCTGAAATACTCTTGTGTGCATATTTGTTGAAATCATCAAAAAAATCTAGAAGGCAAGATACCTTTATTTTTGTAAAAGCCATGTAGTTTTCTTTGAAGAAAGCTTATTCTTCTATATTTGTACTTATTTTTATTGTATATTAACTGTTATGAACTAATAAAGGTGTTTAATAAAGTTTTAACAACCTTAAGTAAAAAGCATGGTTCTAATCCTGCACTTCTGATTGGCTGATAAGAGCGACATCAGATTGGTCCTTTCCGGGACATCTGATTGGCTGTTAACGGGCCAACTCTCAGTGGTTCAAGGGTTTAACACTTCCATGTTTCATTGGCTAATAGGACAGCAGCCAACCCTATAAAAGGGCTGCTGCTGCCCTAGGTGATTGCTCTGTTCAGTATGCTTAATAAAGAGTTGAAGTTCACTGTTCACTGCCTCGTCTCCGCTCCTTGCACCCATGCGCAGAACTTAACATTAACAACCATTTTTCTGTAACAGATGTTGACCTAGCTTGCTTACAATTTCTTTAGCAACCCTTTTAAATATCAGAACCACATTGGATATTTTCCAATCTTTAAAACAAGTGCAAAAGGGTTTTTTTTTTTTAAAAAAAAAAAAAGATTAGCTGTTCATATTTAAATTTTTGAAAGATTTTTGACAAAATATCATTTAGACCTGTGAACCAATTTGTTTTTAGTTTGTCAGCTCTTGTAATTTATAACTTTACCTCTTATCTTTATTTGTCTCAATTCATCCAATCTTATGCGTAAATAAATTAGTGTAGGAACAAAATATGCCTCTGTGTTCTGCTTAGAAACAGAAAGAAAAGCAGGAATGCAGAAATGTGACAAGAATGTGTCATTAGTAGGCTAGATTTTAGAGGAAATCCAAATCTCCTTTAACTGTTTGAAAGCTAGCTGTGCATAGGTTCTAAGTTCAGTCGGAAACTATCGGTTATCTATTATGCCAACTTTATTGTGCTTCCCAGATTAGATAGGCCAATATTTTTGTTTAGAGTTTGACATTTTTGAGGAGAAGGTCAAATGGGCAAAATGGGAACCACAAAGCTTCTGGGTGCTCAAGGGACCCTTTTCAATCTTTAAGACTTCTGAAAGTTAAATGTAGGCTTTACTTTTCTCTACATTGAATTTCATTTTGTTAGATAGGGCCCAGTGTTTAAGTCTTTCAAGATCCATCTGAATCTTGAGTCTATCTTCTAGGGTATTAGCTATTCCTGCCAGCTTAGTAGCATCTGCAAATTTGATAAGTTCCCCTTCTATTCCCTCATCTAAGTCGTTTATGAAGATATTGAGTCCTGGGCCTAAGACAGAACCTTGTGGCACCCCACTGCTTACTTCCCTCCATGTAGACTTAGACCCATTAAGGACTATTCATTGAGTATGGTTTGTCAGCCAGTTGAGGATCCATCTGGTGGTGTTGCTATCTATCCCACTTTTTTCTAGCTTACTAAGAAGTAGGTTGTGGTCTACTTTATCGAATGCCTTGCTGAAATCTAAGTATATTATGTCCACAGTATTTTGCTTGTCTACTAATTTAGTCACTGTGTTAAAGAATGAAATCAGATTGGTTTGGCATGATCTGTTTTTAACAAACTCATGCTGACTGCTAGTTATTACTTTACTTGTTTCTAGATGTTGGCAGATCTGGTTTTTGTTTTTTGTTTTTGTTATCTTTTCCAGTATCTTCCCGGGTATTGATGTTAGGCTGATTAGTCTATAGTGTTGTGTATGCATAAAGATTAATAAAGTGTGAGATTGGAGTAAGTGCAGGGTTCTGGCCCTGCACTTCTGATTGACTGTTAAGCGGCTGGACCGGATTGGCCCGTTCTGGGGAATCCGATTGGCCCTTAACAGAGAGTTCCTATTGGTTATAAGAGCTAGCGCTCCTAGCTCGTTATTGGTTAAAAGTTACAGGGTTTGCCTATATAAGGCAGGTTTAACTGCTATTAAAATCAGGAAGTCACAATGTAAATAAAGAGCTGAAGTTCAGAGGCTTGTCTCCATTCTTTCTCGCCCATGCTCAAAACATAACAAATTTAATCACTGTGTTGAAGAATGAAATAAGATTGGTTTGGCATGATCTATTTTTAACAAACCCATGCTGACTGCTAGTTATTACTTTACTTGTTTCTAGATGTTGGCAGATCTGTTTTTTTATTATTATTATTATCTTTTCCAGTATCTTCCTGGGCATTGATGTTAGGCTGATTGGTCTGTAGTCGGCTGGTTCTGTTTTTTCCTTTTTTGAAGATGGGAACCACATCAGCTCTTTTCCAGTCCTCTGGTAATTCCCCGGTGCTCCAAGATTTTTGAAAGATATGGTGCAGTGGTTCTGAGATGACCTTTGCCAGCTCTTTAATATTCTGGGATGTAATCCATCAGGCCCCGGTGATTTGTTTTCATTAAGATCAGACAGGTGTTCTCTTACTATTTTTTTTTTGCTTATTTTAACTTTCATTTCTAGTCTGTCTTTTACAGTTATGTTTTTGGCAGGTTGGGTTATAGTTTCTTTTTGTGTGAACATAGATGCAAAGAATGAGTTAAGCAGCTCTGCTTTCTCTCTGTTGCCTGTTACTCCCTTGCCATCTTCTTTCTTTAGTGGACCGATTGTTTCCTTGATTTTTTTTCTTGTTATTTAAATTTTTGAAAAACTTTTTTTATTATCTTTGACTTTTGTTGCAAGTCTTTGTTCATTCTGAGCCTTTGCTATCCTGACTTTGTCTTTGCAGATTCTGGCTAGTTGTGTGTCTATCTTTTCATTTTTTATACTTGTCCTTTTTGTCTTTCAATTTGTCAGAGAGATCTTTGTGTAGCCATGCTGGTTTCTTCTTGGATTTCTTCGTTTTCTTTCTCAATGGTATTGTGCTGGTCTGAGCTTTTATGATCGCACTTTTCAGAGTTTCCCAAGATTCTTGAGTTGTTTTCCCCTTTAGGATTTTTATCCAAGGAATCTTTCCCAAGTTCTCTCTGATTTTATTAAAATCAGCTCTTTTAAAATCTAAGGCTGGTATCATTATGTTTTATTGCTTGTTTTTGTGTTATGTTGAATTCTAATATGACATGGTCACTCTCACCCAAGGTTGCTGCAGTTTCTTTTTTCTTTTTTTGAAAATTTTATTTGGGTTTTCACAAAAACAAAATACAAATAAAACATCTTTTTTGAAAATAGCATGGTCCCAGGTTATCACTTCTTCATACAAACACAAAACTCAATTTCATGCTCATTTTTATATTCTATTCCATATCTTATTACCGTTTTATATTTTCTACAAAGTTTTTCCCCTCTTTTAATTTTCTCAACTTTGTTTTAATTATCTCATCTCAATTCAAATCATTATATTTATACTTTTGTCTGTCCTCTTTCAATTTCACATTATCTTTTCTTATTAAGCAAATTTTTCCCTGTAGTTACCAATTAGAGTATGACACCTTTAATTTTATCCATTCAAACTCTTATTTAAGCTTCAGTGTATACCTTTAAGATTATAGCATTCAATATAATACATAACTTCAAATCGAGTTCTGCTTGGTACATTCTTGGTACATTCTTAAAATAGAGACTATATTCTTAAAAAGAAATATATATATATATATATATATATATATATATATATATATATATTCATTCTTAAGTTTTCGCGGATACTTACATGTATGGCATTCAGCTTTGTTCGGGTATTCCCACATCATTGTAGTTGTTCTTTTAAAGTTGTAGCAACGTTTCAGCAGAATCTCATCTGCCATCATACAGAAGCCTGAATCTTTATTACTTTGACTTTTAATTTCAGCTTAGATGCCTATTAATGTCAAAGTGTCAAAGTGGATTTTTTTTTTCAGTTTCTTGCTTAAGTCTCTTAGCTATCAGCATAAGGAAGGGAAGAAAAAAAACCCTAATCCTTTCCCTTCTTTCTCTCCTTCGCAGCTTCAAAATCTTCTTTGAGAACAATGTTGTTAAGTTTAAATTCCAGGGTACCTTATTTATTGCTTTTTCTGTTTGACCTGGTCAACCAAAATTTTCTCTTCTTATCTTCCTCCTGCACATTCTTTTCCATTCGAGTTCTTCTTTGTGGTGGCCATTTCTGACCACCGTTACAACCGCCTTTGAGAAAGGGAGTAATGGCTAGCTGGGGAGAAGAGATGCGGCTCTCCTCAACCCTGCAGGCAGTCTCCCCCCTCTTCACCACCTCTACGGGGCGGCTTAGCCCCAAAACCAGCCGGCTCAAGGCGCTCCAGCGGCAAGCACAGATCGAAGCCTCAGAGAGACGAGGTTTCGGTCTGTCACTGAAGAAGCTCAAACTGGAACCCCAAGGTTCCTGCAGTTTCAACTCCCTCTATCACTTCTTCTCTGTTTGTACAAATTACATTCAGTATGGCTGTCCCTCTAGTTCCCTCCTTTGCCTTTGGACAACAAAGTTGTCATCTAGGTTGGTTAGGAACCTATTTGATTTCTCACTTGGTGCAGAATTAGTTTTCCAATTGATATCAAGGTAATTGAAGTCCCCCATTGTAGTGTGTTTCCTACATATATTTTTTAGGTGGTTGGGAAAAAGGACATCTATTTTTTTCTGCTTGATTGGGTGACGTATAGTATACACCCAGGGCCATGTCATTCTTTTTTTTCTTTTATATTGATCCATATGCTTTCTAGGAGTCTTTTGTCTTTGGGTTCATGCATTTCTGTAGCAATATAGTGGTCTTTTACATACAGTGCAACTCCACCTCCTCTTTTATTAGGTCTGGTTTTTTTTAACAGTTTGTATCCTTTCATGACAATCCAATTTATAATTGTGCAGCTGGTATTTGAGAGCAAGTGCTAATATATAGATTAGCATTTGCCCACAGTTGCTGCCATTCAGAAAGATGTATTAACCAAACTTATAATTGTTTTAACTGATTAACTGAACTGATTAGAAAGGTTTTGGAATTTACTTCTCTGCAAATATTAAGCAACAGGGTTTTGTAAACTAACCTTTGAGTTTCTGGCTTGTCTTTTTCATGTGTACATTACATGTCTGCCCTAATATTTAAAATGGGCCTTAGTATTATTGATTTATTTATTTTATTTGGTTTGTCAATTGCTTACAAGTATAATAGGTATAAGTAAAAACATAGTTATGAATACATGGATATGTATATAAGAAAAATAAAAGAAACAATAGGACAGGGACGGTAGGCATATTTTGGTGTGCTTATGCATGCCTCCTACAAACCTTTTAGGAAAGGGGTGATTGTAGAAAAGGAAAGGGTCAATAGTAGAAAGTGCAAGGTTAAATTTTTTGAGATTTTGGTGAAGAAACCCCAGAATCAGGTAGAGTATTCCAGACATTGATCACTCTGTTGCTGAAGTCATATTTTCTGCAATCAAGTTTGGTATGATTAACCTTGAGATTGTATCTATTGTTTGCTCTTGTGTTGTCATAGTTGAAGCTGAAGCATTCATTGACAGATAGGACATTACAATGCATGATTTTATATACTATACTTAGATTGAATCAAAAGTGGCATAGTTGTAGGTTTTCTAGGTCTAGAATTTCAAATCTGGTGGCATAAGGTCTTCTGCAACGCGTAGAGGAATGGAGAACTCTTTTTGTGAAATATTTCTGGACTTTCTCAACTCTGTTAATATCAGATACGTAATGTGGGTTCTAGACTAATGAACTGTATTCGAGTATTGATCTAGCAAATATTTTGTATACTCTAGTTAGTAGTGTAATATTACCAGAGAAAAAGCTACGTAGGATTAGGTTAACAACTCTTAATGCCTTTTTGGCTGTGTAGTTACAGTGGGCTCTAGCACTTAGATCATTAGAGATGAGTATTCCAAGGTCCTTGACAAAGTTTGGATCATCAACATATAAGAGTTGATGTTTTTATGTTTTGTTTGTCTTGTTTGTTTGTAGAAAATTAATAAAATCTTTTTTTAAAAAAAAACAAGGTCTTGACTATTCAGCCTGCATTTTATTTTCTGATTTTTTTTTTCCAATATGTAAGACAGAGCATTTATTTGTTGAGATTTGAAGTTGCCATTTGTTTGACCATTCTGATACATAGTCGAGGTCTTTTTGAAGGGTAGAAGTATTGTCTGTGGTGTTGAATAGTTTTACATCGTCAGCAAAGAGAGCGTAGTTGCTCTTAATATGATCACAGAAGTCATTTATGTAGAGTATGAAGAGAGTTGGTCCTGGAACACTGCCTTGGGGGACACCACTGTTGACAGGTACAGAATTTGATAGGACACTCCCAATCTTGACCATTTGTTGTCTGTTTGACAGAAATGCTTCTATCCAGTTATGCAGGTGTCCAGAGATACCATAAGATTTTAGTTTTAGGAGTAGTTTGTCGTGTACCACTGAATCAAAGGCTTTACAAAAGTCTATGCAGATTGTGTCTATTGCTTTGCCCTGATCGAGTTGTGTAGTCCATATGTTTTTGCTGTGTAAGAGTTGCAGATTACAGGATTGTTTTTTTCTGAAACCAAATTGTTTTTTAGAGAGTAGGTTGTTTGTTTCTAAGTGGAGGATGATGGATTGGTTAATAATTGATTTCATGACTTTACAGATGACGCAGCATAAAGAGATTGGTCTGTAATTTTCAACTAGGCTTTTTGAAGATGGATATGACTGTGGCTTGTGACCATAGTTTTGGCAAGAAGCTGGTCCTGAAAGATTTTTCAAAGACTATGCTTAGAGGTTCGGCTATGGCAGTGGATAGCCTTTTTAAGAAGTAGGCACATATTCCCTCCGGTCCAATAGATAGAGATGGTTTTAGATTGCATAGTGTTTTTTCAACATTGTTTACTGTAAAATCGATATGTATTAGATCAATATAGTTTTCTGTGGTTCAACTAGGAAATACTGGACATGATCCATTGCTGTTTAAAAATACTGACACAAGAATGTGTTAAAGAGATTGGTTTTAATAGTGTTGTCGTTGCAGTCTTTACCATTAGGTCCTTTCAGGGGTGGGATGGACCTTGAGTCTTTTAGTTTGTTGTTTACAAAATTGTAGAAAGTGTGGGTGGAATTGGTGCATGGGAAGGTTTTCCTCTTGTTTAATGTGGTAATTGGTGCATTTAGTCTTTATCTAGCAGCATAAATTTTTGTATCAGCTTTTGAAGTTGGCAACATGACCAGATTTGTTTTTCCGCAAGAGTGATCTCTTTGGATTGAAGGTTCCTTATTGTTATGGGTAATCTGTTTTTTTCTGGTTTTTGGAGTTGTTATTGGTACATATAGTTTGAGGACTCTTTTGACTTCAAGTAAAAATATGTTGTAATGGTCTTCAAAAGTATTGCATCCAGTGAATAGAAATTGCCAATCAAGGGATGAGAGATCGTTGTTTATAAGATCATAGTTGCCTTTTTTGAAGTTTTTAACTTTAGCATTAACTTTGGACTGGATTCACACATTGCAGGAGCCATGGTTTATTTAAACACGATTTGCTGAGAAAGCCACAATTGATGGAGATCACACAATTCCCGAAGCCAAAACAAAAAATGTTATAGATATGTGTGAAAATAGCTAATCCTTGACTTGTAAAGAATTGGATGGAACAATTCCTAAAGATGGATGTCATTGAACATGAGAGGTAAACAGCATCTTTTCAAAAGGGCCAAGATCCCATGATATATTTTAATTTAATCTACGAATTATACTTGGGGGAAAATACAAGAGTGGGATTCACCTGGTTCAGACCGGTTCAGATGAACTGGATGTTAAATTCACATTCACTAAACTGGTAGTAGAACCAACTGGCTGGCCCCACCTACTCCAGCCCTCCCAGGAATCTCCACGCAGCCCCTCTTGGATGCAGGTAAGTACAGGGTCTGTGTGGAGTCTCTGGGAGGGTGAAAAATGAGCCTTCCAAAAGTCCAGAAATGGGCCTGTTTCTGACTCCCAAGGGAGGCCATTTTTGCCATCCCAGAGACCCGAGGAAAGGCTCCGGATCCTGAGGAAGATGAAAAATGGTTTCTTATAGGACAGACTCCCATGGCCACGCCCACCCAGCAACCGTGCAGTGAACCGGTTGCTGGGATTTTCTAATCCCATCTCTGGGGAAAGACCTAAAACATTTCATCTCCTCTGTACTACTATTCTTCAGGATTCTGGATTCAGTCTATACACTAGAGCAGGGAAGTGAAAGAGGGAAGATCCAGGAGAGACTAAGGAAAAATAGCAAAGCTCAACAAGGCCAGATCCCGGTGATTGGTGTCAACATTGGTCCTCCCAGTTAAGCCTGCCTGTACATTAAAATCAATCCCTGAGCCTAGTTCTGAGTCCTTTCCACATTAGACATGAATAAACGCAAAAGGTGGAATTTACTTGGTTCAACCTGAATTCTAAAAGATCCTTTAAGGGTTGACTGACTAGTTCTATTGCTATTTGCTCTTTATATGACATTTTGCCCAACAGTTTCAGTCAGCAATTATTGGCTGAATAGAACATCAATTCCTTACTACTACTACTACTACTACTATTACTACTACTACTATCATCAGTAGCCTTGAACACAGTAGATATTAAATAGAAGTGGCAACAAAAGCTGTGGTTCATAGCTGTGAGTGGTCAGAGTCATAGTGTCAGCCTCCAAGAATCCTTTTGCTTATCTTTCTGGCTGCCATAGAAATGGGGGGGAGGGGGGAAGAATCATTGGACTTCGTGGGGAGAAGAGTGTTAGAGGTTTGAGCCAGTGAAATGTAAAAGTTGGGATGTTTTCTTGACTATGCTTAGTTGTTTACTGCACAGATGTAGCCTCTTATCTGCCTACACCAAAGGTCAAGCGCCTTGCATATCAGACGTGTGAAATGCCACCTGAAGAGGCCCCACATGACATTATACACCTCTCGGATTGGATGGCCAGTTTGAAAGATTGTGGGAACGTTGCCATAACTGTGTAGATGTGATTTTCGCGCCTATTGCCTGAGATCTTGTATTCTTACGATGCTACCACTTCAATTTTCAGTACAAGTCCTTTTCTCTGTAGCAGTGGAATGTAAGGTTTTATTTCTTGGATTTTGAATGGAGCCTCACCTGACACACAGTGATCTGATATGACAAGCAGCTTTTATCTTATGACCACAATTTTTGTTCCCAAGTGAGACATTTGTTAAGTGAGTTTTGCCCTATTCCAGTATTGGCTAACCTTTGGGGGCTCCTGTGTCAAAAATTGTGCACACGCTTACACTCTTGCGCTCATGTGCCGGCACCCAGAAGGCAATGCGCGCTCCCCCCACACCCCCTATGCATGCGTGCACAATCCCCATTCACCCCCCCAGCCCCCACCGCCTGCTTACCTGCATTGTACCTCACAGCTGATTTTCAGCTGGTTTGAGGCCTTTTCCGGGCTCCCAGAGGCTTGAGGAAGGCTTCTGCAGGCTTTGCAGGCCAGAAACTAGGCCCGTTTCATCACTTCTAGTATTGTCAGAAAAACAGGCAGTGACAAAACAGGGCTAGTTTTCGGCCTGCAAAGCCTGCAGCAGCCTTCCTCAAGCCTCTGGGAGGCCAAAAAATGTCTCAAACTGGCCAAAAATCAGCTGTGAGACATATGCATGTGCAGTGGGGAAAGTTTGCCTGCAGCCCGTGTGCCGGCACAAATGGCTCTGCATGCCACTTGTGGCACGCATGCCATACGTTTGCCATCACGGCCCTATTCTATTACCTTTCCTGATACAGTTCTAAGTGAATCATTGCAGTTGTTAAGTTAGTACAGGTAGTCCTTGACTTACAACAATTCATTTAGTGATCATTCAAAGTTGCAACATCATTGAAAAAAATTGACTTTTTTTCAGTGCAGTATCCTGAGATCATGTGATTCCCTTTTGTGACCTTCTGACAAATGAAGTCAATGGGCAAATCAGTTTCACTTAACAAACCTGTAACTAACTTCAACAACTGTCACGATTCACTTAAAAGCTGTAGCAAGAAAGGTCATAAAATGGGGCAAAACTCAGATGTCTCACTTAGCAACGTCCATTTTGGGCTCAATTATGGCTATGAGTTGAGACCTATTTGTAACATGGTTGTTAAGTGAATGTGGCTTCAGTCCTGGTACACCGAAACTCATAAATATGAGTCAGTTGCCAAGCATCTGAATTCTGATCATGTGACCATGGGGATGCTGCTATGGTTGTAAGTTTGGGAAATGGCTGTAAGTCTCTGTGATGACCCAGAGTGTAACACAAACATAACAAAATCCAAAACGTAAATAAATGTCCTTTAATGCCTCCAAGTTGGCCCTACTGTTCAATACCTCTCAATTGTAGATAACACTTATGCAAAAATGGTCTTCGAAAGAAAGCAAT
Organism: Hydrophis major; assembly: GCA_033807585.1. Lineage (NCBI taxonomy): Eukaryota > Metazoa > Chordata > Lepidosauria > Squamata > Elapidae > Hydrophis > Hydrophis major. The sequence continues at coordinate 83,424,318 of CM066333.1, forward strand.
ACAGTCGGAATTTAATGACCAGATAGAGGTGAAATAAAATGCTAAAACAAACTACAATGAAGGAATTTCCACAACGGATACGGATAAGTAAGTACCAACTTCAAGGAGATAACAAGGCAGAGTCTGTTGGAAGGATGCCAACCAAGATAACTTCAGCCCAAAATAAAACACGCTTTGCTTCTGGCAATGCTGTGTTGCAACCATCTCTCTTATATACTATTCTCCCCAGCTGCAACCAGGGGATCATGGCCACTTCCTCTCTCATAAGCCAAGTTGTTGCCTTCTCCATTCCTCCCTGTGTGTCCTATGATGAAGAGGGGATGGCCCTGGTTCTTCTTCTGACTGACCGGCCGGCCTCTGCCCCTCCCCAGCTTCCTCCACAACCTCCAGAGCCACACCTCCACTCCCTGTTGGTTGTTCCTCCTCTCCCTCAGAGTCTAACAAGGGCATGACAGTCACTTTTTCAGTGCCATTGTAACCTCAGTCACTAAATGAATTATTTAAGTTACCATATATACTCGAGTATAAGCCGAGTTTTTCAGCACATTTTTTGTGCTGAAAAAAAACCCCTCGGCTTATACTCGAGTCAGATTCCCCTCTGAAAAAAAAATGGTGTGGAGCTCCAAAGCTGGGCAACCGCTTCCCTGCTTCCGTGTTTCCTTTGCAACTTTTAAGCATGGGGGTAATCGGAAGCAGAAAAGTTCTTGCTTGAGGATATATTGTTTTTTCTTTTTTTAACTGTTTTTTTGGGGGGGAAGACCCACCGCCATGTGAGAATGCTCAGACACGAAATCTATCCAACCGAAAATAAGTGTGTGTGTGTGTGGGGGATTTTAACAGAGGGAAGATGTAGGGAGAAGGCAAAAGCGACGGAAGATCCTTCAGGGGAAACTGAGGGGGAGACTCACCCTTGGTCCATATGAGCCCCCTTCCCCTTTCTCTAGGCTGAGAAAACAACGTGAGCTGAGGTTGCTTTGGATCCACTCAGCTTCATTTCCTCAGCTCCAGCTGCTTTCAGTCCACTCAGGAGGAGGGGGAGGCAGCTCGCGTTGTTTTCTGAGCTCTAGGCTGAGAAAGCAACGCGAGCCGAGGTCGCTCCACTCAGCTTCATTTCCTCAGCTGCAGCTGCTTTCAGTCCACTCGGGAGGAGGGGGAGGAGGAGGTGGTGGTGGCAGCTCGCGTTGTTTTCTGATAGTGAGATCATTTCCCAAATTAATTGATTCACTAACCCAAAAGAAGAAGATGTTGATGACAGTGGGAGGCAGGAGTCACTCTCTCCCTTGCAAGAAAAAAGCAAGAGCCATTCTTATGATCTCTCCCTCTCTCTCTTTATCCCCGTAATACAGTAAAGCCTTTTCCAGCACGTGCACACGATCCGCCCCCGCCGCTTTGCACCTTGCAAATGCAAAAACCCTGGGGTTTTGCATTTGCAAGGTGCAAAGGGGCGGGGGCGGATCGCGCGCGCGTGCTGGAAAGGGCTTGACTTTATGGGGGGGCAGAGAGAGAGAGATATATATATATCATAAGAATGGCTCTTGGTTTTTTCTTGCAAGGGAGAGAGTGACTCCTGCCTACCACTGTCATCATCATCATCTTTTGGGTTAGTGAATCAATCAAACCTTTCATGATAGTGAGATCGTTTCCCAAATTTCCCTTTAATCAGGGAAGAAATCAGAAACAAACCTTTGGGCTGAGAATAAGCCTGTTCCTATGATGCCATTTTTGTTCACTTCAGTGTGAAAAGTGTGAAAAAACACACTTCTTTTTCTTCATCTTCTTGTTCCCTATTTACTGGTCTCTTTCAAAGAGGAAATTGTGAACATCAAACTTATTCTCAACTGTCCTAGTGAAAGTTTTTATTGGTATCTATTTTTATTTTTGAAATTTACCAGTAGCTGCTGCATTTCCCACCCTCGACTTATACTCGAGTCAATAAGTTTTCCCAGTTTTTTGTGGTTAAATTAGGTGCCTCGGCTTATATTTGGGTCGACTTATACTCGAGTATATACGGTAAGTACTATCTGTACTCCATTTCTACATATCAGAGAAAAATCACAGAAAAACTCTGTTTCCCTGATTCAGGAAAGTGTTATTCTAAAGACACAGAGAGATGAATTAGGATAAATAAAATACACATTCTTGGTCTGTTTCCATGGGAAGTGTGGCAGGCCATAGCTGATTTGTCCCAAATCCAGGCTAAAATGATTAAGATAAACAGTCATTTCCATGAACATCCGCAACTACACAGAATCCCCATCTTCAAGTATGTCTTCCAAAAGAATGTTTCGGAGTGGGCAGTACAGTTGGTGAAAACCTTTAGACCCAGGAAATGATTATTCAGGTGAACACGGTGGAATTACAAGACCACTCCATCACCATTCTTTTGATTCATCAAGTCACCCTTTTCTTATCTTGCTCAAATAAATCAAGACAGATCAGGGGCAAGTAAGCATGTGATGAGGGAACGGTGATAAGTGGTTATGGCCTCAGAAGCTGAAAATGTTGCCATGCAATTAGAGCAGATGGTGAATGGTTGTCCACCACAGTACAACTCCATTAAATGCGGTGTTTAAGTCAGTATGAAGTTGAACAAAAAGAACTTTGAGAATCTTCGAGAACTCCAAAAAATTTTTTTCTTTCTTTCTTAAAAGTGCTTGTGCAGTTAAAAGCTTCTTGTGCAGTTATTTGAGAATCTAATGGAAGTCGTAATTAATTTTGTCAATGTTGGAAATTATTATATTTCCTCAGTGAATATTTAACTATTATAGTGTGAGGTAGAGTTGGAGTAGATTTCCTATGTAATTTTAGGTTTCCCTGCAATATTGTTTCATCACACTGATTATAAATGCTCCTCCGCCACATTTCAAAATGTTGTGTTAGCAATAAATTCCTTTCTAAGAAGATTTTGCTTCATTTTTTTTAACAAATCAGAATCTCATCCCATTTATGCAATAATAAAAGTACAATTCTGTTTCTTTCCACTTTCCCCCTCGTTTTCTGCCACATACTGTATATAAATATAATTCTTTGCACTGTCAATATTTTCCCACTGAAGTGATTTAATACCTGGTTTCATTGTAGGTCTTCACACAGTTACAAAATATAGAGAGCCTTCCTTTTTATTTTACAAAATAAGTTAAATACACCAGAAAAATTTATTAGTGTGAATCTGTTTATTTTGTTTAATAAGCAGGTATCACTCAGTTGCATTCAGGTAGTAAAGAAACACACACACACACAAATACACACCACACACACATATATTTGAGGTATATATTGTTTTGGAAGTTGGATTAAACATTAGGATTGGTATCTAGTCTGTTTCCACTGGCCGAATTTTCATTCTCACAACTTTGAGAGAGTAATCTGATGGCTGAAAGGGTAACCAAATCACTCCATTTTCAATCTCATAAGGAACATTGTTCCTTGGATCATACTGACCACCTGAGTAGTAAATACCATTGAGATTAGCAGCTTGGCAGTTGTTATACCACCAGCCACCTCCATACACCTCAGCACAATTCTCCTCCCACTGATCGCTGTCTCGGTCATAAGTACTAAATTTCATGTTCGTGTGAGCTGTATATTCAGTCCCATCTTCCTCTGAACCTCTCATCAGGGCATCCCCTGCTGTCCCCTTATAATTGGTGACTCTGAGCCTATAACCTTCGGATTCAGAACTGATGTGTATATTATATTCTGCGTAAACTTTATCACCCTCCCAATCTTCTAGTTCAACCCGAAGGACAGTATCTTTCTGAGTCAGGAGATGGATATGTTCATTGCCCAACCAAAATTCTCCCCTCCCTTTCACATCCAAGCTGCCGAAACCTTTCTTGTAGTCTTCCCAGGTCCGGTTAAAATTCAATGACCCATCCAATCTCTGTTGGATCAGAAGCCATCCTCCCAAAGTAGTCTCTTGGTCGCAATAAACTGAAAAAACCTTAGCGGATCCTGCTGGCGTGATTCTGAAAGTGCCACTTTGGGCACCAGAAGTGTGTTTTTGGTGGATATCCTCACAGTCTAAAAAAACAAAGTTGATCAAGTTGACAGAAGTTTTCAGTTAAGTTTTATTACAAGTTCACAGGTATCCATCAGTAATATTGCTGAAGTCAACTGTCTACACTCAATGTTGGGCTACACATGGAAAGACATCTTGCATCATCCCCCACCCAAAAAGTACACTTAGATTTAAATGCATTATCTCTGGCATTCTGTATGAAACTGCCTTGCTAACCAATGACTCATGATAAAAACTCAATGTACCCCACCCTTTCTTAACTAGCAACAAACAGACACATGGCTTTCATTAACTGAACAATGTAATGGATTGTAGTATTTGTGTCAGTTTGGTTGCAAACTTCATTTTTGCTCCCTCCACAATTATTTTCCATGAACTGGATGGATACCTGTCCCGGTGTTGCCTTTCCCAGGATTCTGTTCTGCATTCAAGCTTTGCCCTTGTAACTCAGTGTTGTGCTCTGTAGTTTCATCATGTTGTATTTCTTCTACAAAGCCACTCCTTGACTTGGTTTCTATGACAGTCTTGGTGTTGCCTTCATGGGAGAAGTGGTCAAAGCTCGAGAAGTCATCGAATTCTCCCTCCCCTATTTCTGAAAAAATGTCCTCTCCCTGTGTTTTTGTGTGGCTGAATGATAGGGTTTCAGAATTGGCACCTGGATGTTGGGGGACAAAGTCGTGAGACCCGCTTCCTCCACCTCCACTACTGATAGCTTCTTTAAGGAAACCTTTCAAATCGGAACAATCTGAACCATCAGGAGTTTTAAATTCTTCCACCGTCTCCTCTCGTACACCGTCCGGCCCACGAATAATTTTTTTAGTGATGGTTTTAATACATGTATGGCTGGTATAAATGTCAGTAGCAGGTCTTATTATTACTGTGCTTGGGAATGGTTTTCCAGCTGTTTCGGGAGCAGTATATTTGGTGTCTACTATGGATCCTTTAGAATCTTCCAATACTACCTTAAACACCTTTATACTGTCAAGTATATTTGCTTCCTGGTCAGTTAGAGGACTAGATTTATAGTGACTGGGAGTAATAGAATCCTTCACTTGTGTTATTTTCAGAGACTTGAGGGGAGCAGTTTTTTCTTCTGACACCAGTTTAATGGCATTAACTTGTATGAGTTGCTTCTGTATGTTTCCATAACTCTCAGTGTCCAGGTTGTAGTTGAAAACACGAGCACAAGATCCTTTGCAGGCACGTATCTTCATATCAATGTCCACCTAGGCATGAGGATTTGGGGAGGGGGTGGAGAAATGTAGAAATTAGTAAGTCAACTTTTACTCCTAAATCTCTCCGAGTTGTAACTCTAGTTGCTGCCCCATAACCATTAAAAATAAGGTACACTTGTCAAGCCATTGCTGATCATAGCTTCATTTGCTACTTCAAGAAAGGCCGAATTATTGAACAATCATTTCAATAGTGATACTAGGGTATTTAATTTCTGATTGATAATATGAGTTATTATGTAATATAATTGTAATTGAGACTACGAAATGGATGCACAAAAAATTGGTAAACCAACCGACACACTGCTTGTATATTTATGAAAGAAAGTTGGATGCTTTTATGTACAATAACAATAAAATTGTTTTGTTTGTCTTTAAAAACCAATAAAATTGTTTTCAAAAAAAAAAAGAAAAGAAAGAAAGGCCAAATTCTACCATAAATATAGATGGGCCATCTGCAACCATTGAGTTATATCTGGCCCATGGCTTCATTTCACATGACTCTTGATATAATTTGAAAAGTCTTCTGCAAACAAACTGCAGATTTTAAATAACCTTTCCCTGGCTGTCCGCTGCAAAATTTAAAAAGGAAAAGAGACTATAGCCCCTCCAGGTTAATACTGATTCACATTTTTGATTTTACCTACCAACAGATTATTTAAACATAGTAAAATAACACAATAAAAGGTTGCTTCAGGAAGAGAGAGAGGGAGGGAAGAAGGGAGACTATTAATCCTACCAAAAAAAAAAAAAAATCATTTTCTAATCCCACAGTGCTTGCTGAAACTGCCTCATTCATTGAAACATATAATTGATAAAAAGGACCATAGGGAGATATTTGCTCCAGCATTTTAAAAAGATACGTTTTTTTAAAAAAATAATACAACTCACCTCTAAACGTTTCAACTCTCCAACTTGATTCTGGATTGAGTTCTGCAAGGTTTTAATCCTTTCTACTTTATTAGCAACTCTCTGTTTCAGTGTCACCAACCTCCTTCTTAGGTCATCAGATATTTGTCCATAGTTTGTATTTAATTCTGAAAGAAAAGAAGTTAGTACAGTATAGCCGCAGCCCTTTATAAAGTGTAAGTGATCCAAAAAAAAAAAAAAAACCGCATTAACCAAAACTACACAGCTTTCCCAGTTTGATGTCTTTAAAATTAGATGGAACCATATGTATAACAGGCAGTACTTACTTTATATGTGTTTGTAAGCCTGGATAAATACTTAGGGATAGAATACTATATCTGCAATTCCTCCTTAATGTCCTTTCCCCTCCCTTCTACTTATTATTTTTAGTATAGCTATGGACTAATATAGGAATCTCTTTTCTTCAAGAGTTCATCGCATCTCTTGTGGCCTTTTTCTTAGTCTATCATCCCAAAGAATTGTCTCCCACTCTATGTGGTCCTAATTAATATTGGACTACATCATTAGTAATAATATTGGAGTACACCATTGTTTGTATTTCTGTTTTAGGTGCAGTCTATCAAATAATGAGCAGGTAGCTTAGAAACAGTGCATATTAAGCATGCATAATTTGGAATAGGATTTCCTGCCTTTGCTCCTAATCCTTATATTAACCCAGGTGTTCCAGAGATGGATATAACAGTCTGAAAGCATGGCAAATAATTTTCAGAAGGAAAAGTGAAAAAATAATGTACTGGAAGAAATAGTTTTCTAAGACTTTATTAAGTAATTGGTAAAAACATTTTTTGTGATCTGGAAAACACCGGAAATAGGCCAGAATTAGATAATAATGTTTTTTTATCAATTTATGTCAAACAGTTTTAATTCTGAGGTAAAACAAATATGTTTTTTTTTTAAAAGAAAAAGCTAATGATATTTAAACTCAATTATTTTATGAGCCAGCCTTTCCCATCTGCTCTCCAGGTATATTGAGGATAGAGAATTCAAAGAATTTTATATATCTTTAAAATACAAAAAATAAAACAAAAAACAGATTAACATCTGAGCTGGAAGTCATCTAGTCCAATTCCCTGCCCAAGGAGACACGACACCATTTCTGACAGATGGCAGAATCTCTTCTTGAAAGCTTCCCCTGATGAAGCTCCCACAACTTCCGAAGACAAGCTATTCCATTGGTTTATTGTTTTCACTGTCAAAACCAAAGGTGGTAGTCAGCAGGTTCTGACCAGTTCTGGAGAGCCGGTAGTGGAAATTCTGAGTAGTCCAGAAAACCAGCAAATACCACCTCTGATTGCCCCTGCTAACCCCCCTGCCTCTCATTGAGTCCCAGCTGATCGACTGGGTCTTCTTTGGTTGCCCTGCACAGGAGAAGGGAGCTGGAAAGCAGGATTTTAGGGGGTTGGGGAAGGAATGGGGATTTTACAGTATCCTTCCCCTGCCATTCCCACCGAGCCATGCCCACAGAACTGGTAGTAAAAAAAAAATGAATCCCACCACTGGTCAAAACATTTCTCCTGACTTCTAGTTTGAACCTCTCCTTGATCAGTTTCCATCCATTATTCCTTATCTGGCCCTAGAGTGCCTTGGAAAATAGCTTGACCTCTTCACCTCTTCCTCCTGGTTGCTCACCTCTTCCTCCTGGTTGCTCTCCTCTGCACTTTTTCTAGAGTCTCAACATCTTTTTTATAGTGTGGTGGCCAATTATATAGGCAATTTTTTTAGTGTTCATATAACTGGGATCAAACTCACCTTGTTCACTGGGCAGATTTCTTTCCAGATACTTAAAAATTTCTTGTTTCAAAGTATTAGATGACTTGTAACTATTTTGGTTATCCAAAAGCGCCCTCTTAACCTTTTCTATCCTGTTTTGAAAATCCTCATTTGTTTCATCTATCAGTCCTTGAATCCTGCAACCTGAGGGACATTTAATGCCCTAAATACAAGGAAACAAAGAAATTGACAAATAATTGACGCATTTTCAGATGTTACAAAGTATAGGTAGTTCTCAGGTTATGAACACTATTGGAACTAGAATTTTGGTCGCTAAGCAAAGTGAGTCCTGTATCAAGGTTGTTAAGTGAAACATTAAGTGAATCCAGCTTTAGACTGACATGTCTACTCAGTCATTGTGGTTTACTGTAGCTTACCATATCATGTGCACCCAAACTGTGGTTAAAACATCTTGCACGGTTTATACAAATCAGAAGTAATTCTTTGTAATAATTGACTTTTTGCACAACAGCAATGATTCTATTATCCCCTCCCCAATCCATAAATTAATATTTGTATGGTCAATGTGACAGTGTTTGTCATGTTTAGATAGATAGATATAATTCCTTATTGGCCAAGTGTGATTGGACACACAAGAAATTTATTTGGGTGCAAATGCTCTCACTGTTCATAAAAAGAATAGATACATCCGTCAAGAGTCAAGAATCATCAGGTACAACACTTAATGATAGTCATAGGGTACAATAAGCAATCCAATCATACTAGGAAACAGTCAATATAAGTCGAAAAGGATACAAGCGACAAAGCTACAGTCATACAAGTAGGAGGGGATGGGTGATAAGGAGTGATGAGAAGATTAATAATAGTGCAGACTTTGTAAATGTGATGACTATTTTTTGAAGTTCTCCCCCCCAAAAATCTAAAAATCTACTTTCTGGTTAATTATTTTTTCTACTCTGGAGAGGAAAATAATTACAGGTAGTCCTTGACTTATGACCACAATGGAGCCCAAAATTTATGTTGCTAAGTGAGACATTTGTCCCATTTTATTACCTTTCTTGCCACAGTTGTTAAGTGAATCACCGCAGTTCTTAAATTAGTAACAAGGTTGTTAAGTGAATCTGACTTTGCTTGTCAGAAGGTCGCATAAGGTGATCATATGACCCCAGGACACTGCAATCGTCATAAATGTGAATCACTTGTCAAGCATCCAAATACAAGTCACATGACTATGGGGATGCTGCAATAGTCGTAAGTGTGAAAAATGGTCATAAGTCACTTTTTTCAGTGCCATTGTAACTTTGAATGGTCACTCCACACAAGCAAAGTACCAGCAAAGGAGGGGAAAAATACTCCAGAGAAGTTCCTGAGACAGTAAGTCTAGTCCTGCCAAGAATGTAATAAGGGTTAACGGAGAGGCAGTTTCTGTAAGCAACACCAGAATGTTTCCTTCCTGCCTTCCTTACAGGATTAGCCCAGTAATTTCTTCTAACAACCGGTTCTCTGAACTGCTTAGAATGTTAACAACCGGTTCTAGAGAATAGGTATGAACTGGTAGAATCCCACCCCCGGTCCTAAGTGTGAAAATGGTCATAAGTCACTTTTTTCAGTGCCGTTGTAACTTCAAACTTCGAAGACTACTTGTAGTTTTAAAAATCCATGATGGGGCAATCCAGAATATGTAGACTTATTAAATTCCATTCCTTTCTTCCCTTTTGTGGCAAAGAAGGTATTATACTCCAGTTTTCCTTCTGGAGTAATTAAATAACTTGTTTGCTTCTCTGTTAGTTCTCACAAACCACTTATCATCCAGTAATCAGGTTAACTGTGCTTCAACTGGCTTTCTCTTAGGAAAGTCAGCAGAACTTAACCCTTTTTTTTTTTCAATTTAAGCTCCTGGTTTGAAAAATGTTGTTCCAAGTTAACCAAGCTAATCAAAACAAAACATTAAAGAAACTGATCAAGCCATTTCTATAAAAAATGTTTCTTTAATGTTTTGTTTTGATTAGTTTGGTTAACTTGGAACAACATTTTTCAAACCAGGAGCTTTCTATAGGAGCTGATGATTACTCCTCCCAAATATTAAAAATAAATAAGAATAGGAGGGATATTCAGAATAGTCTATTTGTGAAAACAATAGAATTAGAAAATGTGTTTCTCTGCTGTACTGAGCCTATTCTATCTAATTTATTTATTACAAGATAAATAGCATGAGAAACACATTGGTTTTTTGTTGTCTTTTGGCTTACCCAGTCTTCATCCGCACATACTGGCCAATCGTCATCAGATTTGCAGTTAGATTGAGTTTTATGCTCTACTATTCTGGAACCACGTGGTTCTAGTACTGAAGAAGAAGATTCATCACTTGTCACCTGTGATGAAATAAATAAATGAGGGTAGGCCAAATTAAGCCTGGAATTAAAGGCTGAACATTCACACAGTAATAATTCCTTCCATAAATGATACCTTTTTAGTTGATAATCCTTAGTATTTGCTAAAAATGATCATCAACTACCATACATTTAGATACTTGCTTCAAACCAATGGACTATTCTTTTTTTTAATAAATACAATAGGTAACTATCATTCAAAGAAACAAAACTCATAAAGTCTCAAAGAGAGAGTCCATCTCTGGCAATAGGTGCCTACTTCCTAGTTTTATAAATATAGATTAAGTGATTAATTTCACCACTCGAAAAAAAAATCCCCCTTTCCTATAAATAGATGACATTACATTAAAATTGCTTGATTAGGGTCCATGGAAGCACACAGTAACATCTAATCAGGTTTAATTTAAATCCTTTTGACTTCAATAGGATTTCAATGTGGCTCATTTGTTTGGGTTCAGGTCACAGTGTTCTTAGTGATAAATTAATGTATTACAAAATATATAAAACCTTATATATCTAGTTGTATATTAAAATTAGCAACTGCAATACAGATTGCAATACAAGTATGTCAAATAGCTCAACTTGACTCTCCATTTAATTAGAAGACATATTGTACTTTCTGTCATGGGACTTCAAATTGTCAAGTGAATGGACTGATACACAGAAACATTCTTTCTTCTTATTAACTATTATAGTAAAAATAGAAAAATAGAACATTAAATGAAGAATAGCTTTCTATGTTTAGATGCTGACTACATCAAAATGTACATGACCTTATCAGAATTATTACAGTATTACAATACTGTAATAATTCTGATAAATTCATGTGCATTTAGTATAGGATGTATAAGCTGTGTATAGTTTATTTCAAATACAAAATTATCTCTATCTTCAAACCAAAGGATTTTCAAATGCTATTATAAAAAGAATTTATAAAACAAATCATGATGTCACAAATTACTCTGGATTGGGGCTTTTCTAGAACTATGTTATTTTTGATGCACATGAAGATAATGTCCTAAGGATAGGATTATTGGATTATTGATAACAAATGATTAAACCTAAAACAAAAGATTAAAATCAGCAATACTCTATCCTGCTTGTTCAAATGTTACTAGGGATTACAAAGTAATCAATGAATGCAAGACAATGCATGTCTTGGACTGCCTTTTTATCACGAGAGCTGGACTTTCACAGCAGCTGTTAAAATATCCTGTCCACATGAGTTTCATTGTCACAGCTTTTTTGTTTAGAATACAGCAGAAATCTTTGAAATCAATGGGACTTTTAAGTAGAAATCAATGGGACTTTTAAGTAGAAATCAATGGGACTTCTAACTAAGTAGAGTTTTACAATATTAGTTTATGGTAATGCAATTGTAGTTGAGTGCCCCTGTGTGAGCCTGACTTCTGACAATTCTATGAAGAAATGTAAGCACGTAAAAAATTTTTTTCTTTATTAATATTATAGATAACATGTTCAAACATGACATCTAGATTTTGTATAAAAATATAAGGGAAATGCATATGAATAATGTATACTATATTTTTAGTCAAATATTTATAAAGCACACACGGTTTCTAAGCAAGCAAGATTATAAACAGTCTTCGTGAGCATTTAAAAACACAAAGATACATCAGGGTATGAACTGCATCACAAAGTTTTTCTGGCTTCCCAAAGATTGAATTACTTATTCCATGCAAGTCATTCAACATAAGTAGGAGCTAAATGTGTCAGTGAGATTTTTACACACGGGCACATAAAGGTAAATACAAATTTTATCAACAAACGTCCAAGTTGGTCCAAGAATTATACCACCTCTAAGAGAATATTTGAAGTGGAAAAGCTTGTTCTTGTTCACATTACCATGTATTTGATAGTGAAGGGATGAAATATGTTACTCCTTAAATAGGCAATAAAAGGAACACAAATCAGTACAACCAGTAAAGAAAGAATTAGATAAAATATATTCATACCAAGGCGATGCTGAAGGACAGCAGTGCACAGAGAATTCTTAGATGAAACATCTTCAGAAAGGTATGGATGTGGCACAAGGAATACCTTTCACTTAGGCATTTTTGGTTATATTTCTATCCTTGTTTTGTCCATCCTCCTCCCCTTCCTTTGTTAATGATTACTTTCCTTCTGTTTACCCAGGCATATTGCAATCTCTGAGTTTGGTGAGCCAATAGCTCTTGCACAAGCTCTTCAATTTTTTTTTTTTTTTTGACAATCTAGTTGCTCAATGTTAGCAAACATGGAAGGCAAGTCATGGTTGCTCCAACCATATTCCTGGAACTGAGATTGTCTAAAGGTTGAAATGAATCATTTCAAGGTGAACTGTAGAGAGTAATCCAACATTAACACAAAACAAATATAATGACAAACAGATGCTATTCCTTGCAGGAATATGTTGCAGAAGATAATTTATTCTCAAATCTTTTATAACTCATTGTAATATCTAGATCTAAGAAATTTCTGGAAGGGAAAAATATTTGTACAAATTCTGGAAGATTTATCTACGCTGCTCTTGTCTGTCTGTCTGACTTCTTATCCATCTCTCCCCTCCCTTCCTATGATGGAGGTCACATAGTCCCTTTGAGACTGTGATGGAGGAGGTGAAGACACACAAATAGACCCTTGTCTGAAGGGGACCTCTTGAATGCCATCTCAGAATAACAGGGGTCAACTTAACATGAAATGAAAAAAGTTAGATATCTTGGAAGTCAAATCTTGGAAGTCAGTTGCAGTCAAATCTAATTACATCTGAGTTAACTAAGTAAATTATTTGAAAGAACCAGAAACATGTTTTTATATTTCCCATGCAATCCAGTTACGTTTGATACATAGATAGGATTGTTTTCAATTTCTATTCATATTTCTATTCATGTCATCCAAGCAACTTTTTCAGTGGAGAATGGAGGGATTTAATTTATTGTTACAGTCATCTGAAGATTGGTTTTTCACACTCTAAAGTCTAAAGTAGTTAGCTGTCTGAGAGTTGTTGAAGCCACATTGCTGGAATATCTGAAAAGTTCAGGAGTATTTTCAGCCAACACAATATACACGCACACTTCAAACCCAAGAATATCCAAAGATAAAACATCTGGATGCAAACTGAACAATGTGATATATGCAGTCCTTTGCAGTGAGATATGTGAACTTAAGATCTGTACATTGTGAAACAAAACAACCACTTCACAAAAACATGGCACAGCATAGGAGAACAAACAAACCCAGCAGGACAAGATTCAGCAGTCGATCTGCATTTAAAAGACAAAGGTCACTCTTTTGAAGACAGCAAAGGTCTACATTTGGAACAAAAGGGCCACTGGTTTGAAAGAGGTCTAAAAGGGGCCATCTTTGTTAAAATCGAGCTGCCCTCTCTCCACAGAGATAAGATATATGACACCACCTTTCGCCTGTCTATAATATAGTACTTTCAGCAGTTCCAAGAAGGTTCCACACAGGGGTGGGATTCTACCAGTTCGCACCTATTCGCCAGAACTGGTTGTTAACATTCTAAGCAGTTCGGAGAACTGGTTCTTAGAAGAAATTATTGGCCTAATCCTGTAAGGAAGGCAGGAAGGAAACATTCTGGTGTTGCTTACAGAAACTGCCTCTCCGTTAACGCTTATGACGTTCTTGGCCGGACTAGACTTCATGTCTCAGGAACTTCTCTGGAGTTTTTTTTCCACTCCTTTGCTGGTACTTTGCTTGTGTGGAGTGACCATTCAAAGTTACAATGGCACTGAAAAAAGTGACTTATGAGCATTATTCACACTTACAACTGTTGCAGAATCCCCACAGTCACAAGAGGCCAGGCGAGGAGATGCTTGCCTCGATGTGAGTGATATTGAGTTGACCACGCCCAACCAATAACATGACCACTAAGCCATGCCCACCACCTAAGCCATGCCCACAGAACCAGTTGTTTAAAAAATTGAATTCCACCCCTGGTTCCACACCTATTTGCATTCTGATTCAGGTGACCCTGAGAGTACAGATAAAATCCCAAGTGGCCTCAACAACTCTCAGAGAGCTAATAACTGACCCTGAGAATGCTAGTGATCAGATGTCTGCTAACAATATACAGTATTTCCTTCCATTCCCCACCATTCAGTTAGAATAGTGGTGGCTAATTTTTCTGGGCTCCTGTGCCAAAAATTGTGTGCACGCTCACGTGCGTGCACTCAAATGCCAGTATCCAGAAGGCAATGCACATGCTCCCCCATGCCCCCTGCACATGCAATTCCCCCCCCCCTTACCTTCACTGTACCTCTCAACTGTTCTTAGGTCCGTTTGAGGCCTTTTTCAGCTTGAGGACAGCTTCTGCAGCTTTTGCAGGCTGAAAAATAGGCCCGTTTCATCACTTTCTGTTTACAGGAAGTGATGAAATGGGCCTATTTTTTTTACCTGCAAAGGCTTCCAAAGCTGTCCTCAAGCCTCTGGGAGGCTGAAAAACACCTTCAACAGGCCAAAAATCAGCTGTGAGGTGCGGGCATGAGTAGTGAGGTAAGTTTGCCTGCGGCTCACATGCTGGCACAAATGGCTTTTGCCATAGGTTCGCCATCATGGAGTTAGAACCTGAGAAGTAAAACATTTTCAAAGAAAAAACAAAGAAAGTCCAGTTGTCTTTTGAAAAGCACTTTTGGGACAACTAAGACCTGGATGCTTAAGAATCTCCACGGACATTTTCCTACCTACAGTAATTGTCTGGCTTAAATTTCATTTGCGCCACCCATCCCAAAATTACTCCCAACCATGTGCTCAAGGTTTCCACAGGTTTGTTTGGATTAAATGACAGAAACAAAAGCTAATGCTGCATGTTACTATGGATTGTTACTCATGTTAATTTGTTTCAGGAATATTTTGTTAAAAGGAATGAGACAAAATACAAAATGTTGACTTGCTCCAAAGCGTGTGCCTCTGGGATAGAACACACACTAAGGCATGACTAGAGCAGAGTCCTCCAACTTTTTTTGGCTTTGTGGACTGGCGGGAGAAAAGGGAAGGCTTCCATGCAGAGAAGTATGTGTGGCAGAGAAGTATGTGCATGTCGCGTGGGCATATGCGCCTGCCAGCGGTGGGATTCTACCAGTTCAATTCTATAGAACCGGTTGTTTTGATTTTGTGCAGTTCGGAGAACTGGCAAATTTTGCCCAGGCTGGCCCTGCTCCTCCCTGCCTGCCCCTCCCCACCCAGTCAGTACTTATCAGGCATGCGCGACATTGCACACATGCCAGACATCACTGACTGTGTTCTCCTCGGCCCAGTCACTCCATAAGGTATTTCTTTTTCCTTTTTTCCTCCCAACAATCAGCTGTTCCAATGATCAGCTGTGCTGGCATCCCCCTTGCTGTCTTACTGCTTTGCCCAGGAGGCTACCCTGAGGCCCAGGAGGCAAAAAATAATAATAATGGGGGGAAGGGTTTGTGGTAAAAAGGAACAAGAAACCACGCTCACCCAGTCACATGGTCATGCCCGCCTAGCCACACCCACAGAACTGGTTGTTAAAAAAATTGCTTCCTACCCCTGGCGCCTGTCACTCATGCAAATGGAGCATGTGCTCATGTGCTGTCCATGTGCTTGTATGAATGGGGATGCACACAAATGGGGATGCATGTGCGTGCACACACTCTCACCCACCACTTCTGCCGACTGGTGTTGAAAGGCTCAAGGCTTGGTAGTGGGTTGTGGCCTAGAGGTCATAACTACATCTTGTAACATACGGACACTTTACTAATTAAACATGTAGAACATAAATGGATGGTCCCAAAGAGCCAGAAGCATGGAGTTTTCGGAGGAAATTGAGATGGGACTCCAATAATGACAGCGATTATAATTAGAGGTTTCAATAAGCTAAACAATGGAGATCAGATAAAGGCAGTAACACGACTAAGAAGATGACTAATATTGGGGGAGGTTTGAAGCTTCCAATTTATTAGAATCAACTGAAAGAAAATACTTTTACCAAACTTATCATATGGGTTTTGAAAATTATTAAATCAAAACTAAATGGTGGGAACCTAATTAAAGCAATTAATATACCATCAGTCCCTGTCATTTGATATACAGCAGGAATACTGAACTGACTAGACTCAGATGCAACTCTATTAAAAAAAACAACAACTAATGACAATTCAGATACAGACAATCAAAGTTGGAAGGGATCTGAAGGTCATCTAGTCCAACCCTCCACCCAAGAGGGAGACCCTACACCATTTCTGACAAATGGCAGTCCAACCTCTTCATGAAAGTCTCAACTGATGGCGCTCCCACAACTTCCGAGGGCAAGCTGTTCCATTGGTTGATTGTTCTCACTGTCAGAAAGTTTCTCCTTATTTCCAGGTTAAATCTCTCCTTGTTCAGTTTCCATCCATTATTCCTTGCTTGGCCTTCGGGTGCTTTAGAAACTAGCTTGACCCCTTCCTCCCTGTGTCAGCTCCTCAAATATTGGAAGACCGCTATCATGTCTCCCCTGGTCCTTTTCTTTACTAGACTAGCCAAGCCCAGTTCCTGCAACCGTTCGTTGTATGTTTTAGCCTCCAATCCTCTAATCATCCTGGTTGCTCTTCTCTGTACTTTTTCTAGAGTCTCAACATCTTTTTTATAATGTGGTGAGCAAAACTGCATGCAGTACTCTAGATGTCATCTTACTAAAACTTTATAGAGTGGTATTAGTACTTCCCTTGATCTTCACTGTATCCCTCTGTTAATGCAATTTAGGATTGCATTAACTTTTTTGGTGGCGGCTGAACACTGCTGGCTCATATTTAGCTGGTTGTCCACAAAGACTCCAAGATCCCTCTCACAGTGACTGCTATTGAACCTGGTTTCACCCAGTCTATATGTGGACTTTTGGTTTTACTTGCCTAAGTGTAGGACTTTACTTTTCTCTATATTGAATTTCATTTTATTAGATACGGCCCAGTGTTCTAGTCTGTCAAGATCCATCTGGATCTTGAGCCTATCTTCTTGGGTGTTAGCTATTCCTGTCAGCTTAGTATCATCTGCAAATTTGGTAAGTTCCTAAGTCGTTAATGAAGATATTGAAGAGTACTGGGCCTAAGACAGAACCTTGTGGCACCCCACTGCTTACTTCCCTCCATGTAGACTTAGACCCATTAAGGACTACATTAAGGAGTACTGTTTGCCAGCCAGTTGAGAATCCATCTAGTGGTGCTGCTATCTGTTCCACCTTTTTCTAGCTTACTAAGAAGTAGGTTGTGGTCTACTTTATTGAATGCCTTGCTGAAATCTAAATATATTATGTCCACAGTATTTTGCTGGTCTACTAATTTAGTCACTGTGTTAAAGAATGAAATAAGATTGGTTTGGCATGATCTGTTTTTAACAAACCCATGCTGACTGCTAGTTATTACTTTATTTGTTTCTAGATGTTGGCAGATCTGTTTTTTTTGTTTTGTTTTTTGTTTGTTATCTTTTCCAGTATCTTCCCGGGTATTGATGTTAGGCTGATTAGTCTATAGTGTCCTGGGTCTGCTTTTTTTTTTCCTTTTTTGAAGATGGGAACCACATCAGCTGTTTTCCAGTCCTCTGGTAGTTCCCCGGTACTCCAGAATTTTTGAAAGATATGGTGCAGTGGTTCTGAGATGACACCTGCCAGCTCCTTTAAAACTCTGGGATGTTATCCATCAGGTCTTGGTGATTTGTTTTCATCAAGATCAGACACTTGTTCTCTTCTTATTATTTTGCTTATTTTAACTTTTACTTGTGGTCTGTCTTTTACAGTTATGTTTTTGGTGGGTTGAGCTATAGTTTCTTTTTGTGTGAAGATGGATGCAAAGAATGAGTTAAGCAGTCCTGCTTTCTCTCTGTTGCCTGTTACTTTCTTGCCATCTTCTCTCTTTAGTGGACCGACTGTTTCCTTGATTTTTTTCTTGTAATTTATATGTTGGAAGAAACTTTTTTTATTTGACTTTTGTTTCAAGTCTTTGTTTGTTCTGAGCCTTTGCTATCCTGACTTCGTCTTTGCAGATTCTGGCTATCTGCTGATGTTCTGCCTTAGTTGCATGTCCTTCTTTCCATTTTTTGTACTTGTCCTTTTTTTCTTTCAGTTTGCCAAAGAGATCTTTGTGCAGCCATTTCTTGTTTTTCTTTCTCAGTGGTATTGTGCTGGTCTGGGCTTCTATGATCATACTTTTTAGAATTTCCCAAGATTCTTGAATTCCATGCTTTGCACTCCAAAAATGATCTTGATTAACAGTATTTGCCAACAGCTAAATGGTATAGGACTTCTATAGATGAAACAAACTGTGAAGGAAGAAAAACATGAACTGAATGATTATATTAAGAAGGTTTTATAAAATGTTCAGGTTAAGGTCTTATGAGACTTTAAGGTCCAAAGATCTTGTTCATGTATCAAGCATAACATGCCTGATATAATAGTATTGAAAATAAGAAAGTCTGGTTCATTGCTATACTGGCCAATGTTAGGATTGAGGAAAAATATTTGGGAGGTGGAGAATGAAATATCGGGATTTGTAACTAAACTAGAACTCTGTTGTTAGACTTTTTTTAGACAACAGACTAGAAGACTTCAAATGTCCCTTCCAGCTCTATTCTGAATGAAATTTAAATTGAAAAAAAAGTTATACCAATTGTGTTTGGATCCCTCAGAGCAATATCTAAATAATTTCCTTGATATCTGAAAATATTGAATGTATCAGACCCGAACAACTCAATTTTATAAATATCAGACTGACTGGCTGCCTGTACTCTTGTACATTAAAAATTTTAAGTCTTTGGTTAGGACTTGAAGCATCCAATTTCCTGAATCGAACAGTAGATTACCCACACGTAATAGTCAGACGTGTCAATTTCAATCCCATTACTACTTGTGAGTTTACCCCAATTTAATGTGCTACAGTAGCACAAACAATAATGGGAATGGCCAGACCACCAGGAGTCCTCAGGATAAAGCTGATATCTGGGCACTTTTGGGGATCAAGCATAGACATGTTAGAAATACGATTAGTAAAGAATATATCCAAACAGTGAGGAAAAGGCTAAAGATAAAACTGAAATGTGTAAACACCATTAAAGCCATCAAAATCTGGGTCATACCTGTGCTATGATACAGTGCTGGAATTATTAACATGGACGCATGTTAAAGGTTGGTAGTTCAAGACCTAAATAACATGTGACAGGTTGAACTTCCATTACTTGCTTAGCTCCTGCCAACCTAGCAGTTCAAAAGCACATGCAAATAGATAAATAGGTGGGAAGATAACAGTGTTCTGTGTGCCTTTCATATAGTCATGCTGACCACATAACCACAGAAGTGTCTTTTGGCTGTGAATCAGAGATGTTTACTCTTGAGTCAGGCACAACTGGTAGAGGAAACCTTTTTATGTTTCTGAAAGGTAATCTACCTTGCCTTGTAGTATCAATGCTAATATTGGCAATAGATGTTCAGCTGGTTAGGGTCAGGTATAATCTATGCTTTGGTGATTTCTTCTGCCCCAAGCCTTTGTTCATTTATTTGATGGTAAAGATTATTCTATATCAGACACTCGATGTTTAAGGAACTTCAGCAAGCCATTGTTTGGGATTTAATAATCAAAATACTATTATCTGCTGCCATTAATGAAAGGTATAACATACTGCTGAAAAGTGACTCATTAAAAGCAGGGTTAAGAAAACAGCAGCTCTTTAAATTCGTTCCTTATATACCCACTTATCCTGCAAGCACAGGCAAAGATTTAAGACAGGGGTCTTCAAACTTGTCTGCTTTAAGACTTGTGGGCTTCAACTTGCATAATTCCTCCTCCAGTATGTTAGCTCAGGAATTCTGGGAGTTGAAGTCCACAAGTCTTAAACATGCCAAGTTTGAAGACCCTTGATTTAAGATGAAGCTGAAAGCCAATATTTACCATACCATACGGTATGGTATCATACCATAGATTAGTCGTAGCTCTGGTTATTTTAAAGGTATATGCCTTCCATTTCATATCAAGGGCACTGTAGAACACTCATTTAGCACATGTTGCATTTAAAATGGCATATTGATATGATGCTATTTATATTTATAATTCTAGATTATAAAGGTACATTGTTTCATATATGAAATCTAATTTGCTATTTTATTTTCCATTCCCCTTAATTTTTGTGGTATATATTTGTTTTCACTATCCTGAATATTTGGAGCCACCTGAAAACTTGATCACAAGCAGAGAAAACAGTTGCCGTCCTTTTTAGATAAGAAAATCTTCTTGAAATTGACTTGAAGTTAAGCAGCCCTTGAAAATAGACTATTGCAATTTGTGGTACTTGGGACTGTCTCTGAAAATTATCTGGAAACTGCAGCTGGGACAGATTTCAATCAACCACTTGCTCACTGATGGAAACTGCATTCATACTGCAATATCTGTGCTGAGATTACATTGGTTGCCAATGTAATTCACTTTGAAGTACTGTTGGTAACTAAAAAAATCCTCCTTGATATGGCTCCATTTTCCCTTGAGATTGTTTCCCTGTAATAACATCTACCCATTGGAGAAGTCTTTCTTGGAGGAATCCCCTTTCTACAATTTGCCCCAGAAATTCCAATTGATTTCCACTCTTCTAACTTTTAGGAAGACAATTAAAGCAAACTTCTTCTGTGGGACATTCAGAAATTAAGTGGTTTGTTGCTTTATGTTGGCTTGGGATGACGCACTGTATGTTATTTCTAATATGATGACTGTTTTTCAATCTGTGTATCTTTAATTTTTTTAAAGTTTTGATTTTGTATTGTGATAGCGATATGTATTTTGATGTTATGTGCTTATGCGGCATAGATTAGTATACAAGTTTGATAATAAAATAAGCAATGTACATTTGGTTCATAGGATATATAAACACATAAAATAATCTATATGATGGTGTTGGATGAAATATCCTTTGGGTTCAGTTCCAAGTGGGGGAAAAGACACTGGAAACATGGAGGCTGTTTGGAAGTTTTAATGGTGGACAGGACCACATGGCTTAAAACTCCATCGCCATCTGGGTCACCAATATTGTTGGAAGAAATATCCTTCTGGGTTCAGTTCCAACTGAGGGAAAATACTCTGGAAACATGGAAGCTGTTTGGAAGGTTTAATGGTGGACAGGATCACATGGCCTGCAGCTCCAGAGTGAAAAGGAAGGATGATCACATGCTTTAAGGTGAAGGAAGAGATCAGGAAAGGGCTGAGGTGCTGAGAGTGCCTGGATTCTATAACTTTTGTTGGAATTTGAATTGGAGCTTGTATTCTGATTGGTTGTCAGACTCCCATGAGGCCATGCAGGGGCAACTCTGTAGGCTGCCCTGAGTTCCAGGCTTGGTTGAGCCTTGCTGGATGATGCACTGAAAGAGCTTTGGGCAATTGCTGTAGTTTACCTGGAGATCTTTGTGGTTTGTTTGTTTGTTTTTTTTGTAAATTTTATTTGAGTTTTCACAAAGAGAAAAAAAAATACAAATAAAACTTCTTTTTTGAAAGTAGCGTAATCCCGGGTTACATTTCTTCGTACAGACACAAATTCAGGTTCATGCTCATTTTTATATTCTATTCCATATCTTATTACTATTTTATATTTTTTGCATAGCTTCTCCCATCTTTTAATTTTCTCAATTTTATTTTAATTATCTCATCTCAATTCAAATCATTGTATTTATATTTTTTGTCTGTCCTGTTTCAATTATCTATTATCTTTTCTCATTAAACAAAATTTCTCCTGTAGTTACTCATTGGAGTATGACGCCTTTATATCTTTCCCCTAAAGTTTTAACATTCAATATAATACATAACTTCTATTCGGATTCTACTTGGTACATTCTTAAAATACACATTGTATTCTTAAAAAAAAGAAAAAATATAAATGTATAATATAATTTAAACAACATTCTATTCCAATTCAATTCTATCATTAATATTAATATTCATTAAAGTCTTAATATCTTTAACATTACTTTTCAATTAAATATCATACTTCTATGGGAACAATTATAAGTTTTCCATAGTTAATTCTCCCCCCTTCACTTATATTTTATAAAACGTTAACTAATTAAAATGTTCATGTTCCTTCCTAATTCAATTTTCTCATTTATTTTATTTCCCTTATTTTATTCACAAACATTTCACTAAATTACACTTAGTATTTTGTCCCTCATTTTAATCATACGTTGTTTCCAATTTTCTAAAGTTATTTCTATTACTAATATAACAATACAATCTTTTGTACCTTTACAGAATCCCTTTTTCAGTTAGATTTTCACCCATTATCTCTAAATAGGTCCTGTTTCTCTATATCTTGCTCCGGTCCTTTGTAACTTCTTTTCCTTTCCTTCTTCCCTCTCTTCTTTTCTCTCCCCTTTATACCCCCTTGTCTCTCTACCTCTATTTCTCTCTTCTGTATTCCCCTTTTCTGTTGCTTTCCAGTATTATACTTATTTTTTGAATTATTTTTCTTTTCTTTGGTTGTTTTTTAAGTCTTAAATTCTCCATTCTCTTTCCTCCCTTTCCTTTTTCTTCTCCACATAAAATTGCTTGTTCATTAAAGATGGCTTCTTCTTTGTCCCAGTCTTCTTGTTTTGCAGTCTTTTCTTGTTGTTTTTCATAGTTCCAAATCTTTTTAAGTTCCATTTTCAATTCATCCAGAAGCGGTGCCATTGTATAAATTTTTAAACAATCACCTGATTGATTTCAGTCATTCAAATATAATAACCAAGAATTCAAAGATCAGCAAATAATCCAAATACACGCAAGTTGTTTCTTTTTTGCTCTTTTTTTCACTTTCTCTTCCTGGGGTTACTATTTAATTGCAAAGTTTCAGTTAAAATGTATCCTTTTAGAAGTCTTGTTGAAGTTTTACTGTAGATTCTTTTCCAGGCAGTCTTTTCCTTCTTCCAGATCCTGCCCTTATTCTTTTTCTCTCCCTTCCTGCTTATGAAAAAGAAAAATTTTAATGTCCACAAATCTTTATTATCCCTTTGGCATTTTCTTTTATTTTCAGCTTAATTGCCTATTGATGTCAAAGCGGATTTTTCCAATTTCTTATTTAAGTCTCTTAGTGGTCAGTATAGGGAAGGAGAGAGAAGGAAAAAAAAAAGCCAAACCTTTCCCTTTTCACTTTCCTTCACTGCTTCTGACTCTTCTTTGGGAGCAATGTTATTTTTTGTAACTTTAAATTCCAGGGTACCTTAGTTGTTCCTTTTACAATTTAACCCAGTCAGCCAAAACTTTTACTTCTTATCTTCCTCCTGCCCATTCTTTTCCAGTCGAGTTCTCCTTTGTGGTGGCCATTTCTGACCACCACTGCAGCCACCTTTGGGAAAGGGAGTAATGGCCAGCTGAGGAGGAGAGATGCGGCTCTCCTCAACCCTTCTGGCGGTCTCCCCGCTCTTCACCACCTCTACGGGGTGGCTTAGCCCTGAAACCAGCCAACTTGGGATGCTCCAACGGCGAGCCCAGACAGAAACTGCACACGATTGTGGATTTCTGTCTGTCACCGAAGCCCTTCAAACCAGAAGTCACCTGGAGATCTTTGTTATGTAAAGAATTCTGGCCCAGGCCTTAATGGCCCACCCATTAACAAAGGTGGGGATGAGCTTCTACTTCTGAGGTGAGTTTCTGCTTCTGAGTTTCTACTCTTTTTAGAGGAAATATTCTGCCTTTTTAATATTTCCTAGGATATTTCAATTTTCTAGGAGAGGGGTGGGTGCTAACTTCCTACAATGGTTTAGCACAAACATGTTAATCCAATCTATGTTTTTGCATATAGCTTTAAAATAAATTTATTTGCAAATGAAGTTTTGAAAACTTTCTTTATTCTTGTTAATTGCATCACTGTTCAAAGTCCTTTAAAAAGGGAACCAAATCTGAGTATCACCACTGAATTATAGCTTACTTGGCAACATGTTGATGATCTGAATTGATATCAATGTTTCTAAAACAACGAGTTAACTGGAGGAAGGGGGTTGCATCTCTCTCTCTCTCTTTGGTTAATATTTAATCAATTATACATATATATCAGCATATATAATTTGATTTTAAATACAGAATACAAAATAGAAATAAGAAAATTAAAAATCCAGTAAAGGGTGCTAATGTCCACTATGTCTAACCAGTCTAACCACTAATGCCTGACTAATGAACATAATAGATACTATGATTTGCCTTTGATGACAATCCTTGTAGAACTATCTTCTATAAAGGCAAGCATGATCAGACATGAGGAAGCTATCAGCTCAGCCACACACAGAGAGCTGCCTGCAACAGTGGATTCCAAATAGTTTTGCGCAAACTTCACCAGGATGAAAAGCAGCAGAGTATTAATGTAAGTGGTAGAAGAAAAAATCTTTCTGGGTTCAGTTCCAACTAGTGGGGAAAAAGACACTGGAAACATGGAGACTGTTTGGAAGGTTTAATGGTAGACCGGAGGACCACATGGGTTGAAGCTCCAAAGTGAAAAGGATGATCACATGCTTCAAAATGAAGGAAGAGATCAAGAAAGGTGCTTAGGTACTGAGAGTGCCTGGGTTTTATAACCTTTGTTGGGATTTGAATTGAAGCTTGTATTCTGATTGGTTGTCAGACTCCCATGGGGCCATGCAGGGGCAACTCTGTAGGCTGTCCTGAGTTCCAGGTTTGGTTGAGCCTTGCTGGATGATAATGCACTGAAAAGGGCTTTCGAGGAATTGCTATAGCTTTACCTGGAGATCTTTGTTATGTAGAGTATTCCAACCCAGCCCTTAATGGCCCACCCATTAATAAAGGTGGGAGTGAGTTTCTGCTTCTGAGGTGAGTTTCTGCTTCGGAGTTTCTACTCTTTTAGAGGAAATATTCTGTCTTTTTAATATTTCCCAGGATATTTCATTTTTCTAGGAGAGGCGTGGGTGCTAACTTCTTACATAAGGTTAGCAGCCAATGTAAAATGTGCAGCTGTTTTATTAGTCATTTTTAAATAAATAGGGGTCACCTAGCAAACTTCCAATATAAGACATAGGAAGTAGATTTGAAAAAAAAATAAAAAGAACCAACCAACCTGCTTTTTAATGTGAATGCATGTGATATTTCTTGCCACATGAATATTTTTAGTATAGTAAGAAAAAGAATTAAATTTGATCAGATTGACATGTCTGGAATTTTTATTTACGCATCAATTTGCATTTTACATTGAGTTGTCCATCTTTAATAGAATAAGCAAAGCTAATGTTGCTATGTTTTTAATGGTAGGTGAATAGCAATTATTAGCTATTATTAGCAACACATTAAGCTGATTCATATAAGACACACTGCAAAGTGATTAGAAATGACAGTTCTGCATTTGTAGGAAATTTACTCACACATGGAAATCACAATAACATAAGTACTGTGAGACACAATGTAGAAAACATCAGGGTTCAGACTTTTCAACTATACCATTTAGCTACTCACTTTTCCAAAATTTAATGTACAGTCTACTCAACTGTACACACGTATATTTATGCAATGTGTGCAAGAAATAAATTATTAATGTCTTTTATTCCAGTATTAGAGAAAATACTGTCTGAGCTGAGTTTGCCTTCATTTCCATCTTATTTTTTTTAAAGTATCTCTAACTTGCAGTAAAAATGAAAATGAACACTTATATTTGAAAAATATTGGATTTTTAATGTCTGTAAATAGGATTCCATGAAGATCTTTGATTATTTATCTGACATCCTCAGTAGACAATAACCACATTCCTAATTTAAATGTCTTTAGTGTTTACAAGAAGTTACACTAAATGAAGCCAGATTATCAGTAGAGCTCAATTATCCTCATAATTTGACCGGGACAAAGTTATTAGAAGTTTAAATGGCTAGGTGCAAATTTTAGTCTAAGTTATAAACTAATTTAGTTGGCTTTGGCTCTTGTGCAGTTAGCTGCTGTAGTTTGTTAACCAATGATTGATAACCTATAAATGCAGCCAACATATATCCAGCCAACATAATCCAATTGATGCTGGACATTATTAAATATGGTGTGGCGTAGCTCATTGTGGGATCCAAGTAATGATATCAGGAAGATTTAAATTAGTCATGACATATATAAAGGCTGTTGATTTAAATTGATGTCCTCTAAATATGACTAAATTTTAAACCCATCACAATAATTTTAGCATGTGCTTTAAAATCCAATTAAATTAGTGGACACTCCCAGAACTTATATGATCAGTGATTGTCATATATGTTTATCAGAAAACTGAAGACAATTTTTTTTAATTTAAAAAAGCACTTTTTGTCATGAACCTGCAGTTTTATTGTAAACAATGTGCTCAAAGTTCAATAGCTCTGACATTTTACATAGGATACAAGTACAAATAGGGTTGATGTTCATTGTTGCCTTTACATAGGCAGGTTTTTAAAAATCTTTCTAAATGTCTCCACGGTTTCCAACTTCAAAATCTTTTATTCCTCCACTTTGTTGCCCTGTTACAATTGAAAGTCTACTGAAAGGAATGATTTTCATAACTGTTTTCTTCATGGAGTACCACCGATTACGCCAAGTTACCCATGTAATGCCATTGTCAAAGCCATTTGGACCTGCATCTTTCTCACTATAAACGCCTCCTACAATGTGGGGAAAAAAAGTAAAATGTAAATGAGCCAGGAAATACTTTTACATAGCTTTGGGATATCTGTGTAGGTAGCTTAATGTTATTAATTATTTATATATATATATATATATATGTATATATATATATATATATATATATATATATATATATATATATATATATATATTTTTTTTTCTTAAGTTTTCACGGGTACTTACATGTATGGCATTCAGCTTTGATGAACACAATACAGAAGCCTGATGATGGCAGATGAGATTCTGCCGAAACGTTGCTACAACTTTAAAAGCACAACTACAATGACGTGGGAAAATACCCGAGCAAAGCTGATACCATACATATATATATATATATATATATATATATATATATATATATATATATATATATATATATATATATATATATAAATTTTAAGACCATGCTAAGTAAGCATTATGCAATTTTATTTATGCTATAATCCAGTACAATGGTATTAAACTGCTAAGGACATAATGTTTAACATTTCTGCATGAATTATAATCCAAAATTGGAATTTGCTATCATGAGTTGTGTGTCTATCAGTTTGGCTGGTTTCAAAAAAAAACTGCATCAGTTCATGAAAGTCATAGGAATCAATGGCTATTAACCTTGATGGCAATGTGACTGCCCTTAGAGTCAAACCAGCAAAGACATTTTCAATCCTCTCCTTATGTTTTAATGCTTATTTAGAAGTTCCATGGGGATAAATTAGATTGATCTTTTAATAGGTATGTTTAAGTGAGACCTAATAACCAAAAAATTTAGATCTAATTTTCTGAAATGCCATTCCTCCTTAACTGATATTTCATGAATTTTAAAAAAAGGCAAAAATGGCATGAAAAAGGCTGTAAGTTCAAAACTGCTGGGAAAGGCAGAAAGCAGCTGTATGGGAAATGTCTCCTTCATAGATTGAGCTGTGCATATGGGAACTTCCAAACATTACCTTGATAATATTTGCCATTCAGATGGGCAGCATGACATCTATTCATCCACCAGCCAGATCCATCTTGTTGAGCACAGTTGCCTTCATATTTATCATTATCGTTGTCAGGTGTGCTAAACTGTATGCCGTTGTGAGAAGTAAAGAATTTGTCACTGGGATCTTCTTGAAAATCAAACCCATCGAAGGCATCGCCAGCTTCACCACCAACAAAGAAGGCATAGGTCATACGGAATTTGTCAGCTTCGTTTCCCAATTTGAAATGGGCATAATCTGCATAGCTGGGGGGTGGGGGAAGAGAAATAAAATCACTATTCTTGTGGACTTTGCATTCATTCCTGAAACATTATTAAAATACTTAATTTCAGGAGTTATGTAAATACGCAGGATCTACATAGACAAGCAAATAATGGAGAAAAATATGATCATTCTTGTTGCAGACACTACTGAAACAAATAGCTATTTATTTTAAACAGATGAAACAAACTAACCCGAGGTAATATTATCATACTTTATTATAAGTTGATCATTTTTTGTCCCAATCCCATAGCTAATGAACACATTGGCTAAAAGCCATTTAAATTCCACTGATTCAATGGGTTTGAAATACAGTACATTTAGTTTGTAGAATAGCAATGGCACTTAGGCTTATATACTGCTTCACAGTGCTTTTACAGCCCTCTATAAGCGATTTACAGCATCAGCATATTGCCCTCAACAATTAGGGTCCTCACTTTACCCATCTCAGAAGGATGGAAGGCTAAGTCAACTTTGACCCGGTGAGAATCAAACTGTTCTGATCCAACCAGATTCCCAGAGAGCAAACACAAAGGCAGCAACCCCCACTTTTCAAAGTTCAATCACAATTCTGTTCCTTTACAGATAAAAGGCTGCTTTCCAACAATTAGCCCCTACAAGAAAGAGCCTTGTCAAGTTGTTTGACAAAGCTATCAAAAACCCAGAGATACGAACTAATTTACAAGATTCTCGAAACACGAACTAAGATGTCCACCAGTTGAGTTTCAGAGCTTCTTTGCTGTCTGCAAAGCACGCTTTTCCAAACCTGACTCTTATCCTCTTGAGGAAGGGCCTTTACCTTGAAGCCTTACTCGCGAGTTGCCTGTGCTGCTGTAATTGTTCTTTCATCTGGGCAATCCTTCGTGCATGTGCACTTGGTACAGGCTCCTCAGGAACCTCATCATCATTGCTGCTAGCCCCCACAATCTCTGAAGGCAGCAGTCCACTCCCTGATGGTTCTGGCCCTTCATCAGAGTCCTCGCTCTCCTCAGCCATCTCACCTGCTTCCGGCTAACCACATGAACTTCTGAAGTGCTGGTATCCGGCAGTCAGCAGAAGTAGCCTGCAGTACTGCATTCTGACCACTGAACCACCACGGCAGCATTACAACTAGTTCCAGTGATCTTATCATGCCTCTTATCTGCATGCACAAGTAAAGTGCAGGTAGCTAAAACAGCAATTTTTGCCAATCCCCGTTAGGTTAATTATGAACCTTGAGCTGATAAAGAAATCTATACCTTTTTTGGTTACTCCAGTCCTCCAACTCTATTCTCAAGGCATATGGAACTGTAGTCTGAGTAGTTATTAAATGAATTTTTTCATTTCCCAACCAGAATTCTGTATTGTCATTGGGTGACAGATGTCCAAATCCTTCCTTATATTGAATCCAGTTTTTGTTAAAGTCTTCACTGCCATCAAGCCTCTGTAAATAAAACAAAAGACAAATAGAGATTATATATTGTTGGGCCGAGCATTCCTTTGCTGTATCTTTCTTCTTCTTCTATGATATGCTTACCCTCTGTAAAACTGTCCACCCATTGCCCAGATTATCGATTTCACAGTACACCAGGAACTGTTGCTTGGCTTTCAGGGGTTTTATGAAGTACAGCCCACTATGCCGTGCACCTTTATTAGCAATGTCTTGACAATCTATAATTAATATGAAAGAGAGAAGTGGCTTGTTATAATTGAATGAATCACTAGATTCATTTTTAATTCACTCTAAAAAACCCTCTTTGTTTTAAACGATGGTTTATTATGTTCTCATTCTGTCTTGCTAAAAGAACTCACAACACAATACATTTTTTTAAAAAAAAATCCCTTTAATCTCACATCTATCCTGTAAGGAAGAAAAGATCGGACTCCAAGCATTCCTGTTGCAATGGAGGGTCTACTCCACTAGTTTTCCTCAACTATACATACTGAATTGCTTTGGAATAAATGATTTCAAGATCATATAATATAAAACTTATAGGAGTTTGTATCCAAACCAAAGCCTCACTGTTATAGGTATTGGAATTTATTTGGTTACTGAATTTTTTTATGATGGAAATTGAAACATATGGTCAAGCTTCTAAGCATCTGGACTCGTTGCCCCAAAGATTGTTCACATTAGTTCAAATGAAATGATAGGAATAGAGTAGTGTAGAGTAGAGTAGAGTAGAGTAGAGTAGAGTAGAGTAGAGAAGAGAAGAGAAGAGAAGAGAAGAGAAGAGAAGAGAAGAGAAGAGAAGAGAGTAGAGAAGAGAAGAAATGAAATGATAGGAATAAAGTAGAGTAGAGTAGAGAAGAGAAGAGAAGAAAGAGTAGAGTAGAGAAGAGAAGAAATGAAATGATAAGAATAGAGTAGAGTAGAATAGAGTAGAGAAGAGAAGAAAGAGTAGAGAAGAGAAGAGAAGAGAAGAGAAGAGAAGAGAAGAGAAGAGAAGAGAAGAGAAGAGAAGAGAAGAAATGAAATGATAGGAATAAAGTAGAGTAGAGTAGAACAGAACAGAATATCAGAGTTGGAATAGAAATCTTCTAATCCACCCTTGCTCGGGCTGGAGACCCTATATAATTCCACAGAACTGTCTGTTCAGTCTCTTCTTAAAAGCCTCCAGTGATATAGAACATCCACAATTTCTGAAAGCAAGGTGTTCCTCGGGTGGGATGCAAATATTTTTACTACTGGTTCTGTGGGTGTGGCTAGGTAAGCGTGGCTCAGTGGGCATGGCCATGTGACTGGGTGGGCATGGCTTTTTTTGCTGCTGCAGCAGCAGCCTCCCCCCACACTGAGGCCCAGGAGGCAAAAAATGGTGTGTGGGGGGGACCTGCTACCCCCCACATGCCACTTTTTGCCTTCTGGTCCTGAGGGAAGCCTCCTGGGTGAAGCAGTAAGACAGCGAGGGGGATACTACTGGTTTAGTGATTACATTTTGCATGCGCATGCGTGCTTCGCTTTGTTCTATAGAGCCGGGCAGAATGGATAGCATCCCACTCCTGATCCTGGCATAGCTGATTGTCAGGAGGGGAAACAGCTGATTGTCAGGAGGGGAAAAAAGAAAAAGAAATACCAGTACTACCGGTTTGGCTGAACGGTAGCATTTCTTATTACCGGTTTGTCCGAACTGGGTCAAACCAGTAGAATACCACCACTGGTGTTCCTTTGGTTGATTGTTGTCACTGTCAAGAAATTTCTCCTTAGTTCTAGGTTGTATCTCTTTTAGTTTGCATCCATTGTTTCTTGTCTTACCTTTTGGTACTTTGGAAAAATAGGTTGATCTCTTCTTTTTTTGTGACAGCCTTTCAAATATTGGGACAGGGCTATCATGTGTCCCTTGGCCCTTCTTTTCCCTAGACTAGACATACCCAATTCCTGCCCATCATGCTTAATCTTCAGAGCCCTAACCATCTTTGCTGCTCTTCTCTGCACTTTTTCCAAAGTCTCAATATATTTTAATTGTGTGATAAGTACTAAAAAAGGGTGCAATATTCCAGGTGTGATCTTACAAAGGTTTTGTAAAGTGGTATTAGTACTCCATGTGATCCTGATTCTATCTTTTTGTTAATACATGGTAGGATTGCATTGGCTTTCTTGGCTGCTGCCACAGACCGCTGTCTCGTATGTAAATGATTGTCCATTAGGTCTCCAAAATCCCTCTCATAGACAGCCTGAGAAAATAACTAAGGTTAAAGATTGGAAACCAATCTTTGTCTTAGCATACTGAATGAAAGAAGAAGCTATACTTCAGTTTATTCCTGCACATTAGCATGTTATGGAAATAGCAACTGTATTTTGCGATAAAGCATGTTATGTAAAACTAGCCAATACAGATCAATAAGGCCAGATGGCTCATAGTTTAGAAAATGTTTGCAAATGTTTCCATTAGTCCTCATGGCCTAAGGTAAGTCTACAAGAAGCCCATTTAAGAATTATTACAAAAAGCAGCTAGGAGAATAAATAAAGTAACATGAGCAGAATTATAAAGTATATTTTTTGTTTGATACTTCATTATTGTAAAGCTAGTTCCCATTTTGTTTCAACAGAAATGAGCATATATCTGTTTTTCAACTTTAATGTTTCATCTGAAAATGGTTTTTCCTTGACCTCCACAGAAAATTTACAAGTGGAAAAAAAATGCTCTGGTTACTTTTAAAAAAAGCATTAACAGATATTTGTGAGGGACAATCAGGTCCACACATGAAGATACAATTAAACTGATTTATTGCTACTCATCCCTATGCATAGGAATATTCTCAACTAACAGTTAGCACCTGCTAGGAGTTAGGGTCAATGAAATTCAAGGGGAGGGAACTTAGTTCACTTGTGGTTATGTAGAGATTCTAGGCTTTTCTCTCTTTTAACTCCACTCTAGGTTATGCCACTCCTTCCCCTACTTACTTACTTACTTACTTACTTACCTACCTACTTACTTACTCACTTACTTACTTACTTACTTACTTACTTACTTACTTACTTACTGTGGTGGGATTCAAATAATTTAACAACCGGTTCTCTGCCGTAATGAGTTCTTCCAACAACCAGTTCACTAAACTGCTCAGAAAGTTAACAACCGGTTCTCCCAAACTGGTGCGAACTAGCTGAATCCCACCACTACTTACTTGCTTACATTTATTTATTCAGTTACTATAGCCATCCATCTCAACCAGTGACCAGTGGCAATAGTATGTTTCCTATCGTTAGCCTTAAGAACTATGGAAACATTATCTTCTGTTAGCTTCTCATCTGCTTGTTAATAAGAATCCATCTGGGGGAAAAAGGGCCAACTTCTTTTGGCCCAAATCAACCTTAGAGTAACACGTTGGAAGGTCATACTTAATAATTTAAGAAATTGGTGTTTCCAAGACCTGGAAGTCAGTAGTTCAAAGTCAATAATCAGTGCGTTTACTTCATTTACATGTAATTAATTTGAGATTAAATAAGCTAAATACAAGTAATATTTCTCCCATTTACATCTTATTACAACTTAAGGGCAACTTTTAGTGGGCATAGTATGATATGTATGTAGTCATGATAAACCACTTCTGCATAGAATATTTGTGCATTATAGCAATATCACGTAGACTTATATACTGCTTTATAGTGCTTTACAGCTCTCTCTAAGTGGTTTACAGAGTCAGCATATTGCCACCAACAAGTTGGGTCCTCATTTTACCCACCTCAGAAGGATGGAAGGCTGAGTCAACCTTGAGCCTGGTGGGGTTTGATCTGCCAAATTGCAGGCAGCTGGTTGCAGCAGAAGTAGGCTGCAGTACTGCACTCTAACCACTACACCACTGAGGCTCTATTATTATCTTTATGCCAACATGCTTTACACCAGTGGTAGTCAACCTGGTCCCTACCGCTCACTAGTGGGTGTTCCAGCTTTCATGTTGGGCGGTAGGGGTTTTGTCCCCTACTTTATAAATCACCATTACTGTGGAACTGGTGGGCAGTTAGAAAATTTTACTGATAACAGAGATACAAAAGTGGGCGGTAGGTATAAAAAGGTTGACTACCCCTGCTTTACACTAATGTTGAAGCCATGATTAAAATGCTTTTGCATACAGTTTCTTAATAGCTTATTTGTAGATTGCTTCCATATGACAATAATTTTAAATGCCATTAATTTAACATAAAACATTAGATCATAATATCCAAAATTCTAATTCTAAGGATATTTGATTATTAAAATGAAGAATGTAATTAATACTAAATTGATCTATAAGGTGTTCTTACAACTGAGATCAAAAGATAATTGTAGTCATAACATCTACAGCTTAAGTTGTTAATATCTACTGAAATCAGTTTTTTTTTCAATTACAAAATAGGTAGAGCACCTTTCAAATTTGTTTTGTTAACATTTTGCCTCTATGTCTAACTGCTGCTTAATATCTTCTCAAGATAAATTTAACCTAAAACAGAAAAGTCAACTAATTATTTCTGTTAATTTATAATATGTTAAAGAAATGCTTTTTAAAATCAATGACAGATTAGATTGTAATGGAGAAAAATGTACTTTTGGTTTGGTAAAGAGTTCTTCAGAGGAAAACAGAAAGTTTAGTATTAGCAAATCAATATAGCAGCTTGTTACTCTTACCTCTTCCAGTTAATTCTTGTATCTGGACAGTGTCTTTACACGGCTGTTGACATTGTGCCTCTAGCTGAGCAGTTTTCTGCTTTAGTAACTGAATCTTGTTATTGTTTAATATCAATATGTCTGTCAATTGCCTGGAGTTTAAAAAGTATAATATAAATTTATCATACCAGTAGAAGCACTTGAAACTGACATATGATGGTCTTTCCTTCTACGAAAGGAAGCAGCATTAAATGAAATAAAGGGAAAATACCAGTATGCATTACCTCTATCCACTGAATATACAGATTGAGGTGGGATTCTAAAATGTCCTTGCCTCTTTATCTATTTAGTGTTTAACAAGAGAATGCTTGAATGGGACTATCAGTTTGCAGATCAGCCTCTGTAAATATGCTTACATGGGGCACTGTAATATTCTTCTATTTGTATACTATTTTTCTTCCCAAATTACAGACAAAAGGCCCAGAATGAAAAAAAAAAGTGCAACTATAAACATACAATTCAAACTAAGGAAATTAGAAAGGGTCTAAAATGGATAAATCATTCAGTCTTAAGCTGATATGGAGAGTCTAAAATCTATTAAAAATTGGTAACTATAACTTTAACCATTGTAACCAACAAAGGAAAATATGGGAAGCTAAAATTCAACAATATCTATCTATCTATCTAGTGAGATAACACTATATTTTTATGCTATTCTTTATCCTTTGTAAAATATAAAGGTTCTTTTTAAAAATAAGTAATTATGCTTTAGTTAAAATACAAAGCAATTCAATAGTCTATAAACTCTGTGCTTCTTTTAAATTAACAAGAACAAGGCTGGCTTTATTCATATCTACCCCAATAAGGTACATATTGTAGTATAAACTACAATATAAACATTTTAACTTTTTTGATGCCTGTTTTTAAATTAGACAACTAATTTGACATGGACAACACGAAAGGAAGAAAGGAAGATTTGGTTCTCATATATCAGCAGAAATTCTGATGGAATAAAATAGATGGAAACCCTTTAATTCAATCCATAGTATGTTGTTGCATTCTCAACACTGAAAAAATAATAATAATTAAACCTACTGTATGGTATTTTCATGTCCCACAATGATGTTTTCATATCTGACAATTTCATCAATGATTTGTCTGGACTTCTGTGTATAACCTGGAATCACATCTGTAGGAAAAATTAAAAAGCAGGGCATGCATAAAATATTAAGGATAGCAAACCAAACCATTCAAATAGTAAAACTATTTACGGTAGACTTTGATTCTCACTTGACTGAGCTGCTGGCTGTGAGACGTGCACCTGTTGGATATGGCGTATCAAATTGTCAGTCACTCCCGAAGAATTGGAAATGTCTCCCAACAATTGTTCAAGGTTCTGAAGATCTCGATTGACGTCCGAATGATATCTAGTCATGAAATCTGCAACGCCGCATGTTGTAGGACAAAAGTTTCCCTAAAGGAAAAGAGAATTTTTTTAAAAAAATTGTATCAACTAACAAGAGATATTTTATAGCCTGATAATAGAGCTTTTTTTTCCCTATACATATAAGATGATGTTGCGATAAATAGAAGTGTAAACATAAACACGATGACAAATAAACTCCTATACTGATTGCCAGTCAAAAGAGCCCTGGACTTTAGTAAGAAATCCATGTTTACCGCTAACAATCTACAGTAACAACCTGATTATAAAGGACTGCAAAAATAACACAGATATTGACTTACGAATCGTTCATCCAAGATACAGCAGTTTTCACGCGTGGCAAAAGTCTGAATAAAAGAGAGAGAAAAAAACAGCATGACATTTCAGTCATTATGATATCTACATGTTTTACACTGGTCCATACCCTGCCCAGGTAAACTTACTGCAGTACAAGTTGAAAAGAAGAAAAATAGAAGAGGTAGCCACTTGTGAAATTTTGGCAGCATTGTGTCCGTAGCTTCCAGAACTTCCAAACACAGGAGGGTCAGTAGTGCTTAACCAATGTGAGTTTGTGGACCTCAGAGAACTAAACAGTTCTCCAAACTGTGCAGGGGCAGCTTAAAAGATCATGTGGCATTTAGTGGGTGAAAATAGGTGGGGCTGACACATAAGGAGGACACGCCCTTGTGGGAGTGTTTCCAGAATCATTGCATTTTTCAACACTAGATGTTCCTGACTTACCTATGAAGCAATGTCTTCTAGTAATCATTTGCAATAAGGCTGACTTGCTTGTTTGAAGGACCTGAATGCAAAAGATAAGAATTTTAAGAGCTGCTGGCTCTCACAATTTCCCCCTTCTGCTCTTAGGGGAAAAGCTAAATTTGGGTAAACATGACTCGTGAGAGAAAAAAAAAAGTCTTTGATATTAAAAGTTTCTAAGTGTAATACAAGACAGCAGTTTTGTTCCATTTTAATTAGCACTAAAGGAAAAATATAGCTCTTTTCTTTGTCTGCATGGCCTCTAATTTCTTCTAGCTCACCTGATCTTGCCCTGACCAACAGTTTAAAAATATCATAGGGCAAACAATACTTCTGCACCATGATGATGAGGGTACAAAGAGAGCTCAAATTGGTAAAATTGTTTTATCACATTAAGGGCAACAGAATTATAGCGAAAGATAACCTAGGAAGTATGAGGCAGGATTAGTTTATGTAATGAAGAAGTGATTCTATTGCTTTCATTACTTTTTATCCTACAGCAACAATCATTTAAATTACATATTATATAGGTGCTAACTCAGGTTTCCTATTGACCAGCAGATCCTAGCTTTTTAGTGAATGAAAATTCTGATAGACTTTTATAGTAAGATATCTCATATTACCAAAAAAACAACCCCCCTATCATTATTCAGAGCTACCACCAGATATATTTTACTTATTTCTTTGTGTATTTGTACATTGGCAAATCGTCACAATGGGTTACAATATAGTATAAACCAGAGAAAGTGTATGCATCAAAACACGGCATTTAATTATAATAATTATAGCACCTAATAGTAAAAAAGGACATCTGGTTAAGGAACAGTTACAATAATTCCCTCTTGGGAAAGTTCAGGTTTTAAAAGCATTCAGAAAGGACCCAGCTTAATTTCTCGAAGAAAGAAGTTCCATAAGGAGCTTCCACAAAGAAGAGGGAGGTTAAACTATTTTTCAAAGCATCCTAAGAAACAATTGTGGAAACTAATCAAGGGCAGAAGCAATCTGGAACTAAAGAGAAACTTAGCAGCAAGGACAGTTAACCAGTGGAACTGCTTGACACCAGAGGTTGTGGGTGCTTCATCACTGGGTGTTTTAAAGAAAAAACTGGACAACCACCTAACTGAAATGATATATGGTCTCCTGCTTGATCAGGGTTTGGACTAGAATACTTTCAATGTTCCTTCTAGATCTATTTGGATTGATTGATTGATTAAGTAAGGTGTTGCAGCAGAAAAATAATTGCTATTAGTCTTAGCTTCTCTACCTTATGGGTAGAAATGACTGTAAATAACTTCATAGAAATGTACGCTTTGTGTCATATGTGTCCTATGGCCTAGTGAAATGTGCAAAAAATTTATTCCCACCCCCACCCCCATATATTGCTTTCAGTTAAGGCAGCATCTCATAATAATTTAGAAACTAAAACCAAAAACAGTTAAAATTTAAAAAAAACTCATGCAGGGATTTTAGCCTCATCAAATTTTATGATCAGTTACCATTTTCTGAAGGTGAAGGTAAATGGGCTCCAGATAAGATTGTAGCAATTGTAATTTAGAATTTGTAACTTGAAATCAGAGGGTGGCCTGTAATAAAAATGAAAATTATACCAGATATCAGACATTAATTTCTCATCTTCTTATAAATCATGCATATTTATTAACCCAATTTTCCATAATTGTATAATATTCCAACAGAAATATATTAATATTTTTCCCTGAAACTTTTCTTAAGTGACTTCTTAATCTGGGATAAATAAAGCAGCTCATGAAGGTTATAGTGGCTATCATATCAATCCATAGGCAGAAATTAATTGCATTAGAATATTAATCTTATTTCAACACTGAAATCGGGAGTTTTCCAAATCACTTTTGATGTAGCAGTTCAAAGGGTTGGAACAGACAGCTCTGTTCCAACTCACTGATGTTTATCTCCAGCCCATGCTGCTTTAATAAAGGTAGTCCTTGACTTGCAACAGTTTAATTTAATGACTATTCAAAGTCACAGCGACATTGGAAAAGTGACCATTTTTCACATGTACAACATCCCCATGGTCACATGATTAAACTTCAGACACTTGGCATCCGACTCATATTTATGACAATTGCAATGTCCCAAGGTCATGTGATTACCTTTTGCGCCAGTGGTGGGATTCAAATTCTTCTACCACCAGTTCTGTGGGCGTGGCTTGGTGCATGTGGCAGGGGAAGAATCCCGTAGAATCTCCAGTCAGAGGTGACATTTGCCGGTTCTCCGAACTATTCAACATTTCCACTACTGGTTCTCCAAAACTGTTCAGAACCTGTTGAAAACCATTCCTGTTTTGCCTCCTTCTGACAAGCTAAGTCATTGGGAAAGCCAGATTGACTTAACAAGCAGGTTACCACCTTAACAACTTGCAGTGCTTCACTCAACAACTGGGGCAAGAAAGGTCATAAAAAGGTCATAAAATTCACTTAATAACTGTCTCACTTAGCAACAGAAATTTTGGATAAATGTGTATAGAATCGTATTGAAATACAATGTAAACAGCACTTTTTTCATTATTGTACAGATATGGATCGTTAAATTTATCCCAGAAAATGAGCAGGATTATGTATTTATTTACATTATTTATAATGTGCCCAGAAAATTATCATGGGACTTTTGCAGTTGACAGTACAACAAATTATATATAAATATAAAGAAATGAACAAAGAAATGGTGTTTGACAGATTACTAGCTAAAAGAATAAAAAAACAATAAAATGATTACTTTTCAATGTTTAACCCAAGAAAAGAATGCATCATAATATATCAGAAAGATAAGATGTTCTTCTCCATTTAGTTTTGATCTTGCAAATGTGTCCTTAGAAATGTTTTTCCAGAAACAAAACAATAATAAAATAATGTGCAATGCATTTTTAGAGGCCAAAATGAATGCTAGTATATCCCAATTAAGCAATTCTGACCTTTTTTGTAGCTTGCTTACTGATTTCTCAAGAACTTCTAAATGATTATACATGTGGAGATACAAAGAAGATTAGGTCTAGATTACCACGTCCCTTTCAAGCTGATAAGAAAGGTGAAATTGGTATGAGATTTGTTCAAACTTTCTAAACTATATTTGTTATGCAAATAATAGTTTGATTCAATTCCTGTGAGGTGAACGTTTTAGGTTAACGAAAACAATGAGATGTTAGCTGTCTGTTTGTCACATATTTGCAAAGAAACTTGGGAAATAGTTCAGGATATGTTAAATGTTCAGAACATTTAAGAACAACATTACTATCAATTTTATAGACCACACCCATTATGGGATTTAGATTTAGAGGCTAATTTTGGTAATCCAGACACGATGTCCTGAGGATGTGTACACATGCTAAGAACAGCAAGCATTTATTTTGCAAGATTAATATATTATTATATATGCAAAAAGGGGAAGTCACAGCTGCCAATTCCTTAGCGGTTATAGGCCACCATAAGCATCCAGTTCTTGTCAAGTCAAGTAGTTGTTGACTTACATTCATTTAATAACTATTCAAAGTTACAACTGCATTGAAAAATTGATTTATGACTTGCTCTCACTTATGACCTTTGCAGCACCCCCAAGGTCATGTGATATTATAATTATTTAAATTAAATTAATTAAATTAAATTAAATTAATAATTATTTAAATTAAATCAAGCATGATCTAACAGGATAGAAATTTGAGAGAGAGAACCTGAACTCTCTCTCTCTGCATTGTTTCAAAGCTAAAGAAACTTGTTTTTTTGAAAAAATGTTATATTATTTTGCTGGATATTTTTTTAAATTTCATACATAAATCCCATCTCTTTGCCTGGGTACTGTAGTAGGATCATCTTTGATAGCTCTTTTGTTTCTGCTGAAATCAGTTCCAACTAGAAAATACATCAGATGGAAAATAGTGTAGGAAATTGTGAAAAGGTTTTTAAGGATAATCTTTAAAAAAAATTCTTTATACTTAGGTTTCTCCTGCATTTATTATTTTATGAATAATTAAATGCAGCAAACACCTAATACTCCTTCATCTTCCTATTCCCCTACAAATTTTTGTATCTTCAATACCACGCTTTACACTTCACTAAATCATGGTTGATTTAATCATGGTTTAGTGAACAAATAATTCCTGCTTTTTATAATGTACTAAACAGGTTACAATTTACTAATTACTGTGGCTGACTCCACGCATCACAACATGCAAACCACATATGATATGTGAACCTATCTATTTGGGACAAAAAGTTGTCTCAATTTTAAAAGCATCTTTGATTCAATAATGTATTATTTAAGCTGTTCTGCCACCATTATTGTTTTTTGCTTTATTTGTTCAGTTGTTGCCATTTTATAGGTCAGGCTTGACATTATGAATAAAAAGATCTTTTCCAGTTATAATGAAAACATGAGGGTGTAAAGGGCAGAAGAAATGACAAATATCTGAAGGAGAGAGATAATCAGTTTACTGTTGGGTAAGGTAATCTACATGAGATGGATAATCTGCAGGCCATTTTTTGCAGTTCCTATAATTTTAAAATTATAGGAACTGCAATGAAACCAATGAGGTTTATTTCCTGGTGAATTTTGTATCACATTGCAGCTGGACAGTTATCGGAAGGACTTTGGTATATTTATAAAAGGTTATTTAAAAATTTAAAAAAAACTTCTTTATTTCAAACAGATTGCAGTGTATACTTTACCTTAAGCAGAAGAACAGAAAACTCCATTGGTTAACAAAGAGCAGGCTTGCCAATCTGCAAGAGGAAAGTAAATAATCAGCTCAAATATTTGTAGAATGGATTGCAATAATGGGAAGATAGGATCAAACAAATCGAATAGTTTGTGGGTGATTATTGATGCAGTAGGGGAAAACAGGGACAGTTCATGTAAATGAATAATACCACATTTCTTGGATATGAAATGGGGATAATAAAAAACCCTCTGTTAACCTAGGACACTAGGAACCAAAAATAGAGATGAAAAGAATTGCCAAAATTCATTTCCAAATGAACCCAGAGATAATGTGTTACTTAACATCTGCGGCAAAGTAAGAAGACACAGGATTAAGAATGAATGAACAAAAGACAGTGGACTTAGTGACTAGCAGCAAAGAAATAGACTTGATTTGCAGCAAAAAAATAGAGTTGATTTGCTAATAGAGAAAATGAATGAGGATCAAATGAAAAAATACGTATATGAGGAACTGTGGATGAACTGAGAAATGAAGTAAAGCTATTCAACACCACAGACAATACTAGTACTCTCCAAAAAGACCTTGATTTTGTATCAGAATGGTCAATCAAATGGCAATTTCAAATCTCAACAAATCAATGCTCTGTCCTACATATTGGCAGAAAAAAATCAGAAAATAAAATACAAGATGAATAGTCAAGACCTTGTTGATGATCCAAACTTTGTCAAGGACCTTGGAGTACTCATCTCAAATGATCTAAGTGCTAGAGCCCTCTGTAACTACATAGCCAAAAAGGCATTATGAGTTGTTAATCTAATCCTACGTAGCTTCTTCTCTGGTAATATCACACTACTAACTAGAGCATACAAAACATTTGCTAGACCTATACTTGAATACAGTTCATCAGTCTAGAACCCATATCATGTATCTGATATTAACACAATTGAAAAAGTCCAGAAATATACCACAAGAAGAGTTCTCCGCTCCTCTACTCATTGCAGAATACCTTATGCCACCAGATTTGAAACTCTAGATCTAGAAAACATAGAATTTTGCCGCCTCTGGTACGATCTAAGTATAGTATATAAAATCATACATTGCAATGTCCTACCTGCAAATGAATACTTCAGCTTTAATCATAACAATACAAGAGCATACAATAGATACAAACTCAAGGTTAACTGCAACAAACTTGACTGCAGAAAATATGACTTTAGCAAAAGAGTGGTCAATGTCTGGAATACTCTACCTGACTCTGTGGTGTCTTCCCCAAACCCCAAAAACTTTAACCTTAGACTGTCTACTATTGACCCCACCCTCTTTCTAAGAGGCCTGTAGCGGGCGTGCATAAGTGCACCAATTGTGCCTACCGTCCCAGTCCTATTGTTTTTTATTTTTCTTATAAGTATCTATCTCATGTATTCAAAACTATATTTATTCTTATACCTGTATCTTGTAAGTGATTGACAAATCAAATAAATAATAAATGCTAAAAAAAGAGAGAAACATCAAGTGATAGGACACAGGTGAGAACTTCAGAAAGATGAGAAGTTAAAGCAACAAAAACATGGTGGAAGCAGTGATTGTTAGGACAGAAAAGTAGGATGCTGTTGGACTAAAGTTATTTTAACTCTTTATTGTGCATCTTTAACTCCTTTCTTGCTTCTTTTCTAGACTCTTCAAGCAATGTTTATCTTGAAAGAGAAAAGCATGAGAGTTATGCATGTGTATTACAAGTGCAACAGAGCCCCCTGCTGGCCAGATTATCTATGAGAAATGGAAATATTCAAAGTCCAGTAGATGCAAGTCTATTTATAAAATGTTTGGCAAAAAACACATTTCCCCTGAATTTTGCTAATCATTTTATTTTTAGTTTCAATAGCCAAAAACTAAGTGCAAGTGCAATGAAGCGGCTAAGTAATTTTAGACATTGGATAGAATTACTTTACAAGCTAGAGAAAATGTTGATATCAGTCTGAGCAGTCAATGACATACATGTGTGTAGTATTTGGGTCTGTTTGTTATTGCCCACATTTGCCAACTCTTTGATAGTAATTTGGGATCATCTTGAAAATGGACCTTGTTTACTTCTGTACAAGTAAAAACAAAATAAAACTATTGCTTTGGTGAATGGCCTTGAACTTTGTTTTTTTAAATTTCTTTAATGTTCATCATGTATCACATCTCAATCAAGAAAAAATTGTTCTAATTTTTTAACTTTTTAAAAGAGAAAGTTACATTTTGTTTATAAAATAAAACTTTATTTTTATTTACCACAGATGATAAACACACTGATGTATTTAATTACTAGGGTGATGGACATACATCTTGGAAGATCTGAACAACCATGTTGGGGACAAATCTTCCTGGGGAAAATCTATCTATATGATTACTAATAGGCACTATTGACGTAATGGCATATCATCAATTAAAGGGAGGAATGGCAGTAATTTAAATTTGCATTCAACTTCTATTTTGCTGTGTTTTAGGTAAGCCCTACTGATAACTAACATGGTTGCACAGTGGTTAGAATGCAGTATTGCAGGCTACTTCTGCCTGCAATTTGGCAGTTCGAGTCTCACTGGATCAAGATTGACTCAGCCTTCCATCCTCCTGAGGTAGGTAAAACAAGGACCCAGTTTGTTGGGAGCAATATGATAACTGTGCAAACTGCTTAGAGAGGGCTGTAAAGCACTGTGAAGTGGTATATAAGTCTACTGCTATTGCTACTTCAAGAAAGAGAATGGTGACCAGTCAGGAGCAATTACATAAGTACAGGACAAGCTGAATCTATTTAACCTATCTGATGCTGATACCCTAATTTTGCCCATTTGCTTGTAAAAATTGCCAGCCTGGAGAGTTTCCATACATGCTTTCTAAAAAAAAACCCTAATCGAAAAAATAATAAGCTGCATCCAACCCTGTCCTGATACTGGATTTTTCCTTCTAGAAATGTTTTATTATTTATGCACCCTTTCCTGTCTATATGAATAAGGGTAACAAACATTCTTCCAGTTGAGCTCAATTTTGCACAACTTTGTAAGACATTCAATTTTGTTTTTATTGCCTTGAATAAACAGTTCACTTTCCTTTATTTTTGGAAGTTTTTTTCTTCAGCTTCCCAGCCTAGCTCACAGCACCTAGTTTCTTTGAAGATCTCCCACCAGCTCCTACGAAAGGTATTTTAGGAACAAATTGCAGCAAGAATCATATAGAGAAAGCCTAAGTTCAATCTTCATGTCTCCAATCAGAAATATCTATTTTTGTTTCAAGATACTTGACAATTGCTAAGTATAACTCCAAGATATGAATATTAGCTTCTTATATTCCCAAGTAAATTCCAGTTCCTTTTTGCAATTTAAAGCTTTGCTCAATATATTACTGTAGACTTTTGTGACCTGTATTTGTCTGGAAATGTTGGAGATCTGGATCTAAACAACAGATTTCCTGACAACTGCTCCAAACTTTCCTCACTTCTTCTTGTCCTCCAAGGGAATAGAGTAGAAAAAGAAAATGAAGCTCAGCTGCAATAGAGAGAGTAGGTTTGGTTTATCTTTAAGAGCTGCAGGTAAACAAAACTTTCCTAAGAGGCAGGAATTCTCTTTACATTTCTATGCTCCATTTTCAGGGATTCTACATGGATGCCATTTATGGAGATATACAAATGTGGCAGCTTGCTTCTGTTACCTAGAATTTTTAGGCTTTATTGCTAACTTTTCAATTTAATTATTATTTATTTAATTACATTAACCAATGAACTGATACTGCACCTCTTAGCTGTTTAGCACAGCAATCCATGCCAAACAGCTGAAAGGTTAAAAAGGACCCAGGAGCAGGGGTGGGCACGTGGGCCCAACTGCAGAGAGACTCGGAGAGAGCTGGTTCTCTGCCAGCTGA
The DNA here is from genome assembly GCA_033807585.1 of Hydrophis major. Lineage (NCBI taxonomy): Eukaryota > Metazoa > Chordata > Lepidosauria > Squamata > Elapidae > Hydrophis > Hydrophis major. The sequence goes on from CM066333.1 coordinate 83,469,310, forward strand.
TCTTCGGTGCTACAGGTACGCCAAAACTGGGCCGAACCGGTAGAATACCACCACTGGTTGTTATCAATAAAGAAGAATATGTGTGGCTCAGGGTTGCAATGAGGGGTCCTTGGTGCTTTTCAGAGCTTGGTTGGTTGCTTGAAGCACTGACATTTACCTCGTAAACAATGGGTAATGAAACATCTGCCAAGTTCAGAGAGCACCACGGATCCTTCTAGGTTAATATTTTCTCTTCAAAATTATGGGCACAGGATCCACGCAAACTTGGTTCCTGAGTTTCTGGACAACACTTTCAGTATCTGGTTTCAACTTCTTGTCTGTTGGACAAACGGGTTGTTTCCGAAGTTCTGTGCCAAAAAACACCAATGATCCTGCAGGAGAGGATTTCGGTGTTGCAAACGATAGCAGATACAGGTGGGTGTTTTCCACAAAACTCCTCACAGAGAACCACGATCAGGACATGACTATGAGGAGATATTCGCGCTCTTGAGACTTCAGAATGTCACCAACTCTCGGCTGTGGGCGAGAAAAAGCTGTAGCTACAGCCGTCCTTGGAGCATCCATCTGGGCATCTCTCAGGTTCCCATGATGAAAAGAACTATGAACTGGCTTTCCAATACAGGCCTACATGCATGTGCCTTGGGACCTTTTGCTTACGTCCCCTCAACGAGCCACCTTCCAACTTATAACCATCTGCAGTTATGCAGCTATCAATTCGCCCAACTTCACAGTTCTTCAAGGGGAACCTCTACTATTTCATGTGCATTTCCACCACTGGCAAATCTCCTATAGGTCCCTTCTCCCAAAGCTTCCATTTACTTCATTATGCCGCTCTTAAAAGGAGTTGCACCCTCAGCTGAGACAGAAACGGAGTCTTGAACTTTGAAGAAGTCAAAACTCAAATCTTCCCAGAATTTTCAATCTAACTTTTTTTCACATGAATGAACTGAAAATAAATCGGAGTACCTGACCACTTTAATTTTTTGGAGTAGTTTGGGGGAATTGTTGAAGGATTAATAATTTTCCTTATACTATAATTCTTTAGCTCTGAAATAGTAAACGTTCACTTCACATTTTAGGAATGTGTAAATCATTTGAACCCAGAAGAGAGGGTGTCTAAGAAGGGTATCCCTCCTTGAGTACACAAGAAGCAAGACTGAAAACTCCCTCTTTATCCTTATTTTACAACATACTGGCGAATTTAGGAAACAGAATAGGAGAGGGAAATATTGTCGGAATGAGCAATACAAAATGAGCAAGTCAAATGAGATGCACAATATAATTTTGTAATCAAGAAAATGGTTCATGAGGCAAAGTTCATAAGAATAATTTCTCAGGTTAGCATGGACAAATCTAACTCAAAAACTATTTTCATGGCCAAAACTCTTTAAGCCAATGCTTTTCAAATTTGACAAGTTTAAGATGTGTGGAGTTCAATGTTCAAAATGGGAATTCTGAGAGTTGAAGTCCAAAGATCTTAAAGTTGCCAACATGGCTTTAAGCAATGGGTTTTTACTTAAAGAAGTAGATTAAATTGTAGCTAAAGACACATTTGATAGTTAAGATGAAATTCCTTCTAGTTTATTAATATCTGCATGGCCAGCCTATAAATGTGAGACAAAACTACTGCCCTGTATCTTAAAAAGCTTTGTGGAGATTTGAGAAATGTGTTATTATTGCTACATAACCCTTGAATTAAAAGCCAAGGTTTATAGACCAGTCAAGAATCTTTGAGCTTTGGCATCAAATTTTAAAATTAATCCTCTCATGGGAGAAGGAATATATGTCCATTTATCTGGAATTACATTTCTATAATTCTATATAACAAGGGGCTGAGGAATGTTTGGCCTTCATGCATTTGAAATTCAATTTATTAAGGATAATAGAAATTCTTTTTCTTTCTTTCTTTTTTTTTCTTTGAACAAACTTTATTAGTTTTTTTTTACACACACAAACAAAACATAGGATTTAGTATCATAAAATATCTTTTCTAAAAGAAACAGATAAACCATCTTGTTTAAGAAGATAATTCCAAATTACCACATTTCTATATATTTATCTTATATAATCAACTTCATATCTTGTCCAAACTTCTCTTTATTACTCCCTTTCCTTCTATTTAATCATACTTCTTCTGCCTTAAAATTATATACTCACTGAATATAATTTCATTAGTATTCTTCCACATCCTATCAAACTTAAACAAACATTACACAAAACATAAATACATAAAATTTCTTTTTGGAAGGTGGCTTACCCCAGATTAACTCTTTTTATACAGACATCAATCAAAGTTTATACTCACCTAATATATTATCTCATATCTTATTTAACATTCTCTATTTTCCATATATTTTCTCTCTCCTAGTCATTCTTTTGATTCTATTTTATTTATTCCATTATGATTAAATAATTTTATTTGCATCTTTGGTCTGTTTTCTTTCAAACATCTACTTATCCTTTCTATCTAATACAATATTTCTCCTGTAAACCCAGATTGAAGTATGACAACTTTTTATCTTTCCCCTAAATAACACTTAAAATAATACATATTTTCCGTACTGATTCTGCTCCGTACATTCTAAGTATTACATTTCAAAATAATAAGGAATATTAATTTTATAATATAATAAGAACAATATTTCATAGGAAATTAGATTCTATTATTAATTCTTAAACAATAAAAGTAATATTTCATAAGAGATGAAACTCTATAATTAAATCATGACTTCCCTTTTACATTTTTAAATCATATAATATTCTAATTTTCTAACTCAGCTTCAAATACTAACATCTACAATACATTCTTATGTACTTTTGCAGAATCATTTTTATAAAATTGTCTTACCCCTTATCTCTGAAAAAAAATCATTTTTTAGCATTTTGTTTAAATCCTTTATGACTTCTCTTTCCTTTTCCCCTTTCTTTCTTATCCATTCTAGCTTTTTGACCCCCCCCATCTCTCAAATTTCACTCTCTTAGTCTTCCCTCTCTGTTGTATTTCTCTTTTCTGTTGCTTTCTGACATCACATCGCTTTTTCATCTAATTTTTCTTTTTCTTGGTTGCTTTTTTAAGTTCTAAGTTCACCTTTTCCTTGCCCCCCTTTTGCTTTTCTTCCTCCACTAAGTGTGTTTGTCCATTAAAGATGGCTTCTTCTCCTTCATCCCAGCCTTCTTGTCGTTGTCGTATTTCTTGATAGGTAGCAATCGCCATTTCTAAAAAGTTAAAAATAGATCCAGAAGAGCCCTTATCTTCTTCTTTCAGTCTTTGAAATTCCATTTGTAGTCCTTCAAAAGATAATGCCATTTTTTCTTTCTTTCTTTTTTGAAGCAACCCTAATGTCTTTAGTCCCCCCCTTTTTTTTTAAACAAAGGTTCACAAAGATCTCAAAGTCACAAAGCAAACCAAATCAGAGCAAACAGTTTTATTTAGCACTTTCTTCTTTCTATATTTCACCTCCCAGGGTAGAATTCAAATACACAGTTCCAAGATGATCTTCTAGAAGTCTTAATGTTTTTTATTCCTATTCTTATAGGCTCAAAGCAGTCTCTTTCAGTACAATCTTATAATAAATCTTTATCTCTTCCCTTCCCCTTGTAAAAACTAGAAAGAATTTTAAGTTTTTAAATCCAGTGTCCAGAAATCCTTTATCCCTTGGCTTTAAATTTCAAATTGGATTACCTTCAGTGCCCAAGTAGATTTTCCAGATCTCTGACTGCTGTTTCTATGGGGAAGGAGAGTGAAGAAAAAAAAAACTTTCCCTTGACAGCTTTCTTCGCCGCTTTCCAACTTCTTTGGGAAACAATGTATCCTTCAAGGAATTCAAGCGATTCAGTTTCCAGGATAAAAAGTTTCTTATTGTCCTGGTTCAGCCAGCACTTTCACTTCTCTTACTTCCTCCAACGCAAATCTTACCCTGCTGCAGGCTTCTTTGTGGTGGCCATTACTGACCGCTGCTCCATCACCTTGGGAAAAAGGAGGTTTTCCATCTGCGACACCCTCAAACCCCTGTCCGGATCCCCTCTCTCTTTGGCTGCCTCTACAGGGAAGCCATACCCCCCAGACCCATTTGGATCGGGGGCACCTTGGGGGTGAGCGTGGCAGGAATCGCGGAAAGTCGCAAATTCCTGCTGCCACCGAAGCCATGCGAAACCGGAAGCCCGGAAATTCTTTTTCATCATGTTGTGTAAGGGTAATGTCTAGAACTTTGCCTATATTAAAGTTAGTTTTCAACACAGTGTTAATATTGTTTGTTTAATAATAATGATCTTGAATTATTTCTATTTGCAATATTTTTCTCTTGATTTTTTTGTATTTTGATTTTCTTGTATTACCATATTGCCTATGCAAGTCTATATTAGCCCAGTGCCTTCTAGATATGTTGAATATAGCTCTAGTCATCCCTGCTCAGTGAATTTTCACTCAGTAATTCTCAGGAATTGGAGAATTTTCTCCCAATCTTACTTGTGGATTGAACCCAGGAACTTGTCTCCGTGTGCAAAATGCATATTTTATCCATAACAATTTTCATAGTTCACACAAGCGTACATTGTTAGTGTATACAGATTTCCCAATTATGTTGAAAATTTGAGGACTGTATGAATAAATGCTTGCTATCTGAACTGATCTTTAGAAATAATCTCTAACTCTTCCAAGGCAGTCCTGTAATTGCTTTGATCCTATCCATTGATTCATTCATTGCCTTCTTTTTCTGTAACTTTGCTAGGAATTGTAGGTTTTTTTCCCTAACCCATCAACAATTAATACTGCATAGTTAAGTATGGCAATTTCTTCTTGCTGATCATTGTCAAAAGGAAGGCAGTTTATCTTTATTGAAATCCTGATCCATGACACTTCTGATCCATGACACTCCTGATAACCATGTCTGGAGTCATAATTCCAGGTTATTTATCTTTATCTCTCTTTTTCATAGTTTCTCAAAACCATTTTTTTTAATCACCAGGTAAACCACTGCTTTAAGCATTGCTTTATTTCATACCATAGAAAGATACCTATCATTCATAATTTTATTTCTGTTTATCTGCCTTCTTTTAGTTTATTCTCTTTCTTATTTCCCCAGCCTACTTTCCAGTTTTGTCCATTCCTGAGCACAAAAGAAATTGTTTACCACATTTATTATTTTAGATTCGCTGTTAATTAATATTTATCAGGTTCATTTTGTACTTTCATAATGAGAACCTTGTTCTTTACTTTTAGTCAACAAAAGTGGCATCTGCATATGTCAGGCTGTTAGCATTTTCACCTTCAAATTTGACTATAACTGTCATCTCTTCCAATCTGCTATTCTGATGATACGTTACTTATATATAAAGTTAAATAGACATGCAGATGCTATATGTTTTTGTTTCACATCTTTGCCAAATTGATTTTTTTCCAAAATCACTTCTTAGAATTGGCATTTTTTAAAAAATCTAACTTTATTTTGCTGGTTTCATTTACTCCAGGTGAGGGCAGTAAAAGACCTTTTCCACTTCTGGATCGGAACAATTTTCTCTGTCCCTTTTCTAATATTTTTTCTCCTATGGTTCACATCATGAGGCTAAAATATAGATGACATTTTTGCTTGTTCCTAAAATAAATATAAGTGCCACCATAAGGGGTCATCATGATATATTTCACCAGAACCTCTCACTAATCTATAAATCTTGACTGTGCTTTGGCCCAATAGCCTTTCAGATATCTTCTGGAACTAAAAGGTAAGTTCTTTGCTAAGATTTCCAAAAGGGTTTGTATAGACTCAATAAAGCTGTTTAAGTGGAATTTGTCACTCAAGCAGATGGTAACTGTTAAGTTCTGTGCATGGATGCAAGGAACGGAGACGAGGCAGTGAACAGTGAACAGTGAACTTCAACTCTTTATTAATCATTCTGAACAGAGCAAAACCCAAGGGCAGAAGCAGCCTTTTTATAGGGTAGGCTGCTGACCTATGAGCCAATGAGAAACATGGAAGTGTTAAACCCTTGAACCAATGAGAATGGCTCGTTAACAGCCAATCAGATTCCCCAGAACGGACCAATCCAATATCGCTATTATCGGCCAATCAGAAGTGCAGGATTAGAACCCTGCTTTTCTTAAGGTTTGTTAAAACTTTATTTAAGCGCCTTTATTAGTTCATAACACCCCTTCCCTCTGGGTTTCTTTTGAGGGGTGCGGTGATGTAATCCCTAAGATATGCAGGTTGTTTTAACTCTCCATTAGATTTGCGCTGTCCCACTGGTTCCTGTCTGTAGTCCGGTTTTGGCAGGACGTTTTTGGGCATATCTGGTACAAGCGGTTCCGCATCCTCACTGGATGACTCGGTGCCGCTAATTCTGTCGTTGTTGTCCTCCAATCTTTGCGGGCTTGCCTCCATTGAGGTATTCCTCTGTGGCGAGGCCAATCCCATCCCTGATTCTTCTTCATGTATTGTGCCCGATTGCTGACTTCCTTCGCTTCTGCTTTCCACCATCTCAAATTCAGTTTCTTCGACATCCCCTCCCTCCTCAGTTTGGGAGTCACAGGAGTCGCGGAAACTGGGTTGTAGCCTAGAGCGAAGCTGATCGATATGGCGTTTCCATATTTTCTGTCCCAGGTTTGCACACGGTACGTTCTGGGCCCGGTGGTTTGAATTACGGTTGCTTCGACCCATAATGGTTCGCCGGAGAGGTTTTTAGCGAAAACTAAGTTGCCTACCTTGAACTCGTGGCATTTTCCGCTAGATCCACAGGGTTTCTCTGGCTCATAGGACGGGTGGAGCCGGTCGAGGTGAGAACGGAGCTTGCGTCCCATCAACAGTTCAGCTGGAGTCTTGTTGGTGATGCTGTGCGGAGTGATGTGTTGGAGTAGGAGTATTCTGTTTAGTTTGTCGTCAATGTTCCCATAGTCCATTTTGTGGAGAGTTTTTTTTAACAAATTGTACCATGCGCTCGGCCCTGCCGTTAGCCACAGGGTGCACTGGCGAAGTTAGCGCATGGCGGATACCCCGGTCCGCTAAGTATTGTTCAAACGCCAGGGCGGTGAACTGGGGTCTGTTGTCGGAGACCAGGACATCTGGCAGCCCATGCGTTGCGAATAGCCTATTCAATTTTTGGATGACGGACTCGGTTGTCGTATTCTTCATTTCATGGATCTCGAGCCAGTTGGAATAGTCATCCACTGTTAGGAGGAACGTATGTCCCTTAGTAGGTCCCGCAAAGTCAATGTGGATGCGGGACCATGGACCCCGGGGGGTTTCCCACTCTGTTGGAGTTGCTCTAGGTGGGGCACTGCTGACTTCTTGGCACTTTAGACAAGTCTTTACCCAGGCTTCAATCTGCTTATCGATGCCCGGCCACCACGCGTAGCTTTGTGCGAGCGCTTTCATATGCACGATGCCGGGGTGACCGTCATGCAATGTTTTCAATACTGCTCGTTGCACCCGCTCTGGGATGACGACTCTATCTCCCCATAGGATGCAGCCTTTTTGCGAAAAAAGTTCTGTTTGCCAGTTTCTGAAAGGGGTGAAGTCATCAGGGGTTTGTTCTACTGGCCATCCTCATTCGACCCAGCTAAGAACTCGCGCCAGGACAGGATCTCGTTTTGTTTCGATCACAATGTCTCTGGCTGTTAGTGGTGGTGAATGTAGCATTTCAATCTGGAGTGTTGTAAGGGTTGGAGCTGAGTCGTTGACGGTTTCTGGAAGTGGGGCACAGCTCAATGCATCAGCGTGGGGAATGGCTTTCCCCAGGCGGTGTTGTAGTTTATAGTTGTACGCAGCTAAGAACTCTGACCAGCGAGTCATTCTAGGTGACAATATATAGCGGGTTGGCTTGTCTCCCGCTATAATCCCTTGCAAAGGTTTGTGATCGGTAACAATAGTAAAAACTCGTCCATACACATATTCATGAAACCGTTTCACAGCAGATACAACAGCAAGAGCCTCTGTCGATTTGGCTAAAGTTATGTTCAGCCTTTGATAAGGTCCTTGAAAAATAGGCAATAGGGGCCTCACTACTATTTGGTAACACATGACTCAAAATGGCTCCTACTCCAAACGGTGACGGGTCACATGTAATTGTTAAAGGCAAAGTCTTATTATACTGCATTAAAACAGCATCTGAGGTTAGTAAGTTTTTCACTTGTCAAAATGCGTGCTCCTCTCGGTGTCCCCAGACCCAGGTGGCTTTTTTGTTGAGAAGTCCATGTAGGGGCTCAGCTACGGTCGCTTTCTGGGGCAAGAAGATGTTGTAGAAGTGAATGAGCCCCAGGAAAGCTTGGAAGTCAGTCTTATTTCTGAGTCTTGGGGTGTTTTTGATTGCTTTTAGCTTGCTATTAGTGGGGTGAATGCCTTATTTATCGATTAGGTACCCCAGGAACTCTACTTTATCTGTACATAGTTGACATTTATTTTTTTTAACTTTAAGGCCAGAGTCTTTAAATTTCTGGAGAACCATTTTAAGACGCTTTTCTAGTACTTCTTTATTCGGGGTTATAATTAAAACGTCATCAAAGTATGGCACGACCCCCTTGATCCCTTGCAAGAGTCTCTCCATCAGACTTTGAAATATCCCTGGGGCTACACTCACTCCGAATTGGAGTCAGTTGCATTTAAAGGCGCCTCGGTGCATAATGATCGTCTGTGCCTCTGCGGTTTTTTTATCTACAGGCAGTTGTTGGTACGCCTGTGCTAAATCCAATTTAGCTAAGACTTTTCCGCCCCCCAGGGAATGGAGAAGGTGTTGAACCACCGGCACCGGGTAAGCGTTCTGTTGAAGGGCAGGATTAAGGGTGGCCTGGTAGTCCCCACAAATCCTTAATGATCCATCCGGTTTGATGGGTGTTACGATTGGGGTTTCCCAATGAGCGTGGTCAGTTGGTTCTAAAACACCCTGGTCTATTAATTTATCGAGCTGCTCGTCAATTTTTGGTTTAAGGGCAAAAGGTACCCGACGAGGCTTAAGGCGGATGGGGGCTACTTCAGGGTTAAGGTTAAATGATATCGGGGTCCTCTTGTACTCATCTAGTTTGTCTGCAAAGACGTCTTGGAATTCCTGGACGAGGGCCTCCTCCCAGTCGTCGCTTCTGGTTTGGTGAATGCCAGCTACCTCAATCCCGAGTGGGGTGAACCATTGAAGGCCTAACAAGCTAGGCCGGTCATGGTCAATGATGATCAGTGGTAATGACGCAGTAGGATTTTTGAATGATACTTGGACTTGGCTGGATCCAACGACCGGAATTCGGTTCCCCTGATAATCTTTGAGTATGATTCTTTGGGCTCTGAGGTCTTGACACCAGACAGCAGGGATTAATTGTTTAAGGGTCTTCCAGGAAACCATCGAGAGGGACGATCCTGAATCGACTTCCATCACGCAAGGCTGGTTTTCAATGGCGACCTTCACTCAGATCTTCTTTGCATCTAGCGATGAAGCGTGACCGATTGTAATTGTTTGGTGTGCCTCTTCTCATCTTGTTGAAGTGGCCAGTGTTTTATTTCTGTAGAAATGGTTGTTCCATTGGTGGTTCAAATGTTCCCAACTCACAGGACGATTCCCTGTGGTCTGGCGGTAGTTGTTTCCCCTCTGAAGTGGGCTGGATCCTTGCTTGCTTCTACAGACCTTCCCGATGTGGCCTTTTTTCCCACAGAAATGGCAGAGTGCATCGAGGAATTTGCATTCTGATCGTGGGTGGTTTGCCCCACAACCCACGCATTGGTGCGGTAGTCTTTGATTCCACTGGTGGCGTTGGTCACGTTCAGACCGGAGCCAGTTGACCTCATCCTCATCACTTTCTGATGGCGCTTCGAAGTCCTAGTGGTGGGTCGCTGTTGCGTGCCTCACTAAACGAGGTGAGGTATCACTGGCGAGTTGATGGAGCAGTACATTGGTGCGCCGCATTCGGATGGCCGACTTCCTGGTTGCTTCTGCTGCAGTAGCATCCTTGATGACATCAGCAAGGTTGATATCCCCTTTGGCCATGATCTTCCTCTGCGTAGTGTGGTCATCTAATCCCAGAATTATTCGGTCTCTCAGAGCTTCTTCGAGGTCTGTAAACCCACAGAGGCCTCCCAGGTTCCGGAGATCCACGATGAAATCTGCAACACTTTCTCCTTTCCACTGGTTCCTCTGGTAAAATTCATGTCTTTGGACAAGCGTTGGTACGGTGGGTGCATAGTGAGCCCATAGTGGGCGCGAGGATGTCCCAGTCCATGGTTTTCACCTCAGCCGGTTTCGCTAGTGCCTTGGCCATCTTAAAGACGGCAGGCCCGCGATGGGTCAGGAACACTGCTCACTTTTTCCCTGTAGTGGCATCCTTCAAGTTGTTGGTCTCCAGAAACATCTGGAACCAGTCTATGTAGGAGTCCCAGTCTTCTTGTGCCGGGTCAAATGGAGCGGGTGGTATGGTGCCACCGGACATGGTTTCCGTTGTCGATGCATCTTCAGTCACATGCTCTGTTTGATGCTCTGTATTGTTCAGTCAGCTCTGATGTCTCCGCATCCCATCCTCGTCGCCAGTGTTAAGTTCTGCGCATGGGTGCAAGGAGTGGAGACAAGCAGTGAACAGTGAACTTCAACTCTTTATTAATCATTCTGAACAGAACAAAACCCAAGGGCAGCAGCAGTCCTTTTATAGGGTAGGCTGCTGACCTATTAGCCAATGAGAAACATAGAAGTTTTAAACCCTTGAACCAATGAGAGTGGCTCGTTAACAGCCAATCAGATTCCCCAGAACGGACCAATCTGATATCGCTATTATCGGCCAATCAGAAGTGCAGGATTAGAACCCTGCTTTTCTTAAGGTTTGTTAAAACTTTATTTAAGCGCCTTTATTAGTTCATAACAGTAACATCAAAATGATGTGCCTCAGACAGTTTTAAAATAAAAAGCTTCACAGTGGGTTTCAAAAGTATTTGCTGGAATGGAAAGTAAATAAATAAAACGACTGCATAGATGGTCTGAAACAAAAGATGTGTGCATTCATGGGCAGGGGAGAGACACATTAGATTGTAACCCTCCCTCCAAAGCAATCCTTCCTGAGAATATGGTTGTGCTTGCAATTACCTTCCCCTAATCTATTTTTAAAGCCATTTAAAGAGAAATAAAGCAATTCCTTTTAAAATCTTTTGAAAGGGCATCGTGAGTCTCCACTTACAACTGACTGCTTTTCATCAGTTGTTTTTATTATATTCTTTTGTAATATCTGAAAAACACATGGATCCTCCTGGGGAAAATTTTTACAGTAATGGGGAAAGTTATCTTTCTGCTGAAAGGGACCCATTTGAAAAATAAAATGTGTTCTGTAGTGCCAAAATATCTGCCCCGAACTGCCAGCTCTTTGGATGTTTTCTTTTTTGTATGTGTGATTTCTATATACAGAGAGTCACTTGGTGCAGTGGCTAAGGTGCTGGCTGCCCTAAACACCACTAGACTGTGAGTTCTAATCTTGCCTTAGGCACAAGAGCTGTTTGGGTAACTTTGCTCCACTCCCTCTTTCTTAGCCCAACTCACTTCACAAGGTTATTGTGCGCAAAATAGAGGATAATTATTTATGTCTGCCACCTTCAGTTACAAATATAGCACTAGAGGCAGGATAAATATATAATAAATAAACAAATCTTGTCTATCTATCTCTCTAGAGAACACCATTCCCCTTTAGCTATAGTTTGCCTCTCTCCTGTTTCTTTTCCAAAAGATCCTAAAAACATGGTTTTATTAGCTAGCTTGTGGGACCGTGAATGGAGATGGAGCTAATCAAGTGATTAATTTGATTATTTAAGTATTGCTGCTCTCCAGGGACAGGGGGAGTTTGGTTTTTTAGGGTGTTTTATATTGTGATTTTTAATATTGTAGGCCTCCAAGAATCACCTATGTGTCAGTTGGGCAGCCAGGTAAATTTGTTTAATACATACATACAGAATACAGAATACAGAATACCTTTATTGTCACTATCCACGTGTACAATTTGCATCATACGCATACACAGTGAAATTAAGCGACTCGTCCTTCAGTGCAACATACACACCAGAAATATACATAAATCTCTAAAAAATTATGATAAAAAGAGTAAAAAGAATAAAAGAATGAAAGAATAAAAATACCCTACTGTACATATTTTTTTGTGAAATCATTTCCATGTATTGTGTAACCTGCTGCATTAACAGCATTCTTTGGCTGGTTGGCTGGTTGGAGACTTCCTCCTGGAATTGCATCAAGAAGGGGTCCTATTAAGGATTTCTGAGAAAATATAGTCTCTATCAGGGTGGAATTGGACAACTCATTACAGCCAACTCACGATGGGACAGCTCTCTGTGGGACAACTCACGGTGGGATATTTCAACAACTCAATTTAATTATTTAAATTAATTTTAAAAAATCTTATAATTTTTGTCATTCACATTTTATTTTGTGCTTCTATTTTGGCATCTTTTCGTTAATGATTCAATTAGATTATATCTTCAATATCAGTATAACTCTTGGCCCGTGGCAAGTTGTCCTGTGGCAATTTTGCCATGGCAGGTTGGTTGCAGAAAGTGGGCTATACACCCCAGTAGGTGCAGTTAAGTCAAAGTTCTGAGAAGAACAACAGATTTAAGCATCTGAGGGAAAAAAGACTAAGAAGGAGTGAACAGAATGAAGCTGCTATAAGGAAAAGAGGCTGCACTCCTTTGGAAAGAGAGAGAGAGAGGTTACCATCCAAGAAAGGCAGGACAATTATATCTCAATCTAGAGCAGGGGCCTTCAACCTTGACAGCTTTAAGACTTGTGGACTTCAACTCCCAGAATTCCTCCTCCAGCCATTCAGAAATTCTGGGAGTTGAAGTCCACAAGTTTTAAATTTGCCAAGTTTGAAGACCCTTGGCCAGGATACAAGACTGTATTCTGGCTGCCAAGAGAGGTGGACTCGATAGGTCTCTTACTAGCCAAAAAGGACAGTCTTTGAGACATTTTTATCTTGAACAACACTGCTCACTATAAGATTTAATGTTTTATATTATGGTGTAGTTTAATTTGATTTTATTTTAGCAGCCAATATGTTTAATTAAAGCCTACAACTCCCTCCTAGGTGTGTTGTTGTGTCTGAGTCAGATCAGGCTGGTCACTGGGGGAAGGATTAGAAGAACCCAGTTGCCATCAGCCCTTTAAGGAGAAATGCAACAATTATATTCCAAATATTAGAATTTCTAAATAAACCTGCTGGATGTATATGTTCTCATACAGTGAATAAGAAGTCTAAAAGAGCAGCACTATGTTCATGAATATGAACTTTGATCCAGGTCCTTCCTAAACAATATTCTTTGTCATGACAGCCTTTGTCTATTTAGCCAAAAAGGTTTTCTACTGAAAATACCCTGTTTTCCTAAAAATACAACCTACCCTGAAAGTAAGTCCTAGCTTGATTTTTACACATGTGTCTAATATAAGCCCTACCCCCCAAATAAGCCCTAATTAAGATCCCGCCCAATTCAGAGTGCACAGGCAAAAATTAAGCTAGGTTGGGGATGGGGGAGTAGAGCTGCCTTACTACTTATCTTTAGACAGTTGTTGTCAGACTTGCACACCCTGACACCTGCCTTGCCAGTCCATTTCTTCTGCAGCCAGCAAGGCTTTCCTGAAAGCTTCTGTAGCTGATCACAAATCTCTGGATTGATCCAGAGCTCTCTTATAGGCTGCAGAGGCATTCAGAAAAGCCTGGCCAGCAGAAGTTACCAAAGGCTCTGACAGTGAAAAGGAGGCTGGAGGGAAGGGTGACAGATGCAAGTGAGGTTAGTCAGTGGATGACATCACCTGAAAATAAGACCTGGTGCCTTCTTTGGTGGAAATATATATATATATAAAACAGGGTCTTATTTTCAGAGAAACACAGTAGCAGTGGCTCTCTGAAGAATTAGACATGAATTTTTTTTACCTATGTGTTGCCATAATAGAACTCTCATGTTCTGCCACTCATTTATGACCCTTAGTGTTGCACATGATGTATTTTCCAAGAGATATCAGAGCTGGAAGAAAAAAAAAAACCACTTTCATAATCTTGAAACTGCCACAGAGCAGTTGTTTGTGCTAAACATAGAACACACAATTTACAATTACAGGTATCCCTCGACTTATGACCACAATGAATACAACATATCTACTGACAAGTGAGACATTTTTAAAGTGAGATTTATGAAGGCTATCTATGCCTAATGGGTCCCAATAGAAGGATGAAACCAGTGCCACTGGTCAATAATAAATAACAAATATAATAATTTACAAGAAAGGCTTTAATCTCTCTTTCTCCATTGGAGAAAAGTCTTGAGACAACTAGGTTGAGACCCCAACATTAACATATTTTCGGGGAAACACAGTATGAGTGTAATCAATCAAGGAAAGGCACAATTTCTATCCTATTTAAAGGATTACTGAAATATTTACCTTCATCCACAATTTGGTTTTCTATAATTAAGAATTAACTATCCAATCATGTATTGTGTTTTAGCTTTTTCTTTAGTGCAAAAATCAGCTTTTCTGCTTTGCATCATTCCCATTTCTATTAGGAAATAAATCTGAGTTCAGTGAATATTATACCATCGTCATGCAGATAGATGACAGCCTAAATGATGAATACAGGTGCTAATAACGTAGCTCAACAATTGCTTTCCAGGTTTCATTTTCGATATAGGCCTGCACAACAAACCTACTTAATAGCTGAATACAATTAAACATAGAGAAGGAAATCTATTTCTCATTTTTGATATGCTTAATTGCCTAAAACCATCTTCAAAATTTGCCATTGCCTTTTATAATTAGATCTTAAGTTTTTAAAGCATGTCCCAAGCAGTAATTATTACTGAGGAACAAATACTGAATCACAGAGCTTGCTTTCATCAAATTAGCTGAATTATTGACATGGGTAGGGAAAAACAGTTAATGTTCCATCATTTACACCACAAGAGGTAAGTAACCACAGTGGTTTAATGGGATTTGACTGATTTCAGTTGATTGTCCCTGAATCTATGGAGACTACGTTTCAACCTGTCAATTCCAGTTTTTCATGCACACAACAATTTTTGCTGCACGTACCTTGAATTTGACTTAAGTTCTCTGGAGAGCCAAATGAGGCTTCTTGAAGATATTTCACTTGTCATTTTTAATAACCACCGGGAAGATGGAATTGTATCTCTTTATGGAGAGATTGAATTTCAGTTGATAGAGCAAGTGTGCAACTTAAAGTCCCTTGTAAGTCATTTATTATTTTATCTACTAAGTTGCACTGCTGAGAAATGAATACATATCTGGGTAGTAGTGGACATATATTAAAAGGTTGTTTTTTTAAAATTTAGCAGGTGTGTATTCTTAACACTTGTAGATGTGTGGTGAGACACATTTTTGAAACTTTATAGATGAAATCAAGCCAAGTAACAAAGCCTAATTTTCTAATCTAAACACTTTTATTATGGGAGTTCTTGAAATATAATTTGAACACTACCAAAAACAAGCTAATGGGGGTCAATAGAGCCTATAAAATACATGCTTTATTTTAAAAATTGGCAGTGTCCACTAGCACTAGAAACAGAGCTAAGTCCAGTAAAAGCACTTACATTTGCAGTATCTATGCCAATATAGCCATCAAAGCATAGAAGAATCTTTTATTTTTCTTTTGTCTACCTGCCATGTTGCCTTTATCAGAGGTCTCCAACCTTGTCAACTTTAAGACTTGTGGACTTCAAATTCCTGCTTTACTGGCTAAGGAATTCTGGGAGTTGAAGTCCACAAGTCTTACAGTTGACAAGGTTGGAGACCAGTGGTGGGATTCCATTTTTTTTATTACCGGTTCTGTGGGTGCGGCTTGGTGGGCGTGGCAGGGGAAGGATACTTAAAATCTCCAGTCTGAGGTATTTGCCAGTTCTCCAAACTACTTAAAATTTCCGCTACTGGTTCTCCAGAACTGGTCAGAACCTGCTGAGAGACCCTTGGCCTATGTGTTGGAGACCCTTGGCCTATATGATCACAACATGCTCCATTGAAAGAATATGTCAGGGTTGCAAGTAACATACCCACAGCAAGCCAAACTCCAAGGCAGGTAAATTCCTCAAAGAATAGTTTTATTTGATTTTTCATATTGGCACAGGCTGGTAAAAACCGACTCTGAACATTCCCGTGGTTTTCACCTAATTAAAAGTAAAAGTTTTTTCCCCTCCCCAAACAATCCATCACATGATCCAATCAAGGCATAAATAAATGTGAAAAGTACATTTTAAGTCAACATACTTTGTGAAAAACACCCGAAGGCCAAATATTTAATATGATTTAGAAAGGGAGATCACGTTTGTTTCTTATAAAATTGAATGCCTGGCTGTGGGTTCTGTACCCATTTCTTTTCCATAAATTACTTTCTCATCTGCTTAAAATATTTTTTTTATAACACAGATAGTCAGGGTAAGTGGTTTAACTGTCTTTGCCTATATATTCTTTTTACTGTTTCTAAAAATGAATCTTCATTCTCATAGTATGAGTGCCTTCCATTTGTATTTTGGAGAAAAGGAGAAAATATAATGTCATTTATTTGAAGAAGCACTCATAAGTAAATTTATTGAGTTCTACCTTCCCCTATGAAATAACAAAGGCAGAGATCATTCTTAGGGGCACTGGGAAAAAATATTGCAAGGATCCATGCAAGTAAGAGCATTAACGTAAACCAGATAATCTCTAAATAGAGACAGAGTTTTAAAAGGAAGAAACTTACTCCATTCTGTCAAAACATGAAAAAAACAACTAGTTTCATCTGAATCTCAGATTGTTTCTGGTGAACTTTACATCTCTGAATATATATCTTTGCATCATCACCACACATTTTAACAGATTAACAGAGTTGAAAGGGATCTTCTAGGTTATCTAGTCCAACCCCCCACCCACCCAAGCAGGAGACCCTATACCATTTCTGATAGATGGCAGTCCAGTCAGAAATCCATGTATATAATGTGGCTTACAACATCACTAAGTGTGCTCCTGCACCAAAAAGAGTTCCATCCAGTTCCCAGAATCTGAAAAAAAGAGAGAATAACATCTAGAAATATACGTATGTGTATAGATTTATTTATTTGTACAAAATGTATATCCTTCCTTCAAGGATTTGGGAACATTCGGTATCCACAAAAATCCATAATAAATCTCAGTCTTCTTAAAACTTCCAAATGGCTTTCCTAAACATGTTAATTAAAATGCGACATAAATAAAAGCATAAGTAGGGATAACATTGGTTAATAACATGTTAGGGATAACATTGGTTACCTAACTTAGTTTGGGTAAAAATAATATATAAACTATGTTAGTGAGTTTAAGTGTAAGTATCACTTTAACTGCAAAACATGTATTTTGGGTGCGGTTGTAAAATCACCGTAAGAGGGAGCAAGAGAGCTCACTGTTTGCTGGCTTTTACTGTAGGAGCTGACAATGTTGGACTGATGGTGATAACTGCATGTTTTCCCTGCTGTTGCTGAAACGAAGAAAAGGGGTTTGATTTTCTTCATATCTCTGACTGCAAAAGAGATATATTGCTGGACTGATTATTTGTAAGTTTACTGACCTCTATTTTCAACACTGGACTTTGCAACTGATTAATCCCTGGATGGACTGAACTAGTGTATAACATATGGACTGTTTTGACTATGCTGTAACTCTTGCTGGAATAAAAAACTATTTAACTGGCACAGTGTATCTGTCTTACTGAGTGTAAACTACAACAACGTTTATCTCACATAATTTGCCTGCCTGCTAGACTGCCGTTGCACGTTCTGCTAGGGTGTGTATCCCTAACACACATCAAAATGAAAAACAAATCAGACAGATTTGGCCCCCTTTCCTTCTCTTGGGAAACCAAAAGTGCATTTACCATTTCTTCAAACTGAAGAGGAGACTTTTGGGGACCAACTGGGCTTCTGTGGGCAAGTTGAACCATATGACAAAGAATGTCTCCCTCTTGTCCTCTTTTTCCATGAAGAAGAATTCTCCAAAACAACTCTGGAATAGCTCGCACAAGTTGCATTGCTTTTACTTGATGAAGATAGCCCAGAAGATAACTGGGAACATAATAGATAGAATCCTACATTTACATGTGTCTCTAATTTGTTCCTACAACCCTATTTAAAATACATACAAGCATTCATATGCTTGTATGCATATAGAACTCTGTGAAAACTTCATCACAATCAAAATTTTGCACAGGATCTTCGTACTTCCTCCCAAGTATTGTGCTCATCTGAAACTCTGAACAGAAGGTTTTTGACAGGATGACATCCTCAACTTCAGGTAGTTTTGAATTATGTATGTCAGGGATACACAGTAACCTGCTATTAAATCATAAATAAGTGGGATTCTATTGAGAATGCCCTCACATTCACTAATAGCAACCTGAGACATAAATCATTCATACTCTGGAACTATGGAAAAAATGGTGGGGCTGGAATGCCCTACCCAGTGCTTCCCATTACTATAAACTTCACTCTACTTGTCTCTATGGTACCCTGACACTATTGTTTCCCCAGAGACCTCCCATGCCTTATCACCAGCTTAATAAAAGAGGTCTACAGTCAGCTAAGAAGCAATCGCAATATCACTCAGACTTACATACCATTTCATCGTGCTTTACATCCCTTTCTAAGCAGTTTATAGAGTCAGCAACAATCTTGGTCCTCATTTTACTGACTTCGGAAGGATGGAAGGCTGAGTCCACCTTGAGCCAAGCAGGATCGAACTCCTGGCAGTCAGCAGAATTAGCCTGCAATACTGCATTCTAACTATTGCACCCCCATGTCTCTATCTAAACCAGGGCTGTCAAACTCGTGGCCCGTGGATGCGCAACATGCTGGCCACGCTGTTAGGAATATAAGTCACCTAACAGGTATTTAGGTTAGAAATATATAAACCAGGATAAACATTTTAAAACTGTATCTTTAAGAAAATGTAAAACTGTAATTGGGTGTGGTTTTTCAAACAGCCATAAGATGGAGCCAGAAACTTGGATTGTCTTAGTCTGAGTCTCAGAAGAGAGTGTGAATGTATCTCTGTTTCCTTCTGTTGGAAAGTATTGCCGTTCCTCCATTTCTTCTAATTGACTGATATTACTGGATTTAATGTAAGTCTGTTACTGAATTGTTTCTTGACACTGGACTTTGATATTTGGATTAACCCTGGATTGAAAAACTGACTGATTTACCTGTGAATGACTTTGGATTGCTTATTTTGGACTTTGCTTAAACCTTTCTTGAAGTAAAAACCTACATTTACTGTACAGTGTATCTGTGTACTGTGTGTGTATTATTCAAACACTTCTCTCAAATACGTCTCCCTGTTATGCGCTCATTCTCCTAACGGGGAATTACCTCAACACACGCCCATGCCTGGTTTAGTGAAGGGAAAAAAAGTCATGATGTGTCATGTGATGATTCCATGACAATATGAGTTTAACACCCCTCTCTTGTTATAACTCATATATAGGAAGCCAATATGACCAAGTGCTGTAGATCTACAGAAGGTTAATAAGATGCCTACATAAATGACATATCAGAAAGGTAACTAATTTCCATATGTCTTAGGAGTTGCCATTCTGTGTGACATCAAATTAGATACATGCTGAAATTTGTCATGTCAGCTGTCTTCGTGACATTTGTGTTTCTCCTTATTACACAGAAGAGAAGTGACAAAAAAGGATATTGTAGCTATTGTACAATTTGGGAACAACTAAATGAAATTACTGACACAGAGAATGAAATACAGGCGGTACTTATTCCCATCTTGAAACAGACTGGAACTGCTTTACTAATATCTGCAATTTATTCTGGCAGCTGTCATAGCACCTTCTGTTTGGGCTACATAGCTCTGCAATGGGGGGAAAAAAACCCCACTCTGGATACTGTCATATGATGTTCTGTTTTCAGGCTTTTGCAGAAGTAGAATTGCATGCAGGGAATCTTCTGTTTTCAGATTAGAATCCTCTGGTTTATGTAAAAAAAAATGTTTTCTAGAGTTTGCTTATTGCATTTCCATTATATATAATGTTCTATTATTTAAAATTGTATATGAGTAAGAAAGCTGTATAAGTGTGTTTTTGTTTCACTCTTTCTGTCAGTTCAAGGGTGCAGTCATTTCTTCAAGTTGCACATGTCAGCTTTCTTTTGCAAGCCATATGAATATAATTTTATCTTTATCTGTAAGACTGCACCAAAGTCTGTAGCATAATTTCTTTTGTCCTAACAGCCAATTTGTATTCTGCCGCTGTAAAAAAATATGGAAGAGCTATGCTTTCCTTATCCCTACAGTTTTCATTCAGGATAAGTTAAGGGTGGCAATTTTTCCCTCACCAGCATTCCATGACAAGTGAGGGAAAAAGCAATCACCAATTACTTTCTTAATTTTGAAGAGGATGGAAGCCTGGGTATCAAAAACCTGTGCATTCTTCTTTCACCAGAAGTCATTAAATAAAACTATTACGCTGTGTGGAAGTTTAACAATTATCTGAAAACGAAATACATGATCTTGACTGTTGTTCAATTTTGCCACTGAATTGACTGCTCTGTGATATGGGTTTTCACCTGAATTAGTTCTGATTATGTGTTATTAGAATAGAATAGAATAAAGTAGGGTAAGGTAGAATTAGAATAGAATGGAATAGAATAGAATAAAAAAATAGAATAGAATAGAATGGAATGGAATGGAATATAGAAAAGAATGGAATGGAATGGAGTGGGGTGGGGTGGGGTAGAGTAGAGTAGAGTAGAATAGAGTAGAGTAGAATAGAGTTGAGTAGAGTAAAGTAGAATAGAATAGAATAGAATGGAATGGAATGGAATGGAATGGAATGGAATGGAATAGAATGGAATGGAATGGAATAGAATGGAATGGAATATAGAATAGAGTGGAGTAGAATAGAATAGAATTCTTTATTGGCCCAGTGTGATTAGACGCACAAGGAATTTGTCTTTGATACATATGCTCTCAGTGTACATAAATTAAAAAAATACATTCATCAAGAATCATAAGGTAGAACACTTAGTGATAGTCATAAGTTACTTATAAGCAATCAAACAATACTAGGAAACAAATAAAACAATATAAATTATAAAGATACAAGCAACACTGTTCCAGAAAGTTTCAAAGATGATTGAGAACTACCAGCAGGGCACATAACTCCTTGGCAAGTAACTCGAAAAAACTGGGGAATGTTTAAGAAGACATCTGAGATGTTTAGGGGTCCAAGGCAGATGAGGAAAAGAAAACAAATAAAATTAGTAGTGTTGAGGTATAATCCCCTCTGGCTTGTTTTACTGGAAAACTGTGTCTTGCATGTCAGCACTATACTATATGGAAGAAGGTGTAATGTTTTTCCTCTAGTTTCCTCTAGTTTCCTCTAGTTTCCTCTAGTTTCCTCTAGTTTCTGAGAACAAATGGAGGGTTGTTGGAGGTTTTTTTTTTTTGCTTCTTTTTTTTTTTAAGAAATGAGAGCTATGTCCTTTTATTAGTTTGAACAGACTTGGAACTTCATATAGAGTAAATAAAGCCTCACTTATGTCAGAAGAACAAGAAGATGAAATGAGCTTCAGATACTATGAATGACTAGGCATGCACGGCCCTAACTACCTCTATTCCAACCACAACTGGCCTTAAATGCAAGCTACTCAATGCAAGAAGCCTTGTAAATAAAGTACCTGAATTTTTCCTCTTACTAAATACGGCTAAATTCGACATTATATTTGTCTGTGAAACATGGCTCAACGCATCTCTCCCTGACTCTATTACCACAATAAGATACTATCATGTTTACCGATCAAATTGTGAAATCCGTAGAGGATTTCTCTTATCTGCTATCTTCTATAAAAAGTCCCTACATCTAAAAAACATCCCACTTGCTATTCCTGAGACCGTCATCTATGAACTGTCCTTAAATATCACATTTCGGTTCTTACTATGTTACAGAGCCCCTGATGATGACATCGAACATGCAAACAAGCTAAATACACTACTAACATGGGCAGCATCCTGT
Source organism: Hydrophis major (assembly GCA_033807585.1). Lineage (NCBI taxonomy): Eukaryota > Metazoa > Chordata > Lepidosauria > Squamata > Elapidae > Hydrophis > Hydrophis major. The sequence goes on from CM066333.1 coordinate 83,491,301, forward strand.
TCACGTGCTTTTATCTTTCTTGGTGACTTCAATCTACCTCATATTAACTGGACCATTAATGAATGTACAATTGAACCCACACATGCAAACTTATACAATGCAGTAACAAATCTGGGACTAGAACAACTAGTAACCAACAACATTAGGCTTAACATCTGCCTCGATCTCATCTTCTGCAATAGTTTGAATTCAATTTACGGAATACAAATTAAAGAACCCTTTTCCAACAATGACCACAACATGATTGACTTTGGTCTCAACATACATCCACACAAAAATCATCAATTATAAGTTCAAAAAAGGCAACTATGATCTTATAAACAACAATCTCTCATCCCGTGATTGGCAATTTCTATTCTCTGGATGCAATACTGTAGAAGACCAGACAACATATTTTTATTTGAAGTCAAAAGAGTCATCAAACTATATGTACCATTAACAACTCCCAAAACCAGAAAAAACAAATTACTTTGCAACAATCCATTGCAACACGAAGTAATTTTGAATTAGACCAAAGCATAGTCTTTGGGCAAAAGAACTAATTGTCTTTATGATGTTTCCAGATCCCTCTCATTTAAACATTTAAGAAGTGCTGATAAAATAATTCTGATCAAATTGAGCTAAATTAGTGTACAATACATTTGTGATGCTCAATTTAGTTTTACCATGAATAATCCATTTAAAAATCCATAATAGATATTGCCTCTGGGATTTAGAAGAATATTTAAAAAAGGATTCAGGTTTTGGATTGCTAATTAAAAATCAGTAAAACTGAAAACTTTAATGATTTTCTCCCTTTTTGACATGCCAGTGCATATAGTGATCCTCATAATGCCTTTTTTAAAAAAGGAATAAGCTATTACATAAATATGTTTAATATTTAATAGGAGACATATGCTGAAAATATCTAGCATATAATAAATATTGGATACATTTACTGTGAGTTGTAATACCATATGAATGCAGGTAAGATATGAAATAGATAGAAGATAGAATATTTCTGAATTATTCTTCAGAATTAGAAAAAAAATCTACACTAAGCCCTGGAAGGCTTTGTACCAAGCACTCTCCACCAATACAACTTAATACTCAAAACAGCAGCCACAACAACAACAATAATAAAATTAATGATTGGATAGGGGAAACCTTTACCTCTAAAAGTCAATGGAATTTCAGAGAGATTGGACTTAGAGCACTTAAATGCATACTGATGATGTATTTAACTCCACACCCCCGCCAGCTCTGCCTGCTGCTCTCCTGTGTGAGCTACTTGTACTTGCAAATAATAACATTATTCCACATGATAATATCCTTTCCCTCTTTTTTGTTGAATCAAATATTCTGGAAATATTTGTGTTGATTAAATTTGTTAGCTTCAAGCATACAGAGAATTTTTACCTTAATGCCTGTTTTAATTAAAGAGAGGATTTGTGATCATAAGATACTTGTGTTTTTATCTTGACTTAAATGAAAATACTCAAACAAAACTATTGAACAATTGCCTGGAACAGAAAAAAGAAAATCTTAGCACAGTGATATCAATTTGCAATTATAATAAGTGCTATTTAATGAAATGTAGCATTGAACCTGGGAAGATCAAGGAGACAATGCAACTTTTATCAATCTAAGAAAAGCAGAAATAATACACTTTAGGGAGACAAAGGGCAAAGCTGCCAAGGAGACCTTGCTTAATGCTAAGATTCAGACTACTGCAATAATGCAAGAGAGGTGTAATGGAATTGAAAATAAGAATTGAAGGAGAAGAAATAATTGGTGTGCATTTAAAGGGAATGAGACAAGAAAACAGAAGCACCAAAACAAATAAAAGAAAATCAACATTATCAGTGGGTGTTTGGAAATAGAGAAAAGAAAAGAGCAGGACAAGATGATAATAGTGACCCATTACCTGCGTTGGGTTTTTTTTGTGTGTGTGTGTGACAAATATTTAACAGGACCGACCAAGATAAGGAGGGAAGGGAAGGAAGATAAATTAAAACCGACAAAGTATTCCCATGAGAGTGATAAAAGCAATGGTGAGTGACAAAGACTGATGAATGTAAATGGCATAATTAAAATAGCATTTATAGTACTTGGAATGAGAATATGTGTATGACATTCAGAAAAGAAAACAGGATATAATGCTAATTTGGGGGGTAATATTATGTAAAAATAAACATGGCAAACATAGTAAGCATGAGCTTTGGTAATACCATACTGTCTAAAACTAAGAGATATGGTCTCAAGGGAGGAAAAATACACATCCACTCACTTATTAAAATTTTACTTGGCAAAGATGAATTCTCCACTTGTTTGTTTCCCTACAAATGTGCTTCTATTGTTTGTCCTCATTCTCAGGTAGACCATCTGATGGGTCTTAGAACAATCCAGATTAGTTTTATGGCAACCTGTTTCCTTAAAGGCAGTTGACTACTAAATATTGGCATTTATTTTTAATTTAAATCTTAGGGGGTGTAATAATCTTTATTGGCATCCAGGTTCCATTCCCGGTCTTACAGGACAATGAGATACAATCAGGTCTTGTGTAGGATCTTTGTGACATCTTCTGTCATGAGCAAAAAGAAAATGCACCACTATTTTTAATAATTGTGTTGCATTCTTTGCAACATCCAAGCAGATTCTGTTCCATTAGAAATGACTTTTGAGAAACGAACAGTGAGCAATATGTAATCATTCAAATATTGTTGGAATGTAGTTCGCAACAGGCCTGCCCATTGGACTTTTGGGAGCTCAATAACATCTGAAAGACCAATTTTTGCATCCATAATATAAATAAGCTACACATGATTTTCTTCAATCTTAGAGAAAATGGAATTTATTTATCAGTAAAAAACATCTTATCATGAATACAATTTTTTTTAGTGAGGGAAGCTAAAATAAATTACTAATTTAGTAATTCCATGTCATTTGTCATAAAAAGAAATCCCTTATCCTAAAGCCATTACCCCTAAACTGAGTATTGATTATATAGGTCAAGAGAAATAATTAAACTATTAGATACTTGATGGGTTGCCTCTTGGGAACAGTTACACATCTATTCAGGTGATGCTGTGTTCCGATCTCACATTTATGGCTGAAATTACTTTCACAATAATAGTAGTTTAACATTTCACTAACAATATCTTTACCTAATTCTGGGCTTTCTGAAACACCAAACCATCATTTCCAGTGATGACATTTCCAGCTTTGATATTTCTCTAGTATACTATGATAATTTTCCATCCATAATTGGCATACAGTTTGCCTATATATGATAGACTGATCCCAACTTTCTTTCTCCTTTTTAGAAATAAATGAGCTAAGTGATTAATACCGTGTTTCTCATATAATAAGGCCGGGTCTTTTTTTTTTTTGAGCCCCGAAAAAATGGCTAGATCGTCTTTTCACGGGTGACTTAATTCCCCCCCCTTTGCATCTTCGGGCGGGCGGCAACGGGTTGGATGTTGACCTCGGCGTTGGTGGGGCACTTCGTATCAAGGTCAACACAGGCAGCACCATATCTGGGTGTGCAACAAAAGTACTTCCTAATGGCAAGCCCCCCCCACCATTCCCCCCCATTTCGCATGTTTTAATATAGGCCTTAATTTGGGGGGAGGGGCTTAATTTCATTTCATGCCTATAAAACATGCTGGGACTTCCTATTGGGGGAGGCCGTATTGTTGGAGAAACAGGGTATTTACTATGAAAAGAGTATGTTCATCTTTTTCCACACCTGATGAATCTTTCCTACATATTATTCTCTGGAAACTGTTGCTTTGTCACTTTGAAAAATTCAGACTATTTATTATATTTGTTCATGAAATAAATGCATACTAACTTCAAGGGCAGCACCATAAGTACAACAAATAAATAAACATGTCTTGGAAGAGATTAACTTGCAATTAGATTAAGAAACATTATTCTTAATGTAACATTAAGAATATTCTTAATATATAACATTAAGAATATTCTTAATGTAGCCGAGGCCTATAAAAATCAAGGTTTTACATGGTTTGGGTGTGATGCTATCCTAATCCTAGTAGGATTATGAACAAAGATTAACTCTCTTTTATGATATGATACCTCAAAGTTATACTTTGTTACTGAGCTATTAGCAATTAAATGAGATTTTGCTTTAATAACTTGAAACCTATTTATTTTGCTTATAGAACACTGGGTTAAAAGATACACTGGTAGAAATACTGGGTTGAACTGAGATTTAATCACACTCACTTAGATCCATTGAGAAAAATGGATTAAATTAGTTATGGGATATACATATTGTTGGACATTTGGTCACATAAGCATATACAGTATTGGAGTTCAGAAAGGACAACAACAATAAAAATTTGCTGAAAGTTTATTGTCCTTATTTATACTTTTTGTCTTGTCATTTGCTTAAGAAAAAAGTAAGTGAACACATAGCTTTAAAACACAATGAGAAAGATGAGAACAAGCTACCAAAATATTAAGGTCATTTCTCATTTCCCACGTCAGATAGTTTCATATAGCAGAATATGCATGTTGAAAGAAATAAAGAAGAATTCACAGAAGGATTTAAGGAAAGATCCTTCTATGTATTATCTTTACTAGATAAAGGTAACAGCCTGGTCTAAGTATATAGTAATAGCACTTAGACATTTGTTTGTTTGTTTGTTTTGTCAATTGCTTACAAGATAATGTGTATAAGTAAAAACATAGCTATGAATACCTGGATACATATAAGAAAAATAAAAGAAACAACAGGACAGGGACGGTAGTCACATTGTTGCACTTATGCACACCCCCTACAGACCTCTTAGAAAAGGGGTGAGGTCAATTGTAGACAGTCTAAGGTTAAAGTTTTTGGGGTTTGGGGAAGAAACCACAGAGTCAGGTAGAGGATTCCAGACATTGACCACTCCATTGCTGAAGTTGTATTTCCTGCAATCAAGTTTGGTGCGATTAACCTTGAGTTTGTATCTATTGTTTGCGCTTGTATTGTTATGGTTGAAGCTGAAGTATTCATTGACAGGTAGGACATTGCAATGTATGATTTTATATACTATACTTAGATCGACCGACCGAAGGCGTTGTAGTTATAGGTTTTTTAGGTCTAGAATTTCAAATCTGGTGGCACAAATCTTCTACAACGAGAAGAGGAGTGGAGAACTCTTCTTGTGCAATATTTCTGGACTTTCCCAACTGTGGTAATATCAGATACATAATTTGGGTATCAGACTGTTGAGCTGTATTCAAGTATTGGTCTAGCAAATGTTTTGTATGCTCTAGTTAGTAGTGTAATATTACCAGAGAAAAAGCTACATAAATTTAGGTTAACAACTCTTAACACCTTTTTGTCTATGTAGTTACAGTGGGCTCCAGCACTTAGATCATTAGAGATGAGTACTCCAAGGTCCTTGACAGAGTTTGGATCATCAACAAGGTCTTGACTATTCAGCCTGTATTTTATTTTCTGATAATATTTTTTTTGGCAATATGTAAGACAGAGCATTTGTTTGTTGAGATTTGAAGTTGCCATTTGTTTGACCATTCTGATACATAGTCGAGGTCTTTTTGAAGGGTAGCAGTATTGTCTGTGGTGTTGAATAGCTTTACTTCATCAGCGAAGAGAACGCAGTTGCTCTTGATATGATCATAGAGCTCATTTATGTAGAGTATGAAAAGAGTTGATCCTAGAACACTGCCTTGGGGGGACACCACTATTGACAGGTACAGAATTTGATAGGACGCTCCCAATTTTGACCATTTGTTGTTTGTTTGACAGGAATGCTTCTATCCAGTTATGCAGGTGTCCAGAGATATCATAAGATTTTAGTTTTAGGAATAGTTTGTCATAGATTGCGTCTATTGCTTTGTCCTGATCGAATTGTGTAGTCCATATGTTTTTGCAGTGTAAGAGTTGCAGATTACAGGATTGTTTTTTCCTAAAACCAAATTGTTTATTAGAGAGAAGGTTGTTTGTTTCTAAGTGGAGGATAATGGATTGGTTAATAATTGATTCCATGACTTCACAGATGACGCAGCATAAAGAGATTGGTCTGTAATTTTCAACTAGGCTGGGGTCTCCCTTTTTGAAGATGGGGATGATCGTTTATATTATATACCACTTTATAGTGCTTTCCAGCCCTCTCAAAGTGGTTTACAGAGTTAGCATATTGCCCTCAACAATCTGGGTCCTCATTTTACCCACCTTGGAAGGATGGAAGGCTGAGTCAACCTTGAGCCTGGTGGGATTCTGTCATAGATTCAGGCATGGGTAGAATGAATGGAGACAGTCTTAGTTGGTGAACTTTCAACTCTTTATTGCATAGTGACTTCTAACTTGTATAACAACAACTCTGCTTTATATAGGCAATGCTAATGTGAAATAACCAATAGGAGCTGTGAAACGCTAGCTCCAGAACCAATAAGAGTCCTTTGTTAAGGGCCAATCAGATTCTCAGAACCCAACCAATCCGATCCAGCCGCTTAATACCCAATCAGAAGTGCAGGGCCAGAATCCTGCACTTTACCCCCAAGCTTGCCTTTATTCAACTATTTACATACATAACACCCCTTCCCCCTGGCTTCACAATTAGTTTGTGACTATGTAGTCCTTTAAATAGGACAGTTGTCTCTTGGGTCTGTCAGATTTTCTTTGGACTGGCTACGTGCAGTCCCTTTGAGGTAGGGTGTTGTTTTGTAGTGGCTCAGCTTCTCGTTCTGGTGAGATTTCCCTTGGAGTGTACGATTCTTCTTCCTGCTCCATTTCCTGGGTTTCACTTGATTCATCGCTTTCTTGGAACAGGTTTCCTGGCATGTCGTCATCTTCTCTTCCTTCCCCCCCCTCAGTTTGGTCATTGGGAAGTTGTTGGCTAGCCGTTATAAGTCGTGACCGTAATTGTTCAATATGTCTTTTCCATAGTCTCTCATCAATACATTTTACAATATAGGATCTGGGCCCAGTCTCGCGTATTACCGTTGCTTCGATCCAAACTGGGTCGCCCGATAAATTTCTTGCATAAACGGGGTCGCCTACCTTGAAGATACGGTAGTGTCCGCTGGATCCTGGAGGCTTTTCTGGCTCGTAAGCAGGGTGCAGTCGGTCGAGGCGGGAATGGAGTTTTCGCCCCATGAGAAGTTCAGCGGGAGTTCTGCCGGTTTCGCTGTGCGGAGTGATGTGTTGTAGAAGTAGAATGCGGTTTATTTTTTCGTCAAGATTATCATAGTCCATCTTTTGTAAAGTCTTTTTTACAAATTGTACCATGCGTTCCGCTCAGCCGTTGGTAGCAGGATGCGCCGGCGAGGTGAGCGCATGGCGGATGCCATTGTCAGCAAGGTACTGTTCAAACATTAGCGCTGTAAACTGTGGTCTGTTATCGGACACCAGGACGTCTGGCAATCCATGAGTTGCAAAGAGTCTATTGAGGACTTTAATGACTGCCTCGGAGGTTGTATTGGCCATTCGATGAATTTCTAACCAATTAGAGTATGCATCGACAGTCAACAGCAATGTCTGTCCTTTGATCGGCCCTGCGAAATCCAGGTGGATTCTGGACCAGGGTCCACATGGCGTCTCCAATTCGGTCAGTGCAGCTTTTGGCGGTGCGTTGCTGGTTTGTTGGCACTTGGTGCAGGCCTTGACCCATTGCTCGATGTGTCGGTCCATGCCTGGCCACCAAGCATAGCTCCGTGCGAGTGCCTTCATTCGCACGATCCCGGGATGTCCATCGTGCAAGATTTGTAACAGCGTCTTTTGGAGTCGTTCTGGGACGACGACTCTATCACCCCAGATAACGCAGCCTTTTTGTGAAAAAAGTTCAGTCTGTCTTGTTTTAAATGGCACGAAATCATCTGGGATCTGGTCCAATGGCCATCCACGCTCTACCCAGCCTAGGACTCGTGCTAGGGTGTGGTCTCGTCTGGTCTCCCTCGCGATATCTCGAGTGGTCACAGGAGGCGAGTTGAGCATTTTGATTTGTAATGCCGATACTGTTGGTGCCGGATCATCGAGGGTCTCTGGTAGCGGTGCTCTGCTGAGTGCGTCAGCATGGGGAATGGCTTTCCCCGGTCGATGTAACAATCGATAATTATAAGCAGCTAGGAACTCTGACCATCAAGTCATTCTTGGGGACAATATATAGGGGGTTGGTTTGTCCCCAGCGATTATCCCCAATAAAGGTTTGTGGTCGGTTACAATTGTAAATGTCCTTCCATATACATACTCATGGAATTTTTTTACGGCTGACACAATTGCAAGAGCCTCCTTGTCTATTTGTCCATAGTTACATTCTGCCTGGGAGAGAGTCTTCGAAAAGTATGCAACCGGAGCCTCATTTCCATTAGGTAGCACATAGCTCAAAATAGCTCCCACCCCAAACGGTGAGGCATCACAAGTTATAACCAAGGGTAATGTTTCATTATATTGCATAAGTACAGAATCAGATGTAAGTAAATCTTTTACATTTCTAAACACTTTTTCTTCTCGGTAACCCCAAACCCATAATGCTTTCTTATCTAATAACCGGTGTAATGGTTCAGCCACAGTCGTCTTATGCAGTAAAAACACATTGTAGAAATTGATAAGGCCTAAAAATGCTTGAAGATCAGTTTTGTTACGAGGTCTGGGAGCATTTCTAATCGCCCTTAATTTACTCTCAGTTGGGTGAATACCCTGACTATCAATGCGATAACCTAGAAATTCAACACTGTCGGTATACAGATGACATTTATCCCTTTTTACTTTCAATCCCGCTTCTTGGAATTTTTTAAGAACACATTTTAAATGATTCTTCAGAATTTTTTTACTAGGAGCTGCAATCAATACGTCATCAAAATACGGAACCACGCCCTTGATTCCCTGTAACAATTGTTCCATTAAACTTTGGAATATTCCCAGGGCCACACTCACCCTGAACTGCAATCGGGTACATTTAAAAGCACCTCTGTGCATTACTATCGTTTGAGCTTGGGCTGTTTTATCGTCCACGGGCAATTGTTGATAGGCTTGAGCTAAATCTAGCTTAGCGAAAACCTTTCCACCTCCCAGAGAATGAAGGAGGTGCTGCACCACCGGCACTGGATATGAGTTCTGTTGGAGGGCGTGGTTTAGAGTGGCCCGGTAGTCCCCACAGATTCGGATTGACCCATCTGGTTTAATGGGGGTTACAATAGGAGCTTCCCATGGGGAATGATCAATGGGTTGCAGTACCCCTTGTTTAATTAGTTTGTCAAGTTGTTCATCTATCTTGGCCTTAAGGGCGAACGGAACTCGACGGGGCTTTAAACGGATCGGGCGACCTTAGGGTCGAGGCTGAACGAAATTGGGGTCCCCTTATACTCGCCCAGATGATCTGCGAAGACATCGCTGAATTCAGACATAAGGTCCTCCTCCCACTCGCAATCACCGACTTGGTTCACGCCGGCTAGTTCGATGCCGAGTGGCGCAAACCATTGGAGGCCCAACAAACTACGCCTGTCCCTATCGATGATCGTTAGAGGTAAGTATGCCGTATGTTTTTTAAACGAGACGCGGACTCGACAAGACCCGACCACAGGGATCCGATTCCCTTGGTAATCTTTAAGGATAAGGCATTGCATTCGAAGGTCTTGGCATTGGATGGTAGGAATGAGCTGCTTTAATGTCTTCCATGACACCATCGAGAGGGACGATCCCAAAATGTCTTGACGGACTCATCATTGTCCCTTTCTGGCCACCCTTTCTCTACCCAATGCAACACCCGCGCCAGACGTTTGTCTTTATTAGTTTCTCGGGCAATGTCTGATGCGGTTATGGGTAGGTTGGGTAGAGTCTCTATACTGAGGGTGGTCGTCGTGGGTGCTGGGTAGGTGTCAGGTTCCGGTAACGGCGAGCGGCTTAAGGCGTCTGCATGGGGGATTGTCTTACCCGGTCTGTGTGTGAGTCCGTAATTGTAGGCCGCCAGGAACTCGGACCACCTTGTCATTCGGGGAGACAGAATGTTCGGGGTGGCCCGGTTCCCTGCAAGGATTCCCAGCAGCGGTTTGTGGTCGGTTATGATGGTAAATGTCCGGCCGTAGAGATACTCGTGGAATCTTTTTACTGCGGCGACGATAGCCAGAGCCTCTTTGTCCAGCTGGCTGTAGTTCCGCTCCGGTTTGGTGAGGGTCCTTGAAAAGAACGCGATGGGTGCTTCTTTTCTGTCGGGGAGAGTATGGCTGAGGACAGCGCCGACGCTGAAGGGTGATGCGCCGCATGTGACGGCCAGAGGTAGGGTCTCGTTGTACTGTATAAGGATGGCATCCGAAGTGAGGAGGTCCTTTGTTCTCTGGAAGGCGGCTTGCTCACGTTTCCCCCAAGTCCAGGTCGCCGCCTTCTCCAAGAGCCTATGCAAAGGCTCCGCCGCCATCGCCTTTTGGGGCAGGAAGACATTATAAAAGTTAAGTAGCCCCAGAAATGCCTGCAGCTCCGTCTTCGATTTGGGTGTGGGGGCTTCTTTGATGGCTTTGATTTTTTGGTTTGTGGGGTGAATGCCATGATGGTCTAGGAGATATCCTAGGAATTCAACCAATTCTGTGTATAATTGGCATTTCTCCCTCTTTACCTTGAGCCCAGTCTCTTTGAATTTGGTTAGGACCTCCCTTAGGCGACCCTCTAGTTCGGCTTGGTTGGTTGCCGACACTAAGACGTCGTCAAAGTAAGATACCACCCCCTTGATGCCTTGTAATAGCCTTTCCATTAGGCTTTGGAATATTCCAGGCACCACGCTGACTCCGAATTGGAGCCGGTTGCATTTAAATGCTCCCCAGTGGGTGACTATGGTTTGCGCTTCTGCCATTTCCTCGTCGACTGGCAACTGTTGGTATGCCTGGGCGAGGTCGAGTTTGGCGAAAACCTTGCCCCCTCCCAGTGAATGCAGTAGGTGTTGCACTACTGGGACGGGGTAAGCGCTTTGTTGCAAGGCGCCATTTAGGGTGGCCTTATAGTCCCCACAGATTCTCACCGACCCATCGGGCTTGATCGGGATGACTATGGGGGTCTCCCACCGGGCGTGGTCTATTGGTTGTAGGACCCCTTGCTTAATGAGCTTGTCAATTTGCTCGTCTATCTTGGGTTTAAGCGCGAATGGCACCCGCCTTGGTTTCAGGCGTTTTGGGGGGACGTTTGGGTCTAGGCTGAATGATATAAGGGGCCCTTGGTACTTGCCTAGGTTTCCGTCGAAGACCTCTTGGAATTCCCAGGCTAGTTGTTGCTCCCAGCTGTCGATGGTGATGTGGTCGATTCCCGGGACTGCGATGCCGAGCGGGGCGAACCATTGCAGTCCCAGTAGGCTTGGGCGGTCGCGATGGTTAGGAGAAGCCTTTCGGTGCGCCCTTTGTATGTTACGTTGAACTGTCCGGTTCCGACTACAGGGATGTGGTTTCCCTGGTAGTCTTTTACGATTAGTCTCTGGTTGTCTAGGCCTTTTCTTTGGATGGTAGGCACCAAGCATTTTATTTCTTGCCATGGTATCATGGAGAGGTAGGACCCGGAGTCCACCTCCATTTTACATGGCTCGCCTTCGATGCCTACCTCCACGTAGACCTTCCTAGCATCGTTGGTTGTGGCGTGGCCGATGGTGACCGTCTGATGGGTCTCCTCTCTTCGCCGGGTCTCGCCGCCTCGTAGGGATCGTCCGTTCCGGTCCCATCTGTTGTCAGTGGGGCGATCTCTGGTCCAGGGTGGTGTGCTCTCTCGCCTCCATTCGCTCTGGTCCCATCGTGGCGGGCTGCGGTTCTTTTTGAGACGGCAGACGTGGGCGATGTGTCCCTTCTTGTCGCAATGCCGGCAGATTGACTTGAAAAACTGGCATTCGGACCTGGGTTGGTCGCCTCTGCAACCGGCACAGTTGGTCCTCGACTTACGACCCCGCCGGTTCCAGGGGTCGCGGCCTGCCTGGAGACGGTGAATTTCCTCCTCCTCGTTGGAAGTGCCCGATGTCAAGTGGAAGTCGCCCTGGTGGGTGGTCATCTTGGGTTGGGCCTCGGCCGACCTTGCAAGGTGGTTGTTCCCGCTACGATCCCCAGCGTTCGGTCGGCGCATGCAGTCAGCGGATGTTCGGGTCGCTTCGGCGGCTGTGGCTTCGGTGAGGGTATCTGCAAGGGTGATGTTGCCCTTGGCCATCAGTCGACTCTGGAGGACGGGGTCCCACAGGCCGAGCGCGATTCGGTCTCACAGGGCATCATTCAGGTTGTCGAATTCTCACAGCCCCCCTAGGCGCCGTAGTTCGGCGACGAAGTCGCTGAAACTCTCACCCAACCGTTGGTCCCAACGGTAGAACTCATGTTGTCGGATGAGGATGGGCACCTCTGGAGCGTAGTGTCGCCGAAGTATTGGCTTGAGGACGTCCCAGTCCATCGCGGTCACGTCGGTGGGTTTGGCAAGTGCTTTGGCCATCTTAAATACCTCGGTCCCACAGTGGGTCAGGAAGACGGCTCGCTTCATGTGGCCGGTGGCGTCCTTCAGGTCACTGCACTCAAGGAACATGTGGAATCTGTCGGAGTATGATTCCCAGTCCTCACTGGCGGAGTTGAAGGGTGTGGGGGGTGCGATTTTCACCATCGTGGAGTTTCGTCTGGCTTCCGTCGGACACGTGCTTCAGTTCAGGATCAGAATCCCATCCTCGTCACCAGTGTCATGTCTTCGGAAATGATGCCAGGAGTCGGTGACTTTGTATCAAGCTCTTTTATTGACTAGGAACCGAACTGGGGCTATGGAGAAACTTTGCGGCTTTTTATTTCTTTAGCCACGGTGGCCGCGGCTAATGGCACCACTTTGAATCTCCCGCGATTCGAATAGACCAATCGCGGGAGATTCCTAGCGAGCCAATCGGCGCGGCTCACCTAGCCAATCAGAGTGCCCCGCGCTTTGGCCAATCAAAGCGCGGGGATCTCAGGAATGCTAATGAGGGGACAGAACAAATAGCTTTATCTTGCTCTCCTCCCAAATGTTCATTTAATTATTTTTACAGACTTGCTCTTTTACACTCCTTGTGAGTAGTAGTGGTTTTCAACAAAAAGAAACATTAATTTCTACCAGAACAACCAGAACAACTAGACACAAAGCAGGTTTTCCCCAAACGCCATCACTTTGCTAAAGAAATAATTCCCTCAACACTGTCTAACTATTTACAAAGTCTTCACTACTATTGCTACACTTGTGACTTTATGACTATAACTTTGTCACTTGTATCCTTATGATTTATATTGACTGTTTCTTAATATGTCTTGATTGCTTATTGTACCCTATGATTATTATTAAGTGTTGTACCTGATGATTCTTGACTCTTGTTGAATGTATCTTTCCTTTTATATAAACTGAGAGCATTTGCACCAAGACAAATTCCTTGTGTGTCCAATCAAGAATATTGGCCAATAAAGAATTCTATTCTGTTCTGTTCTGCTCTACTCTATTCTATTCTATTACCGCCATGCTTTTTAAAACAAGAATTTCTGCATGATCACACCAGAAATTTACCAAGGATTGTTAATGAATATAGAAAGGTATCACTGGAAGCAAAACCTTTATAGCTGACGATTAAACAGACTGAGATAGGGAGCTGCGGAATATGATCTGATTACACTATTTAGGTTACCAAGTTATTTCAATCCCTAGCCTTGGAAACACTATTCAGTACCATCTAACAGGTTGGATAGAGCATATATATTGTCTGAAGTTCATCACATGGCCTCTGTTGGAAGCAAACTGAACATTTACTAAGAGTTTGAACAAAATTTGATCATGTTTACAAATAATATATTTTCTTTATTTTTAATTATATATATGATAATTGCTATTTGAAAGGCAGGATCAAGATTTGTTGAACTTGAAATCATTGTAAATTCTTATTAGTTGTAATAAGCCTTTTCAATAGACAGCCTAAAGTTATATCTTTGTTTATTGATTATTATGAAAAAAATTCTTATTCTATGCTAGGGGTTACCAATTTCAAATGAATGCAAAATAACTTCTTTATACCTTCACTGAAAAAACTAAATTCCAAAAATATGATTTTGAATAACACCTTGGGTCATGCAAAGCTTTGATGGAGTATTTTGTTTTTATGAAATTTCAAGTGAAGAAAATTCTGTGAAATTTTTTTCTAAGGGAAAGTGTTTACCAGCACTTTTAAAGAGCACAGTAAAGCTGCATTCTTTTCTTAATTTTTTTTTTATGTCATTTGTTTCCAGAACAAATGCTGGAGGACTTCCTAGGTATGATATAAAGTTCTTCAGTGACATCAGTTTTGCAATTTCTGGACCTTGGTGAGGCAAACAGTATCACATTTGGCAAAAAAAAAAAAAAAACTTCTTGCAATGAAATGTGGCCTCTTCACACTCATCAGCTCATTTCTTTGTACTGGAAAATGGAAATGTTCGAATCCTCCTATTTATCTTTGTTTCTCTTAAAAATAATTTGATTATTGAGCTGGGCATTGCTGTTACGATAAAATAATTGAATAGAGAACTAGATTCACTGCTTAATCCCTATTTAACTCTAATGAATAGGGTAAATTTCTTTTTTCTTTTTGCAAAGAAAAGGGAAATAGAAATATTATATATATACTTCTATTCATGGTTAATAGATATAATTAATAGAAGTATAAATAGAAGTATAAATTATTAAACAAAGAAATATGCTGTTGTCTTTAAGGAATTGTGCCTGTCATTTTTTTCATATATAAAACAGAAATGAAATCGAATTGAATCAAATCAATGACTTTTGATTCTCATGTTTTCTTTTTTTTTTCTTTTGCAAAACAAACTAGATCCTTATTTATTGGAAATCAATCAAAGATGGTCGCTTTTTTTTCTTTTCTTTAATGATAATCCAAAAAAGAAATGTGAAGTACTAAGCTGAGGCAAAACCTTTTGGCTCTTGCCTGTGTGAATGTCTGTTTATGGATATCATGCTACTCTGCAAACAGTGCCATTGACAAGCTGTTTATGATGCTCAGATGGCTGATTTTTAAAACCGCTTTTCTGGAAAGTCATTTGGCTTTTTCAACTCTTTAGTTTTTTCCTATTCAGTGAATTGAATCAATCAGTAGATCTATTCTAGAAACATTACTTTAAAGATTAAAACTATAGTTTTACTCTATGTTCTATATTCTTCACTTTGCAATTCAGTTTCTGTTTGATTTTGGGAAAATAGCTAGAAAATAGCATAGTATTGGATGGTTTGATCTTCAAGTCAATGAAAATAATCAATGAAATTTACTTTTAAATCATGATTGTGGTCTATTTTAGATATGTATCACATTATCATCTTTTCACAATATTATTATCATTATATGTTCACAACAATGTGAAATAAAAAAAACCAAGATTATTTGGATAATAAAATGCAACATGTCATATCTGATGTTTCACAAAAAAGAAAGGAAAGGAAAGGGAAGGGAAGGGAAGGGAAGGAGGGAAGGAAGGAAGGAAGGAAGGAAGGAAGGAAGGAAGGAAGGAAGGAAGGAAGGAAGGAAGGAAGGAAGGAAGGAAGGAAGGAAGGAAAGGTGTTTGTAACAATAGACTCAGATCACTGTTGTGAATAGAACAAGCACAAGGAACTGTGGATAATAATCAGAATTCCAGTACTTACTACAGTAAATGGATTGATAATTCCTAAGGATAGAGCCAAGCCAGGGAATGTAAACTATGATGAGCAACAGATAGTTGTTTCTATGCAACACATATGATGTCAGAGCACAATTATATCATTTACTATATTAGCTCAAAGCTCAAATTCTACCAAGCAGTAGTGCTAACTACCTTGATGTAGGCTAGTGAGACTTGAACTGTATACAGGAGGCACACTACGCAACTTCCACACAACCTGCCTCCACAGACTTCTGAAGACCTAGTGGCAGGACAAGGTGCCATCAGAAGTCATCTTCAGAGCAGGCCTGCCATCAGTCCACACCCTTCTGATGAAAGGCCAGACACGCTGGCCAGGCCATGTTGCAAGGATGCCAGACCATCGCATCCCTAAACAGTTCCTCTATAGTGAGCTGTCTCAAGGAAAGCAATCACAAGAGGGACAAAGGAAGTGATACAAAGACACATTGAAAGCCTCCTTCAAGTCCTTGGACATCGCACCACATCTTGGGGAAACCTGGCAGAAGATTGATCAACATGGTGCACACTGAACCACCAAGGCTGCCAGACATTTGAAAATAAAAGAACTACTACAGCACAAAAGAAGCAAGCACTCCACAAAGCCAGAGCTGTAAATACTGCAACAATGGTGCCCACACATGTCTGCCTGACATGTGGCAGAACATTCCGTGCCCATATAGACCTTACCAGCCACCTGTGGACACACCATAGACGGCCCTCAACCTATTAGATGTCAAGGTCCTCCTCGAACACGATGGATGAACATCATCCTATCATTTACATAATATTATAAATCATTGTTTTAATGTATCATTTGTACTATATCTTGTCTGCATTGGTAATCACTACTGGAAAATTTTATGAAATGTTTTCAGATCCATATTGAAACCATCATACGTTCTGAGATGGGTTGTTCACATATTTGGATGGAAGTAGACTCACGGAAATATAAATAGGACCTAGCCAAATCTAAGCTTATTTCAACTGATTATATTCAATACATGATTAGATACTTTTCCAGTTGAATAAGGCAGATATGAGGAACAAGCCATGTATTACTTTACCCTTCAGATCACGGTTCTATAGTAAAGCAATGTCAACATTATTTGTTCACGTATAAACTCAAACCTATAACTGAATTGTGTTCATAGAGTATTAATCTTGTTAATATTAATACTACTAACCATGTAGCATTAACAAGTTACTACTAACCATGTAATATTAACATAATTAGTATTTTTTTCTATTTGCCAAAAAGATGGGCTACCAGAACTGTAATATTATGTGTATTGTTTCTTTACTTTTAAATCACTTTCCTATTGTGATAAATAAGTTATCCAACTGGTTTCATTGACCTAGAAGAGATCAATTCTGCCACTAGCAGACAGGCTGTTTCCAAAGAATCAATGATTATTACATGGCCTCACTATTAAGACATGTAATTATGAAAAATGCAAGACACAAATGATACTTGCTGACATTAACAATAGTTCATATTTATCGGCTCCATCCTTTTCAATTTCCGTTACAGTTTATATAATTGAATTGTTATTTTAGATGCAAACTTTTTTCTGTAGAAAATTTTGAAAACGAGAGAGAAACTTTTTGGTGGTGGTCTGCTGGCAATACATTTTTTTCGTAGCTGACAATGACGTTGGTGATCTTGAGCAACTATTACAATAGGACTTGGGAAGATGAAAATAATTCTGAAAGAAGAAAGTGACAAATCACCCCCATGTTATTGGTATGCAAACTAAATGACATATCCATTAAATCACCAGATATCAAATTTGCATTAAGGGACATGTTATTATGACACTACATGTTTTTAAGGTTTACAGAAATATTCACATACTGTATGCTACCATTATATGCAGTCTGAAGTTTATAAACTTTTTGCCCACATAAATAATTTTTTGACTGGAATATCAGTTTAACTTTTGGTTCCCAAACCACTTGATTTTTTTTTTCTCCCCAAATCTGTTTTACTTTTTTATGTTGAATGAAATTTATACACTACTAAAACTCTTCTGTCTGCTTGTATCTTTTAATTGGATCATAGGGCATTGCATCATAGGGCAACAGTTTTTTGAACTAAAGCACCTCGTATGGCTTATCATACAGAAGGCTTTCAAACTGTAGAACCTATGATTCCTAAAGAAATGAAATTTGACGACATTGTGGTCTCTTTCACACCACTGCCCCTTCTGACTTGGCTTCCCAGTAGGCAAGATGGGAGAAGCATACCCCTGTGTTATGTCTCACCCTTACAAAGGAGGTGAGAAGTCCAAACTCCAACTGAATACAAACAGGCAAGCAAATCCAGTAATTATAGAGTTAATTCCTTGAACCGATAAAGTTCTTGGCAGTCTCACACATGCTGTCGGCCAAGTCCGACAAGAAAACAGGAATATAAATCACACAAGCTGTCACAACACAGAATACTCCGAAGCTCCTCTGAATAAGCTACACGTTGTCCCGTACGAAATTCCCAGAGCAAACACACCCATTTTTATTCCCTGTGGGGCGTGTCACTAATTCAGCTCACTCTCTCATTCGTCCACGCCTCCTGCGCTGCAGCCCACACTTTTGCCTGCGACGCTGCCTCGCATCAAGCCAGCATTCGTCTGCTTGATTCTCTGTCAAAGGCTGCTCCAATATGCCCTCCTCCTTCTCCTGATTAGCCTCAGGCTCTTCCTCTTGGTTATCTGCTGACACCTGAGGCACAATCAGGGAGGAAGGCATTGCCAAAGAGGAAGGACCTGGGGAGGAAGGCATTCTCAATTCCTCCTCCTTCTCATCTTCCGAATCCTCTTCCTCTAAGAATGCAGGCTCAGGATTCGGAGCCACAACACCCCTGCATCTTTCTGCCTCCCTTTTAGTGAGTGGCAATTGGCTGAAATTTGAATGATGGTAACCTGTGAGGGGAGGCCTGGGGTGTGGTTATGGGTGATGTAGGGCTTTGTTAGCAGTTGACATGGTGAGACTTCTTTCTTCCCGGAGAGAAGGAGCTCTTGGGAACACGCCAGGGTGAGGAGTGGAGTGCAGTTTTTGTCATGGGCTACAAAAACTTCTCTCTCTCTCTCCACCAGCAAAGTGGTAGGCGAAGGTTAGCGAAGGAGGAGTTAGCGAAGTGATTTTTGACACTTCCTGCTAGCTTCCCACAAACAATGTCCACAGGGAACCGAGTAGGAAGTTAGATGTCGTTCGCATTCCTGTTGCTTTTTTTTTAGCAATAGCAATAGCACTTAGATTTATATACTGCTTCACAGTGCTTTAAACCCTCTCTGAGCAATTTACAGAGTCAGCATATTTTTCCCCAACAATCTGGGTCCTCATTTTACCAACCTAGGAGGATGGAAGGCTGAATCAACCCTGAGCCTGTCCGAATCGAAGGAATCGGACTCTTGGCAATGTGAGCAGAGTTAGCCTGCAATACTGCATTCTAACCACTGCACCACCAGGGATCTTTGCTTCCTAGATTCATCCTGTTTCTCTGATTCGACAAAGAAATATCTCTGAAAGATGATCCAGTGGATCATGGATTGTCTGGTACTCCTATAGATTTTATGCATAGACATTTCTGAACCTACTGTCAAAAAGCTATAGAGATTTTTATTTTTTTTAAGAAATCAAGCAAACAGAAAATATTCCTTATTTTTGGCAAGCCTATTTCCTGAAGAATATATCCTCCACAAATTCCAGGTTTTATTGTGGAGTTTGCAATGCAGTTTGCTTAATTAATTGAGTTCAGATGTTGAGGGTAACTGTTCTTCATATGTTTTAGTCTCCAGTTCCCTAATCATTTTTGTTGTTCTTTTCTGCACTCTTTCCAAAGTCTTAACATCTTTTTTTTATAAAGGGATGATCAAATACTGACACTGATTAAACCACATACTCTATAGTTAAATTCTGACTTACAAACAATTCTGACATTTTTGTTTTAAAGACAGAATGGGGTATAGTACTAAATCAAGATGTATTCATTAACTGTGCAAATAGTTTGCTCTTGGCATATTCTACAAGGGATGAGGATAGATGGTTGATTAGGAAGGCAAAGGTAGGAGTTAGCATATTAGCAAGGTTTCATTCTGTAGTATAGGGAAGACTTTATAATGCAAAAATGAGGAAATGATCTTAACCAAGTTATTTATGCTTAAAAGATTACTCTGTGTTCAGTTTAATTTCCATTATTGGGAGAAGGAAATATCCAATTTCAGAGATAATGGAAATGAGAAAATTAAACATCTTTGGAGCAAACAATGAATGGCTATGTGTGAGCTAGATGATATTGAATTGTAAATAGCAATTGTAAAACAAGCATGGATCATGTAGTTTTGGTCTCTCTAACAAAAAAAAAAAATGAATTGCATATATAGGATGATGAGATGGATGTATGGATTCCAATAAGTGCCTGGCTCATGCAGCCATCTTCACAAGAAACCCCAAGTCTCCCCTTGCAGATTGAAGGGAAAGCATTTTTAATAAAATTGACTTCCCCCCCCCCTCTTAAATATGTATGTGGTTTTAGAATCTTTCTAACTGGGCAAGAATTTATTTGTATTGTAGCACATTCTAAAATTATATTGCCTTAAGGCTTTACCCTAACCAACTTATTCCGAATTCATATTTTAATCAAAAATCCAGAGAAAGCTTTATCAGAACTTAGGAGTGGGTGAAAGTTGAATGCATTTTTTAAACCTCGCCAGCTGACTAAGTCTCAATATTAAAAAAAAAATTTAGATGCTAAGTGTACAACAATCACAACAACTATGGGCTGTTTCAAGAGGGAATACTTTCCTGAAAAACATTCTAGAACAGTGTTTTTTCAAGCTAAGGAAATTTAAATCCCAGTCAACATGAGAAGCATCTGGATATTTCTGAGACAGAATGAAAGTCTAGAAAACTTCTGTTATCCTATTGATCTGCCAAAAGATTCCCAAATTTTTTCTTTTAAGGAACTGTAGGAAAATTCTAGTGTATAAACACATTGCAATAAATTGAAATTTTATTTGACAGTTAGTGCCTTGTTCCCTTCATTTGTGCCAGCAAATACATTTTCCTTATCCCCTAAAATCAGATAATTCAAGAGAGAGATGAATTACTTGATATTACATTGAAAATCCTGTCTGTACATATGGTAACTGTTATGAACTAATAAAGGCGTTTAATAAAGTTTTAACAACCTTAAGAAAAAGCAGGGTTCTAATCCTGCACTTCTGATTGGCCGATAATAGTGATATTGGATTGGTCCTTTCTGGGACATCTGATTGGCTGTTAACGGGCCAACTCTCATTGGTTCAAGGGTTTAACACTTCCATGTTTCTCATTGGCTAATAGGTCAGCAGCCAACCCAATATAAGGGCTGCTGCTGCCCTAGGGTTTTGCTCTGTTCAGTATGCCTAATAAAGAGTTGAAGTTCACTGTCACTGTCTCGTCTCCGCTCCTTGCACCCATGCGCAGAACGTAACACTGGCGACGAGGATGGGATGCGGAGACATCAGAGCTGACTGAGCACTACAGAGCACGTGGCTGAAGGCGCATCGACAATGGGAACCATGTCCAGCGGCGCCATACCACCCACTCCATTTGACCCAGCACAAGAAGACTGGGACTCCTACATAGACCGGTTCCAGATGTTTCTGGAGGCCAACAACTTGAAGGATGCAAATATGGGAAAAAAGAGAGCAGTGTTCCTGACCCATTGTGGGCCTGCCGTCTTTAAGATGGCCAAGGCACTAGCAAAACCGGCTGAGGTGAAATCCATGGATTGGGACGTCCTCACGACCGTTCTACGGGCGCATTATGCACCCGATGTACCAACACTTGTCTGAAGACATGAGTTTTACCAGAGGGACCAGGAGAGATCGTCGCGGATTTCATCGCAGACCTCTGGAACCTGGGAGGCCTCTGTGGGTTTACAGAACTCGAAGAAGCTCTGAGAGACCGAATAGTTCTGGGATTAGATGACCCAGCGGCGCAGAGCAAGATCATGGCCAAAGGGGACATTGATCTTGCCGATGCCATCAAAGACGCTACTGCAGCAGAAGCAACCAGGAAGTCGGCTGCCTGAATGCGCCGCACCAACGCACCGCTCCGTCAACTCACCAGTGATACCTCACCTTGCCTAGAGAGGCACACAACAGCGACCCACCACAAGGACCTCGAATCGCCATCAGAAAGTGATGAGGAGGAGGTCAACTGGCTCCGGTCCGAATGCGACCAACGCAACCAGCTGAATCGAAGACTACCACACCAATGCGCGGGTTGTGGGGCAAACCACCCGCGATCAGACTGCAAATTCCTCAATGCGCTCTGCCATTCTTGTAGGAAAAGAGACCATATTGGGAAGGTCTGTAGAAGCAAGCAAGCATCCAGCCCAATTCAGAGGGAAAAAAACTACCGCCAGACCACAGGGAATGGTCCTGTGAGTCAGGAGCACTTGAACCATCAATGGAACAATCACTCCTACAGAAATAAAACACTGGCCACTTCAACGAGACGGGAAGAGGCACACCAAACCATTACAATCAGTCACGCTTCATCATTAGATGCAAAGAAGATCCGAGTGAGGGTTGCCATCAAAAACCAACCTTGCGTGATGGAAGTCGACTCAGGATCGTCCCTCACGATGGTTTTCTGGAAGACCCTTAAACAATTGATCCCTGCCGTCCTGTGTCAAGACCTCAGGGCCCAAAGAATTATACTCAAAGATTACCAGAGGAACCGAATACCGGTCATCGGCTCCAGCCAAGTCCAAGTATCATTCAAAAATCGTACAGCATCATTACCGCTGACCGTCGTCGACCGCGACTGGGCTAGTTTGCTAAGCCTTCAATGGTTCGCCCCACTCGGGATCAAGGGAGCCGTCATTCACCAAACTAGAGGCGACAACTGGGAGGAGGCCCTCGTCCAGGAATTCCAGGAGGTCTTTGCAGACAAACTAGGCGAGTACAAGGGGACGCCAATATCATTTAGCCTTAATCCTGAAGTAGCCCCCATCCGCCTTAAGCCTCAGGTACCTTTTACCCTAAAACCAAAGATCGATGAACAGCTCAATAAATTAATAGCCCAGGGTGTTTTAGAACCAACTGACTATGCCCGTTGGGAAACCCCAATCATAACACCCATCAAACCGGATGGATCATTAAGAATTTGTGGGGACTACCGGGCCACCCTTAATCACGCCCTTCAACAGAACACTTACCCAGTGCTGGTGGTTCAACACCTTCTCCATTCCCTGGGGGGCGGAAAAGTCTTAGCTAAATTGGATTTAGCACAGGCGTACCAACAACTGCCTGTAGATAAAAAAACCGCAGAAGCACAGATGATCGTTATGCACCGAGGCACCTTTAAATGCAACTGACTCCAATTCGGAGTGAGTGTAGCCCCAGGGATGTTTCAAAGTCTGATGGAAAGACTCTTGCAAGGGATCAAGGGGGTCATGCCATACTTTGATGATGTTTTAATTGCGGCCCCAAATAGAGAAATACGAGAAAGGCGTCTTAAAATGGTTCTCCATAAATTTAAAGACTCCGGCCTAAAGGTTAAAAAAAATAAATGTCAACTGTGTACAGATAAAGTAGAGTTCCTGGGGTACCTAATCGATAAGCAAGGCATTCATCCCACTAATAGCAAACTAAAAGCAATCAAAAACGCCCCAAGACCCAGGAATAGAACAGACCTCCAAGCTTTTCTGGAGCTCATTAACTTTTACAACATTTTCTTGCCCCAGAAAGCAACTGTAGCTGAGCCCCTACATAGACTTCTTGACAAAAAAGCCACCTGGGTCTGAGGATACCGAGAGGAGCACGCATTCCGACAAGTGAAAAACTTATCAACCACCGATGCTGTTTTAATGCAGTATAACGAGACTTTGCCTTTAACAATCACATGTGACGCGTTACCGTTTGGAATGGGAGCTATTTTGAATCATGTGTTACCAAATGGTAGTGAGGCCCCTATTGCCTATTTTTCAAGGACCTTATCAAAGGCTGAACGTATCTATAGCCAAATTGACAAAGAGGCTCTTGCTGTTGTATCCGCTGTGAAACGGTTTCATGAATATGTATATGGACGAGTTTTTACTATTACTACCGATCACAAACCTTTGCTGGGAATTATAGTGGGAGACAAGCCAACCCCCTATATATTGTCACCTAGAATGACTCGCTGGTTGCAGTTCTTAGCTGCGTACAACTATAAATTACAACACCGCCCAGGGAAAGCCATTCCCCACGCTGATGCATTGAGCCGTGCCCCACTTCTGGAAACTGTTGACGACCCAGCTCCAACCCTTACGACACTCCAGATTGAAACACTACATTCACTGCCGCTAACAGCCAGAGACATCGCTATCGAAACGAAATGAGATCCTGTCCTTGCGCAAGTCCTCAGCTGGGTCGAACGAGGATGGCCAGTAGAACAAACCCCTGACGACTTCACCCCTTTCAGAAACCGGCAAACAGAACTTTTCTCACAAAAAGGCTGCATCTTATGGGGAGACAGAGTTGTCGTCCCAGAGCGGCTACAACGAGTTTTGAAAACATTGCATGATGGTCACCCCGGCATCGTGCGTATGAAAGCGCTCGCACGAAGCTACGTGTGGTGGCCAGGCATCGATAAGCAGATCGAAGCCTGGGTAAAGACTTGGTGCCAAGAATTCAGCAGTGCCCCACCGAGAGCAACTCCAATGGAATGGGAAACCCCTTGGGGGACGTGGTCCCGCATCCACGTTGACTTTGGGGGACCTACTAAGGAACATACATTCCTCCTAACAGTGGATGCCTATTCCAACTGGCTTGAGATCCACAGGATGAAGACTACTACAACCGATTCAGTCATCCACAAATTGAATAGGCTATTCGCAATGCATGGGCTGCCAGACATTCTGGTCTCTGACAAGAGACCCCAGTTCACTGCCCTGGTGTTTGAACAATACTTAGCGGACCGGGCTATCTGCCATGCGCTATCCTCGCCAGCGCACCCTGCGCCCAATGGCAGGGCCCAGCGCATGGTCCAATTTGTTAAAAAAACTCTCCACAAAATGGACTATGGGGACATTGATGACAAACTAAACAGAATACTCCTACTCCAACACATCACCCCGCACAGCATCACCAACAAGACTCCAGCTGAACTGTTGATGGGACGCAAGCTCCGTTCCCACCTCGACCGGCTCCACCCATCCTACGTGCCAGAGAAACCCTGTGGATCTAGTGGAAAATGCCACAAATTCATGGTAGGCGACTTAGTCTTCACTAAAAACCTTTCCAGCAAACCATTATGGGTCAAAGCAACCGTAATTCAAACCACCGGGCCCAGATTGTACCGTGTGCAAACATGGGACGGAAAAATATGGAAACGCCATATAGATCAGCTTCGCTCTAGACTACAACCCAGTTTCCGCGACTCCTGTGACTCTCAAACTGAGGGGGGAGGGGATATCGAAGAAGCCGAATTCGAGATGGTGGAAAGCGGAAGCAAAGGAAGTCAGCAGCCGGGTGCGTTACATGAAGAAGAATCAGGGAGAGGGTTGTCCTCGCCATAGAGGAATACTTCAACGGAGGTGAGCCCGCAGAGATCAGAGGACAACAACGACAGAATTAGTGGCACCGAGTCGTCCAGTGAGGATGTGGAACCACCTGTACCAGATAGATCAAAAAACGTCCCGCCGAAGCTGGACTACAGACAGGAACCGGTGGGACAGCGCAAATCTAATAGACAGTTGAAACAACCTGCATATTTGCGGGATTATGTCACCGCACCCCTCAAACGGAACCTCGGGGGAAGGAGTGTTATGAACTAATAAAGGCGTTTAATAAAGTTTTAACAACCTTAAGAAAAAGCAGGGTTCTAATCCTGCACTTCTGATTGGCCGATAATAGCGATATCAGATTGGTCCTTTCTGGGACATCTGATTGGCTGTTAACAGGCCAATTCTCATTGGTTCAAGAGTTTAACACTTCCATGTTTCTCATTGGCTAATAGATCAGCAGCCAACCCTATATAAGGGCTGCTGCCACCCTAGGGTTTTGCTCTGTTCAGTATGCCTAATAAAGAGTTGAAGTTCACTGTCACTGTCTCATCTCCGCTCCTTGCACCCATGCGCAGAACGTAACAGTAGCAATGTTCTGCATTATTTTATCCAAGTCTAAATGGCAACAAGACATTTGAGGTTAGCAAAAGACAGAATGAGGACAACTTTAAACTCCTCACACTTCCATTTTTTGTAAGCTTATGGAAATGCTGGAAGCTTATGGAAATGCATTCTGTAAGCTTATGGAAATGCGGTCTGCATTTGTATATACGCTTTATCTATGAGGCAATACAAACAGGATGAAGTTGGATGTACTTCCAATTAAAAGAGACAAAATAACAAGGTTGGGTTAGCAAATCAGTTTTAGATCTTAGGCAGGAAACCAAAATGATCTTTGTGCAAGTTTCCTCAAAAGAGAAAAATTCTGCAGTTGTTACTAATCCCTTTTGGTTGTAATTGGGTTAGTGTTCATATAACTACACTTTATGTTGTAATGGGCAGGATTTATGACTTAGCAGGTATACTTTCAGATATAAGTATTATTTATGCAGTCTCCTTGCCATTACAATTGGTTTTGACAAGCAAGTCAGGACATTCTCGACTTCCATTCAGAATCCTTTCATGTTTGTTCCAACCAATTTTTTTTCATCAAATAAAATCGGAAAGGAAAAATCAAATAGCTATGCAGTGCCCCTTGATTTATAAGCTAGCCTTCTTCCTAAAAGCACTCAACGTTTCAGTCTTTTTGTCTAATTCTTCTCAGATGCTTTACTGCATCCTCTGTGTTCTGCACCTACATTGTATTAATAAAAAATAGTAATTTCTAGTTACCCACATAAAAAAAACATCATAGAGTACAGTCACTCCCTAAACATATCCAATTATAAATGATATAAATTATTGTTTAAAATATATTTCTGAAGGATACCACTGTTAAATTCAATGTGTCTAGCATCACATTGATCACATTCAGTGGCACAGTGTTGCCCTGGATTGACCTGGTGTCAGAGGTCCGAGTAATACACCCATAGCAACAGTGGTGGGATTCAAATTTTTTACAGCCAGTTCTGTTGGTGTGGCTTGGTGGGTGTGGCAGAGGACAGATACTGTAAAATCTCCATTCCCAACCCACTCCTTGGGGGAAGGGTACTGCAAAGTCCCTATTTGTTCCTGACTCCTGGGGGAAGATTACTGCATAATCCCATTCCCTCCCCACCCCACTAACCTGCTTTCCAGTTCTGTTGTCCTGCGCAGGGCAACAAAAGAAGATCCAGCCAATCAGCTGGAACTTGGGAGGCAGAGAATAGATGGAGGCGGGGCCAGTTAGAGGTGGTATTCCGAACTACTCAAATTTTCCACTACCGGTTCTCCAGAACTGGTCAGAACCTGCTGAAGACCACCTCTGCATAGGAAGTAAGACTCCGAGCAAGTAGGTTCTTCAAAGAATAGTTTTATTGGATATATCATATTAACACAGTTCTGGTGAAACCCAACTCTGAAGGTTCCTGCGATTTTCACCTAATTAAAAGTAAAAGTTTTTCCCCTTCCCTAAACTATCAGTCACATGGTCCAATCAAGGTGCCATTCAGTTGCCTGGTAATGATACTCTTCCTCTCCCTGGCCAGGTTAACAGATGTTAACAGATCAGATAATCAGATTTGGAAGGAGCTTTGTAGGTCATCTAGTCCAACCCCCTGCCCAAGCAGGAGACCCTACACCATTTCTGACAAATGGCAGTCCAATCTCTTCTTGAAAGTCTCAAATGATGGCGCTCCCACAACTTCCGAGGGCAACTTCTGTTCCATTGGTTGATTGTTCTCACTGTCAGAAAGTTTCTCCTTATTTCCAGGTTAAATCTCTCCTTGTTCAGTTTCCATCCATTATCCCTTGTCTGCCTTCGGGTGCTTTAGAAAATAGCTTGACCCCTTCCTCCTCCCTGTGGCAGTCCCTCAATATTGGAAGACCACTATCATGTCTCCCTTGGTCCTTCTCTTTACTAGACTAGCCAAGCCCAGTTCCTGCAACTATTCCTTGTATGTTTTAGCCTCCAGTCCCCTCGAATGTTAGAATGTCCTTGGTTCTCAGGGGAAAGTATTTTAATTTGGTTACAAAACTCTAGCTATCTCTATTCCATTCCCCTCCATCCCTCAGTTCCAGTGTGGCAACACCGAAGCACCAAAATGGCTGCGGTCAGATCAGCTTCAGGGTTGACACCTGCATTTTAAATTGATCTGCATTTTAAATTGACACCTGCATTTTAAATTGAGATGGTTCTTTTGTTCTTTCTATTTACTCTCATGGGCTGTGAGTTAATAGACCTCCAGCTCTGACCACAATTTGATAATTATTTCCCTCTTTTGTCTTAGCAAGCACCAAAAACTGCTAGATACTTAAGCCTCAATAGTATGGAATCTCCCCTTGCAGATACCTAAACTTAGCAATTCAGGGACAGAGTGGCTGAAAGATTTAAAATTTGTCTAACAAAAGCAACCACTTTGTGAGCTGAATTCTGGAGATCGTTTTCACTTTTTGGCAGATTGAGAAAGGACCTCTAGCACTTTGCGTATATTCATGGAGAAATTCTTAATAAACTTTCTCAAAGTTTCTTGCCTTATTGGCATCTGCTGTAGCATTCTTGTTCTTTGGTATTTGTCCTGTAAATTTCAAATTAAGGATCAACACATAAATTAGCCTCAACAAATGCAAATTCAATTTCTTTATGTCTTTTCTTTTTAGACACTGGCAGGGACCAAATCTGCATGCTAAATTTTAATTCAATGAACACCAACATAACTGCTTTTGGATTGATTGGAGGGTACTTGATATTCTATTATAATGCTTGGCCACCATTAAGTCATGAGGTGGGAACTCAGAACATATGCCTGGCCACCTGGGTTCAGCATTGCCTTTCAGTTTGATCTGCGGTCAAATATGGTATTTTCAAAGGGACAGTCTGCTGTAAAAAGAAGGAGCTGCAGGATTTTGCCATAGAGGGATTCAACTGTGAATTGATTAAAAGAAAAAGTACATAAATTATATATAACATTTCAACAATATTCTAAACTACAGCTGGAAGGTGAGAGAGATTTTCTCCTTTAAAAATATAAAAGACCAGAAAATGTTCTGCAAAAAGTTACTATGAACCTGGTAAGGATATTATCTGCCATTTGCAGACACTGAATTATACTGATTCAGAGCCAAGTTAGATGTCAAAGAACTGGAATAATTTCTCCTTGAGCTTTTTGAATTATGACAACGGCCATACAGAGAAATAGAGATGATAGATGAGAGAAGAGAAGAGAAGAGAAGAGAAGAGAAGAGAAGAGAAGAGAAGAGAAGAGAAGAGAAGAGAAGAGAAGAGAAGAGAAGAGAGAAGAGAGAAACTGTTTCTGTAGTTTGGAATACAGCTGCCTTTCCAAACTTGACAAATCTCAGAACTATTGCACCAATTCCCATAACGTCCAAAATCACGCTGACTGAAGATTTTAAGGTCCTTCATCCTGGTGGTATACTACTATATATTTGGATTATGAAGTACAATATATTTGGAGGATATTATTTGAAAAGTCTAAGCTAGAACTACACAAGGTTCAGGTTCAATATTATTTGTGTTTGTCATTATGCAAACACAAATGGTAGAATATAATAAAACCAGTGTCTTAGACTTTAAAAGGGCTGATTTTAATAAACATAGAGAAAGCTTGAGAAGGATTCCATGGATAAAAATTTTAAAGAGAATATTCAAGAAACTTAGGAAATTCCATGCAATATTATTATAAAAGCCCATTCCAGCTCAATACCACTGAAATAAGAGATCCAAGAAGAAACCAACATGGTTACAAAAGGAACAATCTAATAAGCTGAAAGACAAAAAGTATAAGTTCAAAAAAATTGAAAATGGGTTAACTAAGGTAGAATACTAATGAATAGTCAGAACTTGCAAAGATAAAGTTGGGAAAGCTCAGAGTGAAGTAAGTCTTGCAACAAATGTCAAAAATAATTTAAAGTATAATTTTAAAAAGTTTATTTCAACATATAAAAAACAAGGAAAAAACAGGGAAACAGAGAAAAGATGGCACGGAAGTAACAAGCAGTAGAGAGAAAGTGGAGCTATTTAATTCAACTTTGCATCTGTCTTA
Organism: Hydrophis major; assembly: GCA_033807585.1. NCBI lineage: Eukaryota > Metazoa > Chordata > Lepidosauria > Squamata > Elapidae > Hydrophis > Hydrophis major. Next base: position 83,521,085 of record CM066333.1, read on the forward strand.
ATGTAAAAAAATAATGCAACCTAACCTACCAAAAACATAATTTAAGACAGATTAGGAATACAAATTAAAATAAGCAAGAAAACGATAAGAGAAAATCTGTCCAGTCTAGATGAGTTCAAATCGCTAGGACCTGATGGATGATATCCCAGAATTCAAAAAAGGAAAAAAATGGATCCAAGAAACTACAGACCAATCAGCCTAACATCAATACTTGGGAAGATCCTGGAAAAGATAACCAAGCAACAGATTTGTGAACAAAGTTATAATCAGAAGCGAACACAGGTTTGTCAAAAAAAGATCATGCCAAACAAATCTCATTTCATTCTTCCACAAAATGACTAAATTAGTGGACCAGAAAAATGCAGTAGACCTAGTATATTTGGATTGTATTAAGGCATTTGACAAAGTTGACCAAAGCCTACTTCTTGGTAAATTAAAAATCACTGCCAGATGGATTGTAACAGGCTGAGTAACTACCAAGCCAATGCTAGAGCAGTAGATTAAAATAGCATTTACAAAGATGATAATATAGGTATATAAAATATAATATATATATAATATATATATGTAAAATATATATATAACATATAATATAAATATAATATATAATATAAATAATATAATATATATAATATAATAATATAATATAATAATATAAAATATAATATATATATAAAATAGCATATGCTTGGTAATAAGCATTAAGTAGAAAATAAGTTAGTTTATTTTTCTAAAAAATATTAAAAGCCTCTGTGGGGAAACTATGTTTGATGCTTGTTTGTACTGTTTCTCAAAAGGACACCCTCACACACCCTTACAGAAATTAAGCAATGAAACCAAAATAACCAATTCAATCTGACACATTTTGTATCTACATCAGAAGGCTTTGCCTGAAGCTCAGCATAATAAATATTGGGTTTTTTAAAAAAAGAAATAGTCACTCCAGTTACACCAAGGTAGAAGTTTTAAGATTTCTTCTTTTGTTCTCCTTTAAAAAAAAATAACCCTGTTAATTGTTTTGTGTACTGATGGGATATTGGATATTTTCAATTGCAGAAAGCTATTTCCAGAATGAAGGTCACAGAATTAATCTCAACTAAGTGTATAAGACATTACAGATGTCAATAATTTAAATAAAGGTGATAGTCCAAACATCTTATTTAGCCAGGTGCTGGGGGTAGGATATCAATGTTAAAACAAAAGTATGAGATATTCAAGTAATTAATTAGACAAATAAAAAAATTTTCTCAGAATGCACAACTGCCTTCTTATAAAAGAGAGGTTGATGAAATAATAAAACTTGAAGCAAAGTTGTTAGGCTGGTAACTGTAATACAATTTTCCCATCCAGAATCATTTGATATGCCAAGCACTAGACACATTGCATTAACCTTCATTCATAAGTCATTAGCCTTCACAGAATGATATTTATAAAAGCATTATCCAGTCATTCACATGCTTCCCTGATATATGCAATCATTTACCTTATTTTTCTTTTCAGGTTGAAGTAGCTTAAATATAATTTACTTTAAAGTATAAAGCTGTCTAAAAGTTGCAAGGGAAACAACAGAATCACAAAGTGGAAATCATCTAGGTATCTGTTTCACAAACATTTCCTTTCAAAGCAAATAATTATTGTTTATTTGACACATCTGTTTGCACGCATCTGATATTTCATAGTACAATCCCAATAAGATAAGAACTATGTTGAGTTTTGTTCTCATACTGTAAATGCAAATATTAATTTAATTAAGCATTGATTGTGAATGATATCATAATATAAATTCCAACTGAAACAATGTAAGTTGAAATGTCAGTTGAGAACTAATTTTTTTTTTAAATGGAAATGTATTTCTAAGGCAGGGAAGGATCTTTTTTGTGATTGTGGTGGAATAGCAAACATTAATTAAACCTTTGGCTGCTTTTCTATAAGGGAAAAAAACAGTATAAGGTATCATTAGATCAAGGAAGGAGGATTTGGAAAGAGAACATTCTTATTTCTTTAGAGTTGATCTCTTTCTCCTTGTCTTTAGCTGCATTCTAATCCCCAATGACATCCACATATTCTTAGCTTCAAAAGATAGACTGGTAGCATTTGCTAGACCAATACTCAAATACAGCTCATCTGTCTGGAACCCACATTACATATCGGATATTAATAGAGTTGAGAAAGTCCAGAAATATTTCACGAGAAGAGTACTCCACTCCTCTACTCATAGCAGAATGCCTTATGCCACCAGAGTTGAAATTTTAGACCTAGACAATCTAGAACTACACCGCCTTCGGTCCTATCTAAGTATAGTACATAAAATTATCTACTGCAATGTCCTACCTGTCAATGAATACTTCAGCTTCAACCAATACAATACAAGAGCACACAATAGATACAAACTCAAGGTAAACCACACCAAACTTGATTGGAGGAAATATGACTTCAGCAACAGAGTGGTCAATGTCTGGAATACTCTACCTGACTCTGTGGTTTCTTCCCCAAACCCCAAAAACCTTAGACTGTCTACTATTGACCTCACCTCTTTCCTAAGAGGTCTGCATAAGTGCACCAATGTGCCTACCATCCCTGTCCTATTGTTTCTTTTTACTGGTATCCATTTCATGTATTCATAACCATGTTTATACTTATACCTGTTATCTAATACTTGCTTGACAAATAAACAAACAAACAAACAAACAAATAACTAAAAAATTTCTTTATTTTTCTCATTTCAATATGTCTCTTTTGAAACTCTTTTCCTACAAGTACATTTAGATATAACTTTATTGATATGCTTATTGGATGATTTATTTTAAAATATGAAAGGAAGAGTGAAACCTTCTTTGTTCTTCTAGACCTTTTAGCAATGTCTGATAATATCCTTCTGGGGTATTTGAATTGACATGTGGTATTGGTTCCAACCTTATTTGGCTGAGCAGTATTGGCCTATGAATTGGCCCCAGTGGTGGTATTCAATTTTTTTTACTCCCGGTTCTGTGGGCAGGGTGTGGCTTGTTGGGCATGGCAGGGGAAGGATACTGTAAAATCTCCATTCCTATCCCATCCCATTAACCTGCTTTCCAGCTCCATTCTCCTGTGAAGGGCAACAAAAGAAGATCCAGCTGATCAGCTGGGATTTGGAAGGCAGCAAATAGATGGGGGCAGGGCCAACCCGGTTCTTCGAACTACTCAAAATTTCTGCTACTGGTTCTCCAAAACCTGTCAGAACTGGCTAAATACCACCTCTGATTGGCCCAAAATCTAATTCAAACTGCTGGTTCAATTCATTACATTGTTCTTAGGGATTAGTTTTGTGGCTTATTTTTAATGGAACAAAGATCAATTACTGACTATTTTCAAGCAATGTGTCCTCCTGAGGTTGCTTCAGTGTCACAGACACCTCACTGGTTGCAGCTGTTTCAGTTAAAAAAATCATGTCTTTCTCCACCTTCTGATCCTGTCACAAAAGTTACTCTGTGGACAATGTAGATGCCTTAATGATGATTTTAGGCACACAGTAGGATCAGGAAAAGAAATCTGTGACATTTAAAATTTAAATCACTCTTTTTAAACACCTCACACACAGACACACACACACATGGACAATTTTATTGCTTTTTTTTTTTTTTACAGTCACAAACAAGCTTTTTTTTAAAAAAAAAAATCTAAAACCTCTGAATCTTTAGCTCAGTAAAGATATATACAAAATCTTAATGAAACAAACTAAAAAAAAAATAGCTGAATTATTCTATGCTATTCCAACACTTTTATAACAATTGCACCTATACAAAGTTTATTGCGTTTTAAACTTTGGGTTTAAACTTTGATCACACCAAGTCATATTATCTGATAGACTAGACTAGACTAGACCAGACTAGACTAGACTAGACTAGACTAGACTAGACTAGACTAGACTAGACTAGACTAGACTAGAATAGAATAGAATAGAATAGAATAGAATAGAATAGAATAGAATAGAATAGAATTCTTTATGGGCCAAGTGCGATTGGACACAAAGGAATTTGTCTTGGTGCATATGCTCTCAGTGTACAAAAACGATACTGTTAAGTCCTGAGCATGGGTGCAAGGAATGGAGATGAGACATCGAACTGTGACTTCAACTCTTTATTAGTGACTTCAGAACAGAGCAAAATACTTGGGCAGCAGCAGCTCTTTTATGGATCTGGCTGCTGTCAAAACAACCAATGATTTGAGTTTACCACTCTAAAAAGCGTCCAATCAGAGAGACCCACTGTCAGCCAATCAGATCGGCCAGAAACGACCAATCACGACTCGCTGTTCGTGGGCCAATGAGAAGTACAGGATTACGAGCCTGCTGTTAAAGTAAAGCTATTAGGATTGTTACTGACGTGTTGGCTTAGTCCATAACACCCCTCCCCCCTATGTTCCGTCTGAGGGGTGGGGTGATGTATTCTTGTAAGTAGGCAGGTCGCTTCACCTGTCTGCTTGATCTGCACTGTTCCACTGGTTTCTGTCCTGGCTCTGGTTCCGGTGGGCTGCTTGCTGAGCTGGGTGGTGAAAATGGTCCCGCTGTTTCATTGAGTGGCTCTGGGCTGTCCTCTCTGCTCTCGTCAATGCTGTCATCCGGGTTCCCTGGATCTGTTTCCATCGCGGTGCTGTCACGCGGCGAGCCAACTTCCCGGCTCGGTTCTCCTTCTGGCAGTGAGTATCCCATGGTTGGTTGTGTAGACTGCTGGGTTCCGATTGTTAACTCATCTGTTATTTCTTTTTCGGACCCCTCGATGTCCCTCCCCCCCCAGTTTGAGATTCAGGGGATGAGATGGGAGTAGGTGCTAGTCTAGATCGAAGCTGGTCTATGTGGCGCTTCCACATTTTGCCATCTGCAGTTTGTAGACGGTAGGATTGGGGCTCCATAAGTTGCGTTATGGTAGGGGGGACCCACAACGTGTCACCTGAGAAGTTTTTTGCAAAAACGGGGTCGCCTTCCTGGAATGATCGACACTTGCTGCTGGATCCCAGGGGTTGTTCAGGTGTGTAAGCAAGGTGGAGGTGATCGAGATGTGAGCAAAGTTTTTGGCCCATCAGGAGTTCAGCTGGGGTTCTGTTTGTGGTGCTGCTTGGAGTAATATGTTGGAGGAGAAGCATCCTGGTTATCTTGTCATCAATGTCACCCTGGTCCATTTTGTGTAAGGTCTTCTTTACAAATTGAACCATTCGCTCAGCCCTACCATTGGCCGCAGGGTGAGCTGGCAATGTTAAGGCATGGCGGATGCCCCGGTCTGCTAGGTACTGTTCGAATGCCAGAGCAGTGAATTGAGGGCCATTATCGGAGACCAGGACATCCGGCAATCTGTGGGTAGTGAATAGCTTATTCAGTTTTTTAATGACTGCCTCCGTGGTGGTGCTTTTCATTTTGTGGACCTCGAGCCAGTTAGAATAGGCATCCACGGTTAGAAGGAAAGTGTGTCCTCTTGTGGGTCCCGTAAAATCGATGTGGATACGGGACCAGGGACCTTGAGGTGTTTCTCACTGAGTTGGGGGTGTTTTTGGAGGAGCCGAGCGAGTCTCCTGGCATTTGCTGCACGTCGCCACCCAGGTCTCTATCTGCTTGTCTAAACCTGGCCACCACACATAACTCCTTGCCAATGCCTTCATCCGTACAATGCCTGGATGTCCATCATGCAACATTTTTAAAACTTTATGTTGCAATTTCTCCGGGATGAAGACTCTGTCTCCCCACAAGATGCAGCCCTTTTGAGAGAATAGTTCTTTCTGTCGATTCCTGAACGGCCTGAAAGTGTCATTGGGTGCGCTATCCGGCCAACCCTGTTCCATCCAGCTGAGGACTCATGCCAAAGAAGGGTCCTTTTTCGTTTCTGAGGCGATGTCTCGAATGGTCAGCGGCGGCGATTTAAGAGTTTCGATTTGCAATACGGCTAGGGTTGGAGCTGGGTCATCTAAGACATCTGGTAGTGGAGAATGGCTCAAAGCGTCAGCATGGGGAAGTGGAAAGCGGCTCAAAGCATCAGCGTGACTTTCCCCGGGCAGTGTTGCAGTTGGTAATCGTATGCGGCTAAAAACTCTGACCAACGTGTCATTCTTGGTGATAAGATGTGGGGAGTTGATTTGTTTCCCGCTAAAATGCCAAGTTGCGGCTTGTGGTCTGTAATTATGGCAAAGGGTCTCCCATACCAATCCAGCCAATCAGATCGGCCAGAAACGACCAATCACGACTCGCTGTTCGTGGGCCAATGAGAAGTGCAGGATTACGAGCCTGCTGTTAAAGTAAAGCTATTAGGGTTGTTACTGATGCGTTGGCTTAGTCCATAACAGATACATTCATCAAGAGTCAAAAATCATAATGGACAACACTTAATGATAGTCATAGGGTACAATAAGCAATCAAATCATACTAGAAAACAGTCAATATAAATTGTAAGGATACAAGCGACAAAGTTACAGTCATATAGTCACAAGTGGGAGGGAATGGGTAATAAGGAGTGATGAGAAGATTAACAGTAATAGTAGTGCAGACTTTGTAAATAGTTGGACAGTGTTGAGGGAATTATTTGTTTAGAAGAGTGATGGCTTTCAGGAAAAAACTGTTCTTGTGTCTAGTTGTTCTTTCCTTCTTGCCAATAAATTGCCAATTAAAAGGCAGAGTTAGACCAATTTCACTGAGGCAACCTATAGTAATAGGTTCTAATAATATCTTCTAAGACACTCTGATCTTGAATTAAAGGCACAAGATGAAGCCTTGGAGTAAAACAGTAAAGACTTGCTTGCCAAGGTTGACTGGTTGTGTTCAGCAATTAATGCTAGAAACTTATCAGGGCTTTTTTTTTTTTTTGGCTGATAAGCCATTCTGTAAAAGGAGTTGATATGCGATATTTCTCCAGATGTCTTCTTTGGGAACGTCTAGCTTTAAATCATTTATTAAGCAGCTTGCCTTGCTTCCATTTCATAATTAGAAAGGGAGGCATTTAAAAAATTCCTTGTCAGTTCACCTCAACTTCACAGTTTAACTTTAGTATCACAATCTTCTTAGCCAGAATGCTACAGCTCTAATATTCTTCCCCTCAATTCCATCTTGCTTTTTTTTTTGGTGGGGTGATGAAAAAATAAATTTTCAGTCAAAGAAAAGAAAAGAAGCAATGAGGAAATATATATAGGGTGTGGGTTTGGTGTAAAAGGGGACAGGAAAAAGCTTTCTGTGTTTTTGTTCATCGTAAAGAGCTTGGTGAAACAAAGATGAAAACAGACAATGGACCAGAGATGGATATTCAACAGGTTCTGACCAGTTCTGGAGAACCGGTAGTGGAAATTTTGAGTAGTTCGGAGAACAGGCATATACATCTTTTTATTGGGCCCGCCCCCATCTATTCTCTGCCTCCCGAGTCCCAGCTGATTGGCTGGGTCTTCTTTTGTTGCCCTGTACAGGAGAACAGAGCTGGAAAGCAGGTTAGTGGGATGGGGAGGGAATGGGGATTTTGCAGTATCCTTCCCCTGCCACACCCACCAAGCCACACCATGGCCACCAAGCCGCACCCACAGAACCAGTAGTAAAAAAAATTGAATCCCACCACTGCAATAGATGATATTACCGAACCTTCATCTTTGCTGGTTGATGGTTCCTGATTAGATTTTAATTCATGACTAACAAAAGTTATCTCTTAGCTGAAGTTGGCATAAAGCTGGAAGCATTTATTCTACTACTAAAGTCTGAACCTAACAGAACCTGCTCTGACATTCACCAGCTGGGGAAATTTGAGGGCTGATGCCACAAATCCTATGAATTCTTTGTAATGGGAATATTTATCTACTGTATCTTCCAAGAAATGGAAAAAGTCATATTTCCATGCTAAAGGGATAAATATACAAACAATCTAAATTGAAGTTATAATCTGAAATGTCCAATTTAGATGTTGGATGGTGAGGAAGCCTCTATACCTTTGAGAACTACCTCTTGTCAGTCCTGCTGGGACTAGTTGAAGTGATTCAGAAGGCTTATTAGAATTTGTTTAAGTTTGAAAACTGTAGGAGGAAAAAAGGAAGAAAGGAGATGGGAGTTGGGGAAAGAAAAGCCAAAAAAAAAAAGATTGAAGTAACATTTCAAGATTATGATTTTTTTTTAAAGTTATCGGCTAGGTATTGCATAGCATCTCTTGTCCATATAGCCCGCTTACAACAGGCCATATCTCAATTATTTATGCATATGATAGACTGACACTAAATTGAAATCCGTGTCATAAGAAAAGAGTGGTTATTTGATGTCTTCAATCTGAGGGACAGATTCCACTGTGCTCCAATTAAAAAATAAAAGGAAAAAAAAATGTACACTCTGCCAGAAATGACCACAAAGCAAACAATAAATTTAATAAAACTAATGTAAAAATGAAGTACATGTCTACAAGGCATTGTTTTCATTAAGGTGAAAATGATTTCCTGCCTTTTTCCAGACAATTTCCTTTCTCCCTTGGTTGACATTTTCTTCTTATTAAAAGAAAACAGAAAAAGAACGTTTCCAGAAATGTCTACATTCAGAGCAGTACAAAGGCATATGCTCTGACATGATGATTCCTTCTGTGATATCTTTCCTTGGTCAATTTTAGAACTCTATGTTTTTTTTAAAACTACATTTTAAATGGTTGGAACACTAAATGTAAATGGGGACAAAGGATTCCAGAAAAATGTAGGTTACAATATGTATTTGTTAATGAGAGACACGAAAAGAGAAGGGCAAGGAAAAAAAAACCCACAACTACAATTAAAAAGGACAAGTACAGCTCCTAAAGCATATAACAATAAAATAAAAAGGGCATTTTCATTTAAAATGAATGTTGTAAAACTCAGGGGGTGGATATCAAATCTTCAAAATACATTTAGGCAGTGGCCTGGAATATACTTTGCTGTAAATTTACAATATATGCTTCAGAATGTTTGTTTGTTCATTAGGTGGCTGATGTTCTTTAGGGACTGACCATTTTCATTTTATTTTGAATTTACAGGCTTTTTATGTACTAAAGTAGCTCCCCGCAAAGTAATATTTTACTGCACATTCACATGCTGCTGTTTTAGAGGATGTCAACATATTTTGCCCTATTGACTTTTATTTAAAAAACAATAAAATTAAATAGGAAGCTGACAAGTTGTAAACTATCATCATCACTTTTAATAAATAAAAGTGAATGGCTTTCAGAAATATGAACACCTGGCCAGAAAAAGAAAAGAAAAAGTTAAAATACATTAGTACAATTAACTGGGAGACCAGAAAGAATGGGAATGAAAATCTTCATCTGTTGCACAATGTAGGAAATTAGCACCCACCCCTCTCCTAGAAAAATGAAAAATCCTAGGAAATATTAAAAAGGCAGAATATTTCCCCTAAAAGGGAAGTAGAAACTTAAAGAGGCAGAAACACACACACACGTGCAAACACACACACACTTGCTAATGGGCCATTACTCTGGTGTGGGCCAGTCTATTTTACATAACAGTTGCCCCTGCATGGCCCCATGGGAATCTGACAACCAATCAGAATACAAGCTCAAATTCAAATTGCAATAGAAGATATAAAACCAAGGGTCTCTCAGCATCTCTGCCCTTCTTATCCATCACCCAACATCTTGAAGCATGTGATCGTCCTTTTCACTTTGGAGCTCCAGGCCATGTTTTTATTTATTTCTCTTTTATTTATTTTTGTTTGTCAATTGTTTACAAGATAAGAAAAACATAGTTATTAATACATAGATACATATAAGAAAAATTTAAAAAATATAAAAGAAACAATAGGACATGGACGGTAGGCATGTTGGTGCGCTTATGCATGCCCCCTACAGACCTCTTAGGAAAGGTAAGGCCAATTGTAGACAGTCTAAGGTTAAAGTTTTTGGGGCTTGGGGAAGAAACTACAGAGTCAGATAGAGTATTCCAGACATTGACCACTCTGTTGCTGAAGTCATATTTCCTGCAATCAAGTTTGGTGCGATTAACCTTGAGTTTGTATCTATTGTTTGCTCTTGTATTGTTGTGGTTGAAGCTAAAGTATTCATTGACAGGTAGGACATTGCAATGTATGATTTTATATACTATACTTAGATCGGACCAAAAGCGGCGTAATTCTAGGTTTTCTAGGTCTAGAATTTTGAGTCTGGTGGCATAAGGTATTCTGCAATGGGTAGAGGAGTGGAGAACTCTTCTTGTGAAATATTTCTGGACTTTCTCAATTGTGTTAATATCAGATATGTAATGTGGGTTCCAGACTGATGAGCTGTATTCGAGTATTGGTCTAGCAAATGTTTTGTATGCTCTAGTTAGTAGTGTAATATTACCACAGAAAAAGCTATGTATGATTAGGTTAACAACTCTTAATGCCTTTTTGGTTATGTAGTTATAGTGGGCTCTAGCACTTAGGTCATTAGAGATGAGTGCTCCAAGATCCTTGACAGAGTTTGGATCATCAACAAGGTCTTGACTATTCAGCCTGTATTTTATTTTCTGATTTTTTTTTGCCAATATGTAGGACAGAGCATTGATTTGTTGAGATTTGAAGTTGCCATTTGTTTGACCATTCTGATACATAGTCAAGGGTATGAAGGGAAGCAGTATTGTCTGTGGTTTTGAATAGCTTTACATCATCAGCGAAGAGAACACCGTTGCTCTTGATATGATAACAGAGGTCATTTATGTAGAGTATGAAAAGAGTTGGTCCTAGAACACTGCCTTGGGGAACACTACTGTTGACAGGTACAGAATTTGATAGGACACTCCCAATTTTGACCATTTGTTGTCTGCTTGACAGGAATACTTCTATCCAGTTATTCAGGTGTCCAGAGATACCATAAGATTTTAGTTTTAGGAATAGTTTGTCATGTACCACTGAATCAAAGGCGTTACAGAAGTCTATGTAGATTGCGCCTATTGTTTTGCCCTGATCGAGTTGTGTAGTCCATATGTTTTTGCAGTGTAAGAGTTGCAGATTGCAGGGTATTTTTTTCCTGAAACCAAATTGTTTATTAGAGAGTAGGTTGTTAGTTTCTAAGTGGAGGATGATGGATTGGTTAATAATTGATTCCATGACTTTACAGGTGACGCAGCATAAAGAGATTGGTCTGTAATTTGCAACCAGGCTGGGGTCTCCCTTTTTGAAGATAGGGATGACTGTGGTTTGTGACCATAGTTTTGGCAAGGAGCTGGTCCTGAAAGATTTTTCAAAGATTATGCTTAGAAGTTTGGCTATGGTAGTGGATAGCTTTTTTAAGAAGTAGGCACATATTCTGTCCAGTCCAATAGATAGAGATGGTTTTAGATTGAGCAGTGCTTTTTCAACAATGTCTTCTGTAAAATCAATATGTATTAGATCATTGTAGTTGTCTGTGGTTCAACTAGGAAGTACTGGGCTTGATCCATTGTTGTTTACAAATACTGAGCCAAAGAATGTGTTAAAGAGGTTGGCTTTAATGGTGTTGTTGTTGCAGTCTTTACCATTAGGTCCTTTCAGGGGTGGGATGGACCTTGAGTCTTTTAGTTTGTGGTTTACAAAATTGTAGAAAGCGTGGGTGGAATTGGTGCATAGAAGATTTTCTTCTTGCTTAATGTGATAATTGGTGCATTCAGTCAGTCTTTATCTGGTGACATAAATTTTTTGTCAGCTTTTGAAGTTGGCAACGTGGCCAGATTTGTTTTTCGCCAAAGTGATTTCTTTTGGATTGAAGCTTCCTTATTGTTTTGGGTAATTTGTTTTTTCTGGTTTTGGGAGTTGTTAATGGTACATATAGTTTGATGACTCTTTTGACTTCCAGTAAAAATATGTTGTAATGGTCTTCTACAGTATTGCATCCAGAGAATAGAAATTGCCAATCAAGGGATGAGAGATCATTGTTTATAAGATCATAGTTGCCTTTTTTAAAGTCCTGTCCACCATTAAACTGTCTTTCCAAACAGCCTTCATGTTTCCAGTATCTTTTTTCCTACTTGGAACTGAACCCAGAAGGATATTTCTTCCAACACCAGTAAGTTCTAGTAAATTGATATTTTGATTTGGGTTGATTGGCAACTATTGATCAGTGCAGACCTTTTGTGTGTCAGCTTTTTCCTTTTTCTGACAATTGCATTGGTCCATTATGTGCTCTCAATGTTTCAAATATACTTATTTTAAATAGGTCTATTCCTGGAATCCCCATGCAGTATTCAGATACTGCTTATAAAGTTTGAGTTTGAGGCCAGGGAAATTTCTTCTGTCTTCTTTTTGCATGAGATTCATGTGGAATTCCTCTGAATACACTTGATGTACTTAGTTATTCTCTCATTTCTGGTATGTTTGAAATGTAAATCTGAGGGGGTTTTTTTCTTTTTTTTGTAGGTACACATGGCAACTTATTAAATCAGACAGATACTATCTTTTACTATTTATGAAGTTCCTATGCATAATACACTTGTGTAAGATTTTCCAAAAACATCTTAATTATCAGCTTTCAACTTGAAACCTTTGCTTGCTTCAAGAAGGGATACAATGTACCCATCTCTACATTATACATATAGTTTACTGTAGAGAGTTTAACAATGGGGCTACCTTTGAAATTTGCTCGGTAGATTCAGTTTCTAGGCAAACCAGATTTTATTTGGGGCAAAAAATATCACATTCACATGTGTCATATAGAATGCAAACTTTGTTATGGTCAGTGACCAGTTTAAAACAAGATACCACAAATCTAACTATGCAAATATAATAGGTCATATTATTCTATATTATTCCTACATTTAATTCCAAAATATTGATCTTACTGTATGACTTTGCTTTGTTTCTAAATAATAGCAGGAAGGAAAATAGCAGCATCAAACAGAATTTCATTATTAAAAAAAATAGACATAATGACTGTGCTTCAGGAAGGCTAAAATAAAGCACTTTAAGAAAAAGCTTACTACCTAATTAAAGTTAATTACTATCTAACTAATTAATTAATTATTGTATGTATAAGATATAGAATGTAAAGTTTGTGTGTGTGTGTGAGTGTGTGTGTGTGTGTGTATGTGTGTATGTGTATTTATGCACACTGGAACAGCATACATTAAATGGCATAATCAAGTTGCTGGCAGGGGTTTTCAAACTTGACAGCTTTAAGACTTGTGGACTTCAACTCCCAGAATTCTTCCTCCAGTCATGTTAGCTCAGGAATTCTGGGAGTTGCCAAATTTGAAGACCTTTGGTGTATAGGAACGCAATGAAGAGAAGCTGGAGAAGTAGCAGGGCCCAAGGGAAAAGGTGGAGAGGATGTAGAAACTAGAATAGAATAGAATGGAATGGAATAGAATAGAATAGAATAGAATAGAATAGAATAGAATAGAATAGAATAGAATACTTTATTGGCCAAGTGTGATTGGACACACAAGAAATTTGTCTTGTTGTAAATACTCTCAGTATACATAAAGAAAAGATAAAAGGAAACAATCAATATAAATTGTAAGTATACAAGCGACAGTCATACAGTCACAAGTGGGAAGTTACAGTCATACAGTCACAAATGGGAAGGTGATAAGGAAATGATGGGAAGATTAACAGTAGTGCAGACTTTGTAATAGTTGAACAGGGTTGAAGGAATTATTTGTTTAGCAGAGTGATGGCTTTTGGGAAAAAAACTGTTCTTGTGTCTAGTTGTTCTGGTGTGCAATGCGAAACTAAAGGCCAAAGTGATCCCAGTGATGGTAGGAACACTGGAAGAGTGTCTCCAACTGATCCCAGGGATAATATCGAGCAATGCCCAGAAGAGTACTGTATTAAGAAGGATCAGCCGAATTTCTTAAGCTTCTGGTAGAGAACCCATGACTGAGGAAGACACAAATCAGAGATGAGAATTTTTAATTAAAAAAAAAATCTTTTGTGTAGTCTATAACAGTATGTGCACCTTTCACCTCTCTTTTGATATTAAGACAGGGAAATCTGAACTGAATAAAATTTTAATTTTTAAAAGAGTTACATTCAAGAAAAAAATGGAACCCATAGTGCGGTATGTCTTTAAAATTAGGAACCCTTTGTTAAATAGCAATGCAGGCTATGTTTGAGGATAATTGTCTTCCAAATTTTATTAATTCAAGGCTGCTAAATTAATTGTCTTAATGTCTAGTTATCTCCCACATGTCATTTTTCTGATGTCTAGAACTTCTTAACAAAGCTTCTATGTAAGTTTGCTAGGTTGGGAAAAATAAAGACACATAACTTTATGAACAGTCCAATTTTACATAAGCATCCCCATTGGTTCTGACATTTAAAGCTGCATTGTAGTGTGAATAATCTGTGACCCTTGCCATAATTTCATCTGGCCTTTGCCCTTCATCTCAAAACTCTCTGCAAGCAATTCAGATTTCTTCTAAGAGCGATATTTGCTCTTGCTGTGTAGCAAAATTGAACAGTGTGTGTGTGAGAGAGAGAGAGAGCGAAAGAGAGAGAAAGAGAGACAGACAGACAGAGAGACAGAGAGAAGAGAGAAATGGGGAGAGAGAAATCATAAGGACAAAAAGGAAATGGTAAAACAAATGGGAATTTCCTATGTTCTCTTATACCAGGGGTGTTAAAGTTGATTTCATTGAGGGCTGCATCAGAGTTGGCTAGGGTAGCCTTGGACAGGGTGGGCATAGCCAGTTCAATGTCGTTCATGTTGGGGGCACCTGTCATGGCCTGATCGCTCTGCCAGTGAAAATGGGCTCCCAAGCTCTGTTTTCTGCTGCAACGGCTTCCTGCAACCTTCTGCCAGAAAAAACGGAGCTCTGAAGGGCCACCCAAAGTCCTCCTGAGCTCCATTTTCATTGGTAGAGGCACTGCGGCCTGATTCTTTGCTGTTTCCAAGGTGGCCCCGCAGGCCAGATTTAAGTCCCCTGCGGGCTTCAGTAGTTGAAGTCCACAAGTCTTAAAATTGCCAAGTTTGGGGATCCCTGACGTAGGTGGACAGTTCTCTTAGGATCTGGCTTACTTTTAGAATAAGAGATTGACTATAGCACTTGATAGGATTATTACTGAGTGACCTTTCTTTGGTCAATAATCCTCCTAGTTTACGAGATGAAATAATTTAAGACACACCTAGAAAAATGCTGTCAGAAAAAGAAAAGTGAATGTTGATCCAATGGGATAAGATTTGAAATCTAAGCCAATATCATTCCAGTAAGAATGAAAACATTTTTATCTCTTTGTTGTTATTCAACAACAGAATGATATCTGACTATATTCATCAGAGTGACTTAGTTCTTAATCAGAACACTGAGCAGAATGTCATCTGTAGATATGATAGAATGGATGTCTGATTCTAGGAAGAGGAGAAACCAACCATTAAGAAAGGAGAAAGAAATTTCAGGAAAGATTATTCAGTTGTGTGTGAGAGAAAAATCATGAGAATGAAGGTGAAAATAACCCCCCCCCCTTAATTTTTTTGGGTTATAAGTGACAGTAGGGATAAACCATGAGATGACTTCAAGATTATGCTCACTATAATAATGCAGAATTAACCATGAAGGGTATTCTTAAAATTCTAGCTGTTCCTTCATCTTTGCCAGAACAAATTGTTTATCATCAGTCTATCAGAAGCTTGTAGTTTGTCAAAAGCCCAGATAAATGTCTTCTGGGAATTATAAAATGTTGTAGAAACAAGTTGAATAAATTGCAAACTGTTGACAGTAATGCTTTCTCCTTTTATTCAGTTTACTTTGCTAATCTTTGCTAATCTTCATTCATTATCTTGCAAATTATTGTTCCATATTGGCCAGTTTCTGTAAGGGTCTTCCAGATTACTCTGGGAAGCCCACAAACCAGGCACAAAGGCAATTAGCTATGCCCCTCTGTTTGTTCCCAATGTAATTTTGCTAAAGTTATTTACGTATGATACATTGGAGATTCTCTTTTGGAGGAGGCTGTCAATATTTAGTTTCTTCTGTTAGCTTTCTGTCACCTGAGCTCTCTCCAGATATATGGACTTCATTTCTCTGAATTCTCAATAATTGTCAGACTGGGCAATTGTAGGAATTGAATGATACCCAGGCTCTTGAAAACAATTGATTTATAAAATTAGATGAGTTATCAATAAAGCAACAACAATAGCACTTGTGGTGGGTGATGGTGAGAATACTCCACATGACTCCAAACCCCAAAAACTTTAACCTTAGACAGTCTACTATTGACCTAACCCCCTTCCTATCGTCCCTGTCCTATTGTTTTTTTTTATTTTCCTTATAAGTATCTATCTCATGTATTCAAAACTATATTTATTCTTATACCTGTATCTTATAAGCGATTGACAAATTAAATAGATACGAAATACTAAAACTTCTGAAAAAGTGATTGGGTGATTGCACGCGCATGTTTAGGGGAAGCACACATTGCCTTCTGCATGCTGGCATGCAAGCATGAGTGTGCAAGCACAGACACAATTTTTGGCACAGGAGCCCAAAAAGGTTAATTACCACTGGTATAGGGTCTCCTAGTTTTGACTAGAAGACTTCCCAAGTCTCTTCCAGCACAATTCTATTCTGAGATTCTGAAAGATTATTATGGCACTGGGCAGCTGCAAAATTTTATTAGGTTCCATAAGCAATCATATTTTTCTGGATTAAATCAGCACCCATTCTTTCTTGATGTCCTCATGAGCACAGAGTCGGCAGCGGAAGAAAATATTACCTAGAGATTCTATTAATGGAGTTTTGATTGAGCAACCACAGGCCATTCTGTTTTCTGATTTACTGCCTCCACACAGTGCATATTTGGACTTGCCACACAACCATTAAACATACTTATCTGACATTTGTAGTGATTACTTAATGTTAAAGTATTTACCATATAATTGGCAACAATTAATATAAGCTGCTGTTATGTTAAATTACATCATGTAATTTGCCACTTAGGGGTTGTTTTTTTTTTTTTGTATTGAGTATTTATCAACTAAAATATAACAGCATTTGAAGGTCATGGCATTTTCTTGCTATTACACCATGGATAGATTTTTCACAGAAAATTATAAATCATGAAGTATTTTCATTGCTTTTGAAAAACAATAATTACATAATTGTATTAGGTTGCTTCATTGAGTAGGAGGTGAGGCTAAAAAATGCCATTTGAAGACAGTTCTAACAAAATATATTGAAACAAATGCTGCGGACAAGAGAATCTACTGATATTTTTCATGCTCTGTTTAAAGATAAATATCGGAAATTTCTGTGCCTTGGAAATATAATTAAGATCCTTCCTGGTTTCTGAGCTTGGTGGTTTTCTTGCAAATGTTTCCTTTTCCAAACTAAGTAATATTAATGCTAGAAAGGAGAAAACTAACAAGCTCTGAGAGCACCAAGGACAACACAATTCAACCATGAGTTACAATTTTTTTCTTCTATTGGTACATAATTAAGAAAGACTGTTTCTATGAATGCACTGACATATTTCTGATACGGTTGCACATAGCAACATTCCCACAATCTCTGTATTCCAATTTTGTGAGTCTACAAATTCCAAAATTCCTCAGCGGATTACTGATGGTCATACCAACAGAGAATTTGGGACTCAAAGTCTAACCGTATAGAGGGAAGCTAGTATTGACAACAAATAATAAAGTCCAACTGTAACTGTACCCTAAACAATCCAAATAGAGAATGTAATATGTATTTTCAATATGCTTAGATATACTTAGAAAGTAAATATTTTGTTTACTTTCTAAAGTAAATAAAATAAATAAAATTCTACAGTGGAATTATTGAGTCTGTCATTTACACCTCAAAACAGTCTGGTTTGGCTTCGCAACCAAACAAGACAGACATAGACTTCAATGGATAATTAGAACTGCAGAAAAAAAACAATTGCTACCAACGTGCCTATATACTGCAAGAGTCAAAAAGAGAGCTGTGAAAATATTTACAGACATCCTGGACATAAAATCCCTCACACCCTGGACATAAATTTCAACTTCTACCCTAAAAATGGGACACAATAGAGCATTGCACACCAGAACAACTAGAAATAAGGACAGTTTTTCTCCACATGATATCACTCTGCTAAACAACTAATTCCCACAACACTGTCAAACTATTTACTAAGGCTGTATACCATTGTTCTTCTCATCCATCCTATTACCTATCTCCTTTTACTTATGACGATAACCTTGTTGCTTGTATCCTCATGATTTTATTGTTTTATTTAGTTTCCTAGTATGATGTTGATTGCTTATTTAGTATCCTATGATTATCACTAAATGTTGTATCTTTTGATTCTTTTTTTTTTAAACAAATTTTATTAATTTTACAAACACAATACACAAAACATAAACTAAAACATCTTTTCTGAAGGCTGCCTGATCCCGGGTTAAAACTCTTCACACAGACACAAATTCAAACATCATATTCATTTTATATATCCTTCCATATCTTGTTATCATTTTCTTTTCTTTTTTTTTATAAACCAATTTTATTAATTTTACAAAAACAGTGCACTAACAATCAAAGCATAACAGCTTATAACCATTTTCAATAACATTCTTTGTCTGTTCTATTTCCAACTATCCATTCATCTTTTTTCTTTTACTATACTTCTCCTATACACTAATTGGAGTGACGCCTTTAACTCATTACCCTAACTTAAAAGTACTTCATATGACACTTAATTTATCTTGGAATTCTGTTTAGTAGATTCTAAAATTACACAGTAAATTTTATACTCTAAATACACATATAAAAACACAATCTTATATACCTTCCAGAATCCCCCTTTTATCCTTAATTAAATTCACCCATTGTCTCTGAATAAACTTTTTTTCTTTAGATCTTGCTTCCCACCATTGAGGCTTCTCCTCCCCCCCTTTCTCTCTTGCTTATTCTTCTCCTTGCCCTTTTTACCCCTTTGTCTCTCCTCTTCCCTTTTCTTACTCCCTTTCCTTTGCTTTCTAACCTTGCATCCACCTTTCCTCTCATTTTTCTTTTTTTTGGTTGTTTTTTCAAATCTTAAAATCCCCTTTTTCTTATTCTCTTTCTCCTCTTCCCCGGAAAAAACCCATTGTTCATCAAAGTGGGCTTCTTGTTCCTCTTCTTCTTTGTCCCAGTCATTCTGCTGCGGAATCAACTTTTCATAAGTACATAACGCCATTTCTAAAAATTGAAATGAAGTGCCCAAAGTATCTTTTCCATCTTGTTCTTCCTTTTTATATTTTTGATATTCAATCTTTAGTTCATCCACAAGTGATGCCATCCTGAAAAGAAAAACTTTCCCCAAAACAACCACCCAAGTATTTTTAGTCAAAAGTAATTCAAAAAGAAAGTTCCAAAAGTTAATACTTTTCTTCCTTCTTCTATTTCTCTTTCTGGGGTTACTGTTTAATCAAAGAGGTCCAATTACCCTATTTCTTTTTTTAGGATTCTTGGCAATCTCCTCCTTTTTCCATTTCTGCTCCAATATTTTTCCGCTCCCTTCCCACTTGCAACATCAATTTTTAAATGATCAGAAATCCATTCCTCTAATAAAGGTTTTCCAATTTCTTAAATTTTTAAGTCCAATGTCCAAGCAACTTTCAGAATAATTCACCTTCAGTGCCCAAACAAATTTCAAATCTTCTTCTGCTTTTTTCATGGGGTGGGAGAGTGAAGAAAAAAAAAAGTTCCCTTTAACAGCTTCTTCGCCGCTTTCGATCTTCTAAGGGATACAATGTATCCTCCAGCAATTCAGACAGCTCAGTTCCAGCAAATTTAAAGGATGTTGATTGACCCGGCTCAGTCAGCACTTTCACTTTTCTTGCTTCCTCCAGCACGATCTTACCCGGTTGCAGACTTCTTCGTGGCGGCATTTGCTGACCGCCGCTCCACTGCCTTGGAAAAAAGGGGTTTTTCAGGATGAGGAGGGGGTCTGCGACACCCCCAACACCCTGTCCAGCTCCCCTCTCTCTTCGGCTGTCCTTACAGGGCAGCCATATCCCCCTGACCCATTTGGATCGGGGGTACCTCGGTGGCTAGCACAGCAGGAATCGTGAGCGGTCGCGAATTCCTGCTGCCCTGAAGCCACGCAAAAACCGGAAACCCATCTTTTGATTCTTGATGAATGTATTTTTATGTACACTGAAAGCTTATGCACCGAAGCTCAATTCCTTGCGAGTCCAATCATACTTGGCCAGTAAAGAATTCTATCCTGGTTTCCGGTTCCGCGTGGCTTCGGTGGCAGCAGGAATTCACGACCGTTCATGATTCCTGCTGCGCTTGCCGCCAAGCTACCCCCGATCCAAATGGGTCAGGGGGATATGGCTGCCCTGTAGGGACAGCCGAAGAGAAAGGGGACCCGGACAGGGGGTTGGGGGTGTCGCAGACCCCCTCCTCATCCGGAAAAACCGCTTTTTCCCAAGGTGGTGGAGTGGCAGTCAGCAATGGCCGCCACGAAGAAGCCTGCAACCGGGTAAGATTGTGCTGGAGGAAGCAAGAAAAGTGAAAGTGCTGGCTGAGCCGGGTCAATCAACATCTTTTAAATTTGCTGGAACTGAGCTGTCTGAATTGCTGGAGGATACATTGTATCCCTAAGAAGATTGAAAGCGGCGGAGAAGCTGTTAAAGGGAACCTTTTTTTTCTTCACTCTCCCACCCCATGGAAACAGCAGATGAAGATTTGAAATTTGTTTGGGCACTGTAGGTGAACTATTTTGAAAGTTGAAGTTAAGGGACAACAGAGTTCTTGGACTTTGGACTTAAAAATTTAAGAAATTGGAAAACCCTTATTAGAGGTATGGATTTCTGATCATTTAAAAATTGATGTTGCAAGTGGGAAGGGAGAGGAAAAAAATTGGAGCAGAAGTGGAAAAAGGAGATGATTGCCTAGAATCTCAAAGAAAGATATATGGTAATTGGACCTCTTTGATTAAACAGTAACCCCAGAAAGAGAAATAGAAGAAGGAAGAAAAGTATTAACTTTTGGAACTTTTTTTGAATTATTTTTGATTAAAAATACTTGGTTGGTTGTTTTGGGGAAAGTTTCTCTTTTCAGAATGGCATCACTGGTGGATGAACTAAAGACTGAATATGAAAAATATAAAAAGGAAGAACAAGATGTAAAAGATACTTTGGGCACTTTATTTCAATTTTTAGAAATGGCGTTATGTACTTATGAAAAGTTGATTATGCAGCAGAATGACTGGGACAAAGAAGAAGAGGAACAAGAAGCCATCTTTGAACAATGGGTTTTTTTCGGGGAGGAGGAGAAAGATGATAAGAAAAAGGGGATTTTAAGGTTTGAAAAAACAACCAAAAAAGAGAAAAATGAGAGGAAAGGTGGATGCAAGGTTAGAAAGGAAAGGAAAGGGAGTAAGAAAAGGGAGGAGGAGAGACAAAGGGGTAAAAAGGGCAAGGAGAAGAATAAGCAAGAGAGAAAGGGGGGGGAGGAGAAGCCTCAATGGTGGGAAGCAAGATCTAATGAAAAAAAGTTTATTTAGAGACAATGGGTGAATCTAATTAAGGATAAAAGGGGGATTCTGGAAGGTACATAAGATTGTGTTTTTATATGTGTATTTAGAGTATAAAATTTATTGTGTAATTTTAGAATCTACCAAACAGAATCCCAAGATAAATTGTTATATGAAGTACTTTTAAGTTAGGGTAATGAGTTAAAAGCGTCACTCCAATTAGTATATAGGAGAAGTATAGTAAAAGAAAAAAGATGAATGGATAGTTGGAAATAGAACAGACAAAGAATGTTATTGAAAATGGTAATAAGATATGGAAGGATATATAAAGGTTTTGTTATGTTTTTTTGGGTTTTGTAGATAAAAGGCAATAAAATTTTAATTAACAAGAAATAATTTGGATGAAAAGGAGAAGTTGGGATAAGATATGAAATTAAATAGATAAAGTAAACATTGATATTATAATTGGGAATCATTATGTTCTATTGGTTTCTTCTTTAATTATTACTATTTTTTTTTAGAAAAGAATTTATAAGCTGTTATGCCTTGATTTTTTGTGCACTGTTTTTGTAAAATTAATAAAATTGGTTTATAAAAAAGAAAGAAAATGATAATAAGATGTAGAAGGATATTTAAAGTGAATATGATGTTTGAATTTGTGTCTGTGAGAAGAGTTTCAACCCGGGATCAGGCAGCCTTCAGAAAAGATGTTTTAGTTTTTTTTTTTTCTTTTATGTTCTGTGTTTTGTATGTTTATGAAAGGCAATAAAATTTTAATAAGCAAGAAATATAATTTGGATAAAAGGAGAAGTCTGGATAAGATATGAAGTTAAATAGATAATGTAAATATTGATATTACAATTTGGAATTATTTTGTATGTTTTGTTGGCTCTCTTCTTTAATTATTATTATTATTATTTTTTTAGAAAAGATATTTCAAGTTGTTATGCCTGGATTGTGTATTGTTTTTGTAAAATTAATAAAATTTGTTATTAAAAAAAAAAAGAATTCTATCCTAAAGAATTCTATTCTATATTGTCTTTAATTTTATATGTAATTCTTTTCATTTATAAAATTTCACCTCACATTCTGATTTTGGTGGTATAGGTTCTTTCACAGCACTTCTTTGTTACTAATCCTTTTCTTCTGTCATATACATACAAAAATAGCATCAGGTTCTTTGTTTCTTCCCCCACCTTCATTTGATGACTGGGTATTTTAACACCCTTGTCTATTTTTGCTTTGTTATGCAGATTTGGCTCTCTTTTACCTGGAAATAAATGTGAGCAATATGCATTAGCATTGATGATTAATGACTTGCAATGTAACTTTTCCCCCCTTTATTTGAAACTAATGACCTAAATAATTTTAGCAAACTTGCAGAACTGAGTTTTGTACAGTTATTTTTATTAGTGTGATGTAAGCAAGAACTAAGGAATGAATTGTGGAACTAAAAAATAATAGTGAGGAATGATGGCCAAATGTAATCAGTATCATGCCAGTTAAACCCATAAGCCTCTCTTTGAAATATTCTATTTATCTCAGCATAATTATTGAGCTTTTAACTCTCTAACAGAAACAAAACACCCTGTAATGATAAATAAAGGAGTAAGACATTACTATTGAGTTGTTTACTTGCTTCTGATACTTCATGGCTCAAAGAACATCATTTCACCAGGATTGTCTGTCCATAACTGCTTCATTGACTTCTTATAAGCTCCTCACTTATAGTAGTTTACCACCTTATGCTCTCCTGCATTCTTTTTAGATTACCTCTTATTTTTCTCAGTAACAGATTTTCTCCAATTACTCTTGCTTTCTCACTATATTTTCAAAATATCTTTCTTATTACTAGGCCAATATTGAATACAAGAGGAGGGCTCTATAGAACAGCTGCCCTCCATCTTTTGGGCACCGGGGACCGGTTCTGTGGAGAGTGGCTTTTCCACGGACCAGAAGGAGTGTGGTTTCGAATGCTGCCTGTATCCCATGGATGGGGTTTTGCATGCTTGCATGACCTGGTTTCTGGTATGCTGCAGACCGGTGCCGGTCCATGGATCAGAAGGAACCCTGCTATAGAAGTAAGCACAACAATACGTTCTGTCTTGCTAGAGAGAACTTTCTGTTCTTATCTATATATATATTTGCAAAGCTTTAGAAATTTTCAGAGGCTGTGCTACATTAAAAAAAAAATGAAATGGACAACAACAACAACAACAAGTCCAGAGATCAGGACTTGAAAATTGAACGGCAAAGACTCTGGCATAAACCAGTGTAGGTGGCTCCATTGGTACTCAGCACCCTGGGTGCTGTGCCTAAAGACCTAGGCAAGCAATTAAAATCAATTAGCACTGACAAAATCACCTGCAGAAGGTTCAGTCAGCTGCAGAAGACCACCTTACTGGGATCTGCTCGCATAATCTGCTGATACATCTCGCAGTCCTAAACACTTGGGAAGTGTTCGACTAGTGATTTGTGATACAAAACCCAACATAGTTATCTCATTTGCTGTGTACACTGTCATAATAATTTAAAAAGGAGGAAGTGGTGAACAAGACAATAAAGATCCAGCAGGCATGGTTCAAATGATTTAGTGTCATTTATTGGCTCACTGCAATTATTGGAAGTATCTTTCGTACAATTGGTTTAAATTTTCAATGAGCAAATTGGAGATAGAGCTTAGAAATATGACATCTGCAAACAGACTAGCATACATTTAAATACAATGGTGTTGCAGTCATGTTGGTACATGCAGAACCGACTCAAGGGTGTGCAGGTAAAAATATATACCATGAAAAAAATGTATCTTTCTATTTTATCTGATTTGATTCTCCAAACTTAAGTTTAGCTTAAAAACTGTCCAGCAATAAAGCATGGAATGAATCCCTCACAGGTGACAATTTATTATCCAGGAGGTCCTGTTTCCCTTTGGAATGTAGATAAATAGGTTCCTATTGTTCATTTAATCTCTTTCCTTTCAATCCAACCTCTAAACTTGTCCAATGATTGATGACTTTTATCTTCTTTCCTTTCTTGGATGAACAGGGAATTCTGCACCCATTGAGACCTAAGTTGCCATTGTCATATTCAGATACCTCTTGAAATCTGAATACCTTGAAGTTTAGGAAAGAATATTTTTGGTGATGGCAAGCAAGACTGGGGCTTTGCAACTGTACTAATCTTTCCCAAGTAGATTTTCTCAACCTAATGTTCTTCAGATATGACTCGGCTAATAAACATGCATGCCAGAACTAAGGAGAATGTAAGATAATACATTGGTAAAGAACCCAATTACAGAAAAAGCAGCTTTATACTATTTGCATGTAATGAAGACATGCATTGCCTAATTGTCAATCAATCAGTAAGAGTGAAAAGTACAGTATGTGGCCTCCTGATTAACCTCTAATCTGGATAAGGGGGTATGATTCTTTAGTAAAGGGAGACAAGCTAATGAGGACCAGAAGCATTATTTCCCATTTCATGATTAAATAAGCATTCAGAAATTGTCTTTTGAATTTTGATCTGTAATTGACCTTAAATCAGAAGAAAGATTTATCATTATCGAGGGCTTGGATACTACTCCCCCCCCCCATGTTAACGTATATTTTGAATCACCAAAGACATATTTCTCTTTGTGACATACATGGATTTTTACTCTGATACAGTAAAAATATATTTTAATAGTGTATATGCATTCCTCTTCAAAATTCATCAATATAGGAATTTATGGCATGGAGTACACTTAATTTCATGTGCATTGCTGCAGGGGTAACAAGCTGTTCAAGTCTCAAAATTATATTTTTTTTTCAAATTCCTTGGGGGAATGGCTGAACGGGGGCAGTTTAAAATCAAACAAACAAACACATATAACTGAGTTAAGACAGGGAAAACATCTCCAGTTCTGATGTATGGTGGTCTTGAGGCAATAATAGTGTTTAGACTTTATGAAGTAATTCATTGTCACAATTCATGTAGTTTTATTTTGATTTATTAATCATAAACCACCAAGAAAAAAGCCCCAAGATCTAACTACAATTGTCAAAGATCACATCTAAATATGCTACCAAACCTCTGGCTATTTATATAGGTAATGAATCAGCATGTCATCTGGGTGTTAATGCTGAGGGAGGAAATTTATATTCTTTATAGAAGTGCGACTGTGAAGTGTTGCATTTTGGAACACGGCTTGTTTGTAATATCAATGACCTCCCATTCACCAAGTGATCCAAACCATCTTATAACTTATATATGCACAAATAAGTAATATGTCCTTGAGTGCCCTAGTTTTGCAATGTTACCTCCTAGGTTGTAGATCCTGATGAGAAAGCAGGTGTTAACCTAGAACTTAAAACTTAATGCATCCTTAATGAACCAGTGAATAGGAGGACAGATTATTGCCAGTGGAGAAATTGTCTGCCTATCCTGAATTAATAGCTACAACTCAATATTATTTTTGTTAAGTACTTGGACATGGGTCGGAGTAAATGGAGACAGCCTCTGAATGTGAACTTTCAGCTCTTTATTGCATAGTGACTTCTCTCAACAACAACAGTGAACTCTGCCTTATATAGGCAACCCTTGTGAGAGTTGTCCAATAGCGAGCTATGAACGCTAGCTCTTTTAACCAATAATAATCCTCTGTTAAGGGCCAATCGGATTCCTAAGAACTAACCAATCCGATCTGGCCGCCTAACAGCCAATCAGAAGTGCAGGGCCAGAACCCTGCACTTTACCTCAAGCTCATACTTTTATTAACTATGGTACATACACAACAATTTTCCTGAACCAAATCATTGATATGTTTTAGGTAGATATTTAGCAGTTGGCTTGTCCAGATCACTGCTGTGAAACAGATCCTCAAAGTTGGCCTTCAATGGCTTTCAAGTCTGGTCTGTTCTGAATCAGAAATATGAGTGTGTGTGCACACCCATGACCTAGCTTCTTTGTCATTAGGCTAATTATGAACTCAGTTCCAGGCAAATGTATGTTTAGAGTGCACGAAGAATGCAGAAAATTTGTTTGAATCATAATCATATTTGTTATGAAAGGTAGAAAGCTATTAGTCAATATCAGAAGGCTGCAGCTAAAGCTGCATCTGCTCTGGAAACCAATGCAGTGTCTTGGACCAGTATTGATTAGATTCTACCAGTTGTAAATTCTGCCTCACCTTGTAAACAATGCTGCTGGCATGTAGGGGAATGAGAGTGTCTTTTGTGCCCAGCTTACATTTGGATCTTGAACTGAATCTACTCTAACTGCAAGATTATAGATACTTGCAAGGATGCAATTACACAGAGTCTTATGAACTCTGTGCGATCTTTGATTGTCAGCTGCAAAGGAGCCATCCACTGTCAAGTTAGCCTTGCTTTCAGTGACTGTCTGTTAATCATCTTGACTATCATTGAGCATTTTAGAACCTGAGTAGACATCTTTAGTTTCCGCATCTATTCATATTATTTTATTATTTATTTGATTATTTGAATCACTTACAAGATAATAGGTATAAGAATAAACATCCAGTGTGTCAGTTGGTTCATCATTTTTGTGCATTCATTCTGTAGTCTCAATTACAATTATGTTACATAACAACTCATATTGTCAATCCAAACTTATATATCCTAATATCACTAAAAAAAGAAGTTTTTGACTATATTTTTAATCATTCATGCTTTATGAGCTAACAATACTTTAAACCAGTTTACTCTATAACAAATCATATAATCATATCAAATCAATCCTAAAAAACCCTTTATAAATATAATGTCAAATAACAAAATAATAGCAAAATAGCAAAATAAAGATATTCCTTACTGTCTAGCATTCTAAATATTCTATTATCGTATTTTATCATCTAGCCATTAATAAAAAAGATTCCAAATTTCATAAATTTGTTTATCCTCTTGCTCTCTAATTTCAAATGTCAATCTACTCATCTCAGCACATTCCAATATTTTCTTAATAATTTCTTCCTGTAATGGTATTTTCTCATTCTTCCAATTTTTAGCAAATACAATCCTAGCTGCTGTTAAACCCCTCCCCTTATCTTGATGTGTATTTAGTAAAACAAAAGTCAGTATGTTAATTCCCCACCACCCCTTCTGTAGAAACGATCTTTTTCACAGTTTCCCAGGGCATACCTAATTTCCCTCCACCCCCTTTTTAGAACGAACTTTTCCAGAGATTCCCAGGACACATCTCACCATGGAATTTTTATGATCTTCTCATCTCCTGGCTGTGCCCTTTAGAGGTGATAAGTTCCGGCTGTCTGGCTTTTTCTCCCTCCATTGTATCATGTGTGGGTCATACAAATTTGATATAAGATTAAATATATTCAGGTTACATCAAGAAAGGATTTCTTTATCAGCCTCCCCTCCCCCTTTTCTTCTTCCACTGAAGAAATGACAAATACACAGATCTGACACTAAGGTCCATTCTGAGTCTCTTGCACTACTCACTCTCCAATTTGAGCTATGTATTTGCTTATCTAACCATTGCCTAGTCATTATCCCTTTGCACTGTCTCCCAAGTCATTATCCCTTTGCACTGTCTCCCAAGACTATTTCTACATACCACAGAACTCAGGGTTTTGTGTTGGACAATTACATCATATGATTTCTCTCTTATGGCTTTTCAATTTATCTTCCTGATGAAACAGCATTAAATGTGTGAAGAAGAAGAAGTAAAAAAACAAAACAAACCTAATAGTTATGCATTTAGATTCATTTTCTTTTTTGCAAGAGAGGGATGTATGTGGAAGATGTTTTTCCCTTTAGCTTGTAATTTGCATAGTTATTTTTCTTTTATCAGCATAACTGTTCTTAGCAAGGATGCAAAATGTGCAGGTAGAATAGTATATTAAATTAGGGTTTCTTTTGGAGTATGTGAACGTGCAAAATGCCTGTGTTGTGAGAAACCAAATGAACATAGACATTCCAATCATGAACACACTGTATACATTGTCTGTTATTCTTATTAATGAGCTAATCAGAATTGCGTCCAATTTCTGTCACTTTGAAGTGCCCAATTAATCAGCAACAAAGGGGTAATGTTGTTACTGTAATTGGTTTTATTCCTTTGATTTAGCACCAGAGATCGTCCAAATTAAAGCAGATGAACTAAAAAATTTTAAAAATATTTTTTTCCGGTTTGAAGAACTCTATACTTATGATCTCACTTTGTTTCAGGTAATATTATGTCATAACAGTCTGCTAAATAACGATTTGTATTGATATATCACCGGTTTGTTGATATGGAGTAATTTAAAGACATTGGGGTTTTTTAATGTTTTAAAAACAATTAGTTTTATAATTTTCTATGTAATGTAGAAAGGTAGCAGTAGACTAGCCTAAATAAGATGTGTCTAGATCAGACCTGGACATTTTATAGCCTATGGGCCACATCTGGCCCTTTGGGTTTCCCTGTCCGGCTCGTGGTGTTGATGATATCAGCTGTGGGGGCAGGGGTGGGAGTCAACCGGTGTTAATACTGGTTCGGTGACTACATTTTGAGCATGCATGCAAGTTTGGATGGCGCGCATGCCAGGTAAGGAGTGAATGGGTGGGGCGGGACCAGCCAGTGGCGCGATTTGCTGGTTCTCCGGCAGGTAGAATCTCACCCCTGGTGAGAGTGCGTTTTGCATGCATGTGTAGACTATTTCCTAAAAACCTCAGCTGTGTCCCCAGACAGCTGAAAAGCGCTTTGCACAGGTGCACGGCATTCGAAAAGCCTCTCTTTTCCTGCTTTTTCAACCTCAGCTGTGCCACACAAAGCAGCTGAGGTTGAAAAAGCAGGAAATAAAGGACAGGTAAGAGCCTGGGTGGGCGGGTGGGCCAAACTGCAGCAAACACAGAACCGGTTTGGTGTCTGCTGCTCTTCAGAGCTGCAGGTTGTTTAGAACCATGCAGAATCGGTAGCATCCCACACCTGGGGGGGGGGGCAGGGGGGTATCAGCAGTGGGGGAGAACAACTTCTGCATTGACCTTTCAACAACAGTACAAATATCTTACATAGCCCCTTAAGAAAATTAATTAATTATCTATGGTCTAGATATCAACCAATATGTTCTTATAAACTCTGGTTTCTTTAAATGAAATTTTAAAAAATCCCTATTTTGTTACTTATTTTTGCAATCGTATTTTACCTTTGTACCCTACTCTACTGAAATCAATGAGAATTGTATCACTAAGGACCATCACAGACATTTCCCTTCCAAAGGTGTTTATGTGCATATTTTAACTATGAATTTAGACTGTTTATAAGCTTGGATCAATTTTAGAGAGATGTACAATAATTCATGAATCAATCACTACCTAACTGGATTACTGGATTATAATGTGGACACTTGGATATGACCTGAAAGTTGAAAATGGTTAAAAATACTGCAGCAAGATTGCTGGCTAGATAACCTGACTGTAAAATATCAATAAAGTTGTATTAAAGTTGATATTAAAACTGTACCTGTTGTCGATCAGCTTCAAGGCCCAATTCAGAGAATGCTTTCCTTCCTTCAAAGTTTTACAGAATGCAGTACAAATAAAAAACAAACAAACCAGACAATGAAATAAATAATAAACCAAAGCCTTCTAAAACAGTACATACAAATGTGTAGAATTTGGGCATCTGTATTTTTGTCAATCCAAAGACTGATTTGAATTCTCCATGCTTGCTTTGCAGTTTTTAAGAATAGCAGGAATCAAGTTGAGAAAACCTCTTACCCAAATTGTGTCAGTTGTACCAAGTGGTATCACTTATCAAAAATGATCATGAGCACTTTTGGCTGTATGGTCTGGTCTGTGGTTTGATATTTTCCATATCTTGATATTAAAAATTTGTCTCAATCATTGGATGGCTCATCTAAAATTGCCATCACATTAAAAATTTCATGAGGAATTGCAATTAGTGGTTGATCTATAATTTAGAAGAACAAAATGTTGGCCACTGTGCTCCAAACCTTAACACTGTTTCTTCAGCTTTACAGTTTGCTTGGAGAGAGAGAGCACGTGTTAATATGGTAAGCATAAAAGTTTAAAAATCACTTGAATATTCTTATCATGACCTGAAGGGTGTTATTAGTCATAACTGTTCTATCTCAGAGGGTAGGCGCAAGAACAGAGACGAGACATCGGATAGTGACTCGAAACTCTTTATTAGTGACTTTAGGAACAGAGCTAAGAGGTACGGCAGCAGCAGCCCTTTCTATAGAGCTGGCTGCTGTCAAAGCGTCCAATGGTTTAAGTTTGCCACGCTTGGGCCATCCAATTGTGGCAGCCCGTTAACTAGCCAATCGGATCAGCCTTGAACGACCAATCGCGACCCGCTGTTAACGGACCAATCAAGCTTGCAGGATTACGAGCCTGCTGTGGAAAAGGCCAGTCAGGTTTGCAGGCTTACGAGCCTTCTAGTTCAGAACAATAACAACTCTGAAAATCTAGTTTGTACTGTGCACTGTGAAAACAACTCTAAGCATATAGAAGAAATAATATGCACAAATCATGAAAAACCACCTCACTATAGGTGACCTATATGCATGTAAATACCAACATTTCTTTAATAATAATAATAACAATAACAATAACAATAACAATAACAACAATAACAACAATAACAACAATAACAACAATAACAACAATAATAATAATAATAATAATAATAATAATAATAATAATAATAATAATAAATATTATTATTTAAGAAATGTTGGTATTTACATGCATATAGGTTATCTATAGTGAGGCAGTTTTTCATGATTTGTGCAGATTATTTTTTTTATCATTCTAGGGGAAAAATGCAGGTTTGCTATCTTGAACTCTTACCAAAGCAACAACCCTGCTCCAAGCAACTTTAATAGCAACTAATATTTGCTAAGTCAGGGCATATTGCAAAAGGAAGTTAAGAAATGGGACCTTTATAGATGTGTCTGCCATGTGTTTACTAAAATATGTCACCATTTCATTCAGTCAATGATCACTTGTAGTTTCTCGGACCATAGTTTTATTGTTTGTGCTCCAAAAAAATAATAATAATAATTTAAGGAATAATTCCCAGGTTACATTTAAATAACTTTGAAAGTTTTGGCATGTCCTTCTATCAACATTCTGTTAGCCTCATCTAATCATTAGATTTTAGTTTGGTTTTTGACTAGCATAAAATAAGCAAAGTACAAAGTTAATCATAAAACTATAAAACATCTCTACAACATAGAATTATTCTACCATTCTAAGATTATAAAATAAAATTTATTATTATGTGTACTTATAGGACTAAGTTCAAAAATATATTTATTTATTTTACTTGTATGCTGCTTCCCAGGGACTCTGGATGGCTGACAATGTCAATATCAAATAAAATTATATCTCCCAAATCCCACACACTTATAAAAATAAAGCATACATAAAATGATTGTTAGGATTTTTTTCAAAAAAACAACAACCCCAAAACATTTGTGCGGGAAAACCAGCACTGGTTTTGAGTCTTTGCTACCAAAATGGTGTATCCAATAAAGTTTGACTTTTAAAGCTTCCACAAGTGTTTTCTTATTTTGGGTTCACTAGTCAGACAGTTGACAATTCCATCAGCATCATTCCTGACTACAGTAATGTTCAAATCCTAATAGCGCTAATATTTTCAAATGAAGATCTTAGGAATGCTGGTTATCCTGAAATTCAGCAACAGGAAGAGAAACATCTGTAGAGTCCGTTATCTGTTTGGCACCCTGATGTGTTATGGAAAATTGCCAAAAGCCACTTTGGTTTTGGGAAGACATAGTTTTCTTATGTTACAGCTTCACTGAGCCTTTTCAAATGAATTCCATTTTATATTTTATCATGTTTCTTGAACAATGTCTGAGATTATACATGTGCATGAATAAAACAGTTGCCTCATCCCTTCATCATTTTAAATTATTTCCTAGTTTCATTCAAGGGAATAGGCACCCTCCTACTGTATAGAATGCATCATGCTATTGGTCGATATCCATTGAATATCCAGATTCTACTTAGTTTTGCCTGTTACTTTCATTAGTTCTGGTTGGATTTATACATGAAGTATTGCCCTGTTCCATATACTTATATATCTACATCCACTCATCTATATGCTGTCTATATTAAAATAAATTGGGTTCCTTTTAGCATGTACACATGGAAAATTTCAAATCCAAATGTCCAACCAGGACAGTATAGAATAGTCTCCACCTTCAATAAACTGAAAGGAGTACTGCATTATTCTGCATTATTACTCTTCCAAAATGACCACTATATCCATATTGAAATTAACAGTTAGACCATTAATTTGGAAATAAATTCTTAGTGGGGATTTGGTTACAAACAAATAATCTGATGTAACTAACCTGGGGAACAGCAGTCCACTGATGGCCAGACATGGGCATTCAAGGATGGCTGGTGTGTGGGGAAATCACCTGGAAATTTGAGAGGAAGGACTGGAGAGGGGCTTAAAAGGAGATGATCTGGTGGGAAATGGGGAAGAAGGGAAAGGAGGGGGAGAACAAAGGGGAAAGAGTGTGAGAGAAAACAAAAGAAGGAATGAATAACAGAGTTGCAAGGGTCCTTGAAGGTCTTCTAGCCCAACTCCCCTGCTTAGGCAGGAAACCCTACACCAGTGGTGGTAAACCTTTTCCTTCTGGTGTGCCGAAAGTGTGTATGTGCCAGCACCCATAATACAATGTGTCCTGCATGCGCAACACTTCCCACTGCCCTCTTACCTGCACTATGCATGTGTGTGCTTCCCAGCTGATTTTAGACCCGTTTGAGGCCTTTTTCGGCCTTAGAGGCATTAGAGAAGCTCTGCATCCTTTGGAGGCTGAAAAATGGGCATTTTGGCAATTCTGGTATTTCCAGAAGGCCCATTTTTTGGCCTTTCGAGGCTGCAAAGGCTTCCCTCAAGCCTCTGGGAGTCCCCAAAAGGCCTCAAATGGGCCAAAAATCAGCTGGGAGGCATGCACACATGCAGTACAGGTAAGTTTGGCTCCTGTGCCCACACAAATGGCTCTGCATGTCACCTGTGGCATGTGTGCCATGGGTTCGCCATCATGGCCCTACACCATCCCAGACAAGTGGCTATCCAGACTCTTCTTAAAAGCTTCCTGCAATGGAGCACTCACAACTTCTAAAGGCAAGCTATTCACTGGTTAATTGTTCCCAATGTTAGGAGAGGAGAAAAAGAAAAGGCCAACCAAAAAAAGAGTGATATGTAAACTGTTCCGAACTAGCAGGCTCATAAGCCTGCAGATCGGATTGGCCAGCCCACAGCAGGCTCGTAATCCTGCATACCCGATTGGTCCGGAAATAGCGAGTCGTGATTGGTCGTTCCAGGCTGATCCAATTGGCTAGTTAATGGGCTGCCGCGATTGGACACTCCAAGCGCGGCAAACCTGAATCATTGGGCGAGCTGACAGCAGCCAGCTCTATAAAAGGAGCTGCTGCTGTCAGGCTCATTCACTCTGTTCTGAAGTCATGAATAAAGAGTTGAAGTCACTACTGATGTTTCACCTCTGTTATTGCGCCCATCCTCCGAAATACAACATAAACAGTGGAGAACGACAGTGAAAAGTGGAAGGGAGAGTGCCACAGAGAAAAACACTACTGGGATGATTGGCAGAGAAAGATAAAGGCAAATGGAGAAATAGTGGCCAAAAAGAAAGCAGGAGAGAGAGAGAGAGAGAGAGAAGAAAGAGAGGCAGGGGAGGGAGGGAGGGGGAGAGAGAGAGTGTGTGTCAGGGAATGAATAAGACTAGGAAAGAAGGGGAAAAGAGACAGCTATAGGAGTTTACTGGCTTGCCATGTTGCCATCCTTACCAAGTGGCCTGTTCTTGGCAGGGCTGCATCAGAGCTGAGGGGGAGAGAGAAAAGAGAAAGAAGGGCTTACTGGCTTGTCCTTTCACACCCTCAACGTAAGCTCCCTACAAAAGTCTGATCTACTAATGGTCAAGGGGAATGAGAAAGATATTAAGAAGGCATTCAGGGTGGGCTTGGCTTACTGTAAATCTCTTGGGGATACACAGGGACTCATGACTTATGATGTATTTAATCCCTTCTTCAGCCTGGTCATCTCCTACATCCATGGGGCAAGTAAGGGAGGGAGGGAGGGAGGGAGAGAGAGAGGAGGGAGAGGGAGAGACAGACAGACAGGGCCCTCCCAAAAGGGAGCCAGGAGTGGAGGAGGAGAGAAAGATAGGCAGGCAAACTCAGCTGGGCGAGAGAGTGAGCCAGTGACGAGAAGGGCACCTGACAAGCCAGAGGATTGCAGAGGCAATCTGAGAGAGAGCAGAGAGAGCAGGTGACCAGGCAGAGGGGAGCCAGACAAGTCAGAAGATGGCGGAGGTGAGCTGAGTGCATGGAGCAAGCAGTTGAACAGCCAGAGGGAAGCCAGATGAGCCAGAGGATAGTAGAGGTGAACTGAGTGAGCAGGGGAAAGTGAGAGAGCACCCAGAGAACAAGTCAACGACCCAAGAGATTGAGGGGAGACAGAGACGTTTGAGATGCCAGTGAGTGATACATGACTGACAACCGAATTGAGAATGTGGGATGAGGAAAGTCCCAAGAAAGGGATAGAAGGATCTGGACATTAGCGGCCCTTTTGAGATGGCGCTACATTAAAAATTGGTCTCCATAACTATTTGTATGCAGCATGGAAGAGTGAGGAATCCTATGCTATGTTCCCCCTGGCTGGATCAATATTTTTTTTATATTGTTGATTTTCCTACATCTTGGTTGTTGCTATATCTTATTTCATGTGAAAAAGGGGGTCACCGTGCTTTTTACTCTCTCTATTCTCTAACATTTGATTTTGTGAAGACTTAGGTCATCAGTTAACTGCATTCCCTCAAATAATCCCTTGTCTGAAATCTCAGAGTTATTCTTGATTCCTGTAAACAAACGGAGTTTGAGTTCATAGAGGTTTCAAACAGAACATTTTTATTGACTCTTTTGGCTTCTGTATCCTTTGATAGAATCAGGCCTGTTCCTACACATTCTTTTTAGTGATAACACATACTTATCAAATCAAAGGATAAAAGGCAAAGGATATATTAACATCCTTTCTTATTCTTCTTATATTCTTCTTATATCTATCTATCTATCTATCTATCTATCTATCTATCTATCTATCTATCTATCTATCTTTGTAAGAGACTCTGTGGCACAGTGGTTAAAGTGCAGTACTGCAAGCTACTTCTGCTGCAGCCAGCTGCCTATAATTTGGCAGTTCAAATCCCACCAGGCTCAAGGTTGACTCAATCTTCCATCTTTCTGAGGTGGGTAAAATGAGGACCCAAATTGTTGGGGGCAATAGGCTGACTCTGTAAGCTGCTTAGAGAGGACAATAAAGTGGTATATAAGTCTAAGTGTTATTTCTATCTCTCTCTCTCTATCTATCATCTTTAGCAGTACTAATACTTCAAGTAATCTTGATTCTGTCCCTCTGTTAAAACAACCTAGGATTGCATTGGCTTTTTTGGTTACTGCCACAAACTGCTGGTTCATATTTAAGTGATTATCCACTTGGATTCCAAGATCCCTCTCTCAGTTACTGGCATTGAGCCATGTTTGACGTAGTCTGTACCTGTAGAGTTGGTTTTTCTTGCCTAAATGTAAAACCTTACTTCTCTACATTGAATTTCATTTTGTTAGGTATGACCCAGTGTGCAAGTCTGTCGAGATCCATCTGGATCTTGAGTCTATCTTCTAGAATACTGGCTATTGACAGCTGAGTTCCTCTTCTATTCCCTCAAGAATATAAGAAGATGATAGTATTAGTACTGCTTTCCAAAGTACAGCCACACTTTTCTTGTTGGAGCAATGTGATGACAATGTGATCTGATGGTGGATTTATCTTTGTCTCTCTGTCATCAGTTCATGCCCTGGTGACTTTGACATTCTCTCACATTGTCCACTTTGGATGTATTCAAACAGTTTATTATGGATCCCAT
The DNA here is from genome assembly GCA_033807585.1 of Hydrophis major. NCBI lineage: Eukaryota > Metazoa > Chordata > Lepidosauria > Squamata > Elapidae > Hydrophis > Hydrophis major. Next base: position 83,557,393 of record CM066333.1, read on the forward strand.
TGGCTAAATAATTTTGGCTGGTGGTTTCCAGAAGGAAAGCCTTCTCTGCAGGGGTGGAATTCAAAAATCCCAGCAACCAGTTCGCTGTCCGGTTGCTGGGTAGGCATGGCCATGGTGGACAGGGCCTACCAGAACTTCCTGTTTCTGGCTTCTGGTGAACCTCCAGAGCCCAGGGAGCCCATTTTCGCCCTCCCAAGGGTCCAGAGGCTTCCCCCGAGCCTCTGGGAGGGCGAAAACAGTCTCCCTTGGGCTCTAGAGGTGCACCAGCATCCAGAAATAGGCCCATATTGCAACTTCTGATTTTTTCAGGAAGGCTGTTTTTTGCCCTCCCAAAGGTCCAGAGGCCTCCCTCTGGCCTCTGGGAGGGCGAAAATTGCCTCTCCTGGTCTCTGGATGCCCTCCGGAAGCTGGAAACAGGCCCATTTTGCGACTTCTGGAAGGCTTGTTGTTCCCCCTCCCAGAGCCTCCATGTGAAAATGGGCCACATGGACACTCCTGGAAGGTGAGGGGCAGGAGGGGCGGGACCAGCCGATTGGTTGAAATATTAGTTCAGTGATCCATCTGTAACCTTAACATCCAGTTCGCCGAAACCAGTCCAAACCAGTAAAATCCCACCCCTGCTTCTCTGTTATTGCCCCCATCCATAGAACATCTTGCCCCCTGACTGCCTCTCCTTTTCTGGCCTTATGAAAGGACATTAAGACCTGGCCCTGTCCACCAGCATGAGGATCCAGTAATGATGCTGGTTGGTGGCTAGAGAGCACTCTCTCCATTTTTCAATTTTATTTTTTTTCTTTAGGATGTTATGGTTTTTATCTGTAAACTGTGCAGAGTCACTTAGATAGTGAAATGGGAAGCATATTTGATAAACAAACAAACAATGAAACTGTTGTGTCCGCGAAATGATGCCAGGAGTCAGTGACTTCATATCATGCTCTTTTATTAAGGTAGGAACCGAACTGGCTCTTCACAAAAGGTTCGCGGCTTTTATTCTTTCAGCCGCAGCGGTTGCAGCCAATGGCACCGCTTTGAATCTCCCGCGATTCGAATGGACCAATCACGGGAGATTCTTAGCGAGCCAATCGGCGCGGCTCGCCTGACCAATCAGAGTGCCCCGCGCTTTGGCCAATCAAAGCGCGGGGATCTCAAGAATGCTAATTAGGGACAGAACACCCCTCCCCTCTTGGTTCAGTCCTTACGTCACGCAGTCACGCAGGTAGGTGGGGCTCTGTCTGAGCCTACTGGACCTGCGCAGCTCAGTCGTAGGTTGGATCCCGGCCGGTTTGGTCGGGATCTCTGTTGCTCCTGATGCCGTCATGGGAACCGGCTGGTCGGTCGGGCCGGGCCGCTCTCCGTAGCTCCGTCCTGGGCCTCCCGGGTTGGTTGAGCTGCGGGTTTTGCCACTCCCGCTTGGTCTTTCCGGGCTGGTCGAGCTGGCCTGGCTGTCTCTTCCTGGCGAGGGGTCGTGCTGGCTGCTTTCCGGTAAGTGTGGCTGGTTTATTCTTTGGTTTTGGTCCCCTGGGTATTCCCTCCCCCCTTGGTTTGGGTTGTGGGGGTTGGTTTCGCCTGTTTGTGCATCGGTGGTCTCTTGGTTGGCAGTCCTCGACCTTAATTGGTCGATGTGGCGTTTCCACGCTCGTCCGTCTGCTGTTTGTAGCCGGTACGAGTATGGGCCTGTTATTTGTGTGATGACGGCCGGTATCCATAGTGGGTCTCCCATCAGGTTTCTTGCGTACACAGGGTCGCCTGGTACGAAAGTTCGGTGTTTGCTGTTTGAGTCTGGGGGCTTCTCCGGGCTATACGTGGGGTGTAACATGTCGAGTGGGGACCTTAATTTCCTCCCCATTAATAGTTCGGCTGGGCTCTTATTCGTTGTGGTATTTGGGGTTATGTGTTGGGTGAAGAGTAGTTTGTTTATTTTCTTCTGGATCTCCCCATGGTCTATTTTCCGGATGGTTTTCTTAGTGAATTGCACCATCCGTTCCGCCCTACCGTTTGCCGCTGGGTGCGCCGGTGCTGTCAGCGCGTGGCGGATGCCCCTTTCCGCTAGGAATTTTTCGAATTCCAGCGAGGTGAATTGGGGCCCGTTGTCGGAAACGATGACGTCTGGGAGGCCGTGCGTTGCAAAGAGTTTGCAGAGTTCCTTGATCACGGCCTCCGTGGTTGTTGTCTTCATGTTGCTTCAGTTGGAGTAAGCGTCTACTGCTATAAGGAAGGTGTATCCTTTTGTGGGCCCGGCGAAGTCTATGCGAATCCTAGACCAAGGTCCCCTTGGGGTTTCCCACTCTAGGACGGGTGCTGTGGGTGGGCTTGGCCTAGTTTCCTGGCATCGTTGGCACCTTGCTACCCAGGTCTCAATTTGTTTGTCCATCCCTGGCCACCAAGCGTAACTTCTGGCCAGGGCTTTAGTCCTAACGATGCCAGGGTGCCCCTCGTGTAGCAGTTCCAGAACCTTCCCTTGTAGCTTTTCTGGAATGACCACCCTATCCCCCCATAGTATGCACCCTTTTAATAATGAGAGTTTCGTTTGGCGGTTTCGGAATGTTTTGACGGACTCATCGTTGTCCCTTTCCGGCCACCCTTTCTCTACCCAATGCAACACCCGCGCCAGACGTTTGTCTTTATTAGTCTCTCGGGCAATGTCTGACGCGGTTATGGGCAGGTTGGGTAGAGTCTCTATGCTGAGGGTGGTCGTCGTGGGTGCTGGGTCGGTGTCAGGTTCCGGTAGTGGCGAGCGGCTTAAGGCGTCTGCATGGGAGATCGTCTTACCCGGTTTGTGTATGAGTCCGTAGTTGTAGGCTGCCAGGAACTTGGACCACCTTGTCATTCGGGGAGACAGAATGTTCGGGGTGGCCCAGTTTCCTGCAAGGATTCCCAGCAGCGGCTTGTGGTCGGTTATGATGGTGAATGTCCGGCCGTAAAGATACTTGTGGAATCTTTTTACGGCGGCAACGATAGCCAGAGCCTCTTTGTCCAGCTGGCTATAGTTCCGCTCCGGTTTGGTGAGGGTCCTTGAAAAGAACGCGATGGGCGCTTCTTTTCCGTCGGGGAGGGTATGACTGAGGACAGCGCCGACGCCGAAAGGTGATGCGTCGCATGTGACGGCCAGAGGTAGGGTCTCGTTATACTGTATAAGGACGGCGTCTGAAGTGAGGAGGTCCTTTGTTCTTTGGAAGGCGGCTTGCTCGCGTTTCCCCCAAGTCCAGGTCGCCGCCTTGTCCAGGAGCCTATGCAAGGGCTCCGCCACCGTCGCCTTTTGGAGCAGGAAAACATTGTAAAAGTTAAGTAGCCCCAGGAATGCCTGTAGTTCTGTCTTCGACTTGGGTGTGGGTGCTTCTTTGATGGCCTTGATTTTTTGGTTTGTGGGGTGAATGCTGTGACGGTCTAGGAGGTATCCTAGGAATTCTACCCGTTCCATGTATAATTGGCATTTCTCCCTCTTGACTTTGAGCCCAGTCTCTTTGAATTTGGTTAGGACCTCCCTTAGACGACCCTCTAGTTCGGCTTGGTTGGTTGCCGATACTAGGACGTTGTCGAAGTAAGGTACCACCCCCTTGATGCCTTGCAATAGTCTTTCCATTAGGCTTTGGAATATTCCCGGTGCCACGCTGACTCCGAATTGGAGTCGGTTGCATTTAAATGCTCCCCGGTGGGTGACTATGGTTTGCGCTTCTGCCGTTTGCTCGTCGACTGGCAACTGTTGGTATGCCTGGGCGAGGTCGAGCTTGGCGAAAACCTTGCCCCCTCCCAGTGAGTGCAGTAGGTGTTGCACTACTGGGACGGGGTAGGCGCTTTGTTGTAGCGCTCCATTTAGGGTGGCCTTATAATCCCCACAGATCCTCACCGACCCATCGGGCTTGATTGGGGTGACTATGGGGGTCTCCCACCGGGCGTGGTCTATGGGCTGTAGGACCCCTTGCTTGACGAGCTTGTCAATTTGCTCGTCTCTCTTGGGTTTAAGTGCGAATGGCACCCGCCTTGGTTTCAGGCGTTTTGGGGGGACGTTTGGGTCTAGGCTGAATGATATAAGGGGCCCTCGGTGCTTGCCTAGGTTTCCGTCGAAGACCTCTTGGAATTCCCGGGCCAGTTGCTGCTGCCAGCTGTCGTCGGTGACGTGGTCGACTCCCGTGACTGCAATGCTGAGCGGGGCGAACCATTGCAGTCCCAGTAGGCTTGGGCGGTTGCGGTCAACGATTGTCAGGGGAAGCCTTTCGGTGTGCCCTTTATATGTGATGTTGAAGTGTTTGGTTCCGACTACCGGGATGCGGTTTCCCTGGTAGTCCTTTACGATGAGTCTCTGGCTGTCTAGGTTCCTCTTTTGGATGGTAGGCACCAAGCGCTTTATTTCATGTCATGCTATCATGGAGAGGTAGGACCCGGAGTCCACCTCCATTTTGCATGGCTCGCCCTCGATGCCTACCTCCACGTGGACCTTCCGGGCGTCATTGGTTATGGCGTGGCCGATGGTGACCGTCTGATGGGTCTCCTCTCTTTGCCGGTTATCGCCGCCTCGCAGGGATCGTCCGTTCTGGTCCCATCTGTTGTCCGAGGGGCGATCTCTGGTCCGGGGTGGTGTGTTCTCTCTCCTCCGGTCGCTCTGGTCCCATCGTGCCGGGCTGCGTTTCTTTTTTAGGCGGCAGACACGGGCGATGTGTCCCTTCTTGTCGCAATGCCGGCAGATCGATTCGAAAAACCGGCATTCTGACCTGGGGTGGTCGCCGCTGCAACCAGCACAGTTGGTCCTCGACTTACGACCCCACTGGTTCTGTGGGTCGCGGCCTGTCTGGAGGCGATGGATGTCCTCCTCGTCATCGGAAGTGCCCGATGCCGAGTGGAAGTCGCCCTGGTGGGTGGTCGTCTTGGGTTGGGCCTCGGCCGACCTCGCAGGGTTGTTGTTTCTGCTGCGGTCCCCAGTGTTCGGTCTGCGCATGCGGTCGGCGGATGTTCGGGTTGCTTCGGCGGCTGCGGCTGCAGTGAGGGTGTCTGCTAGGCTGATGTTGCCCTTGGCCATCAGCCGGCTCTGGAAGACGGGGTCCCACAAACCGAGCAGGATTCTGTCTCACAGGGCGTCGTTCAGGTTGTCGAATTCGCAGAGCCCCCGTAGGCACCATAGCTCGGCGACGAAGTCGCTGAAGCTCTCACCCGACCGCTGGTCCCGACGGTAAAATTTGTTTCGTCGGATCAGGATGGGTACCTCTGGAGCGTAGTGCCACCGAAGTATTGGCTCGAGGACGTCCCAGTCCATCGCGGTCGCATCGGCGGGTTTGGCAAGCGCCTTGGCCATCTTGAATACCTCAGTCCCGCAGTGGGTCATGAAGACGGCGTGCTTCATGGGGCCGGTGGTGTCCTTCAGGTCGCTGCACTCAAGGAACATGCGGAATCGGTCAGAGTACGATTCCCAGTCCTCGGTGGCGGGGTTGAAGGGTGCGGGGGGTGCGATTTTCACCATCGTGGTGGTTCGTCTGGCTTCCGTCGGACACGTGGTTCGGTTCAGGGTCTGGATCCCATCTTCGTCGCCAGTGTTGTGTCCGCGAAATGATGCCAGGAGTCGGTGACTTCAAATCATGCTCTTTTATTAAGGTAGGAACTGAACTGTCTCTTCGCAAAAGGTTCGCGGCTTTTATTCTTTCAGCCACGGCGGCCACGGCCAATGGCACCGCTTTGAATCTCCCGCGATTCGAATGGACCAATCGTGGGAGATTCTTAGCGAGCCAATCGGCGCGGCTCGCCTGACCAATCAGAGTGCCCCGCACTTTGGCCAATCAAAGCGCGGGGATCTCAAGAATGCTAATTAGGGACAGAACAGAAACAAAAATAAATCATCTTTTCCTGCACTGGGAAAACAGTATGATTACAGGATTAATTCATAAACTTTCCCCCCTGTGATGTTATGGATGAAACATTCTACCTTTACAAATCATAGAGATGAATGAGAAAATAAATATAATGTTTCCTGTTTCTCCTGGTGCCAGTAAGTTACTCATAAAATGTTCAATTTTAATACAATTTGTGTTGTTACTAGTTCTTTTATATTACAGTGAAGACGAAGAAGAGTACAAGTTTTTTTTATTACTCATTTTACAAGGCTTAACTTGTAATCTGCTCAAATGCCATAACTCTTACTTGATGTTAAAGGATGAAATTCATAAACTAGAGAATGATGTTCCATATTAAAATGAAAGATGAAGTGTAGTTTTTGATGTAAATGTCATTTTCACATTTACCAAAAGAACATTATTTCATAGATTCATTACAGTAGGTTTTATTAACATTATATCAAGCAATATCATTTGATGCCATATTAAACTCTCTAAAGTTAAAGAGTGGCACTACCATCTCAGTTTTTCCCCCCTATATTTTATTTTATTGCATCCAGCAAAAATGTCCAACTGCTTTAGAGATACATCACTGTAAGATATCTCTGTTGCTGTTGGAAAGAAAACAACTGTTGTGATCATATCGGCTGCTGTTTTGAAGATAAGAAATATTTCTCTAAAGGTGTAGCTTGTTGCATTTAGTTCCAGTAGTTACACTGAGAACTGTAATCTTGAAACCGATTTATGGGCAAACCCAGCAAATGCCACTTATATACTGGGAATGGAGAAAAGGGTTCGCTTCATAGATTTGCTGAATACATGTTTTTTTAATGGTCTCTTTTACCTCCTACTCATTATTTGGAAAATTCACTGTTTCCATAGGAACCAGAACCAAAATAGTCTGCAAAAGGTAGCCAAGGTCTTGGCTTTTTAAATTGCTGAGATAGTTAACCAAGGACCTGATGTGATCCCCAGGCAGTAATTAGCCATCTCCATTTTGCACTATAGTATAATTACATTAATGACGTTAAATATGCATGAAAGTAGATGTAGTGGAAGGGGTTAGATGGGAGGAAAATCAACTTATGGAAAATTTAGGTTTAGGTTTCTACTTTATGATCAAATCACTTTCTTGCCTTGACCCTTGTAAAAAGATTTCTTTTCATGGTCAGTTTTTATTCTTCCAACAATTTGTAGATGTTTCAACTTTGGTATATTCAGCCCTTCACTAAGTAATTTTTGCTATACCTATAATGTGACTGGACTAGAGATGCGATGGGAATTGCACTTTTATATACTGTTATCTCTAGCATATAAAATTAAAGAATTTTAAAAAGTATACTTTTATATACAATTATCCCCAGCAGAAAAAACATTAAAGGGAGAAATTAATACTGAAACTGCTAGACTTGAGAAAAGCTTCATACTTTCATCAAACTTTGTCTTTTTAATAAGTCATTTTATTTTTCTGCCCAATTTCATGTCTTTGTATCATAAATATCAACAAAGCCATTAACTAAGCCAGCTCCTTATATTACTGAAGTTCAGCAATTTGAGAATTTTATTTACACTGTTTGCCATGATAGATAGGTTGTTCTGTAATATAATGTACAGAAAAACAAGATCAGTTTAGTCTTTGGGTCTTAAAAATATGTTTTTTTTCCTTATTCCATATAATTTTTAAACACTATTTTTGCCATTCTTGTAAAGTTCTTTTTCTGGGGTTGGAATTGGTGACTCTTGAAACAAGAAGTTTATTTTGAGTAATACATTCATCTTAATAACTGCAATTATCTTAACAAAGAAAGGTTTACATTTTTCATCTTTCAAGATCTCTGTATTTCTCTCCATAATTGGAAACATAATTGTTTAGATAGAACAGAATTCTTTATTGGCCAAGTGTTATTGGACACACAAGGAATTTGTTGGTGCAAATTAAAGAAAAGATACATTTGTCAAGGGGATGGGTGATAAGGAATGATGAGAAGATGAATAGTAATAGTTGTGCAGACTTTGTAAATAGTTGGACAGTATCAAGGGAATTATTTGTTTAGCAGAGTGATGGCGTTCAGGAAAAAATTGTCCTTGTGTCTAGTTGTTCTGGTGTGTGTCATTTTGAGGATAAGAGTTGAAACAGATTATATCCAGGATGTGGGAGGTCTGTAAATATTTTCATAGCCCTCTTTTTGACTCCTACATTATACAGGTCCTCGATTGAAAGCAGGTTGGTAACAATTGTTTTTTTCTACAGTCCTAATTATTCTCTGAAGTCTGTGTCTGCATGTCTTGTTGGGTTGCAGAACCAAACCAGAGAGTTATAGTTATGGATATAATTCTTAATTGTTACCTATCAGACACAACCCAGTTATTTCATTAAATCTACTGGTATTATGTGGCAGACATTTTTTTTTCTGCCAATATGTCTAGAGCAATGATAAATGATAGGAGAGAAAAGTGAGCATCCTGACCTGTTACTTTTGCTCATTTGAAAATCTTTCCCACACAACAAGGCCTTTACTAAAACAATAGATCTTTCAGCATATCCAAAATTCATTGTTTTCCCTAATTGCTGTTGAAAAAAATCATTTTCAGACTAACTGCTAGCAATTCTCAATCATATAATCCATTTCCTGAGGCTAATTTGCATTGTTATCTTTTTAGCACCAAGTTAAGGTGGTGGTTGCTATATGCAAGGTGGTGGTTGCTATATGCCTGATTTCTTTTTATTGAATTTACAGCATGGCTTGCTGAAACATTTCATTAAATTTTCAATGTATTTATTATACATCGAGGCACATCGTCAAAAAAAATCTGGCAAAAAGCAAGAATGAGGATGCTTCATTTTCAACAGTTGATGGGAAAACGACTTTGTATCTAAGCTGTTTAATCATCTATTTGTTATTATCTTCATGTTTCCGTTTTATTTTGTTCTATCATTTTATAAATTATAAATGTAAATATGAATAAGTTCTTTATTTCTTTGGCTTCAGGCAATGCTTAGACACTGAAGTTTCCTGATGAGACTGATATGGCTATATTCTGATGGCCTGATTTTCTTCATTTGGGGAAAAAAAAGACTTGGAAAGCAGATGAAATAGAGGGGGGAAAGGTAGCCTTTAGAAGTTAGTATTCCTGGGTTTTATTGTTTGTTTACAGATTTTATTTTAAAAAATGATGTGTAAAAAATATAGTTTTACCATTGGAGAATATTATATATCAGTTACACAAGCCAATGGCTTCTTTCAATTTAAAAGTTACAGAAGGAAAACAGTAACTTTGTACCTGTTTTTTAAAACCAATAAAGTTACAAAAAGAGGGTTTGTGTGTGTGTGTGTGTGTGTGTGTGTGTGAGAGAGAGAGAGAGAGAGAGAGAGAGAGAGAGAGAGAGAGAGAGAGAGAGAGAGAGAGAGAGAGAGAGAGAGAGAGAGAGCCAGAGTTGTACATTACAAGAATATAGCAGGATCAAATTAATTGGATGTAGAAGGTACAGTAAGGGAAAAAAAACAAACAAAATTGGAATACTCAATTTTGGAGTACAATTAGGTTACTGTATCTAAAATAATAATATAATTGATTGCCTTCTCACTTTGTCGCTGGCTTATCAAGAGGAAAGCTTATCAGTTGAATAGCCAAACAAGTCTGACCAAGAAATAAACAAGACTACTATTCTCTTCCAGGAAAGGAAACAAGTATGACTGTCTTCATTAATTCTAATGGCTATGGAAATTACTACCAGCAGCATTTGGTACTAATATCAAGTATGGAGAAATACAATAAAAGAATTAACTATATTTCCCTTTCTTACTACATGCTTTTGTGTCTTAGCTTATGATTTCTTACTCTTTCTTACTTTTTCTTACTTTTGTGTCTTAGCTTATGATTTCTTACTCTCCTCATTTTGAATACATAATAACAGAGTTGGAAGAGATTTTGGTCCCATGGTTCAAGCAGGCTTACTCTGGTAAGGAATGATGCGACAGAGGTAGAATATAAAGTAGTTCTTTCTATATATTTTTCTGGCTGGGTTTTGAGAAGGATTTTGGCAGTGGTGGGATTCAAATTTTTTTGACTACCGGTTCTGTAGGCGTGGCTTGGTGGGCGTGGCAGGGGAAGGATACTGTAAACTCTCCAGTCAGAGGTGATATTTGCCGGTTCTCCGAATTATTCAGAATTTCCACTACCGGTTCTCCAGAACTGGTCAGAACCTGCTGAATACCACCTCTGGATTTGGGGAACGAATGTTTATTTTTCCAAAATAGTGAAATAAATTTATTTTAGCCTTTAGACCATGCTGGCTAGGGAATTCTGAGAGCTGAAATCCACAAGACATAAAATTGCCAAACTTGACTACCGTTAGACCGTCAAACCCATGTCATCACAGTGGCATCACGTGACATATCAGGACTTCCCCCCTTTGCTAAGCTGGGTGGGGTGGGGCCAGCATGTGACACATCCAACCTATGGACCATGAGTTGAACCCCCTGCTTTAGACAATAGTTTTCATGTGCTTCGTCTGTTTTTTTTTTAAAGTCAGTTGTATTTCATTGCCACACACAACTCTGGAGCTTCAGATTATCCATCTGTTCTAAGAGGAGAGAAGGGAAATAATCATCAGATATTCTGTTTATTTTGCACTGTTTCATAGTTTTTCTTCCCCGACAAATCAGATTCTTGTTTCTTTTTTGTTAATAATTTCTTCACAGGGGTTTGTTAAATAGATTGACAAAACATGCACTCTGTTAGAGTTGATTGCCTTCAGAGTGTAAGAAATAATATGTAAGTGGAGAAGGTGGAGCTTCGTCGCTGCGATACAGCTGCGATCTCGGGGCTCCGAGATCACAGCTGATATCTTCGCCCCTGGTCGGTCCTAATGGACCTAAACCGTCTCGTAGTGATGGGGTCAGTAAGGGGCGCGTTCTGTAGATTCCAGGGACATCGCAAGTCCCTGATCGATCCAGAAGAAGCCCTTTTGCCAACAGCGGAGAGGCAGCCATTAGGCTGCTGAAGCTGGGACAGCTCCGGAAGAACGAGATAGAAAGAAGTGTATCGGCTGGTGAGGATCTTTTTTTTTGCTTGGGACTTACGAACACTTTAATATGAGAAGAAATCTATAAACTTATTGACAAAATTTGATTTAGCAGCGATTTTTTTTTTTTTTAGTAATGTCAAAGTGAGGCTTTTTATTTTTACTTTTTTTTTTTTTTACTGAATTTCTATTGCGATCTAGTTAATCAGACTGTCTTTTTTTCTTTTATATTTACTTGCTCTCTCTTCTCCTTTCTGACTGTTTATATTTTTTAAAATAGAGGCCCCCTTTAATTTTTTTTAAAATATATATAAATATACATATTTTTTTTTTCTTTTTAGGCTTTTTTCAGGGGGGAAGAAGGAGGAGTGGTTTGAAGAAACTTTGTAACACTGCCAACTAGAGGCTTGAAGATATTCTGTTTGAAGTTGAAAAATATTCTGTTTGAAGTTGAAAAACCCTTGTTTGAAAAACTTTTCTCAAGGCTACTGGAAATGATAAAATAGAGGGAAGAGTACTGGAGGATGTTTATACAGGTGCTCTTTGGAACTTCTATTAATAACTGAATATTTGAAGTTTGGCTTTGAAATCTGTGGAGAAGCCAAATAAGAGCCTTGGATAAATAAAAGGCAGTGTGCGTTTTTGTTTTTTTTTCAATTCCTTATTAATTGTTTCATCCCTCCCCTCCAACCCCACAGCATTTTGTAATATTGATATATTTATTTTTTATTTTTTATTATATCTCATTTTTATTTTTTTTTAAAGGGGAAGTCTCAGAATATTCTTTTTTCGCTTTTTTTCTTTTTTTCATAGGGATGTCTGCCTCTTGATCTCTATTTTTGACTTATTTTTATGGCTATTTTTCATTTTCTGAGGTATTTCAATTGGATTAAGGTGGGAAGAACCTGAAGAACTCTTTCTTTTTCTTTTCCTTTTCCTTTGCTTATTACTTTTTGATATTATTGGGCTTTATTTTGTTTCTTTTTCTCTCTTCATTTTTAATTTTTACTTTTGAATTATAATTGTGTATTTCACAATTGGATTAAGGTCTTGAAGAACCTGAAGAATTTTTCCTTTTTAATTTTGGGATTTTTACTTATTATTGGTTTTGTTTTTCATTTTTTATGGTGTTTTCCTTTTTCTTAATTGGATTATAATTGGCTACCTCACTAATTGGATTAAAAGACCCGGAAGACTCTGAGTTATCGAAATGAGTAAGAAAATTTTATCTTCGGGCATCTCAACTTCTGCTCCTGTCTCCCAGTCATCTGGAGGATGAATCTCAACAATGGTGAAGCGGCAGGGTTTCGCGAACCTGCATGATCCCTGCCGCGCTAGCCGTTTTGGTGCCTCCGATCCGGACGGGTTTGGAGGATAAGGCTGCCTTGCAGAGGCAGCCGAAGATAGGGGGAGCTGGTGAGGGGTTTGGGGGTGTTGCAGACCCCCTCCCCAGCCAGCAAAACCCCCTTTTCTCAAGGCAGTCAAGCAGTGGTCTGCAATGGCCGCCACAAAGAAGCCGGCAGCTGGGTAAGACTGAGCAGGAGGAAGAGGGGAGAAAGTTTACAAGAGAAAGTTTTTTGGCTGATCCAGGACTTTAAGAGGCATTTAATCCTGAGAACTATGACTTTTTGAAAAATACTTTGTTTCCAGAGGAGGATTTCAAGCGGCAAAATTGAGGTGCTGAAAGGAAAGTTTACTCTCCTTCCCTATGGAATCAACAAATGGCCATTGAGAAACCTGTTGTTTTTTATAAAAGGTAAAAACTTGGCTTCTTGTTATAAGTGGAAAGGGAGAGGACAAAAAAAAAAAATTAAGATCTTGCTGGAGGAGATGCCTTGAAGATCTTGAGACTAGAAATTGATTGCAACAAGGCTGTAAAATACAGATTGGGCTTTTTTTCTTTTCCCTTTTACTGATACCACCCCAGGAAGAGAAAGCGATAACTTTGTGCGTTGTTTGGACTGATTGATGTCTCTGGGACTTTGAGGAATTGTTTTAACTTTTGAAACATTTTGGTTGCTCTAAGAAGAATAAAGAATGGCTTTATCTGATGATGAACTTAGAAAGGAATATCAAGAAAATAAGGACGCTGTGAAAGATGCTTTCCTTTCTTTAGAAATGGTGCTTGCTATTTATCAGCAAACACAGCAACAGATGGAGGAAATAGAAGGAGAAGAAGAAAAAAAAGAAGACATCATCTTCAGTGATTCTAAAAAATTAATTAAGAGAGAAGGGAGAAAGAAAGGAAGGAAAATGAAGGACTTAAGACTTAAAAAAAACACTTAAGAAAGGAAAAAAATAAGATGCAAAACAATGGTGAAGCAAGATAAAGCGCAAGTGGATTTAACAATGGTTATGCAAGGAATACAAGAACTTAAAATGAGTATTGAACAAAGAATGGAGAGTATTGACCAAAGAATTGGAAATATTGATGAAAAATTTGAAAATTTTCAACAAATGATGGTAAAACACGATGAGAGAATCCAAAAAATAGAAGAGAAAGACAAGCAAAGAGATGATACAATTGGAAATACCAATAACAGATTAACAATGATCGAACAAGAAGAAAGTGGGATGTTGAAGTGGGAGATGGACAGGTCAGAATTTTATCTCAGATTTCAAAATATCAAGGAAGAAAAAGGACAAAACTTGGCAGCAGTAATGATTGAAATTCTGGCTGGAGTCTTGGAAATAACAGAGGAAAAGATGATGGATGGAGTAGATGAGATATATTGAGTCTTCACAAGATATGCGACAAGGAACCAATTACCAAGAGAGGTCTATGTCAGAATCACCAAAAAACTATTAAAAACCAAATATTACAAGTGGTAAGAGAGAAGGGGTTGAACTACAAAGGCAAAGAGATCTTGGTCTTAAAACAAGTACCTAGAAAAGTGAGAGAGATTAGAAGAGAATATCGATTTTTGACCAAAATGCTATTGAAAAAAGAGGTGAACTATAGATGGCTGATTCCAGAAGGATTAATGTTTACATGGCAAGAACAGAGACACAGAATTGATTCAATTGTGAAAGCAGAAATATTCTATAAGGAATTTTTCGAAAGAAGAGAAATGGAGATAGAAAAAGAGAATATTTTAACTGAATTTGAAGAGGACCAAATGGAGATGGAAAAAGAAGAAGGCGCAATAGGTGGACAAATGGAGATCAAAGAACAACATGAAATAAGATCCACGAGAGCTGTTAGACCTAAATATAAAGCATAACCATGGGAGAAAAAAAGTTGATTTCCATGAATATAAATGGACTGAATTCAGCTACCAAAAGAAAGAAAACTTTTTACAAATTAGAGAAGCTAAAATTTGATATAATTTGCTTACAAGAAGTCCACATTAAAAAACAACATGAACAATTATTGATACGACCGAAGTTAGGGAAAATGTTTACTTCTTTGACTTATTGTAAGAAAAGAGGAGTGGTTTTGTACATCAAAGAAACCACTCCAGTCAAACTGATTTATACTGATGAAGACGGAAGAGTATTAATAGTTGAAATAGTGGATAATAATATTAAAACACTCTTGGTCGCAATTTATGCCCCAAGATGATAAACAAGAAGAATTTTATAAAAAATTACATATGAAAATAATTGAACTGGACTATGTTAATATACTTATGATGGGGGACTTCAATGGAATTGTAGACAATAAACTGGACTATACAGTAAAAACAACACAACAAAATAGGAAAACTCTCCCTAAATTCTTTTTCAAAATGATAGATGAACTAAATTTAAAAGATATATGGAGAGAAAGAAATGCTAAAACTCAACAATATACTTTTTATTCAGACAGGCATTTATCGTGGTCCAGAATAGATATGATTTGGACATCAACAGAATTATTATCTAATATTCAAGAAATAAATATTGAAACAAGTACATGGGCAGACCATAATCCAATGACAATTAAATGGAAAGGACAAAAAAGAAGATCTAGATGGACATTAAACAATACTATTCTAAAGGAAAAAGATTTTACACAATGGATGGAAAAAGAATTGGCCTTCTTTAATGAAAACAAAAAAGAAGATACTTCAATACAGAATGTTTGGGATACAATGAAGGCATATGCAAGAGGATTAATAATTGACTATACAAAGAAAAAGAACATTAGGAAGAGGCAAATGATTAAAGCTCTGGAAGATGACCATAAAAAACTGGAAAAAGAATTACAGAAGACGCCACAGAAAAAAAGATATCAAACTTAAAATGGACATAATTAAACATAAAATGGATCAAGCAGAGAAAGAAGAACTGGCACAAAAAATTAGAAGTGCCAAACAGAACTATTTTGAAGATGCAAATAGGCCAGGTAGATGGTTAGCATATAAGTTGAGAAAAGAGAAAGAATCAAGGAAAATATCACAGTTAATAGATGAGCATGGTCAAATTTGTTATGGTAATAAGGAGAAAAAGGCAATCATTCGAGATTTTTATGGACAATTATATAAACAGGAGGATCTTGATGAGGGAAAAATTAAACAGTATTTACAAAATGCTAACCTACCTAAGATACCTGATGAAACTCCGAAAATGTTAGAAAGTGCTATAACAATGATGGAATTAACTGAAGCACTCAACAGACAGAACAATGGAAAAGCACCAGGACCAGATGGTTTCCTGGCAGAATTTTATAAAAAATTACAAGAATCGTTGAGCATTCCACTGTTAGAAGTTATGAATGAAGTTATGATAAATAAGAAAATACCTAAAACGTGGTCAGAAGCTCATATTACACTTATTCCAAAAGAAGGGGCTGATCCATTACAAATTAAGAACTATAGACCTATTTCTTTATTGAATGCAGACTATAAAATCTTTGCTTCAATCTTGGCAGAAAGGCTTAAAAAATATCTAAATAACTTTATTCACTCTGATCAGAATGGATTTTTACCAAAGAGACAGATTAAAGACAATATGAGGGTAATCCTGGACACATTGGAATATTATGAGGCGCACCCTGAAAAACAAATGGCATTGATATTCTTAGATTCCCAAAAGGCATTTGATAATGTGAACTGGAGATTTATGTTATTATTATTGGAACAGATGGGTTTTGCTAGAAAATTTATCCAAGCAATAGAAGCCGTATATTATAAGCAAACGGCAAAAGTAATGATAGATGGAGAATTCACAGACTCTATCAATATTAAAAAAGGTACAAGACAAGGATGCCCATTATCTCCTTTGTTATTTGTATTGACCTTGGAAGTCTTAAATAGAAATATTAGAGAGGATATAAACATAAAAGAAATGAAAGTCAAAAAGGAGGAATTTAAATTGCAAGCCTTTGCGGATGACTTGGTCTTTATTTTGGAAGACCCTTTAGAGACAGCTTTAAAACTATTGGAAAAGATAGAGATGTATGGTGAGATGGCTGGTTTGAAAATAAATAAAGACAAAACAAAGATTCTGACAAAGAACATGTTATTAAGAGAAAGAGAAGAGCTGGCAGATTTATTGAAAATTCAAGTTACGAATAAAGTTAAATACCTGGGGATATATCTGACATCAAGATGTACTACACTGAAAGAGAATCACTATATTAAACTTAAACAGCAGATAGCATCCGACAAATAAAATTGTGTTGAAGGATATATGGCAAGGCAAGAAAGTGAGAATAAAATTAAAACTTTTACAGGATGCTAGAATTAGAGGAGGATTTGGCCTTCCTAACTGGGAGTTGTATTATCAAGCTGCAAACTTAATGTGGGTTAAAGAATGGATAACGTTAAGAAAGACTAGATTGTTGGCATTAGAAGGTCATGATTTATTATTGGGTTGGCATGCTTTTTTATGGTATAAGGGAACTAAATCACAGGGTTATTTTAGAAGGCATTATATACGGGAATCGTTATGGTTGAATTGGGAGAAAATTAAGAAACAATGTTATTTGAAAATTTCAGTTTGGTTATCAACTATTGAAGCTTTTTCGTATCCAATAACTTATAAGAAGGAACAAACAGTTAGATATGGGGAAATATTGGATGAAAAGGGTGAACTTAAAATGATGCAAAATTTAGAACAAAGTATAAAGATGAATTGGTTTTCATATGCGTAAATACATGCAAGGTATCTTAAAGATTCTAAAATAGAAGGATTTTATGATAAATTGACTGATTTAGATAGGATTTTGACAGGTACTGATAAAAAAGTGATTAAAAAACTATATAGTTATTTGTTGGAAATTAAATTAGAGGAAGAACAAGTTAAAGAAACAATGATTGCTTGGGGGAAGAATTTTGGATATGGGATTGATTTAGAGAAATGGCAAAAATTGTGGTCACAAAATTATAAAATGACAACGTCAACAGCATATAAAGAAAATTTGTATAAGATGTTTTACAGGTGGCACTTTCCCCCGACAAGAATAGCAAGAATATTCAAGAATAAATCTGAAAAGTGCTGGAAATGTCATCAGATAGCTGGCTCATATTACCATATGTGGTGGACTTGTGAGGAGGCCAGGAACTACTGGACTAGAATTCGCATATGGCTGGAAAAAATGACAAAGAAACACATAGATTTGAAACCAGAGATTTTTTTATTGGGAATCTTACCTGATATATATAATAAAAACTTAACGTATTTGATTGTAAATATATTAACAGCGGCTAGGATTGTATTTGCTAAACATTGGAAGAGTGAGAAAATACCATTAGAGGAAGAAATTATTAAGAAAATATTGGAATGTGCTGAAATGAGTAGATTGACATTTGAAATTAGAGAACAAGAAGATAAACAATTTTATGAAGTTTGGGATCTCTTTTATCAATGGTTAGATCATACAATATAATAATAGAATATTTAGAAATTTAAGAAATAATGAATATATAATTTTTCTTGGTTTTGATAATTTTTTAGAATACTTTATTAAGATAGATTTGGTATGATTCTATGATTTGTTATAAAATAATTTAACTCAATTATAGTTATCTTGCTTAAGTATGAATTAGTAAAATTATAGTCAAATGATTGTTCAATAATGATATTTGGATATTTTACTGATGATTGATAATGTGAGTTATTATGTAATATAATTATTTCGATGACTATGAAATGGATGCACAAAAGGGAGTGGTAAACCAACCGATACACTGTAAATTTATGAAGAATGATATTTTTTTTTATGTTATGTTTTATGTTTTATATGTTTTTGTCTGTCGTTAAAATCAATAAAACTTTTATCAAAAAAAAAAAAAGAAATAATATGTTAGTGAACACTAGCCAGACATACAATTTTAGACTCAAGATGGAGTTGGGGCGCACTCTACATTTAAATGTTTATGTATATATAAATATTGCAATATAATGTTTTATGGACAATCAAATTTCAGGCTTTTTCTTACAAAGATACTTTATAAAACCCCAAAACATTGACACATTCATTTCGCTCTCCTGACCTGTTGCAAATGAAAAATTTAGCTTCAATATTCATGCTAGAAGCATTATATTTGTCATTTTCAGTTTCCCCTGCCTATGCTTAGTAATTTCCACCTGCTTCACTTGTAAAACACAAAATATAGCATGATATAGTGCTACATATACCTGAGATAAAATCTCTTTTTTATTATCTTCTTTCAAATCCAGAAGTAAAAGGAACAAATTAAAATTGAGTCCATTGAGAACAGTTATGGTTCTTGTGAATGAGTAGTGATTATTTGGGAACAATCACTTTTATTCAGGATCAAATCATAATAGCAATGAAAAAGGTGCACGGGCTAAATATTAATATTGTTCACTGACCCAGTACATAAAAGGCAATACTTCTGAACACACATTTTGTTCAGAAGTAAGTATATTGTATTTCACGTATCAAATTCAGGCACCACCCATCTCATTCTCTAAAAGCTCTTTCCAAAGATCTCTTCCTTGCCTGACATACTAAACATAGGAAAACAAGTTTCAAAAATGCATAAGAAACATATAATATCAAAGTCAAACAATGTTCCAACAAATGATAATTTTTGTTCTTAATACTAAATTGCAACACTATGGCAACCCTATTTATCATGCTGCCCTGCTGAATTACAACTTCAAACTTTTAACTGCTTTATTGCTTAATTGGTAAACAGATTTTTTCCCCTGTCTAAAATTATGGCCAGCAGTGTCTCCCATTTGATTTATTATGGGTACACAATCAAGAAAACCAAAAACAAAATCTCACCCCTCACTTGACAGACAACAGCTTACTGAGTTGGTAGAATACCAACAACCAGCTTCACTTGAATGTAGTCTAGATTCCATAAAACAAAACAACACAAAGCAGCTTATCACATTTAAAACTCTCTTCCATCATATCCAAAATTTAAAAATGACTGAATTAATATCAATGAAATTTCATTGAGAATCTAAACCAGATTTTAAAAATAGCGGAGCTGAAAAATCTGGTGATTTATTCACATGAAACAAGAATTATTTTGGTAAACAACAGGCAACAGATGGGGCAGGGCTTTTATAGACCTTTATCCAAAAATATTTTGGACAAAGTGGTTCACCTATAAGCCCTTTACAGAAATACAATAATGTGTTTTCTAATCATTGTCTATAATATAGATGAAGAACAACATTTAGCAATTTTCATGGACACATTTTTATCCGAGATGTTATCATTAAGTTGAAACTTAAACTGCTTATCTTCTAGGTTTCCATTTCAATTCAGCTCAAATGCCTAATCTCATTCTTAGATTCCTGAGATCTACAACTTTACCATATTCTCTATAGTTCAAGGCATATGGCAACTGTTGAGTGGAAAACAAAGACACACAAAAAGGTTTTCCATATTTTTTTCTTTAGATGTTTCAGAAATGGAAGCTATTTAGTAAAATTCATTTGGGAAATAAATCAAATAGGATTTTTATTTTATCAGCAGTTTGTTGTTGCAGTTGTTTATTCTAGTTAGGTCCAGCTGATTTTGAGACATTTATGTTAGGAATCTTTTTATTGAAGATGGATTATAAAAATAAAATGCCAGTCTGATGCTTGTCCCGCATTGGTCCCTAAAACAAAATTGAGTTTATGACAATACCAAATCCCAAGTGAAATTCTTTACCTTTGTGGGATTTTGAAGTCTGTAGACATGATGAATCAGGACATAAAGAAATTATCTGTTTCTTGAAAGACAATAAGAAATGTATAGAAAGTATTTTTAGGTGTGGAGATATTACACTGACAACAAAGTATATATCTTCAAGATAATGTTTTATAAATTCTAATAGATGACTATGAAAATTGCAGTTTCAGAAAGATTCAGAAAGATTCAATGAAGACTTCCGGTTTGTTCCTCATCAGAATCAGAGTGGAATCTGCGATCATGTGCACTTTTGCCTGAGTTCACTTGCTGGAGGGTCCCGATTAGGACGAGAGCCACCCTGGTGGGGTAGTGAAGAAGAGGGAAATTGCCTGGAGAGTCAAGGGGAATCGTAACTCCCCTCCCTGACAGGAAAATCCCTTCCAAAGGCAAGTTGCAGCGGTGGTCCTAAAATGGCCACTACAAAGATGAAGAACACTCCGGGAAAGTAAGTTTTGTGCTGGAGCAGAGAAGTAGCAAGCAGAGTGTGAACCAGGCAAAGACATCATTTTTGAGGTATCCCGCTGTCAAATTAAAGGTTTATTCTGGAGGAAAGTGTGTGAAAGTGGTGACCAGAGAAAGTGAGAAAGAAATTGGATTTTATAAATTTGGGTTGGATTACTGTATTGGACTAATTTGGAGGAGAAATTTAAAGGAAAATACTTTAACACAACAAAGGTTTAGAAATTAAACTGGACATATATTGAACTGTGGGCACTTAAAGGACATAACTAAATGCTGGAACTGAGTGTGTTGAAAAGAAAAGAAATAATAGCTAATGATTGAAATTAGCAAACTTAATAAAAATATTATATTCAACAAAGAAAATTAAAGAGAAAAAGACTCAAGACTGCCACCTGATGGTACAGGAAAACTAGTATATTTTCTGGTCTTTTTGAGAGTTTGGAGTTTGGAACTTAAAAGAAAATAAAAGGAACTTTAATATTGTCATAGAACCACCCAGTAATTGGGGAAACAATTGGGAAAGGGCCAATTAGAAGACCCAGAATAAAGACTCCAGAGTATGAATTGTTGAAAATAAACTCAAAAGATATTAGCTGAAATAATACACTGGACTCTGGAATTGAATATATCATGTCCATCACGGTAAAGAGACCTGGAGTCAGTGACTTGGTTTCCAGCTCTTTTATTGGTCCCTGGAACCGGTCTGGTCTCGAGGGAAAAACAGCGGCTTTTTATTCTCAAGCCGCGGTTGGCTGCGACCAATGGCACCACTTTGAATTTCCCACGATTCATTTCCACCAATCATGGGAGATTCTCAGTGGGCCAATCAGCGTGGCTTGCTAGACCAATCGGATCACCCCGCGCTTTGGCCAATCAAAGCGTGGGGTTTCAAGAATGCAAATGAAGGTATAGAACACCCCTCCCCTCTTGGTTTGGTCCTACATGACGTAGTCCCGTAAGTAGGCGGGGCTCCGTACTTGCCTACTGGACCTGCGCAGTTCAGTAGTTGGTTGGCTCCAGGCAGGTTCGGTCGGGTTCTCTGTTTCTCTTGGCCTCGTCGATGGAACCGCCTGGAAGGCCCTGCCGGGTCGCTTGTCACAGCTCCCTCCCGGTCTACCCGGGCTGGTTGAGCTGGCCTGGCTGCTTCTCCCTGGTGATGTTTTGTGCTGGCTGCTTGCCGGTGAGTATGGCTGGTTTCTTTCTATTGGGTTTTGGTTCTCGGGGTATTCCCTTCCCTCTTGGTTTGTATTAATGGGTTCGTCTGTGTCTGGTTGCATGTTGGTTGTGTTTCTTATGGAATTTGCCATGGTTTGTGGTGGTCTCGCAGTGACTTGCTTCCGGTTGGGCCTCAGTCGCCTGTCCTGGGTCAGTGGTCACAGTGCGGTCTCCAGCATCCGGTCTCCGCATGCGGTTCGCTGATTTCTGGGTTGCCTCGGCTGCAGTGGCTTCAGCGATGGCATCGGCAAGGGCGATGTCACCTTTGGCCATCAGCCGACTCTGTAGGACTGGGTCCCGAAGTCCGAGCATGACACGGTCCCGTAGGGCCTCATCCATGTCGTTGAAACCTGCCCCCTAGGTTCTGCAGCTCCGCCACAAAATTGCTGATGCTTTCCCCAGGTCTCTGGTCCCTCCGGTAGAAATCATGCCGCTTGATGGTGGGGGCATGGTGGGGGCGTAGTGATTGCGGAGCAATGGTTTGAGGTCAGCCCAGTCCATCTCTTTGATGTCAGCGGGTTTCGCTAGGGCTTTCGCCATCTTGATCACTGCGGGCCCACAGTGCATCAGGAAGACATGCCTTGCAAGAGTCCCTCCATGAGGCTCTGGAATATTCCAGGCGCTACGCTGACTCCAAACTGGAGTCAGTCACATCGGAAAGCTCGCTGGTGGGTGACTATGGTTTGCGCCTCCGCGGTTTCTGCGTCGACCGGCAGCTGTTGGTATGCTTGGGCCAGGTTGAGTTTCGCAAAAACCTTGCCTCCCCCCAGTGAGTGTAGAAGGTGCTGCACTACTGGGACGGGGTAGGCGCTTTGTTATAAGGCGCAATTTAGGGTGGCCTTATAGTCCCCACAGATTCTCACCGACCCATCGGGCTTGACTGGGGTGACTATTGGGGTCTGCCACCGGGCATGGTCAATTGGTTGTAGGACCCCTTGTTTGACGAGCTTGTCAATTTGCTTGTCAATTTTTGGCCTGAGTGCAAAAGGTACCCGCCTTGGTTTTAGGCGTCTTGGGGGAATGTTAGGGTCTAGGCTGAAGGAGATGGGGGGCCCTCGGTACTTGCCTAGGGTGCCGTCAAACACTTCCTGGAAGTCCCGTGCCAGTTGCTGTTCCCACTCAGTCTCGGCGATGTGGTTGATGCCCGTGACTTCGATGCCGAGCGGTGCGAACCATTGCAGCCCCAAGAGGCTGGGTTGGTCTCGATCCACGATCGTCAGGGGAAGCCTTGCAGTGCAGCCCTTGAATGTCACTTTGAATTGTGCGGTTCCGACTACTGGGATGCAGTTTCCCTGGTAGTCTTTGATGATTAGTCTCTGGTTCTCCAATCCCTTCTTGTGGATGGTAGGCACCAAGCGTTTGATCTCTTGCCAGGTGACCATGGAGAGGTAGGATCTGGAGTCCACCTCCATTTTGCATGGCTCGCCTTCAATGCCTACCTCCACGTAGACTTTTCGGGCGTTTGGTGGTTGATGCGTGGCCGATGGTGACCATCTGGTGGGTTTCCTCCTTCCTCCGGTTTTCGCCACCTCATCGGTTCCGGCCGCTCCGGTCCCATCGGATGTCGGCTTGGCAATCTCTGGGTCTGGGGGGGGTGCTGTCCCGTCTCCGCTCGCTGTGGTCCCGCTGTCTGGGGCTGTAGGCCTTCCTCAATCGGCAGACGTGGGCGATGTGACTCTTTTTGTCACAGTGCCAGCAGACTGCATCGAAGAAATGGCACTCGGATTGAGGGTGGTCACCTCCGCATCCGGCACATGCAGTTCCCGACTTACGACCCCGCTGATTTTGCTGGTCGTGTCCTGCCTGGAGCCAGTGGATTTCCTCCTCCTCGTCCATGGTGTCGGAGGCGGAGTGGAATTTGCCATGGTTTGTGGTGGTCTCGCAGTGACTTGCTTCCGGTTGGGCCTCAGTTGCCTGTCCTGGGTCAGTGGTCACAGTGCAGTCTCCAGCATCCAGTCTCCGCATGCGGTTCGCTGATTTCTGGGTTGCCTCGGCTGCAGTGGCTTCAGCGATGGCATCGGCAAGGGCGATGTCACCTTTGGCCATCAGCCGACTCTGTAGGACTGGGTCCCGAAGTCCGAGCATGACACGGTCCCGTAGGGCCTCGTCCATGTCATTGAAACCTGCCCCCTAGGTTCCGCAGCTCCGCCACAAAATTGCTGATGCTTTCCCCAGGTCTCTGGTCCCTCCGGTAGAAATCATACCGCCTGATGGTGGGGGCATGGTGGGGGCGTAGTGGTTGCGGAGCAATGGTTTGAGGTCAGCCCAGTCCATCTCTTTGATGTCAGCGGGTTTCGCTAGGGCTTTCGCCATCTTGATCATTGCGGGCCCACAGTGCATCAGGAAGACGGCCTGTTTCTTTGGCCCGGTGGCGTCCTTCATGTTGCTGCATTTGAGGAACATGAAGAATCTGTCCATGTATGATTCCCAGTCCTTACTAGCAGGGTTAAAGGGCGCGGGCGGAGTGATGCTGGCCATCTCGTTGGTCTTGCTTCCTTCGGACACGTGCTCGATGGGGTTCAGCCTCAGGATCCCACCTTTGTCGCCAGTGTCGTGTCTGTCACGGTAAAGAAACCAAGTGATTTGGTTTCCAGCTCTTTTATTGGTCCCCGGAACTGGTCTGGTCTCAAGGGAAAAACAGCGGCTTTTTATTCTCAAGCTGCGGCGGCTGTGGCCAATGGCACCGCTTTGAATTTCCCGTGATTCGTTTCCACCTATTGCGGGAGATTCTCAGCGGGCCAATCAGCACGGCTTGCTAGACCAATCGGATCACCCCGCACTTTGGCCAATCAAAGCGCGGGGTTTCAAGAATGCAAATGACCGTACAGAACAGAATATATATATTAAAGAAGAGGATTTCAGCTATTAAGGAAGAGGAAAAAAAAAGAAAAAAAGGAAAAGGTATAATGGAGGAGTATTTGTTGATATAAGACTAGACTTACAAGACATAAGATCAGATATGCAAGATACAAGGGACATGATAAAAATTAAACTTGAAATGTGTAATTATATATTATAGAAATTAGAAATGGTGACTCAGCATACATAAGAACACAATAAACCAGAAGGGGAGGAGTTCTATAAAGAAGAAGCAAATTTAGAAGGACAAAACGAACAACAATTATTTAAGCATGGGGGAAAAAGAATTAGAATTAAATATTTGTGGTCTGATGGGAAGATAAAAGGGAGAATGGTTTGGAAAATGGTTAAAAAGAGAGAGAAAAAGCAGAAAATAGAAGTGCAAAAGAAAAATCAAAAGAGGGAGAGAGAAAAGTTTTTTTAAAAACAATTTTATTGATTTTCTACAAACAAACAAAACATAAAAACATCAACTCTCTTATATACGTGCAGTGTGTCGGTTGGTTCATCAGTTTTGTGCATTCATTTCGTTGTCTCAATTACACTTATATTACATAACAGCTCATATTGTCACTCCAAACTTATATATCCTAATATCGCTATTAGAAAATCATTTGACTATATTTTTAATCATTCATACTTTATGAGATAACAATACTTTAAAGAATTTATTCTGTAACAAATCATATAATCACCAGATTTATCCTAAAAACACTTTATAGATGTGATGTCAAATAACAAAAGAGAAAGCAAAAACAAAGATATTCCTTGCTGTCTAACATTCTAAATATTCTATTATTGTATTTTGTCATCCAACCATTGATAAAAAAAGATCCCAAATTTCATAAAATTGTTTATCCTCTTTAATAACTGGAATGAGAAAAGGAGGGGAATAAGAATGAGACAAAAGGGAATTAAGAGAAAGGACCAGAAAATAAAGAGGAACAGGAAACAAATAAGGATGAAAAGAAGGTACATTGTTTAAAGAGTGAGAGATAATAGGTTTTAAAAAAAAATGGGACAAAAAGGGGATTCTGCAGGGTAATATTGTGATGTATAAGAATGTATTGAAAATAGTATTCTGTAATTTATAGAGAAAACATAATGCAGAATCTGAGAAAAAATATATATATTTGTGTTTTATACTAGATAGGGAGATTGATATTAAGGAAGAATGAAGGTGGTTAGCTTGAATTACTAACTAGAGGAGACAATTATATTTACAGATAAGAATTGATAAATTGACAAATATGACAGAAAAAATAATAATATGAGAAATGACAATAGAAAGAAGATGAGAATTTTAGATAACATTGTAAAATAAGACATGAGAATATACTAAGTAAAATGGAAGGAGATATAACAGGATTTGGAATTGAGTAAAGATAACATTGTAAAATAAGATATGAGAACATGAATTGGGATTGGATAAAGATAGCTTAATATTCAATAAATGATAAGGATAATGCAATATGAAATTAAACAAATAAAATGAAAACAGGGAGAAAATTGAATAATGGAATTACTAGGCATGTTTAATTGATATGGTGGCATTTGGAGAGACTAAGGTTGAAAATAAATATTGAAGAATTATGAATTAATATGAATATATGCAATGAGAGATGTATGATACATTGATGCCACACTGTTAATGTATTGTTGTTCTATGTAGACTGAAAAAAAAAATGGGGGAAGAAAAAGAAAGACTCAATGAAAAACAGATGCCTTTGAATTGTGCTGGAGTTGATAACTTGAACAAAAAGAGAAACAAATAATTCATTGTGTGTGTCTGGGTCAATCTTGACTTGAAAGTCCAAGCAGTTTTCTTGGCAAGATTTCATTTGCCATTTCCTATCCCCTTGGACTGAGTGAGAAAGTAAGATCACCCAGTTGATTTTTTTTAAAAAAAGTGCTCACAGTCTGGCAGTTTCTAGACTGATACCATAACCATTAAAGCAAATTGGCTTAAATTCAATATTAGAAGAAGTAAAATCACTGGAAGGATATAATAATAATAATAATAATAATAATAATAATAATAATAATAATAATAATAATAATAATAATAATAATAATAATAATACTCTTGTACAAATAAACAAAGAAAGAAAGTTGTTTGGAGAAGCTTGTTTGGATACTTAGGAAAATTGAATTCAATAGAAAAAGAGGCTAGCAGAAAATGGCATGGTTAAATACTATTATTGATATATTGAGCATGAGCATCAGGGATTATTAAATTTTTGAATCTCCATTTAGTTGTCAAAGATCAAGTGAATTATAAGGTCAAACACATAGCAAGCAACTTTATTTTGAACACTACCAATTAAAAAGGCCACTTCTGTAACTGATAGGCTTTATTAATAAATTCCTACCCAATGTACTTGTTCTGTCCTAATTTACATACTCGAAATCCCCGCGCTTTGATTGGCCAAAGCGCGGGGCTTTCTAATTGGTCAGGCGAGCCGCGCCGATTGGCTCATTTAGAATCTCCCGCGATTGGCTTGTTCAGAGCGCGGGAGATTCGAAGCGCTGCCATTGGTCGCGGCCGCCGCGGCGAAAAGAATAAAAGCCGCGGGCTTTTTCCTTTTCGCCGGTTCGGTTCCAATCCTTCTAATAAAGAGCATTGAATGAAATCACTTTCTCCTGGCGTCATTTTGCGGACACGACACTGGCGACGAGGATGGGATACAGACCCTGAACCGAACCCCGTGTCCGACGGAAGCCAGACAAAGCACCGAGATGGCAAAAATCGCACCGCCCGCCCCTTTCAACCCCGCCACCGAGGACTGGGAATCGTTCTCAGACCGTTTCCGCATGTACCTCGAGTGCACTGGCATGAAGGACGCCTCGGGCCCGCTAAAACGCGCCATCTTCCTCACCCATTGCGGAACCGAAGTTTTCCAGATGGCCAAAGCATTGGCCAAGCCCGCCGACGCAACCGCCATGGACTGGGACGTCCTCGAACCTATCCTTCGGCGCCATTACGCTCCCGAGGTCCCCATCCTGATCCGGCGCAACGAATTCTACCGGCGGGACCAGAGACCGGGTGAGAAATTGAGCAACTTCGTCGCCGAGCTGCGGCGCCTAGGGGGGCTCTGCGAGTTTGATAACCTGAACAACCTCCTGAGAGACCGATTCGTGCTCGGTCTGTGGGACCCCGCGCTCCAGAGCCGGCTGATGGCTAAGGGCAACATCAGTTCAGCAGACGCCCTCACCGCAGCCGCAGCCGCGGAAGCAACTCGTACTTCCGCAGATAGAATGCGCAAACCTGACACGAAGGACCGCGGCGGAAACAACAACCCGGCAAGGTCAGCCGAACGAAAAACCGAAACAACCACACACCACGGCGATTTCCACTCTGCATCCAGCACGTCCGAAGACGAAGAAGACATACATCGACTTCAGACGGGGCGCGACCAACGGAACCGGAGAGGTCGTAGGTCGAGGACCAACTGTGCCGGTTGCGGCGGCGACCACCCCAGGTCGGAATGCCGGTTTTTTGATTCCATCTGCCGGCATTGCGATAAAAAGGGGCACATCGCCCGGGTCTGCCGCCAAAAGAAAAACCGCAGTCCACCTCGATGGGACCCAAACGACCGAAGAAGGGAAAGCTCACCCCCCCGGCCCAGAGACCGCCACTCGGACAGCCGATGGGACCAGACCGGACGATCCTCAAGAGGCGGCGACAACCGGCGGAGAGAGGAGACCCACCAGACGGTAACCATCGGCCACGCCATCACCGACGACGCCCGAAAAATCCACGTCGAGGTTCACATCGAGGGCCAACTGTGCAAAATGGAGGTAGACTCCGGGTCCTACCTCTCCATGATTGCATGGCACGAGATAAAACGGTTGGTGCCTAGCCTCCAAAGGAGGAACATAGACAGCCAAAAACTTATTGTAAAGGACTACCAGGGAAACCGCATCCCGGTAGTTGGCACCAAAAACTTTAACGTGACATACAAGGGGCACACCGAACAACTCCCCCTGACGATCGTCGATCGCGACCGCCCAAGCCTGCTGGGACTACAATGGTTCGCCCCACTCGACATCACTCTCACGGGAGTCAACCACGTCGCCGACGACGGTTGGGAACAGCGACTGGCCCAGGAGTTCCGAGAAGTCTTCGACGGAAGCCTGGGCAAGTACCAGGGGCCCCTTATCTCGTTCGACCTAGACCCTAGCATCCCCCCCAAAAGACTGAAACCTAGGCGGGTGCCATTCGCCCTAAAACCTAAAATAGACGAGCAAATTGATAAACTCGTCAAACAGGGGGTATTGCAGCCCATAGACCATGCCCGGTGGGAGACCCCCATAGTCACCCTGGTCAAGCCAGACGGGTCGGTGAGGATCTGTGGGGACTATAAGGCCACCCTGAATGGCGCGTTACAACAAAGCGCCTACCCCGTCCCAATAGTGCAACACCTACTGCACTCACTGGGAGGGGGCAGAGTCTTTGCCAAGCTCGATCTCGCCCAGGCATACCAACAGTTGCCGGTCGACAAGCAAACGGCGGAAGCCCAGACCATCGTTACCCACCAGGGGGCTTTCAAGTGCAACCGACTCCAATTCGGAGTCAGCATGGCACCAGGCATCTTTCAGAGCCTGATGGAGAGGTTGTTGCAAGGCATCAAGGGGGTGGTGCCTTATTTCGATGACGTTCTAGTGTCAGCGCCCAACCAAACTGAACTAGAAAGCCGACTAAGAAAGGTCCTAACTAAATTTAAAGAAACGGGACTTAAAGTAAAAAGGGAGAAATGCCAACTGTGCACGGAACGAGTGGAATTCTTGGGCTACCTCCTAGACCGGCACGGCATTCACCCCACTAGTAAAAAGGTCAAGGCCATCAAAGAAGCCCCCACCCCCAAATCAAAGACTGAGCTGCAAGTATTCTTGGGGTTACTGAATTTTTATAATGTTTTCCTACCCCAAAAGGCAACGGCGGCGGAGCCTTTACATAGGCTCCTAGACAAGGCGGCGACCTGGACTTGGGGGAAACGGGAGCAAGCCGCCTTCCAAAAAACTAAAGACCTCCTCACCTCTGACGCCGTCCTCATACAATTCAACGAGACCCTACCTCTGGCCGTCACTTGCGACGCATCACCCTTCGGCGTCGGCGCCGTCCTCAGCCATACCCTTCCTGACAGAAAAGAAGCACCCATCGCGTTCTTTTCGAGGACCCTAACCAAACCGGAGCGGAACTATAGCCAACTGGACAAAGAGGCTCTGGCTATAGTTGCCGCCATTAAACGGTTCCACGAATATCTCTACGGCCGACCTTTCACCATCGTAACAGACCATAAACCATTGCTGGGCATCCTTGCAGGAAACCGGGCCACCCCGAACATTCTGTCTCCCCGAATGACACGGTGGTCCGAGTTCCTGGTGGCCTACAACTACGAACTCATACATAGACCGGGTAAGACGATCTCGCATGCGGACGCATTAAGCCGCTCGCCGTTACCGGAATCCGACTCCGACCCAGCACCAACGACGACCACCCTCAACATCGAGACCCTGCCCAACTTACCCATAACCGCGTCAGACATTGCCCGGGAAACTAATAAAGACAGGCGTCTGGCGCGGGTTTTGCATTGGGTAGCAAAAGGGTGGCCGGAAAAAGACAACGACGAGTCCGTCAAGACGTTTCGGAACCGCCAAACCGAACTCTCGTTGCTTAAGGGGTGCATCTTATGGGGTGACAGGGTGGTCATTCCAGACAGACTACAGGGGAAGGTTTTGGAAATGTTGCACGAGGGACACCCTGGCATCGTAAGAACTAAAGCCCTGGCCAGAAGTTACGCTTGGTGGCCAGGGATGGACAAGCAGATAGAGGCCTGGGTAGCTAGGTGCCAGCGATGCCAGGAGTCTAGGCCCAGCCCACCCACAGCGCCCATCCGGGACTGGGAAACACCACGGGGGCCCTGGTCCAGAATCCATTTAGACTTCGCCGGACCCACGAATGGACACACCTTCCTCATAACAGTTGGTGCTTACTCCAACTGGCTGGAGGTAAGCGATATGAAGACAACAACCACGGAGGCCGTGACCAAAGAACTTTGCAAACTCTTTGCAACGCACGGCCTCCCAGACGTCGTCGTTTCTGACAACGGGCCCCAGTTTACCTCCCTGGAGTTCGAGAAGTTCCTGGCGGAAAGGGGCATCCGCCACGCACTAACGGCACCGGCGCATCCGGCGGCGAACGGTAGGGCGGAACGGATGGTCCAATTTACCAAAAAAACCATCCGGAAAATGGACCACGGGGAGATCCAAGAGAAAATCAACAGACTTTTCTTCACACAATACATAAACCCGAATACCACTACCAACAAAAGCCCAGCCGAATTACTAATGGGTAGAAAGCTGAGGTCCCCACTCGACAGGTTACACCCTACGTATAACCCGGAGCGGCCCCCAGACTCAAGCACGAAGTACCGAACGTTCGCACCCGGGGACCTCGTATATGCCAAAAACCTGACGGGGGACCCCCTATGGATCCCAGCCATCATCACCCAAACCACAGGCCCACGCTCATACCGACTTCAAACGACAGACGGCCGAGCGTGGAAACGGCACATCGACCAACTTAGGTCGAGGACAGCAAGTGAACCCACCTCCCAAAACGCAAACCAAGGGGGGAGGGAATACCCGGGTGACCGATTACAAGACAAAATAAACCAGCAGTACTTACCAAGACGCAGCCATCGCGACCCCTCGCCAAAAAAGGACAGCCAAGCCAGCTCGACCGACCCGGAAAGACTGAGCGGGAGCGGCGAAACCCATAGCTCAACCAACCTGGAGGGCCCAGGTGGGAGCCACGGAGAAAGAACCGGCCCGATTGACCAGACGGTTCGCACAGGAACAGGAGCAACCAAAAACCCGACCGAACAGGCCGGGATCCCGCTGACGACTGAGTTGCGCAGGTCAAGTAGGACCCGACGGAGCCCCGCCTACCTACGTGACTACGCAACGTAAGGACTATACCAAGAGGGGAGGGGTGTTCTGTCCTAATTTACATACTCGAAATCCCCGCGCTTTGATTGGCCAAAGCGCGGGGCTTTCTAATTGGTCAGGCGAGCCGCGCCGATTGGCTCGTTTAGAATCTCCCGCGATTGGCTCGTTCAGAGTGCGGGAGATTCGAAGCGCTGCCATTGGTCGCGGCCGCGGCGGCGAAAAGAATAAAAGCCGCGGGCTTTTTCCTTTTCGCCGGTTCGGTTCCAATCCTTCTAATAAAGAGCATTGAATGAAATCACTTTCTCCTGGCGTCATTTTGCGGACACGACAGTACTCCTAACTGACTTTTCATTCCAGTATAATGTTGCTTTGTGCATTTGAGCAGCTTTGAAACAACGAATAGAAAATGTCTCAGTGATTGCTCTGCTACCAGATCATCAAAATGATCATTACTGATTAAAGCCAAACATTCATGCATTTTCTTCCAAGCAGTAAACAGATTAATGCTAGTTTTTGTACTGAGATAGATAGTTGAGTTACTTGACAATTCCATTACAGTGGGAAATGCTAATCAATATCTGGTTTTTAATATTTTACTGCAACCCTGTTTTTTTTACTGGTATTTGAAAGATTTCATGCCAACTATCCAGCAAAAGCCAATATTACAGGCTGGCAACAGATTTTCAATAATTTTAAGTCAATCTTCAAATTCCTAACACAGTTCAAAGCATTTCCTCTTCCTTTCTCTTCATGTCTCCATTTTATCTCTCTCTATCTCAGCAGTTTGGGAAATAAAAATAAACACTCAGAACAAAGCAATGACTAGCCACTTCTGTAACATTGTCAAGAAAATTGCTGATATGCAACCACCAGGAGTCAAAATCTATATCATAACCTCTGTTTTGTTTTCTCTCTTAGCTATTTTATAACTAGCTCCCAAGTCCTGGATAATACGCAGTTAGTTATAATTCTGTTTTCCACACTTGTTAATAGAATGCAATTTTAAATTGTAAAAAT
This sequence comes from Hydrophis major, assembly GCA_033807585.1. Taxonomy (NCBI): domain Eukaryota; kingdom Metazoa; phylum Chordata; class Lepidosauria; order Squamata; family Elapidae; genus Hydrophis; species Hydrophis major. The sequence goes on from CM066333.1 coordinate 83,589,833, forward strand.
TTGTTTCTTTTTTCATAATCGGTTTGTGGAGGATAATCAAAGATAAAAATAAGATACTATTCTTAATCTTGTGAAACACAAAAGAATTTCCTCCAAATAGGAAATTATAAGGTCTATAAAAATGAAATATTCTGTCAAGCATCTTTGTCTCAATTTGCGTTAAGCCTCATATGCCAAAAACAAAATCTTGAGCCTAGCTTTGTAGCTAATTTACTCAGTGCGGCAGCTTCAAGAAGGATGCTGTTAAGAATGAAGCAAGCAAGTCAAGAGCTAAAGTTCCCAAGCCTGAGAGAACAGTTATGTCCACATATCTCAGTTGAAGCTGATGCCCAGCCTTAAAAAAAAAACACCTGGTAAAACATTGCCTCAGAAAAATAGGAGGACAGACTCTAGGGTGCTTTTTTAGCTTTTGGAAGCAGGTGAGGAAAAGAGAGCACAAAGTTGACTGGAACTTTATTATATGAGGATATAATAACTTGAAAGCCTGTCAAAGTTTTCTTCTTTACCTTTGATATGCCAAAGAAAGTCTTGTTATCTTGAGTTTTTGTCTCACTCTTCTTTCCCAGGGCTAAGTTGATGTTTACAAAACTACAATCCTTCTTTGAAGTTATTTCTGTACTCTTTTATATATTTAAACCCTAGAAGGATAGTTTTAGATATGGATAGATAAGCACTATTATGATTACTGTTAACTATAGAAAGCAAATTTGTCATATATAGCTCTGTTTTAATCTTCAGTTTAAAAAAAAGTTGTCTTTGAGAGTATTCAGCAGTGAAGCCAGGGCTTAAATAAGGATTAAGAGTTTGGAGATATTTTGGAGAAGAAGGCAGAGCCTCCTGGCTGAAGGACCATAGATCGCAACTCTCTGTGGCTATGGTCTGTGCTCTTTCATTGGAGAGCCCTGATCATTACAATTATGGGCTGAAGCTGCCTTGGAGGGGCGGTGGAGTAAGCAGAAGCCACAAGCCAGGTTGAGGGGAGCCGCATCTCCCCCACTGGGTTTGGTCTTTTTCCCCCTGAAGACAACTGCAGTAGTGGTTTAAAATGGCCACCCCAAAGAGGAGGACTCAGCTGGTGGGAAGAAAGAGATGGATAACATCTGAACCAGGACAACTGGGCAATACAACTAAACAAAAGTACCCCGGGATTAAGGTAACATGGAATTTTTAAGAAAAGTGAGCAGCAAAATTACAAAGGGACAGGAAAAAAAAATAAGAAAATATTTTTGACAGCTAAGCGGGGCGTTGAACCTTGAAAGGAAGAAGCTGGAATTAAAGATTTGACTAAATTGGACTAAAATATTTTGGGAATAAACAGGCATAAAATAAAGCTGGACTTAAGATTGTCAAAAAATAATAATAATAAAGTTTACAAATTGGAGACTGGACTGTGCTGGAATATTGAGGTTCGAAAAACCCTAAATAAAAAAAATAGGGGGAAAAGGTGAGGACTTTGTATAATGGAGAGTGCCACCTTTTGATAAAAACTCGAGCTCAAACAAAAGAGAAAGCATCCTGTTTCTGAATGAACTTGTGTGGATATAACATTAAAGAAATATTGAAACAAAGTAAGAATCTTAGAAAGTGAAAGCAGAACCAGAATAAAGAAAAAAGCAAGGGAAGACTGACTGTGGGATTGATTGATGTTTTTGGTATAGACCCTAGGCTGGAACAATTGAGAACTTTAGGAAATTGAAAGAAGAAAGAAGGAAAGTAAAAGTGTTTTTTTTTTTTTTTTGTGGACTTTAACGATAATAAAATATAAGAGTATGTAATGATGATATCTCTTTGGGAATTAAAAATGGAACTTAAAAATATGAGAGAATTATTACAGGAAAGAGGCGAATCACTTTGTTCTGTGTTAGAAAAATTGGAAATGGCGATTGAAGAACAAGAAGAAAGAGCTTCAGAGGAGGAGGAATTGACTCAAGGAGGAGACATTTTAAATGGACAATTAACACGAAGAACACTACAAGGAAGTGGGAAAAGAAGTAAGGTTTAAAAGTTGAGACTTAAGAAGGCAATCAAAAGGGGGAATACCTGTGAAGTCAGGAAAGGCAGAAAGACCCAGCAGAAAAGAGGAAAGGAAGATATTAAGAAAGAGAGGAATATAAACTGGAATGAGAAAAGATATGGGGAAAAGAGGGGGAGGAGAAGCAGTAAGAAACAGGTGCATGAAATAAAGAAATATGGAAATAGTAAAAGGTTGAAAAATTGTTTTTTCAGAGATAATGGTTCATCAATTAAAAGGGGGATTCTGCAGGGTGACAAGGGGTAGTAAGAATATTTCTGCAATTAAACATATTTAAAAAATAGGGTAATATAGATACTGATAACTCTTATTAAAAATATGGGGAAAATATGCTGCGGAATCCAAATGAAAAGATGTAATGATTATTATTGTAACCTTAAAAATAATGGTTTATTGGGAATCAAGATGAGGGAATAAAGGTATATTTTAATCATTGAGGTGTCACACTCAAAACAGTAAAAGGAGGGAAACCTATACTGGGTTTTTTTTTTAGTGTTAAAATTTGTATTAATCTAGAATTTATAAAAAGAATGTGTAATGGAAAGGGAATATGACAGACTAAAGAACCAATTATTATTATTATTATTATTATTATTATTATTATTATTATTATTATAACACATATTGTTTATCTTTATTAAAGGATTATATTTGAAATAATTGAAATGAAACAAAAAGATGTTTCGATTGATATTAATGAAAAAAGCTAGAATTAATGTGTTTGTTTCTGTCCTTACTGAAAATTTGGAATGGAAAAGGTAATAATAGAATCAAGTATGCATATATGAATGTATAATTGCTGTCATATTTGTATGTAAAGGTGATGACCCAGAAATATGTTTTCCACTAAAAAGAGACTTTAGTTTTAAATGTGAAAAACTGAATAAAATTTGTTTTATTCACCCATTTGTTAAAAAAAAAAAAAAGAGTTTGGAGATATTTCAAGGCATGCCTGGAATGAAATATGACAGAAAATTCTTCTTTTATCATATGAAGTATCCAAGGTTAATAGTCTACATAATTTTTTAAACCTTGTTAGTGTGAATCAAACTACTAATGTCAACCATATTATTGTCTTTCTCCAGCTTAAGAAACAATAGTGATTCTAATACCTTGTTGATGATCCAAGCTCTGTAAAGGACCTTGGAGTACTCATCTCTAATGATCTAAGTGCTACTTAGTGTAACTACTACATCGCCAAAAAGGTGTTAAGAGTTGTTAACCTAATCTTACGTAGCTTTTTCTCTGGTAACATTACACTAATAGCTAGAGCATACAAAACATTTGCTAGACCAATACTCAAATACAGCTCATCAGTCTGGAACCCACATTACGTATCCGATATTAACAAAGTTGAGAAAGTCCAGAAATAATTCACAAGAGGAGTTCTCCACTTCTCTACTCGTTGCAGAACACCACCAGACTCGAAATTCTAGACCTAGAAAATCTAGAACTACACCACCTTTGGTCCGATCTAAGTATAGTATATAAATCATACATTACAATGTCCTACCTATCAATGAATACTTCAGCTTCAGCCATAACAACACTAGAGCAAACAATAAATACAAACTCAATAAAAAGTAGTATATGGAAATTGGCCCTGAATTAGTTGTAAGGATATTGACATGATTTATACAACTTAAATCAGTTGAGGGTAGTGTTAGGGGTTGTCCCTGACTTTTGATATGTCTGCAAAAATCCAACACAATTCACCTATTTTTTTCATCAGTTATGTAAGTTGGAGGGTGAAGAAGGAAAAACAAGATTCTTGTTTTTCTTTTGACCTGATAGTGGTAAAACAGTTGATAATTTTCAGATTGTTCTGAATTTTAAAGGAACTGTGGCTTAGCTGAAAATAATTCTAAGGACATTAAAACAATTGATCAATACTAAACTAAATATTGTGTGTTACCAAGCATGAAATGATTAGTAGGAATATTTTTCAATGTCTTCTATTCTACTAGGCCCAATTTTGCCTTACAGTATTTAGATGCTGTTAAGTTTTGCGCATGGGTGCAAGGAACGGAGATGAGGCAGTGAACAGTGAACTTCAACTCTTTATTCATCATGCTGAACAGAGCAAAACCCGAGGGCAGCAGCAGCCCTTTTATAGGGAAAGCTGCTGACCTATTAGCCAATGAGAAACATGGAAATGTTAACCCTTGAACCAATGAGAGTTGGCCTGTTAACAGCCAATCAGACTTCCCAGAAAGGACCAATCCGATATCGCTATTATCGGCCAATCAGAAGTGCAGGATTAGAACCCTGCTTTTTCTTTAAGTTTGTTAAAACTTTATTAAACGCTTTTATTAGTTCATAACACCCCTTCCCCCTAGGCTCCGTTTGAGGGGTGCGGTGACGTAATCCCGTAGATATGCAGGTTGTTTTTACTGTCTATTAGATTTGCGCTGTCCCACCGGTTCCTGTCTGTAGTCCGGTTTCGGCGGGATGTTTTTTGATCTATCTGGTACAGGCGGTTCCGCATCCTCACTGGACGACTCGGTGCTGCTAATTCTATCGTTGTTGTCCTCCGATCTCTGCGGGCTCGCCTCCCTTGAGGTATTCCTCTGTGGTGAGGCCAACCCTCTCCCTGATTCTTCTTCATGTATCGCGCCTGGCTGCTGACTTCCTTCGATTCCGCTTTCCACCATCTCGAATTCGGTTTCGTTGACATCCACTCCCCCCTCAGTTTGAGAGTCATAGGAGTCACAGGAACTGGGTTGTAGCCTAGAGCGAAGCTGATCTATATGGCGTTTCCACATTTTTCCGTCCCATGTTTGTACATGGTACGATCTGGGCCCGGTGGTTTGAGTTACGGTTGCTTCGACCCATAATGGTTTGCCGGAAAGGTTTTTAGTGAAAACTAAGTCGCCTACCAAGAACTCACTGCATTGTTCGCTAGATCCACAGGGTTTCTCTGGCTCGTAGGATGGGTGGAGCCGGTCGAGGTAGGAATGGAGCTTGCATCCCATCAACAGTTCAGCTGGAGTCTTGTTGATGACGCTGTGCAGGATGATGTGTTGGAGAAGGAGTATTCTGTTTATTTTGTTGTCAATGTCCCCATAGTCCATTTTGTGGAGAGTTTTTTTTTAACAAATTGGACCATGTGCTCAGCCCTGCTGTTAGCTGCAGGGTGCGCCAGCGAGGTTAGCGCATGGCAGATTCCTGTCAAACAGACAACAAATGGTCAAAATTGGAAGTGCCCTATCAAATTCTGTACCTGTCAATAGTGATGTCCCCCAAGGCAGTGTTCTAGGACCAACTCTCTTCCTACTCTCCATAAATTACCTCTAGGATCATATTAAGCAAAGCTTCACCAAATAGGTAAACAGCCTTGTACAAAACTAAACTAAACTAAAATATACGTAAGGCAATTAAAGATGTAATTGGCAGGAAGTCTGACCCAATTTTTGGTTTCTTTTTGTTCAGAAATTGCAGCCTGAAACTGAACAGACAACTGAAAATTACATTCTTATGCTAAATTCACTATATCATTGAACAGCAATGTCTCTCTAAGTAAATGGGATTTAAGCACCCAGCTGAATGGCTATATTGAAGTCACTTGATTTCCAACTGCAGATCCATATAGTTTTAACACTGCACATTCCGTTTCATTAATGGGACTTGAACTTTTTCACTTTAAAGACAAAACAAAGCCATTTAGAAATCTGAAATGAATAAAAACAAAAAAGCATTAAATCAACTCTGGCATGAATATGGAATTTCTATTGTAAAATAAATTTGGGAAGATTCTATTGATAGACATTATGTAAACCTGCTGTAAGAGGTTTATAATCTAAAACAATCCATCTGTTAAAAACACTGAAGTTTGCAGATGATACAACAGTGATTGGTCTCATTTGAGACAACAAATCCGCATATAGATGGGAAGTTGTATAACTTGCCTCATGGTGTGACTGGAACAAACTGGAACTGAACACACTCAAAACTGTAGAAATGGAAACTTTAAGAGAAACCCTCCCACAATACCACCTTTTACAATACTAGACAACACAGTATCAACAGTAGAGACTTTCACATTTCTAGGTTCTATCATATCACAAGACCTAAAATAAACACCTAACATCAAAAAAGCACAACAAAGAATGTTCTTTCTGCGCCAACTCAGAAAGCTCAAACTGCCCAAGGAGCTCCTGATCCGGTTCTACAGTGGAATGATTGAGTCTGTCATCTGCACCTCTATAACTGTCTGGTTTGGTTCTGCAACCTAACAAGGCAGACACAGACTTCAGGAGAGTAATTAGGACTGCAGAAAAAACAATTACTATCAACCTGCCTTCAATTGAGGACCTGTATACTGCACAAATCAAAAAGAGGGCTGTGAAAATATTTACAGACCCCTCAGATCCTGGACATAAACTAATTCAACTCCTACCCTCCAAACGACTCTTATAGAACACTGCACTCCAGAACAACTAGACACAAGGACAGTTTTTTCACGAATGCCATCACTCTGCTAAACAAATAATTCCCTCAACACTGTCAAACTATTTACTAAGTCTGCATGACTATTACTATTAATCTTCCCATCCTTCCTTTCACCCATCTCCTCCCACTTATGACTGTATGACTGTAACCTTGTTGCTTGTATCCTAATGATTTTTATTGACTGTTTCCTAGTATGATTTGATTGCTTATTGTACCCTATTACTATTATTAAGTGTTGTACTTTATGATTCTCGACTCTTGATGAATATATCTTTTCTTTTATGCACACTGGGAGCATTTGCACCAAGACAAATTCCTTGTGTGTCCAATCACACTTGGCCAATAAAGTATTCTATTCTATTCTATTCTATTCTATTCTATTCTATTCTATTCTATTCTATTCTATTCTATTCTATTCTATTCTATTCTATTCTATTCTATTCTATTCTAAGAGATGGTCAGGCTGAGCCCAAGGGAGTGTTCAAATGTGTCATCAGTCTTGAGTCTCTTCATGCTCACCAGAGATCTAAGTACAGCCCACTTTGAATTCCTTTGACTCTTATATACCGCCAGTATGCTTTGACTGTTAATAGTTCAGATTCTTGTTGATAGCTTTAGATTGCAATAAATCTTCATACTCATGACAAACTACTCCTAAAACTAAAATCCTATGGTATTTCTGGACAACTGCACAACTGGATAGAAGCATTCCTGTCAAACAGACAACAAATTGTCAAAATTGGGAGTGTCCTATCAAATTCTGTACCTGTCAATAGTGGTGTCCCCCAAGGCAGTTTTCTAGGACCAACTCTCTTCATACTCTACATAAATGACCTCTGTGATCATATTAAGAGCAACTGAGTTCTCTTCGTTGATGATGTAAAGCTGTTCAATACCGCAGACAAGACTGCTACCCTTCAAAAAGATCTTGACTATGTATCAGAATGGTCAAACAAATGGCAACTTCAAATCTCAACAAATAAATGCTCTGTCTTACATATTGGCAAAAAAAAAAAAATATCAGAAAATAAAATACAGCTGAATAGTCAAGACCATGTTGATGATCCAAGCTCTGTAAATACTCATCTCTAATGATCTAAGTGCTAGAGCCCACTGTAACTACATAGCCAAAAAGGCATTAAGAGTTGTTAACCTAATCCTAGGTAGCTTTTTCTCTGGTAATATCACAATACTAACTAGAGTATATAAAACATTTGCTAGACCAATACTTGAATACAGCTCATCAGTCTGGAACCCACATTACGTGTCTGATATTAGCACAGTTGAGAAAGTCCAGAAATAATTCACAAGAAGAGTTCTCCACTCCTTTACTCATTGTAGAATACCTTATGCCACCAGACTTGAAATTCTAGACCTAGAAAACCTTGAATTACACCAACTTCGGTCTGATCTAAGTATTGTATATAAAATCTTACATTGCAATGTCCTACCTGTCAATGAATACTTCAGCTTCAACCATAACAACACAAGAGCACACAATAGATACAAACTCAAAGTTAACCGCACCAAACTTGATTGCAGGAAATACGACACCAGCAACAGAGTGGTCAATGTCTGGAATCCTCTACCTGACTCTGTGGTTTCTTCCCCAAACCCCAAAAACTTTAACCTTAGACTTTCTACTATTGACCTCACCCCTTTCTTAAGAGGTCTGTTGGGGGCATGCATAAGCACACTAATGTGCCTACCATCCCTGTCCTATTGTTTCTTTTATTTTTTTTATATGTATCCATTTCATGTATTCATAACTGTGTATATACTTATACCTATTATCTTGTAAGTGATTGACAAATCAAAATAAAATAAAAAATAAATTAAAAAAAATCCAGGTGGATCCCACCATGATAGTACTTCAAAAACTTCACCTTTCTCCCAGATTTTAGGCTAGGTTGGTTGGAGCCTTGGTAGAGTATGTGTATGTTGCTGTTGGCTATCTTCATGACCTACATCAGGGCTGTCAAACTTGTGTCATCCTGGCATCATCATTTGACATACCGTGACTTTTCCCCCTTCACTAAACTGGGCATGGGCGTGGTCAGTGCATGATGCATTCGGCCTGGGCCCACAAGTTTGACAGCTCTGACCTACATCATGAAGAACAGTTGCAGGATTTGGTGTTGGCTAGTCTAGAGAAAAGAAGGACTGGGGGGAAATGATAGCAGTCTTCCAGTATTTGAGAGGCTGCCATTAAGAGGAGAGGGGTCAACGTATTTCCTAAAGCACCAGAAGGCAAGGCAAGAAACAATGGATGGAAACTAATCAAGGAGTGAAGCAAGTTTCTTCTGGAATTAAGGAGAAACTTCCGAACAGTAAGAACAATTGGACAGTCACTTTAGGGTGTCCTGCTTGAGCAAGGAGTTGGACTAGAACACCTCAAACATGTCTTCCAACACTATTCTGATTGATTGATTGATCTTGTTCATTGTTTATTTTATCTGAATTACATATTGCTGTTAATTATTTTGCTGTCAGCTACCGAAAGTTGATTGGTGTTGGGTGGTGTCCAAGTCAAATAAAATAAATAGACTATCTCTAGTGTCAAGATAAATATTCCTGTTTTGAGAGTTCTATTATTGCTATGAATAAGTATCTGCATGACAGTTTTTTATATGATTCTGCCATCAATAACATCATTATTAAATAATTGGCAAGCCAGAACATATAAACTGGCAGCTGGTGGAAATTAGAAAGCATGAATTGATTAATATTATCCCTTCTGATGTTTGTTCACTTTTTAAAAGATTTTTATTTTTAAAGAATAAAAATCTATTTTATTTCCTTGTGAATAATTATAATGTAGCACTATTAGTCATTGGTTGCTCTCATAGGCAACTTAGCATTTCTGTTCTTTCTGTCTTTTCCAATGCTTCAGAGGTGCAATTATTGATGACAAATATTGTTTTCGTATTATTTAAATATATTTTGGCTGTGTAGATCCTGAAATTATCTAAAATGCTTGAATTTCTTATTCTGCACTCCTTGTTCTCTGGTACAGAACAACAAAGACTGTCGGCACCATAAGTAGACAATCTTTTTGACCTTAGGGCTATTCTCATTTAATAAGGAGAGTATTATTAGAGACCAAATATTTTCAGCCTTTTTGGTACATTGGGTTGGCTAACAGGCTCATGTTATTCCCTATTTTAGCTAATTAGCATCACACAAACCACACTCCAAGGATTATAGAATTTGAGTTAAAAGAAAACATATAGGTCAACTAATCTACCCCATAATAAACGAAAGAATTCATGAAATTATTCCCAGTAGGTGGCTAGACATCCCTTGTGTGAAAACATTTAGAAAAAGAGGATCTGCCACACTAGACAAATTATTCTAATACAGTTTTAATCTAAGGAAGTATCAGGAAATACTTTCTAGTACTGTATTCAACCTGGATGTTCTTAAAAATAATGTCAAAAAATCATCTTGTTAAAGCTTGTTCAGCTCTCAGTTTTATCAAACAGATCAATACCCTCTTGCATATGTCAGGCTTTTAGATATTTATACAGCATTCTCATATATCACTTATTGATCTTCCTGTTAGTAGCACAGTGGCTCTCATGGTTAGGATGCTGGGATGGAGGTTAGCAAACTACATTTGAGACCTGAGTGCTTATGTGGGATAAGGTTGAACTCCTGTCTTTTGCTCCAACTCCTACCAAGGACATAAAAGAAGCCTTCCAACTAGGCATTCTCCCAACTAATCCTTTCAACCAAGAAGTACCTCGGTGCTTCTGATATGAGTGCTATGCTGTCTTACTTTTGGAAGCCAAAGATATCTAATTCTTTTAACCATTCTTTATTGTACTTGATATCCTGATACTGATAACTCTCATAAGTTCTTCAAAGTTTAGTGTCCAAAACTGAACAAAGTGCTACGTCTCGTGATCTGGATGAAATATAGAAGCCGATAAATGTAATATAATTGCATCCCAATGTCACTCTAGCTTTCCAAAGCATTGCATACATTATTTGCTCATATAGTAGTGAGTAGAAGCACTATTTATCATTTGCATTGCTACAAATCCATAGTTCCCAAGTCCTATATCACCTTTGTTTTTCCTACCCATCCATAGATCTGTGTACTAGCCATAAAGATTGGAATTGTGCAGCTTTGGCATTCCCTGTGACAGAATATGAAAATGAAAGTCGGTCTTTGAAAAAGCTAAATAGAAAGAGTATTTACACTCAAAAGTTGGTATTATTAGAGGGCTGCTGAGATTACCATAAACAGCAAGAAAATAAAGACATGGGTTGCCAAACAAATCCACATAGAGTTCAAACTTGATGTTGTGGTTAGCTGGCAGCAGATGCAAACAGCTGAGGACAGTGAGGACACAGATGAGGGGCCAGGACCATTAGGGAGTGGACAGCTGCCTTCAAAGTTTGTGGGGACTGGCAGTAGCGATGAGGAGGTTCCCGAGGAGCCTGTGCCAAGTGTGCATGTGCTCAGGATTGCTCGTAGGAAAGAGCAGCTGCAGCAGCACGGGTGACTCGGGAGTAAGGCTGCAAGGTAATGGTCCCTCCTTCAAGAAGATAAAAGGCAGCTGTGAATCGGACGTTCTTTGAAGGAAGCAAAGATGTTTTGAAACTCAGCCTCGTGGACATTACAGTATCTTAAGTTGGTATTTGAAGACTTTTGTGTTGTGAAATATTTCTTATCTGTGATTCTTGACAGTCTCATACAGTTTTGGCAAGGTTTGTGTTTATCAAAATCAATGTGTTTGCAGCAGCCTTTTAACCAGAGATTCGTAAGACTCTTTAAAAGGTTTCTGTTCCCTTTGGTTATGTTTGTCTTGTTGGAAAAGGGTCAGAACACTTTAGGAACAAATGACCAAGCTCAAATTGTCCTATTGGGAAACTTTGGACAAACCACTTTGGGGTGCTCTTACAACCAGTTGAAAAGGTCCTGCTACCAACTAGTCCACATTTATCCATCTTTTGTGTAAAGATTCCACGAGAAACCTGACAAGCACATTACTGGGATTGTGATGCAGCTGTATTATACTTTGCTATGTCAAAGTAGTGGATAAAGTAGTTTCTGATATGACTTATTCTTGACAAACACATTCTGACTTTTGATAATGGGAACAAACCTGAGGAGGTTGAGATCCACAAAAGGAGAGGGCAGATCACAGAGTATCCACTGGGGAGCTAATAACATTTGGGACTTTCTGGGAACCATGAATGGGCACCTAAGGTTTAGATTTTTGACCGGTGTTATATATTGCCAAAGGAAAGGTATTTGCTACCCAAGTGCAAATACAGAACAAAGACGTCCATTTTTCTATTACATCCTAATGATGAGAGATAAATATATGCATTCACAAAATGCCCCCACGGCTTATTCTTACTGTGCAAGGTCAGTCAGTACTTCTACATTACCGGCATACAGATATTCCTTCTTGTTAGATCTGGGAGAGTGGGTACAAGAACGGAGATGAGGCATTGAATAGTGACTCCAACTCTTTATTAGTGACTTCAGAACAGAGCAAAAAACTAGGGCAGCAGCAGCTCCTTTTATAGAGCTGGCTGCTGTCACAACACCCAATGATTTGAGTTTGCCATGCTGGAAACGTCCAATCAGCGGCGAACCACTAACAGCCAATCAGATCAGCCAACAACGACTGATCATGATCCGCTATCAGCGGGCCAATCAGAAGTGCAGGTTTAAGGAAGGCGGAGCTTCGTGCCGGCGTTACAGCTGCGATCTCGGGGCTCTGAGATCGCAGCTGATATTTTCGCCCCTGGTCGGTCCTAACGGACCTAAATCGTCCCGGAGAGACGGTGATCGTGAAGGGCACTGTTCCAGGATCCCAGAGACATCGCAAAGTCTCTGGTTAGATTCGGAAGAAGCCCTTTTGCTGGCGGCGGAGAGGCAGCCTCCATAGCTGCTGAAGTCGGGACAGCTCCGAAAAGAAAGTGACTGGATTGAAGTGTGTCGGTTGGGTGAGAAAAACTCTTTTGTGTTGCAAATTCGCTGAGGTTGGAAAGTTCATTCTGAAGAGAGGAGGAAGCTGTGAGATTTTTTTTTGATTGAAATTGTTTGAGCGGCGTTTTTAAAGTGCTGTCAAATTGAGGCTTGGAGTGTTTTTTTTTTTTTTCTATATTCTTTGGGAAAGATTTTACTGTGATTTAGGTAACCGGACTGAATTTTCTTTTATATATACTTTTAGGCTCCCTTTGACTTTTTTATTTTTTTTAGGATAGAGGCTTCCTTTGGCTATTTTTTTCTTTTTTTTGTATATATTAATTTTTTTTTCCGGTTGGGGCTGAGAAAGAGCATTAAGAAACTTTGTAACACTGCCAACTAGAGGCTTGAAAGTATTCTATTTGAATTGGAGAGAATTGCAAAAAGACCTCATCTCAAGGACTTTTTAACGTGATAAGATAGAGGGAGAGCACAGCAAAATATTATTGCAGGTGCTTTCCTGGACTGTTATCAACACTTGAGGTTTGGCTTTGAAGTTGCTGGAGAAGAGAGTCATAACAAGAGCCTTGGATAAATAACAAAGTGCAGTGTGTTTTCTTATATGGACCCCATTTGTTAGCTTTTTTTTTTTTTTTAAATCTTAATTTTTAGTAATATTTTTATTTTTGCCTTTTATTTTAAAGGGAAAGCCTCAGAGTTTTTTCTCTTTTCTTCTTTATTTTTTTTCTCCTTTTTATTGGGACTTTTTTGCTTTTCATATTTATATTTTTGGATTATTCTGTTGTTGTGGTTGATTTTTTTTTGTTTTTTTTTCTTCTTTCTCTTTTGGATTATTTTTTGGATTATTGAGATTTCTTAATTGGATTAAGGTGTGAAGAACCTGAAGGAATTTTTTGTTTTTTGTTTTTCTTCTCTTCCTTTTTGCTTTTTCCTTTTTCTTTTGCTTTTAATCAATATTATTATTTTTGGATTTGTTTGTTTTTTCCTTTTTATTTTTTCCTTTTTTATGGTGGATTATCTCGTAATTGGATTAGGGTCTGGAAGAACCCGAAGATCTGTCTTCTTCCTTTTTTTCTGTTTCTTCTTTGGTTTCGTGTTTTTTACTATTGGAGCTCTCCATTTTGGATTATAATTGGCTGCCCTACCAGTTGGGTTAAAAGTTAAGAAGAATTTGAAGTTTTGCAAACATTGAAATGAGCAAGAAACCAATACCATCTGGCATTGCTGCTTCTACCTCTGCTTCCCCACCAGCTGGAGGACAACGTTTAATTCAGACAATGTTGAAGCAAGATAAGGAACAAGAAAAAATAACTTTACAGTTACAGATGAGTATGCAAGGAATTCAAGAACTTAAGACAAAATCAGATATTATTGAACAAAGAACAGAAAATATTGAACAAAGAATAGAGAAGACTGATGAAAAAGTGGAAAATATTAAACAAATGATGGTTAAGTATGAGGAGAAATTCCAAAAAATTGAGGAAGAAGGAAAACAAAGAGAGAAGAAGATTGAAAATATTGACAGCAGATTAACAGCGGTCGAACAAGAAAAAGGTGGGATGCTGAGGTGGGAGATGGAAAGGTCAGAATTTTACCTCAGATTTCAAAATATAGAGGAGGAAAAAGGAGAAAATTTGGCAGCGGTAATGATAGAAATTTTGGCAGATGCTTTGGAAATTACAGAGGAAAAGATGATGGATGGAATAGATGAGATATACCGAGTCTATACAAGATATGCGATGAGAAATAAATTACCCAGGGAAGTTCATATTAGATTTACCAAAAAATCCATTAAAACGCAAATATTACAAGTAGCAAGAGAGAAAACACTGAAATACAAGGGTAAAGAGGTTGTGGTCTTGAAACAAATACCTAGAAGAGTGAGAGAGATGAGAAGAGAATATCAATTTCTGACCAAAATACTATTGGAAAACGAAGTGAATTATAGATGGCTGATTCCAGAAGGATTAATGTTTACGTGGCAAGAGCAGAGACATAGAATTGACTCAATTGAGAAAGCAGAACTTTTTCATGCAGAATTTTTCGGAGGAAGAAGAGAGGAAGCAGAGAAAGAGGCTTCATTAATTGAGTTTCAAGATGAACAACTGGAGACTGAAAAAGAGAAAGGACAGATTGATAGTAAAGAACAGCGTGAAGTGAGATCCACGAGAGCTGTTAGACCTAAATATAAAGCATAATCATGGAGGAAAAAAAACTGATTACAATGAATATAAACGGACTTAATTCAGCTGTTAAAAGAAGGAAAACTTTTCATAAATTAGAGAAATTAAAATTTGATATAATTTGCTTACAAGAAGTTCATATTAAAAAACAACATGAACAATTGTTATTACAGCCAAAATTAGGGAAAACATTTACCTCTTTGACTCAATGTAAGAAAAGAGGTGTGGTTTTATATATTAAAGAGGTTATTCCAGCAAAATTGATTTACTCGGATGAAGATGGAAGAGTATTAATGGTAGAAATAATGGATAATAATATAAAAATACTCTTGATTGCAATTTATGCTCCGAATGATAAACAAGGAGAGTTTTATAAAAAATTGCACATGAAAATAATTGGACTGGACTATGTTAATATAATTATGATGGGAGATTTTAATGGAATTGTGGACAATAAACTGGACTATATAGCAATAACAACAAAGCAAAATAGAAAGGCTCTCCCAAGGTCCTTTTTTAAAATGACAGATGAATTAACTTTAAAAGATATTTGGAGAGAAAGAAACGTTAAAGCTAAACAATATACTTTTTATTCAAATAGACATTTATCATGGTCCAGATTAGATATGATTTGGATCTCAACAGAACTAATATCTAATATTAAAGAAACAAGCATTGAAACAAGTACCTGGGCAGATCATAGCCCAATGACAATTAAATGGAAGGGACAAAAAAAAAGATCGAGATGGACATTAAATAATACTATTTTAAAGGAGAAAGATTTTACACAATGGATGGAGAAGGAATTGGCTTTTTTCTTTAGAGAAAATAAAAAAGAGGATACTTCAACGCAAAATGTGTGGGACACTATGAAGGCATATGCTAGAGGTTTGATAATAGATTATACAAGAAAAAAGAATATTAGGAAACGGCAAGCTTCTAAGACCTTGGAAAATGAGTATAAAACTCTTGAAAAAGAATTACAGAAAATGCCACAGAAAAAGGATATTAAATTGAAGCTGGATGTAATTAAACATAAAATGGATTTAATAGAGAAAGAAGAATTGGCACAGAAAATTAGAAACTCTAAACAGAATTATTTTGAAGATGCAAATAAACCAGGTAGATGGCTAGCATATAAATTGAGAAAAGAG
Organism: Hydrophis major; assembly: GCA_033807585.1. Lineage (NCBI taxonomy): Eukaryota > Metazoa > Chordata > Lepidosauria > Squamata > Elapidae > Hydrophis > Hydrophis major. The sequence continues at coordinate 83,605,607 of CM066333.1, forward strand.
AAGGAATCAAGAAAAATATTGAAGTTAATAGATGAACAAGGCCAAGTTTGTTATGGGAATAAGGAGAAAAAAGAAATTATCCGAGATTTTTATGGGCAATTATATAAACAAGAGAATATTGATGAAGGAAAAGTCAAACAGTATTTACAGGAAGCTAATCTACCAAAGATACCTAAAGAGACTGAAGAAATGCTAGAAAGCAATATAACAATGATGGAACTAAATGAAGCATTTAAGAGACAAAATAATGGGAAAGCTCCGGGCCCAGATGGGCTTCCAGTAGAATTTTATAAAACATTTCAAGAATTATTGAGCATCCCATTGTTAGAAGTTATGAATGAAGTTATGTTAAAAAAGATGATACCTAAAACATGGTCAGAGGCTTATATTACACTTATACCAAAGGAAGAGACTGACCCACTGCAAATTAAGAATTATAGACCTATTTCTTTATTGAATGCAGACTATAAAATCTTTGCTTCAATCTTAGCAGAAAGACTTAAAAAATATTTAAATAATTTTATTCACCCAGATCAAAATGGATTTCTGCCAAAGAGACAAATTAGAGACAATATGAGAGTAATCTTGGACACTTTGGAATATTATGAGGCTCATCCTGAAAAGCAAATGGCTTTGATATTCCTAGATGCTCAAAAAGCATTTGACAACGTGAACTGGAGATTTATGTTATTATTATTGGAGCAGATGGGTTTTGCTAAAAAATTTATTCAAGCAATAGAAGCTATATACAATAAACAGACAGCAAGGGTAATGATAGAGGGGGAACTTACAGATTTTATTAATATAAGAAAAGGCACAAGACAAGGATGCCCCCTATCTCCTTTGTTATTTGTGTTGACCTTGGAAGTCTTGAATAGAAATATTAGGGATGATAAAAGCATAAAAGGAATGAAAATTAAGAAGGAAGAATTTAAGCTACAAGCTTTTGCTGATGATTTAGCTTTTATTTTGGAAGATCCGATTGAAACAGCTCCAAAGTTACTGGAAAGGATAGAGTCATATGGAGAGGTGGCTGGTTTGAAAATAAACAAAGATAAAACAAAGATTTTGACAAAGAATATGTTATTGAGACAGAGAGAAGAATTGGCAGATCTTTTGAAAATTCAAGTTACAAATAAGGTTAAGTATTTGGGGATATATTTGACAACAAGATGTAGCACATTAAAGGAGAATAATTATATTAAACTTAAACAACAGATAACTACAGATTTGAAGAAGTGGGAAAACTTGCAATTGTCATTAATAGGGAGAATTTCAACAATTAAGATGAATATCTTACCTAGAATTTTATTTTTGTTTCAAACAATACCAATTAGGCTTGGAAAAGACTATTTTGAAGATTTAAATAAAATTATGTTGAAGTTTATATGGCAAGGTAAAAAAGCGAGAATAAAGCTAAAGCTTTTGCAAGATGCTAGAATTAGAGGAGGTTTTGGTCTGCCTAATTGGGAATTGTATTATCAAGCTGCAAGTTTGATGTGGGTCAAAGAATGGATAACATTAAGGAAACATAGGTTGTTGACATTAGAAGGGCATGACTTGCTGTTGGGTTGGCATGCTTTTTTATGGTATAAGGGAACTAAAACACAGGGTTATTTTAGAAGACATTATGTACGGGAGTCTTTGTGGTTAAATTGGGAGAAGATAAAAAGACAATGTTATTTGAAAATTCCAGTTTGGTTATCGACCATTGAAGCATTTTCCTATCCTATAATTTACAAGAAGGAACAAACAGTTAGATATGGGGAACTTTTGGATGAAAAGGGTGAACTTAAATCGATCCAAAACTTAGAAGAACAAGGTATAAGGATGAATTGGTTTTCATATGCACAAATACACTCAAGGTATGATGAAGATTCTAAAACGGAGGGATTTTATGATAAACAGACTGATTTAGATAAGATCTTAATGGGTACTGATGAGAAGGTGATTAAAAAATTATATGGTTATTTACTGGGAATGAAATTAGAGGAAGAACAAGTCAAAGAAACTATGATTGTTTGGGGGAAGAATTTTGGATATGGGATTGATTTGGAGAAATGGCAGAAATTGTGGTCTCAAAATTATAAAATGACAATGTCAACAGCATATAAAGAAAACTTGTATAAGATGTTTTACAGGTGGCACTTTCCTCCGACAAGAATAGCAAGAATGTTTAAGAACAAATCTGAAAAATGCTGGAAATGTCATCAGATACCCGGCTCGTATTACCATATGTGGTGGACTTGTGAGGATGCTAGAAAATATTGGACTATAATTCGCATGTGGTTGGAAAAAATGACAAAGAAACATATAGATTTGAAACCAGAGATCTTCTTATTGGGAATTTTACCTGATATATATAGTAAAGATTTGAAATACCTGATTGTAAATGTATTAACAGCGGCCAGGATTGTATTTGCTAAAAATTGGAAGAATGAGAAAATACCATTACAGGAAGAAATTATTAAGAAAATATTGGAATGTGCTGAGATGAGCAGATTGACATTTGAAATTAGAGAGCAAGAGGATAAACAATTTTACGAAATTTGGGATCTTTTTTATAAATGGCTAGATGATAAAATACGATAATAGAATATTTAGAATGCTAGATAGTAAGGAATATCTTTATTTTGTCATTATTTTGCTATTTGATATTATATTTATAAAGGATTTTTTAGGATTGATTTGATATGACTAGATGATTTGTTATAGAGTAAACTGGTTTAAAGTATTTAGCTCATTAAGCATAAATGATTAAAAATATAGTCAAAAATTTCTTTTTTTTAGTGATATTAGGATATATAAGTTTGGACTGACAATATGAGTTGTTATGTAACATAATTGTAATTGAGACTACAGAATGAATGCACAAAAATGATGAACCAACTGACACACTGGATGTATATATAAGATTTGATGTTTTTATGTTTTGTTTGTCTTGTTTGTTTGTAGAAAATTAATAAAAACTTTTTCAAAAAAAAAAAAAGAAGTGCAGGTTTACGAGCCTGTCATGGAAGGAAAACTATTAAAATTGCAAGCTAACGAGTTTGCTTCGTTCGGAACACCCCTCCCCCCTAGGTTCCGTCTCAAGGGTGGGGTGATGTATTCTCACAGGTAGGCAGGTCATCTCACCTGTCTACCTGATCTATGTTGCTCCACCAGTCTTTGCCCGGACTCTGGTTCCGGTGGGCTGTTTGTTGAACTCAGCGGTAATGGTGATCTGACTTCTCTGTTGGGTGACTCGGGGTTGTCATCTCTACTCCCGTCAAGGCTGTCATCTGGATTCTCTGGGTTTGCTGATGCCACCGTGCTGCTTCATGGAGAGATGACCATCTGCCCCAGCTCTTCTTCAGAAAGTAAATATTCCAGGTTTGGTCACGCTGATTGCTGGGTTTCGAGTACTGGGTCGGGCACTAGTTCATTTTCGGCCCCCTCGATTTCCGGTACTAGTTTGTTTTTGGCTCCCTCGATTTCCCTCCCCCCCTGGTTTGGAGTTCAGGGCTTGTGAAGGGGGTAGGTGCCAGCCTGGAGCGTAGCTGGTTGATGTGGTGCTTTCACAGTCTCCCATCAGTAGTTTGTAAGCGGAAGGAACGGGGACCCGTAAGTTGAGTTATGGTAGCGGGGACCCGCAATGGGTCACTGGTTAAATTTTTTGCAAAAACCGGGTCGCCTACCTTGAACGTGCGATACATGCTTCTGGACCCCAGGGGCTTTTCCGGTATGTAGGCAGGGTGTAGTCGGTCAAGATGTGATTGAAGTTTCCTGCCCATCAGGAGTTCGGCTGGGGTTTTGTTTGTAGTGCTGTTTGGAGTAATATGTTGGAGGAGAAGCATCCTGGTTACCTTGTCGTGGATGTTCCCTTGTTCCATCTTGTGTAAAATTTTCTTTATGAACTGGACCATTCGTTCAGCCCTACCGTTGGCCACAGGGTAAGCCGGCGATGTTAAAGTGTGGCGTTTCCCCCAGTCTTCTAGGTACTGTTCAAATGCCAAGGCGGTGAATTGTGGGCCATTGTTTGAAACCAAGACATCTGGCAAGCTGTGTGTAGCAAATAGTCTGTTTAGTTTTTTAACGACTGCCTCTGTGGTGGTGCTCTTCATTTTGGGGACCTCAAGCCAGTTGGAATAGGCATCCACTGTTATGAGAAATGTATGCCCCTTGGTGGGTCCTGCAAAATCGATGTGGGTACAGGACCAGGGACCTTGGGGTGCTTCCCATTCAGTTGGTGATGCTTTTGGTAGAGCTGAGCGTATTTCCTGGCACTTGTTGCAGGTGGTGACCCAGGTTTCTATTTGCTTATCTATACCTGGTCACCAAGCGTAGCTCCTTGCTAGTACCTTCATTTGCACAATGCCTGGGTGTCCATCATGCAATAGTTTTAGGACCTTATGCTGCAGTCTTCCTGGGATGACGACTCTGTCTCCCCATAAAACACATCCTTTTTGGGAGAAAAGTTCTGTCTGCCTGTGTTTGAAAGGCTTGAAGGTGTTGAGTTCGTTGTCAGGCCAACCTCTTTCCACCCAGCTGAGGACTCGTGCCAAACAAGGGTCCTTCCTTGTTTCCGATGTTTCTGATGCGATGACTTGTGCAGTCAGTGGTGGTGATGGAAGTGTCTTGATTTGTAGTGTAGCTAGGGTTGGAGCTGGGTTGTCCAGGACTTCTGGTAGCGGAGAGTAGCTCAGGGCGTCAGTGTGGGGAATGGCTTTCCCCGGTCGGTGTCGCAGTTGGTAATTGTATGCGGCTAGAATCTCTGACCAGTGTGTCATTCTTGGCGATAAGATGTGGGGAGTTGGTTTATCCCCCACCAAGATGCCAAGTAATGGTTTGTGATCGATGATTATAGAAAAGGATCTCCCATATACATACTCATGGAATCATTTGATCGCAGATACAATAGCGAGAGCCTCTTTATCTAGTTGGCTATAGTTTCTCTCAGTTTTAGATAAAGTTCTAGAAAAGAATGCAATGGGCGTCTCAGTACTGTTTGGCAGGACATGGCTCAGGATGGATCCTACTTCAAATGGTGAGGCATCACAGGTGACAGTTAAGGGTAAAGTCTCATTATATTGTATTAGTACAGCATCTGATGTTAAAAGATCTTTTACTTGCTGAAAAGCTCACTCTTCTCGATGTCCCCAGACCCAGGAAGCTTTCTTGTCGAGGAGCCTATGCAGGGGTTCAGCAACAGTCACCTTCTGGGTTAGGAAGATGTTATAAAAGCTAATGAGTCCCAGGAAGGCTTGGAGATCTGTTTTGTTCCTAGGTCTCGGGGCATTTTTTATTGCAGCCAATTTTTTCTCAGTAGGGTGAATTCCCTGTTTGTCAAGAAGGTAACCAAGGAATTCAACCCTCTCAGTACATAGTTGGCACTTGTCCTTCTTGACCTTCAAGCCAGCGTCTTTAAATTTTTGGAGGACCATTCTTAGTCGCTTTTCTAGTAGACTTCTAGTGGGGGTGGCTATCAAGACATCATTGAAATATGGCACGACCCCTTTTATGCCTTGTAGCAATCTCTCCATCAGACTTTGGAAGATGCCAGGTGCTACGCTCACTCCGAACTGGAGTCTATTACATTTGAACGCACCTCTGTGCGTGACTATAGTTTGGGCTTCTGCGGTCTCTGCATCTATGGGCAGCTGCTGGTACGCTTGGGCTAGGTCCAATTTTGCGAATATTTTTCCACCCCCAAGGGAATGAAAGAGGTGTTGGATGACAGGCACGGGGTAAACGCTCTGCTGAAGTGCGTGGTTTAGGGTGGCCTTGTAATCCCCACAAATTCTCAAAGATCCATCAGGTTTTATGGAGGTTACAATTGGGGTCTCCCATCAGGCGTGGTCAATCGGTTCCAACACGCCCTGGGCGATTAATTTGTCCAATTGTTCATCAATCTTTGGTTTGAGTGCAAAGGGCACTTGACAAGGCTTCAGGCGAATGGGCACAATATCAGGTCAGAGATTAAACGATATGGGGGATCCCTTGTACTTGCCTAGCTTTTCGGTGAAAACTTCCTGGAACTCCTGGACAAGGGCCGCTTCCCAGTCATTGCCTTCGGTCTGGTTGATGCCCGCCAGTTCGATTCCCAGTGGCGCGAACCACTGTAAGCCAAGTAAGCTGGGTCGATCTCTATCGATGACGGTAAGAGGTAGGGTTGCAGTGTGGTCCTTGAAGGAGACTTGGACGTGGCTGGAACCGGCGACTGGGATTCTATTCCCTTGGTAGTCCTTTAATATAATTCTCTGAGTGCTGAGGTCCTGGCGACGGATGTCAGGGATCAGCTGTTTGAGAGTTTTCCAGGAAACCATCAATAGGGAAGACCCGGAGTCGACTTCTATAATGCATGGTCGATTCTTAATGATGACCTTTACTCAGATTTTTTGTGCATCAAGGGATGAAGCGTGGCCGATGGTGATGGTTTGGTGCGCCTCTTCTCGACTGGTAGAAGTGGCTGGTGCTCGATTTCTGTAGTAGTGGTTCCATTGGTTGCTTGGGCGGTCCTGATTTACTGGTGGGGTGCCTGTTGTCTGCCGGAAATTATTTTCTCTTCAGTTTGGGCTGGACCCTCACTTGCTTCTACAGACCTTTGCAATGTGGCCCCTCTTTCCACAGGAACGGCAGAGGGTGTCTAGGAATTTGCAGTCTGATCGCGGGTGGTTTCCCCCGCATCCAGCACACTGATATGAGAGCTTACGGTTTCGTTGATCTCGCTGATCACGTTCTGACCTGAGTCTGTTGACCTCCTCTTCCTCCCTTTCTGATGAGGATTCGAGGTCTTCATGGTGGATGGTTGTTGCGTGCCTCTCGGAACAAGGCATAGTATCACTGGCAAGTTGCCGGTGCAGTCCATTTGCTTGGTGCATTCAAGCTGCCGACTTCCTGGTTGCTTCTGCTGCAGTAGCATTGGCGATGACATCTGCGAGGCCGATGTCTCCCTTCGCCATAATCTTGCTCTGGGTTGTGGGGATTTCTTAGACCCCGAACAATTCGATCTCTCATGGCTTCTTCAAGATTTGCGAAGCCACAGAGTCCCCCCAGGTTTCTGAGGTCCGCGATGAAGTCTCCAACACTCTCGCTTTCCTGTTGGTCCCTCTGGTAAAACTCGTGTCTCCTGGTGAGTGTTGGCACTGCTGGGGCATAATGGGCCCGGAGGATTGGGGCGAGGTTGTCCCAGTCCATCGTCTTGACTTCAGCTGGTTTTGCAACTGCCTTTACCATCTTAAAAACGGCGGGCCCGCAATGAGTCAGGAATATAGCTCATTTCTTCCAGGCGTAGCATCCTTCAAGTTGTTGGTTTCCAGGAACATCTGAAACCTGTCCAAATACGAGTCCCAGTCTTCGTTAGCCAGGTCAAATGGAGCAGGTGGTAAGGCGCCGCTGGTCATGTTGCCGCTATTGGTGCACTCTCAGCCACGTGCTCTGTAAGCATTCAATGAGTGTTCAGTCAGCTCTATTGTATCCGCATCCCATCCTCATTGCCAGTGTTAGATCTGGGACAGTGGGCGCAAGAACGGAGACGAGGCATCGAATAGTGACTCCAACTCTTTATTAGTGACTTCAGAACAGAGCAAAAAACTAGGGCAGCAGCAGCTCCTTTTATAGAGCTGGCTGCTGTCACAACACCCAATGATTTGAGTTTGCCACGCTGGAAACGTCCAATCAGCGGCGACCCACTAACAGCCAATCAGATCAGCCAACAACGACTGATCATGATCCGCTATCAGCGGGCCAATCAGAAGTGCAGGTTTACGAGCCTGTCGTGGAAGGAAAACTATTAGAATTCCAAGCTAACGAGTTTGCTTAGTTCAGAACATTCCTCTCCCCTAGGTTCCGTCTCAAGGATGGGGTGATGTATTCACGCAGGTAGGCAGGTCCTCTCACCTGTCTACCTGATCTACGTTGCTCTTCTTCTTTTTTTTTTTAATAACAAATTTTATTAATTTTACAAAAACAATACACAATCCAGGCATAACAACTTGAAAAATCTTTTCTAAAAAAAATAAATAATAATAATTAAAGAGAGCCAATAGAACATACAAAATAATTCCAAATTGTAATATCAATATTTACATTATCTATTTAACTTCATATCTTATCCAGACTTCTCCTTTTATCCAAATTATATTTCTTGCTTATTAAAATTTTATTGCCTTTCATAAACATACAAAACACAGAACATAGAAAGAAAAAACAAAACTAAAACATCTTTTCTGAAGGCTGCCTGATCCCGGGTTGAAACTCTTCTCACAGACACAAATTCAAACATCATATTCACTTTATATATCCTTCCATATCTTAGTATCATTTTCTTTTTTTTTTATAAACCAATTTTATTAATTTTACAAAAACAGTGCACAAACAATCAAGGCATAACAGCTTATAAATTCTTTTCTAAAAAAAAATAGTGATAATTAAAGAAGAAAACCAATAGAACATAATGATTCCCAATTATAATATCAATATTTACTTTATCTATTTAACTTCATATCTTATCCCAACTTCTCTTTTTCATCCAAATTATTTGTTAATTAAAATTTTATTTCCTTTTATCAACATACAAAACCCCCAAAAACATAACAAAACCTTTATATATCCTTCCATATCTTATTACCATTTTCAATAACATTCTTTCTCTGTTTTATTTCCAACTATCCATTCATCTTTTTTCTTTTACTGTACTTCTCCTATACACTAATTGGAGTGATGCCTTTAACTCATTACCCTAACTTAAAAGTACTTCATATAACACTTAATTTATCTTGGGATTCTGCTTAGTAGATTCTAAAATTACACAATAAATTTTATACTCTAAATACACATATAAAAACACAATCTTATGTACCTTCCAGAATCCCCCTTTTATCCTTAATTAGATTCACCCATTGTCTCTAAATAAACTTTTTTTCTTTAGATCTTGCTTCCCACCATTGAGGCTTCTCCTCCCCCCCCTTTCTCTCTTGCTTATTCTTCTCCTTGCCCTTTTTACCCCTTTGTCTCTCCTCCTCCCTTTTTTTACTCCCTTTCCTTTGCTTTTTAACCTTGCATCTACCTTTCCTCTCATTTTTCTCTTTTTTGGTTGTTTTTTCAAACCTTAAAATCCCCTTTTTCTTATCCTCTTTCTTCTCCTCCCCGGAAAAAACCCATTGTTCATCAAAGATGGCTTCTTGTTCCTCTTCTTCTTTGTCCCAGTCCTTCTGCTGTGTAATCAACTTTTCATAAGTACATAACGCCATTTCTAAAAATTGAAATAAAGTGCCCAAAGTATCTTTTCCATCTTGTTCTTCCTTTTTATATTTTTGATATTCAGTCTTTAGTTCATCCACAAGTGATGCCATCCTGAAAAGTGAAACTTTCCCCAAAACAACCAACCAAGTATTTTTAATCAAAAATAATTCAAAAAAAGTTCCAAAAGTTAATACTTTTCTTCCTTCTTCTATTTCTCTTTCTGGGTTACTGTTTAATCAAAGAGGTCCAATTACCATATATCTTTCTTTGAGATTCTAGGCAATCTCCTCCTTTTTCCATTTCTGCTCCAATTTTTTTCCTCTCCCTTCCCACTTGCAACATCAATTTTTTTTTTTTGAAAAAGATTTTATTAATTTTCTACAGACAAACAAAACAAACAAAACATAAAAACATCAACTCTCATATGTACATCAAGTGTGTCAGTTGGTTCATCATTTTTGTGCATTCATTCTGTAGTCTCAATTACAATTATGTTACATAACAACTCATATTGTCAATCCAAACTTATATATCCCAATATCACTAAAAAAAAGAAGTTTTTGACTATATTTTTAATCATTCATGCTTTATGAGCTAACAATACCTTAATCCAATTTATTCTATAACAAATCCTATCCTCATATCATATCAATCCTTAAAAAACCTTTTATAAATATAATATCAAATAACAAGATAATAGCAAAATATTCTAACATTCTAAATATTCCATTGTCGTATTTTATCATCTAGCCATTTATAAAAAAGATCCCAAATTTCATAAAATTGTTTATCCTCTTGCTCTCTAATTTCAAATGTCAATCTGCTCATCTCAGCACATTCCAATATTTTCTTAATAATTTCTTCCTGTAATGGTATTTTCTCATTTTTCCAATTTTTAGCAAATACAATCCTAGCCGCTGTTAATACATTTACAATCAGGTATTTCAAATCTTTACTATATATATCAGGTAAAATTCCCAATAAGAAGATCTCCGGTTTCAAGTCTATATGTTTCTTTGTCATTTTTTCCAACCACATGTGAATTATAGTCCAATATTTTCTAGCATCCTCACAAGTCCACCACATATGGTAATACGAGCCGTGTATCTGATGACATTTCCAACATTTTTCAGATTTGTTCTTGAACATTCTTGCTATTCTTGTTGGAGGAAAGTGCCACCTGTAAAACATCTTATACAAGTTTTCTTTATATGCTGTTGACATTGTCATTTTATAATTTTGAGACCACAATTTCTGCCATTTCTCTAAATCAATCCCATATCCAAAATTCTTCCCCCAAACAATCATGGTTTCTTTGACTTGTTCTTCCTCTAATTTCATTCCCAATAAATAACCATATAGTTTTTTAATCACCTTCTCATCAGTACCCATCAAAATCTTATCTAAATCAGTCTGTTTATCATAAAATCCCTCCTTTTTAGAATCTTCATCATACCTTGAATGTATTTGTGCATATGAAAACCAATTCATCTTTATACCTTGTTCCTCTAAGTTTTGGATCGATTTAAGTTCACCCTTTTCATTTAAAAGTTCCCCATATCTAACTGTTTGTTCCTTCTTATAAATTATAGGATAGGAAAATGCTTCAATGGTCGATAACCAAACTGGAATTTTCAAATAACATTGTCTTTTTATCTTCTCCCAATTCAACCACAAAGACTCCCGTACATAATGTCTTCTAAAATAACCCTGTGTTTTAGTTCCCTTATACCATAAAAAAGCATGCCAGCCCAGCAACAAGTCATGCCCTTCTAATGTCAACAACCTATGTTTCCTTAATGTTATCCATTCTTTCACCCACATCAAACTTGCAGCTTGATAATACAATTCCCAATTAGGCAGGCCAAAACCTCCTCTAATTCTAGCATCTTGCAGAAGCTTTAACTTTATTCTCGCTTTTTTACCTTGCCATATAAACTTCAACATAATTTTATTTAAATCTTCAAAATAATCTTTTCCAAGCCTAATTGGTATTGTTTGAAACAAAAATAAAATTCTAGGTAGGATATTCATCTTAATTGTTGAAATTCTCCCTATTAATGACAATTGCAAGTTTTCCCACTTCTTCAAATCTGCAGTTATCTGTTGTTTAAGTCTAATATAATTATTCTCCTTTAATGTGCTACATCTTGTTGTCAAATATATCCCCAGATACTTAACCTTATTTGTAACTTGAATTTTCAAAAGGTCTGCCAATTCTTCTCTCTGTCTCGATAGCATATTCTTTGTCAAGATCTTTGTTTTATCTTTATTTATTTTCAAACCAGCCACCTCTCCATATGCCTCTATCCTTTCCAATAACTTTGGAGCTGTTTCTAGCGGATCTTCCAAAATAAAAGCTAAATCATCAGCAAAAGCTTGTAGCTTAAATTCTTCCTTCTTAATTTTCATACCTTTTATGTTTTTATCATCCCTAATATTTCTATTCAACACTTCCAAGGTCAACACAAATAACAAAGGAGATAGGGGGCATCCTTGTCTTGTGCCTTTCCTTATATTAATAAAATCTGTAAGTTCCCCCTCCATCATTACCCTTGCTGTCTGTTTATTATATATGGCTTCTATTGCTTGAATAAATTTTTTAGCAAAACCCATCTGCTCCAATAATAATAACATGAATCTCCAGTTCACGTTGTAATGCTTTTTGAGCATCTAGGAATATCAAAGCCATTTGTTTTTCAGGATGAGCCTCATAGTATTCCAAAGTGTCCAAGATTACTCTCATATTGTCTCTAATTTGTCTCTTTGGCAGAAATCCATTTTGATCTGGGTGAATAAAATTATTTAAATATTTTTTAAGTCTTTCTGCTAAGATTGAAGCAAAAATTTTATAGTCTGCATTCAATAAGGAAATAGGTCTATAATTCTTGATTTGCAATGGGTCAGCCTCTTCCTTCGGTATAAGTGTAATATAAGCCTCTGACCATGTTTTAGGTATTATCTTTTTTAACATAACTTCATTCATGACTTCTAACAATGGAATACTCAATGATTCTTGAAATGTTTTATAGAATTCTGCTGGAAGCCCATCTGGACCCGGTGCTTTCCCATTATTTTGTCTCTTAAATGCTTCATTTAATTCCATCATTGTTATATTGCTTTCTAGCATTTCTTCAGTCTCTTTAGGTACCTTTGGTAAATTAGCTTCCTGTAAATACTGTTTGACTTTTTCCTCATCAATATTCTCTTGTTTATATAGTTGTCCATAAAAATCTCGAATAATTTCTTTTTTCTCCTTATTCCCATAACAAACTTAGCCTTGTTTGTCTATTAACTTCAATATTTTTCTTGATTCCTTCTCTTTTCTCAATTTATATGCTAGCCATCTACCTGGTTTATTTGCATCTTCAAAATAATTCTGTTTAGAGTTTCTAATTTTCTGTGCCAGTTCTTCTTTCTCTATTAATTCCATTTTATGTTTAATTACATCCAACTTCAATTTAATATCCTTTTTCTGTGGCATTTTCTGTAATTCTTTTTCAAGAGTTTTATACTCATCTTCCAAGGCCTTGGAAGCTTGCCTTTTCCTAATATTCTTTTTCCTTGTATAATCTATTATCAAACCTCTAGCGTATGCCTTCATTGCATCCCACACATTCTGCGTTGAAGTATCTTCTTTTTTATTTTCTCTAAAAAAAAAAGCCAATTCCTTCTCCATCCATTGTATAAAATCTTTCTCCTTTAAAATAGTATTATTTAATGTCCATCTCGATCTTCTTTTTTGTCCTTTCCATTTAATTGTCATTGGGCTATGATCTGCCCAAGTACTTGTTTCAATATTTGTTTCTTGAATATTAGATATTAATTCTGTTGAGATCCAGACCATATCTAATCTGGACCATGATAAATGTCTATTTGAATAAAAAGTATATTGTTTAGTTTTAACATTTCTTTCTCTCCAAATATCTTTTAAAGTTAATTCATCTGTCATTTTAAAAAAAGACCTTGGGAGAGCCTTTCTATTTTGTTTTGTTGTTGTTGCTATATAATCCAATTTATTATCCACAATTCCATTAAAATCTCCCATCATAATTATATTAACATAGTCCAGTCCAATTATTTTCATATGTAGCTTTTTATAAAACTCTTCTTGTTTATCGTTCGGAGCATAAATTGCAATCAAAAGTATTTTTATATTATTGTCCATTATTTCTACCATTAATACTCTTCCATCTTCATCTGTGTAAATCAATTTTGCCGGGATAGCCTCTTTGATGTATAAAACCACTCCTCTTTTCTTACATTGAGTCAAAGAAGTAAATATTTTCCCCAATTTTGGCTGCAATAACAATTGTTCATGTTGTTTTTTAATGTGAACTTCTTGTAAACAAATTATATCAAATTTTAATTTCTCTAATTTATGAAAAGTTTTCCTTCTTTTAACAGCCGAATTAAGCCCATTAATATTCATTGTAATCAGTTTTTTTTCTTCCATGATTATGCTTTATATTTAGGTCTAACAGCTCTCGTGGATCTCACTTCACGCTGTTCTTTGCTATCAATCTGTCCCCCTATTGCTCCTTTCTCTTTTTCAGTCTCCAATTGTTCATCTTGAAACTCAATTAATGAAACCTCTTTCTCTGCTTCCTCTCTTCTTCCTCCGAAAAATTCTGCATGAAAAAGTTCTGCTTTCTCAATTGAATCAATTCTATATCTTTGCTCTTGCCACCTAAACATTAGTCCTTCTGGAATCAGCCATCTATAATTCACTTCGTTTTCCAATAGTATTTTGGTCAGGAATCGATATTCTCTTCTCATCTCTCTCACTCTTCTGGGTATTTGTTTTAAAACCACAACCTCTTTACCTTTGTATTTCAGTATTTTCTCTCTTACTACTTGTAATATATGCGTTTTAATAGATTTTTTGGTAAATCTGATATGGACTTCCCTGGGTAACTTATTTCTCATCGCATATCTTGTATAAACTCGATATATCTCATCTATTCCATCCATCATCTTTTCCTCTGTAATTTCCAAAGCATCTGCCAAAATTTCTATCATCACCGCTGCCAAATTTTCTCCTTTTTCCTCTTCTATATTTTGAAATCTAAGGTAAAATTCTGATCTTTCCATCTCCCACCTCAACATCCCACCTTTTTCTTGTTCAACCGCTGTTAGTCTACTGTCAATATTTCCAATCTTCTTCTCTCTTTGTTTTCCTTCTTCCTCAATTTTTTGGAATCTCTCCTCATACTTGACCATCATTTGTTTAATATTTTCCACTTTTTCATCCGTCTTCTCAATTCTTTGTTCAATGTTCTCTATCCTTTGTTCAATGGTGTCTGATTTTATCTTAAGATCTTGTATTCCTTGCATAATCATCTGTAAAGTTACTTTTTCTTGTTCTTTATCTTGCTTTAACATTGTCTGAATTAAACATTGTCCTCCAGCTGGTGGGGAAGCAGAGGTAGTAGCAGAGATGCCAGATGGTATTGGTTTCCTGCTCATTTCAATGCTTCCAAAGCTTCAAATTCTTCTTAACTTTTAATCCAACTGCTAGAGCAGCCAATTATAATCCAAAATGGAAAACTCCAACAGTAAAAAACACAAAACCAAAAAAGAAACAGGAAAAAAGGAAGAAGAAATATCTTCAGGTTCTTCTAAACCCTAATCCAATTACGAGATAGTCCACCATGAAAAAGGAAAAAATAAAAAAGCAAAAACAAACAAATCCAAAAATAATAATATTGATTGAAAGCAAAGAAAAGAAAAAGCAAAAAGCAAAAAGAGAAAAGACAAAAAGTTCCTTCAAATTCTTCAAACCTTAATCCACTTAAAAATCTCAATAATCCAAAAAAAAAAAAAAAACAATAACAAAGTGGTAAATAGGAAAAGCAAAAAAGTCCCATCAAAAAAGAAAAAAAAATAAAGAAGAGAAAAGAAAAAAAAAGAAAAAACTCTGAGGCTTTTCCCTTTAAAATAAAAGGCAAAAATAAGAATATTACTAGAATTGAAATTTAAAAAAAAGAAAAAAAAAGGCTAGCGAGTGGGGTATATATAAGAGAGCACACTGCACTTTGTTATTTATCCAAGGCTCTTGTTATGACTCTCTTCTTCAGCAGCTTCAAGGCCAAACCTCAAGTGTTGTTGATAACAGTCCAGGAAAGCACCTGCAATAATATTTTGCTGTGCTTTCTCTCTATCTTATCACGTTAAAATGTCCTTGAGAAGATGTCTTTTTGCAATTTTCTCCAGTTCAAATAGAATACTTTCAAGCCTCTAGTTGGCAGTGTTACAAAGTTTCTTAATGCTCTTTCTCCCCCCCAACCGGAAAAGAGGAATAATATATACAAAAAAAAAAAGAAAAAGAAAAAATAGCCAAAGGAAGCCTCTATCCTAAAAAAATTAAAAAATCAAAGGGAGCCTAAAAGTATATATAAAAGAAAATTCAATCCGGTTACCTAAGTCACAATAAAATCTTTCCTAAAGAATATAGAGAAAAGAGAAAAAAAAAACCCAAGCCTCAATTTGACAGCACTTTAAAAACGCCGCTCAAACAATTTCAATCAAAAAAAAAAAAATCTCACAGCTTCCTCCTCTCTTCAGAATGAACTTTCCAACCTCAGCGAATTTTCAACACTAAAGAGTTTTTCTCACCCAGCCGACACACTTCAATCCAATCACTTTCTTTCCGGAGCTGTCCCGACTTCAGCAGCTATGGAGGCTGCCTCTCCACCGCCAGCAAAAGGGCTTCTTCCGAATCTAACCAGAGATTTTGCGATGTCTCTGGGATCCTGGAATAGTGCCCTTCACGATCACCGTCTCTCCGGGACGATTTAGGTCCATGAGGACCGACCAGGGGCGAAAATATCAGCTGCGATCTCAGAGCCCCGAGATCGCAGCTGTATCACCGGAACGAAGCTCTGCCTTCCCCGCAACATCAATTTTTAAATGATCAGAAATCCATACCTCTAATAAGGGTTTTCTAATTTCTTAAATTTTTAAGTCCAATATTCAAGAACTCTTTTGTCCCTTAACTTCAACTTTCAGAATAGTTCACCTTCAGTGCCCAAACAAATTTCAAATCTTCATCTGCTGTTTCCATGGGGTGGGAGAGTGAAGAAAAAAAAAGTTCCCTTTAACAGCTTCTCCACCGCTTTCGATCTTCTTAGGGATACAATGTATCCTCCAGCAATTCAGCAAATTTAAAAGATGTTGATTGACCCAGCTCAGCCAGCACTTTCACTTTTCTTGCTTCCACCAGCACAATCTTACCCGGTTGCAGGCTTCTTCGTGGCGGCCATTGCTGACTGCCACTCCACCACCTTGGGAAAAAGGGGTTTTTCCGGACGAGGAGGGGGTCTGTGACACCCCCAACCCCCTGTCCGGCTCCCCTCTCTTTTCAGCTGTTCCTACAGGGCAGCCATATCCCCCTGACCCATTTGGATCGGGAGTACCTCAGCGTCAAGCGCAGCAGGAATCGCGAACGGTCGCAAATTCCTGCTGCCACCGAAGCCACGCAGAACCAGACGCTCTTCTTTTTTGATAAAGTATCATTCTCTCTAACTGTTGGAATTCTTATTTGCAACAGAAGAAGGAGCTCCATATTGCCTTCTCAACTTCATCCTCCCCTCTCTTCTATTTTCTACAAAGTCAGAAAGCCTGAAGCAGTGGAAGAGGAGGAAAAGGTGACATTGACGAGGCAACACAGACCATTTTCTTTTGTTACAAAAAAGAATGCAAACACAGCAGAAGATTCCAGAGGTGTTTTATTTTGCCATCTTTGCCATTTACTAGTCCCAAACCTGGTATGGGTTATCGGGCAAATTGGCCATAGTTTTCTCTTTCCATTTCCAAAACAAATTTTTGACCACCAAAATTCAGATGGCCATAAAAGCATAGAGCTAGAAGTTGGATTATAGTAAATGATCCTACAGCAAATCTACTGAAACCCAGCAGATCACTGTCCACCAATGACTTACCTAAGCATCTGTAAGTGATTCCACCTCCCCCCCCCCATTTTTCCAAAGAAAATCCTTACTTTCAGGCTACAACAACTTGGTTGGCTTTGCCATTGTGGGAATACTGTATGTACTTGCAAAGGTAAGTTTAAAAAAAATTGAGCTTGGGCAAGAAAGATTTATGGATAAGCCCTTACTTGTTTTGGTGTTAACCATAGTGTTTTCTGTTATGTCCTGAGCATGGGCGCAAGGAACGGAGACAAGGCATCGAACTGTGACTTCAACTCTTTATTAGTAACTTCAGAACAGAGCAAAATACTTGGGCAGCAGCAGCTCTTTTATAGAGCTGGCTGCTGTCACAATAACCAATGATTTGAGTTTACCGCTCTAACAAGCATCTGATCAGAGAGACCCGCTGTCAGCCAATCAGATCAGCCAGAAACAACCAATCACAACTCGCTATTCGCGGGCCAATGAGAAGTGCAGGATTATGAGCCTGCTGTTAAAGTAAAGCTATTAGGGTTGTTACTGAACGTGTTAGCTTAGTCCTTAACACCCCTCCCCCCTATGTTCCATCTGAGGGGGTGTGGTGATGTATTCTCATAAGTAGGCAGGTCGCTTCACCTGTCTGTTTGATCTGCGCTGTTCCACTGGTTTCTGTCCTGGCTCTGGTTCCGGTGGGCTGCTTGCTGAGCTGGGTGGCGAAGAAGGTCCCGCTGTTTCGTTGAATGGCTCTGGGCTGTCCTCTCTGCTCTGGCCAGTGCTGTCATCCGGGTTCCCTGGATCTGTTTCCATCGCGGTGCTGCTATGCGGTGAGGCAATTTCCCGGCTCGGTTCTCCTTCTGGCGGTAAGTATCCCATGGTTGGTTGTGTAGACTGCTGGGTTCTGATTGTTAGGTCATCTGCTATTTCTTTTTCGGCCCCTTCGATGTCCCTTCCCCCCCCTCAGTTTGAGATTCAGGGGATGAGATGGGAGTAGGTGCTAGTCTGGATCGAAGCTGGTCTATGTGGCGCTTCCACATTTTTCCATCCGCAGTTTGTAGATGGTAGGATCGGGGCCCCATAAGTTGCGTTATGGTAGCGGGGACCCACAATGGGTCACCCGAGAAGTTTTTTGTAAAAACGGGGTCGCCTTCCTGGAATGAACGACACTTGCTGCTGGATCCCAGGGGTTGTTCTGGTGTGTAAGCAGGGTGGAGGCAATCGAGATGTGAGCGAAGTTTTTGGCCCATCAGGAGTTCGGCTGGGGTTCTGTTTGTGGTGCTGCTTGGAGTAATATGTTGGAGGAGAAGCATCCTGGTTATCTTGTCATCAATGTCTCCCTGGTCCATCTTGTGTAAGGTTTTCTTAACAAATTGGACCATTTGCTCAGCCCTACCATTGGCCGCAGGGTGAGCTGGCGATGTTAAGGCATGGCGGATGCCCCGGTCTGCTAGATACTGTTCGAATGCCAGGGCAGTGAATTGAGGGCCATTATCGAAGACCAGGACATCCGGCAATCCGTGGATAGCAAATAGCTTATTCAGTTTTTTAATGACTGCCTCCATGGTGGTGCTTTTCATTTTGTGGACCTCGAGCCAGTTAGAATAGGCATCCACGGTTAGAAGGAAAGTGTGTCCTCTTGTGGGTCCCGCAAAATCGATGTGGATATGGGACCAGGGACCACAAGGTGTTTCCCACTGAGTTCGGGGTGTTTTTGGAGGAGCGGAGCAAGTCTCCTGGCACTTGCTGCACGTAGCCACCCAGGCCTCTATCTGCTTATCTATGCCTGGCCACCATGTGTAACTCCTTGCCAATGCCTTCATCCGCACGATGCCTGGATGTCCATCGTGCAACATTTTCAAAACTTTATGTTGCAATTTCTTCAGGATGACGACTCTGCAGCCCTTTTGAGAGAATAGTTCTGTCTGTTGATTTCTGAACGGCCTGAAAGTGTCATTGGGTTCATTGTCCAGCCAACCTCATTCCACCCAGCTGAGGACTCGTGTCAAAGAAGGGTCCTTTTTTGTTTCTGAGGTGATGTCCTGAGCGGTCAGTGGTGGTGATTTAAGAGTCTCGATTTGCAATATGGCTAGGGTCGGAGCTGGGTCATCTATGACATCTGGTAGAGGAGAATGTCTCAAAGCGTCAGCTTTGGGGAATGGCTTTTCCCGGGTGGTGTTGCAGTTGGTAATCGTATGCGGCTAAAAACTCCAACCAACATGTCATTCTTGGTGATAAAATGTGGGGAGTTGGTTTGTTTCCCGCTAAAATGCCAAGTAGCGGCTTGTGGTCTGTAATTATGGCAAAGGGTCTCCATAAACATACTCATGGAAACATTTAATTGTGGACACAATGGCGAGACCCTCTTTATCAAGTTGGCTATAGTTCCTTTTCAGTTTTAGACAAAGTTCTTGAAAAGAACGCAATAGGTGCCTCATTACCATTTGGCAAGACATGGCTTAAAATGGCTCCCACTCCGAATGGTGAGGCATCACAGGTAACCGTTAAGGGTAGAGTCTCGTTGTATTGTATTAATAAAGAATCAGAAGTTAAGAGGTCTTTTACTTATTGAAATGCTCATTCTTCACGCCGTCCCCAGACCCAGGAAGCCTTTTTGTTGAGAATTCTATGTAGGGGCTCAGCTCCGGTTGCCTTCTGGGGCAAGAAGATGTTATAAAAGTTAATGAGTCCCAGGAAGGCTTGGAGGTCTGTCTTATTTCTAGGTCTTGGGGCATTTTTGATTGCAGTTAGTTTTTTTTCGGTGGGGTGGATTCCTTGTCTGTCGAGAAGGTATCCCAGGAACTCCACTCTCTCCATACAAAGTTGACACTTGTCCCTTTTTACCTTCAGACCAGCATCTTTAAATTTTTGGAGAACCATTCTGAGTCGTTGTTCTAATAATTCTTTAGTAGGGGCAGCTATTAAGACATCATCAAAATAAGGCACGATGTTCTAATAATTCTTTAGTAGGGGCAGCTATTAAGACATCATCAAAATAAGGCACGATGCCTTTTATGCCTTGTAATAGTCTCTCCATCAGACTTTGGAAAATGCCCAGTGCCACGCTTACTCTTCGTTTGCCGGGTCAAATGGAGCGGGTGGTATGGCGCCGCTGGTCATCCTGCCATTTGTTGCGTGCGCTCTCAGCCACGTGCTCTGTCTTGTTCGATGAGTGTTTAGTCAGCTCTATCATCTCTGCATCCCACCTTTGTCGCCAGTGTTATGTCCTGAGCATGGGCGCAAGGAACGGAGACGAGGCATCGAACTGTGACTTCAACTCTTTAGTAACTTCAGAACAGAGCAAAATACTTGGGCAACAGCAGCTCTTTTATAGAGCTGGCTGCTGTCACAATAACCAATGATTTGAGTTTACCGCTCAAACAAGCGTCCAATCAGAGAGACCCGCTGTCAGCCAATCAGATCAGCCAGAAATTACCAATCACGACTCGCTATTCATGGGCCAATGAGAAGTGCAGGATTACAAGCCTGCTGTTAAAGTAAAGCTATTAGGGTTGTTACTGAACGTGTTAGCTTAGTCCTTAACATTTTCTACCAACAGAAACTAATATATCTAGTTCAGGGTTGTATTATGGAATCCCTGGTACTCTCTGAGTGTGGTTGCTTCCTTGAAGGCTTTCTGTTATGTTTGGAGAATGGGTGAGAAAGAATGGAGACGAGCCTCTGAAACAATGAACTTCAACTCTTTATTTACATGGTGACTGCTCAAAAAACAAGGGCAGCTAAGTCCCTCTTTATATAGGCAACCCAATAACTATTTAACCAATAATAACCCAGGAGCGCTAGCTCCATTAACCAATACGAAGGCTCCGTTAATGGCCAATCAGATTCTGCCATTTAACAGCCAATCAGAAGTGCAGGGCCAGAACCCTGCACTTGACTCCAAGCTCAAAATAACTTTATTAAACCTTATGCATTCACAACACTTTCCATTACTCATCTATGTATCATCATCAGTAATAGTAAATGTAGATTTTTATGTAGACATTTAAAGGCACCTCGATGCGTCACTATCGTTTGTGCCTGTGCCATCTTTTCATCAACAGGTAGTTGCTGATATGCATGAGCTAAGTCTAATTTAGCCCCCCAGGGAATGAAGGAGATGCTGCACCACCGGCACCGGATAAGCATTTTGCTGTAGTGCATGGATCAGGGTGGCCCGGTAGTCCCCACAAATTTGAATTGACCCATCCGGCTCAATTGGCATTACGATTGGGTTTTCCCAGGAAGAGTGATCGGTAGGTTCTAGCACCCCTGAGCTATCAATTTATCGAGCTGTTCATACTTGCCTAATTTTTCCACGAAGATGTCCCTGAATTCGTGGATGAGGCCCTCCACCCAGTCACTTCCGCTGACCCGGTTTACGCCTGCCACTTCAATGCCAAGTGGCGCAAACCTTTGAAGGCCTAGCAGGCTAGGCCGGTCTTTGTCGATCACAGTTAGCGGTAGGTATGCTGTGCGATTCTTGAATGAGACCCTGACTCGACTGGAACCGACGACAGGGATTCGATTCCCTTGATAGTCCTTAAGGATAAGTCTTTGATAACGGAGGTCTTGGCACTGGATAGTGGGAATGAGTTGCTTGAGGGTCTTCCAGGACACCATTGAGAGGGACGATCCCGAGTCGACTTCCATTTGGCAGGGCCGGTTCTCGATGACCACAGTAATTTGGATTTTCTTGGCGTCTAAGGCAGAGGCGTGACCGATAGTGATAGTATGGTGAGCCTCTTCTCGCTTCATGGGGCGATTTGAAACTCGGTTTCTGTAGGAGTGGTTTACTGGTTCTCGCCTTACAGGACGGTTTCCTGTCGATTGGTGATAATTAGCTCCTTTTGAGGTTTGGCCGGGTACTTGGAAACTTCGGCAGACCCGTCCGATGTGTTCTCTTTTTCCACACTCATGGCAGAGCGTGTCAAGATTTTGCATTCGGACCTGGCATGGTTGGCTCCACAGCCGGCGCAGGGGTGTGAGGACTTTGGGTAGGTGTCCCGGTCAGACCGCAGTCGATGGACCTCTTCTTCATTGCTGTCTGACGACGAAGAGAGGTCCTCATGGTGGGCCGTTGAAAGCTGCCCTACTGACTTGGGTAAAATTTCACCTGTCAGTTGGTGGACCGGAGCGCGGTTGCGTTGAAGTTGTGCAGCTGACTTCCTGGTTGCTTCTGCTGCAGTAGCATCAGCGATGGCATCGGCAAGGCTGATGTCACATTTTGCCATCAGCTTGCTCTGCACGCCTGGTGCATCTAATCCCAGAACTATTCGATCTCTCAGTGCCTCTTCTAAATCGGCGAATCCGCAGAGGCCTCCCAGATTCCGGAGGTCGGCTATGAAGTCAGCGACACTTTCACATTTTCGCTGGTTTCTTTGATAGAACTCGTGCCGTCTCACGAGCGTGGGCAAGGTCGGTGCGTAATGAGCTCTCAGTAGGGGTTCGAGGACGTCCCAGTCCATCGCCTTCACTTCTGCAGGTTTGGCTAGTGCTTTAGCCATCTTAAATACGGTTGGACCACAATGAGTTAGGAATACCGCCCGTTTCTTCCCGGCTGTGGCATCCTTCAAATTGTTAGCTTTCAAAAACATTTGGAAATGATCCATGTAGGACTCCTAGTCCTCTTACACTGGATCGAACTAGCGGGTGGTATGACGACGCCGGACATGGTTCCATCGTGTAGCATTGTCAGCCACGTGCTTGATGTTTCTTCCTAGTTCAGTCAGCTCTGACGTCTCCACATCCCACCCTCATCGCCAGTGTTATGTTTGGAGATTGGGCAAGAAAGAATGGAGACGAGCCTCTGGAAGAGTGAACTTCAACTCTTTATTTACATGGTGACTGCTCAAAAAACAAGGGCAGCTAAGGCCCTCTTTATATAGGCAACCCAATAACTATTTAACCAATAATAACCCAGGAGCGCTAGTTCCATTAACCAATACGAAGGCTCCGTTAATGGCCAATCAGATTCTGCCATTTAACAACCAATCAGAAGTGCAGGGCCAGAACCCTGCACTTGACTCCAAGCTCAAAATAACTTTATTAAACTTTATGCATTCACAACACTTTCCATTACTCATCTATGTATCATCATCAGTAATAGTAAATGTAGATTTTTATGTAGACATTTAAAGGCACCTCGATGCGTCACTATCGTTTGTGCCTGTGCCATCTTTTCATCAACAGGTAGTTGCTGATATGCATGAGCTAAGTCTAATTTAGCCCCCCAGGGAATGAAGGAGATGCTGCACCACCGGCACCGGATAAGCATTTTGCTGTAGTGCATGGATCAGGGTGGCCCGGTAGTCCCCACAAATTTGAATTGACCCATCCGGCTCAATTGGCATTACGATTGGGTTTTCCCAGGAAGAGTGATCGGTAGGTTCTAGCACCCCTGAGCTATCAATTTATCGAGCTGTTCATACTTGCCTAATTTTTCCACGAAGATGTCCCTGAATTCGTGGATGAGGCCCTCCACCCAGTCACTTCCGCTGACCCGGTTTACGCCTGCCACTTCAATGCCAAGTGGCGCAAACCTTTGAAGGCCTAGCAGGCTAGGCCGGTCTTTGTCGATCACAGTTAGCGGTAGGTATGCTGTGCGATTCTTGAATGAGACCCTGACTCGACTGGAACCGACGACAGGGATTCGATTCCCTTGATAGTCCTTAAGGATAAGTCTTTGATAACGGAGGTCTTGGCACTGGATAGTGGGAATGAGTTGCTTGAGGGTCTTCCAGGACACCATTGAGAGGGACGATCCCGAGTCGACTTCCATTTGGCAGGGCCGGTTCTCGATGACCACAGTAATTTGGATTTTCTTGGCGTCTAAGGCAGAGGCGTGACCGATAGTGATAGTATGGTGAGCCTCTTCTCGCTTCATGGGGCGATTTGAAACTCGGTTTCTGTAGGAGTGGTTTACTGGTTCTCGCCTTACAGGACGGTTTCCTGTCGATTGGTGATAATTAGCTCCTTTTGAGGTTTGGCCGGGTACTTGGAAACTTCGGCAGACCCATCCGATGTGGTCTCTTTTTCCACATTCATGGCAGAGCGTGTCACGGAATTTGCATTCGGACCTGGCATGGTTGGCTCCACAGCCGGCGCAGGGGTGTGAGGACTTTGGGTAGGGGTCCCGGTCAGACCGCAGTCGATGGACCTCTTCTTCATTGCTGTCTGACGACGAAGAGAGGTCCTCATGGTGGGCCGTTGAAAGCTGCCCTACTGACTTGGGTAAAATTTCACCTGTCAGTTGGTGGACCGGAGCGCGGTTGCGTTGAAGTTGTGCAGCTGACTTCCTGGTTGCTTCTGCTGCAGTAGCATCAGCGATGGCATCGGCAAGGCTGATGTCGCATTTTGCCATCAGCTTGCTCTGCACGCCTGGTGCATCTAATCCCAGAACTATTCGATCTCTCAGTGCCTCTTCTAAATCGGCGAATCCGCAGAGGCCTCCCAGATTCCGGAGGTCGGCTATGAAGTCAGCGACACTTTCACATTTTCGCTGGTTTCTTTGATAGAACTCGTGCCGTCTCACGAGCGTGGGCAAGGTCGGTGCGTAATGAGCTCTCAGTAGGGGTTCGAGGACGTCCCAGTCCATCGCCTTCACTTCTGCAGGTTTGGCTAGTGCTTTAGCCATCTTAAATACGGTTGGACCACAATGAGTTAGGAATACCGCCCGTTTCTTCCCGGCTGTGGCATCCTTCAAATTGTTAGCTTTCAAAAACATTTGGAAATGATCCATGTAGGACTCCTAGTCCTCTTACACTGGATCGAACTAGCGGGTGGTATGACGACGCCGGACATGGTTCCATCGTGTAGCATTGTTAGCCACGTGCTTGATGTTTCTTCCTAGTTCAGTCAGCTCTGACGTCTCCACATCCCACCCTCATCGCCAGTGTTATGTTTGGAGATTGGGCAAGAAGGAATGGAGACGAGCCTCTGGAAGAGTGAACTTCAACTCTTTATTTACATGGTGACTGCTCAAAAAACAAGGGCAGCTAAGGCCCTCTTTATATAGGCAACCCAATAACTATTTAACCAATAATAACCCAGGAGCGCTAGTTCCATTAACCAATACGAAGGCTCCGTTAATGGCCAATCAGATTCTGCCATTTAACAACCAATCAGAAGTGCAGGGCCAGAACCCTGCACTTGACTCCAAGCTCAAAATAACTTTATTAAACCTTATGCATTCACAACACTTTCCATTACTCATCTATGTATCATCATCAGTAATAGTAAATGTAGATTTTTTCCTATAAGCAGGCATCATGACCTGGCAGTTTTCCTATGGGTGAAATTTGATGCATTTCAATGACCATTTGGTCAGTATTTCAGCTCTTGCTTCCGAGCAGCTGTTCACAATGAATAAAGCTAGATACTCACTCTTTTTAACTAGATTTATTGAAAGGGAAAGATTATAGGAATGTTGGCAAGTGAACATGCTTATTTTAGCATCCCATTCATTGCTAAGTTATTAAAAGAAGAATCACTTGATTCTTTGCTAATTGCCCACAGATGCTATGGGAGGTAGCTAGTCATTTTCCCGATAATGTATAGATGTTATAACTTTCCAATGTCTTTGACACACACCTATCCAACTTCCCTGAAATGCAATTAGCTTGTTTCAGTCAGATAGCCTCTAGAAGTGAAATTATTCCAGAACCTATTGGGCATATTCAGGCACTGTGGTTTTGCTATCTTCTAGTCCCTGGCTACTGTTTTAAAGGGCCATTCTGCATTGATCAAAAGAAGAATCTGGTTGTTTCAAAACAAGGCAGACGATTGTTCCTGCCAAGTTTCTGACCTAGATTGCTTTGAATAACAACTCCCCACAGGGATAAGCAGGGAACAAGGAAACAGAATAAGAACCTGCTTTTTAACCAAACCATTCTCCATATATCAGTTAGAACAGAACATAATAACAGAGTTGGAGATCTTCTAGTCCAGAGGTGTGAAACTGGATTTCTTAAAGGGCCAGATCAGCATTGTAGATCTCCTCTGTTGGCCAGTGTGGGGTGCAGCATACTGCGGGCCAAAACAGGTCATGGGGGATCCTTGTGCAGCTTGTTTTCACCTTCCATGCAGCACTCTGCTGGCTGAAATTTGGTCACATGGCCCTTTTTTGGCCTGTTTCTGTTCCATTTTCCAGCCCATTTTGGCCCATTTGTTTTTTGTGGTTTTTTTTTTGCTTTTTTTGAAACCATTTCCAGCCTCTTTTTTTTTCAGCCAATTTTTGGTTTGCAGGGCTGCCAACCTTGAGTGATAGTTCGGAGTGAGACACTGCGAGGGAGCGAAGCGACCGAGGGGGGGATGGTGTGGAAGGGGGGTGTCCCCCCTTCCACGGTAGGGAGCTTTGACAATTTTACATTTTAAATGGTGCAATCTGATGCATACTTTAGTCATGATTTGGACATATACATACATAGATACATGCAAGCAGCACCAATGTACTTGAACTGGATTTGTAAGATATTAATAATGCAGTTCACTGACCATCTTGGCCGGAAAGGGTCCACATTCTTGGGCCTCTACCCATCTGCTCCGTCCCTTTGGGCTGCTCCGGCTCTCCTCCTCCTCCAGGGTCCCTGGCTGAGAGGGGCGTCCCAAGTGCCTGGGATCCGGCCCCTCCAGGCTGCCTCTTAAGGGCCACAGAAGCCTCCCTCACATGGCCCCGGGGGTGGAGGGGGCCTTGCCAGGGTTCCCGGCCTTGGAGCTGGGCAGAAACGGCCCTTCCCAGCCCTCTCCCACCCTCTGGGCCTCCCACCTGCGGAGGGGAGGGGGATCCAGGCTGAGTCTTGGACCCACCAGCCTCACAGTCCAGCTGAAGGGTCGGAAAGGGCCAGGCAGGCAGATGGACACACACACACACACACACACAGAATGGGGGGGGAGGCTGGTGTCCTTCACTCCCCAAACGCCCCCCTCCCAGTCTGTGCATGGGACCCCCAGCAATGCTGCCATCAGCTGCTCCCCTGCAGGGAAGTCCTGGATTGTCTGGGGGAGGAGAGGAGAGGACAGTGGCCACTCCCCCCCCCTTTGCTTGGCATTTGTGGGGAGACCCCTCAAGGCGAGATTCCTTCCCAGGGGCTCCCAAAGAGCATCCAAACGTTCCTGGCATCAAGTGGGGAAAGAAGCCTAAAAAGAGAGAAACTCCTGCACCGGCTGCGATTGGGGCTCGGAGGGGACAGGAGCCCCCCCTCCTTGCGAGCCCCCCCGCCCCGCTCCAGCCTGCCCTCTGGCGGGACCCCCTTCCTGGAGAGGCTCCTCCCTGCCAGACCCTCTTGCAGCCTCTTGGACCCAGGGGAGGCTGGGGGGGGCGCATATCTAGGTGCAAAGGGTGGGGGGAGGGACACAATGTACCCGGGAAGGAGCCCTCCCCCCCTCTTCCCCCTCCCTCTCCAGGGACTTCCCATCAGGCTGGGGAGCGAGAGAAGCCGAGGCGCGCAAGAGGCCAGCCACGGCAGCTCCCCTTGCGAGAGGGAGGCCAGAGAGGGACGTGCCTTTGCGCCCCAATCCCAGCGGCCTTGAGACCAGACGGGTGTGGGGAGGGGATGATGGGAGCTCAGCTCTCGAGAAAGGCCCAGGGATGCCCTGTAGTCGTACTTCATGGGGGATAGAGAGTTCGTCTCTCTCATCTCCGCCTGCCAGAGCAGAGTGCAGCGCAAGGGTTAAGCCCAGAGAGTTGTGACATCCTAGAGCGGAAAGGAGCAACCGCTTCCTGCAGCGTGGAATTCTCTCCTCACCCCAGTACAGAAATCAATGAGGGCAACGTCCTCTCGCACATGCTCTGTTCGCCCTCTGAAGCTGCCCAGGATCGGAGGCTTCACTTCTCAAAACTTTGGGCTTGGGCATATCGATATTCGGAATATCAGAGAATGTAGAGATATATTTATTTTTGTACATTCCATTTTGGGGGTTTAGCGTGAGATTTCGTTTATCAGAGTGAGACAGTCAAAATTGGTTGAATTGCCTGAGTCTCACGCTGATTGCGTGAGAGTTGGCAGCCATGGTTTGTTTTGGGCCTGTCTTTCAGTTCATTTTCAGCTCATTTTTTGAGACATTTTGGCCCATTTTTCATCTCATTTTTCAGTCCAGTTTTTGGCCTGGTTTCAGCCGGCAGAGTGCTGCAGGAGGCCATAAAGGGTGAAAATGAGGTTCACCCCTCTCTGCATATGGCCTATTTTAGCCACCTGAGGCACCACAGGCCAGTCCCTTGATATTTCCAGGCAGGCCCATGGGCCTTGAGTTTGACACTCCTATTCTAGTCCAACTCCCTGCACAAGAAAGAGACCCTATGCCATTCCAGACAAGTTGCTGTACCGTTTCTTCTTAAAAGTCTTCAGTGATGAAGCACTCACAACTTCTGAAGTCAAGCGATTCCACTGGTTAATTGTTCTCACTGTTAGGAAATTTTTCTCTAATTCTAATTTGGTTCTCTCTTTGGTTAGTTTCCATCCATTGTTTCTTGCCTTGCCTTCTGGTGCTTTGGAAAATAGGTTGAGTCCCTCTTCTTGGTGGTAGCCAAATAATGGAACTCTACTATCATGTCGCTCCTAGTCCTTCTTTTTCCTAGACTAGACAAATCCAATTCTTGCAAACATTCTTCATAGGTTTTAGTCTCCAATCCCCTAATCCAATTAAATGAGTATAGTATATAGAGAGAAGAGAAGAAATAGTAAGTGCTGAGTTGCTATATTTTGTCTCTTCCCTCTTTAGCGTAACAAAGGGGACTTCTGACAGCCCACTACTCAGCAGAACTCACCTGAGTAAACTCTCCATCCAAGTAATTCTTTGTTTTCCAAAAAATTTTCTTCTTGTCAAGTCGTCTTTCCCTCTATTTGCTATTTTTTTCCCTGTGGGCATAATTCTGCACTTGTTTAGTTTTTTTTTAAGGCTTTCAAAAGATTATTTCTGATCATTGATAAGGAAGGAGGAGAGGTTGTAAAAAAACCTCCTGGTTTCTTTACATCTTCATGTCCAGTCCATTGTACTGGCTGCTATTTAACTTGGGTTTGGCATTCTTCTGAAAAATCGCTAATCCATATCCAAAGCTTCATTATAATCTGGGCTCTCTCTGAAAAAAAAAATACTTGGAAAAATAAAAGTAAGTTTTGATAGATGGATAAATTCATTAGCCTATCTTTCAAATCTTACTTATTCCCACCCTAGCCCATGGTAAACGTCTCAGTTAATTAATGAACCAAGTTGGTATCTTCTCACTTAGGTATGCAAGAGAGATGCAAATACAATAATAATAAGAGTTCTGCTTCAAGTACTTTCACCAGCCTTTTCTAGCTGAATCAATTAAAATATAAACTGGAACTCAGCTAAGCTCTCTGACTAAATGTCAACGAAATATAAGTCACCCAAATGCATAGTACATGAGCCTCTGAATTCCTACACTTCTATGTGATATAAATAAATGTAAGCGATTTCTTCCCACCTGAGATTGAATATGTGAACCTCCACAGTCTGATATTAAAGTTATTCAACATCTCCACAAGATGTAACATATGCTGCCGTTAAAAAAAGAGCACAAAGCTGCAGTTGTGACTAGCTGATTATTATGACATCTATTGATTCTTTAATGCTATTTGGTCATAACGATTTAAAAGCATTGCAAATACTTCCTACTACAGATAGCTGCTGGTTTCAGCAGGAGGCCAAAATATATCTTTTTTGCCTTTAATGCTATAAAAGGGGGGCTTTTTCCTCTTTAACAAAAAATAAACAAAGGAATGTCTCTTTCCTACACAGTCAAGCCATATTATCTATGAAACTCCAGAAATCTCACTTCAAAAGATAGAAGCCTTCTTGAACACTGGCAGTAATATGTCTAACAAGCCAAATATGCAAAAGAGGTTGTTAGAATTCTTGCTAAGACACCCTGGTGTTTAGAGGAATTAAACCATTGTCCTGCTCCCATCAACTTTGATTGGTTTATATTGCAGCCTTCACAGGTTTATGGTGTTGTGTGAATTATTGCAACTGCTTTCTTTCAAATAATAAAGTTGGTTTATCAGGTAAACGCAGATACTATAATTCTAGATTCAGTAATTAGCGCATAAAATGGAATCATGCATATGTATGACTTTATCAGGTAATAACAGGTACTGAATATTTATCCCTCAAGCCACAATGAGAGCACATTATAAATTTATTACTCTTCCATATCTCCTCTCAAGTCAGCTTTTCTAGCATTTTTAAATGGACAAATCTCATATATCTCTAATAGACAATGATGGATATTTTGTAATAACACAGGCTTGTCTAATCCCGAGTAATCATCCTGGGTTAGAACATCCTGCTGAAAATACATGTTATATAGTGGTATGCATGCATTCACCATATTTCAATTTTGTACCAAGAAATTAATACGCAGAAATTAAATCTCCACACAAGCAGTTTTCTCAGTCACCATCTAGTGCAGCACTTTAAATAAACATCATAAATCCCTCCTTCAGAAAGATGATCTGTAAAATATCCCTCAAATTTAGTAGGGAATCTAATCAACCTAATCTCTGTAGGATTACTAAAAGAGCCCTGTGTTGAGAATAAAGAGCAAATATGTAAAACTCCTGGAAACTAGATCCCTTATTTTCTAAATAGATGTAAATATTGATATATTCACATCTACACTTATGCCCTGATAATCTTAAATGTATTTTTATTGCATAAATGTATTACACACTAAGTACAGAAGTTTATCTTTTGTTGCTTAGAGGAACAAGGTATAAGGATGAATTGGTTTTCATATGCACAAATACATTCAAGGTATGATGAAGATTCCAAAACGGAGGGATTTTATGATAAGCAGACTGATTTAGATAAGATCTTGATGGGTACTGATGAGAAAGTGATTAAAAAATTATATGGTTATTTACTGGGAATGAAATTAGAGGAAGAACAAGTCAAAGAAACTATGATTGTTTGGGGGAAGAATTTTGGATATGGGATTGATTTAGAGAAATGGCAGAAATTGTGGTCTCAAAATTATAAAATGACAATGTCAACAGCATATAAAGAAAACTTGTATAAGATGTTTTACAGGTGGCACTTTCCTCCGACAAGAATAGCAAGAATGTTTAAGAATAAATTTGAAAAATGCTGGAAATGTCATCAGATACCCGGCTCGTATTACCATATGTGGTAGACTTGTGAGGATGCTAGAAAATATTGGATTATAATTCGCATGTGGTTGGAAAAAATGACAAAGAAACATATAGACTTGAAACCAGAGATCTTCTTATTGGGAATTTTACCTGATATATATAGTAAAGATTTGAAATACCTGATTGTAAATGTATTAACAGCGGCCAGGATTGTATTTGCTAAAAATTGGAAGAATGAGAAAATACCATTACAGGAAGAAATTATTAAGAAAATATTGGAATGTGCTGAGATGAGCAGATTGACATTTGAAATCAGAGAGCAAGAGGATAAACAATTTTATGAAATTTGGGATCTTTTTTATAAATGGCTAGATGATAAAATACGATAATAGAATATTTTAGATAGTAAGAAATATCTTTATCTTGCTATTTTGCTATTATTTTGCTATTATTTTGTTATTTGATATTATATTTATAAAGGTTTTTTTTATAGGATTGATTTGGTATGATTACATGATTTGTTGAATAATTTGGTTAAAGTATTGTTAGCTCATAAAGCATGAATGATTAAAAGTATAGTCAAAAATTTCTTTTTTTTTTTGTTTAGTGATTTTTGGATATATAAGTTTGGATTGATAATATGAGTTGTTATGTAACATAATTGTAACTGGGACTACAGAATTAATGCACAAAAATGATGAACCAACTGACACACTGGATGTAAATATGAGAGTTGAATGTTTTAATGTTTTGTTTGTCTTGTCTGTTTGTAGAAAATTAATAAAATTTTCTTTCAAGAGAAGTTTATCTTTTGTTGCTCTTTACAGTGGAGGACAATTGTCTAGAAAGTAGAATTTTGAGTGAACACAAGGATCATTTTGAGTGCCAGAACTCTTTAAATTATAGATTCAGAACCTAACACTGAAGCCTGAATTCAAGTCCGTCCACCTCCAAAGTAAATTCTGACAGTTGTGGATGTAAAGACCTTCCAGAAATCTCTATTGAATTGTAACTTTTAATGCATCAGAAGGAAAACAGTATAGAATGTATTTTACCAAAACAGTTGTATTTTACATGTAAATTAAGTTAAATTTGAAGTTATAAGAAACATTGTCATTGGCCTAACTTTTCTTTGCCTTGCCTATAGTCACTTTTGGAATGTGGCCTAAGAAAACTACTCAAGTCACAAATTCATCCTCCGACATAAAAAAAATGTTTTGTTCCCCTGTTCAAAATTCTAAGACAATCCAGAAGACTTTCAGGTGAAAAAAGCCAATTTCTTCCAGTAGAAATTATCTTCCATGAATTCCCATTTTAGGATGGACTTAATTCAGAACAGGAAAGTATACTATCCAGCATATAATTATTTTTTTATATGACAGGTAGCAAATAATATAATTTTTTTCTGGATGACAGGTAACAAAAGTATTATTTGTATATGAAGTGTTAATATTCTTATTTTCTGAATCTGAGAAAATTGTCCACCTACAGTAAGACTTCCACATCTTAAGAAAATGAACACCACTACCCCAAGCAAATGTAGCACTATTATACCATTAACAAGTACTTGCTGATAAAACATAGAGCTTTATTCTGTAGATTGGAAGATGCAAGTGGTCTTCTCACACTAGATTTATCTTCATTGTTAAGTTTGTTTGGCTTTGAATGGCTATAAGATTATTTATTTTATGAATAAAATATATTTTTCTACTTTTAATGAAACTTTTAAGTTTGTCATGACTTTTAAGTTTTCACTAAGTCGTCTACTAGATCTCAATCAATCCAAAATACATTCATTTTTGTGACAAGAACATATTAAGGGATTGACCCAGAATGCAAATGGATACAAAGCTCATGATAGTTATAGTAGAAAAATAAAATGATGCAGTGATGCTGTATTATAAGGAATGTCTGAAATTATAAAGAATGAATAGATGAAAAGAAGCTTGATTTATTTGGTGCATAGTGCTGTTGATCTTTTGCAATCAACTGTCATAGAAGAGAATGTATATAGCAGACCTTATATATGACTGAACATAACTGTTTTCTTGCCACATTACCAGCTTACATAAGTGTGAGAAGATTGGGGTTTGCTGCAGTTTATGTGTAGTAGTTTGACCTGCCATTCTTGATTGGATGTGGCTTCCTTCTTGATGGTTCTTTAATTAGGAAATAGTTTCTTCCTTGATTGTTTATTTGGAACACTTTCTTGTAACACAGTCAAAAGTCTAGGAAGGAACATATACTGGCCGATTGCTAACACACAGACAAACAATAACAACAAACCCAATTCTCCTTTCAACAATGTACAGGATCTCTTTGAATCAGGTTGTATCCAAACTTGAATAAAGGACTTTACAACACGAAATCCAGGCAAATGATTGCTTTGATGGAAAGCACACAAACACACACAGAGAGAGACAGAGACAGAGAGACACAGAGAGAGAGAGAGACAGAAAGAGACAGACAGACACAGAGAGAGGCAGACAGAGAGAGAGAGAGAGGCAGACAGAGAGAGACAGACAGAGAGAAAGAGAGAGAAAGAGAGAGACAGAGAGAGAGATGGAGAAAGAGAGAAAGAGACAGAGACAGACACAAAACCAAATGATATGTCTAAGACACATTATGCCCCTATGTGTTTATTTGCCTACTGCTTATTATGTATTGTTCCTCAGAACTGAAGAATTCATAACAAATTGTGAAACTCTGATCTAGATTTTTTTTTTTTCAATGGCTGGTTTTCTATGAGGTCTTCTAGCAGAAATTTAAATGATGGACAGGCTTAAATTCCAATTCAGCTTTGCACACAAGGTACCATCAAATTTCAAATGGAGGTTTTCATCTTCCAACTAGAAATCATACAGATTATATCATGAAATAGCTCCTAGTAATGGCAAACGTGAAGCTCAATCATTGTACAGCACTGTATATTCAGCAGCCTAGGAGATCAAGAGCCTTGAAAGATGGATTCATGGTCTGTTGCACTCCTGCCACATAAATCCACTGAAGGCCATATGAAGGTGTTAGAAATAGTTTGCAGTCAATGTTGGATGGTATTGAAAAATGAATTAAATTGAATGGTAATATTTCTATTTTATTAATAATAAATTTCTTACAGGGCACTATCAGATATATTTCTTTCATATCTCCTTAAGGAACTGACAATCAAAAAATTATGGATGTCAATATTATTTAATTTCATGAGATATTATATATTCTTCAGGAGGGGTAGGGTAGGATAGGGTAGGATAATAGAATAGGACAGGACAGGACAGAACAGAACAGAATATTTGGCCTAGTGTGATAAGACACACAAGGAACAAAATGTATTCAATGAATAATTCAGATAGAAAAAGTTAAAAATAATAAACAAGTCCAATTTATTAGTATGAATTACTTTTTAGTCTGGTAAATGTTACATTGTGCCCAAAACACAATTTAAAATTTAGGAATAATCCATAAAACTAAAGGATATACAAAAAAAAATTCAGCATGGACTCATTTATGGAGTATATTGCAATGTGTATATTAATTGGATAATAACCACTTTAAGTATTTATTTATTTTTCCTATGTGATTTTTTTAAAAAGTTCATGATTTTAGGACCTGAAATATTACCTAGATTTATTGTGAATGAAATAGCCTTGAATTTGGAAGGATTTATTAGATTTATTTATTTGATTTATTTCTAGTCATTTTAAGAATAACTCATACATGACTATAATCTCCAAATATTTAACATATTTTATGCAGTACATATCCTTCCATTCATTGCATGCAAGAAGTTTCCAACCACAATTTCCAACCACAATCAAAAACAGCTCACAATGTGTGTATGTGTGTGTGTGTGTGTATGTGTTATGCTCCTGTCGGAGTCTGAATCCGAGGAGGAAGATGAACAGCCATTAAGGAGTGGGAGTGTGGCTCCGTTGGCTGTGGAGGAAACTGGGGAAGGGCAAAGTCTGGCTGGGCAGAGCAGGGAAGAGGTAGAACAAGGGAGAGGGAGTTCAGAGGAACATCAAGGCCCACCCACTCTTCATCCTAGGGCACAGAGGGAAGAATGGAGAAGAGAGCAATGTGGGTTGCATGGATTACAAGGGAGGAAAGGGCCCTGATTCCCTTCACAAGGCACACCTGGGGAGGGGGTTTAAAACAGTTGGGAGAGGGGTTTGTTGGGAACAAACATTGAATTTATCTAATGTCTGCTGCTGTTATCTGAGTTCTTGGCATCCTCCCAACTGGTTTGATTCACTGCCGTGTTACTTCACTTCAGGAGCTTCTTATTTTGGCTTGTTGGATTTATAGTTTATAGTTTTCTGTTTATACCATTTTGGACTGGAATATCTACAGCCAGGGATGGGATCCAACCGGTATAACTACTGGTTCTGTTGCTCTGCATCGTATGTGCATGTGTGAGTCACGCGAGTGCAATTTACAACTGCTGAGCTGCCTGGACAGCTGTATGCAGGTGTACAGTGGTTGGAAAAGCCCTTTTCCCCTGATTTTTGAACCACAGCTGTGCCATAGCTGCTGAGGTTGAAAAAGCAGGAAATAAAGGACAGGTAAGAGCCTGGGCGAGTGGGTGGGCCAAAACAGCAGCAGACATAGAACCGGTTCTATATCTGCTGCTCTTCAGAGATAGTGGTTCTACAGAGATGGACAGAACCGGTAGATTCCCATCTCTGTCCGGAGCCAAAGGCGGTTGCAGATTCCTGGAGTTTTTCTCCAGACCGGAAGGTAACCGGGTCAATGGGGGCAAAGTTGGAGCTGATAAAAGGACCTCTACTTATTATCTGCCTATTTGCCACACCCCAGGTCATCACAGTATGTGTACACATAGTATAGTATAGTATAGTATAGTATAGTATAGTATAGTATAGTATGGTATGGTATGGTATGGTATGGTATGGTATAGTGTAGTGTAGTGTAGTGTAGTGTAGTGTAGTGTAGTGTAGTGTAGTGTAGTGTAGTGTAGTGTAGGGCAATGCAATGCAATGCAATGCAATGCAATGCAATGCAATGCAATGCAATGCAATGCAATACAATACAATATAATATAATACAATATAATATAATACAATATAATACACTATAATAATATATACAATACAATATAAAATAATATAAAATTGAAGATTATAAATGACATCTTAATTTCATGGTGTCCTAGTGAACATTCTTGTTGTTCTACCACATTAGGATATTATAGCAGGACTTGTGGCAATGGTTGATAGGAATACTTATGGGTCTAAGCACAAGAAACGTTTTATAGATGAGAAATAACAGGCAAATAGGAAATGACTAACTTATTGTGAGATATCATAATTTTGTGAGGTTAATCAAAATAAAGTCAATTGGTGCAAGAGGTTTATAGGTGCCAATGGTTTTCCTACTTATAGTTATTAGAAAATGTTAAAGTAGGTTATGAAAAATCCTAACAGTGACAACAATTAACCAGGCTTGCCTTCAGAAATTCTAGGAACTCCTCCACTGGAGGCTTTTAAAAAGAGACTGGACACCCCCTTATCTAGAATGGTATGAGGTATAACCCATGGGGATTTTTTGTATTAAAAAGGATGAATTTATAATTTATGGTTTTTATGATTTGACAGGATAGATTACAGATAAAAGAGAGTTATAATGTAACTTTGGAGAAAGAAGTAGATTTATAATTGTATTTATAATTTCTGTGAAGAAGTTCAAAGGAGACTTTGTTCTGTCTTTTTTCTTCCTTTTCTATTTTTGTGGACAACCATTTAAATCTGAGTCAGCAGTGTGCAGCAGTTGCTAAAAAAGCCAACATGGTTCTAGGCTGCATTAACAGAGGGACAGATTCAAAATCACATGAAGTATCAATACAATTTTATAATGGTCTCGTAAGACCACACTTGGAAGACTGCATTCAGTTTTGATCACCACAATGTAAAAAAGATGTTGAAACTCTAGAAACAACGCAGAGAAGAGCAACAAAGATGATTATGGGACTGGAGGCTAAAACATATGAAGAACAGTTGCAGGAACTGAGTATGTCTATTCTAATAAAAAGAAGGACTAGGGGAGACATGATAGCAGTGTTCCAATATCTCAGGGGTTGCCGCAAAGAAGAGGGAGTCAAGCCATTTTCTAAACCACCTGAAGGCAGGACAAGAAGCAACGGGTGGAAACTAATCAAGGAGAGAAGCACCTTAGAACTAAGGAGAAATTTCCTGATGGTTAGAACAATTCATCAGTGGAACAACTTGCCTCCAGAAGTTGTGAATGCTCCAACACTGGAAGTTTTTAAAAAGATGTTGGATAACCATTTGTCTGAAGTGATATAGGTTTTCCTGCCTAAGCAGGAGGTTAGACTAGAAGACCTCCAATGTCCCTTCCAATTCTGTTATTCTATTCTATTTTCTTTTACTTACTTTCTTGCACTTTTTAATTTTGTCTTTGTTTTTTATTTCTTACTTTACCTTAGTTTCTATTCGTTCTATTCTTGCTTTCATATATTTTAATAAAATTATATATAAAAGCCATAATTTTTATCCAGTGAAACTGATTCAGAACTCTAAGTAATAGAACTAATAGAATACCATGTGGAATTACCTACAACTCATTTGAATTCATTATTATCCATCCATTTTTCCCACCATTTTTCTATACATTTTTCCCACCATTATTAAAAGCTTATGGAAACCATTTCTTTTTGTAATTCCCATTACAATTTACACCAGGTTTCCAAATCTGCTGAGCTACAATTCTCAATATCTCCAATCAGTATGATCACTGACCATTTATAACAAGGAATTCTAAGAGTTGTGGAACACCGGGTTGAAAAAGATTTCCATATGTAAATATATCTATTAATTTCCTTTTTAAAAGGCTTCTTACTCAATGTGAATTATTTTCATTTTAAAGATCTGATATTAGATATCCTCCAAATGCTTGTCCAGACTTCAGAGAAAATGTCTAGATGTAATAGATTATGAAGTGAGGACTTGATAAATATAGCAATTAGCAATATAACTATGGTCTAGTAAATACATGGCATTTCAACTACTTTAGCTGCCTATATACCACTAACCTTTAAATTACAAGCAATAGGCATGTCATCTGTTGACCAATGTGGGTGATAACAACAAAGCAAACTATATGCCTTTGGCAATTCTACGGGGGTAAAATTGCCTTTTAATAGGTAGTCTAATCAGTACATTTAGAAGCATTACCATTTTATAAAAAAAAGCATCAAAGCTTTTTCTTTATTTTAGAAGTTCTTGTTTCTTAAAAAAAAAAAAAAACTTATAAAGCAGCTAAACAAAATCCAAAATATGAACCTTTAAGATATAAGAATTATAACATTAATTACTTCCGGGGTGATTTCAATCAATAGTACATTACAAAATCTTCAGACTACACAACCCACCAATTTTTAATTTTATCTGGAAGCCTGATAGAACAGAGTCTAGAACAGGGGTGTCAAATTCAGGGGTGTCAAATTCAGGGGTGTCAAATTAGAACAGGCATGTCGATTTCATTGAGGGACACATCGGAGTTGTGTTTGATCTCATGGGACTGGGATGGGCATGGCCAGCATAGGCATGGCCAGCTCAATGTCACTAATGTCAGGGATACCTATGGTGGCTCAAGCGTTCTTGCAGCAAAAACGGGTTTGTGAGCTCAATTTGTGGCTGCAATGACCTCCTGCAACCCTCTGCCAATGAAAAAGAAGCTTGGGACAGCAGCAGGACTGGGAGGGCAACTTCAATGTTTCCAGAGTAACCCTGTGGGCCAGAGTTAAGCACCTCATGGTCTGGATCTGGCCCTCAGGTCCTGAGTTTGATGGCCCGGTCTAGGATGTACCTACATAGCTCTGAAGAGGTTTCCTTCAGGATACCAGTGCCAACAAAATTCAAGCAACCAGATGTGCCAGTGGCCTTTTCCAATTTTTTCCAAGATGAGTACTTAACTAGATAGCGTTCCCTTCCTGATCAACAATGGTAAAGAGATGTATAAATCACTCCAGAACTATTCTTGGGAGGCTGGAAGGAAGCGCACATTAAAACAGCATCATGCTTTTACAGTGCAAACGCTGCCCCTTTCAGAATGTGCATTATGACTCTGCATGTACACCCAAAAAGAGTGTTGCTTATGTCCTGAGTGTATGACACTTCTTTTCTTATTTTGACAACTGCCTTTAATCTCTGTGATGTTTCTGAATCTTCCCAACTTTCTCACAGACAGATACAGAGGGCTTTCAAAATGGGAAGAAATACATTGACTTGGAAGAAGTGAGGGGGCGCTTGTCTTATTTAAATCTTTGTGCAGAAAATAGATCATTAATGAATCAAGTGATCGAGAGGAAATTTAATGTCCCTTAAGGATGGTAGCCTTGATTTGATCAAAATTGTGCCTCATGTACTTAGATCACTCTCCAAATTTAGATGGGAAGTTATCTGTATTATCAGATTATCTTGTGTGTCTTTTCCTTGTCAAACCAGATAGGAAATTACTTTTCTAACGTTATCCTTTGCATTTTACCTATTCTCCTGTTTTTTCTGTATCATCTAATTGGAATTAGTGATCACTGGAGTAGATAATCTTGTCATTTGGGAGTCCTTGACACTGAGATTGACTCTGAGTAACAATGGTGTAGCTTAATTTTTAGGGACATGATCAGGAAATTTTCAAGGATGATTTTTCTTCTTCTTATCACTCTGTCTTTCTTTTATAACACAACATTGCAACAAGTAGTTGTCAAGAAATATACATTCGAAAAATCTAATGAGTTCTTATCTTTGTGCATTGATCTGTAGAAAGTCAACAACAGCAGAGTATAACAAATGATAACAAAAATTTTATTAAAATGTCCCAGAGTACACAGCAGATATCGTTAGCCAATGGCTGGAAACTGAAAGCTAAAGGTCAAGGTATAGCATATTGTTCTTTCATAAAAGAGAATGTAAAAATGTTATATGTACCACAACTTAAGTTTAATTTAATTTCAGTTAGAATTTTGGTTAAACTAGGATATGTAGTTACCTTTAGGGGAGATAACTGCATAATTGAAAAAGAAGATAAGAAAATTACTGCATCTTTAAGAGGTGAATTATATGTTTTAAATAATAATGGTTTAGAGGTGGCAAACACGGTTTATGATAATAAGAAACCTCATGATGAATGTATTCACTTGTTACACCGAAGGCTAGGGCATTTAAATTTTAAAATGCTTAAGAGAACTGTTCAACTATCTAAAGGAATAAGTTTGAAACCTTGTAATAAGTATTTGCAATGTTTTGCTTGTAATCAAAGCAAAAGCAAGGTCATACCGGCTAATAGAGTTGATGGATTTACTACCAAAAAGCCTTTAGAGGTAGTATTTGCCGATTTAATAGGTCCAAAAAAACCAAGTGTAGGAGGAGCTCGATACATATTAAGTATAATGGACCACTTTTCTAGATATGGGTTTTTTCTATTTAATGAAAAGCAAAACTGAAACGTATCTAAATCTATTTAATTGGATTAATTTGCAGAAAGAAAAACTAAAAGGAAATTAGTAACTCTTAGATAATGGTGCGGAATTTACAAATAATAAATTCCAGAATAGACTTAGAATGTTAGGTATTCAACATAAAAAGTCTGCACCATATAGGCCACAACATAATGCCTTTATAGAGAGACAAGGCCAAACACTACAATCAATGGCACGTACTATGTTGTCTGATTCAGAATTACCTGACAATTTATGGGGAGAAGCAATAATGTGTGGTAATCATATATTAAATAATGTTAATTCAACAACAGGTGAATTACCATTCACACTGTGGCATGGTACAGAACCTGATTTAAGTTACATGCACACATTTGGAGCACCCGCATGGGTGCATATCCCTTCACAACTCAGACACAAAGGACAGCATAGAGGTAAAAGATTATTTTTTGTAAGATATGAATCTAATCATAGATCTTATAGATTCTGGGAACCAGGTACATCTAGAGTTTACACCAGTGCAAGTGCAAAATTCCTAGAACATGTAGGATGGAATAGATTAGAGCAAGATTTAAATAACGAAGTAATTATTGAACCCTACAAAAGGCAAAAAGATCAGACTAGTTATAAGAAAAGAAGAAGTCCATGAAGAGCAAATAGGACCAGAACAAGAGGAAACAATTGATCAGGAAGAGTTAGATAATCAAGAACAATTAATAAATGAAAGTCCACCTGTAAGTCCTGTAATACCTAGACGTACTACACGTGTAACTGGACCACCTGATAGGTATCAAGCAAATATAGTTTGCCAAGTAACTAAAGTTCCAACTAGTGTAGATGAACTTAAGATGTATCCTGCAGGAGAATTGGCAAAAGACAATGGAAAAAGGACTACATTCATTAAAGGTAATGAAAGTATATGAAGATGCTAAATTACCTCCAGGAGAAAAATCCATTGGGTGCAAATGGATATTTAAAATAAAAACTGGAAATGATGGGACTGTTTCCCATAAAGCTAGGTTGGTAGCTCAAGGATTTAATCAAACTGCATCTGATTACAATAAAGTTTTTGCACCAAGTCTTAAGGCAACATCTTTGAGAGCAGCTTTAGTGTGGGCAGCTAAGAAAAACTATGTCATTAACCATTTAGATGTAGAAACTGCTTATTTGCATGCACCATTGCAGCACACTATATATTTGAAAAAGCCAGTTATTATAAAAGACAATAAAGTAAATAGTAATGATTGTTGGAAACTCAAAAAGAGTCTTTACGGGTTGAAACAATCTGGCTTTGAGTGGAACCAATATATTGTGAAAGAATTAAACAATATAGGTTTTAAATCTGGTTTAGCAGATCCATGTGTGTTTAAAAGAGAAAATAATAGAACGGTGTCATTATTGAAATTATTTACAGATGATATTGCTTTGATAACTAAGACTAATAATGAAGCTAATGAGATTATATCATTATTAGCCAAAAAGATAAAATTAAAGCATTTAGGTGAGATTAAAAGGTATCTAGGATTGACAATTAACAAAACAAAAAATGGATTTAAGAAATGGACTCAAGAAGATAAAATTTGCCAATCAATTAAAATGTATAAAATGGAACTTTGTAAACCGGCAAAGACTCCAATGAGTCAGGAGGTTTGCCAAACTGATGATCAAAGTCCCAAATTTGATAAGTCTATATATCAATCTTTGATTGGTAGCTTATCATATATAAGCAATTGGTCAAGGCCAGATATAGCTTATAGTGTTAATCAGCTTGCACGTTTTAATTCAGATCCACATCAATGTCATTGGCAATCATTAAAAAGAATTTTAAGATATCTTAAAGGAACAATGAACCATGCATTGTATATAGAACCAAAGGATGATTTGAGTCTTAGTGCCTATGCAGATGCCAGTTTTGCAACTGACATAAACACTAGAAAATCAACATCTGGGATGGCTATATTATTTGGTAAGACACTAATAGGGTGGAGGTCAATCAGACAACAGTATATCAGCTTGTCCACGATGGAAGCGGAATTTTCATGTCTGTCATTAGTATGCACTGACTTAATTTTGCACAAACAGTTATTATTAGACATGGGTATAACTGTTAAAGATTCCGTTATTGTGTACGAAGACAACCAGACAGCCATAAAGTTAGCTACTAATATAGCTGTAAAAACTAGATCAAAGCATACTGATTTAAGATACTTAAATGTTAGAGAATCTGTAAAAAAAATGGGCTAATTAAATTGGAATACTGCATGATGGAAGAAAACATTGCAGACCAATTTACAAAAGCTCAAGGAGTAATTAAGTTTAAAGAGAGTTGTAACAAATATGATTTAAAGATGTAAATAGTTATAGTATTATTATTACCTAAAAGGGGAGAATGTTAGGGATAACATTGTTTACCCTAACTGGTTTTGGTAAAATAATAAATATGTTATCATGGTTTGTTAGTTAAAGTGTCTGTAACTTTAACTGTAAGAATGTAATTAAGGGAGTGGTTGTAAAAGCACCATAAAAGGAGCAAGGCACAGCAACTTGCTCTCTCTGGCTTGATGATCCCTAATTACTGCATGGATTGAAGACTGCATTTTTCCCCTACTGGAACGGGAGAGAGAAAGGACTCGATTTATCAACTGTGAGAGGACTGATTTATTGTAAGTGAACTGACATTGGATATTCTACACGGACTTTTGCTAATTGAATATCCTTGAATGGACTGACTAAAACAATACATGACTAATGGACTGTTATTTTGACTATGCTATAAAACTCTAAATGGAATAAACTATATTTTTGATAACACAAGCGTATCTATTATTTTTACTGTATGTTAACTAACATACAAACTTATCTCACACATTTATCTGAATGCCTATCTGACTAACGCTGCACATTCTGTTTAGCTTGTCTCCTTAACACTGGTTGGGGAACCCAGGCTTAACAATCATCTGAGAAGAATGAAATATTTTGAGGAATATTTAAAAAAGGCAGAATATTATATTTCCCTAAGTGAGAAATGGAGAAACATGTTTTTTTAGAGGCAGGAAGCAGACTCAATCTTTCTTAATAGCCTCAGCAGCTATTTTGTGCCCATTAAGAATGATTGGGTCAGCCTATTCAGAAACCAGTCCCCAAGCAGAAAATGAGGAGGCCACCTTTTAGAAATGCAGATTTGGTCATCCATTCAAGACAGGATATTCTAAAACAAAGCCAGAACACTAGGTTCAGAGCAGTCCAAATTTCAACCAAACTTAGCTCAGCAAGCACCTAGGATTTGCATTTCCTCTTTTGCCTATAGAGCCAGCTATGACTCCTACATAACTCCTACATGACCCCATAAGAATTTGACAACAGCCAATAGAATATTAGAGGACATGTTCTTGCACAGGAACAGGAAGCTCAAATACAAAACCCAAGAGAAAGTATAAAAATATCTGTTCTCAATTCCATTTTGGTCCACTGCCCAGAACCACAAACCCATGTGGTTCTGCTTCATCAATAAACCATCTTTCTAATCAGCCTCCATGTTTCCAGTGTCCTTCTCCCAGCTTGGAACTGAACCAGATGGATA
This sequence comes from Hydrophis major, assembly GCA_033807585.1. Taxonomy (NCBI): domain Eukaryota; kingdom Metazoa; phylum Chordata; class Lepidosauria; order Squamata; family Elapidae; genus Hydrophis; species Hydrophis major. The sequence continues at coordinate 83,649,896 of CM066333.1, forward strand.
TTTCTTCCCACAGATCCTTACAGTCTGTGTTAATTTTCTCAAAAACTCTTTTCCTTGGTTTCAAATCTGTAGTAATTAGCAATGCATCTTATTCTGGAATGACATCCATGGATTCTTTTCCTTAGAGCTGTCTTATCCGTAGCTGCTAAGGCTGATGCACTGGTTTGAAAGCCTTCAAAAATCTCAGTTAAAGTACATTGAACAAGGCTTAAGCTAACTTTTGTTTGATCCTAGCAGCAAGGCATTTTTCAGAATGAAATCATTCCTTCTCCAGTTCTTCATCTTAGTTGCCATGATTCTTTAGTTTAGGGATAGGTGAAAAAACCAGTGATATTTTCAGCATATCTTTCTGAGAGGATTGATCCCATTTAACTTCCAATTAAAGTTAAGAACAAGTTATTGTTTAACTAGAACTGTCTTGTGTTATTGATGAACTCAGTTTAAAAACACAAAACAACCAAGTAAGCAAAAGAGTTTTCAGATATATTTTTCATAGGTGGAGAACCAGAGGTTTTTATAGTGGTGATGGTGATTGTTCTGGCAGAAATGTTTCTAGATCTGTCAGTTCTTGGGCTGAATTTTTAAAAAAAATCTTAACAAAGAGTCCTCAACTTGAACACTGCTATCAGCAAGGATTAGAGAGGCAAGGCCTTTAAAAGGGAGATGAGAATATTTTGAAAACACTCTGGCCCAGAAGCATCTGCTTAATTTTCCATCTTGCAGACATAATGGTGGAAGTGGTTTTGAATTAAAGTTGGGTTTCATCAAAGCAGAAATGTTCAAACCTAAATTTATATGCACTGTTTCCTGGTATGATTGGTTGCTTATTGTACCCTATGACTATCATTAAGTGTCGTACCTAATGATTTTCAACTCCTGGTGTATGTATCTTTGCTTTTATGTATACTGAGAGTATTTACACCAAGACAAATTCCTTGTGTGTCCAATCATGCTTCGCCAATAAAGAAGTCTATTCTATTCTATTCTATTCTATTCTATTCTATTCTATTCTAAAGCATCCCATTGTATACCAAGGAATCGTACGGGAAGCAGGAGGGGGAAGGGAATAGACCAAATGAAATAACTAGATTTATCCATCAGACTAAGATGTCATGGTACTTGCTTGTTATGGATTTAGTGTGTTATGAGATTCAGCCAGTAAGGCCTGTCTTGATGTGTATACATAGGTATTCTATTTAAGTGAACTAATAGTGTCAAGTAAACAGATAATGGCAGTCTAGTCATGTAATAGTAATAGCACTTAGACTTATATACCACTTTACAGTGCTTTACATTCCTCTCTAAGCTGTTTAAAGAGTCGGTGTCTTGCCCTCAACAATTTACCAATCTCAGAAGGATGGAAGGCTGATTCAACCTTGAGCCTGGTGAGATTTGAACTGCTAAATTGCAGGTAGCCAACAGTCAGCAGCAGTAGTCTGCAGTACTGTACTCTAACCACTGTGCCATTGTGGTAATACTGTATTATTGAATGGATCTTTTTTTGGAGGAGATGGTTAAAATACAAACACTCAGGCCTAATTTTAGTCTTTAGTCTTTGGGAGAAAAATATTCAAAATTATATCATCAATTGGAGGCAGGGGATATGCTGCCAAATTTCTATACTGTAGAAAATAGGTACTGCAATAAATGTGTTTAAGTTGTAATTCTGCATGTTTTTATTTTTATTATTGGTGAGTGAATTTGGCTAAATTCAAAGGGCTTCAAATAGACCCACATAATTTTAGAACTGTGTTGTAAATGCTATTTAAATCAAGCTTATTGTTGCATATAATATTTTTTATAATTAAGCAAACAGAAAAAAGGGGGAAAAAGCACTCAGCTCTTTAGACTCCACTGGAGTTGCAGGAAAATGCTAGAAAGGAATACACACACACGCATGCACACACACCAGAATGTCAATTTGAATAGTCTTTTATCTAATCATTTATGAATAGTAATGGGCCTAAAACTTATTTTCTTATTCTTTTATACAGCAAGAAATGTAGATTTGGCATTTAATGTCACTAGCAAAATCTTTCTGTTATGGATGAATCTTGGTTTAATTTATCATTTAACTAAGTTCAAGAAAACAATTTCATAAAAATATTCTGTGAGACTAAACACTGTAATTCCTCCTCATCACTTAAGAGAGGAAAAGAAGTGTTTTTCTATGATTTACTGTAGCTATCCAGCAGATGTATTATCATAGCTTTTTTCCAGAACAAATTCTATTATAGCAAAACTAAAATATTCATATATTAAAGCTATTAATAGTTAAATGCTATATTATTTATTATTATTCTAAGCATTATAGTGACACGCTTCTGATCATTCTATACTAAGTTCATTAAAATCAATCCAAACTTCCTTCAGTAAATCTTCTCCATGGCTGAGATTAATTTCTACATTATTTGCAGCAGTTTTTCAAGAATAGATTCTATCTAAAGTACTTTACTATAATCTGTAATGTTTAAAAATATTTATTATATAGTAAAGGATGAAGCACTGTTTCTTTTTTCTTTTGCACATTGAATCATATAATATTTATCCTACTTTTTCCTCATTAAAACCAATTTTAAAGCAGCATTTGTGATTTGGCTTAGTTCTTGCAATAGTTTTTGTGGTATACGACCTCTATTACAGCCTGTTTGATAACATGTGACTGAAAAGCTATCTACAAACACAACTAAACAGCCAATGTTCGAGTTTAAATGTTATAATAACTGCACAGAAAACAACATTGCTACAGAAGGCAGATGATGCTTAAAATTGAGATATCAGATTCATCAATATAAGGCTGGTATGTTCCATGTGTTTTAGTATGACAACTCCCCAGTGAGTACCTAAAGCTGAACAAATGAAATGTCATATTATGAGCAACTTATTTCATGCTACTTTATTTCACACACAGAACTACGGTATAATTATTACTTTTTCAGTACATATCTCAATCCATTTAGTATTTTAAGTGGACTGATTCATTGTCTATACTGTGGTTAGCAGTTCCTCTAAATCTCCAAACTGAAAAGGTTTGAAAAAGATATTTCTCTTTTTTAGTGTTAATTTCAAGAATTCTCTGCTATTATAATTGTTATCCACCTATTTTCATGTGATAAAGCCCAAACTTTTATTAAGTACTTCAAGACAGATAATATGTGTATGTAAAGCCAAATATTTATAATAGGTATCCCTCTTGTGGAAATTTTAATTTCACTTGCCTTAAAGAAAAAAGAGGCAAGAGTATCATCTTTTCAAATATTACAAAATTAGGAAAATATACAGAATTTCATTTTATAATGCACTGAATTTCTGTTTGTGCATTTTTCTTTTATTATCGATGGAAGATATTTTGTTTCATTTTAGGGAACATTTGTATAATTTTTGTACTGACTTTGGTAAAAAAAACTTCACCTTCTTTATTGTTATAAATTTTACAAAGATTAATTTTCCAAAATGATTTTCATATTACATATAAGCTTTACTAGCTAGCCCATATTCATATTGCTACTTCATCCCCTTATCATCAAGAAATTAAGAGCATATTCCATCCCATTTTGATAGTATTTTGTTTCCAATATAAATTCTCCCAAGAGATCTCACCAAGAGCCAGCAAGCACAGAAATCAATGCATTTTACTGTGGCTTTAAAACATTTCATTGGGACATCATTAATTCAAGTTTTTTAAAAATAAAACGATTGCTCTCATTTTAAGAATGCCTGAAATGTAAATAAAAAAAGAACTTGCCAAGCTTTTATGGAAAGTTCAATCCATATTTCATATGCTGAACATTGTATAAATATCTACTTTCTAAAGGAGCACAGAATGAATATTTTCATTCTAGTCGCTATCCCAGATTGCAAAGAGACATTAAAAATTAAAAATAAAGCCAAATAAGATCAAATGTTACAACTGAGGGTATATTCATCATTAGATAATAAATGTCTGCCTAATTTTACAGGCACTACAATAAAAACATTCCAAGGTTGAATTTTGCAGAATGATGTTTCTTATTTTTCCTAATTTAGTATTTTTCTTAGTTTACTTTATTGTCATTGCACCTCATACAATGAAATTAAATACCATCTTCAGTGTACATTATGAGTATGAAAATAAACACAGATACACATCCTTCACATATATATTGAATTGAAACCCCCTGATATTGTATTAATATTGCACTAAACAGTAGATCTCAACAGTTGCTCAACAAGTTGCTGCGCTGGGATAGAAGCTGTTTTTCAGCCTATTTGTCCTGGTTTTTATTATCTTGAACCATCTGCCAGATGGTAATAGCTTTAAAAAAAAAAAAGGGTGCCCAGGATGAGATGGATCATTGAGAATGTTTTGACTCAATGACATTAACCCTCTGGAGTGCTTCCCTATCTACCACTGTGCAATTGGCAAACCATACACAGGTGCAGTAAGTTAAGATACTCCATATGGTGCAGCACAGTGATGGGATTCAAAAATTTTTACTACCGGTTCTGTGAGCATGGCTTGGTGAGCATGGCAGGGGAAGGATGCCGTAAATCTCCAGTCAGAGGTGGTATTTGCCGGTTCTCGGAACTACTCAATTTCTGCTACTGGTTCTCCAGAACTGGTCAGAACCTGCTGAATACCACTTCGGGTATAGCAGTAGAAGGTCACCAGCAGGCACAATGATTGCATGGGCACAGAATTTTGGATACACTATAGAATTAGAGGAGTGCAAGAAAATATGGAACATAAATTATAAGTTAATATCTGCAGCATACAAAGAAAATATGTACAAAATGTTTTATAGATGGTATTTAGCTCCAATGAGATTGGCGAAAAATTATCCTAACATAAGTCTCAAATGTTGGAAATGTAAAAAAATTGATGGTACATTTTATCACATGTGGTGGTTATGCCCCAAGACCAGGACATACTGGATCTAAATAAAAAATTGGCTACAAGAGATCACTGGGTATCTGATTGAGCTCAGACCGGAAACCTTCCTCTTAGGAATAGATAGATTACCGAAAGAAGTAAAATACTTACTGTTACACATTACAACAACTGCCAGAATAGCCTTTGCGCAGGTATGGAAAACCCCAAATACTCCTAATGAAGAACTAATAATACATAAAGTAACAGAAAGTGCTGAGATGAACATGTTAACAATAAAACTTGTTATGGACTAAGCCAATGCAGCGATACAACCCTAAACAGCTTTACTTTACAGAAGGCTTGTAATCCTGCACTTCTCATTGGCCCACAAATAGCGAGTCATGATTGGTCGTTTTGGCCAGTTTGATTGGCTTGTAACGGGTCCTCTGATTGGACACTTGTGAAAGCGATAAACTCAAATCATTGGTTGTTTTGACAGCAGCCAGCTCTATAAAAGAGCTGCTGCTGCCCAAGTATTTGCTCTGTCCTTATTTTACAATAAAGAGTTGAAGTTACCATTCGAAGTCTCATCTCCGTTCCTTGCGCCCATGCTCAGGACTTAACACTGGAGACGAAGGTGGGATGCGGAGACGATAGAGCTGACTAAGTACACATCGAACAAGACAGAGCACATGGCTGAAGAGCGCACACAACAAACGGCAAGATGACCAGCAGCGCCATACCACCTGCTCCATTCGACCCAGCAACCAAAGACTGGGACTCGTACATAGATTGCTTCAAGATGTTCCTGGAGACCAACAATTTAAAAGATGCTATGCCTGGCAAGAAACAAGTGGTGTTCCTGACTCATTGCGGTCCCGCCATTTTCAAAATGGCTAAAGCACTGGCAAAAACGGTGGAAGTGAAGACCATGGATTGGGATACCCTCGCCCCAATCCTCCGGGCCCATGACACACCCGCAGTACCTACACTGATACGAAGACACGAATTTTACCAGAGGGACCAATGAAAGGATGAAAGCATTGGGAATTTTGTAGCTGACCTCCGGAACCTAGGAGGCCTTTGTGGTTTTGCAAACTCAGAGGAAGCCCTAAGAGACCACATAGTTCTGGGATTAAATGCACCGCACGTGCAGAGTAAACTGATGGCAAAAGGAGACATCAGCCTTACAGATGTCATTGCTGACGCTACTGCCGCAAAAGAAACCAGGAAGTCAGTCGCTCGAATGCACCGAGCGAATGCACCGCTTCACCAACTCGCTAACGATAGCCCACTCGCCACTGAGAAGCATGCTACCACCACCCACCATGAAGACCTCGAGTCATCCTCAGACAGTGAGGAAGAGGAGGTCAACTGGCTCCGCTCGGAATGAGAGCAAAGGAACCAGAGACGTCCACATCAATATGCTGGTTGCAGGGCAAACCACCCGTGATCGGACTGCAAATTCCTCGATGCACTCTGCCATACTTGTGGAAAAAGAGGCCACATCACAAAAGTCTGCAGAAGCAAGCGAGAGTCCAGTCCCAGCCAAAGGGAGAACAACCTCCGTCAGGAGACAGGCAAACCTCCTGAGAACCAGGACCGTCTGAACCACCAATGGAACAACCACTACGACTACAGAAATTGAGCACCTGCCTCTTCAATGAGACGAGAAGAGGCCCACCAAACCATTATTATCGGCCACGCTTCATCGTTCAATGCAAGAAAGATCCACATAAGGGTTACTATTGAGAATCGACCGTGCGTGATGGAAGTCGATTCGGGGTCATCCCTATCGATGGTATCCTGGAAAATCCTCAAACAGTTGATCCCTGACATCTGCCGCCAGCACCTCAGCATGCAATGAATCATCCTGAAAGACTACCAGGGAAACAGAATTCCAGTTGTCGGTTCCAGCCACGTCCAACTATCCTTCAAGGACCAGACAGCAATGCTTCCCTTGACTGTCATCGATCGTGACTGACCCAGTTTGTTAGGGTTACAATGGTTCACCCCACTCAGGATTGAACTAGCTGGCATACACCAAACCAGAAGCGACGACTGGGAAGAGGCTCTTATCCAGGAATTCCAGGACGTGTTCACAGGAACATTAGGCAAGTACAAGGGGACCCCTATATCATTTAATCTCAGTCCCGATGTAGCTCCCATTCGACTTAAGCCTCATCGGGTGCCTTTTGTCCTAAAGCCGAAGATCGATGAGCAGCTAGATAAACTGATAGCCCAGGGCATATTGGAACCGATTGACCATGCCCGCTGGGAAACTCCTATAGTAATGCCCATGAAGCCAGATAGTTCATTAAGAATTTGTGGAGATTACTGGGCCACTCTAAATCATACTCTTCAACAGAGCGCTTACCCAGTACCAGTGGTTCAACACCTTCTTCATTCCCTGGGTGGCGGAAAAAATATTTGCGAAATTGGACTTAGCTCAGACATACCAGCAACTACCTGTAGATGCGACAACTGCAGAAGCCCAGACAATAGTTACACATAGAGGCACCTTCAAGTGCAATAGACTCCAATTCGGAGTAAGCTTGGCATAGACAAATGTAATATAATGCATTATAATATTTCAATCAAAACCTTGTACAGATGCTAAGAACACTGTTGATACCATGATGTTTTACAATGTAATAAAAGAAACTCAATAAAAATATTTTTTTTTAAAAAAAGGGTCACCAGCAGTTTTTCACTCAGTTGTTGTTTCCTGAGAAGCCTCATATGTGACCAGGGCTGCAATGTGGGCACCCCAGATCAGGTCCTCTTTTAGGGTAATACCCAGATACTTAAAACTGGCCACTTGCTCCAAGTCCCCATTGATAAGCAAGGGCTGGATCTCTGATCTGTTCCTTCTATAGTGCACTATAAGCTCCTTGGTCTTATTGGTGTTGAGGATCAAGTTATTGTCTCCACACCACGAAAGCAAACGGTCCACTTCATCTTGGTAGGCCGACTTATTCCCCCCGGAGATGAGTCCAACCACTGTTGTATCATCTGCAATTTAGTAAAAGCTATTTGATGTAGAATTGAGACAAAGAGAACTCACAGTTTGAGAAGAAACATTCAGAAATATGATATAAGAATTTTGGCCTATGATATCTGTTCACACATATGGGTTATTTGCAAATATCTTTATTATATTTCATAAACTATCATTACAAATACAAATTAACATAAAATATAGTTTGCAATTATATACAGCTATGAAATATAGCAGAATGCAAGGTTGTCATTGTGTATTCAAACAAATGCTATTTTTTCTCCCATTGGTTACTAGGTCAGCAGTCTGCCCTATAAAAGAGCTACTGTTGCCCTAGGGTTTTGCCCTGTTCAGCATGATGAATAAAGAGTTGAAGTTCACTGTTCACTGCCTCATCTCCGTTCCTTGCACCCATGCGCAGAACTTAACACTGGCGACGAGGATGGGAGGCGGAGACATCAGAGCTGACTGAACACTACAGAGCACCAAACAGAGCACGTGGCTGAAGGCGCATCAACAGCGGAAACCATGTATGGCGGCGCCATACCAACCGCTCCAATTGACCCGGCACAAGAAGACTGGGACTCGTACATAGACCGGTTCCAGATGTTTCTGGAGACCAACAACTTGAAGGATGCCACTATGGGAAAAAAGCGAGCAGTGTTCATAACCCATTGTGGGCCTGCCGTCTTTAAGATGGCTGAGGCACTAGTGAAACCGGCTTAGGTGAAATCCATGGACTGGGACGTCCTTCTACAGGCCCACTATGCACCCGCCCTACCAATGCTTGTCCGAAGACATGAGTTTTACCAGAGGGACCAATGGAAAGGAGAGAGCGTTGCAGATTTCATGGAGGATCTCCGGAACCTGGGAGGCCTCTGTGGGTTCGCAGACCTCGAAGAAGCTCTGAGAGACCGAATATTTCTGGGATTAGATGACCAGACAGCACAGAGCAAGATCACGGCCAAAGGGGACATCGATCTTGCTGATGTCATCAAAGACTCTACTGCAGCAGAAGCAACCAGGAAGTCGGCTGCCCGAATGCGCCGCACCAACGCACCGCTCCATCAATTCGCCAGCAATACCTCACCTCGCCTAGAGAGGCACACAACAGTAACCCACCACAAGGACCTCGAATCTCCATCAGAAAGTGAGGAGGAGGAGGTCAACTGGCTCCAGTCTGAACGTGACCAACGCAACCAGCGGAATCAAAGATTACCACACCAATGCGCGGGTTGTGGGGCAAACCACCCGCGATCAGACTGCAAATTCCTCGATGCGCTCTGCCATTCCTGTGGGAAAAGAGGCCACATCGGGAAGGTCTGTAGAAGCAAGCAAGGATCCAGCCTAATTCAGAGGGGAAACAACTACCTCCAGACCACAGGAAATCGTCCTGTGAATCGGGAACATTTGAACCACCAATGGAACAACCAGTCCTACAGAAATAAAACACTGGCCACTTCAATGAGACGGGAAGAGGCACACCAAACCATTACAATCGGTCACACTTCATCGTTAGATGCAAAAAAGATTCAAGTGAAGGTCGCCATTGAAAACCAGCCTTGTGTGATGGAAGTCGACTCAGGATCATCCCTCTCGATGGTTTCCTGGAAGATCCTTAAACAATTAATCCCTGCTGTCCGGCGTCAAGACCTCAGAGCCCAAAGAATCATACTCAAAGATTATCAGGGGAACTGAATTCCGGTTGTTGGATCCAACAAAGTCCAAGTCTCATTCAAAAATTGTACTGCGTCATTACCACTGACTGTCATCGACCACGACCGGCCTAGTTTGTTAGGCCTTCAATGGTTTGCCCCACTCGGGATCGAGGTAGCTGGCATTCACCTCACCAGAAGCGACGACTGGGAGGAGGCCCTCGTCCAGGAATTCCAGGACGTCTTTGCAGGCAAACTAGGCGAGTACAAGGGGACCCCGATATCATTTAACCTTAACCCTGAAGTAGCCCCTATCCGCCTTAAGCCTCGTCAAGTACCTTTTGCCCTTAAATCAAACATTGACGAGCAGCTCGATAAATTAATAGCCCAGGGTGCTTTAGAACCAACTGACCATAAAAATCTCGAATGATTGCCTTTTTCTCCTTATTACCATAACAAATTTGACCATGATCATCTATTAACTGTGATATTTTCCTTGACTCTTTCTCTTTTCTCAACTTATATGCTAACCATCTACCTATTTGCATCTTCAAAATAGTTCTGTTTAGCACTTCTATTTTTTTGTGCCAGTTCTTCTTTCTCTGCTTGATCCATTTTATGTTTAATTATGTCCATTTTAAGTTTGATATCTTTTTTCTGTGGCATCTTCTGTAATTCTTTTTCCAGCTTTTTATGGTCATCTTCTAGAGCTTTAATCATTTGCCTCTTCCTAATGTTCTTTTTCTTTATATAGTCAATTATTAATCCTCTTGCATATGCCTTCATTGTATCCCAAACATTCTGTATTGAAGTATCTTCCTTTTTATTTTCATTGAAGAAGAAGGCCAATTCTTTTTCCATCCATTATATAAAATCTTTTCCCTTTAAAATAGTATTGTTTAATGTCCATCTAGATCTTTTTTGTCCTTTCCATTTAATTGTCATTGGATTATGGTCTGCCCATGTACTTGTTTCAATATTTATTTCTTGAATATTAGATAATAATTCTGTTGATGTCCAAATCATATCTAATCTGGACCACAATAAATGCTTGTTTGAATAAAAAGTATATTGTTGAGTTTTAGCATTTCTTTCTCTCCATATATCTTTTAAATTTAATTCCTCTATCATTTTAAAAAAGGATTTAGGGAGAGTTTTCCTATTTTGTCGTGTTGTTTTTACTGTATAGTCCAGTTTATTGTCTACAATTCCATTAAAGTCCCCCATCATAAGTATGTTAGCATAGTCCAGTTCAATTATTTTCATAGGTAATTTTTTATAAAATTCTTCTTGTTTATCATTTGGGGCATAAATTGCAACCAAGAGAGTTTTTATATTATTATCCACTATTTCAACTATTAATACTCTTCCGTCTTCATCAGTATAAATCAATTTAGCTGGAGTGGTTTCTTTGACATACAAAACTACTCCTCTTTTCTTACAATTAGTCAGAGAAGTAAATATTTTCCCTAACTTTGGTCGTATCAATAATTGTTCATGTTGTTTTTTTAAGGTGTACTTCTTGTAAACAAATTATATCAAATTTTAGCTTCTCTAATTTACAAAAAGTTTTCCTTCTTTTGATAGCTGAGTTCAGTCCATTTATATTCATAGAAATCAGTTTTTTCTCCCCCATGATTATGCTTTATATTTAGGTCTAACAGCTCTCGTGGATCTTATTTCACGTTGTTCTTTGATCTCCATTTGTCCACCTATTGCGCCTTCTTCTTTTTCCATCTCCATTTGGTCCTCTTCAAATTCAGTTAAAAACTATATAGTTATTTGTTGGAAATTAAATTAGTGGAAGAACAAGTTAAAGAAACAATGATTGCTTGGGGGAAGAATTTTGGATATGGGATTGATTTAGAGAAATGGCAAAAATTGTGGTCACAAAATTATAAAATGACAATGTCAACAGCATATAAAGAAAATTTGTATAAGATGTTTCACAGGTGGCACTTTCCCCCGACAAGAATAGCAAGAATGTTCAAGAATAAATCTGAAAAGTGCTGGAAATGTCATCAGATACCTGGCTCATATTACCATATGTGGTGGACTTGTGAGGAGGCCAGGAAATATTGGACTAGAATTCGTATATGGCTGGAAAAAATGATAAAGAAACACATAGATTTGAAACCAGAGATTTTTTTTATTGGGAATCCTACCTGATATATATAATAAAAATTTAAAGTATTTGATTGTAAATGTATTAACAGCAGCTAGGATTGTATTTGTAAACATTGGAAGAGTGAGAAAATACCATTAGAGGAAGAAATTATTAAGAAAATATTGGAATGTGCTGAAATGAGTAGATTGACATTTGAAATTACAGCTTTGACAAAGAGTTAGATTACTGGATTGCTGCAGTTATTCTTTAGTTGCAATCTCAGAAAAACCTTTCCTATGCCATAATAAAACTAACAGCATAGCAACAAAATACTAGTAGCATAGTAACTAAGAAGATATATTAAATCCAATCTGGCTAAATCTTATGTAGTGTTCGTTAGGACTGAGATAGAATAAAATATCTTAGCCAATGGGAACTTACAAATTATCTTGAGTTTGGCTGGTTAAAGAAAACCACAAAATATTATCATTATTACTTGCACTATTATATATACAATGCAGTCCTTCTAATATGGCTTGGGTTGAAGAATGTCAATGGTGGAAAGTGTGCAGCAACCTCAATGGATGGTTTATGAAACCAGCTAATGATCTATTCACAGAATCATGTCCTGTTCATTTTCTTTGTACAGATGGCTAACTGATGGACATTGAATGATCTTTTTCTATGTGTTTTCCCTTCATGGCTAAGGGAGAATGCTAATAAACTATTCATATGGAAACTAATTCAAATTAAGATGTTTCTGTCTAAATACATTCACTTGTTTAGTTTAATTTTTAGTAATATGCCAGGATTCCATTCTACAAAATATCCATAATGAGTGCACAGTGGAGAGTAGCACATACTGTATCCATTTTTAAGTCTCAGGTTCAGTCCATACCAAGGCCTGCTAAAATGCCAAATTAGTTTCAGACTTCAATTAGCTTTAGTGTTCCATGACTAGAGAAGTTCTAGACCAAGAAAAAGGGAGCAAATCCTGATATTTTATCCAAATATAAGTTAAAATAGCCAGAGTTAAATTAGTAATATTAATCATAAAAATAAAAGGACAATGAAAAAAAAAAAAGGAAACCCATTCTGTTTATATGTTGGGATAGTAGGTTTCTAGTGCTAAAACACTGAACAGTACCTACTTTCTAACATCTGCACACAAGATGGGATTTTGAAAGGCCGTTTTCTTATTTATAATTTCTAATATCATTCCCCCCCCCAAAAAAAAATTTACATTGGAAGTCATACCTGTTGTGAATGTTATATCTATAGAAGCAGTAAAGAACTTCCTAAAACTCAATATTCTGTCAGCATTTTGATTCCATGATAAGTATTTTCTCCCCTGATGCCGTAATAATGTTTACATCTAATTTTATAATACATGAGAATTTTCAAAACAATTCATATTTTGAAGCAGATAACTACAGGGGAAACATTATCATCTTTGCAATGCTTTTGCGAAATGTAAAATGTATTTTTTTTTCAGTATGTATGTTCTATAAGTTTCAAAAAGCCAGTTAGGTCTGGCCAAACTGAATGAAAGAGAAATGTTAATAAATAATTGATCTTATCTAGAGAAATGTAGTATTTGTGTGGCATTGAAACAATCCTAAACATCGAAAAGCATAATTCAGGTTTTCACAGCGTGAAAACCAAGTAGTGATAAACATTAGCATAATTTTGAGATATCCTTTTAAATAAATGTGAATAAATCTGCCTATGAGGTTAGGTTTATGGTTTAAGTTTTGCCTCACAATGCATCCCATCATGTTAGACCACCTCTTGCATGTTATATAAGTTGCAGAGCATTGCTCAAATTTAGTATTATAAAGTCTTGCACAATCTGCTCAAGAGGAAAAAGATATTTTGTTCTACAAAGGGTTTTTGTGTGTGTGTGTGTGTGACTTTGGGAATAGCAAATGAAAAATATCAGAACACAATGTAAAATCAAGCAAATAAACAAACCTTCACAGGCTGGAATACAAAGTTAATGGAATGAAAAAAGAAGTTAATTAAATCAAGTATTCAGGAATGATCAACTTGTTTGATCAATTCCACCCAATGACTCAACACATGGATGGATGGACCTCATTATTTTTGACAAATACCCATTCTGTTTATGTCCATTTGTCTAATTATTTGTTCCTGCTTCCACATTCTTCTGAAAGTGAAAAATGATCCATTCAAATGTAATTATTTCAATAGGATTTCTTAAAAGTTCAATAGTATTTAGATTGTGAATAAATCTGTTGAAAATTATGAAAAAAAAAAAACCCAAATATTCAAGGTGTAATAAATTAAAAGAGAAGAAATTTGGCCCAAGACTGCTCATTACAAAGTATGAGATGCTTATCCTTCTATTCTGAATGCAACCTCGTAGATTGACAAGCCCATGTTAGCTGGTGACAGGAGGTTGGGTGCAAAATATAACTGTGTTCTCCAACACAAATATGTGCTCTTTTGCCTCTATAATCATACAAAGTGACTAATGATATAATCAGCACAATCAGGGATAAAGTTTGTTTTTTATTAATTCAAAGAAGTTGACGATCACAATCTGAAGCTAAAATGAAATGAGAAGCTGGATTTTTTTTGTTTTGTTTTTCCGTGGTTATATATGTTCAAATAGCTAATCGGTACCTGCTGGCCCTTCTTGAGAAAGCTTTTCACATATGTCAGAGATTTCTACAAACTTTATTCTAGTAAACTGATACAGTTTACAGTTTTAATCTTTTCATCAACAGTATTGAGAGCAGTCGGATTGATATTTCAAATTCTAAGAAAGTCAAATGGCAAGTGACTCAAAACAGGCTACAAAGAGGGATAAAACACATCATATTAACAAAAGAAGGTCCAATCCAAAATGATAAAACAACTACAGAAGATTTGTTTCCACTACAAACAAGAGATAGAAACATACTCTGTCCAGCTACTATTAACCTATAAAATACAGGTATTCAAACCCCAGAAGTAACACCGAACTTACAGTCTTTGCTGAAGACTATAACTTCAATGTATTTTATTCAACATATGAATTTAACAGATAACAAATAACAGATAATCAGAGTTGGAAGGGACCTTATAGGTCATCTAGTCCAAGCGGGAGACCCTACACCATTTCTGACAAATGGCAATCCAATCTCTTTTGAAAGTCTCAAGTGATGGCGCTCCAACAACTTTCGAGGGCAAATTCTGTTCCATTGGTTGATTGTTCTCACTGTCAGAAAGTTTCTCCTTATTTCCAAATTAAATCTCTCCTTATTCAGTTTCCTTCCATTATTCCTTGTCTGGCCTACAGGCGCTTTAGAAAATAGCTTCTTAACATTACTGCTTTCATTTCCTGTCAGCAAATTTCACATTGATAAAATCTGCAGGCGTCAATAATACATGAGTTTTGGTGAAAACTGATTTAGTTTTTGGAGATCTTTTTTACTGAAGTAGCTGTATTAGTGCAAGATGAATTTCCAATTCAGCAAGTCGCTTGCCCATGCAACTTCGAATACCATAACCAAAAGGGATGGATCCAAAAGTATCTACCCTATCCATATTGCTCTTCCTTAGCCAGCGTTCAGGTTGGAACTTTTTTGCTGAGGCAAAATTATCTTTGTGATATGAAGTAGCATAATGTCCTCCCTTTAGGTATCAAGTAGCCTCCAATGATCATATCTTTCTGTGTAACTCTGCCATTTCCTGATAATACTGGAAATAATCTTAAGGTTTCTTTGAGAAGGGCTCTAATCATTGGCAAGTTGGGAATATGGTGTGCATTGGGAACCTTATCTTTTCCCAAATTATGAACTATCTCTTTATAGACAGAATCCTGCACTTTTGGATGCTTTGCTAAAAGATATGTTGCCCAGGATAAAGTGAATGAAGTTGTGTCAACACCTGCCAAAAGCATTTCTGTCATATTGGCATAAATTTCTTCTACTGTAAGCTCTTTTCTCCTAAATTGTGCTGTCCAGCCAGTGTAAGGGAATTTGATAGTTAGGTAGCAATTGTGAGTTGTCCCCTTAAGGGAATGCATCATGGTAAATGTAGTTAAGGTCTCCTGGGAAATGTAGTCCATGTCACATGACCACATCTGTAATCCTAATTGGTCACTAAATTGACCCTCGATGGGTTGGGGGAGTTTTCCTTACTCTTGACTGAACTCACAGACTTGTGGTAACTGTTCTACTTCTATCGTTACAAGATGGGAGAAAAAGGATAGGAGATAAACCACCTTTTCACCTACAAGACAGATATACAAAGGATTGGTCATTAAAGAAGAACTTCATCACAAATGTGAGTTATGAGGATACCTGATGAATCAATAAGTGTACTTTGTTATGGACATCTTGTTGAGTTTATCTATCTGCTTCTGTACAGAAAACAAATCCACCACTGTACAGAATACAGAACAAGAGTTGTAAGTAATCCTTTATCCAATGTACTTTAAAACTATCCAAGTTAGTGGCTGTCCATCTTCCCCTCCATTTTCTAACTTGGCAGAAATTTCAATCATCTTAATTGCTTGGGGTTGTTTTTAACACTTTATTTTAATTACATTAAGAATGTGTATCTTTATAAATGTTCAAGGTAATCTTCAGGACTTTAACAGTTTTCCTTTTTAGGTTTTGCCATATTGAGCTTTTCGGGGTTTCTTCAGAGGTAACATATTTGTATGCCAGCTATTGAATCATGAACCATTTATAAAATTGGCAAATTCTCTTGTACTGGATACTTGCCAAGCTTGGACAAATCAAAGAAATGCAGTAAGTCATCAGGAGACGAGATCAATGGGAAAGGCACCAGTAAAGCCAAAATTATTTTATCAAAGAAGGCAATAAATGCCTAACTTTGAAATCATTTGCCCTTCTTTTATCTTTATTATTATATTTCATATTCTCTCTCTCTTCTCCCCTATCAAAAAATAGGCAAAGGCTGCTTCAATTCATTGTTTCATTTTACAATTTACCTTCTTGGTCCATGTAATATTCATTGCACATAAAGATGACTCTTGTATTTTGCATTTGGAAATAAAAAATATCTTTTAAAAAAGGAGAAACATTCCCAAAATTTCTTTTCAATGATCCTAATAGTTGGGAACTCTGGCAGTGGATAACCACAATACATTGTGGCAAGCTGGATGAGCCTGTTTAAGCCTTTATATTAATAAAGTGATTTCCTAATGTCTGTTGGATTACTATCAGGATTAATGTTCTTAAATTAAAATACAGGGTATAACTAATCATTTTCTATCCTAATTAAATAATGCCTATTGACAAAATTAATTAAAGCAAGCACAGTAATATATTATTCTTGTCTAGTTAAACTTAATCTGAAAAAGGCAGCAGAATACAACATTATCTTCAAAATCTAGTTTTTACAACTTATTTCCTGATTAAGCATGCATTATGTACCATATCCCATGCCTGAACAGATGAAAAATCATATATTTTATAAGAAATCACAAGATTTCTACAAGTAAATTCTTTGCTGAATTGTATCAGACTCAAGTTATCAGTTACATTAGCATTTAAATAATAATACTGATAATACTTACATAATCGTTCAAAACACTATAAATGAGAGAGTCAAAGATGCTAAATAAATGCTTATTAGTATTGACTTTAATATAACATGATCCATTTGTTGTAATTGATAGAAATATGACTACAAGCACTGTTCAATTTTAGTTCTTGTGATCTTCCAATAGAAATATTTTTATTTTATTTTATAGCGCATTATTGTGAATCAGTATACTTTTTAGAGGTTTATTCATGAACCGTTTATTTTCTGTTGACTTCATCACACTTCATTAAAAGCATTCCATTCCTTTCAATGTACATTGCCCGGAACTCATATTCATTATTTCCACTATTTAATACGAAGAGGTACAATGTATGGGGAGAGAGAAGCAATGAAATGTCAGATCTGTCAAAACATGATAAATAATTGGGGCTCATCACATTATTTGAAATTATATCATGAAACATGAATTCACTTTAAACAAGCTATTGAGAACAGCATGGTTTCTTAGGATACACAGCAAGATTCATGTACTTAATCATAGTTCAGATGCAATCCTAAGTTAATTTATATAATGCTAATTAGTCCCCATTTATATACTGAGATGCAGAAAAATTACAGGGAGAAAAAGGACAGTTTAAGCTTCAGTATTAGGAGTGCAAATTTCTGACATGAAGTATAGAAGTTACTTTTCATTAAATACCATATTAAGGGAAGGCAAAGCCAGATGTGAGATACCAGGAAAGATTTAAATGGCATTGTTCCATTTTCCAGTAATTTTGCGAGACATTATTTCTCGTGAGTAATGTAAAAATAAATTGACAAATAAAAATTTGGCACTGATTAATAAAATAGCATTTATTTTTAAACGTAAAAAGTTCTAATTAAAAGGCTATGAAATTCCTTACTTTGAAATTGAGGAAATGGAAATGGTCCATGGTTCCTTTTTTCTTCCCCTTTCTCTCTCTGCTTCTCTCTCCTGGTATTTTTTCCCCTCTTCTAATTGAATGATTTTCCAGATATTGATTTGTTGGGGGTAATCATGTTGAACTTAGTAATATTTTCATTACTAAAAGAATATGTCATATTATCAATTCTTATGTTTCCCATCTAAAACAGAACATTTGGGAAACAGAGAAAGGAAAAAGAAGATAACAGGTCTATGAAAAACACTTGAAAAAGGTGGTTTACAATAATAGAAGAATGAATGAATGATTTTTTTTACAAATCCTTAAAGCTGTAATATATTCTCAAGGCTTGCACACTTGCTTTGAAAGATACTTCTGCCTCTTTCTGGCCATTGCCATTGTCTTTTTCATAGGACTGAGAGAAAGTGACTGGCCTAAAATGACAGAGCTGACTTAGCATGTAAGGGAGGACAATCTTGTCTCTTAAATACTAGACCAAATTGGCTCTTATATTTTTACAAATGGTAAATTTATAAATGTGGTCCCATTCCTGAAGATCATAGTTTCATTTCCTAAAATAAATATGATCAGGAAAGTTGTAGCTACTTTCATTGTGATGGTTGATAGACAGATAAATAGGCTGATAGATATTACTTTATATAGCTAACATGTTGTTGAAGAAATAGAACAATATTTTGATGAATGTATCTTTTCTTTTATGTATGCTGAGAGTATTTGCACCAAGACAAATTTCTTGTGTGTCCAATCACACTTGGCCAATAAAGAATTCTATTCTATTCTATTCTATTCTATTCTATTCTATTCTATTCTATTCTATTCTATTCTAACACATTATTTTTATCTCCAGAATAATAGGCTCATATCCCCCAAAATAACAACTGTAGACAAGGATTATAAATCAACACTGGAAAACAATTAAAAAAATAAGGACAGAGTCCTTATACATACATGTAGATGAAGAAAATATCATCGGATCATTGATGCTACTGGGGTTATTTTCCAAAGCCCATCAGGAGTACAGTAGCATATCCCTGGATTCTCCCCCTTCCCCCAAAAATCTCAATTATTTATGGCAATTTAACTAGGCAAAGGCAAAGTAGAAAAGCTCTCACTGGAAGATAAAGCATAAATTGTTCTGAGAACTGTCCATACTTATTAGTTCATAGTATCATAAATTAATATCATAGCTAGTAGTAGCACTTAATTTATCAGGCTTCTGATAGCAACCTGGACTGGAAAAGGTTAATAGCAATAGCACTCAGATTTATATGCCACTTCGCAGTGCTTTACAGCCTTCTTTAAGTGATTTACAGGCTCAGCCTATTGCCCCCAACAATCTGGGTCCTCATTTTACCGACCTTGGAAGGATTGAAGGCTGAGTCAACCCTGAGCCTGGTGAGGATTGAACCGCCAAAACAAGTGTTCTGTGGAGGTTAAGATAAAAATAGAAGAATTTTGGTGAGTACTTTACTTTCAACTATATGTATGCAAATTTAGGGCAGGAATGTTTGGTTACTTTTTCTCACGTACTTTCTTTATAAAAGGAAGGCAAACTTCAATTTTTATGAAACGGGCAGACTGTTTCAATTTTTGGAAGACCGCTACTTGACTTTTTGTCAAGCTTGCTATCAGTTTGATGACATGTGATAAAATTTCTTTCCTTTGTTAAATGAAAAAAAATAATCATTGGAATTATGAAGTTTTCATCTTATGATAGTGAACTAAGAGTCAGCTGGATTCAAGAATTATTCCTAAATAATACTCAAACCGAAACAGCCATCATTTAAAGCTTTCTTTCGATATCACACATAAAAAATATTACAGAAATTGTAATGTTCACTGGGTATGCTAACTGAATACTTTCAATCAAAATTATTTCCAAGTTATTTGGAAAACCAATTTTCTTTTTAAAAAAGTATGTTGAAGATATCAGACCACAAAGTTATTTTCTGGGTTCCAAATGGTACATTAGAACGAGCTTCTGTGGGAATTAATTGTGTGGTAAGAAAATGACCCTACAATTAGCTAGCATGCCCCAAGAACTATAAAAGCTATGAAATTATCACAATGAAGTAGTTGCATCCAGGGAACCCTCAACATAATTTTGTAATTTTGTTCACACAACATAGCTGACCTGCCAATGTGTGACAATTATGATATGAGTGTTATTCCCATTTGGTAATATTTGAAACTGTGGTATAATCACACTTTGATGTAAACTCAAATCCTCACTTATGAAAATTGCACTTCTGTTGCCTTTCTCCCTAGTTCTTGATCATCCATTAAAACTGAACACAAATTAGTATTTCATAGTTTTTAAAACTACCATTTGTAAGCTGATAGCATTATGTATGGCAGCCTCTTCCATCATTTTAAATTCTGTCCTAATAAATAATCTGCAATCAAATGAGTACTTTCTATATATGGAAACAGATGCATGATGCTCTGGAGTTCTAAAATCTTCTGCTTGTATAGATTGCTCAAATTGAGCCTTTTCATAACAGATAATAAATATTCATTTCACATTCATAATTTTGCATCAAAATAGCTATATTATTTATTAATTGGTTCTGTGGTTTGGGTGGATTGCCTCTCTGTTGTTATGCCTTATTCTCAGACTGGGGCATATTTATGACAGATTTAGAAGATTTCATTTCTGTTTGCACTATACTAAAATTAATTTCAAAGATGTGTGAGTATAAAAAGAAAGAAAGGTATTATGAATACATTAGGTATTACTTCATAGTGTGTAAACTATGATGTGTTCTATTATCATCTTTTTACTTTTATTACCTGAGCAAATAATGTAGTCAGTTTATTTCTTGCTCCAGGTTTTTGCTAATTAGTTCAGTCACTCATGTATTCAAATACTTGCACCTTTTGATATTCAGCAGATGTCCAAATAAAAGTACCCATGGCAACTTTCCATGAGATTTCAAACACTGAAAACGTAGGAGGAATCATATGCAATTATCTCTTGTTAATTATATAACCCCTTTTCTATCTTTTGTTTCCTGAATAAATAAGTTGTAATTTTGATGAATGAATTTCGAAAAACTTAATTGGTCATTTTAAAAAAAGAGCTCAGTTCCTAAGTTGACTTTTGCTAGTAAATTTTTTTAAAAAAATGTTTTTTAACTTTTTTTTTTGTCCATACTGACTGGAGTTCTAGTTCCAAAATTACAAAAGTGAGGGTTGATTTTTGCTGTTAATCCCCGTTTAACTACTTGACTTAAAGCTGGGTTATCTCTGTGAATCTATATGTATCTTCATGTCTTAGTCCCACACAAAGATGAAAATAACCCTAACTACCGTCTAATTTTCTTAAGCCATCTCTTTAAAATTTACTCAGAATCTAAACGAGAACTTGAATGTTGAAATACCTCGTAATGTAAGCTCTGATATTTGTAATGTCTAATTGTCTATGTCTAATATAGATACTTTCAGATACTTCTAATATAGATACTTCTAATATAGATACTTTCAGACTAGATACTTTCAGTAAAATTAACCATTTAGTACTGCAGAATCTGTCCTCAAATATATCACAAGAATTCTAATTTTAAGAAGTCTCATCCAGCAAGATGAGCCTTAGAAGCAGAAGTGGTATTCAGCAGGTTATGACCTGTTCTGGAGAACCGGTAGTGGAAATTTTGAGTAGTTCAGAGAACCAGCAAATACCACCTCTGACTGCCCCTGCCCCATCTATTCCCCACTTCCTGATCAGCTGAGTCTTCTTTTGTTGCCCTGCACAGGAGAATGGAGCTGGAAAGCAGGTTAGTGGGGTGGGGAGGGAATGGGGATTTTGCAGTATCCTTCCCCTGCCACGCCCACCAAGCCACACCCACAGAACTGTAATAAAAACATTTGAATCCCACCACTGCTTAGTAGATACTAGAAAGGAATACTAGGTGTTATATTTGCATTTATCTGGAAGGTACCAAGTTCATGAAGGCTGATTTATTTATTTTTTCTCATATTTTTTTTTCTATTATGTTAGCCAAAGCAATTTCCAGATTTGTCGGGATTAGTAGTTGTGGCCTTTAATGATTACTAGTATCTATGTTCTGGTGACTGTAACAAGACAATGCCAGAATTGAAACTGAAACTCCTACATGTATTGTCTGCAGTTGATCTGTAACTCAGTGAAAGTAGAAAGACAAGGTATGATCTCGAGAATAAATCTATAGTGACGAGGCAGGTATGAACCCTGATTTGAGGCTAATAAAAAATTTTCAGACAGAGAGGACGAGAATGCTATATGAAAAGCCAAAAACCCTAAAACAAAATAAAAACAATCAAACTACAACTTAGGTTGCTGTTTTTGAACTGGCTCAGTTTCTAATTTGAAGAGAAATACTTCTATGACCTTATCCTGTGTCTATGTCCTCAGATATAACTTCCATAGACTGCCAAACAATGGGTCTTACATTCTTGATTTCAAGAACACACCATTTCTATTTTTTGAAAATTAATGTAAATTTCTGCAATCTTATGAGCTTTCCTTCTTCTCTGATCTTCTTTATCCTTTAGGATCAGCAATAAAATATATATTTTTTAATGATTCCTGCTCACAGATATGTGTTTTAACTGACCATTATTCTACTTAAGTTGCTTTCTGTCACCTTTCCTATAGTTGCCTCAAGAGTACACATTAGAGTAATGGGTTGAATTACTTGTCAAAATGGAGTCTGTAAATATTAAAGAACAACTGAATAACAGAGTTAGAAGGAAATTTTGAAGTCTTCTAGCCCAACCCCATATACCAGGGGTCACCAATCTCTGGTCTGTGAACCAGCAGCCTGCCAGAAACTAAGCCTCAGAAACAAGCGAAGCCCCATCTACACGATGCAGGTAGCACACTAAGCCATGCCAGTGGTGGGATTCAATTTTTTTTCACTACTGGTTCTGTGGCCATGGCTTAGTGGTGTGGCATGGCTTGGTGGGCATGGCTTGGTGGGCATGCCAAGGGAAGGATATTGTAAAATCTCCCTTCTGTTATGGACTAAGCCAACGCATCAGTAACAACCCTAAATAGCTTTACTTTGCAGCAGGCTTGTAATCCTGCTCTTCTCATTGGCCCACGAATAGCGAGTCGTGATTGGTTGTTTCTGGACAGTCTGATTGGCTGTTAACGGGCCTCTTTGATTGGATGCTTGTGAGAGCGGTAAACTCAAATCATTGGTTGTTTTGACAGCAGCCAGCTCTATAAAAGAGCTGCTGCTGCCCAAGTAGTCGCTCTGTTCTTATTTCACAATAAAGAGTTGAAGTCACCATTCGATGTCTCATCTCCGTTCCTTGTGCCCATGCTCAGGACTTAACACTGGCGACGAGGGTGGGATGCGGAGATGATAGAGCTGACTAAGTACTCATCCAACAAGACAGAGCACATGGCTGAAGAGCGCACGCAACAAACGGCAAAATGATCAGCGGCGCCATACCACCCGCTCCATTTGACCCAGCAACCAAAGACTGGGACTCGTATATAGATCGTTTCTAGATGTTCCAAGAGACCAACAATTTAAAAGATGCTACACCTGGCAAGAAATGAGCGGTGTTCCTGACTCACTGCGGCCCCGCCGTTTTCAAAATGGCTAAAGCACTTGCCAAAACGGTGGAAGTGAAGACCATGGATTGGGATAACCTTGCACCGATCCTCTGGGCCCATTACGCACCCGCAATACCTACACTGATATGAAGACACGAGTTTTACCAGAGGGACCAAATGAAGAACGAGAGTGTTGGGGACTTCGTAGCCGACCTCCGGAACCTAGGAGGCCTTTGTGGTTTTGCAAACCTCGAGGAAGCCCTGAGGGACCACATAATTCTGGGATTAGATGACCCCATGGTACAGAGTAAACTCATGGCGAAAGGAGACATCAGCCTTGCAGATGTCATCACTGACGCTACTGACGCAGAAGCAACCAGGAAGTCAGCCGCTTGAATGCGCCGAGCGAATGCACCGCATCACCAACTCGCTAACGATAGCCCGCTCGCCGCTGAGAAGCACGCTATTACCGCCCACCACGAAGACCTCGAGTCATCCTCAGACAGTGATGAAGAGGAGGTCAACCGGCTCCACTCAGAATGAGAGCAAAGGAACCAGAGACTTCCGCGCCAATGTGCTGGTTGTGGGGCAAACCACCCGTGATCGGACTGCAAATTCCTTGACGCACTCTGCCGTTCCTGCAGGAAAAGAGGCCACATTGCGAAGGTCTGCAGAAGCAAGTGAGAGTCCAGTCCAAGCCGAAGGGAGAACAACCTCCGTCGGGAGACAGGCAAACCATCTGGGAATCGGGACCGCCTGAACCACCAATGGAACAACCACTACTACTACATAAATCGAGCACCTGCCTCTTCAACGAGACAAGAAGAGGCGCACCAAACCATTATCATCGGCCACACTTCGTCACTAGATGCAAGAAAGATCCGCGTAAGGGTTACTATTGAGAATCGACCGTGCGTGATGGAAGTCGATTTGGGGTCATCCCTATCAATGGTCTCCTGGAAAACCCTCAAACAGCTGATCCCTGCCATCTGCAGCCAGGACCTCAGCACTCAACGAATCATCCTAAAAGACTACCAGGGAAACAGAATTCCAGTTGTCGGTTCCAGCCACGTCCAAGTATCCTTTAAGGACCGCACCGTGATGCTTCCCCTGACTGTTGTCGATCGCGACCGGCCCAGTTTGTTAGGGTTACAATGGTTCGCTCCACTCAGGATTGAACTAGCCGGCATACACCATAGCAGAAACGACAACTGGGAAGAGGCCCTCATCCAGGAATTCCAGGACGTGTTCACAGGAACATTAGGCAAATACAAGGGGACCCCATATCATTTAATCTCAGCCCCGATGTAGCTCCCATTCAGCTTAAGCCTCATCAGGTGCCTTTTGCCCTCAAGCTGAAGATCGACGAGCAGCTAGATAAACTGATAGCCCAGGGTGTGTTGGAACCGATTGACCATTCCCGCTGGGAAACTCCAATAGTAACGCCCATGAAGCCAGATGGCTCGTTAAGAATTTGTGGGGATGACCAGGCCACCCTAAATCATGCTCTTCAACAGAGTGCTTATCCAGTACCGGTGGTCCAACACCTTGTTCACTCCCTGGGTGGCGGAAAAATATTTGCAAAATTGGACTTAGCTCAGGCGTACCAGCAACTACCTGTAGATGCGACAACTGCGGAAGGCCAGACAATACTTACACATAAAGGCACCTTCAAGTGCATTAGACTCCAATTTGGAGTAAGCGTGGCACCTGGCATATTCCAAAGTTTAATGGAGAGACTATTACAAGGCATAAAAGGCGTTGTGCCTTATTTTGACGACGTCTTAATAGCTGACCCCACTAAAGAGTTATTAGTACAATGACTCAGAAAGGTTCTTCAAAAATTTAAAGACGCTGGCCTGAAAGTAAAAAGGGACAAGTGTCAACTTTGTACGGAGAGAGTGGAGTTCCTGGGATACCTTCTTGACAGACAGGGAATCCACCCCACCAAAAAAAAACTAACCACAATCAAAAACGCCCCAAGACCTAGGAATAAGACAGACCTCCAAGCCTTCCTGGGACTTATTAACTTTTATAACAACTTCTTGCCCCAGAAGGTGACCATAGCCGAGCCCCTACATAGACTTCTCGACAAAAAGGCTTCCTGGGTCTGGGGACAGTGTGAAGAATGGGCATTCCAACAAGTAAAAGACCTCTTAACATCCGATGCTCTATTGATACAATACAATGAGACTCTACCCTTAATGGTTACCTGTGATGCCTCACCATTCGGAGTGGGAGCCATTTTAAGCCATGTCCTACCAAATGGGAATGATTTGCGTTCTTGCGTTCTTTTCGAGAACCTTGTCTAAAACGGAAAGGAACTATAGCCAACTTGATAAAGAGGCTCTCGCCATTGTATCCGCAATTAAACGTTTCCATGAATATGTGTATGGGAGACCCTTTGCCATAATTACAGACCACAAGCTGCTATTTTGGCAGGAAACAAACCAAGTCCCCATATCTTATCACCAAGAATGACACGTTGGTCAGAATTTTTAGCTGCCTACGATTACCGATTGCAACACCGCCCGGGGAAAGCCATTCCCCATGCTGACGCCTTGAGCCATTCTCCCCTACCAAACGTCATAGAGGACCCAGCTCCAACCTTAGCCGTATTGCAAATCGAAAACCTTAAATTGCCGCCGCTGACCGCTCGAGACATTGCCTTAGAAACTAAAAAGGACCCTTTTTTGGCACAAGTCCTCAGCTGGGTGGAACGGGGTTGGCCGGACAGCCAAGAAACTTTCAAGCCATTCAGAAATCGACAGACAGAACTATTCTCCCAAAAGGGCTGCATCTTCTGGGGAGACAGAGTTGTAATCCTGGAGAAATTGCAACATAAGGTTTTTAAAATGTTGCACGATGGACATCCAGGCATCGTGCAGATGAAGGCATTGACCAGGAGCTACGCATGGTGGCCTGGATGAGACAAACAGATAGAGACCTGGGTAGCAAAGTGCAGCAAATGCCAGGAGACTCGCTCTACTCCTCCAAAAACTCCCCCAACTCAGTGGGAAACGCCTCGAGGTCCTTGGTCCCATATCCACATCGATTTTGCGGGACCCACAAGAGGACACACTTTCCTCCTAACAATGGATGCCTATTCTAATTGGCTCGAGGTCCACAAGATGAAAAACACCACCACAGAGGCAGTCACTTTAAAACTGAATAAGCTATTCACTACCCACGGATTGGCAGATGTCCTGGTCTCCGATAATGGCTCCCAATTCACTGCTCTGGCATTTGAACAGTATCTAGCAGACCAGGGCATCCGCCATGCCTTAACATCGCCAGCTCACCCTGCGGCCAATGGTAGGGCTGAGCGAATGGTTCAATTTGTAAAAAAGAATTTACACAAAATGGACCACGGCGACATTGACAACAAAATAACCTGGATGCTTCTCCTCCAACACATAACCTCAAGCAGCACAACAAATAGAACCCAAGCTGAACTCCTGATGGGCCGGAAACTTCGCTCGCATCTCGACCGCCTCCACCCTAATTACACGCCTGAAAAACCCCAAGGATCCAGCAGCAAGTGTCGATCATTCCAGGAAGGTGACCCTATGTTTGTGAAAAACTTCTCAGGTGACCCATTGTGGGTCCCCGCTACCATAACGCAACTTACGGGACCCCGATCCTATCTACAACAGTCTACAAACTGCAGATGGTAAGATGTGGAAGCGCCACATAGACCAACTCCATTCCAGACTAGCACCTATTCCTATCTCAGCCCCTGAATCTCTAACTGGAGGGGGAAGGAACATCAAGGAGGCCGAAAAAGAAATAACAGATGACTTAACAATCGAAACCCAGCAGTCTACACAACCAACCAGGGGATACTCACCACCAGAAGGAGAACCGAGCTGGGGAGTGGCCTCGCCGTGTGACAGCACTGCGACGGGAACGATCCAGGGAACCCAGAAGACAGCACTGGCGGAAGCACAGAGAACAGCCCAGAGCCATTTGACGGAACAGCGGGACCGTTTTCGCCATCCAGCTCAGCTAGCAGCCCACCGAAACCAGAGCCAGGACAGGAACCGGTGGAACAGCGCAGATCAAGCATACAGGTGAAGCGACCTGCCTATTTACAAGAATACGTCACCCCAACCCTCAGACGGAACCTAGGGGGGAGGGGTGTTTTGCTTAGAGTTTTGCAAAAAGCCGAACAACTGATAAGGAATTTTCCCAGCCAGTTGCACTGAAGTGGGGAGGGACGGTTACGCCTGTGGCTTCGTCGGCTGTCTTCGACATCGATTTGGGACCTTCAAGGTCGATAGCTCTCCCCCAACCAAAGCGATGTGTTGGGCTTCATTCCGTCAGCAGCGTTGTTGAAGCCCGACAAGTGAGAACAGTTAACCAATTGCTTTTGAGACAGGACAGCCATTTATCTCAAATGGTTTAGGCGCAGGGGTCTCCAACCTTGGCTCCTGGAAGCCTGGCGGACTTCAACTCCCAGAGTTCCACAGCCAGCTTTGCTGGCTGTGGAACTCTGGGAGTTGAAGTCCGCCAGGCTTCCAGGAGCCAAGGTTGGAGACCCCTGGTTTAGGGTTTCCTGCTTTAGCCAGAGGTTGTACTAGAACAGTAGTCACCAACCAGTGGGCTGGGGGCCACTGGTGGTCCATGAGAAAACTTTGGTGGTCCAGAGAAATGTCATCCCCAAAGCAATTAATCCAGGCTGCACAGGAACACAAGGCTGCACTGCCCACATGGCCCCTGGGAAAACAAGAATTGAGTCGCTTGCATTGCAAACAACACGAGGTCGTGAGGAGAGAGGGGAAGGTGTGGAGGGAGGGAACTTGCCCCACTCATCCTACACACCTCGCCTGTCCACCGGGCTGCTTCTTTCCACTTCTTTCTTCTTCTGCTTTTGGCTGCACACAAGGAAAGCAACACCCTTTATCCCTAAAAAAAATTCCATTTTTCCCATCTTGTTTCATACCTTTGTGGCTCCCCCCCCCTTTTCCCTTCCTTTCTTATCCCACCTGGCCTTTTTACTCCCCCCTCCTAACCTCCACCTTTTTAGCTTCCCCTCTCTGTTGTATTCCATTTTTCTTTTGCTTTCTAACATTGTGTTGATTTTGCATCTTATTTTTCTCTTTCTTGGGTGTTTTTTTTAAGACTTAAGTCCTTCATTTTCCTTCCTCTCTTTCTCCTTTCTTTCTTAATTAAACTTTTGGATTCATTAAAGATGGCATCTTCTTCTTTTTCTTCTTCCGCTTCTTCCATCTGTTGTTGTGTTGCTGACAAATAGCAAGCGCCATTTCTAAGAAATGAAAAGCTTCTTTCACAGCATCCTTGGCTACTTTCTTTATTTTTCCATATTCCTTTCTAAGTTCATCAACAGGTAAAGCCATTATAAACGTTTTCTTTTTTTCCCCCTTCTTTTTTTTAAAAACAACCAAGATGTTTCAAAAGTTATAACAGTTCCCCAAAGTCCTAGAGTCATCAATCAGTCCAAACAGAGCACAAAGTTCTCACTTTCTCTTCCTGGGGTAATATCAATAAAAAGAAAGAAAAAAAAAGCCCAATCTGTATTTTAAAGCCTTGTTGCAATTAATTTATAGTCTCAAAATCTTCAAGGCATCTCCTTCAGCAAGATCCTTATATATATACATATATACATATATACATATATACATATATACATATATACATATATACATATATACATATATACATATATACATATATACATATATACATATATACATATATACATATATACATATATACATATATACATATATACATATATACATATATACATATATACATATATACATATATACATATATACATATATACATATATACATATATACATATATACATATATACATATGTTTTCTTAAGTTTTCATGGGTACTTACATGTATGGCATTCAGCTTTGTTCGGGTATTTTCCCACGTCATAGTAGTGGTGCTTTTAAAGTTGTAGCAACGTTTCAGCAGAATCTCATCTGCCATCATCAGGTTTCTGTATAGTGTTCGTCTGGCTTCTGTTCACCAGATGAACACTATACAGAAGCCTGATGATAGCAGATGAGATTTTGCTGAAACGTTGCTACAACTTTAAAAGCACCACGTGGGAAAATACCCGAACAAAGCTGAATGCCAGACATGTAAGTACCCGCGAAAACTTAAGAAAACAAATATACATACATATATATATATATATACATATACATACACATACACATACATATACATATACATATACATATACATATACATATACATATACATATACATATACATACATACATACATACATACATACATATATATATATATATATATATATATATATATATATATATATTTTCTTAAGTTTTCGCGGGTACTTACATGTATTGCATTCAGCCACTACAGACCGCCGCTCCACCGCCTTGAGAGAAGGGGGTTTTGCCAGCTGGGGACAGGGTCTGTGACACCCCCAAACCCCTCTCCGAATCCCCCTATCTTCGGCTGCCTCTACAGGGCAGTCTTAGTCTCCAGACCCATCGGGATCGGAGGCACCAAGACAGCTAGCGCAACAGGGATCGCACAGGATTGCGAATCCCTGCCACCGCCGAAGCCTGGCAAACCGGAAGGCCTGGACTGTTTCTTCATGATGCCCTTTGAGGAAGAATTTTTTTCCCAAAGAACCTGGGACCTTTCCAATATTAAAAAAAACTGGAAGAACTTCTTCTGGCATCTTCTCTAATCTGTCAATTGTTCTTGGGCATTAATAAAAATATTATGGACAGAAAGTATGCACCAAAAGATCAAGAAATAAATCAGGCATGTTACCATGTTCTCTCATCTATGATTGATGCCATTTCACTCTAAAAGAAATCTATGGCAGATTTTTCTTATATTCCCAGTTGATGTATGGCTTAAGAGCTTATTTTTACAATATGTAGCAGCATAAGCCTAGCTAGGTAGATAATATATGACTTACTCTTTAGGTTGTATCATGAGTCATAATTTACTACAATCTTATACTGTTTTTTATTTGGTGATATAAATTGTTGAAGCACTACCAAACCATTTTAGATAGATTTATTTTCCCTTATTTCTTTTATTAATAGGCTTTTTATTCAAATGCTAGTGTAAACAAAATTCTACATTTTTCTATTAAAATACTTTCTCTCTCTTTTTTCTTTCTTTCTTTCTTTTTCTTTCTTTCCTTTTCTCTCATTCTCACTCTCTCCCATTCTGAAAAGAAGTAAATTAAAAAAAAAAAAAGATTTACTTAACTCAGATACTTTTAGCTGTGCTTCACTGAAATGGATTAAATTTATCACCTCCCAAAGACTTAATAATATCTTTAAACAATCCAGAATTTACAGGAGTGAATAATTGCAGCAAATCAAAACTGCATTACAGGCATTGAAAGTTTCTAGACATGATACATAGGAGCTAAGAGACAAAACTGCCACCTGGTTTCTGTTGTTCTAAATACATTCCTTAGTAAATAAATCATGGTGAAGATTAGTTTTTAGAAAGCATTGCAAGATTATTTGGATGTACGATCACTTTAATTTAGAAATCCATAAAATCCACTAAAATCAGTTCTCATAAATCAGTAAATGGAAAGAATCATTAATAGGGAATTTCTTATTTTTATTACAATAGTGGCTTTCAAAGGAAAGAGGATAATATCACTGGATAATATTAAAACATTTATAGTCTGAATAGGATTATCAAAGCATAGAATTTGTGCCATTCTAGCATGGAGAAATAAGATTGAGGTTGAAAGTGAAAGTGAAAAACTAAATCACGTTGGGAAGATAACAAGAGAATATATTTATTTTATAACCATGCATGAGAATCAAATACATGAACAACATCATGCCTGGGAATCTTTTATTTATTTATTAAATTTATATGCTACCCATCTCACTATCAAGCAATCCTTCCTAATTCTTTTAGTTGTAGGAAACAAAATTACCTACAAGATAGAAAAAAAAAGTATACCCAGCCCCTAAGGTTTTTATTTCCCTCTTTTTTTTTTTTTTTAACAAACTTTATTCAGTTTTCACATTAAAAACAAAAATCTCTTTTTGGTGGACAACATATTTCTGGGTCATCATCTTTACATACAAATATGACAGAAATTATACATTGATATATGCATACTTAATTCTATTATTACCTTTTCCATTACAAATTTTCAGTTGGGAGAGAAACAAACACATTAATTCTAGCCTCTTTCCTTAATTTCAATCAATTTTGTTTCATTTCAATTATTTCAAATTAATCCTTTGGTATTTATTTTTAAACATAAACAATATGTATTTACCTAATAAATACTAATAAGGTTCAATTCTAAATTCTTTCATTAATCCCAATCTAAACATTTAATTTCATTTCAATTATTTCAAATGTAATCCTTAATATTTATTTTAAAAATACAAATAAACAATATATATTTGCCTCATAGTGGTAATAATGAAGTTACCAATGTCTCTCCTTGCGTTTAATAATCTATATTAAACTTATTAATTTAGCTGGTTCTTTAGTCTGTCACATTCCCTTTAAATTACACACATTTAATAAGTTCTAAATTGATACAGATCTTAACACACCCACACAAAAAGAAAAAAGAACAAGTATAAGTTTCCCCTCTTTTACTATTTTGAGTGTGACACCTTAATGATTAGAATATACCTTTATTCCCTCGTCTTAATTCCCAATAAACCCTTAGTCATTACATCTTCTCAATTGGATTCCACAGCATATTTCCTCCCCTTTAATAAGAGTTATCAATATCTATATTACCCTATTTTCTAAATATTTTTAATTGCAGAAATATTCTTATATACCCCTTGTCACCCTGCAGAATCCCCCTTTTAATTCATCAACCATTATCTCTGAAAAGGCAATTTATTTTCAACATTTTACTAGTTCTGTGGTTCTTTCTGTTGCATGCCTTTTTCTTACTGCTTCTCCGGTGCATTGTCCAGGGAGCGAACCCGAGTCTCCTCCCGCTCTCTTCCCCATGTCTTTTCTCATTCTTTCTACATTTCCTGACTTCACAAGTATTCCTTCTTTTAATTGTAAAGAAACAATTTCCTTTCAACATTTTACTAGTCTTACTGTTTCTCCTCCCTCTTTTTTCCCCATGACTTTTCTCATTCCAATTTATCTCCTTCTTAATATCTTCCCTTTCCCTTTTCTGCTGAATCTTCCTGCCTTTTCTAACTTCACAATTATTCCCTCTTTTAATTGCTTTCTTAAAATTCAACTTTTTAACCTTCCTTCTTTCCCCACTTCTTTGTAATGTTCTTTGTGTTAATTGTCCATTCAAAATGTCTTCTCCTTGAGTCAATTCCTGCTCTTCTGAGAATCTTTCTTCTTGTTCTTCAATCGCCATTTCCATTTTTTCTAGCACAGAGCAAAGTGATTCGCCCCTTTCCTGTAGTAATTCTCTCATATTTTTAAGTTCCATTTTTCAGTCCCAAAGAGATATCATCATTCTTATATTTTATAATCCTCAAAGTCCACAAAAAAACAAACAAACCACTTTTACTTTCCTTCTTTCTTCTTTCAATTTTTTAAAGTTCTCAGCTATTCCAGTTCAGGGTTCATACCAAAAACATCAGTCAGTCCCACAAGCAATCTTTCCTTCATTGCTTTTTCCTTTATTCTGGTTCTGCTTTCACTTTCTAAAATTCTTACTTTGTTTCAATATTTCTGTAACTTTATATCAGTTCATTCAAAAACAAAATGCTTTCCTTTTTATTTGAACTAAATTTTTTATCAAAAGGTGACACTCTCCATTATACGAAGTCTTCACATTTTTCCCCCTATATTTTTATTTAAGGTTTTTCGAACCTCAATATTCCAAGACAATCCAGTCTCCAATTTATAAACTTTATTATTATTATTCTTTGGCAATATTAAGTCCAGCTTTAATTTTATACTTGATTATTCCCAAATTATTTTAGTCCAATTTCATTAAATCTTTAATTCCAGCTTCTTCCTTTCCCGGTTCGAAGCCCCATTTAGCTGTCAAAAATATTTTCCTTTTTTTTTTTTTCCTCTATCCCTTTGTAATTTCGCAGCTCACTTTTCTTTTCTTAAAAATTCCATATTACCTTAATCCCAGAGTACTTCTATTTGGTTATACTGCCCAGTTGTCCCGGTGCAGATGTTATCCACCTCTTTCTTCCCTCCTGCACATATCTTAGTCAAGCTGAGTCATCCTCTTCGGGATGGCCATTTTAGACCATCGCTGCAGTCGTCTTCGGGAGGAAAAAAAGCCAAGCCCGGGGGGGAGATGCAGTTCCCCACAGACAGGCTTGCTGCTTCCTTTTACTCCACTGCCCCTCCAAGGCAGTTTCAGCCCCTAATCAGGATAATTGGGGCTCTCCGACGAAAGAGCACAAACGATAATCGCAGAGAGTTGCGATCTACTGTCCGTCGGCGAGGAGGCTCCGCCTTCTTCTCCTTTATTTCCCTCTTTTCTCTAATTTTTTGTCCTGATTTTCATAAGAAAGAACCTTTGTGGATTGTGCAGCTAACAAGTTCCTATCAAAAGGCCCAGGCATTGACTATCTATTAAAAACTCTTACTGATATACAGTATTTCAGTTCACTATAGCTCATATAAGCTCACTATGGCTGATATAAACTCACTATACTGATATAAGCTCACTATAGCTAATATAAGCTCACTGTGGCTGATATAAGCTCACTATGGCTGATATAAGCTCACTATGGCTGATATAAACTCACTATACTGATATAAGCTCACTATAGCTAATATAAGCTCACTATGGCTGATATAAGTTCACTATGGATGATATAAGCTCACTATGGCTGATATAAGCTCACTATGGCTGATATAAGCTCACTATGGCTGATATAAACTCACTATACTGATATAAGCTCACTATAGCTAATATAAGCTCACTGTGGCTGATATAAGCTCACTATGGATGATATAAGATCACTATGGCTGATATAAGCTCATTATGGATGATATAAACTCACTATAGCTAATATAAGCTCACTATGGCTGATATAAACTCACTATGGATGATATAAGCTCACTATGGATGATATAAGCTCACTATGGATGATATAAGCTCACTATGGCTGATATAAGCTCACTATGGATGATATAAACTCACTATAGCTAATATAAGCTCACTATGGATGATATAAGCTCACTATGGCTGATATAAGCTCACTATGGCTGATATAAGCTCACTATGGCTGATATAAACTCACTATAGCTAATATAAGCTCACTATGGATGATATAAGCTCACTATAGCTAATATAAGCTCACTGTGGCTGATATAAGCTCACTATGGATGATATAAGCTCACTATGGATGATATAAGCTCACTATGGATGATATAAGCTCACTATGGCTGATATAAGCTCACTATGGATGATATAAACTCACTATAGCTAATATAAGCTCACTATGGCTGATATAAGCTCACTATGGATGATATAAGCTCACTATGGATGATATAAACTCACTATAGCTAATATAAGCTCACTATGGCTGATATAAGCTCACTATGGATGATATAAGCTCACTATGGTTGATATAAGCTCACTATGGATGATATAAGCTCACTATGGATGATATAAACTCACTATAGCTAATATAAGCTCACTATGGCTGATATAAGCTCACTATGGATGATATAAGCTCACTATGGATGATATAAACTCAGCTGAGTGTCAGAGACGTGTGTGCATGCGCAGTGTGGCTCTTCTGGTTGACCTCTCGCATGCTGGCAGAAGTGGCTCTGTGTGCCACTTCCGGCATTCATGCCATAGGTTTGCCATCACGGGACTATAAGACGCTCCGAACTATAAGACGCACCTAACTTTTGGGAAAGAAAACAAGAAAAAAAACATCTGCTTCTGCCTCCCAGCAATTTCCCTCCTTGCAGCAAACAGCAAACAGCCTGGTCAGTTTCAGCACAGCCTGATTAGCACAAGTAGCTGATTGCCGGTTGGATTTGCCTCCCAACGATCAGCTGTTTCAGGAAATTGGTTAGGTGATTCACTGGAATGTGATAGAAAATGTTTTATGAATGTAGGGTGTCCTGAACAGCAAAAGAGAGAGAACTACCAGCATAGAGAGTAATTTTCTTAACAAAGATTAAAATTCTACAGCTGAAATGCTAAAAGACATTTCTTTTATCATGCTTGGTGGACATGTAAAGAAAGCAAAAAAAAAAAAAAAAAGAGGGGGGATACAAATTCATTGACTAATTCAGGTGATTTTAAAGGTTAAAATGCAATTGAAATCAAAGACCTTTCTTCTGAGATTAATATTGACTTATTCATAAAAGTACTATGCTCTTGTCAAATATGATGAAAACTATACAAAAAAGAACTTTG
This sequence comes from Hydrophis major, assembly GCA_033807585.1. Lineage (NCBI taxonomy): Eukaryota > Metazoa > Chordata > Lepidosauria > Squamata > Elapidae > Hydrophis > Hydrophis major. The sequence continues at coordinate 83,685,873 of CM066333.1, forward strand.
TGTTTTGATTGCCAGAAAAAAAAAAACCTTTTCAAGAATGTATAAATTATACACCTTTTGAATCCAATATTTGATTTCCGGTAGTCTCCCAGGCCCTCAATATCATCATCATAAAGATCAGTTTTAATTTTACTTCTGACTTCCAAGAATTTGGTGTTAGACTTTGTTGCATATCTTATGCAAATTTTTATAAAAATTATTCTGCTCAGCTCACCAAATACTAAACAAAAGCACTGAAAAGCTTCTGGCAAGGAATGAACTGAGTTACTCCATTTGATACCTGCCATACCATCCATATACTTAACAAGACTGTTAATTAGAATATAATTTGAAAGACTTTGCCAAAATCAAGAGATATTATTACATATTCAGTATTTTGACAATCTACTAAGGAAGTTTCACAATGAGACAAAGGAAGTAAAATTAATCTGGCAGGATTTGATGTTCCACAAGAAATCAAAATAGTAGTGTCAAATATGGTCAGCTATATAAGTCAAAATAATAAATAAATAAACAGCTTTGATTGCCATGTGGAAAAGCTTTGGGATCTAAGAGGCTGACTTGTTATTTCTTGCATTCAAAAAACTGTACTTCAAATCCTTGAATACACTGCTGACAGAGTTTCTGTAAATGTATACAATGTACTGAAACAGTTGTGTATAATATCTTTCACAATTATATTAAAACTTTCTACTAAGGTAGAGGAATAAATGGCAGCTATCTTCTTTCAGTAGATCTTCGTTTCCTTCCTTCCTTCCTTCCTTCCTTCCTTCCTTCCTTCCTTCCTTCCTTTCGAAGCATAGGTATAATATTTATTTCTTTGTGTCAGCCTGAGATTAAAAGATATAGCTTGTCCTTGCATCTCCATGATTAAAAAAAAACTGCACCAGTTTTCTGCTTCGCTTGCTGTTGGTGAACAAACACTCAAAAACTTTGAAAGAAAAAAGTTGGCAGGTTACAAAGCAATCTATTTATGCTAATGATTAGAAGGTCCATGCCAGACAGAGCTAATGCTTAATGTCTTAAACATTACTAGTTCAAACCACTTAGGTGAAGAAAAGGAAGAAAAAATTATAATCTTTATTTATTAATATCTTACGTGTACATTCACTGAATGACTGTAAGCCGCTAGAGTCACTTTGGCAATTTAGGTGACATAAGACATTTAATAAATAAATGAATAGAATAGAATTATTTATTGGCCAAGTGTGCTTGGACACAGAAGGAATTTGTCTTTGGTGCATGTGCTCTCAGTGTACATAAAGGAAAAATAAAATAAATTCATCAGGAATAAAATACATTCATCAAGTATCAAATACAATTAGTAAACAGTAAATGGTAAAATCAACAATCCAACATTCAGCCCCTTTTACGGCATTTTTTGGCTTTCTTTGAAAGCTTCTCTTAAAAAAAAAATGCCCCATAGATCCCTGCAGATTGGCACAAGCTACATCAGACTGAGGGAAGGGGTTTCTATCTGTTTTATCCGAGAATCCTCAGATCCTATTTTCTTTTTCTTGCTATCACTTTTCCCTCAATAAAAGCTTCCTTTTGAAATGCCAATTGTTTCAAGAGTTCTACTTTCTTCAAACCCTTACAAAGTGCTTCACTTGAAGTTGATAGGAAGATTGATAAAGTAGAACTTAAGTAGAAAGGTACTTAGAGGCACTAAAGAGAATACGAGAGACTTCTGTTGTTGATATACAGGTCTTTATGATATATTTAAGGACAAAAACAGATATTGATGATGATGATGATGATGTTGATTCCCATCATCTATCAACTAAAATTCAGATAGAATGTAAATACAGTGGATTGGCTCTTGAAAACTTTCATTAGACTGAACTTATAAAAGTAAATTGTCTTTAAATTCATGGTTTGTTTAAGCTGGGTAGAATATTTGGGGGGGGGAAGCAACCTTAAAAATGTTCAAATGCAACAAATAGTAACACTGATGTACATAAGGCTATTGTCCAATTTAAAATATAAAATAGTGTAACAGAACTGGATTTATATCTACACTTCAACCTCTTCATCACCTATGATTCCATAACTTCGTAGTAAGCATGGCCTCCTATATAGATTTCACCACCTTAGAAATAGTGTGGATTTAAATCAGGTAGAAAGACAGTAGTATAAAATAAGTTTGATCTCAAGTAATTAAAATAGCTGTAGTTAGTAATGTCAAGACTCCTTATAAAAGAGACAATGTAGTAAAGCATATGCCTAGGACTCAGCTGAGGCTACCTACAAACAGGGGTGCACTGCTGGAGGTTCGCAGGGATTCAGGAGAGCCACTAGCTACATTTCTGTGCAATTCAGAGAACCCCCAAATCCCACTCTTATCTGGCCCATCCCTCCCCTCCAGGAGTCCCCATTGGCTCATTTTGTTTGCAGGTTGTGCGCAAAGGCTCGGTGAAGGTGAAAAACGGGTTTTCCGGAAGTTCAGGAAAGCCAAAAATGATCCCATTTCTGGCTACCAAAGAGCCTCCAGAGCCCGGGAAGGCCATTTTCACCCTACCGGAGGCTCAAAGAAAGCCTCCGGACCCAGGGAAAGCAAAATTTCCCCCCCTGCTGTGGTGCAGGAGGCTGACTAGACCAGGCCCACCATGCTCGTTCATGCCCACCCAGCAAACAGTCAGAGAAGCCCTTGCTAAAAAAAATTTTTTTTGAAAACAATTTCATTGATTTTCTGCAAACAAACAAAAGCAAACAAGACATAAAAACATCAACTCTCTTTTGTACATACAGTGTGTCGGTTGGTTCATCAGTTTTGTGCATTCATTTCATCGTCCCAATTACAGTTATATTACATAACAACTCATATTGTCAATCCAAACTTATATATCCTAATATCGCTATTAATAAATCATTTGACTATACTTTTAATCGTTCATGCTTTATGAGATAACAATACTTTAAACAGTTTATTCTATAACAAATCATATAATCATACCAGATCTGTCCTACAAACCCTTTATAGATATAATGTCAAATAACAAAAGAAAAAGAAAAAATAAGGATATTCCTTGCTGTCTAACATTCTAAATATTCTATTATTGTATTTTGTCATCTAACCATTGATAGAAAAGATCCCAAATTTCATAAAATTGTTTATCCTCTTGCTCTCTAATTTCAAATGTCAATCTACTCATCTCAGCACATTCCAATATTTTCTTAATAATTTCTTCCTGTAATGGTATTTTCTCATTCTTCCAATAGCAAATACAATCCTAGCCACTGTTAATACATTTACAATCAGATATTTCAAGTCTTTACTGTAAGTATCTGGTAAGATTCCCAATAAAAAAAACTCCGGTTTCAAATCTATATGTTTCTTTATCATTTTTTCCAGCCACATGTGAATTTTAGTCCAATATTTTCTAGCATTCTCACAAGTCCATCACATATGGTAATATGAGCCAGGTATCTGATGACATTTTCAGCACTTTTCAGATTTATTCTTGAACATTCTTGCTATTCTTGTCGGGGGGAAAGTGCCACCTGTAAAACATCTTATACAAATTTTCTTTATATGCTGTTGACATTTTCATTTTATAATTTTGAGACCACAAGTTTTGCCATTTCTCTAGATCAATCCCATATCCAAAATTCTTCGCCCAAACAATCATAGTTTCTTTAACTTGTTCTTCCTCTAGCTTAATTCCCAGTAGATAACCATATAATTTTTTAATCACCTTCTCATCAGTACCCATCAAGATCTTATCTAGATCAGTCTGTTTATCATAAAATCCCTCCGTTTTAGAATCTTCATCATACCTTGAATGTATTTGCGCATATGAAAACCAATTCACCTTTATACCTTGTTCCTCTAAATTTTGTATCGATTTAAGTTCACCCTTTTCATCCAATGGTTCCCCATATCTAACTGTTTGTTCCTTCTTATAAATTATAGGATAGGAAAATGCTTCAATAGTTGATAACCAAACTGGAATTTTCAAATAACATTGTCTTTTTATCTTCTCCCAGTTTAACCACAAAGACTCCCATATATAATGTCTTCTAAAATAACCCTGTGTCTTAGTTCCCTTATACCATAAAAAAGAGTGCCAACCCAACAGCAAATCAGACCTTCTAGCGTCAACAATCTAGTCTTTCTTAATGTTATCCATTCTTGACCCACATAAAATTTGCAGCTTGGTAGTACAATTCCCAATTGGGCAGGCCAAAATCTCCTCTAATTCTAGCGTCTTGCAAAAGCTTTAGCTTTATTCTCGCTTTCTTACCTTGCCATATATACTTCAGCATAATTTTATTTAAATCTTCAAAATAGTCTTTTCCAAGCTTAATTGGTATTGTTTGAAACAGAAATAGAATTCTGGGTAAAATATTCATCTTGATTGTTGAAATTCTCCCTATTAATGACAATTGTAAGTTTTCCCATTTCTTCAAATCTAAGGCTATCTGTTGTTGCTAAAATTTTTGAAGCCCACCCCTGCCTACAAAATGGTTTGTTTGTTCAACTATGAGGGGTCCTTGGTGCTCTGTGAGATTGCTTGTTTTCTTGCAGACGTTTCATTACCAAAACTAGGTAACATCATCATTGCTAGCTGTTTGCTGTTAATTTATATTTTAGAATCTTGCCTATCTGTGTGAGTGGGTGAAATCATAGAGATTCTTTGGTTGGCCTGTTTACTGATGGCTCTTTGGTCGTTTCTTTATATATATATTAAATTTTATTGAACAAACAAACACAAACAAAAAGATACATTTAAAATATTGAACTTGGTACAAACTTCCTAACCCACATATTTGTCTTACATTGCTAAGTTACATATAAAAATAATACATGTTTAAACACACACACACACACACACACACGCACACACAAACATTTAATCATTTCTTATTGTCTTGATCCTTCCTCTTTTTTAACCAACCATAAAACTTATCTCAGACTTTGTAGTAATTCAATTCATCCTTATTTTTTAATTCCTTTGTCAATTTGTCCATTTCTGTGCACATCCAGATTTTCCTAATTATTTCTGATTCATTTGGAGTATCTATACCTTTCCATTGTTGTGCATAAGCCAATCTTGCATCTGTAATTATATGAATTATTAAATATATATTATCCTTATCATATTTCCCCCCATTGATCTCTGACAAAAAAACTCTGGACTATATCTATTTTGATCCTGCATATTTCTTCTAGCTCTTTGGCAGTTTCTTAATTGGGGTATTGTTTACTTAATTGTTGGTCTGACATTAATCTTGGAGTTAATCTATGCTGATCTGCTTGCTGGTTACTGGTGGAGAGGTGTTGGAGTCTTTTTGTTCTCTTTTGGGCTAGTTGATTGTCTCTTTTGCATCATCTATAGATGTTGTTAATGGCTATGTGTTTATTGATGGCTGATTTGTCAGAGTGCCAGGCTTCTAGTAAATCCCTGACATTTTTGAATTTGGCATTGCCACTTGCAACTATAGTTAAATCTGTCTATATGTTATGAAATTTTAAAAAAATTCCATCATGTCTTTTGACTGCCAGTTGGTCTTCATGGATGTGTTCTGCCAATCTTCTGTTTGTCCTACTTAGTGTTTGTTAACAATATTGTTACTGGAAGTAGGAAATTAAGTCTTTGCCACTATTCTCTTGGTCCGTCTGTCTGTTTGTTTTTGTTCCCCAAGTAGTTGAAGGGGGAAAAAAGGGGGGCAGGGGTTCAAACCCAAAGTTGTCTATGGATGCTAACATTCCTAAACTGGAATTTTCCAGAAATATTTTGCTAGCAGTTCAAGGACAATGCCTTTGGTATGTAGTCTACAATATCTGAAAGGTTGCAGGTGATAAAAGGCTGGCATATACTACACTGGGCATAGGCTTAGAATGATGAGGAGGAGGAGGAGGATAAGGATGAGGATGAGGATGAGGTTGCATAATAAAGCACTGCATGGACACTGAAGAAAGAGACAGAAGGCCTGATTCTTGCAGCCCAAGAACAAGCCATCAGAACGAATGCAATCAAAGCCAGAATAGGAAAATCTGCTGATGACCCCAAGTGCATACTCTGCAAAGAAGCAGACGAAACCATCCAACACATACTGTGCTGTTGCAAGATAATCGCTCAGACTGACTACAAACAACGTCACAACACAGTTGTGGTCCAGTGGACCACAGATGGTCCACTGGAACCTGTGTCACAGCTGCCATCTGCCTGTAGCAAAGAACTGGTAGGATCATAAGCCTGAAATAGTGGTCGAAAATGAGCATGCAAACCTACTGTGGGACTTCTGAATACAGACTGACAAAGTTTTGGAGCACAATACTTCAGATATCATGATTGTGGAGAAGAAAAAAGTGTGGATTGTCAACATTGCTATACCTGGTGACAGCAGAATCAATGAGAAACAACTTGAAAACATTTCCAGATATCAGGACTTGAGAAATCGAACTGCAGAGATTCTGGCATAAACCGGTGCAGGTGGTTCCAGTGGTACTCGGCACACTGGGTGCTGTGCCTAAAGACCTAGGCAAGCACTTAAAAACAATTAGCGCTGACAAAAATCACCATTGGTCAGCTTCAGAAGGCTACCTTACTGGAATCTGCTCGCATAATCCACCGATACATCACGCAGTCCTAAACGCCTGGGAAGTGTTCGACTAGTGATTTGTGTTAGACAGAGACAGAATTTCTTCCCCTTATTTTCCTCCCCCCAAACTAAGCCCGATCAGTTTCATAACGAAGCACGGACATCAAGCTCTAAAACATATTTTTATTAAAATCATTTAAAATAAAAATTGCAGCTCAAAAATTCAAGCAAGCGAGCTTATATAACTCTTCTTCAAGCTGTATGACAAACATAAAGATAAAAAGATGCTTGCATTTTTAATACATTAATGGTGTGTCTCTGGAAAATCCATAATTAATATCCCCATCTTAGATCAATAACAACCAAATGCAGAAGCAACTGCAACCAATTCTCTATGAACATTTAATATGCCTCCAAAATTCAGAGAAAATAATAATCTTTGATACCTGCTTATCTTCCATATTTAATACTAAAATTTTCCTGATTTTCCATCAGAAAACATTTTTTGAATCTCAATAGCAGAAACAGTCTTCCTCAAGCATTAAATCTACATTGTTCTCCGTCTGTGTTACTCAGCCTTGGCAATTTGAACATGTGTGCATTTCAACTCTCAGAATTTCCCATCCTGCATTGTTTTGCTCTGTTGGGATAGGAAATGAATTCTGTGCTAGACTATTGATCTCAATGAAAGCTGCATCTGTCTAGTTCATGCATTTATGGTCCTTCAAGTCAGATGCAGTTTCCCAGCAACATAGAACTGTCTGGTACATGTTTGATGAGCCTCGTTTTATTTTACCAATTGAATAAACTACATAACTAGGGGAAAGATCTCAGGGCTTCAGAATATGATGGCTAAACTGTTACGTTCATAGACTACAATTTGTGCAGTTCTACTTTACAATTTACAAGGGACGCGTGGTGGTTCAGTGGTTAAGATGCTGAGCTTGTCGATCAGAAAGTTTGGCAGTTCGGTGGTTTGAATTCCTAGCACCACATAACAGGATCAGCTCCCGTTACTTGTCTCGACTTCTGCCAACCTAGCAATTCGAAAGCTTGTAAAAATGCAAGTAGAAAAATAGGGACCACTTTGGTGGGAAGGGAACAGCATTCTGTGCGCCTTCGGCATTTAGTCATGCCAGCCACATGACCATGCGGACAGCACTGGCTCTTCAGCTTTGTAACAAAGATTAGCACTGTCCCCTAGAGCCAGAAATGACTAACACATGTGTGTAAGGGGGACCTTTACCTGTATCTTTACTTTACTCTTTATGCATAATATCACATGGATTATCACGTGCATTATTTATTATCACATGGATTATGCACAAATATTGCATACTTATTTGTAAGTAAACATGTAGAACTGGGATTGAACCAGAGGTGGGATTCAATTTTTTTAACAACCATTCTGTGGGCGTGGCTCAGTTGGTGGGCATGGCTTGGTGGTCATGTGACTGGGTGGGTGTAGCTTGGTGGTCATGTTACTGGCTGGGCGTGGCCAACTCAATATCACTCACATCAAGGCACGCATCTCCTTGCCTGGCCTCTCATGACTGGGGATGCTGCAACAGTTGTAAGTGTGAAAAACGGTCATAAGTCACTTTTTTCAGTGCCATTGTAACTTTGAATGGTCACTCCACACGAACAAAGTTCCAGCAAAGGAGGAGAAAAAAACTCCAGAGAGGTTCCTGAGACAGGAAGTCTAATCCTGCCAAGAATGTAATAAGGGTTAATGGAGAGGCAGTTTCTATAAGCAACACCAGAATGTTTCCTTCCTGCTTTCCTTACAGGATTAGGCCAGTGATTTCTTCTAACAACCGGTTCTCCAAACTGCTTAGAATGTTAACAACCAGTTCTAGCGAATAGGTGTGAACTGGTAGAATCCCACCCCTGGATCTAACTACTGGTCCTACATTTTCTTTTCTGCACCGTAGTATTCCTCCCCTCAGGACAGTTCAACAAAATATCTATACAGTACTTTATCTGTAGAAATAAAAATTAATTATGGAAAATGGTATCATATTCATTTTTAAATGTACAGGTGACCTTCAACTTATGACCATTCATTTTGTAACTGTTTGAAATTACAACAATGCTGACAAAATGAGCCTACACTGACAGCTGAGAAATGCCACCTTAAGCCTCTACTATAATTAGCCATGTCAGCAATGTTCTGAAAAGGTCAAATTGCCCCTATGCTTCATAGGTCTTACACACAGACACACAGACACACATACACACCACTGATCTTCACCTTCTTCTTCTGCTACTTATGGCCTATGTGACGCAGCTGCTGGTCAACCAAGTCTTCTTCCCAAGGTTGTCTGTTCTCCTAACTCCTTTTGTCATTCTTCTCCACACCAGCAATGCTGCGGAAGCCTCATTCCTCAAAATGTGTATACCAGAGATGGTATTCAGCAGGCTCTGACCAGTTCTGGAGAACCAGAGGTGGAAATTTTGAGTTTGGAGAACCGGCAAATTCCACCTCTGACTGGCCCCATACACCCCATCTCTTCTCTGCCTCCCATTGAGTCCCAGCTGATTGGCTGGGTCTTCTTTTGTTGCCCTGCACAGGAGAACAGAGCTGCAAAGCAGGTTAGTGGGGTGGGGAGGGAAGGGGGATTTTGCAGTATCCTTCCCCTGCCATGCCCACCAAGCCATGCCACACCCACCAGCGAAAGCCACAGAACCGGTAATAAAACAATTCGAACCCCACCACTGGTGTATATGATTTAGGGAATGAGGCTTTTGAAGCATTGCATAATTTGGAGAAGGAATGGAGCATGCGATTTGAGGAATGACGTTTCCAAAATATTGTTTTTCTCCCTTTACTGACATTCTTCAAACGAGAGGGGGGGGTGTGTGAAACATTATTTGAAAAAATTAAAACAAAATATAATTGGTTATAAATTTTTGTAGAAAATAAGATCTAGCACATTTGACTTCATCCAAACTTTTGGATGAAGAATTTATCTCAGAAGGAGCAATAAAAGACATTGATTATTTTTTGAGATTAGACATGATTTAGATTTGGAAGACTTTGACCATTAAAGTTTGTAAAACAGAAATATTATCAAGGACCTTTTCAGATCATAACCCAGTAGGTTTGGTTTTTAAATGGGAACCCAGTTCATACAGATGGAGGTTAAATGTTGTTACAAAGAGCAGCAGTAGTGGCAGGCCATAAAAAGAAATTAAAAGAATCTGTTTAAAAAAATAATAAAACTGGACTTTCTGGTTTTTCTTTGAAGATGTTTTGCTTCTCATCCAAGAAGCTTCCTCAGCTCTGGATGAGAGCACAGCATCTTCAAACAACAACAACAACAAAATGTCCAGTTGTCTCTTGAAAAAGCACCTCAGGCAACTATGACCTGAATGACTGAGAATCTCCATGGATCCCTGTTGGTGAACCTATACACACATGCTGGAAGTGGCACGCAGAGCCATTTCCCCCCGCACGCGAGAGGTCGCCCGGAAGAGCCTCACTGTGTATGTATGTGTGCACCGCTACTCAACAGTTGATTGTCAGTATCTGGTGCACATGCACAGGGGGCACAGGAGAAGGTGCATGGGAGACTCACGCGTATGCGCATGGGTTCGCTGTGCATGAGATTGCACGCACATGCGCAGATGCAAGGAGGAATTTTGTATGCATGCACAAAGACAGTTATCGGCACAGTAGCCAAAAAAGTTTAGCTACCACTGACAGAGATAAATCTTAAAAGTACAGTTTGTCACTCTGTCTTCTGCACCTCTATAACTGTCCAGTTTGGTTCTGCAACCTAACAAGGCAGACACAGACTTCAGGAGAGTAATTAGGACTGCAGAAAAAACAATTAGCGCCAACCTGCCTTCCATGGAGGACCTGTATACTGCACGAGTCAAAAAGAAGGCTGTGAAAATATCTACAGATTCCTCACATCCCGGACATAAACTGTTTCAACTCCTACTCTCAAAACGGCACTATAGAGCACTGCACACCAGAACAACTAGACACAAGAACAGTTTTTTCCTGAAAGCCATCACTCTGCTAAACAAATAATTCCCCCAACACTGTCAAACTATTTACAAAGTCTGCACTACTATTACTATTAATCTTCTCATCACTCCTTATCACCCATCCCCTCCCACTTGTGATTGTACGACTGTAACTTTGTCGCTTGTATCCTTATGATTTATATTTCCTAGTATCATTTGATTGTTGATTGTACTCTATGACTATCATTAAGTGTTGTGTCTGATGATTCTTGACTCTTGGTGAATGTATCTTTTCTTTTATGTACACAGAGAGCATTTACACCAAAACAAATTCCCTGTGTATCCAATCACACTTGGCCAATAAAGAATTCTATTATCTATTCATACTATTCTCAAGGAAATCTTTTATCAGAGGTTGTTTCATATAACACAATAATAAATTCAAAAAGAAGAGGCAAAACAAAACACAAGGTATTTGGAATGATAGAAAAGGAAAGAAAGAATTAAAGAAGTGTTCAAAGAAGATAGTTATTTCTCAACAAATTAAATTTCTACAACTTTTTTTCCTTTGTACTATTTAATTTGTGCTAATTGTTATTCTTGCTTGCAAACAAAGACCTGTTTTTGATATAAATCCACATGGGCTTCTGGTTATAACTTTGCTTGGATCTAGAAGTTCGCAGATCTGTTTCTTGATGATCTTTTCAAGGTTCTTCCCTGGTATTGATATCAGGATGATTGGTCTGTAGTTTCCTGTTTTTTTTCTTCCTTTTTTGAAGATGGGAACTCACATCAGCTCTGGTAGTTCCCCAGTATTTCCCAATTCCTCAGGATCTCTGAAAGATATGGTTCAGTGGTTCTAAGATAATATCTGCCAGCTCCTTCAAATTCCAAATTGTAATCCAAAAATCCCAGTGATTTGAACTTTTCTAGAGCAGACTAGTGTTCTTTTACCATTTTCTTCTGTACCTTAGTTGTTTAAATGTGAGCTCAGCCATTATTTCTATCTTTCAAAAAATTTCTGAATAGATTAGCTTAAACGTTATGCCCAAATCACTGTTCCTTATATGATTTGTTTTGGAGGTCTATGTAATTAGTGCCTATTTCAGTTTTTCCTTTCTAATCAACTATTCAGATTTCTCTTTTGTTATACATGGAATTTTGGATTTCATTTTTTTACTATATTCCATTGAATATTGTTTACTAGAAACATTATGAATACTTTTATGTTTTCTGAGAGTGTTAAGTTCTGCGCATGGACGCAAGGAATGGAGACAAGGCAGTGAACAGTGAACTTCAACTCTTTATTAAACATTCTGAACAGAGCAAAAACCCTAGGGCAGCAGCAGCCCTTTTATAGGGTAGGTTGCTGACCTAGTAACCAATGAGAAACATGGAGTGTTAAACCCTTGAACCAATAAAAGTGGCTCGTTAACAGCCAATCAGATTCCCCTGAACGGACCAATCCGATATCGCTATTATCGGCCAATCAGAAGTGCAGGATTAGAACCCTGCTTTTTCTAAAGGTTTGATAAAACTTTATTTAAGTGTTTTATTAGTTCATAACACCCCTTCCCCCTGGGTTCCGTTTAAGGGGTGCGGTGATGTAATCCCTGAGATATGAAGGTTGTTTTGACTGTCTATTAGATTTGCACTGTCCCACCAGTTCCTGTCTGTAATCCGGTTTCTGCGGGACGTTTTTGGGTATATCAGGTACTGGTGGTTCCGCATCCTCATTGGACGACTCGGTGCCGCTAATGCTCTCGTTGTTGTCCTCCGATCTTTGCGGGCTTGTTCCGTTGAGGTATTCCTCTGTGGTGAGGACATTCCCTTCCCTGATTCTTCTTCATTTGTCGCGCCTGATTGCTGACTTCCTTCGCTTCTGCTTTCCACCATCTCGAATTTAGTTTCTTCAACATCCCCTCCCCCCTCAGTTTGGGAGTCACCGGAGTCGCGGAAACTGGGTTGTAGCCTAGAGCGAAGCTGATCTATATGGCATTTCCATATTTTTCCGTCGCAGGTTTTCATACGGTACGACCTGGGTCTGGTGGCTTGAATTACGGTTGCCTCGACCCACAATGGTTCGCCGGAGGGGTTTCTGGTGAAAACTAAGTCGCCTATCTTGAACTCGCGGCATTTTCCACTAGATCCACAGGGTTTCTCTGGCTCGTAAGACAGGTGAAGCTGGTCGAGGTGGGAACGGAGCTTGCGTACCATCAACAGTTCAGCTGGAGTCTTGTTGGTGATGCTGTGCGGAGTGATGTGTTGGAGTAGGAGTATTCTGTTTATTTTGTCTTCAATGTCCCCATAGTCCATTTTGTGGAGGGTTTTTTTAACAAATTGTACCATGTGCTCGGCTCTTCCATTAGCTGCAGAGTGCACTGGCGAAGTTAGCGCATGGCGAATACCCCGGTCCGCTAAGTATTGTTCAAGGGTAGAGTAGTAAACTGGGGTCCGTTGTTGGAGACCAGAACGTCTGGCAGCCCGTGCGTCGCAAATAGCCTGTTCAATTTCCGGATGACAGACTCGGTTGTAGTATTCTTCATTTCGTGGATCTCGAGCCAGTTGGAATAGGCATCCACTGTTAGAAGGAACGTATGTCCCTTAGTAGGTCCCACAAAGTCAATGTGGATGTGGGACCACGGTCCCCGGGGTGTTTCCCATTCTGTTGGAATTGCTTTAGGTGGGGTACTGATGACTTCTTGGCACTTTAAACAAGTCTTTACCCAGGTTTCGATCTGTTTGTTGATGCCCAGCCACCACGCGTAGCTTCATGTGAGCGCTTTCATACACACGATGCCGGGGTGACTGTCATGCAATGTTTTTAATACTGCTCGTTGTGACCGTTCTGGGACAACGACTCTATCCCCCCATAGGATGCAGCCTTTTTGCAAAAAAAAGTTCTGCTTGCTGGTTCCTGAAGGGGATGAAGTCGTCAGGGGTTTGTTCTACTGGCTATCCACGTTTGACCCAGCTAAGAACTCGCGCTAAGACAGGATCTCATTTTGTTTCGATCACAATATCTCTGGCTGTTCGCGGCGGTGAATGTAGCATTTCAATCTGGAGTGTCGTAAGGGTTGCAGCTGGGTCGTCAACAGTTTCCGGAAGTGGGGCATGGCTCAGTGCATCAGTGTGGGGAATGGCTTTCCCCGGGCGGTGTTGCAGTATATAGTTGTACGCAGCCAAAAACTCTGACCAGCGAGTCATTCTAGGTGATAATATATAGGGGGTTGGCTTGTCTCCCGCTATAATCCCCAGCAAAGATTTGTGGTCGGTAACAATAGTAAAAACTCGTCCATACACATATTCATGAAACCGTTTCACAGCAGATACAACAGCAAGAGCCTCTTTGTCGATTTGGCTATAGTTACGTTCAGCCTTTGATAGGGTCCTTGAAAAATAGGCAATAGGGGCCTCACTACTGTTTGGTAACACGTGGCTCAAAATGGGTCCTATTCCAAACGGTGATGCGTCACATGTAATTGTTAAGGGCAAAGTCTCGTTATACTGCATTAAAACAGCATCTGAAGTTAATAATTTTTTCAGTTGTCGGAATGCGTGTTCCTCTCAGTGCCCCCAGACCCAGGTCACTTTTTTGTTGAGAAGTCTATGTAGGGGCTCAGCTATGGTCACTTTGTGGGGCAGGAAGATGTAAAAATTAATGAGCCCCAGAAAAGCTTGGAGATCAGTCTTATTTCTGGGTCTTGGGGTGTTTTTGATTGCTTTTAGTTTGATATTAGTGGGGTGAATGCCTTGTTTATCGAGTAGGTACCCCAGGAACTCTACTTTATCTGTACACAGTTGATATTTATTTTTTTTAACCTTAAGGCCAGAGTCTTTAAATTTCTGGAGAACCAATTTAAGATGTTTTTCTAGTATTTCTCTATTTGGGGCAGCAATTAAAACATTATCAAAGTATGGTATGACCCCTTTGATCCCTTGCAAGAGTCTCTCCGTCAAACTTTGAAAAATCCCTGGGGCTACGCTCACTCTGAATTGGAGTCGGTTGCACTTAAAGGCACCTCAGTGCATAACGATCGTTTGTGCCTCTGCTGTTTTTTTATCTACAGGCAGTTGTCAGGCGCCTGTGCTAAATCCAATTTAGCAAAGACTTTTCCACCCTCCAGGGAATGGAGAAGGTGTTGTACCACCAGCACTGGGTAAGCGTTCTTTTTTTTTTTTTTTTTGGTAAAAGTTTTATTGATTTTAATGACAGACAAAAAACATATAAGACATAAAACATAACAAAAAAAATTTTTTATATCATTCTTCATAAATTTACAGTGTATCGGTTGGTTTACCACTCCCCTTTGTGCATCCATTTCATAGTCATCAAAATGATTTTATTACATAATAACTCACATTATCCATCATCAATAAAATATCCCAATATCATTATTGAACAATCATTTGACTATAATTTTACTAATTCATACTTAAGCGAGATAACTATAATTAAGTTAAATTATTTTATAACAAATCATAGAATCATACCAAATCTATCTTAATAAAATATTCTTAAAAATTATCAAAACCAAGAAAAATTATATATTCATTATTTCCTAAATTTCTAAATATTCTATTATTATATTGTATTATCTAACCATTGATAAAAAAGATCCCAAACTTCATAAAATTGTTTATCTTCTTGTTCTCTAATTTCAAATGTCAATCTACTCATTTCAGCATATTCCAATATTTTCCGGGTAAGCGTTCTTTTGAAGGGCGTGATTAAGGGTGGCCCGGTAGTCCCCACAAATCCTTAACAATCCATCCAGTTTGATGGGTGTTACGATTGGGGTTTCCCAACGAGCGTGGTCTGTTGGTTCTAAAACACCCTGGGCTGTTAATTTTTCAAGCTGCTCGTCAATCTTTGGTTTAAGGGCAAAAGGTACCTGACGAGGCTTAAGGCGGATGGGGGCTACTTCAGGGTTAAGGTTAAATGATATCGGGGTCCCCTTGTACTCAACTAGTTTGTCTGTAAAGACGTCCTGGAATTCCTGGACGAGGGCCTCCTCCCAGTCGTCACTTCTGGTTTGGTGAATGCCGGCTACCTCGATCCCGAGTGGGGCGAACCATTGAAGGCCTAACAAGCTAGGTCGGTCACGGTCGACGACGGTCAGTGGTAATGATGCAGTTTGGTTTTTGAATGATACTTGGACTTGGCTGGATCCAACGACCGGAATTCGGTTCCCTTGATAATCCTTGAGTATGATTCTTTGGGTTCTGAGGTCTTGCCGCCGGATGGTAGGGATTAATTGTTTCAGGGTCTTCCAGGAAACCATCGAGAGGGATGATCCTGAGTTGACTTCCATCACGCAGGGCTGGTTTTCGATGGCGACCTTCACTCGGATCTTCTTTGCTTCCAGTGATGAGGTGTAACCAATTATAATGGTTTGGTGCGCCTCTTCTCATTTCGTTGAAATGGCCAGTGGTTTATTTCTGTAGGAGTGTTTGTTCCATTGGTGGTTCAAATGTTCCCGACTCACAGGACGATTCCCTGTGGTCTGGCGGTAGTTGTTCTCCCTCTGAAAGGGGCTGGATCCTTGCTTGCTTCTGCAGACTTTTCCAATGTGGCCTCTTTTCCCACAGAAATGGCAGAGCACGTCGAGGAATTTGCAGTCTGATCGTGGGTGGTTTGCCCCACAACCCGCGCATTGGTGTGGTAGTCTTTGATTCCGCTGGTAGCGTTGGTCACGTTCAGACCGGAGCTGGTTGACCTCCTCTTCATCACTTTCTGATGACGATTCGAGGTCCTCATGGTGGGTAGCCATTGTGTGCCTCTCTAGGTGAGGTGAGGTATCGCTGGCGAGTTGACAGAGCGGTGCGTTGGTGCGGCACATTCGGGCAGCCAACTTCCTGGTTGTTTCTGCTGCAGTAGTGTCTTTGATGACATCAGCAAGTTTGATGTCCCCTTTTGTCATGATCTTGCTCTGCACGGTTGGTTCATCTAATCCCAGAACTATTCGGTCTCTCAGAGCTTCTTCGAGGTCTGTGAACCCACAGAGGCCTCCCAGGTTCCGGAGATCCACGATGAAATCTGCAACGCTCTCTCCTTTCCACTGGTCCCTCTGGTAAAATTCATGTCTTCGGACAAGTGTTGGTATGGCAGGTGCATAGTGGGCCCATAGGAGGGGCTCGAGGACGTCCCAGTCCATGGTTTTCACCTAAGCCAGTTTCGCCAGTGCCTTGGCCATTTTAAAGACGGCTGGCCCACAATGGGTCAGGAATACTGCTCACTTTTTCCCTGTAGTGGCATCCTTCAAGTTGTTGGTCTCCAGAAACATCTGGAACTGGTCTATGTACGAGTCCCAGTCTTCTTGTGCCGGGTCAAATGGAGCGCTGACGGACATTGGTTTCTGTTGTCGATGTGCCTTTAGCCACGTGCTCTGTTTGGTGCTCTGTAGTGTTCAGTCAGCTCTGATGTCTCCGCATCCCATCTTTGTCGCCAGTGTTAAGTTCTGCGCATGGGCGCAAGGAACGGAGACGAGGCAGTGAACTTCAACTCTTTATTAAACATTCTGAACAGAGCAAAAACCCTAGGGCAGCAGCAGCCCTTTTATAGGGCAGGCTGCTGACCTAGTAACCAATGAGAAACGTGGAGTGTTAAACCCTTGAACCAATGAGAGTGGCTCGTTAACAGCCAATCAGATTCCCCTGAATGGACCAATCCGATATCGCTATTATCGGCCAATCAGAAGTGCAGGATTAGAACCCTGCTTTTTCTAAAGGTTTGATAAAACTTTATTTAAGCGTTTTATTAGTTCATAACAGAGAGTATTTGCACCAAGGCAAATTCCTTGTGTGTCCAACCACACTTGGCCAATAAAGAATTCTATTTCTATTCTATTTCTAATTCTATTTCTAATTCTAATTCTAATTCTATTCTGGAAATAAATAACATGTTCAGCGTGACAGAGATAAATTATAATTGATCTTTAATGTAATAAGTTAAAATATTTTTTTTACAACCTAGTGGTTTTCAAATGAATTGATTTATTTTCTGGCAGCATTAGACTTTTTAGACCAACATATTTCAAGGGTGCTGTTAGAAAAGTCACATAAGTAGATTTTATGGAGGTAGCAGCAGCTATTGTGTAATCTCTACAAGCAGATGGCTGAATTGTTGTGATGCCATTTCAGACAAAAGGAAGAGTTGACACCACAATGCTTAACTAGAGACTAGATTGAAGCAAAGCATTCTTAAGTATAAATAGAAAAGAATTAGAATAAAGAAGGATGGGTTTTGGCAAGCGATGTGAGGTTTTGATCCTTTTAAACAATCATGGGTTGGTTTTGTTGGTTTGGTTTTGTTCAGCTTTAAAAACTGCTTTGGCAAAATGTTTAGGTATGTATGTGTTTATGGCAAATTGCATCACCAGGGAAAATTGGCAAGAAATGGATTTTAATGATAATATGAGCAGAAATAAATTCATTAATTTAGCAGTACCTGTACTTTATTACTTGCATAATTTGCAAGTTCTTTGAGGGACAATTATGTTTTCAAATGCTATTTTTCCAAGCACTGCCAAGTAACATTTTGGAAAATTATTTTCACTTCTATTCTGACTTTAGAACAAACAAATGGATGAATTGTGTAAATAAAAATTCAAGATATTCTTGTAGAATAGAGTGTTTTGCCTTCCATTTTAATTATGTGGGGATACAAAAAAAATCCTGGGCCAAAACTAATTCCATATCTATGTAAATTAATTTCTGTCAAGTATTTCAATTAGACAAGAGGTGTTAGATTATTATTATGAAACGAGATCCAGAAAGATGAATTTTCTGATTTAACTCCTTAAAAAGAAACCTGGTAAGAATAAAAACTAAAGACCATTTCCTGATTTAAGGTCTACATGTATAGAAGAGACATTTAGGACTAACAGCTTAACAGCTTTCATCAAATCATGGATTTGAGAAGTTTTCTGCCCAGAAAGCTAAAAGATGGAGAAATCATTATCATCTGCTTCCTTGTCTCTCTCTGCTTTAACCTTCATTCCAATCTCTATCCTGTTCTCAGAAAAACAATGAAAATTTTCCCATTGCCCCCCCCCCAAATCTGCTACTTTTCTTGACTTGCAATCATAAACCTTTCAAAACTTGAAGAATCTTCGCTGCAAAGGGAAGCACTTTGTTGGGGGAAAATTGTAACTGGAACATCCCTTGTGAAATGTCACTTTGTAATAGTCTGATACCTTATCTCCATGTGCCAAATAATTTTCATTTTCATTTCTGAATAGTGATAGTTGAAACAAATAGTTCTAGAGCAATTTCCATCATTATCCTACAGGTACAAATGTTGCTTTATAGGCCTTCCCAAAGAAGTGTCTTATTTCTCTCCTGTGCCCTTTTAAGTAGCATAGCATTGAGGGCAGTGATGGCTAACTTTTTAGTCGTTGTGTGCCAAAAGTACACAACCCCCCTGTGCCCTTGTGTATGCGCCCATGACTCCCCCATGCTTCCCTCACTCCTGTGCATGTGTGTGCGACCCCTCCGTGTGGCCCACACCTCTGCACATGCACACACATCTCCTGCATGCACCCCGCCCCCGTGTATGCGCAGCAGACACCCGACAATCAGCTGGCTGGCGGGAGGCATGTTCACATGCACAGTGGACCTGATTTGGGGGCACGTCTCGCATGCCAGCAGAGATGGCTCTGCATGCCACTTCCGGCACATGAGCCATAGGTTCGCCATCACAAAACTGGGGACTTATGAGTTTTCCATCTATTTCTCTTACTTCTGTGAATTTCACAATTCAGCTGATTGAGACAGCTTATTAGAAGGCCTGTGACCTGTTGCTAATATTGAAATTCAGTTTAAAAACTTTGTGACATTTAATTTAATTAGCAGTTCCTATGTTTGATATAGCCCATCTGCATAGAAACATGCTTATTAAATTCAATGGCTGTTAGATTCTTCTCATTGTTGGTCTGCTATTATTATTTAATAAATATTAAAATTAATATAGTTGTCCCCCCAATGGATTTTGGATGGCTCACAAAATATAACATTATATTAAAACAATTAAAAACATAAATAAAACAAAACATAGCATATCTTGGAGATCCATTCAAAACCTGAAATTTAGCAGTTAGAAGTCATGATGAGCATGATCACATATGTGAAACTTGAATGGGTAATTAAAATTATAGGAACTCCAAAATACAAGAAAAATTGCATTATTTATATATTATAACTTTGAGGCAGAGTCCATCTGGATAGTATTTTGGGAGATTATAGGGACAACTAATATGGCAACTGTCTGATGTCATAGTACTGTTAACTTGTGTTCATATGAAAAACTAACTAAGATGTTTCCAATGTTGTCACCATTTTGAGATCTAGCCAAACACTATGTTTGGGAGTTAGCTTGAAATACTAACATTTCCTCCTCCTTTGTGATGAGCACTGTAATAAGCTTGTGCATAGCTTTTAAGTTTAACTGTAAAGGTTCAGTTTAATTCCATTATTGCAACCCATCAGACTAATGGCCATTAGATTCTTCTCATTGTTGCTCTGCTATTATTATTATTTATTAAATTTAATATAGTTGTCCCCCCAATGGATTTTGGATGGCTCACAAAATATAACATTATATTAAAACAATTAAAAACATAAATAAAACAAAACAAAATAAGACAGGCTGGACTAACAGCAACTATTAAAACAAAGCAAAACAACTCCCACAACACATAAACCCCAGAAGTGAGACCAAAGCCAAATTTTAAGGGCTTTTCAAAGTCACGAGAAAGAAGGTGCCATATGGGCAGACACTGTTTCAGAGGCTAGAAGCTGTAGCAGAAAAGGTATACTTTGTAGATTTCATAAAGTGACAACTCCCATTAAGTCTTGTAATGGAAGGGACCTGGTGTGCATCCACTCTGCCTGAATGTCCTGGTGGGCAGAAACAACAGGAGAAAGAGTAGTCAGATCCTATGCCATTAAGAGCTTTAAAGATAACATTTAGCATAGTGATGGGATTCAAACACTTTGACTACTGGGCATGGCTTGGTGGGCATGGCATGGCTTGGTGGGCGTGGCTTGGTGGGCGTGGCAGGGGAAGGATACTGTAAAATCCCCATTCCCTCCCCACCCCACTAACCTGCTTTCCAGCTCCGTTCTCCTGTGCAGGCAACAAAAGAAGACCCAGCCGATCAGCTGGGATTCAGAAGACAGAGAATAGATGGGGGCAGGGCCAGTCAGAGGTGGGATTTGCCGGTTCTCCGAACTATTCAAACTTTCTGCTACCGATTCTACCAAACTGGTGAGAACCAGCTGAATACCACCTCTGATTTAGCACCTTGAAATGCATCTGGAAGCCATCTAGTAAAGTACCCATTGTTGCTTGTGCCATTACATTTTGAACTAGCTGTAGCTCTCAGATAATTTTCAATATTTCGATATGTAGCATTTATATCAGCAGTCCCATCTATTAAAAGCCAAGTTGATTCCTTTTTCACTGGGTTTAATGGGCTATAGAGACCTTACTCTTAAAAATAAATCAACAAAAGATCCCTCCTTCTGTCGTGTCCGTGAAATGACGCCAGGAGTCGGTGACTTAGTGCAAAGCTCTTTATTTGGTTTGCTGGAACCGAACCGCCGAAAGGAAAAAAGCCCGCGGCTTTTATTCCTTTCGCTGCGGCGGCCGCGGCCAATGGCAGCGCTTCGAATCTCCCGTGCTCTGAACGAACCAATCGCGGGAGATTCTTAACGAGCCAATCGGCGCGGCTCGCCTGACCAATCGGAAAGCCCCGCGCTTTGGCCAATCAAAGCGCGGGGATTTCAAGTATGTTAATGAGGACAGAACACCCCTCCCCTCTTGGTTCAATCCTTACGTTGCGTAGTCACGTAGGTAGGCGGGGCTCCGTCTGGTCCTACTTGACCTGCGCAACTCAGTCGTAGGCTGGATCTCGGCCGGTTCGGTCGGGATCTTCGTTGCTCCTGCTGCTGTGGGAACCGGCTGGTCGATCGGGCCGGTCCTTTCTCCGTAGCTCCCTCCTGGGCCTTCCGGGTTGGTTGAGCTACGGGTTTCGCCGCTTCCGCTCGGTCTTTCTGGGTCGGTCGAGCTGGCTTGGCTGTTCTTTTCTGGCGAGGGGTCGTGATGGCTGCGTTCCGGTGAGTATTGCTGGTTTATTTTTCCTTGGATTCGGTCTCCTGGGTATTCCCTCCCCCCTTGGTTTGCGTTACGGGGGTTGGGTTCGCTTGCGGTCCTCGACCTAAGTTGGTCGATGTGGCGTTTCCACGCTCGGCCGTCTGCTGTTTGTAGCCGGTACGAGTGTGGGCCTGTTGCTTGGGTGATGACGGCTGGGATCCATAGAGGGTCTCCCGTCAGGTTTTTTGCATATACGGGGTCCCCGGGTGCGAACGTTCGGCTTTTTGTGCTTGAGTCTGGGGGCCGCTCCAGGTTATACGTAGGGTGTAACCTGTTGAGTGGGGACCTTAGCTTTCTACCCATTAGTAGTTCGGCTGGGCTTTTGTTGGTAGTGGTATTCGGGGTTATGTGTTGTGTAAAGAGTAGTCTGTTGATTTTCTCTTGGATCTCCCCGTGGTCTATTTTCCGGATGGTCTTTTTAGTGAATTGGACCATCCGTTCCGCCCTACCGTTCGCCGCCGGGTGCACCGGTGCTGTCAGTGCGTGGTGGATGCCCCTTTCCGCTAGGAATTTTTCGAATTCCAGCGAGGTAAACTGGGGCCCGTTGTCGGAAACGACGACGTCTAGGAGGCCGTGTGTTGCAAAGAGTTTGCAGAGTTCTTTGGTCATGGCCTCCGTGGTTGTTGTCTTCATGTTGCTTACCTCCAGCCAGTTGGAGTAAACATCAACTGTTATGAGGAAGGTGTGTCCATTTGTGGGCCCGGCGAAGTCTATATGGATTCTGGACCAAGGTCCCCTTGGGGTTTCCCACTCTAGGATGGGTGCTGTGGGTGGGCTGGGCCTTGTTTCCTGGCATCGTTGGCACCTAGCTACCCAGGCCTCTATTTGTTTGTCCATCCCTGGCCACCAAGTGTAACTTCTGGCCAGAGCTTTAGTCCTTACGATGCCAGGGTGCCCCTCGTGCAGCATTTCCAAAACCTTCCCCTGTAGCTTTTCCGGAATGACCACCCTGTCTCCCCATAGAATGCACCCTTTTAACAACGAGAGTTCCGTTTGGCGGTTTCGAAACGTCTTGACGGACTCGTCATTGTCCCTTTCCGGCCACCCTTTCTCTACCCAATGCAACACCCGCGCCAGATGCCTGTCTTTATTAGTTTCCCGGGCAATGTCTGACGCGGTTATGGGCAGGTTGGGTAGAGTCTCGATGCTGAGGGTGGTCGTCGTGGGTGCTGGGTCGGAGTCGGGTTCCGGTAGCGGCGAATGGCTTAAGGCGTCTGCATGGGAGATCGCCTTACCCGGTCTGTGTATGAGTTCGTAGTTGTAGGCCGCCAGGAACTCGGACCACCTTGTCATTCGGGGAGACAGAATGTTCGGGGTGGCCCGGTTCCCTGCAAGGATTCCCAGCAACGGCTTGTGGTCCGTTATAATGGTGAAGGTCCGGCCGTAGAGGTATTCGTGGAATCGTTTTATGGCGGCAACTATAGCCAGAGCCTCTTTGTCCAGTTGGCTATAGTTCCACTCCGGTTTGGTGAGGGTCCTTGAAAAGAACGCGATGGGTGCTTCTTTTCTGTCGGGAAGGGTATGGCTGAGGACAGCGCCGACGCCGAAGGGTGATGCGTCGCATGTGACGGCCAGAGGCAGGGTCTCGTTGAATTGTATGAGGACGGCGTCGGAGGTGAGGAGGTCCTTTGTTTTTTGGAAGGCGGCTTGCTCCCGTTTCCCCCAAGTCCAGGTCGCCGCCTTGTCCAGGAGCCTATGCAAGGGCTCCGCCGCCGTCGCCTTTTGGGGTAGGAAAACATTGTAAAAGTTCAGTAACCCCAAGAATGCTTGTAGTTCAGTCTTTGATTTAGGGGTGGGGGCCTCTTTGATGGCCTTGATTTTTTTGCTTGTGGGGTGAATGCCGTGCCAGTCTAGGAGGTAGCCCAAGAATTCCACTCGTTCCATGCAAAGCTGGCATTTTTCCCTCTTTACTTTTAGTCCCGTCTCTTTAAATTTAGTTAGGACCTCTCTTAGTCGACCTTCTAGTTCAGCTTGGTTGGGTGCCGACACTAGGACGTCGTCGAAATAAGGTACCACCCCCTTGATACCTTGCAATAGCCTCTCCATTAGGCTCTGAAATATGCCCGGTGCCACGCTGACTCCGAATTGGAGTCGGTTGCATTTGAATGCTCCCGGTGGGTGACAATGGTCTGTGCTTCTGCCATTTGCTCGTCAACTGGTAACTGTTGGTATGCCTGGGCGAGATCGAGCTTGGCGAAAACCTTGCCCCCTCCCAGTGAGTGCAGTAGGTGTTGCACTATTGGGACGGGGTAGGCACTTTGTTGCAGCGCGCCATTTAGGGTGGCCTTATAGTCCCCACAGATTCTCACCGACCCGTCGGGCTTGATCGGGGTGACTATGGGGGTCTCCCACCGGGCGTGGTCTATGGGCTGCAGTACCCCCTGTTTGACGAGCTTATCGATTTGCTCGTCTATTTTGGGTTTCAGTGCGAATGGCACCCACCTTGGTTTCAGGCGTTTGGGGGGGACGTTAGGGTCTAGGTCGAACGAGATAAGGGGCCCTCGGTACTTGCCCAGGTTTCCGTCGAAGACCTCTTGGAACTCCTGGGCTAGTCGCTGTTCCCAGCCGTCGTTGGTGACGTGGTTGACTCCCGTGAGGGCGATGTCGAGCGGGGTGAACCATTGCAGTCCCAGTAGGCTTGGGCGGTCGCGGTCGACGATCGTTAGGGGGAGTCGTTCGGTGTGCCCCTTATACGTTATGTCAAAACTTTTGGTGCCGACTACCGGGATGCGGTTTCCCTGGTAGTCCTTTACAATGAGTCTCTGGTTGTCTACGTTCCTCCTTTGGAGGGTAGGCACCAACCGCTTTATCTCGTGCCAAGCAATCATGGAGAGGTAGGACCCGGAGTCCACCTCCATTTTGCACGGCTGGCCCTCGATGTGTACCTCGATGTGGATTTTCCAGGCGTCGTTGGTGATGGCGTGGCCGATGGTGACCGTCTAGTGGGTCTCCTCTCTCCGCCGGTTGTCGCCGCCTCGCGAGGATCGTCCGTTCCGGTCCCATCGGCTGTCCGAGTGGCGATCTCTGGTCCGGGGTGGTGTGCTCTTCCTCCTCTGGTCGCTCTGGTCCCATCGAGTTGGACTGCGGTTTTTCTTCAGGCGGCAAACCCGGGCGATGTGCCCCTTTTTGTCGCAATGCCAGCAGATGGAATCGAAAAACCGGCATTCCGACCTGGGGTGGTCGCCGCCGCAACCGGCACAGTTGGTCCTTGACTTACGACCTCTCCGGTTCGGTTGGTCGCGCCCAGTATGGAGTCGATGGATGTCCTCCTCGTCTTGAGACGTGCTGGATGCCAAGTGGAAATCACCCTGGTGTGTTGTCGTCTCGGTTTTTGGTTCGGTCGACCTTGCCGGGTTGTTGTTTCCGCCGCGGTCCCTCGTGTCTGGTCTGCGCATGCTATCGGCGGAAGTTCGGGTTGCTTCTGCGGCTGCGGCTGCGGTGAGGGCGTCTGCTAAGCTGATGTCACCCTTAACCATCAGCCGGCTCTGGAGGGCGGGGTCCCACAGACCGAGCACGATTCGGTCTCTTAGGGCATTGTTTAGGTTATCAAATTCGCAGAGCCCCCCTAGGCGCCGCAGCTCGGCGACGAAGTCGCTGACTTTCTCACCCGATCTCTGGTCCCGCCGGTAGAACTCGTTGCGCCGGATCAGGATGGGGACCTCTGGAGCGTAGTGTCGCCAAAGGATGGGTTCAAGGACGTCCCAGTCCATGGCGGTTGCATCGGCGGGCTTGGCCAATGCTTTGGCCATCTGGAAGACCTCGGTCCTGCAGTGCGTGAGGAAGACGGCGCGTTTTAGCGGGCCCGAGGCGTCCTTCATGCCGGTGCACTCGAGGTACATGCGGAATCGGTCAGAGAACGATTCCCAGTCTTCGGTGGCGGGGTTGAAGGGGGCGGGCGGTGCGATTTTCGCCATCTCGGTGCTTTGTCTGGCTTCCGTCGGACACGGGGTTCGGTTCAGGGTCTGGATCCCATCCTCGTCGCCAGTGTCGTGTCCGCGAAATGACGCCAGGAGTCGGTGACTTAGTGCAAAGCTCTTTATTTGAATTACTGGAACCGAACCGCCGAAAGGAAAAAAGCCCGCGGCTTTTATTCCTTTCGCTGCGGCGGCCGCAGCCAATGGCAGCGCTTCGAATCTCCCGCGCTCTGAACGAACCAATCGCGGGAGATTCTTAACGAGCCAATCGGCGCGGCTCGCCTGACCAATCGGAAAGCCCCGCGCTTTGGCCAATCAAAGCGCGGGGATTTCAAGTATGTTAATGAAGGATAGAACACCTTCCATATTAGTTTCCATTATACCTGGTTTCCATTATACCTGCGTCCAGTCGACGCAGTCTCAATTGGTTTTTATTAAGATTCTAGATTGTACTTTTGTTTATCCTTCTCTTTAAATCTTCAACTGATAACAGCATGTAGTTCAAGTGCATTGGTTCCTTGCTTAAATTTCACAGATGAATTTTCATGAATCTCTGCATTTTATTCAAGTGCCTTCCACTTTGGGAGTTTCGCTATAAAACAGAACTCTGATCACATTACCTCAGGCATATATTTTGAAAGCCAAATGTAGCAAAATAAAAAAATAAAACACTGTTGCTTACAGTGGTACTTGCAGACATGAAAATTTTGGTGCTTCACATTGAATGAAAATGTGGGAAAGTTATCTATTCCCAAGCACTCTGTTTATATATCTTCCTAATTTATTTTTTCAGTATCATTCTCTAGACAATCTTTCTGATCATAAAGCCTTTTTAACAAATGTTGATTTTTTTTCTGTTTAACCAATAGTGGCAAAGAGGGAAAGAGGCTTTTCTTATTTATGTGTCTCTGCTGATGTCTCTTTATAAAGAACAGTAAGACATTGTGAGAATAATGTCTGTCTGTAGACAAAGCTTATTTGTTTGGCATGGGTGAATCTATACAAATTAATGCCATGTTAAAAACCTGCCTTGTATTTTTTCAGCTGTTCTGTACCCAGATGAAACATACTTTCTCCCCTACCTTATTCTCAAGGAGCTTGAGCATTTATTTTGTTTTTTTACTGGTGATTCTTTGGGACTTATTTTATTATGGGCAGTGACAACAAGTGGTATTGCTTTCTATGGCATATCATTCTGAACCTTCTCTTGTATTCAATGCAATAAGATACAATAAAAAATAAGGAGGTATCTAACAGAATATAACAGGGGTCTCAAACTCGTGGCCCGTGAGCCAATTGCGGCCCACAGGGCGATATCCTGTGGCCCCCACTGTGATATGAAAGTATAATATTAGTGCGGCCCGCAAGGGGAATGGACCTCTGAAGGAAGTCCCGCCCACCGTTCCTCGTCATGGCTTCTTCTCCACCCTGAACTTTAACAAGTTCAGGTCCAGGTCCAGACTTACTGATGATCATCTTCAAGCCATACTGAGGGTCTCAAGTGCCTCCTCTCTCAAGCCAAATGTGGCTCAGATATGTGAGAGGAAGCGTTGTCAAGTCTCTGGCAGCAAGGAGTAAGCTGGAGAAGCCATGTTCTGAGGAACTGTTCATGATCTTCATTCAATGTTCCATTCATGTGTTCAGGACAGTTCATGTATTGGAGAAATCATTAACTATTGATGACATTTGAGGATATTTTTTTAACAATGTTTTTTGTGGAATCCCTTATGCGGCCCAGCCTCACCCAGCCTCTGCCTCCAGAGGCCCCCAGGTAAATTGAGTTTGAGACCCCTGGAATATAACAATGTGCTTTCATCTGTATCTCTAAATAGCTGATGCTCACCTTAGAGGAGACTCAGATGAGGAAGAGGTAAAACATTGGTAGTGTCAATATCCAGGTGAACGGATTGGCTGACAGCTACAACAACCAAATTTAAGAGTAGACTGGACCAATGCTATGGGAAACAATGCCTGAGGAGGAATTGCCAGATACTTCATACCCTTCACAAATTACATGAATGCAACCTACCCTATGACTCATATGTTGGCACAGAAAACATCTTGTAAGTGGGAGCGCATTTACTTGGGGCACAGTGCTTTAATGCATGGAAATGCTTCAAGAATACTGAGCAATGTTTATCATAAAGTGGGAGGTTGCTAATATTTTCTAATCAGCTGCATTACAGATATGCACTAAGCATGACATGGTGTTGGGATCTGGCATTCTGAAAAAAGGAAACACAGGACCACAATGTTGTTGTTATTAGTCACAAAGTTATGTCCGACCCATTGTGTTCTGACCCAACCGGGTTCCCAAACAGCAAACACAGACAAAGCCAGCAGCCCCCACCTTTTAAGGTTTATTAACTAATTATGTTCCTTTGCAGATAACAGGTTGCTTCCCACTAATTAGCTCCAACAAGAAAGAGCCTTGCCAAAGTTGTTTGTCAAGGCTGCCAAAAAGCCAGAGATAAGATCTAATTTACAAGATTCTCCAAACATGAACTAAGATGTCCACCAGTTGAACTTCAGAGCTTCTTCGCTTTCTGCAAAGAACGCTTTTTCAAACCTGGCCTTTATCCTCTTGAGGGAGGGGCCATTACCTTGCAGTCTTACTCCCGAGTTGCCTTGCTGCTGTAATTGTTCTTTCCTCTGAGTAATCCTTCTTGCATGTGCACTTGGCACAGGCTCCTCATCACTGCTGACATCCCCCTCAGCTGAGTCCTCGCTCTCCTCAACCATCTGCACTTGCTGCTGGCTAACCACAACACATTGTGACCCCTTGGATAATCTTGCTCCAGGCCTTCCTGTCCTCTACCATCCCCTGGAGACCATTTAAGTTCACATCGACCGTTTCAGTGACTCCATCCAGCCACCTCATTCTCTGTTATCCCCTTGTTCTTATTTTGCCCTCAATCATTCCCAGCATTGGGCTCTTCTCCAGTGAGTCCTTCCTTCTCATTAGGTGGCCAAAATATTTGAGTTTCATCTTCAGGATCTGGTCTCTTGTGATTATTATAGTATAGGACCATAATAGTAGCTACCAAATTCTAAAATGAAAGTTGTCTCTCCATAGATTTTAGAAGAAACAGTTGAATGAAAAAGGTGAAGACATTACCTGTCCTGGTATATATGTAGTGCACTATTTCACTTTATCAAACCTACATTTGCACACACTTATATTTGGATTCTGTCTTCTCTTAGTCACAAATCTGTTGCTTCTGTACTGGTCAGTTCTGGTCCAGATGCAATCTAGTGGCTTTTTCTAATCTAGCAACTGATGACCAGAGATTGCAGAATACCTTATGCCACCAGACTCAAAATTCTAGACCTAGAAAACCTAGAATACGTCACCTTCGGTCTGATCTAAGTATAGTATATAAAATCATACATTGCAATGTCCTACCTGTCAATGAATACTTCAGCTTCAACCATAACAATACAAGAGCAAACAACAGATACAAACTCAAGCTTAACCACATCGAACTTGATTGCAGGAAATAGGACTTCAGCAACAGAGTGGTCAATGACTGGAATACTCTACCTGACTCTGTAGTTTCTTCCCCAAACCCCAAAAACTTTAACCTTAGACTGTCTACTATTGACATTACCCCTTTCCTAAGAGGTCTGTAGGTTTCTTTTATATATATATATATATATGAGATTGCGTTCGCACGAGAGACTGACATGACACGGATCTGAGTTTTCTCTCTGGTTTATTACGATTCTGCAGAAGCGGGTTCACATCCAAGGCAGCAGGATGGAACCCCGAGCACATTTTACACAGCATATTTATACCCTAAATCCCTTGCCTCATCGTACGAGGGCTTGATTCACAGTTGTCATCGGAATTCACACCTTCCAGGGACACTTTATTGCCCATCAACATTCCCCCGGTCCACCAAATGGCCTTTGATAGTTTTGTTTACCAGTACTTCCTAGACCTCCAACTGTTTGTTGATGGTTCCCCTATCAGTACTGACGCTGCTTTTGAAACACACATATATACAAAATGTTCATATTGTTCTAATCCTTATCTTCCGGAGGGTTACAAGATATATGCTTTCATAAGCAATTCTAAGCGTAAGCAAATTTACAGAAGCAAAAGTAGCATTACATTATTTCACTTATCACAATCCCTCCTCTTCTGGTTACATTTTGTTTCAAAAGCATAGAGATCTTTACTAACTTGCATTAACATTTCTTCTGATTGATTGTATAAAATGAGTTCTTTCTTTTCGTTTGTAAACCTAATTTCCCTTAAAGATTGCACACACATATTTATTAAGTTTGGAATACATTGGATACAGCAGCATAAGCTAACCAAAATGACTACTATAATTGTTAGAGTGGTTACTATCGACTTCCACCATGATCCATCAGGAAGCCAAGACCATAGCATATCCCACAATGATCCTGAATCACCATTCCACTGCTTCTGATATTCATTTATCCTGGTCTCCATTTCATGTACAGTTTTTGTTATATTTGGCTCATAATTGTGTATATATGTACAGCAATGAGAATGTATCAAGGCACAGACACCTCCTTTTGCAGCAAGCACTATGTCTAAAGCATAGCGATTCTGTAATGCAATTTGTCTAACCTCAGACAATTCTTCATTAATCATTTTTATACTTTTTATGGTGTCATTAAACATTGTGATGGTAAAGTTATTCAATTGTTTAATGTCTTGGTAATTTAACCCAATGCCTAGAGGTGCAATTAGGGCTCTTCCCATACCACCCCACCAGGATCCCGGGCTTACTCCAGAATCTAACTCTCTTTTGTTTCTGATCCGGGTGTTAGGCAATTTATCTAATTTATATATTACCGGTAGCACAAACCCCATGGTACAAGTTCCTGACCACAATTTTGGTACTTCTCTATAGGCATGTTTCCCACATAACAACCACCTACTGTCATCCATTGCCCAAGTAGCATTAGAAAGCCTTGTCCAATTGATTATCCCCTCAAAATACATACACATTTCACAATAATATGTATGGAATGGTAGAAGATCATTTGTACAGTCATAGGAATTTGTTTTACTGGTATTAAAACATGTTGTGGGCATTATAAATGTTTTATTACACCTTTCCCAATCTCCCAGAAAGACTCCTCCAGTAGTATTTCTTTTAAAACAAACATGAGCTGTCTCTCGCAATTGGAGGAATACCCTCCCGGTCATATTCCTCCCAGACTCTTGTTTATATCCCCCTCCAAACGCCATCATTTGTTTTGTCAGAGGTACTCCATGTAGAATGACCCCCTTTTCAGCTCTCCCAGGCATATGCATACATAACCAACAATTAGTAATATTTAGATCTTTCGCCGTTGTTCTTATATCTTTGATGTAACAATTTTCTGTCCAGAGATCTTCTCCAAGATCTCCTGCTCTCTGAACATGCCGAGACTGTCCGGTTCCTGCTTCTTTAACCTGTTGTAAGACAAAAATATTCACAAGTACAGTTGAAGTAAACAGAAACAGACGCATGATTTTATCTTTTGAGAGTCAGTTTCAAAGGTTGTCCTTCCACTGGGTGACTTCTCCAGGGCCTCTCAGGTTCTGGAGTTGCTTTCACACGACTATGATGGGTCCATCCACTTTCCTTTGTCCGGACAGCAGATTCAGTCATCAGAAGTACTTGATATGGTCCTTCCCAGCTAGGTTGCAATTTCTCAGTTCTCCAAGTTTTCACAAGCACCCAATCACCAGCTTCATAGGGATGTTGACTTCCTACTAGTGGTGGTCGTTGTGCTAAAAGTCCCTGTTTACGAAGAGATAATAAAGACCTGGACAGCGTCTGCAGATATTTCCTCACAAACATATCTCTGAATTCAGGTATGGGTCCCCCAAAGGTTGCCAAGTAGGGGCGACCCATTAGCATTTCAAAAGGCAAAACCCCCACGTCCTTTCTTGGACAAGTCCTAACTCTCAACAGAGCTAGAGGTAAATTCTTGGTCCAAGGTAATCCATTTTCCAGCTGCAATTTTGTTAAGTGTTTCTTAATTTCTGAGTTTCCCCTTTCAACCTTCCCTGAAGATTGAGGATGCCAAGGGGTGTGTAAGTCCCACCTCACCCCTATAGCCCTCATTACCTCTTGAAGGATTTTCTGTGTAAAGTGTGTGCCCCTATCAGAGTCTATTACTTCAAACATGCCATATCTAGGTATTATTTGTTCCAGCAGAATTTTTGTTACCATGGAAGCGGTAGCTTGTCTGGTGGGGAAGGCTTCCATCCACCCTGTCAAGTGATCTTTAATCACCAACAGATATTTCCATCCACCACTGGGTGGCAGTTCAGTGTAATCAATTTGTATCTTCTGGAACGGCCAAGCTGCTAAAGGCCGCCCCCCTTTCTCCGTTTTTCTGGAAGCACTTTTATTAACTTTTAGACATATTAAACATTTCCAGCAAATGGAATGGGCAATTGTCCACATGTTCAGACTCCAATACACCGGTTTGACAGCTTGTACTAAAGCTTCAGTCCCCCAATGACTCCCTTCATGTAAATACTGCATTTTTAACATAAATTCAAACGCAGGAGTGTCTGATCTTACCCCTGAATATTTCTCCAAGCTTTGTCTTAACCTAGCACAATAATCCCCTGGGATTCATC
Source organism: Hydrophis major (assembly GCA_033807585.1). NCBI lineage: Eukaryota > Metazoa > Chordata > Lepidosauria > Squamata > Elapidae > Hydrophis > Hydrophis major. The sequence goes on from CM066333.1 coordinate 83,718,094, forward strand.
TTTTCCCTGAGTTATCTCGAAAGCTTTTGTCAAGTTTCGGCCCTGTGGTACTGCACTTTTGATTCCTTCAATTATCATTGTCTTCAGATCTTTCATGTTTTGTCTATGATCTGCATTTTGGATATTCCAATTGGGAGGAGCCAAAGGGAACTTAACATCCCCAGCAACTGCTTGGTTATTTCCCAATTGCAACACTCACCAATATTCTATTGCTCCCTGTCTAATCAGATCTCTTTCCTCTCTGCTAAATAGGTGCCCCAAAATGTACATCAGTTCTTCATAAGTGTAATCATTTGGTCCCAAAAACAGTTCCAATTCTAAGCTTACTTTCTGTGGATCCTCATGAAGACGGGGAAGTGATTGCTTTAATTCTCTCAGTTCCCCAGGCCTCATAGGTTGAACAGCATACATAGCCACGGGCTGGCCCTGAGCGTTCAGACCATTTGGCACTTCACGTAAGGGATAAGCGTGTGCCGGCTGTGTCGGTGGAAAGGGAAAGTTCTGAACGTTCTGTTCCAAATCCCTTAGTTCTCTCCGCAAACGCGCATGGCGTGTCGGCGGCGGGGAGGGAGGTAATGGAGCCGCTGCCACTGCTGCTAATGCTTCCTGCTGATTGGGCGGAGGAACTGTCGGTGGAGGACGATAAAACTCATCGTCAGACTCCGGATCTTTAATTTTGGACACAAATTGATCAGCCGGTGGCGGGCTGGGTCCTTCAAATTCAACATGATACCATACTTCCAGGTACGGTATCTCGGCGGTTAATTTATGAGCCAATAGGTAATCTTTCAATTGATTCATCCAGTATGTACTGGTTTCTCCCTCCGGTGCCCAATGATAGGGAAATTTTGGATTCACAAGAGGATATTTTGGCCACCTGTATTTGCACAAGCAAATCATGTGCTTCTTTTCCAGCTTCCGGGTATAATATTTTAGATTCGGGGAGAACCACTGGTGCAGCAATTGTCCCAAAGGCGAATCTACCGGAATAGGTTTTCTGCCTTCTTCCTCCTCTATCTTCTCTATCCCTGAGATTTCTAATAACTTCTTACTTTGTCCTTTCCCCATTTCTGTCACTAAACTTGTCCTCCAGCAAGTACTGGATTTTCTCCCTGAGAAGATTTAAGGACACCTTTCTATCAACAGAACCCCGTTCTCTTAAAAAAAGGAACAAATTTACCTGATCACTCCGGGACCTGTCATCAGTCCAGGTATGCGGATGTGCGGGCGTCCCCGACTCAGGCTTTCTCGTGATCCCTGATCACCATTCACAAGGTACCTTCACCCAGTCCGTCCTTTCTCTCTCGATTTTCTCCGAAACTTCGTTTTTTGGATTGGAGATTCCTGGGATCTCTCGATCAATGGGGAGTGGGGATGTCTCCAAACGAGATGGAGTGGCCACTACTCACCAGTCCCCAGAACACCGAGGATCGCCGTGGAATCTCCTGGCTGGCTCGCCAAATTGTGAGATTGCGTTCGCACGAGAGACTGACACGACACGGATCTGAGTTTTCTCTCTGGTTTATTACGATTCTGCAGAAGCGGGTTCACATCCAAGGCAGCAGGATGGAACCCCGAGCACATTTTACACAGCATATTTATACCCTAAATCCCTTGCCTCATCATACGAGGGCTTGATTCACAGTTGTCATCGGAATTCACACCTTCCAGGGACACTTTATTGCCCATCAACATTCCCCCGGTCCACCAAATGGCCTTTGATAGTTTTGTTTACCAGTACTTCCTAGACCTCCAACTGTTTGTTGATGGTTCCCCTATCAGTACTGACGCTGCTTTTGAAACACACATATATACAAAATGTTCATATTGTTCTAATCCTTATCTTCCGGAGGGTTACAAGATATATGCTTTCGTAAGCAATTCTAAGCGTAAGCAAATTTACAGAAGCAAAAGTAGCATTACATTATTTCACTTATCACATATATATATATGTTTTCTTAAGTTTTCGCGGGTACTTACATGTCTGGCATTCAGCTTTGTTCGGGTATTTTCCCACGTGGTGCTTTTAAAGTTGTAACAACGTTTCAGCAGAATCTCATCTGCCATCATCAGGCTTCTGTATGGTGTTTCTCACAGAGAAACACCATACAGAAGCCTGATGATGGCAGATGAGATTCTGCTGAAACGTTGCTACAACTTTAAAAGCACCACGTGGGAAAATACCCGAACAAAGCTGAATGCCAGATATATATATATACATATATATATATCGTAAAATTGTGAAGGTTTGCATCCCGAGATAGAAGTTCAGAAGAAAGAGAGATTGCTCTTCGGGAAAAGTTTTTTATTTTTGTTCAGAATTTTCGGATTTGTTATCTCAAGTCCGTCCTCAGTGAACAGTTAGTTGGAGATGTGTTAGGGAAGGAGCTTTGGTCGTTATTTCTGTCGTTGATGTCAGCGTTCTGTATATTGGCAGCGCGGGCATCAATCGCGTGATTGGCTTGTCAGTTGTTTTGAGTGCGAGCTGGGTTGTTTTTTGATGTTGTTCATCCAATTATCACGTAAACCTTGGTAGTTAGGATCGATGTCTTTGTGGCGATTGATGCAATTGGGGCCAGTATGCCATGCTTCAATAAATTCACGTGCATAGCGTGTTTTGCCTGTGCCAATTACTTTGGTTGCATCCCAGTTAAAGCAATGATTGTGTTCTATGCATTGTCTCCCGAAGATACATAAACCGAACATTCCACTTCGCATGGTAATTTCACTCATCGGAACCCCCACTTACAACTTAGCCAAATGGCTTCTCCAACACCTCAAACATCTAATTGCAAACTCAAAACACAGTATTACAAATGCATACACCTTCCTTGAACGAATCAAAGAAATACAATTAGAACCGGATGAATGCATGGTATCCTTTGATGTTACATCACTTTTTCCATCAATCCCTCTTGAACATGCCAAAAATATAATTCAACACCAACTAGAAGAAAAACCCATCAATATTCCCACTGACAGAGTGATGGAGCTAATCACACTTTGCCTAACCAACTATTGCCAATTCAACAAAAAATTCTACCTCCAGAAAAAAGGCACACCAATGGGCTCTCCTATTTCAGGTTTCATCGCTGAAATAGTGTTACAAGATCTAGAAAAATCCGTTTTTAAAAATCTCAAACCAAAACTATGGCTTCGATATGTTGATGACACATTTGTCATTGTCAAACGCACTGAATTAGAACAACTACACAAAGCAATCAACTCAATACACCCAGACATACAATTCACACGAGAAGAAATGAATAATGCTCAATTATCATTTCTAGATGTCAACTTAAAACTTCTTGAAAATGGCAAATTACAAACAAGCGTATACAGAAAGAAAACAAATGCTGACATCATACTCCACTACCGAAGCAATCACCCTACAACACACAAAAGAAGCTGCATCTCCACACTCTTCAAACGAGCCTACACTTATTGCCAAGATAAAAAAACACGAAAAGAAGAATTAAACTTCCTCTACAACCTCTTCATAACCAACGGATACCCAAAAAGCTTCATCAAGGACTGCCTAAGACACAAACCACATAAACCACACAAACAAACAGACACAAACAACAAAAACCCACAAGACCCACCTAAATGGTACTCACTTCCATACATACATGGTGTATCAGAAATCATATCAAGACATTTACAACCATTTAACATCAATATTGCACACAAACCAACAACTTCATTAAGAAAAACACTCATATCAGGTAAAGACAAATTACCAATCACCTCAATGAGAAATGTTATATATGAAATACCATGCAAAACATGCCCCCAAAAATACATTGGCCAAACTGGAAAACAACTCCACGAAAGAATCCATGAACACACACTAGCAGTAAAAAGAGGAGACCCACTATCTCAAATAGCAACACACAGCATAGAACACAATCATTGCTTTAACTGGGATGCAACCAAAGTAATTGGCACAGGCAAAACACGCTATGCACGTGAATTTATTGAAGCATGGCATACTGGCCCCAATTGCATCAATCGCCACAAAGACATCGATCCTAACTACCAAGGTTTACGTGATAATTGGATGAACAACATCAAAAAACAACCCAGCTCGCACTCAAAACAACTGACAAGCCAATCACGCGATTGATGCCCGCGCTGCCAATATACAGAACGCTGACATCAACGACAGAAATAACGACCAAAGCTCCTTCCCTAACACATCTCCAACTAACTGTTCACTGAGGACGGACTTGAGATAACAAATCCGAAAATTCTGAACAAAAATAAAAAACTTTTCCCGAAGAGCAATCTCTCTTTCTTCTGAATATATATATATATATATATATATATATATATATATATATATATATATATATATACACATATACATATACATATACATATACATATACATATACATATACATATACATATACATATATATATATATATATATTTCTTATATGTATCCATGTAAGCAATTGACAAAAATAAATAAATAAATAAAATAATGCCTGCAGATGGAAATGAGTAGAAATGGTTTTTCCTTCAAGAGATTCCCAAACTACTAGAAAAATTGACTCTACTATACGGTATTTTTTCAAGAGTCCAGAGTTTATTGTGCCTGTTTTAGAATAATTCTATGCAATAGCTTCCTATTATTTCTTTACCTCCACAATCTTTAAGCCAAATTTGCCTTTCTTAGGCAATCCTTTTGATAAAAGTGACTTTCATTCTATAATTTTCCCACCTCCACCCATTCTTCATCTAAAAGTAAGTAGCTTATAATAATAGCATCTCAGGCTTTACACTTTTTGCTGCTAGTGTTAAAGTAAAAGCTTCAAGCTTTGTGAATCACTTTTTTTCATAGCTATTTCCAAAGAATAAGTTGCTATGTTTTATAATTTTTTTTAGATGCATACTGTTTTAATGATAATATTGTAGCACTGAGAAAAACTTTCCAAAAGTTTGGAAGTGCACTAAATAATATTCTCTCTCTCTCATTACATTATATATTATATTATTATATCCATAATTAGATTCCTCTCTCATTTTGTGACTCAGTATAATTATATAATCAGTTAGTTGGGCTTGCTGGCATGACTCAGCAGAATTTTCCAGATCTGCAATACCATGACTCTCACACTTAATCCTCAAATTGACCCAGAAGGATACAATGTTTGCTAATATTAAAAGCTGCTGAAAAATCAAAGATATTGGACTAGAATTCACACATGGTTGGAAAAAATGATAAAACAACACATAGATTTAAAACCAGATATAATTTAATTGGGAATTATGCCTGAAGGTTATAATAGAGAGATAACGTATTAATTATTAATGCATTAACAGCAGCTATAACTGTATTTGCATAAAATTGGAAAAAATGAAAAAAATTCTGTCAGAGGAGGAAATAATTCAGAAAATAATGGAATGTGTGGAAATGAGTAGATTAACAATGGCAATTAGACAAGAGGAGGAAAAAGAGTATTATAAGATTTGGGATTTATTTATTTTTTTGAAACAAATGTTATTAATTTTAAAAACAACCAAAACATAAAACCTCTTTCCATTATAAATTTTTACAAGACAGATAAAACATTATTTTATTTTATACAACATAATTCTAATATCCCATTTCCACTTAAAATATCTTTTAGCAGATTTCTCATTATTTCTCTTTACTCTTATTCAATTACATTTCTTTTCTATATTTATCCATTTTATAATCATCATATTCATATTTCCCTCTGTTTTGTTTATAATTATTCTCATCTAGCTTTCCTCCAAGGTTTTATTAAATCTCAAACAAACATAAACACACAAAACACAAACTTCTTTTTAGAAAGTAGCTTGGCACAGGATTACCTCTCTTTATATGGACTTCAATTCAATTTATGCTCATCTTATATATCATTTCCTATCTTATTTACCATTCTATATCTTCATTATAACTTCTCCCCACTTTCCACTCTTCTTAATTATATTTTATTTTTTCATCTTAATTTACATCATTATACTTATATCTTTTGTCCATTCTTTTCCAATTACCCATTTATCTCATTCCCTATAGTAGAAAAAAAAAAAAAAGGATTTCTCCTGAAATCACTAATCAAAGTATGATGCCTTTCCATCGCTCCCCTAAATTAACATTTAAGGTAACACCTGGTTCCCCATCTGATTCTGCTTAGGTACATTCTACCTACTAATTTTTAAAAGAAAAAGAAAATAGTAAATCTATAAAGTAATTAAATACATAATTAAACATTAAATCTTATAACATTCCAATTATCTATTTCAAAGTCAAATGTTGCCATAATAAATTTATGCTAACATAGTCAATTAAACTCTATACTTAAACTAAGTATTTTAAACATTCCTTTTAATCTTAAAATCTATCATTGTTAAACATTTAATATTTTAATCTTTACTAAATTCTTATAAAATTCTAATTTTCTATTTCTAATACAAATACTACAATACTATCTTATGTACCTTGCAGAATCCTTTTAAGAAAATTTTTTCATTACCCTTTATCCCTAAAAAAAATTTTCTTTTTCCCATCTTGTTTCATACCTTTGTGGCTTTTTCCCCCCTTTTCCCTTCCTTTTTTATCCCACCTGGTCTTTTTACCCTCCCTTCTCCAAACCTCCACCTTTTTAGCTTACCCTCTCTGTTGTATTTCTCTTTTCTTTTGCTTTCTAACATTGTATTGATTTTGCATCTTATTTTTCTCTTTCTTGGATGTTTTTTTAAGAAGTCCTTTTTCCTTCCTCTCTTTCTCTTTCCTTTCTTAATCAACTTTTTGGATTCATTAAAAATGGCTTCTCCTTCTCCTTCTTCTTCCTCTGCTTCCTCCTTCTATTGTTGTATTTGCTGGTAAGTAGCAAGCGCCATTTCTAAAAAGCAAATAGTTTCTCTCCAAGTGTCCTTGCCTTCTTTCTTTATTTTTCCATATTCTTCTCTTAGTTCATCAACAGATAAAGCCATTATAAACCTTTTCTTCTTTTCTCTTCTTCTTCTTAAGACAACTAAGATATTTCAAAGCTTAGAACAATTCCCCAAAATCCCAAAGTCATCAAACAGTCCAAACAGAGCACAAGATTCTTCCCTTTGCACTTTTTCTTCCTGGGGTAATATCAATTGGAAAGGGAAGAAAAAGCCCAATCTGTATTTAAAAGTCTTATTGCAATTAACTTCCAATCTCAAAGTCTTCCAGGCATCTCCTCCAACAAAATCTTAATATAAATTTCTCCTTTGTCCTCTCCATCTCCATCTGTTACAAAGAGCTTTAAATTTTTACTTTCTATAAAAAAGCAGGCTTTTCAATGTCCATTTGTTGATTTCATAGGAAAGGAAACTTTCTCTTTCAGCACTTTCACTCGCCGCTTATAAATCTCTTCTGGAAACAAAATATCATTCAAAAATCAAGGTTTTCAGGATATTAAATGCATCTTATGCTACCAGTTCAACCAAAAAACTTTCACTTCAAAACTTTCTCCTTCTTCCTCCAGCACAATCTTGTTCAGCTGCCGGCTTCTTTGTGGCAGCCATTGCTGACTGCCACTCCACCACCTTAAGAAAAGGGGGTTATGCTGGGTGGGGAGGGGGTCTGCGAAACCCCCAAACTCCTGTCCAGATCCCCCCTGTCTTTGGCTGCCTCTACGGGGCAGCCTTATCCTCCAGACCCATCAGGATCGGAGGCACCAAGACGGCTAGCACAACAGGGATTGCGCAGGATCACGAAACTCCGCCGCCACCGAAGCCTGGCAAATCGGAAGTCCCAAGATTTGGGATTTATTTTATGAATGGTTAGATAGAAAAATAAGAAATTGAAATGTGTGTAATAGTTATATTATAATTTATTAATTTTGAATGTGTAAGAGAATGAATATAACTTAGTAAGAATGCAATATGTTTTTAAAAGATAACAATTATAATGTCAATAATAATGTGTTTGAACAATATGATATAAAATGTTGATTAGAATGGTTTATAAATATATAACAAGAAATGCATAATATTACTATGCACACAAGATATATGTACCCAACTGACACACTGTAAAATTGGTTTTATTTTTTGTCTTTGCTGTTAAAATAAAAAAAAAACTTTTTCCAAAAAAAAACCCTGCTGAAAAATCAAAAACCACCACAATTGCACCCCCCCCATCCCAGAAGTAAATGACAGGCACAGACAGTGATATCTTCATGCAATGTGATATTCATGCAGTGATATCTTCATGCAACCTGAAATCCAACTAAAAAAATACAGACTGCTGAATGGGAGAAAAGGAGAGAATTCTCAAGTGGGAGGTTAGATTGGATGAAGCTTTGCAGGGGTTTAGTCCTTCAATAGAAAAGACTGGATTTACTGAAATTTCACTTGTACTAGATGAGAGCTATTAATATACCATCTCAGCTAATATTATGGGAACTTCTATAATGGCAATATCTGGAACTATCCTGAACATGCTCAGGGAGTAGAAGACAACCAAGATCACTTCCAATACTGTTATTCTGTTCTGTGCTTTCACTATTGAAGATCAGTGGTTCAACCTAAAACGAAAAATCAACAGAAATACTTACTTCTTAAATTGCCCTCAAGAAATCTTGACATTACTAAAAAATGCAAGTCTTTTATGATAAGAAGAAAACAGAAGCAATAGTTTGTAACAAGCTCCCCAGGGATAAGCAACTTCAAATAAGAGTAATGCTAATCTATTATAGCAAAAATAATAAGCCATTTTTAAAGTCTCAGCATTTTTTTTAAGATGCAATATATTTTTGCCTTTACACTTCATCTGAAAATAAGTCTAGCTGAATTCTGTTTAGCAAAACTTCAAAGCTTTTAACAGAAGAGTATTTTAAAAGTTTCCATCCCTGTCCTAAAGTGAACCTAAACAATAATTACTATCTACATGACTGTCAAGGAGAGATATTTGCAGAAGATGAAGGAAGGCAACCGTTCATCTAAGTCGGATCCTTGGCTACTAGAACCCAGACTTCATGGAGGTAGGAACTCCAATTCAGAGGTGTACTGCTCTGTGACAACTGATTAGGCAAAGGCTGTTAAGCCTGTGTTCCCCAACCAGGGTTAAGGAGACAAGCTAAACAGAATGTGCAGCATTAGTCAGATAGGCACACAGATAAATGAGTGAGATAAGTTTGTATGTTTGTTAACATACAGTAAAAATAACAGATATGCTTGAGCTATCAAAAATATAGTTTATTCCATTTAGAGTTTATAGCATAGTCAAAATAACAGTCCATTAGTCATGTATCATTTTGGTCAGTCCATTCAAGGATATTCAATTAGCAAAGTCTGTGTAGAATATCCAATGTCAGTTCACTTATAATAAATCAGTCCTTTCTCTCTCCCTTTCCAGAAGGAGAAAAACGCAGTCTTGAATCCATCCAGTAATTAGGGATCATCAAGCCAGAGAGAGCAAGCTGCCGTTGTCTTGTTTCTTATATGGTGCTATTACAACCACTCCCTTAATTACATTCCTACTCCCTTAATTACATTCCTACAGTTAAAGTTGCAGATACTTTAACTAATAAACCATGATAACATATTTATTATTTTACCTAAACCAGTTAGGGTAAACAATGTTATCCCTAACATTCTCCCCTTTTAGGTTAATAATAATAATATAACTATTTACACCTTTAAATTATATTTGTTACAACTTTCTTTAAACTTGATTACTCCTTGAGCTTTTGTAAATTGGTCTGCAATGTTTTCTTCTATCATGCAGTATTCCAGTTTAATTAGCCCATTCTTTACAGATTCTCTAACATTTAAGTATCTTAAATCAGTATGCTTTGATCTAGTTTTTACAGCAATATTAGTAGCTAACTTTATGGCTGCCTGGTTGTCCTCGTACACAATAATGGAATCTTTAACAGTTACACCCATGTCTAATAATAACTGTTTGTACAGAATTAAGTCAGTGCATAGTAATGACAGACATGAAAATTCCGCTTCCATTGTGGACAAGCTAATATGCTGTTGTCTGATTGACCTCCACCCTATTAGTGTCTTACCAAATAATATAGCCATCCCAGATGTTGATTTTCTAGTGTTTATGTCAGTTGCAAAACTTGCATCTGCATAGGCACTAAGACTCAAATCACCCTTTGGTTCTATATACAATGCATGGTTCATTGTTCCTTTAAGATATCTTAAAATTCTCTTTAATGATTGCCAATGACACTGACATTGATGTGGATCTGAATTAAAACGTGCAAGCTGATTAACACTATAAGCTATATCTGGCCTTGACCAATTGCTTATATATGATAAGCTACCAATCAAAGATTGATATATGGACTTATCAAATTTGGGACTTTGATCATCAGTTTGGCAAACTTCCTGACTCATTGGAGTCGTTGCCGGTTTACAAAGTTCCATTTTGTACGTTTTAATTAATTGGCAAATTTTATCTTCTTGAGATATCTTAAATCCATTTTTTGTTTTGTTAATTGTCAATCCTAGATACTTTTTAATTTCACCTAAATGCTTTAATTTTATCTTTTTGGCTAATAATGATATAATCTCATTAGCTTCATTATTAGTCTTAGTTATCAAAGCAATATCATCTGTAAATAATAGCAATTATGACACCGTTCCATTATTTTCTCTTTTAAACACACATGGATCTGCTAAACCAGATTTAAAACCTATATTGTTTAATTCTTTCACAATATATTGGTTCCACTCATAGCCAGATTGTTTCAATCCCTAAAGACTTCTTTTTAGTTTCCAACAATCATTACTATTTACTTTATTGTCTTTTATAACAACTGGCTTTTTAAAATATATAGTGTTTGGAATGGTGCATGCAGATAAGCAGTTTCTACATCTAAATGGTTAATGATATAGTTTTTCTTAGCTGCCCATACTAAAGCTGCTCTCAAAGATGTTGCCTTAAGACTTGGTGCAAAAACTTCATCGTAATCAGATGCAGTTTGATTAAATCCTTGAGCTACCAACCTAGCTTTATGGGTAACAGTCCCATCATTTCCAGTTTTTACTTTAAATATCCACTTGCACCCAATGGATTTTTCTCCTGGAGGTAATTTGGCATTTTCATATACTTTCATTACCTTTAATGAATTTAGTTCTTTTTCCATTGCCTTTTGCCAATTCTCCTGATCCTTAGCAGGATACATCTTAAGTTCATCTACACTAGTTGGAACTTTATTTACTTGGCAAACTATACTTGCTTGATACCTATCAGGTGGTCTAGTTACACGTGTAGTACGTCTAGGTATTACAGGACTTATAGGTGGGCTTTCATTTATTAACTCTTCTTGATTATCTAACTCTTCCTGATCAACAGTTTCCTCTTGTTCTGGTCCTATTTGCTCTTCGTGGACTTCTTCTTTAATTGGACTCTTCTTATAACTAGTCTGATCTTTTTGCCTTTTGTAGGGTTCAATAATTACTTCATTATTTAAATCTTGCTCTAATCAATTCCATCCTACATGTTCTAGGAATTTTGTACTAGCACTGATGTAAACTCTAGATGTACCTGGTTGCCAGAATCTATAAGATCTGTGATTAGATTCATATTCTACAAAAAATAATCTTTTAGCTGTATGCTGTCCTTTTTGTCTGAGTTGTGAAGGGATATGCACCCATGCTGGTGCTCCAAATGTGTGCATGTAACTTAAATCAGGTTTTGTACCATGCCACAGTGTGAATGGTAATTCACCTGTTGTTGAATTAACAACATTATTTAATATATGATTACCACACATTATTGCTTCTCCCCATAAATTGTCAGGTAATCCTGAATCAGACAACATAGTATGTGCCATTGATTGCAGTGTTTGGCCTCGTCTCTCTATAAAGGCATTATGTTGTGGCCTATATGGTGCAGACTTTTTATGTTGAATACCTAACATTCTAAGTCTATTCTGGAATTTATTATTTGTAAATTCTGCACCATTATCTGTTATAAGAGTTGCGGTATCTGCTATCCCGCATCTGATGGGCGGCTCATGAAAGGGAGCGAAGGAGAGAGAAACGACAGGAAGCGAGGTTTCCTCAGGATGAGCGCGCCCCGAATGTCTTGGCACACTCTCTTTTATTGTGCTTTTTTACAAGAAAATGATTTAATCAAAGCTCAAGTCAAACATGATAATCTCATCAGGATGTGTATGTTTACAAAGCTGCATACCGGACAGATCATTTACAGTGTGGATAAGCTTATTAACAACCGTCTAGCTCCTTGTCCCTTGTACGTGCCTTGCAAAGGTCACTGAAGAGACAGAAGTTAATGATTACACGTGAATGATACAATGTTGCAAACACATGAATGATACATAGTTGCAATGATACATAGTTGCAATGATACATAGTTGCAATGATACATAGTTACAACATCTCCTCTGTTTTTATTATTTATGACGAGTCTTCTTCCTCATCCGAGAAGACAGGAACCATTTTTATGAAATGTTCGCCGTCCCCATCATCTAGGCAAGAGTGCAACCCGTCAGCGTCAGGGTTGTCCAAGGAGCGGTAACTCAGCAATGACATTTTTTCGTTCGGTGTTGAGGATATAACATTGCAATAGCACATTAACATCAGCAGTTATGGAGGATAATTAATTTTTTTTAAAAAATTGCAATATTCTATTAAAACAACAAGGTCCTATAATACATATCAATATAATGATTATTAATGATCCTGCCAATGCAGTTAAAAAGGTTGTAAACCATGGCGAAATAGAAAACGAACCCCCCCCTGCCATCAGCATAAAAACAACATTCTTCTTTAAGCGCAGCACACAATCCCCCTTGTTTTAAAAATAACAGATCTAAACCTTTACGATTTTGCAAGAGAGGGGGTGTTCCATGGATACCTGTAGGGATATAAAATCATCAGAGTTATACACACAAGCCATACTTGAATGCAAAATGATTTGGATTTAACAATTTCATCCCCATGGACACATGCCATGAAACCGGTGGAACAAGTCCAAACAAAATTATTGCCAGGGATAAAATACATTCCTTTCAGGAGTGATGTTAAAGTTCCTCCTGGTGTAGATTGCAGGATATCCCCTGGTTGTGTGGGTGCGTCTGCCAAATCGAATTGAAGTGGTGGGTAGAAGTCTTCTATGCAAGAAAAATTGGTTGTAGAACTTAAATGAACGCCTTGAAAGTCAATTATAGTCCAAGCAATATTATATCTTCTATGAGGCTTCTGCGGATCGTCATGGACAGTTTTTTGAAGCGTCGTTTGTTGACAGGATCAAAGTTCGGATATATAAAAGCATGACAAGTAGGAGAGAGGGCTATGGACAAGTTAGTTGTAGAACATTTACGAGATGAGGAGGGAATGCAATTAGTAGAAAAAGGATAATAATTACAATAATGACAATAAAGATTAATTTGGTAATTCATCAAGGATGTTAGTTGGGGTGGGGAAACCCATAATACAATAGAAGGACATCTAGGTCCCCCTATGTTTTAGATTGAATAGAGGAAAAGATTTTTAAGGTTCCTTTCCATAGGAAGAGTAAAGAAGGAACAAAAGAGCGAGTGGTAGAGTGTTCTTTAAATAAAACAGAAGTGACAGAGTGAAAACTACGGGTAGCATTTTCATGACGTACCCACATGGAGCAAGTATAATAGCCTTCTGTTAATGAAATGGTTTTAACACGAATAGTCTTTTGACAGGAAGCATAGGTTTTGTTGAAGTAAGGTAGAAATTGCAAAGAAGATATAGGCAAGAATATCAGGAAGAGTTTTAAGATACAGATGTAGCGGAGGAATTCCCATGATAGGGTCTAACCGCCCTACCAGGGATCCAGCAAGTGGTTTTGTCTGGCAGTAAGATCGCAGCGTAGCCTCGTCCTCAAGTGAGAAGCTCAGCGGACCCTGCCAGGCAGGATCTGGCAATCTGCGATAATATACCAGAGGTCTGTTAGGCGGGGGTGAGGGGGAGGAAAAATGACGTGAAGCAGCAGAAGTGGGAGGAATGCCAGTCAGATTAAGAAAGTTTAAAGTGTAAAGACAAATATTAAGAGAATTTTGCAATGCTGGGAGGTTCGGGGGTTTTTCCCGCAACGAATATCGATCAAGAGCATGTTTCAGAGATAAGTTCGCTCGTTCCACAATAGCCTGACCCTGGCTGTTGTAGGGAATCCCAAACTTGTGGGTTACATCCCATCTGTTACAGAAGTCCTGGAAAGTAGAACTTGTATAGGCAGGTCCATTGTCAGTTTTGATTTCTTTTGGACGTCCCACCGAGGCAAAGGTACGAATTGAATGATTGATGACATGTTTTACAGTTTCTCCCCTTTGAGGGGTGGCCAGAATAAACCCTGAATATGTATCTATGGAAACATGCAAATATTTCCAAGGGGCAAAAGGTGGATACTGAGTTACATCCATTTGCCAAATTTCACAAGCTTTTAAAGCCTCCATAATTTTCCTCCAAGTGACCAAAATGCCAATAGGTGCACGAGGAGGACTATGGAGATGTTCACCAATTTTTTGCCAAGTGAAAATTTTTAAGGACCCTTCCTCTGAATAATTGGGACAATGTTGCCACACATAAGCCAATAATGTAGCAATAGGTTTCATTTTTACAGGTGAGCCCTTTAAATGAGCAGAATATTTAGAAGAAGAAGCAACTAACTCCCTCAATTCCTTCAGATGCTGCGTCTGTTGTTGAGAAAAGTTTCCACCCATACTTACGAAAGTCGAGACCGTGTTTCAGATCCGATGATGTGCAATTCGCTTCAGGCCTGGAGATGCACAGCTCCCATCGAGCTGATAAGATATGGGTGCGTCGCAACGTATCCCCCTTAGGGAATCATGTCGGGGTCACCAGAATGTGGTATCTGCTATCCCGCATCTGATGGGCGGCTCATGATAGGGAGCGAAGGAGAGAGAAACGACAGGAAGCGAGGTTTCCTTGGGATGAGCGCGCCCCGAATGTCTTGGCACACGCTCTTTTATTGTGCTTTTTTACAAGAAAATGATTTAATCAAAGCTCAAGTCAAACATGATAATCTCATCAGGATGTGTATGTTTACAAAGCTGCATACCGGACAGATCATTTACAGTGTGGAAAAGCTTATTAACAACCGTCTAGCTCCTTGTCCCTTGTACGTGCCTTGCAAAGGTCACTGAAGAGACAGAAGTTAATGATTACACGTGAATGATACAATGTTGCAAACACATGAATGATACATAGTTGCAATGATACATAGTTGCAATGATACATAGTTACAATAAAGAGTTACTAATTTCTTTTTAGTTTTTCTTTCTGCAAATTTAATCCAATTAAATAGATTTATATACGTTTCAGTTTTGCTCTTCATTAAATTGCAAAACCCATATCTAGAATAGTGGTCCATTATACTTAATATGTATTGAGCACCCCCTACACTTGGTTTTTTTCGGACCTATTAAATCAGCAAATACTACTTCTAAAGGCTCTTTGGTAGTAAATCCATCAACTCTATTAGCCGGTATGACCTTGTTTTTGCTTTGTTTACAAGCAATGCATTGCAAATACTTTCAAACTTATTCCATTAGATAATTGAACAGTTTACTTAAGCATTTTAATATTTAAATGCCCTAGCCGTCGGTGTAACAAATGAGTACATTCATCATGAGGTTTCTTATTATCATAAACCATGTTAGCCACCTCTAAACCATTATCATTTAAAACATATAATTCACCTCTTAAAGATGCAGTAATTTTCTTATCTTCTATTTCAGTTATGCAGTTATCTCCCTTAAAGGTAACTACATACCCTAGTTTAACCAAAATTCTAACTGAAATTAAATTAAACTTAAGTTGTGGTACATATAACATTTTTACATTCTCTTTTATGAAAGAACAATATGCTATACCTTGACCTTTAGCTTTCAGTTTCCAGCCATTGGCTAACGATATCTGCTGTGTACTCTTGGACATTTTAATAAAATTTTTGTTATCATTTGTTATACAGTGGGATGCTCCACTGTCAACCACCCATAAATTATTTTTTTACAGGTCCGTTAATATACATGGCTAACTCTAAATTTTTATTTATCTTTTGATGACTTTTAGTATTCTGGTCAGCGTTCTGGTGCTTTGCTTTTTTACAAAATCTTGCCAAATGTCCTCTTCCTCCACAATTAAAACACTTTTTAATTGCGTATGCAGTAGGAGATTCATTATCTTCTTTTTGAGGTTGCTCCCTCCTTAACTGATCTCTTTCAAATCTTCTTCTTGCCTCTTCAATCAATCTGCCAGTTATATCAGTTAAAGTTAGACTTTCCTTAGGCAAAATTTCAAGGGAAGTGACGTAGTTATCATAACTTACGTCTAGTGAAGATAGAATTATGTAGATTTGGTGTACTTCAGAGAAAATAAGTTCTTTCTTGTGCAGTTCTTGAAAAATGCTTTTTATAGAATTCAAATGACTCAGCATATCACCATTCGTCTGGAGATGCATCCTGAAAAGCTTCTGTGTTAGATTTATGTGAGCACCAACATTATCTCGGACATAAATCCTCTTCAGCTTCTGCCAACACCCAACAGCCGTTTGCTCTCCATGGATATGAACAAGTTGCTGTCAGACAGTGTTAGTCCTATTATGCAAAAAGCTTGTTCATTCTTCAGTTTAAAGTCTTTTATCTTTTGTCTATCTTCCTCAATCTCTGGATCCCATTCCTCTACGTTTGGTGGGTTTTCAATTATGTTCCACAGACCTTCTCTTCGTAGAAGTAGACTACATTTCATAGACCATGAAACATAGTTTGTTCCATCCAATTGACTTGTGCCATGTTTTCTTTATATGGATATAAAACTATAATTAATAAAACACAGCTGTCTGTTTACTGTAACGTATAACAACACAAACTCTCACTTTTTACATAAATCTGTTTTATCCTAGTTAAACTGACTTTGCAGCCTCTGGGCCCATAACCAGTGTTAAGCCTGTGTTCCCCAACCAGGGTTAAGGAGACAAGCTAAACAAATTGTGCAGCGTTAGTCAGATAGGCACACAGATAAATGAGTGAGATAAGTTTGTATGTTTGTTAACATACAGTAAAAATAACAGATACGCTTGTGCTATCAAAAATATAGTTTATTCCATTTAGAGTTTATGGCATAGTCAAAATAACAGTCCATTAGTCATGTATCATTTTAGTCAGTCCATTCAAGGATATTCAATTAGCAAAAGTCCGTGTAGAATATCCAATGTCAGTTCACCATGATAACATATTTATTATTTTACCTAAACCAGTTAGGGTAAACAATGTTATCCCTAACAAAGGCAACTGGTTCTTTCAAGTTGGAAAAGCTAATCCAGAAGGTGTTGCTTGCTTCTGGCACCTGGGAAGGTTGCACCCAAAGTTAGACTGCTCACCAAGGTAGCTAACTTCTTATGCAGATACAAGTTCTTAATAGCCTTTTCAGTTCTGATTTTCTTACAGGTGTGCTACTGTTTTGGTTTTTTTCAAAATGATCAGGATTGGTGGGATTTATATTCCAGTTATATATATATTTTTGAATAGGATGCCTCTGTGCATGCTCTATCTCTTGACAATGCAAATTTTATGGGCATTGTGGGTAGCATTCATAGGAAACCTCAACAATTTATCACACTTGCAATTGTGTGCAGGTTGAATAAAGGGGGAATCCTCATAATCTCCAAGGAAGGTCGCACAATCAACTGGCATCTGTGGGTATCATGCCAGAGATTATAGGATTACAGCATCAATGATACAGCCCACCCAAACAGAGAACTAGTAGCCCCTTGCCTTTTCTAGTACCTGCCATTTTGTGAGGATCTTTTCTGCAGTGTAATCCTGGAATAGGATTTCAGGACAAGTTGAAGGAAAATTGATATCCAGATGAATTTGCAAACCATTACAACTCATTTAACCTCTGCTGAGTAGTGTAGACAGGTACAGGATTGTGATAAGGCAGTGTGAATCACGAATATTTGATATTTGGGTGCTAAAAGTGCACAGTTTGGTGCACTGTGTTATTAATTTCATAATCCTGCAATCCCTGGTATGATGCCCACAGATGCCAATGTGTTGTGGCTCCCTTGGTGCATGCCAGATTCTTTGCCTTACCTGACTTTTTATAGCTCGAACATTTTTTTAAAAATGACATATTGATAGGATACTGGCATCATACAAAACAAAGCACCAATTTTCATTGTCATCTTTACTTTCAAGAATACATCTGTATGTTTTCTTGTAATGGGTTTCCCTAAAAATTTGTTAGAAAATAAAAATGGTGAATGGCTGCAACCCAGTGTTTTAAAGTGTGCCCACCTGCTTTCTTACAAGAAGCAAGATTTTGCAGTATCCTTTCTCTGTCACACCCATGCCCACACAGTTTTTTTACTGATTTTTACACAGTATTTTTACTGTTAGTAAAAACAAAAATTGAATCTCACCACTGAGCAAAACATCCTTGGTGACTATTCTGAAAGGGGAAATGGGTAATAGGTAGCATCAACATGGCTAGTGAAATAGTTCTTTGTAACTGATTGTGTTCTTCAATAACAGGATAGCTCTTCCCAACAACCATTTTGTAAAAGTTTCAACAAAAGAAATGTTGGCGATTCTTCTGGTCAACCAAATCAATGAATAAACCATGGAAGATTACATTCTTTGCATGGCATGACAATGACTTACAGGGATAATTTCTTTAGATGTTCCCATGTTATGCAGATGGAAGGGTTGAGCAGGAGGAAGATAATAAAATGTAAGAGTGGGACTGGACAATAGGTTGCTTCATGCATTTGGTGAACAGTTAACTGCAAGTAAGAAGATTGCAGATTCCCAATTCTTACCCACAAGTACAGAAAGGAAACACATTGCATATCAATTATACCTTCCTTACTCACGAAATAAAAAATATCAGATAATATAATTTTTTTATAAGTCATTATCACAACCTTAGTTTAAATTTTGAAACCATCCCTAACAACTAATCATAAGTAAATAAAACACAATTTGGGTATGTTGAAATGTTCTTTGTCAAAAGAATCAAATAACATAACAACTAAGATAATTACATAGCTGTTGGGCAAGCTTAATTAAACCTCAAAGCATTTGTAATTAGGAATTGTTCTCACTTCATACAATTTTGAAATAGATTCTTTTAACTTTCCTCTCTAAATATTTAAAACAAACAAGGGATAATGAGATGCATACCTTTTGAAACTCACTTGTTTTCTTCTAATGCTTTAAATGTTTTTGAAATGTTTAAACATAAAAAAGCCTTACATTAAAATTAGAAAACAGTCTCATGAATTATTGCTTTATGTGCTTTAATGTTGTTTCTTTATGGATCAAGTGTAATTTTTTATTTCCAAGATATTTGAAGTATTCTGTAATTCTATATAGATTTTCTTCCCTCAATGTTGTTTCCACTCGTGCCAAAGTAGAACAAACATTACTCTGATTTTGGAAAGTGTTCCTTAAAATTAATTAGTAGCAATATTGTATCCCTGGGAATTCCAACGAAAGTTACTTAATCCGAGCAATAGATCTCAAATACCACTGAATGACTTATACATGGTTTAATGAATGTTAGAAAGTCCTACTAAATTAGTGTAGAGGTTAAAGGAATGGGTAGAAATTGGGAAACTGTGCCAGCTGGTGCTCCATTTAAAATCCAAGAAAGAAATACTTAGACTCCATTAATCAGAGAAAAGATATCTTTTACTGGAAATCAAGTGGTAGCAACGAAAGAATTCTGAATCTGAGAAAATGGGCACGTAAATCACATTTACAAATGATGGCCACGTTCCCACCCCCAATGGTTCAATTGGCTCATCAAATTAAAAGTTGTGTATATCATCATGTGAGCATCTCCAGGTGGTGATGAGGCCTTTGTCTGTTGACTTTGACATATTTTGATAAAGAGTTGCAGCTGTGTATAGCATAGGATAGAAGCCTAAGCAAGAACCTTCCCCCCCAATTTATAAAGTTCTGTTTTGTAACACCTCCAGCTCATTCCCATAACCATATCCCCCCTCATTACTTATGACAGCCAAAAGATGCAAAGCTGTTGTGAATGAATAGATGTGTTTAAGAAAGATTATTGAGAGCTTGAAGTAAAGTGCAGGGTTCTGGCCCTGCACTTCTGATTGGCCGATAATAGCGACATCAGATTGGTCCATTCAGGAGAATCTGATTGGCTATTAACGAGCCTCTCCTATTGGTTAACGGAGCTAGTGCTCCCTGTGTTTTCATTGGTTAAATACTTAAGAGCTTGCCTATATAAAGGGGGCCATTTCAGCCATTGAGCTGAGTTGTTACACCATGTTAATAAAGAGTTTGAAGTTCACCGTTTCACTGGCTCGTCTCCATTCTTAGCGCCCATGCTCAGAACATAACACTGGCGACGAAGGTGGGACGTCAGAGCTGACTGAACGACGAAGAACGATAACTGAGCATGTGGCTGAAACGCACAACGGCGGAACCATGTCCAGTGGTGTCATACCACCCGCTCCATTCGACCCAGCGCAAGAAGACTGGGACTCATATATGTATCGCTTCCAGATGTTTCTGGAGACCAACAATTTGAAGGATGCCACTACCGGGAAGAAACGGGCAGTATTCCTAACTCATTGTGGGCCGACCGTATTCAAGATGGCCAAGGCACTAGCGAAACCGGCAGAAGTAAAGTCTATGGACTGGGACGTCCTTGAACCCCTACTGAGGGCCCACTATGCACCGATTGTGCCAACGCTTGTTAGAAGGCATGAATTTTACCAGAGAAGTCAGCAGAAGGGCGAAAGTGTTGCTGATTTCATAGCGGATTTCCGGAACCTGGGAGGCCTATGTGGGCTTGCTGACCTCGAAGAAGCCCTGAGAGACAGAATAGTTCTGGGACTAGATGCACCACAGAATAGTTCTGGGACTAGATGCATATCCAAAGCGACATCAGCCTTGCAGATGCCATTACGGAAGCTACTGCAGCAGAAGCAACCAGGAAGTCGGCTGCCTGAATGCGCCGCACCCACGCCCCGCTTCGGCAACTGGCCCACGAAATTTCACCTCAGTCAGAAGGTCAGCTACAAATGGCCCACCATGAGGACCTCGAATCGTCGTCAGAAAGCAACGAAGAAGAGGTCCATCGACTTCAGTCCGAATGAGACCAACGCCAGAGATCTCAGCACCAATGCGTTGGTTGTGGGGCAAGCCACCCCCGATCAGAATGCAAATTCCTCAACGCGCTCTGCCATGTGTGCAGGAAAAGAGGTCATATTGGTCGGGTCTGTAGAAGCAAGCTAGGACCCAGCCAGCCCTCAAGAGGGGCTAACTATCGCCAACTGACGGAAGCCATCCTGCAAAGTGAGAACCCGTGAACCACCAATGGAACAACCACTTCTACAGAAACAAACCCCTAAACCACTCAAAGAAGAGAGAAGAGGCTCACCAAACTATCACGATCAGTCATGCCTCATCCCTTAATGCCAAGAAGATCTGAGTGAAAGTGGCCATCGAGAACCAGCCCTGCCTGATGGAAGTCGATTCAGGATCATCCCTCTTGATGGTTTCCTGGAAGACCCTCAAGCAGCTCATCCCTACTGTCCGGCGGCAAGACCTCCGATTCCAAAGACTTACACTCAAAGACTATCAGGGAAATCGAATTCCAGTCGTTGGATCCAGCCGAGTCTGGGTATCGTTTAAGAACCGTACAGCATTCCTACCCCTGACTGTAATCGACAGGGATCAGCCTAGTCTGTTGGGCCTCCAATGGTTTGCTCCACTCGGAATTGAAGTAGCCGGCATTCACCGAATCTGCAGCAGCAACTGGGAAGAGGACCTCGTCCAAGAATTCCAGGACGTCTTTGCAGAAAAACTAGGCGAGTACAAGGGGACCCCGATATCATTTAACCTCAATCCTGAAATAGCTCCCATCCGCCTTAAGCCTTGTCGAGTTCCAATTGCCCTTAAACCAAAGATCGACGAGCAGCTTGATAAATTAATAGCTCGGGGGGGGGGTTAGAACCAACCGATCACTCTCCCTGGGAGACCCCAATCATTACACCCATTAAGCCGAATGGTTCGATAAGAATTTGTGGGGACTACCAAGCCACCCTGAACCACACCCTTCAACAAAACACATATCCGGTACCGGTGGTGCAGCACCTCCTCCATTCCCTGGGGGGGCGGAAAAGTCTTCGCTAAACTAGACTTAGCCCAGGCATACCAACAACTGCCAGTAGACAAAAAAACGGCAGAGGCACAGACAATCGTTACGCACCGAGGTGCATTTAAATGTAACCGGCTCCAATTCAGAGTAAGCGTAGCCCCAGGAATCTTTCAAAGTTTGATGGAAAGACTATTACAAGGGATAAAAGGCGTTGTCCCATATTTTGATGATGTGTTAATCGCTGCCCCGACTCGGAAAATATTAAGGGATCGCCTGAGGTTGGTTCTCCAGAGATTTAAAGACTTTGGTCTCTAAGTTAAGAAAAACAAGTATCAACTATGTACAGATCGTGTAGAATTTTTAGGATATTTAATTGATAGTCATGGCATTCACCCCACTGATAGCAAACTTAGGGCAATCAGAAATGCCCCAAAACCCCGAAATAAGGCCGACCTCCAGGCTTTTCTAGGCCTTATCAATTTTTTAACGCTTTCCTGCCTCACAAAGCAACCATAGCTGAACCCCTACATCGTTTATTGGATAAAAAAGCAATCTGGGACATAGAGAGGAGCAGGCATTTCGAAATGTAAAAAAAATATTGACTTCTGATGCTGTGTTGATGCAGTATAACAAGACTTTGCCTTTAATGATCACGTGTGATGCATCACCATTCAGAGTGGGCGCCATTTTGAGCCACGTTTTGCCAAACGGTAGTGAAGCCCTTGTTGCCTATTTCTCAAAGACACTATCAAAAGCAGAATGCAATTACAGTCAAATTGATAAAGAGGCCCTTGCTATTGTGTCTGCTGTTAAGAGATTTCATGAGTATGTGTATGGCCGAGCCTTTACTATAATGACTGACCACAAACCTTTGCTGGGAATAATAGTGGGAGATGGGCCAACCCCTTACATATTATCCCCCAGAATGACTCGCTGGTCAGAATTCTTGGCTGCATATAATTATAAGTTGCAACACCGCCCGGGGAAGGCCATTCCCCATGCCGATGCATTGAGCCGTGCACCGCTTCCAGAGACCATTGATGAACCCGCTCCAACAGTTACAACTCTGCAGATCGAGACACTTCGAACACCGCCACTAACAGCTCGAGATATCACGATGGAAACGAAACGCGACCCCATTTTAGCACGAGTCCTTAGCTGGGTCGAGTGCGGATGGCCATTGGACCAGATACCTGATGACTATGCCCCATTCAAGAATCGACAAACGGAACTGTTTTCCCAGAAGGGCTGCATTATGTGGGGTGATAGACTCATTGTCCCAGAGCAGTTACGACGAGCGATACTAAGAATCTTGCACGATGGCCACCCCGGCATCATGCGCATGAAAGCCCTCGCACGTAGCTACGCGTGGTGGCCGGGTATCGACAAGCAGATTGAGACTTGGGTAAAAGCTTGTCACAAATGCCAGGAAGTAAGCAACGACCCACTGAAACCCCGACCGAATGGGAAACACCGAGGGGACCATGGTCCCGTATTCATCTGGACTTTGCACACATCTGGACTACCAAAGGCACACATTCTTATTAACGGTGGATGCCTACTCGAACTGGCTTGAAATCCATGAGATGAGAAATACAACAACCGAAGCGGTCATCGGGAAACTAGACAGACTATTTACAACACACGGATTACCAGACATTCTGGTATCCAACAACGGGCCCCAATTTACCGCGCTGTCTTTTGAACAGTATCTAGCGGACCGCGGTATTCGCCATGCGCTGACTTCGCCGGTGCATCCTGCGACCAACGGAAGGGCCGAGCGCATGGTACAATTCGTCAAGAAAACCTTGCATAAAATGGACTATGGCGATATCGAAGACAAGATTAACCAGATACTCCTTTTACTGCATATCACTCCGCACAGCGTCACCAACAAAACTCCCGCTGAGTTGGGAGAAGGCGGAGCTTCGTTTCGGCGATACAGCTGCGATCTCGGGGCTCTGAGATCGCAGCCGATATTTTCGCCCCTGGTCGTTCCTAACGGACCTAAACCGTCCCGTAGAGACGGTGATCGTGAAGGGCACTGTTCCAGGATCCCAGAGATATCGCAAAATCTCTGGTTTGATCTGGAAGAAGCCCTTTCGCTGGCAGCGGAGAGGCAGCCTCCATAGCTGCTGAAGTCGGGACAGCTCCGGAAAGAAAGTGATTGGAGTGAAGTGTGTCGGCTGGGTGAGAAAAACTCTTTTGTGTTGTAAATTCGCTGAGGTTGGAAAGTTCATCCGGGATAAAGAAGAAAGCTGTGAGATTTTTTTTTTTTGACTGAAATTGTTTTGAGCGGCGTTTTTTAAAGTGATGTCAAATTGAGGCTTGGGGGTTTTTTTTTCTTTTCTTTATACTTTTTGGGAAAGATTTTACTGTGACTTTGTAGGTAACCGGATTGAATTTTCTCTTATATATATTTTTATGCTCCCTTTGATTTTTTAACTTTCTTTAGGATAGAGGCTCCCTTTGGCTATTTTTTCTTTTTTTTCTGTATATATTATTCCTTTTTTCCGGCTGGGGGGGAGAAAGAGCATTAAGAAACTTTGTAACACTGCCAACTAGAGGCTTGAAAGTATTTTATTTGAATTGGAGAGAATTGTAAAAAGACCTCATCTCAAGGACTTTTTAACATGATAAGATAGAGGGAGAGCACAGCAAAATATTATTGCAGGTGCTTTCCTGGACTGTTATCAACAATACTTGAGGTTTGGCTTTGAAGCTGCTGGAGAAGAGAGTCATAACAAGAGCCTTGGATAAATAACAAAGTGCAGTGTGTTTTCTTATATATACCCCATTCGCTAGCCTTTTTCTAAATTTCAATTCTAGTAATATTTTTATTTTTGCCTTTTATTTTAAAGGGAAAGCCTCAGAGTTTTTTCTTTTTTCTTCTTTATTTTTTCTTTTCTTTTTTATTGGGACTTTTTTGCTTTTCTTATTTATGTTTTTGGATTACTTTGTTGTTGTTGGTTTTTTTTTTTTGGGATTATTGAGACTTTTTAATTGGATTAAGGTGTGAAGAATCTGAAGGAACTTTTTGTTTTTTCTCTTTTTGCTTTCTCTTTTTTTTTTTTTTTGCTTTTAATCAATATTATTATTTTTGGATTTGCTTGTTTTTTCCTTTCTATTTTTTCCTTTTTTATGGTGGACTATCTCGTAATTGGATTAGGGTCTAGAAGAACCTGAAGATGTTTCTTCTTCCTTTTTTCCTGTTTCTTCTTTGGTTTCGTGTCTTTTACTATTGGAGTTCTCCATTTTGGATTATAATTGGCTGCTCTACCAGTTGGATTAAAAGTCAAGAAGAATTTGAAGTTTTGGAAACATTGAAATGAGCAGGAAACCAATACCATCTGGCATCTCTGCTTCTACCTCTGCTTCCCCACCAGCTGGAGGACAACGTTTAATTCAGACAATGTTGAAGCAGGATAAGGAACAAGAAAAAGTAACTTTACAGATGATTATGCAAGGAATCCAAGATCTCAAGACAAAATCAGATATCATTGAACAAAGAACAGGAAATATTGAACAAAGAACAGAAAATATTGAACAAAGAATAGAGAAGACTGATGAAAAAGTGGAAAATATTAAACAAATGATGGTTAAGTATGAGGAGAGATTCCAAAAAATCGAGGAAGAAGGAAAACAAAGAGAGAAGAAGATTGGAAATATTGACAGCAGACTAACAGCGGTTGAATAAGAAAAAGGTGGGATGTTGAGGTGGGAGATGGAAAGGTCAGAATTTTACCTCAGATTTCAAAATATAGAAGAGGAAAAAGGAGAAAATTTGGCAGCGGTAATGATAGAAATTTTGGCAGATGCTTTGGAAATTACAGAGGAAAAGATGATGGATGGAATAGATGAGATATATCGAGTCTATACAAGATATGCGATGAGAAATAAATTACCCAAGGAAGTCCATATTAGATTTACCAAAAAATCCATTAAAATGCAAATATTACAAGTAGTAAGAGAGAAAACACTGAAATACAAAGGTAAAGAGGTTGTGGTTTTAAAACAAATACCCAGAAGAGTGAGAGAGATGAGAAGAGAATATCGATTTCTGACCAAAATACTATTGGAAAACGAAGTGAATTATAGATGGCTGATTCCAGAAGGGCTAATGTTTAGGTGGCAAGAGCAGAGATATAGAATTGATTCAATTGAGAAAGCAGAACTTTTCCATGCAGAATTTTTTGGAGGAAGAAGAGAGGAAGCAGAGAAAGAGGCTTCATCAATTGAGTTTCAAGATGAACAACTGGAGACTGAAAAAGAGAAAGGAGCAGCAGGGGGACAGATGGATAACAAAGAACAGTGTGAAGTGAGATCCACGAGAGCTGTTAGACCTAAATATAAAGCATAATCATGGAAGAAAAAAAACTGATTACAATGAATATAAATGGGCTTAATTCAGCTGTTAAAAGAAGGAAAACTTTTCATAAATTAGAGAAATTAAAATTTGATATAATTTGTTTACAAGAAGTTCATATTAAAAAACAACATGAACAATTGTTATTACAGCCAAAATTGGGGAAAATATTTACTTCTTTGACTCAATGTAAGAAAAGAGGTGTGGTTTTATACATTAAAGAGGCTATCCCAGCAAAATTGATTTACACGGATGAAGATGGAAGAGTATTAATGGTAGAAATAATGGACAATAATATAAAAATACTCTTGATTGCAATTTATGCTCCGAACGATAAACAAGAAGAGTTTTATAAAAAGCTACACATGAAAATAATTGGACTGGACTATGTTAATATAATTATGATGGGAGATTTTAATGGAATTGTGGACAATAAACTGGACTATATAGCAACAACAACAAAGCAAAATAGAAAGGCTCTCCCAAGGTCTTTTTTTTAAAATGACAGATGAATTAACTTTAAAAGATATTTGGAGAGAAAGAAATGTTAAAGCTAAACAATATACTTTCTATTCAAATAGACATTTATCATGGTCCAGATTAGATATGATTTGGATCTCAACAGAACTAATATCTAATATTAAAGAAACAAATATTGAAACAAGTACTTGGGCAGATCATAGCCCAATGACAATTAAATGGAAGGGACAAAAAAAAAGATCGAGATGGACATTAAATAATACTATTTTAAAGGAGAAAGATTTTATACAATGGATGGAGAAGGAATTGGCTTTTTTCTTCAGAGAAAATAAAAAAGAAGATACTTCAACGCAGAATGTGTGGGATACAATGAAGGCATATGCTAGAGGTTTGATAATAGATTATACAAGAAAAAAGAATATTAGGAAAAGGCAAGCTTCTAAGGCCTTGGAAGATGAGTATAAAATTCTTGAAAAAGAATTACAGAAAATGCCACAGAAAAAGGATATTAAATTGAAGCTGGATGTAATCAAACATAAAATGGAATTAATAGAGAAAGAAGAACTGGCACAGAAAATTAGAAACTCTAAACAGAATTATTTTGAAGATGCAAATAAACCAGGTAGATGGCTAGCATATAAATTGAGAAAAGAGAAGGAATCAAGAAAAATATTGAAGTTAATAGATGAACAAGGCCAAGTTTGTTATGGGAATAAGGAGAAAAAAGAAATTATTCGAGATTTTTATGGGCAACTATATAAACAAGAGAATATCGATGAAGAAAAAGTCAAACAGTATTTACAGGAAGCTAATTTACCAAAGATACCTAAAGAGACTGAAGAAATGCTAGAAAACAATATAACAATGATGGAACTAAATGAAGCATTTAAGAGACAAAATAATGGGAAAGCTCCGGGTCCAGATGGGATTCCAGTAGAATTCTATAAAACATTTCAAGAATTATTGAGCATCCCATTGTTAGAAGTTATGAATGAAGTTATGTTAAAAAAGATGATACCTAAAACATGGTCAGAGGCTTATATTACACTCATACTGAAGGAAGAGGCTGACCCATTGCAAATTAAGAATTATAGACCTATTTCTTTATTGAATGCAGACTATAAAATCTTTGCTTCAATTTTAGCAGAAAGACTTAAAAAATATTTAAACAATTTTATTCACTCAGATCAAAATGGATTTCTGCCAAAGAGACAAATTAGAGACAATATGAGAGTAATCTTGGACACTTTGGAATACTATGAGGCTCATCCTGAAAAGCAAATGGCTTTGATATTCCTAGATGCTCAAAAAGCATTTGATAACGTGAACTGGAGATTTATGTTATTATTATTGGAGCAGATGGGTTTTGCTAAAAAATTTATTCAAGCAATAGAAGCTATATATAATAAACAGACAGCAAGGGTAATGATGGAGGGGGAACTTACAGATTTTATTAATATAAGAAAAGGCACAAGAAAAGGGTGTCCCCTATCCCCTTTGCTATTTGTGTTGACCTTGGAAGTGTTGAATAGAAATATTAGGGATGATAAAAGCAAAAAAGGAATGAAAATTAAGAAGGAAGAATTCAAGCTACAAGCTTTTGCTGATGATTTAGCTTTTATTTTGGAAGATCCACTAGAAACAGCTCCAAAATTACTGGAAAGGATAGAGGCATATGGAGAGGTGGCTGGTTTGAAAATAAATAAAGACAAAACAAAGATTTTGACAAAGAATATGCTATTGAGACAGAGAGAAGAATTGGCAGATCTTTTGAAAATTCAAGTTACAAATAAGGTTAAGTATCTGGGGATATATTTGACAACAAGATGTAGCACATTAAAGGAGAATAATTATATTAAACTTAAACAACAGATAACTACAGATTTGAAGAAGTGGGAAAACTTGCAATTGTCATTAATAGGGAGAATTTCAACAATTAAGATGAATATCTTACCTAGAATTTTATTTTTGTTTCAAACAATACCAATTAGGCTTGGAAAAGACTATTTTGAAGATTTAAATAAAATTATGTTGAAGTTTATATGGCAAGGTAAAAAAGCGAGAATAAAGCTAAAGCTTTTGCAAGATGCTAGAATTAGAGGAGGTTTTGGTCTGCCTAATTGGGAATTGTATTATCAAGCTGCAAGTTTGATGTGGGTCAAAGAATGGATAACATTAAGGAAACATAGGTTGTTGACATTAGAAGGGCATGACTTGCTGTTGGGCTGGCATGCTTTTTTATGGTATAAGGGAACTAAAACACAGGGTTATTTTAGAAGACATTATGTACGGGAGTCTTTGTGGTTAAATTGGGAGAAGATAAAAAGACAATGTTATTTGAAAATTCCAGTTTGGTTATCGACCATTGAAGCATTTTCCTATCCTATAATCTACAAGAAGGAACAAACAGTTAGATATGGGGAACTTTTGGATGAAAAGGGTGAACTTAAATCGATCCAAAACTTAGAGGAACAAGGTATAAGGATGAATTGGTTTTCATATGCACAAATACATTCAAGGTATGATGAAGATTCTAAAACGGAGGGATTTTATGATAAACAGACTGATTTAGATAAGATCTTGATGGGTACTGATGAGAAGGTGATTAAAAAACTATATGGTTATCTACTGGGAATGAAATTAGAGGAAGAACAAGTCAAAGAAACTATGATTGTTTGGGGGAAGAATTTTGGATATGGGATTGATTTAGAGAAATGGCAGAAATTGTGGTCTCAAAATTATAAAATGACAATGTCAACAGCATATAAAGAAAACTTGTATAAGATGTTTTACAGGTGGCACTTTCCTCCGACAAGAATAGCAAGAATGTTTAAGAACAAATCTGAAAAATGCTGGAAATGTCATCAGATACCCGGCTCGTATTACCATATGTGGTGGACTTGTGAGGATGCTTGAAAATATTGGACTATAATTCGCATGTGGTTGGAAAAAATGACAAAAAAACATATAGACTTGAAACCAGAGATCTTCTTATTGGGAATTTTACCTGATATATATAGTAAAGATTTGAAATACCTGATTGTAAATGTATTAACAGCGGCCAGGATTGTATTTGCTAAAAATTGGAAGAATGAGAAAATACCATTACAGGAAGAAATTATTAAGAAAATATTGGAATGTGCTGAGATGAGTAGATTGACATTTGAAATTAGAGAGCAAGAGGATAAACAATTTTACGAAATTTGGGATCTTTTTTATAAATGGCTAGATGATAAAATACGACAATAGAATATTTAGAATGCTAGATAGTAAGGAATATCTTTATTTTGCTATTATTTTGTTATTTGATATTATATTTATAAAGGGTTTTTTAGGATTGATTTGATATGATTATATGATTTGTTATAGAGTAAACTGGTTTAAAGTATTGTTAGCTCATAAAGCATGAATGATTAAAAATATAGTCAAAAACTTCTTTTTTTAGTGATATTAGGATATATAAGTTTGGATTGACAATATGAGTTGTTATGTAACATAATTGTAATTGAGACTACAGAATGAATGCACAAAAATGATGAACCAACTGACACACTGGATGTATATATAAGAGTTGATGTTTTTATGTTTTGTTTGTCTTGTTTGTTTGTAGAAAATTAATAAAATCTTTTTCAAAAAAAAACAAACTCCCACTGAGTTATTGATGGGGCGGAAGCTCCGCTCGCACCTTGACCGTCTGCACCCATCATATGAACCTGAGAAACCACACGGATCCAGCGGGAGATGCCGTAACTTCCAGGTAGGCGACTTGGTTTTCGCTAGGAACTTTTCGGGTGATCCATTGTGGGTCGAGGCAACTGTGGTCCAAGTAACTGGCCCCAGATTGTACTGCATGAAATGTCACAATGATAGAATATGGAAGCGCCATATTGATCAGCTGCGTTCAAGGCTACAGTCAGGGATCTCTGAATCCCCTGATTTCCAAACTGAGGGGGGAGGAGATACCAAGGAAGATGATTTTGAAACAGCAGAAAGCTTAAGCGGAAGTGATGACCGCGCAGAGGCAACATGTGTAGAAGGATCGGAGATGGGGGTGAGCTCGCCTCAGGGAGATGCTGAGAATGTTAGTGACAACGAAAGTTTGAATGCAGAACTAGAGGCACCCTTTTCACCAGAGAACGTCCTAACCCAACAAGACTGTAGCCAAATATCAGGAGTACAACGTAAATCAAATAGACAAACAAAACAACCTGCCTACCTCAAAGACTATGTAACTGCACCCCTTAAACGGAACCCGGGGGAAAGGGTTGTTTTGAATGAATAAATGTGTTTAATAAAGATTATTGAGAGCTTGAAGTAAAGTGCAGGGTTCTGGCGCTGCACTTCTGATTGGCTGATAATAGCGACATCGGATTGGTCCATTCAGGAGAATCTGATTGGCTATTAACGAGCCTCTCCTATTGGTTAACAGAGAAAGTGCTCCCTGTGTTTTCATTGGTTAAATACTTAAGAGCTTGCCTATATAAAGGGGGCCATTTCGGCCATTGAGCTGAACTGTTACACCATGTTAATAAAGAGTTTGAAGTTCACTGTTTCACCGGCTCGTCT
This sequence comes from Hydrophis major, assembly GCA_033807585.1. Taxonomy (NCBI): domain Eukaryota; kingdom Metazoa; phylum Chordata; class Lepidosauria; order Squamata; family Elapidae; genus Hydrophis; species Hydrophis major. The sequence goes on from CM066333.1 coordinate 83,749,637, forward strand.
CCATTCTTAGTGCCCATGCTCAGAACATAACAAAAGCAAAGGAAGAAAAGGAGAAAATCTTGAAGGCTGGCATACTGTGAGTTTTGGTCCCATTTTAAACACAAAGTAATCTTGGAGGGCTTGGGCCTATCACACTCTTTCAGCCCTAAAAAGGAGGCAATAGCAAACCACACCTGAAAACTTGCCAAGAAAATTGTAAGGATTAATCCAGGCAATTGTCAAGACTTAAGTTTGTATTGAAGGCACAAAATCACAACCAATCTAATCCAATTTAATCTAACCATGTGTCTTTATAAATTATGAAAATAATTACTTCATGCTTTCTTAAACAATTTAAAATAATCCATATGTCCACATCTTAACTGAAAGTTAGTTATTTTGGTCCACCTTTGTATTGTAGAAAAAAATAATAATTGAACGAAGCATTGAAAAAATCCTGTTTAAGCTGTGAGAATACATTTCTCATAAATAATTGTGAAAATAATTTATTTTGTATTTGTTCTTAATATGATGCCACTCCAGGCACAGACTGTTTTTATGAATAAGCATGCAATAATAACCCCAATGGATTTTAGATGACCATTCCAATTACTGTAAGTAACAGAATTTAAAAAATAACATTTGCAATTTCTTGAAATGCTGTCTTCTCAAGCAAATACTAGATAATTTGAATAGGAGAGGACATATCCCCTAAGCAAACTGACTATAATTTTCTCCAAACTACATTTTTTCCTACTATGTAATTTCTTGCAACATCCCACTGGGTTACAAATCTCTTACTTTAGAGTTCCCATGATCAAAAAGTTTCTGTAATTTTGCCCTCTCCTGGTTTCTAATAGATAACCGCGTGACAATAATTTGCAAGCCAAAACCACTGGATTTAAATCAGAATACATATATTAAAGAAAGAGACAAAAAGAAAAAGAGAAAGAAAACCTTTTGCCCAACAATTTTCTCATATCACACAGAGAAGTAGAGTAGTAAGTTACTATGATTGAGGATTCATATTTGTGAGGTAATATGTAGATATTAGTTTGGTCTGGTAGTTAAGGGACCAGGTTGCAAGTTCGATTCCCACTTTAGGCATAAAAGTCAGCTAGCTCAGGGGTCTCCAACCTTGGCAACTTTAAGACTTCTGGCCTTAACTCCTAGGGATCCTCAACCAGTTTTGCTTAGAGTTGAAATCCACAAGTCTTAAAAGTTGCCAAGGTTGGAGACCCCTGAACTAGGTGACCTTGAACCAGTTCACTCTCTCAACACATGATATCAAGCTCAGGCAACAATCTAGTTGGTCAAATCTGGTCACAACTGTGGATTAACACTCAGTTGTTCTGGAAAAAAAATGTGGGCTTTGCACTTGTAGAAAAATATAGATAAGATATGACAGATTGTAAAATCCTGGACGTGTGTTCAAATTCTCACCTTGATAGACTGAGACTTCACCTTGGAATGTAAGATAATAATGACTACATGTCCCAAAGATGATTTCAAAAGCAACTGTGCTTTCTTGGGATTTTTCCCTTGGAAACATTTTGCTTCTCATTCAAGAGGGGTCTTCTGTTCACTTCACCCCCCAAGATGTTAAGGCAGTTTATTGCTTGAACCAGCATACATTTTTAGGCTGATATTTGAATCAGTGATTTCAGTTTCATAACTAAAATCTTACACCATGAGAATCAAGAATAGAGCAAGATTCTTTTGCTGTTAGCATCAGAATAAAGCTTGTTATATTACAGAATCACTTCTAAGAATAGACTGGCAATTCCTAGTTCATTGCATTTTTTGCTTATTTTCTGTTTCATCTAATTAGGCTAATATGTAATAGAGGGTGTAGTGGGATATTAAAAGCAATAGTGATTAATTTCTACAATATAATCATAATTTGGACTTCCATGATTATTTAAGGAATATTTTTTCATTTATGTAGAAAATTGTCATATTCAGGAAATTCAAACAATTTAAGTCTGTTTAATAGTGCTCCTTAATTATAGCAAACCTGCAGAATGTGAACATATTTTATTATTTGTGAATACATTATTGTTATATATCATCAGTTTAAGTAGGAGCAATATAATTATTGCTCCTACTTAAAGCTCTTCTTATTGAAACAAATTTTATTGTACTGAAAGTTTGGATGGTTTTTGCTCTTCAAAACTGAAATTAAATATTTCATTCTATGTCTTCTGGATTAATGGGAAGATTTCATCATCTTTGACAGTTCCTGACTATTTCATTGCAGTATTGGATGAGAAAAAAAGGTTTATGAGTATATATGTAGGGTCTATTTAATCAGCTGAAGAACAAGAATTGTCTGAGGAGATTGAAAAACTATATGTATCTTTCACTTTAAAATTACGATAAAAATACTTAGTACAGGTGAAACTCGAAAAATTAGAATATTCTAATTTTCTGAGATTGTGGATTTGAGGTTTTCATGAGCTGTAACCATAATCATCTCAATTATGACACATCATGGCTTGAACTATCTTGCTTTGCATGTAATCAGTCTATCTCATATATTAGTTTCACCTTTTAAGTTGCATTTCTGAAATAAATGAACTTTTGCACAATATTCTAATTTTTCAAGTTTCACCTGTATAATTTTTTTGACAAAATTTCTGAAGATAAGAACCACATCGGTTCTTTTCCAATCCTCTGGTAATTCCCTGATGGTCCAGAATCTTTGAAAGATATGGTTCAATGGTTTTGGTCTGAAAATGAACTTTAAAGTATGTATTCTAAGAGAAAGTTTTTTAAAAAGATGCATTAGAATGCCGAACAAGTGTTACATATCTATAAGAACTTTAAAAAATTGGTCATCAATAATTCTGGGGAGGTTGGAGATCCATTAACATTTTGGTCACTAAGTGATAGCCTTTAAGGATTACTTTCAATGTAATTTTAAATTACCTGAAATTAAATTAATGAGTTAGCAGGATTAATTCATAAAATTAATCAGTACTTTTTTCTTTGGCTTATTAAAACATTGAGGCTATTTTTAGATGTCTCTGATAGCCACATCAAGATTTTCAGGGAGTACATCAGCCTCAAAACATCATGTTATGTCAAGAGCCTCCCAACACTCCTGTTCATAACAGGAGTTAGTGTTCCTATACACAAACATAAATCTTAGTGCATGTTGCATTTTGGGAATGCATATTAAAAGTGCACATATTAAAAGTAAGATTAAGTAAAAAGAATCAGCAACAGAACAATTGAGCAACAAAGCAAGATTAAGAAATCCACATTATTATCTGTATGTCTAGTATAGACCATTATTGCCAATAAACCTAGGGTTCTGACTACTGCAATGTCCCAAAAGAAATTAAGGTTTTTGTTCTATACCTTCATTTGCATTCTTGAAACCCCGCGCTTTGATTGGCCAAAGCGCGGGGTGATCTGATTGGTCTCACGAGCCGCGCTGATTGGCTCGCTTTGAATCTCCCGTGATTGGTGGAAACGAATCGCGGGAGATTCAAAGTGATGCCATTGGCCGCGGCTTAACAATAAAAAGCCGCTGTTTTTTCCTCGGAGCCAGATCGGTTCCGGAGACCAAATAAAGAGCTGAAACCATAGTCACTGACTCCTGCTCTCCTTGCCGAACGGACACGACACTGGCGACGAGGGTGGGATCCCGAGGCTGAACCCCATCGAGCACGTGTCCGACAGAAGCAAGACCGACAAGATGGCCAACATCGCTCCGTCCGCACCCTTTAATCCCGCTAGCGAGGACTGGGAATCCTACATGAATGCAGCAACATGAAGGACGCCACCGGGCCGAAAAAACGAGCCGTCTTCCTGACACACTTTGGGCCTGCAGTGTTCAAGATGGCGAAAGCCCTAGCAAAACCCGCTGACATCAAAGAGATGGACTGGGCCGACCTCGAACCTTTGCTCCACAACCACTACGCCCCCGCCGTGCCCACCCTCATCAGGTGGCATGATTTCTACTGGCAGAACCAGAGACCTGGCGAAAGCATCAGCAACTTTGTTGCGGAGTTGTGGAACCTAGGAGACATGTGCGGATTTTCCGACATGGACAAGGCCCTACAGGACTGAGTCCTGCTCGGACTTCGGGATCCAGTCCTACAGAGTTGGCTGATGGCCAAAGGCAACATCGCCCTCGTCAACACCATCGCTGAAGCCATCGCAGCTGAGGCCACCCGGAAATTGGTGAACTGCATGCGGAGATCAGATGCAGGGGACTGCACCGTGACCACCGACCCTGGACGAGCGACCGAGGCCCAACTGGAAGCAAGTCACTGCGAGACCACCACCCACCATGGCGAATTCCACTCCACCTCTGACACCTCGGACGAGGAGGAGGAAATCCACCGGCTCCAGGCGGAACGCAACCAGCGCAGTCGGCGGGGTCGTAAGTCGGGGACCACGTGTGCTGGGTGCGGAGGCGACCACCCTAGATCTGAGTGCCATTTCTTCGATGCAGTCTGCCGGCACTGTGACAAAAAGGGTCACATCGCCCGCATCTGCCGATTAAAGAAGGCCTACAGCCCCAGACGGCGGGACCACAGCGAGTGGAGACGGGACAGCACACCCCCCAGAACCAGAGATCGCCCAGCTGACAGCCGATGGGACCGGAGCAGGTGAATCCGACGAGATGGCGAAAACCGGCGGAAGTAGGAAATCCATCAGACGGTCGTCATCGGCCATGCATCAACCCCCGACACTCAGAAAGTCTACGTGGAGGTAGGCATTGAAGGCGAGCCATGCAAAATGGAGGTGGACTCCGGGTCCTACCTCTCCATGGTCGCCTGGCAAGAGATGGTTTGAAGGGACTGGAGAATCAGAGACTAATCATCAAAGACTACCAGGGAAACTGCATCCCGGTAGTCGGAACCAGACAATTCAAAGTGACATTTAAGGGCTGCACTGCAAAGCTTCCCCTGACGATCATGGACCGAGACCGACCCAGCCTTTTGGGGTTGCAATGGTTCGCACCGCTCGGCATCGAAGTCATGGGCATCAACCACATCACTGAGACCAATTGGGAGCAGCAATTGGCACGGACTTCCAGGAAGTGTTCGACGGCACCCTAGGCAAGTACCGAGGGCCCCCCATCTCCTTCAGCCTAGACCCTAACATTCCCCCGAGATGCCTAAAACCACAGCAGGTACCTTTTGCACTCAGGCCAAAAATTGATGAGCAAATTGACAAGCTCGTCAAGCAAGGGGTCCTACAACCAATTGACCGTGCCCGGTGGGAGACCCCAATAGTCACCCCAGTCAAGCCCGATGGGTTGGTGAGAATCTGCGGGGATTATAAGGCCACCCTAAATTGCGCCTTGCAACAAAGCGCCTACCCCGTCCCAGTAGTGCAGCATCTTCTACACTCACTGGGGGGAGGCAAGGTTTTTGCGAAACTCGAACTGGCCCAAGCATACCAACAGCTGCTGGTCGACGCAGAAACCGTGGAGGTGCAAACCATAGTCACCCACCGGGGAGCTTTCCGATGTAACCAACTCCAGTTTGGAGTCAGCGTGGCGCCTGGAATTTTCCAGAGCCTCATTGAGAGACTCTTGCAAGGCATCAAGGGGATGGTGCCCTACTTTGACGATGTGCTGGTGTCAGCAACCAACCAGCGAGAACTAGAGGGTCGGCTAAGGGAGGTGCTAACCAAATTCAAGGAAACCAGGCAAAAAGTGAAGAGAGAAAAGTGCCAACTTTACACAGAGCGGGTTGAGTTCCTGGGATACCTCCTAGACTGGCATTGCATCCACCCAACTGCAAACAAAATCAGAGCCATTAAGGAGGCCCCCACACCCAGGACTAAAACAGAACTGCAGGCGTTTCTGGGACTGCTTAATTTTTACAATGTTTTCCTGCCCCAAAAGGCGACCGCGGCGGAGCCTTTGCATAGGCTCTTGGACAAGGCAGCTACCTGGACTTGGGGGAAACGCGAGGAAGCCGCCTTCAGGAAAACCAAGGACCTGCTCACCTCGGATGCCGTCCTCATCCAATACAATGAGACCCTACCACTCACCGTCACATGCGACGCCTCACCCTTCGGCGTCAGCGCCGTCCTCAGCCACACAATCCTGGATGGAAGAGAAGCACCCATCGCTTTCTTCTCCAGGACACTCACCAAACCAGAGCGGAACTATAGCCAGCTGGACAAGGAGGCCCTAGCCATCGTCGCAGCAGTGAAGAGGTTCCACGAGTACCTCTACGGCCACATGTTCACAATCATCAAGACCACAAGCCATTGCTGGGCATCCTGGCAGGAAACTGGGCCACCCCGAACATCTTATCTCCCAGAATGACAAGGTGGTCTGAATTCCTTGCCGCCTACAGCTACCAGCTCACACAGCGACTGGGTAAGACAATCACACATGCAGACGCATTGAGCCGCTCACCATTACCCGACCTAGACACCGACCCAGCACCCATGACGAGCACCCTCAGCATAGCGACTCTGCCCGATCTACCCATAACCGCATCAGACATTTCCCGAGAAACCAATAAAGACAAACGTCTGGCGTGGGTGTTACATTGGGTAGAGAAAGGGTGGCCGGAAAAGGACAATGATGAAGCAGTCAAAACATTCCAGAACCGGCAAATGGAACTCTCGCTACAAAAAGGGTGTATACTGTGGGGGGATAGGGTGGTTATCCCGGAAAAACGGCAAGGGAAGGTATTGGAACTGTTACACGAGGGGCACCCGGGCATAGTTAGAACGAAAGCCCTGGCCAGAAGTTATGCTTGGTGGCCAGGGATGGATAAGCAAATCGAGGCCTGGGTGGCAAGGTGTCAACGCTGCCAAGAAACCAGACCGAGCCCTCCCGCGGCACCAATCCTAGAATGGGAAACCCCCAGGGGACCTTGGTCTAGGATCCACATAGACTTTGCCGGGCCTACCAAGGGACATACATTCTTAGTAACTGTAGATGCTTACTCCAACTGGTTGGAGGTAAGCAACATGAAAACCACCACCACAGAGGCCGTAACCAAGGAACTTAGCAAACTATTCGCAACCCACGGCCTCCCGGATGTCATTGTGTTGGACAACGGGCTCCAATTCTCCTCGCTAGAATTTGAAAAATTCCTAGCAGAATGGGGCATACGACATGCACTGACAGCTCCGGCACATCTGGCAGTGAACGGAAGGGCGGAACGGATGGTTCAATTCACAAAAAAAACCATCCAGAAAATCAAACACGGGGAAATCCAAGAAAAAATAAATAAAATGCTTTTTATACAGCATATAACCCCAAACACGACAACAAACAAAAGCCCAGCAGAGTTGTTAATGGGGAGGAAATTAAGGTCCCCACTCAACAGACTGCACCCCACATACAACCCAGAAAAACCCCCAAACTCCTCCAGCAAGCACCAGTCCTTTGCGCCAGGCGACACCGTCTACACAAAGAACCTAACCGGAGACCCACTATGGATACCAGTGACCATAACCCAACTGACAGGACCCCACTCATACCGGCTGCAAACAACTGACAGACGAGCGTGGAAACGCCACATCGACCAAATAAAATCGAGAACGGCCATAAGAAACACAATCGACACACCACCAGACGCAGACGAACCCATTAATACAAACCAAGAGGGGAGGGAATACCCCGAGAACCAAAACCCAAGAGAAAGAAACCAGCCATACTCACCGGCAAGCAGCCAACCCGAAACTTCACCAGGGAGAGGCAGCCAGGCCAGCTCGACCAGCCGGGAAAGACCAGGCGGGAGCGGCAGAAACCGCAGCTCAACCAGCCCAGGTAGACCGGGAGGGAGCTGCGACAAGCGGCCCAGCCGGGCCTTCCAGGCAGTTCCATCAACGAGGCCAGGAGAAACAGAGAACCTGACCGAACCAGCCAGGAACCAACCAACTACTGACCTGCGCAGGTCCAGTAGGCAAGTACGGAGCCCCACTTACTTACAGGACTACGTCACGTAGGACCAAACCAAGAGGGGAGGGGTGATCTATACCTTCATTTGCATTCTTGAAACCCCGCGCTTTGATTGGCCAAAGCGCGGGGTGATCTGATTGGTCTCGTGAGCTGCGCTGATTGGCTCGCTGAGAATCTCCCGCGATTGGTGGAAACGAATCGCGGGAGATTCAAAGCGATGCCATTGGCCGCAGCCGCCGTGGCTTGAGAATAAAAAGCTACTGTTTTTTCCTCAGAGCCAGATCGGTTCCGGGGACCAAATAAAGAGCTGAAACCCTAGTCACTGACTCCTGGTCTCCTTGCCGAATGGACACGACAGTTTTCATTCTTGCCTAAATATATTGCACAGTCCTCTTTGCTTTGAAAGGTATAGTAATTGAAAGTTAAAATGAGATAATTATTCTGCACACAGAGCATTCCTAGACTTAATCCTAAATCCTTAATCCTAAACACTAAAGGACATCTTGGTTGTGCTTTTAGGCTTTTACTGTATGAATATGAGTCATGCTATAACATTTAAGCTAAAGTAGCAAGCATTTATGCAAGTAAAGTGATTTGATTTTTTTTTAATCAGATGCAGCATAGAATGAAAAGTGTGGAGGTAAAGTAAATGAATAAAAACAAGCTATCCTATATTTCTTGTACAAAGGTTTGGATGCAAAGTAATTGTACAAAACAGCAACAGATTGAAGAAGACAAAAATATACTTCTTGAAAATAAGAAATGTAACACAGGTAACATACTACAGGTAAAACTTGAAAAATTAGAATATCGTGCAAAAGTTCATTTATTTCAGTAATGCAACGTAAAAGGTGAAACTAATATATGGGATAGACTCATTACATGCAAAGCAAATAGTTCAAGCCATGATGTATCATAATTGAGATGATTATGGCTTGCAGCTCATGAAAACCTCAAATCCACAATTTCAGAAAATTAGAATATTGTGAAATGGTTCAATATTCTAGGCTCAAAGTGTCCCACTCTAATCAGCTATTTAAGCAATAACACCGGCAAAGGGTTCCTGAGCCTTTAAATGGTCTCTCAGTCTGGTTCAGTAGGAATCACAATCATGGGAAATACTGCTGACCTGACAGTTGTGCAGAAAACCATCACTGACACCCTCCATAAGGAGGGAAAGCCTCAAAAGGTAATTGCAAAAGAAGTTGGATGTTCCCAAAGTGCTGTATCAAAGCACATTAAGAGAAAGTTATGTGGAAGGGAAAAGTGTGGAAGAAAATGGTGCACAAGCAACAGTGATGACCACAGCGTGGAGAGCATTGTCAGAAAAGGCCATTCAAAAGTGTTGGGAACTTTCACAAGGAGGGGACTGAGGCTGGAGTCAGTGCATCAAGAGCCACCACACACAGATGGATCCTGGACATGGGCTTCAAATGTTGTATTCCTCTTGACAAGCTGCTCCTGAACAACAAACAACATCAGAAGCATCTTACCTGGGCTAAAGAAAAACAGAACTGGTCTGTTGCTCAGTGGTCCAAAGTCCTCTTTTCTGATGAGAGCAACTTTTGCATCTCATTTGGAAACCAAGGACCCAGAGTCTGGAGGAAGAATGGAGATGCTTGAAGTCCAGTGTGAAGTTTCCAGAGTCTGTGTTGATTTGGGGAGCCATGTCATCTTCTGGTGTTGGCCCACTGTGCTTCATTAAGTCCAGGGTCAACACATCTGTTTACCTGGAGATTTTGGAGCACTTCATGCTTCCTTCTGCAGATGAGCTTTATGGGGATGCTGACTTCATTTTCCAGCATGACTTGGCACCTGCCCATACTGCCAAAAGCACCAAAACCTGGTTCAATGACCATGGGATTACTGTGCTTGATTGGCCAGCAAACTCACCTGACCTGAACCCCATAGACAATCTATGGGGCATTGCCAAGAGAAAGAGGAGACCGAACAATGCAGAAGAGCTGAAGGCCGCTATTGAAGCATCCTGGTGCAGCATTTTCTTCAGCAGTGCCACAGGCTGATAGCTTCCATGCCACGCTGTATTGAAGCAGTAATTGCTGCAAAAGGGGCCCATACCAAGTACTGAGTACATATGCATGCTTATACTTTTCAGAGGTGCAATATTGTTCCATGTACAATCCTTGTTTTATGGATTGCATGTATTATTCTAATTTTCTGAGATTGTGGATTTGGGGTTTTCTTGAGCTGTAAGCCATAATCATCTCAATTATGACAAATCATGGCTTGAACTATCATGCTTTGAATGTAATGAGTCTATCTCATATATTAGGTTCACCTTTTAAGTTGCATTACTGAAATAAATAAACTTTTGCACGATATTCTAATTTTTTGAGTTTCACCTGTATTCTATTCTATTCTATTCTATTCTATTCTATTCTATTCTATTCTATTCTATTCACTTTGATCTAATGCTTTATAACTGATATTTAAACAAATCTGCTTTCCTCCTGGAATATATGTGTTATATATATATGCTTATGTAAAAGAAGTTGTAACTGCGGAACAATATATACATAAAGTATATAAAAAACTGTCCTACATACATAGCATACATAGATAACAGTCCTACATATATAATTTAACAACATTAAATCTAATAACATTAAATAACATTAAATTTAATAAATAACTAAATAAATAACATTAAATAACATTAAATTATCACTTTTATTGAAGTAGTTACTCTAGATTCTATAAATCATATGCTGAATGTTTCAATTCACTATATTAAATTTAGATTTGTTTTCCTTCCCTGAGATGAAGGTGATGATGGTGCTGCATTGAAGATCTTAGAGAGTAATGGGTTGCTTGATTAGAGAATAGGTATTTCATGATTTCACTCATTGTTGGCTTGTTCCACTAATAATATGAGATTTACATTCATCTTATTGGGCAATAAAAATGTTGGAAAAAAGTAGTGTACTATACTGTATCTGTCAGGGAGAAAGGAGATATCTTCTGAACCCATCACTGGTTGTTACAACCAGTTGCTAAACACACCATGTTACTACATGTTAGGCTGGAATTCTAATCTGAAGTCTTGGTCTCCCGTACAGCCTGCTGAAATACACCCACTTGACCTGTTTGATTCTATTATCATATTTAACACCGAGACTCTCACATCACACTTAATTCTTGTTACGGCAATAGTTAACTTTTTTGGGGAAAAAAAAGTTTTTTCCTAGGTTGAATTCCTTCTTGATTACTTCCAGCCTTCTCTTTGGGTTTTTGTTACTATTGCTGTTGTTTACCCCAGTCTTGTTCCATATGATGCTTGTTTATCAGCAAAATGTCATGTTGGATAGACATGGCTGCATGGTGACTGACTTCAGCTAATCCTGATCTAAATTCTGATTCTTTATTATCATGCATTGGCAAATATTATTGTAATGCCTACATGGCTTGCTCTGATATTTGTTCTAATGTTTCTTCATTAGTTTAAACTGTTCAGCATTTCCAATAGTTAGTCTGGTTTGTCTGTGGCCAAAGAATGACAAAAGAGAGCAATAAAGTAAGTATATCAAGTGTAACAAAACAATAATGCAATTACGTAATAATACTTCAGGAAGAGCTTCCATTGCAACATGTCCTAATTTTTATGACTACTTTTCATGTGGAAAACTCTGCATGCATTTATTCTTGTGAAATTTACTAGAGCAATAATCTGCAGTGGTTATTCTACTGAGTACTACATCATCCTTTGAATGTATATTAGGAGTTTACATAGCAAAAAGGAGTGAGGTTATATAAAAGATTTAAAAATGAGTTTGATGGAAAAATTAAATTAAGTTAAATACTTTTTATTATTAAATAATAAATTATTATTAAATTAAATTAAGTTAAATACTTTTTATTATTAAATAATATTAATCCACATTCACCAAATGAACCACCCCTCATTCTGATTTAAAAATATTCTCCTATTTATTGGCATGGCAACAAAAGGATGTTATATCCTGGAGAGATGGCAGATGAGGCAGAGAGAAAGAGAAAAGACAATTGTATGTGGGGTAAGTGGGGTAAGCGGCACATCTAGGAAATGGAAGACCAAAAAGAGCAGTTAAGAGTTAGGAAATTAGTATTAAAATACTTTAAAATTTAGGAATTCAAACTTATTGGCCACCCAACTCCAGTAGATTCTTTTATGTACTGACTTTATTGGAGTTTTGTATGAACTAATTCATAAAATCAAGTGAAAAAAGTCTATACCACAGAAAATCTAAAGTTTATATGCAAGTATCTGGAGCAGTTGGAATGCTGCCATTACGAGAAAACAAAATCTGTTGGAATATAAATAGGAAATGGGATATGATTACTTTGGTCTTTATATAAGGAACATGTTCTGAAGACAGCATAGAGTCCCATTGTCTCCAGGGCTTACAACTTTTCCACTAAAGTCATTGCGCACGTTTGTATGAATACCTAAAAGAAAACTGGTGCTGGAGTCACGTTCTTGTCTAAAAAAAACTCTGACTAAGAAACTAAAGCCGCCTTATAGATGGAAAATGAAATGAGAAAGGAATTTGAAAAGGATGTAACAGAAGTGGATGAATTCAGTCACCATTATCTCGCCCAAATACCATAAATCAGACATGGGCATTTTACATCTGGTCCTTCAACTCTCCCTTTACGGTCTGTGATATTGGTGGTGGTGAGGGTGGGAGATAAAGTGGTGGCAATGGGGGGGGCATTGAAGGCGAGCATCGGTGTTGGTGGAGGTACATCATTATCAGCCAGGGGCAGGCAGCAACGGTATGGGCAGAGTGGCATCTGGGGGGGGGGGGGAAGCAGGCTGGCAGCAGGGGTGGTGTGGTAAATCCATAACATCTTTTGTGGCCCGTTGAGAAAATTAATTGCCCACACCTGCCATAAATGATCATGTCCTGGAACATTCAGGATAACAAGAATAGATTAATATTGAACATGATCTTACCTACTGCTCAAAATCTTGCTATAACTCAAAAGTTATAAATCAGTTAGGAATATTAATCACAATTAACCATTTTACAATCCAATTGACAAAGTGAGAAATAAACAAACTCTTTAATGCAGAAGCTAGGCATACAATTAATGACATATATAAATGACATATATAAATGACAAATATAAATATACTTAAATGACATACATAAATGTACTAATATTTTTACAAAAATATGTAATTTGATTTAATGTTGGCATTGGTTCCCAAGGATTGGATACTAGTCAATTATAGCCCCAATTTTTAAAAAGAGGATAGGGAGAGGATAAAGAAAATATAGCTTCCTTTGAGGATTGCACTAAACCTATAGATCAGGGTTCCCCAAACTTGGCAACCTTAAGACTTGTGGATTTCAATTCCCAGAATTCCTCAGCCCGCTAAGCTGGCTGGAGAATTCTGGGAGTTGAAGTCCACAAGTCTTAAAGTTGCCAAGTTTGGAGACCTCTGCTATTGATAAGGGAAACACAGTAGATATTTTATACTTGGATTTTCACAAAGCTTTCAACAAAGACATCAAAGATTCCTTAGCATGTGCAACTGATGAGGAACAAGGGGATAAGTATTCTTTGTCAACGCATAAAATATTTCTCTGGTTGTTTTAGAGTTGCCAACAGAAAGGGAGGGGGAGCAGTGCAGCCGCTTGGAAATCGAACGTGCATTCCATAAATAGTTTTCAAAGATGGTAACTAGGTGACTGAAGTTTCTGCTGTGCACAATTCTAACTGGAGAACATGATTGATGATTCCAGGCTATGGATGTGTCCCATTAGAGAATATGAATTATGATACATCCAGGGGGTCAGGGGAAAACCAGGGTGACAATGAATTACATGTCTCAGAGTCGGCTACACCCAGGAAGTTCCGGCATGTTAATTCTCAATAAATCCTTTTTAAGTTTTGGAAGTTTGGCTCGATACTCATGATTTAAATGGGGGTAACTGCCAGAATCCTGACATACTTATGGATTGGTAGCAATCTGAAGCAGAAAGAACACTGAATAAAAATCACCAGATGTTACATTGGAAAGATATTCAAACGGCAGTACACAGAAATTAGCATTAGGGCTGGGGCTTGTTAAAATTATAACCAATGTTTTGGCACTTTTGGAAAGCACTGAAAGACAAGTTTAGAGGACAGATAATAATGGAGAAAATATGATCACTAGGAGTAGAATATGACTTGATAGAAGATAATGAATCAATCAAAGATCTGAAATTAGTACTAAGGAAGAATGAGATAACAGATAATCAGAGTTGGAAGGGATCTTATAGGTCATCTAATCCAACCACCTGCCCAAGCGGGAGACCCTATACCATTTCTGACAAATGGTAGTCCAATCTCTTCTTGAAAGTCTCAAGTAATGGTGCGCCTGCAGCTTCTGAGGGCAACTTCTGTTCCATTTGTTGATTGTTCTCACTGTTAGAAAGTTTCTTCTTATTTCCATGTTAAATCTCTTCTTGTTCAGTTTCCATCCATTGTTCCTTGTCTGGCCTTCAGGTGCTTTGGAAAATAGCTTGACCCCTTCCTTCTCTCTGTGTCAGCTCCTCAAATATTGGAAGACTGCTATCATGTCTCCCCTCCTTACTAGTCTAGCCATGCCCAGTTCCTGTAACTGTTCTTCATATCCAGTCCCCTAATCATCCTGGTTGCTCTTCTCTGTACTTTTTCTAGAGTCTCAACATCTTTTTCATAGTGTGGTGACCAAAACTGGATGCAGTACTCTAGGTGTGTTCTTATTAAGGCTTTATAGAGTGGTATTAGTACCTCACTTGATCTCGATTTTATTCCTCTGTTAATGCAACTTAGGATTGCATTAGCTTTTTTGGCTGCTGCTGCACACTGCTGGCTCATATCTAGATGGTTGTCCACTAAGACTCCAATATCCTCTCACAGTTACTGATATTAAGACTGGTTTCACCCAGTCTATATGTGTACTTTTGGTTTTTCTTGCCTATGTGTAGGACTTTACCTTTTCTCTACATTGAATTTCATGTTGTTAAATACGGCCCAGTGTTCTAGTCTGTCAAGATCCATCAGGATCTTGAGCCTATCTTCTTGGGTGTTAGCTATTCCTGCCAGCTTAGAATCATCCACAAATTTGGTATGTTCCACAAACTTAAGACGAAACGTTTCAGGTTGGTAACATCAGTAAGGGTTTCCATAGGATCTCACTTTTCCTAAACAAATACAAAATTATGCATTTTAGCACAAAAGACAAGCTACATTTTAATGGCATCTAAACTAGGAGTCATTAATCAGGAGACACATCTTGGAGTCATTGTGGAAACAATCAATGCAAATGTAAACTTTGTGTTCAGCTGGGGTAAATAAAAGCAAATTCTACACTTGGAATCATTAGTAAGAAAACTGAAAATGGAACTGCCACTATAATAATGGCTTATTTAGAAATTTAGCAAGACCAGATCTGGCTATCTATTTGGCTGTTGGGTGACCACAAATGCTGGACTAGGCCAAAACCAGCATGATTTTCTATTTTCTATGTGGTTTTTATGTTCTGTTTATTTAGGCAATAAAATTTTGTGGAGGGAAATTATAAGAGACCATACCTGACCCTTGGTGTTATGCACTATAGGTTGTGGGATGAAAATATCCATTTGCCAACTAGTAATCGACTTCACTCCTTGCTAACTTCATTCCCAAACTCCCTAAACCCCTGGCCCAAGATCAACATTCAAACAAATCACTGCTTAAGCCTTTCTACCTATAATGACACATAAGTTGTAATTGACAAAGTGCATATCCTGTTAATAAATTTGTAAATCCAGGCAAATTTAATCATGACTAACTAAAGTCTCCTAAGATGGAAATCTTGCAGCCACATGTAGAGTTGTAATTGCAGGAATATTCCTGTCTTGGATGGCAAACCTCGGATAAAGAATGTTTACAAGCAAATACAACTCAGGCAAACAAAGTCACTAATCTAAAGGAGGATTAGGGAGAGGAAGTAAACATATGTTAACTAGAGATAATTAATTGTGTTAATTACTATGCTAAACAGCAACGAAAGTTAAGCAGTAACCAAAGTTAACCAATGTTGGAGGATAATTAAAAATGTGTATAAATGCAAAACTAGACTCCAATAAAGTTCATCATGATTCAGTTGATCATGATCAAACACCTCGACTGCCTCATCATTACAACAGCCACACAAAGGCAACTCCCCAGCACCAGAACTCCCACACAAAATCCAACATTCTAACACAAAAGATTAGGATTAACATACATCACATTTTCTCCCCAGTCAGCAAACACATCTACAGGTATGTCCGAAAGACTCACAACAAAGAACATGTTTTTGTATAAATATTGCTATCTCTGTCGTTCCACCTGTGGCCAGCTTTGACAGCTCTACTGTGTGGAAGGCTGTTGAATAAAACCACCCTTCACCTCAAGCAAGTGGCCCAGTGTAACATGGTTCAAAAATAATTTTCTTTTAACAAAGTTATTCATATGAACCCATATCCCATTCAAAAGACTAAGTAAAACTTGTCCATAAGTGAGATTCCTAGGAATGCTGCATCTAATTTTGATAATATAAAAAGTTTGTGTTAGTGTGTGTTGATTTTTTTTTCCTGAATTGTGCTCAGGTGATTTTATAAGCATTTTAAAGAGGAAATCAATACTTATAAATAATGGAGTAATCTGGAATGTATTCAGAGGTGGGATTCAGCAGGTTCTGACCAGTTCTGGAGAATCAATAGTGGAAATTTTGAGTAGTTTGGAGAACTGATGGTAACCTTAACCCAGGAGTGGGAGATTTTACAGTATCCTTCCCCTGCCACGCCTACCAAACCATGCCACGCCCACCAAGCCACACCCACAGAACTGGTAGTGAAAAAAATTGAATCCCACCACTGAATGTGTTGATCACACTGTGGAGTAGAAAGCAAATAGAAGATAATTAATCAAATAAACTGTTGACAAAAATATAATGAAAGAGACTTGAAAGGTTTCTATGCCACATCAACTGCATAAGAAAAATGCCTTAATCAAATACCTCAGATGAACTTTGAGAAATCTTTTGAAATGAAAATGGAAGCCGCTCCTGTTGGGAGCATTTATTACCCTATACTTGAAGCGTTCCAAATATTTTAAGCATTCTTCACACAGAGCTCTGTTTTTATTAAAGCCGCTGCTCCGAAATGTCTTGAGCTCAAAATGTAAATGACAAAAATCTAAACTCAGCAGGGAAAAAAAATGATAGGATTATGTACTAGGTAGAGAAAGCATTGGTGTAAAGTGCAACAGCTGTAAAAAGAGCACATCCCTGTCTGGGGAACACTAGAAAACAAATTGAGGATAAAACTACCTATATCTAAAATGCATCTGCACACACCTGTATGGGAATATTGATAACATTTCAACCTGGTGACAGAGTCAAGAAACTGCATAGCAGTTACAACAACAACAATCTCTACTGATATCTCCTGGTGTCCAGCTAAACAAATAAACGTCTTGCATCTAGTGATCTGTGGGACAGGAGCCCTGCATGCTTCCCAAGTATCTCAAACGATGCCATTGCCTGTCACCTCTACGTTTGGGATCTAGGATGGTGTCCACCCAGAACCCAAATGAGTTCATGTCCGAGAGAAGGAATCTTTTAGAAACATAATAAAGTCTCAACCCCATGATGATTAAAGCAACTGCATGGTATGGTGGTTTCAGGCAAGAGTGAGGGAGCCTCCCCCAACCCAACAAGGGTCAATTTAGTGACCAATCCAGATTACAGATGTGATCACATGACATGGACTACATTTACCATGATGCATTTCCTTAGGGGGACAGCTCACAATTCCTAACTAACTATCCTAAATCCCCATTAACTCTAAACTGTCTGGATAGCACACTTCCCCCTTGTGATCTCCCATCAATATTTTAAATAAATAATAATGACTTAAAAAGGCAAAGAAATGTAGCAAATATTGCAGTAAAAATACTTATTCTCAGTGTTTCAGTTAGATTCATAACTACCTTTATGTTATTCCAAACATTTCCAACCTCTATCCTTTTTAACCCTAATGAGAGTAAATGAATAAATAAATGATTAAAGTTCAGTGGATGTATTTGTGAAAATTATGTCATGAATAAAAGTTTCACTTAAAAATTGCTTTTCGTTTTACTAGTTAAAAGGTATTGGGTAGCTACTTTTTCCTGGCTTTCGTGGGGAGTTACAAATGCAATAATAAAAAACTGGAGTCACCTGCAAAACTGCATGCATATATATTCATATTCATATACATATACATACATACACACACACACACACACACATATACATACATATACATATATATATATTCATTTAAAATCCACTTAGTTGATGAAAGTAACCATGTGCATTTCATGGACATTTGGCTGCACATGTATTGATTTGCCAACTGAAAATGATGAAATGGTCTGTATTTCATAAACATACACATTTTGCAAATCTGGTATTCATCAAAATGCCACAAGCCTCTTCAGTATTTACGTAGAAAATATTTCCATATGCTTTTCATGGCATTGAATGGACTGAATTATATGCATATCTCTATTTAATGGGATCCAAATTCTGCCTTGAAGTGATGGGCAAGAAAGTCTTTTTCCTTCAGACTTTGTAGTTGTACGATAATTCTGGTAAATGTGAAATATCTGCACTAAAAGCAGTCTCAGGTGGACGCCTGTTCTGTACTGATATAAAGAAATGCAGCATGAGCAACCAACTACTTTTCTAATCAGGAATGGTTTTGAACTCCCCATGATTCAAGGGCTACCAATTAAGTAAAACTCATTTCAGATTTAGCCTTTTAGCCCAGGCTATGCAGAAGTATCTGTCAAAAGTAGAACAAACTCAATCACTTGGGAATTGTTCTTTACTCTGTAGCATGGATTTAAGAGCTACAGCTTTAGTAGTGAACCAAGTGGGAAAGCCAAGTTCCAATCTCTCCATTCTTTGCTAATATTATTTTGAATAACCATGGGAACACAAATGTTGCAAGAAGTTTCTTTGTATAAAATAACTTGCTAGGCGTAAGTTCTATTTGTTGTTTTGCTTCTCATTAATGTTAATTTTCTTGTATCTTCTAAGACTTGAAATCAATGGAGACCATATTTATTTGTGAAAAATATGATTATTTGTGAGCTCAAACTTTTTACATTAGTCAAAGAGAACATACTACTGAGATAAAGGACACATTATGTGAAGATGGAAGGCTTGGCGGGGGGGGGGGACTTATCTTAGACAATTGACAGGAAGTGAAAATGGAATACAGCAAGTAGCATTTTCCCTACTTCTTAACTGCTGGTAGCAATTGTATAAGACTCAAGGGATAATGCTTTCAAATACAAACTTTTTTTTTTTTTATTTAGTAGCGCGTGCTTTTGGAGAGGCTGGCCAAGTGTTAAACTGGAGGTCAAAAAAACAATGCTGCTATTTCCTGCCTGTCTTATTAGTCCCATTTAGATGGTAATGTGAATCGTTACATTTATTTCACAATGTCATTAGCCAATTTTACTTCATTTGTTGTCCTTCTAGTTGCCAATGGACTCTAGTAAAGGTCATAGGGTGGCATGGACAGGAAGTTAAATGACTCTGTTTTCTCAATGTTTCAAACTATTTAAAGCAGCAGACATGAATAATTCTAAGTTGGGTTCAGCATGTTATGTATGACAGCTATCTTATCTTATCTTGACAGACTGGATTCCTGAAGCTACAGATTTAACTGTTTATCTTTTAGCAGTTTATAAATTAAGCAATATTTATAGGATAAAAGCTTGAAAGATCACAGGTAAGGTCAATATGCAGCATGATCCTTTGCATATTCATGTTCACAGTGGCAATAAGGTTGACAAGGCAGACTTACATAGCTTCCTTTATTGCATTAGCAGCTGCATTTTAGCAGCATTATTTAGGTGACCTGCTCCACTTATGAGAGTGTGAAAATGTGAAAAGATGTTTTCTCGGTACTTTGGTGATAGAATTATTACAATTCACCCAGGTCTGGATCCCGCATGAGTGAGATCAGAGAAGGTTGAGGGGGAAGAGAAAACATCTTGCATGGTAACCTGAGATTAACCTGAGACTGGAGGTAAAACTTCAACAGGTCTATGAAAAGGAATACAGTGTTCAGTAGCAGAAGGACCATTATTTACAGGCCAAATACCAGGGTGGGATTCTACCAGGGTGGGATTCTATAGAATTGGTTGTTACAATTCTGCACAGTTCGGAGAACCGGCAAATCACACCACCGGCTGGCCCCTACTCTTCCCACCTGCCCCGACCAGGAGGCTTCCCTGAGGCCTAGTCAGGGGTAGTATTCAGGGGGTTGGAGGAGGGAGAAGTGGCCTGAGAGCAGAGCTGAACCTTCCTTAGGATTGAAGCTTCTATTTTTCAGTGCAGACTCAGGCAGAAGATTGCAGAAAGGGAGATCTGGGAGTGAAGCTCTGATTCTGCAAGCAGCTCAACCTGCTTGATTTGGGGTAAAAGTTGTTCTTTTTTTAAAATAAAAGATTCAGTCTTTACATATATATTTACAATATTTCCATACAAGCCATGCCCAGCCAGTCACATGACCATCAAGCCACACCCACAAATTAGCCCATGCCCACAGAACCAGTTGTTAAGAAATTTGAATCCCACCCCTGCCTAATACGTGCCTCAACTACCTTTTTCAGAAGTCAAAGAATCTGGGCTTTGATCTAGGGGTGGGATTCTACTGGTTTGGCTAAACCGGTAGCTATGAAGTTCACCTGGGAGCAAACTGGTTCGCTCTGCTTGGTGAAGCACAGCAGTTTGCTGCGCGTCAGCTGTTGAAGACACAGGGAAAGGGCGGGATTGCGGGAGGTGAGTAGGAAAGCCTCTGCATGCAGCACAAAGTGCGTGCAGGCACACAAAGCATGCCACCAAGCCACACCCACCAAACAGGTGGTAAACCACTTTGAAACCCACCACTGTCTAGGTCTAGGAGGTTATAAGTGTCTCTCCAAGGGGAGGGGATGATACAGGTTGCCTTGAAAGAATTGCTCTGGGGGCCCCTCCTGAAAACTCGCCCTCCCTAGATCCAGCTGTTCTAAACAACTGTTTCCAGGATTCCAGCCATATGGTTTTGGAGAAGCTGAGAAAAACGTTGAAGGTCAGCTGCTTGCCAAGTGACCCTGGACAGCTTACAAGATGGTTAAACCAATAAAAAGAAAACAGCTATTTATTTATTGTATTCTCTGTATTGCTTGTGTTCATTGGGAGTAGGGTACATTGATCAAAACAGCTCCATTCCTTTCTGTGTGACAATTGTAATGGATAGCAGAGGGCAGGAAGGATTGGTCTAAGAATTGTCTCCTTGTTGGGTAAGTGTCAGGCCTGCCTCCATTCAAAACTCAGGAAAGAAAACATCCAACTTCATTGAATTAGATAAGAAGTGCTTTTACTAAGTTTGAAATGATAGCAGCAAAAGCAAGGCAAGATCTGATTCAAAATGCCAAAAACTATACACTGAAAGTCACACCAAATCCTTCCCCCAAGGGTCCAATACTGAGTGTCCAATGATGTTATGGGAAAGCTCCTCTTCAGGTATTTCTTGAATCTCAGGATAGTTGGCCTTGACGGAGTATAACAACTCCACTCAATAGAGCCATAATTCATGAGTGCAAACCTTCCTTCCAGTGTTCTCATGGGACTATTACAGCTCAGCTCACTTCCCCATCCCAAATGCCCATGCTTCCCTACTTCCCCATTTCTATGGAAGCCGATAGCAAGCCCAGTGCAGAAACACAGTGACAGTAAGTTGTCTTCTTATCCATAAACCCTTTAGGACTGGTCACCTGCCAGTTCAGAATAAGAAGTCATCAGTGTGCTAATGATCAACAAGTGTATAGCTCTAACTCAGGTCAGACTGGAGTTTCTAGTGGAAGTGGAATCTAGAAGATGAAAGGGGCTCACTGAGGAAGAAAAAAAAACTGAAGCTGAACATTTAAAAATTGGAGCAGCTATTTGCTCAAAAAACTTTTAGGTCTCTGAATGTTTTAGTTGTAATCCTGGATCAGACGGTACATCCCCTAAAGGAGAAAGTGTCCAATTTTGTTATTTTTGACTTATGGCTACAGTTGGATAAGTAGGTGGAAGTCATGATTAGAAAGGTTTTTTTTTTTTTCAATTTCAGCTGCTATACTAGATATGGTGGATTATGGTTGAAGAGGCCAGGAAATGATGTTTTTTTTTAAGTTCCCGTAAATTAGATTGTCTTTGGAAATTTGAAAAGCATGCATTCTGAAACCTTTTGGAACATGGTTTAAAAAAGAACTTTTCCATCAAGCTTTTAACAAGGCAGACATCAGACCATCATGTATTATTCTATAATGTGATTTATTTATATGATTTCATATAAAATTGCCAACTACTGGGACTGGCAATATAAAATATTGCAAACAAAAAAAAACCCAAATGTTAATTAAGGAATTGATGGCACTTCAAGATGAGGATGGTACATAAGATTGGAAATAGCTTTGGAGCTGTGCAATCTCATGGTACTAACCAGTTTAGAAATCTCTGTTTTTTTATAGCCTCAGGTTTTTTCTATCGACATCCCATTTTCCTTTTTCCAAACCAGTTGTTGCTTTATTTACAATAAGTTTACATACCGTCTCAATCCAACCCATATCCCATTGGACTTTAAATGATTTACAATATTTAATAAATTTTAAACATAGTTTTATCAATAGATTCAAACAACAAAATACAACAATAGTAGTACAAGGATATAAAATATAATCAATATATAAATGAATGATAGACCAAATCTTACTTAATTCACAAAATTTCTCTGACAAAGGTAAGTCCTTGCATACCAATTGCATTTCCTGATTGGAGGGGATGCCATGCATTGTCTGGCTCTCTAGGTTAGATGGGTAGATCCAACTGAGGTTGGACAGCCTCTTACATAACTCGGACTAAAGTGATTCATGGATTGAAAAGTCGCTACCAGCATCTTGAATTGCATTTAAATTCATGCTGGTAACCAGATTAGCTTTTAGCAGCAATGATAAGATGACAGTAAACCAAAACTGATCAGTAAATCATATGGCTTGCTACATTTGGATCAGATGAGTTTCTGGATGATCTTCAAAGACAGTCCGAAGAAATCTAAATGAAATATAACAATACATCAGTGACTTTCCTTCCAAAGGTTATAACTGATACAAAGTTGAGTACCTTTGAATTGTAAACCAAGATATACCTCCCTTACAGGTTGTGAGCCTGGTCTCTCTGAAGCAGTACACCCCCACTCAAAGTAAAATATAGTACTGTCAATGAAACAAGCAATTTCTAAACAGATATTTCATGGCTTAGCTTAATCTGACCCTTCTTTTCTCTATTCAGACCTTAACAGGCATTAGGCAGTAGCTCAGGACATCTATCACATTTCTCATTTGGCCAGGGATGGAGATGTATCATCTACAAATTAATATCTCAGCCCAAATCCATGGATGATCTCTCACTGCTGCTTTATAAAGATATTAACAACATAGAGGAGTGGATTACAATGGAGCACTTGACTGCCTGCCTTCTCACCTCTATCTTTATTGGACCTTCCACACTGCAGACTTTCGTGGTTTCAGCTAATCCCACTATCATAAGGAAATGATCTGTCCATTTCATGAAACTGATGGAAATATCTCCAAGAATTAGATCACTTTCAACTGAAAAGAAAGGCCAGCTACATGTTTTGGACCAATAATGATATGGAAAGAGTCCATAGTATATATATATAAGGATGAAGATGAAGAATGCAGTATTTAAAACTAATGTTCAACATAGTTGTAAAAAGAAATAAGCTGGAATTCATGCAGATAATATTTTTCAATATTATCATATAATAAATATAGTATTTCTTGGATATAGATTATTTACTTTTTTTGTAAATTTTATTTGAGTTTTCACAAAAAAACACAATTAAAACATCTTTTTTGAAAGCAGCATAATCCCGGGTTACATTTCTTCGTGCAGACACAATTTCAGGTTCATGCTCATTTTTATATTCTATTCCAGATCTTATTACTATTTTACATTTTCTACATAGCTTCTCCCCTCTTTCAAATTTCCTCAATTTTATTATATTTATTTCATCTCAATTCAAATCATTATATTTATATAATGTCCTGTTTCAATTGTCTATTATCTTTTCTCATCAAACAAAATTTCTCCTGTAGTTACTGATTGAAGTATGTCGCCTTTATATCTTTTCCCTAAAGTTGTAACATTCAATATAATACATAACTTCCATTCAGATTCTGCTTGGTATATTCTTAAAATACACACTGTATTCTTTAAAAAAAGAAAAAAATTATAAATGTATATAATTAAAACAACGTTCCATTCCATTCCAATTCAATTCTATCATTAATATTAAAATTCATTAAAGTCTTAAGATTTTTCACGTTACTTTTCAATTAAATATCATATCTGTATGGGAACAATTATTAGCTTTCCATAATCAATCCCCCCCCCCTTTTCATTTATATTTTATAAAACATTGACTAATTAAAGTGTTCCCATTCCTTCCTAATTCAATTTTTTCATTTATTTTATTTCATTTACTTTGTTCACAAACATTTCACTAAGTTACACTAACCATTCTATCCTTTATTCTAATCATATGTTGTTTCAAATTTTCTAAAGTTATTTCTATTTCAAATATAACAGCACAATCTCATGTACCTTTACAGAATCCTCCTTTCAGTTAAATTTTTAACCCATTATCTCTAAAAAGGTCCTGTTTCTCTATATCTTGCTACGGACCTTTGTGACTTCTTTTCCTTTCCTTCTTCCTTCTCTTCTTCTCCCTCCCCTTTTTACCCCTTTGTCTCTCTACCTCTACTTCCCTCTTCTGTATTCCCCTTTTCTGTTGCTTTCCAGTATTATACTTATTTTTCGAATTATTTTTCTTTTCTTTGGTTGATTTTTTAAGTCTTAAATTCTCCATCCTCTTTCCTCCCTTTCCTTTTTCTTCCCCACGTAGAATTGCTTATTCATTAAAGATGGCTTCTTCTTTGTCCCAGTCTTCTTGTTTTGCAGTCTTTTGTTGTTTCTCATAGTTCCAAATCTCCATTTCTAAGAATTGAAAAACGAAGCCAAAGGAACCCTTCCTTTCTTGTGCCCCTTCTTTGTACTTTTTAAGTTCCATTTTCAATTCATCGAAAAGTTATGCCACTGTAAAAAAATTTAAAAAACCACCCAATTGATTTTAGTCATTCAAATATAATAGCCAAAAATCTAAAAGTCACCAAGTAATCCAAATACACACAAACTGTTTCTCTTTGCTCTTTCTTTTTTTCCCACTTTCTCTTCCTGGGGTTACTATTTAGTTGCAAAGTTTCAGTTAAAATGTATCTTTTAGAAGTCTTATTGAAGTTTCACTGTAGATTCTTTTTAATTCCAGGCAGTCTCCTCCCTCTTCCAGATCCTGCCCTTATTCTTTTTCTCTCCCTTCCTGCTTATAGAAGAAAAAGTTTTTAATGTCCAAAAATCTTTATTGTCCCTTTGGCATTTAGTTATATTTATATTAATTGCCTGTTGATGCCAAAGCGGATTTTTCCAATTTCTTATTCTTAATTGTCAATATAAGGAAGGAGAGAGAGAGAGAGAAAAAAGCCAAACCTTTCCCTTTTCACTTTCTTTCACTGCTTCTGACTCTTCTTTGGGAGCGATGTTATTTCTTGTAAGTTAGTTATTGCTTTTTCAACTTAGCCCGGTCAGCCAAAACTTTCACTTCTTATCTTCCTCCTGCATGTTCTTTTCCGGTTGAGTGCTTCCTTGAGGTGGCCATTTCTGACCACCGCTCCTACCGCCTTCGGGAAAGGGAGTTTGACCAGCTGAGGAGGAGAGATGCGGCTCTCCTCAACCCTGCTGGTGGTCTCTCCCTTCTTCACCACCTCTACAGGGTGGCTTAGCCCTGAAACCAGCCAGCTCGGGGTGCTCCAGTGGCTAGCCCAGGCAGAAACCACGCACGATTGCGGATACCTGTCTATCACCGAAGCCCTTCAAACCGGATCTCAATATAGATTTTTTATGAGTGTTATTATCAGGAAAAAATATTTTTAATATGTCTATAAGTGCTCAAATATCTATCAACCAATCTGAGCTTTATTAGATACCATCAATAGCATCACTGTTTTTTCTACACAATTCCTAGCAGCCTATGGAAAATCAAATTATCTATCCAACAAGGAACTGTTGAAAAATTTCTATCATTTATCATTCTGACCCTAACTCTAACCCTAACCCCCATAAATTCCATAATGTTACATTCTATTCTACTAAAAAAAAAAAAAAACTTTGATGAACTGGGTCAGTAGTAGAATAAAATCTTAATCCAGTCTTATCCACCCTGGGAAAACAAATATCTGCTTTGAAGGAATCAATTTTACGTTTGACCTAGCCCATTCTATAACAAGGGACCCCAGGTTTCTATTACTACAGAAGTCCCTAACCTTTATGGCTTGGCAGCCTGGGGGCGGGAGAAGAGGGGAACCATTTCTGAATGGACCACAGCCTGGTGATGGGCCAGGATTTGGGGACCCCTGTATTACTGCATTTCATGTCTATGAATATTTCCCTTGTTGAATTTCTAGAAGAAAGCAACAGTCTCAAATTCCTTTGTGTTATTATATTATTCTTAAAGAAACAAATAGGATGATATGAAAAACAAAAATACATTAATAGATTATAGGGTGCCCCTATAAGGCCTAGTATTTTCCCAATCCTGTTGAACATATAAATAAAGCTGCTAGGGAAGATCACCCACTGGTTTGGGATGAAGAAATATGAATATGCTTATAATACCCAAAGGTGGCTCAGTGGCTAAGATGCTGAGCTTGTCAATCAGAGAGGTCAGCCATTTGGTGGTTCGAATCCCTAGTGCCACATAATGGAGTGAGCTCCCATTACTTGTCCCAGCTTCTGCTAACCTAGCATGTAAAGATGCAAATAGATTAATAGGGACCACTTTGGTGGGAAGGGAACAGCATTCTGTGCACCTTCGGTGTTTAGTCATGCTGGCCACATGGCCATGGAGACGTCTTTGGACAGCACTGGCTCTTGGGCTTTGTAACGGAGATGAGCACCGCTCCCTAGAGCTGGAAACGACTAGCACATATATGTGAGGGGAACCTTTACCTTTATAATACCCATTCATATACTGCAATCATGGGCCAAAACAATGTTGAATAGTCATAACCTAGTGCCTGGAAACAATCAGGTCCTGAGTGAAGAGAAACATGCAGGAGCAGCTGTTAATTCAGAACCTTTCCATTTTCAATGAAATGCCAATTTTGATTCTTAATGGAATTATACTTCACTTAGAGAGTGTCAGATCCCTCAAGCGATACTGCCATTCAATTGGGAAAGGCGGGGGGGGGGGACCTCGAATGTGATTCTTTCTTATTTCGTCTGACAAATGCTATTTTATAACCTTTATCCTGGTGCCTGAGTGCCCTGATATTTTCTTATCTTTTGGGGAATGTACTAGGGGGGAGGGTCATGTGGGCTGTTTCACTCTGAAAGACCGCAGAAGAATAACCCTGGGAATGCCTGCTTATCTGGCTCTCAGGACAGCCATTGGAATAACATCTTCACACCTGTGGATTGGCTGAGGGAGGGGTTTCTAATGCTTTATTTCTAACTGAATTGCCCGGGGGGGGGGGCAATATTTAGAGTCTGCTTTGCCTTTGTCCTGTTTTCACTTCTGCTCAATAAAAGGTTCCTTTTGAAATACTTAGTATCAAGAGTTTTTACTTTATTGAGTTAGAAGGAATGGCAGGTCCTTACAGAGAGAGGTAATGGAATATAGTGGGAGGAAGGGAGAAAGGACAAGGCTCCTGAAAGTTGTGGGAAAGAAGGTCTTTCTGAACTCTGGATGTTGTGCTATTACCTAGAAATGGATGGTCTTTGCTATCATGTAAAGTATTGTTGTAATTTTCTTAACAGGGATGTGTCCTTCTCTCTTTCTCTCCAATTTTGCAGCATGTCCCCTAGGAGGTGGGTATCAAGTCCCCAACATCTATATATCAGATTAGATGAATGGAACCACTGTATCGAAATCTCCTCCCAATAGCCTTGCTAGCAACCAGGTCAGCGCCTCACTCAATGTATCAGCACAGCTGCCCTTCAAAGTGAGAACTGATATTTTCTGGAACACTTGGTATTAATTTCTTTGTTGCAACTAGATATATTTAGCACTGTGATGTCAATAACAGCTCCCATGTCAGTTTTTAGAAAAGCAGAATATGTGCGTTTTATTAGAAAATGAGATAAAAATACTACTCTGCTACCAAAAGTATATATTTTATTTATATTCAGCTTAGTAAAAAGAAGAAAGAACCAAAATTTCAAAGGAACTTGTGAAATCCTGTCAATTGTCCAGCATTATACTTGCATTGCATATGCAGTATGCAAATTCATTCTCTTATTTCATTTTATTTTTGATCTTACAGGACCCCTGAAAGTTATTGAATTTTTGATGAAAAATTGAAAATATTTTAGTGTGTTAGCAGGTTTTTAGATTAATAAACAGAAAACGAAGATAAAGAAATCTGGGTTTAAACTTGAGAAAAGGTTAAATATTGGGGGTTACCTTGACTAATATTACTTTCGTCCTTTTTTTCTTTCTGCACTTATATTTTTATTCTTTTCTGAATTTTTTTCTTTGATTTTTTTTTTTTAAATATGTCTCTCTGTCCACCTATCTACATATGATATCTATAAGGCATTGATGGAAAAATAAGCAATGATAATGGGAGATGGTAAATTTTATAAGTTTTCTAAGCAACAAAGTCTTAATGAATAAGGAATGGAAAGTATGGATTGGAAAGTCCCCATATGATTATGTCAAGAAGAAATAAATAGCAGGGAGGACAATTTAGTATGATTACTTCCCTTGTGTAGTTAGTATGAATCACTAGTATAGTGAATTACCAGAAGAAATGTAGGTGATATTTTCTGAATGATGGCAACAGAGGAAATAATTTAAGGCTGAGTCACATAAATGCTTGCCCCAATTCTAGTATTGATTCTTGAAGAATGCCTGGACTAGTCCCTACACTTTCTTAGCAAGATTTTCAGAAGTCTTTTGTCAACTGCCTTCCTAGGTGACCATATTATTGCAATTTTCTTTCATCAACCCATTCACCAACAGGTCTCATAGTGGCTCCTGCTAGAACAGAAGAAAAAAAATTCTATGGCAGATGTCACAGGGTCATATTTCCATATGACAGTCTTCATGGATGCAACGTTCCATAAATGCTGATATAAACTTGCCCCCGCCTGTACTTTCTCTAAATTGCCTCTCTCCATTCATAAGTCTCCTGAAACTTCCTTTCCCAGGCTTTCTTTCCCAAATTTTGCCATTTTTCTGGGAACAAACTGCAAATTGTGCAAGTGCAAACCTCCTCTCTTTTGCTTATTTTTTGGGACATTGCAAGCAGAGGATTAGATCAGGAAGCTTAGATGCAGAGCCCCAAATACTTCTGCTTGCCAGTTCGCCTCAAGGACAGTGCAGTCACTATAAACAGAAAGCAGCCACCTCATCCAGGCACCCTAGGTCTGAGTCTGTACAGCACACAGAGGTCTAAAAATAGGCAAGCGTGTTGTGTCATGTGTGAATGCATCCTAAGGAGAAGCCTAAGTTGGCAATGATCTATTGAGGAGCGTAGGAAGGAATAGCAAGGTGATAAGATGCCATTTTCACTGGCTCCCCATTGTTCGAAGAAATATCCTTCTGGGTTCAGTTCCAAGTGGGGAAAAAAGACACTGGAAACATGGAGGCTGCTTGGAAGGTTTAATGGTGGACAGGAGGACCACATGGCTTGAAGCTCCAAAGTGAAAAGGATGATCATATGCTCCAAGGTGAAGAGAGAAGGTCAAGAAGACAGACCAAAATCCTGAGAGACCCTTATATAACCCTCTGTTGGGCCTCACCTTTGGTGTTTCCTGTTCCTGTGTAAGAAATGTATCCCATTGCCTGTAAGACTACAGGGTCTTAAGCTAACTTTGTAGGCTTTGTCTGGACCACATGGCTTCACCGGAGTGTTGGCTGATAAATCTTCCCAGGCCAGGTGATGAGATGGGGTAGAGGCCTTTGTTATGTAGAAGATCTGTCCGAGGCTTTAAGGACCCATTAGCAAAGGTTGGGGGGGGGAGGTCCTGAGTTTCTGCTTCTCTGAGTTTCTACTTTACTCTTTTTAGGGGGAAATATTCTGCCTTTTTAATATTTCCCTGGATATTTCATTTTTCTAGGATTAACTAGTGGGGTGCTAACTTCCTACACCCTTGAAAGAAAGCTCTTCTTGCATTTTCTTCCCAGATGCTCCAGCTTTGAGGGTCCCCACAGAATAAGGGGAGTAGAGAAAAAAGAAAGAAAATCGAGGAAGGGGCCATCTCTGCCTTATTTGGCATACACCAGTCCATGTTTCCCTCACCCCCCACCAGGGCTGATGCCAGCCTGATAAACGGAAGGCCGTGAGGTGGCACCTGAGGGCTTTTCTGGCAGGAGTCGTTGCTGTTGCCTCCTCCTGCCCTTTTCCAGCCCCCGGCTAAAAGAGCAAGAAAAAGGCGGGGAAAGCGGCTCCCCCCCCCCGCCCTTACTCTCAGGTCACCCTCTCCTCAACCCCAAAAGCAGCTCCTCTTTCAAAATAAAAGCAGCCAAGCGGGGCCCTTTTTCTTTACACCCCCCCCCCCGCGCGCCTCCGCCTGATCGCCTCATATCCTCTGCCTCAGCCCCTCCACCCGCACCTCCGCGCAAGGGGAGACAGCCCTGCCGCTCCGAGGTGCAGCTCCAGCCTCTGAAGAGGCGGGCTAGGGAGGAGGAGGAGGGCCCTGCGAGGAGGCGGCGGCGGCGGCCGGGAGAGCGCACGCTGGGCGCAAAAGGAGCTGAGTGGGGACGGCTTCGCGGCGGGTGCAGCAGCATCTTCAAGCAACATCTGCTGCCATTGGCGGCGGCGGCGGCGGCACCACCACCAGCAGCAGCAGCAGCAGCAGCGAGCGAGCTCCCTTCTCTGTGGACTCCGGGAAATCGGTGGGGTTTTTCCAGCAAGGTGATGATGGACCGCCTGGTTTTTCTGCCCTTTTTTAAAATTTTAATGGCTTTTTTTTTTCCCCTTCGCCCCCCCCCCGAAAGGTGACTCTCCCCTAACCCCCCTCAGAACTCTTCTGACTCTCCTCAGAAGGGGAGGCCTCTCTTCTCCCGCCTTTCTCTCTCTTCCCCCCCCCCGCACCCCGCTCCCCGTTGGCTACCCGAGCAGAGCCCCCCCCCACACCTCTCTTGCCCCCCCCTCCCCAAACTGGCTCGGGCCTCTCGCGGTGCCTATAGTATTTTTTTGGGGGGAGGGGGGTGTCTCACTAAATCCCCCCTTTTTTTGTTTCCTCTCTGCCCCCCCTCACCCACCCACCCCCAGCCCAGATGTTGAAGGTAGCAGCCTTCGCCTGCGTGTGGGCAGCCGCTTGCTGCAACCCAGCCGTGGCGGCGGCGGCGGCGGCGGCGGCAGCGGGGTCGGTCGCTGCAGCGGCGACGGGAGCCGGCGGCAAGTCAGACAGCGGGAATTTCCTGGACGACCAGCAATGGCTCACCACCATCTCCCAGTACGACAAGGAGGTCGGGCAGTGGAACAAATTCCGAGACGTAAGTGTGAGGCGAGAGCGAGGCCGCTTGGGGGGAGGGGGGTTTCTGGGTGCTTTTTTTTTTCCTGCCCTCCCCAAGGCTGCTCCCCTTGGTCCTTGGCTGCATGGCTAAGGGGGGGGGGGGGAGAGGTTGGTTGCCTTTCCTTCTCTCCTTTATGAATCTTTACAGGGCTATCCCCTTCCCCTGTCTCCCTCCCCCCAAACCTCCCCCCCACTTTGGTCAATCCTATATTGCAGCCAGAGTCCGTTTTACGACCAAATTTAGTCCTCCCTAGGCAGCGACCAACTTTTTTTTCCCATTGGGCCACAGCAAGGAGGTTCGGAGTATTTAAAAAGAATGAAAAGTGAGGCGCCCAAAAAGTTGTTCCCTTTTATATTGATGTTGCCTCACTCCCCCCCCCCCAGAGTGGGAAAAGTACATCTTCTCTGCCCCCCCCCCCCCAAATAATATTTCTCTGGGTAATATATCAAGGAGGCAGGCATCGATCTTAGGACTTAATGCAATCTTTAAAAAGCAGGCAGGGGGATGAAAAGAGACAATGCTACTTTGGAGGACTTGGGTGTCCAGGAATGAATAAAAAAACCCTTGATGGATGGGGATGGTATTCAATAGGAAAAGGGGAGGGTGGGGGAGAGGGAGGAAAGTAGATTTTCCATCTGGTTTTTTTTTTTTTTTTTGCATGCTTGCAAGAAGCTGTACTGTATAATAAAAGCCATAGATGCATTTTCTGAGGTCCAGGGAATGGAAAACTTAACCTGGGTTCTTCGGTGAGGTGTCTTTCTGCAAAATGTTGGGGATGGGAGAGGGATGAAAAAGAATATTTAGCATCTCTGTGCTACAAAAATCACGACCCCCAAAGCAAAAAAACAGGCCACTGGTAAGGGAGAACAATGGTTTTTCAGGGTGGAAAATAAAGTTTTGTCTTCCTCCTTAGTCTAGGAAGAGGGGATAGAAGAACACTTCAACCCCTTTTGATGGAAATGAGTTAAGCTTTTTTGAGCCTGCCTGTTTATCATGTTCCATCATGGTGTATATATAATAATTGGCAACTTTCTACTGCCATAGGACTCCCGTGTTTAAATGTGGGTTGTAGTGTTCAACCTCATGGGAAAAAAGTAAGGAAAGTTGAAAGCAGCATCATGCATGCAACAGGGTTATAACTCTCGTGCTGAGCAGTCACTGTATCTTTTCTTTCCCGTTTCTAATGTGGCCTGTTTAGAAGGGTCAAAGCCAAGAAGTTCAGTCAGTGTGTAAAATGCTTCTGAATTGTGATGCTGACAGAATTGTGATGGGATACAAAAACTGTTGTGAATTGGAATTGGGAAGCACAGTAAGCCATTTCCTATCTGCTTGCTGCTTCTCCTTTTAATTAGGCATATTAAGTACACTGTATTGTATACTTTTAAAAGTGCTAAGAACAATGCAGCTACTGAAAAGAAAAAGAAGTGTTTTCCCATTTTTATACTAGATTAAAACTGGGGTTACATTAATAGGGTTTGAACCATTAAAATGCTTGCTTGACTGTTTATATTGAAGGCATAACTTGTGAAACCTGAGCCTATACGTGTTTAATTGGAATTAATTATACATTGACATGTATGCCCACAGATGTTTGCATTGGATGTTGCCTCAAACTGAATACGTTCTGAGAAGAAAATAATATTTATTATAGTAACACTTTATTCTGGCTGAATTGTATGCCCTGTGTTCTTTTGAAAATAGTTCTTTGGAAGGAATTGATGTTTCTGTTTTTCTTTTTTAAAAATACCAGCCCTTAGCCCTAACATTGTCTTCATAGGTTTTTCTAAGCTGTACTTGAAGAAGAAGCTTGTTAGTTGTATTATTTATATATACTTTGAATCATAATGATGCATCACAAAAATGATTAATGTATTTTTTCATTCGATACCTTGAAGATGCAGAGATTCCATAGCCTATTGCACACTGATGGTAATTTCTGCCCTTGAGACACTGATATTTTCTTAAGAGAGTTTTCTCACATTTCTTGAACATCTCTAGATTGAACTCCCTTGACATTTCAGTTGGTATTTCTGAATCTTCCAGCCATCACTTTGGTTTCTGCTTCATAGGTTGCATGAGCTCAAGACTCCATCAATTCAGAATCTTTGTTTTGGGGAAAGTTCAACTGAACTGAATCCTCAACTAAGGATTTTGACCAATCCTGGTAGCTATAAAAAGGCAGAAGATATTTATTATATGAAAGAAAATATGAGAAACAGGGATGTGATCATGATGATGAATATACATCTAGGCATGGTATCTCAAGTTTATAGTCATGGAAAATGGTGTGCATTTTGAGGAAATAATTTTTCTAGCCGTTTTTTTAGTTAGTTGGTTGCAGAATGTGAAATATTAATTGGAAACTTGCTCTGCTATTGAGTACGTCCTTTACTTATTAATTTCTAGGACTGCCACTTTGATTTTCTGCTTGCTACCAGGAGACAGTGAATTCAGTGAAAAATGCATCTGAGGACCAAATTAGTATATTGGTGTTTGTTTTTGTTTATCTGTTTTTTTTTTAAATGTTCAAATGGATGCTGTTACTTAGTCTGGCATGTAATGAGTATATATTTCCTGTTGGAGTGGTAATTGCATGCATTGATTGTTACCCCAGTCATCACAAACTTTGTGATAGTTTGCACTTATTTCTATCAGACAAAAATATTAGAGT
Organism: Hydrophis major; assembly: GCA_033807585.1. Taxonomy (NCBI): domain Eukaryota; kingdom Metazoa; phylum Chordata; class Lepidosauria; order Squamata; family Elapidae; genus Hydrophis; species Hydrophis major. The sequence goes on from CM066333.1 coordinate 83,783,871, forward strand.
GGGGTTTTAATCTATCACACTCTCTTATAAATAATGTTCATAAATTACAAATATTAGCAAACACTGATCTACCATATTTTTACAGATAATTAAAAAAGAATGGTTTGTACTTCTTAAGGTGCTAATATTTTGTCACTAAGCATTCTTATTTATAAAAAGAAACAATATGGTTAAAATATTAGCAAATTCCTTCAGTAGTTTTATCAATGGCTGGGCAACAACCATAGCTGAACATAAGGAGTAAACATAATATCAAAACTCATTTAAGATACTTTGTTAAAAGTATGCTTTTGAGAACTTGGAAGTTACATGCTTTCCATTCTGTTTATTCTGAGCTGTTGTGATGTTTGGAAGACCAAGAGCAATTGGCCAGAGATTGATGTGTATATAAATTTTAATAGCATAGAAATGGTGTAGTAATTCAAAAGTTTTAATGTTGATGTGAAGAAGGGTGCAGTCTGAAATCAAACACTGCCTAATTTACAAATGTTGGATGTTATAGTGGAGAATTAGAATTAACTTGATGTTTCATCATAAATGTACACAATTACTTCAGGATGGTGTTTTTTTTTTTTTTTTGCATTATTTCATGAGAATTATGTGTTCATCTAGGTTGTAGGCTGTTTTGCTTCTAAATGTATATGAAATCATATTTCTTGCATGATGATTGCTAATATCTTTATAATAGATAATCTTGAAGATATCTGATTTTTTAAAATTTTTGAAAAAAGTACTGGAGGAAACTTCTTCCAACTTTTGTTTAAATAATCCCTTTACCTCCTTAAATTATTTAACTGGAATTAGAACTGTAAAAGCTGTGGTAGTTATTATACTTTTATTTGAGATTAAGCCTAGCTAATGTCAGTGGGGCATAAATCTGGTATGGAATGGCTCATAATGATGTTCTATAAATATTTTTATAACTTTCTGTGACATAGTCATTCACTAAAAAGATAGAATAACTGTCTTTGAAATGCATCAGGTCAATAAATGAGTAAACATTTATTCTAATGATATTAACTCATCTTCTGATAAAATCTCAAAATCTTTCAATTGTAGAAACAAATACACCAAAAATATTTTATTACGAAATTAACCTATAACAAATAGATTGTTTGATTGTATGCTATCAATTTGATGTCAACTGTAAGTGGCTACATAGATTTCCTCCTTGATAATCTGTTCCTAACCTATGTTTTTTTACCACTATAACTTCCCCATCCAAATTGAACAGGTATAGTTTGATATATCATTTGTTTAATTTCTCATTATTATGCAGTTGTTAAATACATTGATCCCACATCACAAAAAAAAAATAGTCTTATTCATACTTACTAATACCTGGATTTATTGCAAATCTTGCCTTTAAAAACCATTCAAATAGAAAAATATGATTATTTCATCAATAAGAAAAGGTGATTGTCAATGTGACTAATTCAATCTTTCTACCACTTTGTGGCTTGTCGATGTGTTCAATTCTTGGCTCTTTCTGGTTGCAATTACTGATCTTAGCAATATAATATTTCTGAGATGCCTCCAATGAGAGAGACTGTGCTAATTTAAAATGGTTATTTTGGAAATGATTTAAATTCTGCCTCTAATAGCACTCAATATTTGAAATGTTATTTTCCCTATTGTTTTTCCTTCTGGATGCTGTTGTATCCTGCTTATGCAGTTTAACTTCATTCAAGTGCAGTGATTATTTAGGTTTTCTTTCAGAGTGGTAAATTGTATTTCAAGCATGCTTTTTGTAAAATAAAGGAAAAGCCTTTGACAAGTTCTTTTAATGTGAAAAGCAGTATTTAAAGGCTTAACTCAGGAATTAATGGACAAGATTGATCTATGTATCACATCATGAGTCCAACTTTTGGCTCATTGAGTCAGCTTTCCAAAAGTGATTTAGAACATAATAGAAGGGAATTGAGAGCAGTTTAGTAATAACTATTCATAACCTTATTTAAGATTTGTTGTAACTTTTCCTGGTTTATTAGATTGGCATTGGATTTCCTAAGTGGATATTTGATATTATATCCACTAAAACAAGTTCATTCCAAATAATATTGTGTGAAACCTGTTTGAATCTTTTTTTTTTTTTCACGTTTATGGAAGTAGTTTAACATTCTGGATATAAAACCTATCTTAGATAGAAACAGAGGAAAGTATAGGATTTAAAGGATATACAGTATTTGGTAGGGCTGCACAAACTTCCAAGGAGTGTTGATTTCTTGAAAAAAGATGGAGCAAGGCATCTCTTTAAAGCTAATACAAAACTGATATATAGTATATTGAGAGACTCTGCAAAGTGGACCTCTTGCTTCTTCAGTAACTGGCTATCAGAATTTTTTGCCTTGTGTACCTGATTGGCCCTCAAGTTGTTTCTTGCAAAGCTGGGAAGACTCCAACTTACCCAAGAGCTGAAGAATGTTATGAAAAAGCTGCAACATTCTTTTTTTTTTTACAACTTTTTCTTAGAATCCTTCATCTTTCGCAAAAGCAAATGAGATTTCTTTTCAAGCACAGCATGTATACAGACATTTCTTTTTATCATTTGTAAATAATGGGCATGATAAGAAGCAATATGGAGTTTTGGGGAACAAAACAAAGCAAATCTAAGCTTCACACAGGCTTAATAATAATCTAGATTAGATTTTAATATTTAACTGTCATTCAGCAAAGAGCCTCTTTCTTCCCTGCTGATGTCATGCTAAGTGATGAGATGGATGGATCCCGTGCTAAGTGATAGTATGCTAAATCACTTGATCATGAAATAAGTACCACTGACTGAATTTGTGCAGCATATAGTAATCCATAAATCATGGTTTATAAATCCCAATGGTTTGTTTTGGGGTTCACATATCTGAACCCACCAACTGCTGGTATGACTTAGTATAATGTATGCAAACACATTGAAAGCATTCCAAACTATAATCCAATTAACAGTAGAAAAGTAGAGCTATTTAACTCTTTTACTTGGTACTAATTTGGCTGTTTAAAATTGTCCTCTCTGAATGCTTTGCTCTTAATCATCATGCATGCCATACGTATGTTTGTGTAGAAAACCATCAAATAAAATTTCAGATGGGCAAACCATCTCACTGAAAGGTTTAAATACTTCATCTTTGATTTATAAACTGAATGAATTCCTGTTTGTTGTTGCCAAGTAAGTGATAGAAAGTTTGGAAAAGACAGGTCATATAAAGTTGATTCCAACCATGTTCACATCGGTTTCTTAAAGCCCATCCCTGAGCACCCAATTTTCACAATTGTTTTGGGGTCCTGGTCTCCTACAAACCCAATATTTATGTTGGCCAAAAAGCCCAAACTTTGTTTTGTATCAAACTTCTATTGCTAATTGTTTCGCAAAACTTAACAAGTATTGCATTATTGTAAGAGTGGTTTGAAGTTTAAAGGAAACTTTTCTAAGGAGACATTGCTAGAAACATACAAAATCTTGTTGACTTTATGATTTCCCTTCCAATATGTTGATCAAGTCAACAAATAAAACACCATCCTCTTGATAAACAAGAGAAATAATACTATGAGATGGCAATAAAATAATCAACAGAAATATACAACTATCAATGTTCACTATACAATAGAATATAATTACCCACCAGATCAATGGGCATTCCATTCTTTATGCTACTTTACTATAGATTTATGAGGTTTGAACTTTACAAAATCTAGAAGATACCAGCTTGGAGGAATAGAAGAGAATGCATTTAAAATTTGGGATTTTTAGAACATTCTCCCATATGTTGACAAGTAAGATGGTGTTTTTCTGGACAAGACTGAGTAAAAGGAAAACATTTTTTGTTTGGTATACTCTGCAACTCAGTATACTATACCTTTTTTCACTCTAGGATGGTTTCTAAGCTAATGGAGGAATTTTGGGGGAGAAATCCTTCCATCAGCTGTCTTCTCAAACATAGATTCCAAAAGGGCCTTCTTTGTTATTTCAAATGGCCTCTGATGATAGAAGAAGGTTTTCTGAATTTTGAGTAGGGATTTTAAAACAGTATCTCTTTTATGGCTCCCAGGACCCTCTCATAACTGCAAAATTGAAGCCCCTAAGTTTGCTCCTTAAAATCCTTGATTCTATATTTTTGGTCTCACTTTCATAAAGAACTTTTTGCATTCTTTCCAAAAACCATAAGTGTTGGCCCTAGTAGTTTTTCCTGCGCATGGATTTCAGTCTGAAAAATAAGTTCCTGAAATTTTAAGACTCCTTGAATCAAAGTGACCCATATATCAGCACAGATGTTGCTATATTATTTGCTGTTATTGTAACATGCAAATTGTAGCATGCACATTTGCTAACTAGAGTATTCAAAACCTTTGCTAGACCAATACATGAATACAGCTCATCTGTCTGGAATCTGCACTATATATCGGGCATCAATACAATTGAGCGAGTCCAGAAATATTTCATGAGAAGAGTCCTCCACTCCTCTGCTTGCAACAGAATACTCTATATCACCAGGCTTGAAATTTTGGGCTTGGACAACCTTGAACTACACCACTATGGATTTTTGTGTACTTAAGCATAGTACACAATATTATCTGCTACAATGTCCTACCAGTCAATGACTACTTCAGCTTCAATTGCAACAATACAAGACACACAAGAGATACAAACTCAATTTTAACCACTTCAAACTTGATTGCAGAAAGTATGACTTCAGCAACAGAGTGGTCAATGCCTGGAATGCACTACCTGTTGTTACAGCCTCTAACCCCCACTCCTTTAACCTTAAACTATTCACTACTGACCTCAACCCATTCCTAAGACACTGTAGGTGTCTTCCGTCCCTGTCCTATTGTCCCCATTTATTTGTACCTATTTCCTGTATTCTTACTCATGTTTATACTTATACCTATTATCTTGTAAGTGATTGACAAATCAAAATAAATAAATAAAATAAAATAAATAAAATCCCACAATATTTAACTGCTTTGTGAATGATTAAAATTCTAGTCACAGTTCTTTTATATTCTTGTAGAATTCTTTAAAGTAATCATTCTTCTTAGTTATTTCTTTTCTGAGCTGAAGTTGTAGCCGCTAACATTCTCAGTTGTGTCACTTTCCTGTAATTGCCTACAGGCTAAAGAAATCATAACCATAAAATCAAAAAATTTTTTAGCCTTAGTGACAACTCTTTTGATTCCATGATTGGAAATGACAAAATGAACAGCAGCAGTAACCAAGCCTGCTGTTTTCTGGCAGGGTAGATCTATCTATAGACTCTTTTCTTCTCTTCAGAAACAAATTGGAGGAGAATGCCCTCTTTCCATCAATGCCTGCAAAGCAGATACAGATTTGTGAAATACTAAAACTCAGCTTTTCTTGGCAGAGTTTTTCAAATGCTTTGTGCTTTTGACGTGCAATATAAAATTCCCAGTTCATTCAGCAGCAGTGCTGTTTCTGAATTGATAAAATAGAGAAGAGATTCTGTAAAATGTAAAATAAGTTGAAAACAACCCCCCTCCACTCCATGTATTTATCTAGAAATATTATATTTTTGATAAATAATTTGGAGTCTTATAGAATACTTTATCAACAATTCCATGTTTTAACAATTCTTAAACTAATTTAATTGGATGTCAAGAGACTGGGTGATAATTTAGAATAATTTTTAAGATGGACTACTTAACAAGCAAGTAAGAAAATATGTTACTTAGTTTTATTTTATTTATCCATGGATAGTGTTTAGCAGAGAGAAGCTGGTTAAACTGCTGGATATTTCAAAGATAGAAAAGTATTAATATGCTAGTCTTTAGGCTGGCCTTGTAAGCTCAGGTGAAGCAGATAACTCTTTTGTCTTGCCTTTACTGTCTTTCTGTAAATCCATAATCTTTCTTAAAGTTGCCATAGGTTATTCAGTGGATATGGCTATGCATCATTAGTTTGTCTTATGTCTTTACTCTTATTGGAATTGACTTTTGCCATCTGTGCCTAATAAACCACAGCCACTAAAAATAGCTTTGTAATGTACAAATGGGTAGTAGCAGCAGAGTACGGGGAGTAGTTTGTATGAAACATATTAGAACTCCAAATGTAATATGGCTTCAATACTTATATTCCTAAGAATTATCTTTTTTATTTTCTGTTTTAAATTTAATATATGAATTGAAAGCATATTATTTATTCTTTGTATGCTTGATTAGTAATATTACAATTAGAAAGCTTGGTAATGGTGACTACAGAATGGGAAATGTAAGTTAAACAGATATTGAATTTAAAAAAGCAGATTAGTTAAAGTATGTACATCAAGTATTGTCATGAAAATAATTCAAGTTGCCAGAATTATGTTTTAGAGTTTAGAGTGATTTGCATGGAAATGGCCTTTTTCATGAATAAATGTTCTTGATAGGGCCCATGATATGTAAAAAAATATTGCACTAACTTCTACCTGCATTCAACACAGGGCTATGCATTCAACATTTTTGTAGTCCATGTTCACATTCATCTCGGGTTTTATGGTAAGCCAAGATCTTGATCCATGCAATAATAAAGCAGAATCGCTACAAAACAGAGGCTGCCAATTATGACTGACTGAGCGATTGGGCCTGTCATTCAAATAATGTTAAACTAAGCACTTTTTTCCAGTTAGCTTGCTGTGGAAGCACATATACAATTCAGAGGTTTTGACATTTAGACCTTCAAAAAGAAAAGAAAATTTGGAAGATATGAACATATAGAGTGAATATCTAGGGCTTTATCTAAACAATTCTGTTGCAGAGAATCCTTCAGAAAATGGATTCATTTTTTCAGTCAAGGTTCAAACCCAAGCATGTGGCTGGTGTTGAGTTTTATCAGCGTCTATATGTCAGTGTACTTCTCTTGGTCCTATTACAGGAAGTCCTGGACTTATAATATAGTTCATTTAGTGACCGTTCAAAGTTACAATGGCATGATCGTTTTTCACATTTATAACTTGCAGCATCTCATGGTCGCATGATCAAAATTCAGATGTTTGGCAACTGATTCATATTTATGACAGTTGCAGTTTCCACCTTTTCTGACCTTCTGACAAGCAAAGTCAAAAGAGAAACTAGTTTAGCTTAACAACCATATTGCTAACTTAACTGCAGTGATTCACTTAACAATTGTGGCAAAAAAGTTGTAAAATGGGGCAAAACTTACTTAACAACTGTCTCATTTAACAATGGAACATTTTGACTCCATGGTGGTTTTTAAGTTGAGGACTAAATAAATCGATCTATGGAACATTCTTATTCTACTTGATTCAAGTAAAATATCTCTGCATGGGAGAGAACATTTTCATCTTTGATCTAATTTTTGACTAAGCCATAGATCATGTACTATATTCATTTATTGATTTATAAATTGTTACATTTATAGGAAAGAATATTTTGAATCATGAAGTTGGAACCAGTTTGCATTTATGATGTTGGTGGGACACTAGAAATGCAGCTGATACAGTGTAACAATCTCTATTAATGAATGTAATTTTACCATTGCAGCAATAAGCCTTTAGGATGAACAGTTGCTTAATAGTTGGTATATTTTGCAGCTAAAATTAATGATCTTCATTATCCAGTAGCTAACATAATTTGGTTTCCTCATTGATTCTTAAATATGATGTATTTTGAAAATTAAAGAAACACACTAGGTTCTTTCAGCTTGCTAAGTAAAGGGGCCAGCTGTACTACTTTCCTATAAGAACAGAATAAATAATAGTAAAAAGAATTACAGTTTTGTCATCTAGAAAGAGATTGTATCTTGCATCTTAGCTAAGGAAGCCATGTTGTATGATAAATTGATCTGTGGAACATTCTTATTCTGCTTGATTCAAAGAATATTAGGGAAATCATTGTACAATAGACATGTTTTGGAAGATGGACAGCAGTGGTGGTATGCTCCTGATTCGGACTGGTTAGCCTCCCACAATCAGCTAAGAGGAGAAAGAAGAGAAAAGCACAGGATCGGCCCTCCCACATGCCCAGAGGTGGGATTCTACAGGTTCGCACTTATTCGCTAGAACCAGTTATTAACGTTCTAAGCAGTTTGGAGAACTGGTTGTTAGAAGAAATTACAGGCCTAATCCTGTAAGGAAGTCAGTAAGGAAACATTCTGGTGTTGCTTACAGAAGCTCCGTTAACCCTTATATTCTTGGCACGACTAGACTTCCTGTCTCAGGAACTTCTCTGGAGTTTTTTTCCCCTCCTTTGCTGGTACTTTGTTGTGTGGAGTGGCCATTCAAAGTTACAATGGCACTGAAAAAAGTGACTTATGACCATTTTTCACACTTACGACTGTTGCAGCACGCACCCCCACAGTCATGAGAGGCCAGGCGAGGAGATGCGTGCCTTAATGTGAGGGATGTTGAGTTGGCCACGCCCAGCCAGTCACATGACCACCAAGCAACACCCACCAACTAAACCACGCCCACAGAACTGGTTGTTAAAAAAATTGAATCACACCCCTGCACATTTCTCTGCAGTTTTCTCTCTTTATCCCCTCAGATGATTGGCACTGCAGGCCTCAGTGGGTGTGAGGAAAGCTGCGCATGCGTATTAGGTGTACACGTGTTAGGTGTGCACATGCAAATGCAATCACCGAACCTGTAGTGGAACAGGTAGGATTCCACTACTGATGGACAGTATATGTGTTAAAGAAAAATCAAATTCTTAATACTTTTCATCTTATGCTTAATTGTGATGAAAAATAAATGTAATCAACATACTGTACATATGAATTATAATTTATTCTCTACCAAGTTTTCTTAAACTACTTGTTTGAGAGGCATAGCCAGCTAAAGATTGGCTTCAGCCCAACATTTTCTTTTGCCCTTACTCTTGCTGTACAGAAGCATCTTGGAATAGATTTATCTGTTGAATATGTACTGCTCTGCTATTAGTTGAATGACTATGGCTTCATGATTTTACTGAAGACATGTTTTAGAGAGGTACTGTACAATCTTCAAAAAAATAGCTTTATATAGCATGTTTAAAAAAAAACAATTAAACTTGGCGGACCTGGATCATGTTTGGCTGAAAATTTTGAATCTACGTTGATACTGAATATAGAAAATAGAATAAAGTTGGAAGGGACTTTGAAGGTCTTCTAGTCCAATCCCCTGCTTGAACAGGAGACCTTGTATCATTTCAGATAAACGGTTGTCCAGTCCCTCCTGAAAGCCTCTAGTAATGGAGCACCCCACAACTTCTGAAGGCAAGTTATTCCATTTGTTGATTAGTAAATTTCTCCTTATTTCTAGATTGCTTCTTTCCTTGGTTAGTTTTCAGTCATTGTTGGTGCTGTGTAAAATAGTGTGACTCTCATCTTTGTAGGAGCCCTTCACATATTGGAACACGACTATCATCTCCCTTATTTCTTCTTTTCATTAGATTAGACATACCCAATTCCTGTAACCATTCTTTGTATGTTTTATCTCCAGTCCCCTGATCATTCCGGTTGCTCTGACTCTTTTTAGAATCTCAACATCTTTTTTGACCAGAACTGAGCACAGTATTCCAAGTGTGGTCTTACTAAGGCTTTGTAAAGTGGTACTAGAATATTGTTTAGCATTGTTCTTTTTCTCCTAATCTCTAATCTAATCTCTAATTGATTGTTGTATTCCTTTTGTGTCCTTCCTCTTGCATCTCATGTACCATAAAAATCACAAAAATGATACTCTTACTGAGCTGACAAAAATGAAAAAAAGCATTGGGGTTTGTAAAGCAGCTGTTATAGAGTTAAGGGGCAGGGCAAAGTTGGATGGTTCAAGGAAAAGTTGGTAGTATAGCCTTCACCTGTTAGTAAGTATTCTGCACTTAATTTGACACAGCTTTGACAAAACAACATCCATGAAGAAATTTATCATATGATTTTCTTTTTTTACATGCTTGCCTAAAATTTCATAATTGTGAATAAAGCTGAATCCTCATTCTGCCATTGTTACTAATGAAGTGATCTGTTATTTTAAGAAGATTAATTGTAACGACGGTATTCTTGATTGTAGAGTAGGCTTTTATATAAAACAAAGGAACATCCAGTAAATTCTCAGGCTTTGGGAACAGAATTACAATGGTAACTTGAGTGCTTTTTCCAAGAAGAGTGCAGCAATTGGGTTTTTCTAGTGAAATTTGAAACAATACAGCTTTGTAAAGCTGCCTGTTAGTTCTCCTTTTATGGGTTATAGTAGGAATTATAAACAAACAATAAAGTACAAGACAACCACCTTACTTAAAACACTTTTTTGTAATTCACTGAAGTAGTGATTCAGAGAACCTGTTCATACACTGAACTGTCAAATTATAATATACTAGTTTGCTTAATTTTTGACAAATCTAGCCATTGGAATACATCAGACACATTTATGGTTTACTTCAGTACATTGTATGAAATCAGCCAATACTGGATTATATAATAAACCAGAAAACAAATAGCAACACAAGTTATATGAATCCAGTCAGTATTAAATCTTGAATTCCAGGAGAGATGGTGATTTGGTTCCCCAAGATGGCTGCTGACCAGTAGGAAAAATTTTCTATCCTGCTGACAGTCTGCTGATTTTGCTACTATGGACTCATGAGAAAGGAAGAATCTTAAAGATTGCAGTTTCCTGTGGGAGCAGCTAGAATGTCACTGGTCTTTTAGTCATTTTTTCATCTCAGAAGACCATTCTTGTAAGCAACCCTGGTTTTTAACTTCATTTTTTAAAATCTTTGTTTGCTTTGGGTTTTTTTTTTAATCTTTGAAAGTTAACTGGCTAGTTGAATACTGATTTATTTCTACCTCTTGCTGGATCATATCTGTTCTTTTTGCCTTTTTCCTTCGATTTATTTGGCTGTTTTCATTAACTCCTGCTTTTCTGTAAGGAAAATCACGGCGTGTTCCTTGATAGTGAAAGTGCTTTTATTTTATTTTCATTTTCATTGAACATTCACTACAGGGATTTTGTATTTTATCAATTTATAAAAAGTTTGGAGCTTATTTTTTTCAATCTTCCTTTTAATTTTGTATTGAAGTATTTAAAACATACTGTATATTCCCTGTTTCTCTATTTTCTTCTTTTGCTCTCTTTATCTACTACATAGAACAACATATCAGATTAGAGGCAAGGGAATGAGGCTGACTCTCAAAAAAGACAATGTTTGGTAACATGTAATTCCTAGCTGAAAACTTTTTTTAAAAAAGGTTTGATGAATTGATAAAGGCTGTGGAAAATATTCACGGGCAAGTAACTATAAATTAATCCCACAAAAGGAATGTGATTTGATGGACCTTACCGACTTAAAACTGAGTCGATTCCATATGCCTTCCTGAACTTCAAGCCTGCATTCCTATATAACAGCAGAAATCTGACTTAGTGGATAAGTGATAAATTGGCCTTCTTTAGGTAGATTTAAGGAGATTGTGGAATGGATTTATCACATTTAACTGGGAAACAATTTGATCTGGACTTTTTAATGTCTTGGTTTTTTTTTTTTTTTTTTTTGTGGTTTTTCTTTGTTTCTTTAAAAATTTTGTTTTGGTGATTTGTATTTCAACGTTTTTGAAAAAAAATAAAGATAGATTTAAAAAAAAAGTAAAGGGAGAGATTGTATAGAAGCGCTACATTTCTATATTTGCTAAGAAAAATGTTGATATGTCTCTTAAGACATTACCTTACCACCTCAATCTTTTGGGAATAGAATTAGTTGTTTTGCTTGCTGTCACTGTCATATAAATAAAAAAATTTTAAAAAGCTATTTTTATTCTGAGAAATAAAAAAATGTAAAGGTAATAATGCAAGATATTTTAATTTTTTTAAATGTAATTTTGTCCATCATTGTTAAAAGCCACTATTTCAAAACCTCTAATGCCAAGAATATAAAAGAAGAGAAATTCTAGCATTTAATCTTCATATTTTCTTTTTTTAAGAATGGCTGTTGATAGATAGGAGGTTTCAAATGGGGAAAGTATGAAAGATGTCATTACCTGTTCTATGAACATGACAACCAATTTGGTTTAGTAATTATCAGGAGCCTGTGAGTTCTAGTCCTGCGCTCGATACAAGGCCTGCTGGGTGGCTTTAAGCTAGTCACTCTCATTCCTAGGAAGCAGGCAATCACCAACCACTTAGGAAAAAATCTTACCCAGGGACTGGTTCAGGAAATCACCAGCAGTCAAAAACTTATCTGAAGGCACAAAACAAAACAAACAAACTAGGCATCAGTACCTAGTAACAGTCACAGGCTCCCATTTTCTGATTTAACTCTGGAACATCTAAAATGGCCCAGAAACTTTCTTCCTAGGATATTCCTATAAGTGCAGGGTCTGCTTTTTGGATCATTGAATACCATTTTGCACGGTCAGCTGCATCTCCAGGGCGCAGGCCCGTGGCTTGCATAACTTGTTGATGGTGACTTGCCACCTCTGATTTGGGTACCTGCAAGGTCACTGGCCATTGGTAGTCAGTCTTGGCAGCGGTGGAAGGTGCTGCTTTCATCTATGAGAAGAGAAATACATGTGTGATGACCCAGAGTGTAACACAAATGTAACAAAATCCAAAATGTAAATAAATGTCCTTTAATGCCTCCAATTTGGCCCCACTGTTCAATAATACTTAGTTGGAGATAAAACTTACTCAAAAATAGTCTTCAAAAGAAAGCAATACAGTCTGAATTTCATGAGCAGGTAGAGGTGAAATAAAAAAACCCGAACAAACTACAGTGACAAAATTTCCACAATGGAACAAGAGAAGTATTTACCAAATTCAAGGAGATAACAAGGCACAGTCTGTTGGAAGGACGCCAACCAAGGTAACTTCAGACCAAAATAAAACACGCTTTGTTTCCAGCGTTTGCCAGTACACAGATCCAAACTCTTATTCAGTTGTCACACCTGCATCCCATGAAGAGGTTTAAGGCCCTCTCCTCCCGAGTAGACTACATTTTCCCCTAATCCTCTCCTCCCTGCGTGCCTTAGGATGGAGAGGGGATGGGCCTTGGTCCTCCTCTGACTGCTCAGCCAGCCTCTGCCCTTCCCCAGCCTCCTCCACAACCTCTGGAGCCACACTCCCACTCCCTGTCAGCTGTTCCTCTGAGTCAGTCTCCACCAGGGGCATGAAACTTGTGTGATGACAGCTATTCAATTGGCCCAGAAATCAACAGCCTAAGTTTCTTAGTATCACACAAGGTTTAAGGAATGCTTTTACTATGTGTTTGCAATGGCTTCTGAATTTTCCTTCCAGACCATCTCTCTGGCTTTCCCCACATAGGAAACAAATACTAGAAGAACGTATGTTGACGTATTTTAATTTACCCATATAGAAATCTCTCCTGGAATGATATCGCTGTGAACAAAAGTTAAAAAAAGATTGTTACTCAGATTCTGTACAAAATGGTTAATGTTTACCACAGAGGATTGTTGATTTTTTTTTTAGTTGCATTACACAACCTAGAGCAGGTTATCTGAGGGACCATATTTTCCCAGATGTTTATACCTGTCCAGTGCCATCTGGCAAGATGGGCATTCTTCAGGTTTAATAGGCCGGAAACACTGCCTGGAAGACAGGAGGTGTGTTACTCTCTACTGCCTGCCTACAAAACATCTTCCCTCCAACTCTACTAACTTTTTGCAAGGCACAAGACTTGGTTCTTGGCCCAAAAGTTATGAAGAGTCCTATTTCTGGATTGGGTTAACAACCAGCAATAATTGATACCTTCCTGGGCTGTGTATTTTGAGGAGAATTTGTTTGAGTATTTGTTTTCTTAACTACCGGATCACTTTCTGGGTTAGCCAGCCATGTAAATTAAATAATGGATGAATAAATAAATAATTTTGCATTTAAAACTATTTCTGTATGGAAAAGCGGATCCAATTATAACATGAAGAACAAAAGCCTGTAAAGAAGTTGGGATGATATTTAAATATAGTTTCTTCAACTAAATAGGAAAACATTTATAAATATTTTCTTTAAATACTAAGATATATAATAGGATAAAACAGATCCTTTATAGTTGTTTTATGGTAAATAATAAATTTAAGTTTTATAAATTAATTTTGGGAAACTTTATTTTAATTACAATTACAGGGGTAGGAATTAAGTAGTTTCATTTTTGTTTTTATTTACCGCATATACTCGAGTATAAGCCGAGTTTTTCAGCCCATTTTTTGTGCTGAAAAACCCGCCCTCAGCTTATACTCGAGTCAGCCGCTACGGCACCATGCCTGGCCTGCGCTGGTGTGGCTGCAACCGATCGCGCCTCCAGGGCAGCATTGCTGCCGTGGCTGTCTACCCGCTGAGGGCCACACAGGTGACCCCAAGCGGCCTCTCCTTCCCCATTAACGGGCCCCCGGGGGCCCCGTGAGCTCCTGCGTTGCGCGCTTCCAGCTTTGCCAACAAACTGCCAGGCTCAGGCAGCCTCCTCCGCCCCCTACCCTAGCAGCGAAGAGCTGCTCCGGGGGCTCCCGCCACGGCGCAGCCAGGCACTTTGTCTCGCTGCCCCCGGAGCAGCTCTTTGCTGCTAGGGTAGGGGGCGGAGGAGGCTGCCTGAACCTGGCGGTTTGTTGGCGAAGCTGGAAGCGCGCCCATTAATGGGGAAGGAGAGCCCGCAGCTCCGAAAGTCTTTTCACCATTGGGGACTGAACAGGAGAGCCGCAAACGCCGTGCTCTCCAGGAAAGGGTAGCCCTCTTCCTCTCGGCGGCTCCCGCCACGGCGCAGCCAAACACTTTGTCTCGCTGCTCCCGGAGCAGCTCTTCGCTGCTAGGGTAGGGGGCGGAGGAGGCTGCCTGAGCCTGGCAACCCCAAGCGGCCTCTCCTTCCCCATTAACGGGCGTCCGGGCCCCCCGCGAACTCCTGCATTGCGCGCTTCCAGCTTCGCCAACAAACCGCCAGGCTCAGGCAGCCTCCTCCACCCCCTACCCTAGCAGCGAAGAGCTGCTCTGGGGGCAGCGAGACAAAGTGCCTGGCTGCACCGTGGCGGGAGCCCCCGGAGCAGCTCTTTGCTGCTAGGGTAGGGGGCAGAGGAGGCTGCCTGAGCCTGGCGACCCCAAGCAGCCTCTCCTTCCCCATTAACGGGTGCCCGGGGCCCCCGCGAGCTCCTGCGTTGCGCGCTTCCAGCTTCGCCAACAAACCGCCAGGCTCAGCCAGCCTCCTCTGCCCCCTACCCTAGCAGCGAAGAGCTGCTCCGGGGGCTCCCGCCACGGCGCAGCCAGGCACTTTGTCTCGCTGCCCCTAGAGCAGCTCTTCGCTGCTAGGGTAGGGGGTGGAGGAGGCTACCTGAGCCTGGCGGTTTGTTGGCAAAGCTGGAAGCGCGCCCATTAATGGGGAAGGAGAGCCCACAGCTCCGAAAGTCTTTTCACCATTGGGGACTGAACAGGAGAGCTGCAAATGCCGCGATCCCCAGGAAAGGGCGGCCCTCTTCCTCTCGGCGGCTCCTGCCACGGCACAGCCAAGCACTTTGTCTCGCTGCCCCTGGAGCAGCTCTTTGCTGCTTGGGTAGGGGGTGGAGGAGGCTGCCGGAGCCTGGCGGTTTGTTGGCGAAGTTGGAAGCGTGCAACGCAGGAGCTCGCGGGGGCCCTGGGCGCCCGTTAATGGGGAAGGAGAGGCCGCTTGGGGTCGCCAGGCTCAGGCAGCCTCCTCCGCCCCCTACCCTAGCAGTGAAGAGCTGCTCCGGGGGCAGCGAGACAAAGTGCCTGGCTGCGCTGTGGCAGGAGCCGCCGAGAGGAAGAGGGCCCCCCTTTCCTGGGGATCGTGGCGTTTGTGGCTCTCCTGTTCAGTCCCCAACAGTGAAAAGACTTTCGGAGCTGCGGGCTCTCCTTCCCCATTAACGGGCGCGCTTCCAGCTTCGCCAACTAATGGAGCTGCAAATCTGGTAATCGCTTGCAGAGCCTCAGCACGAACCCCCTTTCCCTGCACTCCCCTCCCTGCACTCCTCTGGCAGCAGCAGGCGGAGAAAGCCCCGTTTCCCCCTGGCTTTGATGGCACGCGTGAGTTGGCTTCCCACTCTTTTTTTAACTCTCCTCCTCCTCCTCCTCTCCTCTCCCCTTGTTGTCTGGTCTTCCCTAAGGAAACTCGAGGGCTCACACTTCCAGGTGTTTCTCCCTGTCTTTCTCCCTGTCAATGATCTTTTCTTCCCTTCCCTTCTCTCAGCCCCATCCTCCTTCACCTTTGTCACCACAATCCTGAACAGATGAAGTTTGTACTTCTCAAGAAAGGTTGGATGTTCCTTTTGAGGAGGGAACCCAGTGTGACATCTGTATGTTGACCTACTACTGAGCCATGGCATGTGTGCACATGCAATGGAGGCATGAGGGAGAGCTGTAAAAGAGATGGTGGCTCTCCAAAACAGGATGTACATGCAGCACATACACATGCTTTTTTCTTGCAAGGGAGAGAGTGACTCCTGCCTCCCACTGTCATCATCATCATCTTTTGGGTTAGTGAATCAATTAAACCTTTCATGATAGTGAGATTGTTTCCCAAATTTCCCTTAAATCAGGGAAGAAATCAGAAACAAACCTTTGGCCTGAGAATAAGCCTGTTCCTATGATGCCATTTTTGTTCACTGCAGTGTGAAAAGTGTGAAAAAACACACTTCTTTTTCTTCATCTTCTTGTTCCCTATTTACTGGTCTCTTTCAAAGAGAAAATTGTGAACATCAAACTTATTCTCAACTGTCCTAATGAAAGTTTTAATTAGACAATAATTCCCTCCCGCGGCATTATTATGGATTATTTGAGAAACACTTTGCCATGGAAAAATGTTAAGAATGTGAACATGTTTGATTTTAAATGTAATGCCAGTTAAGATCTAAAGTTTCCTAAGAGGACTTTCATCTGTCAGGCACTTCATCTGTCATGCACTAAAAAATTAGTTTATGGAAAGCGAAATGGTGTGCATGTGTATGTGAAACTAACCCCATTTACATTTTAAAGTACTCTAGCCTGAATGAATATCCACTTTTGTCCATAAATAATATGAGTGCATGCGTACTGTTCAAAAGTTTTCAAAGTTTATTTTTTTATCCTGTTAGAAAGTTATTGTTGATACCATATTGGTTTTGTTGGCTCTTTTCCACTTACAGAGCTAGTTTACTGTTTTTCTTTGAAATAAATATTCAAAAACATTTAACCTACTGATGCCTCAATTAATGTAATTTTATTGGTATCTATTTTTATTTTTGAAATTTACCAGTAGCTGCTGCATTTCCCACCCTCGACTTATACTCGAGTCAATAAGTTTTCCCAGTTTTTTGTGGTAAAATTGGGTGCCTCGGCTTATATTCGGGTCGACTTATACTCGAGTATATACAGTAACTATGTTATTATGTTTGTCTTACTTCCCTCAGGGAGGAAGGTTTCAAAGTATTAACACAATATAAACACAATTTTTCATTCTTTCAGTCTGCAATTGAATGTTAGAAGAAAATGTTTTTCTGACTTCTCCTTTTTTCTTAGCTTAAATAAATGATAGAAAAAGATTGAAAAATAGCTATTGCTATTATTTTCCATTGTCCCAGTTTATACTTTATCACACCTAAGTTCAAATTAGCACTTGAATAAGAAACAACTAGAAAAATCTCAGGATTGTACTATAGAATAAGAAATTGAAAATAACATTGCTAACCAAAGTAGTGGCAGATCATTTCTGTAATCTTGCCAAGAAAATTCTGTATGTAGTCACCAGGATTTAAAATTAGGTTGGCCTGATGTCAACTTTTTACCTGCCATCCTTGTAGAATATGATATACCGTATATACTCGAGTATAAGTCGACCCGAATATAAGCCGAGGCACCTAATTTAACCACAAAAAACTGGGAAAACTTATTGACTCAAGTATAAGTCGAGGGTGGGAAATGTAGCAGCTACTGCTAAATTTCAAAAATAAAAATAGATGCCAATAAAAACTTTCACTAGGACAGTTGAGAATAAGTTTGATGTTCACAATTTCCTCTTTGAAAGAGACCAGTAAATAGGGAACAAGAAGATGAAGAAAAAGAAGTGTGTTTTTTCACTTTTCACACTGAAGTGAACAAAAATGACATCATAGGAACAAGCTTATTCTCAGCCCAAAGGTTTGTTTCTGATTTCTTCCCTGATTTAAGGGAAATTTGGGAAACAATCTCACTATCATGAAAGGTTTGATTGATTCACGAACCCAAAAGATGATGATGATGACAGTGGTAGGCAGGAGTCACTCTCTCCCTTGCAAGAAAAAACCAAGAGCCTTTCTTATGATACCTCTCTCTCTCTCTCTCCCCCTCCTCCCCCTCCTCCCGAGTGGACTGAAAGCAGCTGGAGCTGAGGAAATGAAACTGAGTGGAGCGACCTCCACTTGCGTTGCTTTCTCAGCCTAGAGCTCAGGAAAGCCTCCCCCTCCTCCCCCTCCTCCCGAGTGGACTGAAAGCAGCTGGAGCTGAGGAAATGAAACTGAGTGGAGCGACCTCCGCTCACGTTGCTTTTTCAGCCTAGAGCTCAGAAAAGCCTCCCCCCCTCCTCCCCCTCCTCCCGAGTGGACTGAAAGCAGCTGGAGCTGAGGAAATGAAACTGAGTGGAGCGACCTCGGCTCGCGTTGCTTTTTCAGCCTAGAGCTCAGAAAAGCCTCCCCCTCCCATGCTTAAAAGTTGCAAAGGAAACACGGAAGCAGGGAAGCGGCTGCCCAGCTTCGGAGGTCCACACCATTTTTTTTTCAGAAGGGAATCTGACTCGAGTATAAGCCGAGGGGGGTTTTTTCAGCACAAAAAATGTGCTGAAAAACTCGGCTTATACTCGAGTATATACGGTACTTGATTTTTAAGTACACAGGGAGATTTAATAAACTGAATGAAAACACATCTTAGTGACAGATGCAGGCAACCAGAATCATTCCTGAATAGGCCCAAGTTTTATTTTATTGTTGATCACCTATATTACAAGAACCTTGCCAGACTCTGCTTTCCCTTGGGAAGTGGCAGATATAGACAAAAGGGTTTGACCTCATATGTTTGCTCCTCTGAACAAACTGTAAACTGGAATGTCTCTTTAGTCACTCCTAAAGGCTTCATTTGATGGTTCCACTATAATAATATATCAATTTTTTTGCCTTTGTTTGAGCTCTTTCAATTGATTTGGAATCATAATTTGAAACTATTTCAGTAATACAGTAAGAAACAAACATAAGTTTCTAATACTTTGCTACTTGTGAAAACAAGGTCAGAAAAATAGAATATCGTGCAATGCAATTTTAAACTGCAATAATATTTATTTAAAAGATAGTCTCCCTCTATATGATCTTGATTCCTGATTGCTATACTTTATTAGCGTTTCTAATTTTTTCTCAGAATATCACTCTAATTACCTTTTGCTGTTTATTGCCTCCCAAAATAATTTTTGTAAGTCCTTAAATTCGTACATAAAACTTCTTTTGTTAAGGATTGAAAGAAACATACCTAGTGAATGCCATTAAACTTGATGTTCAAGAGCAGTAAAAATGGCCATTCTAAAGGTTATTCAGAAATGAGCTTGGCTGAGCTTTAAGGCCATGTAGTCTACATTGCAACTGTGACCTTAGTGGGAATTCCTTGACTCTCAGCTGCTTAACTTCTAGCTAACTTCAAAAACCATGGTTCCTACAGCCCACCCACAAGAACCACTTGCTCAAAGTACAGGTGGACAATCTCACCTTTCTCCAAAGATCTTGCTCCTGTTGGCTGCTGATCTCCATCATCCCTGCTCCTTCAGAGATGTCTAAGATCACCATGTCCTCTTTGGAAGCGTCAGATTCAAATGCAGGTTTTGAAAATAAGTATATACCTTGACTGAAATCAGAAGCTATAGGTAAAATTTTATCTGTAAAAAATCTTTTACAATTAAAAAAAAACCCCCAAGAAATTTGGATCTTCTGGAAAATGACAGAAAATGGAAGACTTTTTTCTCCTCTTTGGAGTGTACAGGGCTGAGCTATGGAAAAAAAGAAATCAATTTACAAAGCCGATTTCAATTGATTTCTGGTTATAGCCTACTTAAGTAAAGACATTCATTTGCTATTTTTATATATACACCTGCTCAGAAATGATAGTTTTCATGAAAACTTTTTCCCAAACTATAGCTATATTCCAAGTTACTGTATATTTGAATGCTGAAGAAAACCAGTGCCAAAAAGGAGATTCAATTATCTAAGCAAGATTGGGAGTAGATTATTTTTGCATGTGATTCCTTTTGTTACACAGGTATTACAGTTGCTTGGCTACCTAATACCTTTATACGTATTCTTTAGGGTATTAGACAGCTGAAGTCTTCAGATGGTAACCCAATGTTTATAAAATACAGGGAAACATTTACAAACTAAACTAAAATAACTTTGAGCAAATTAAATACTGTAACAGCATAAGATTAAATATAGTACTGTTATGATGTGTGATTGAAAGTTCATCTGTCTGCAAATAGGCTGCTTATATATTTGATAATCACAATTTGTAGACATATAAAGTTTTGTTATCTATACTTATTCTTAGAAATTGAATAAATTTTAAAAAACCCTTCCTTCCTTCCTTCCTTCCTTCCTTCCTTCCTTCCTTCCTTCCTTCCTTCCTTCCTTCCTTCCTTCCTTCCTTCCTTCCTTCCTTCCTTCCTTCCCAAATACTAAGAAGAAACTTCTGTGCTTGAATAAAAAATTAACACTTCTGAAGGATTTTTTTTATATTTAACAAGAAAATAAAAGTGATGTAGACAATTCATTGGTGTAGATGTGTCAATAGCAAGAGACTGATGTAACTGACTACTAGATATTTTACTTTCATAACAAAGTAATATTGAGTTGAATCTTAGTGCCAATTATTTATATTAGCTCTTTGTTGTTGTTTTGCTACTTTCTCCTCCATACTGCATCGAGAGCCCAGGATGGGGTTGACTCCTTCCTATGACATCTTAGCTGAGTCTGTACTAAGATATAAAAGCCAGCCCCCAGAAGAGACTCCAGCTTTTGACTCATCTCCTTTCAGTCAGTAGCTGTGTCTCTGAAAGCCTTCTGTTAGATAGCAATCACCAGCGATCTTCAGTACTTTTTTCCTCTCTTCAAGCAGCTCCCAGGGCAGCTGCTCTTTCAGGGAAGCCCTGCAACGTTGGGAGCAGCGTCACAGAGGTCGGTGCAGGCAAGCTGGGCAGCGTCTGCAGACCTCCCCCATGCCTGCAGTTTGGAGAGATTGTAAACACGATTGGCAAACTGATAAGAGCTCAAGCCAGCTGATCGTGTAGCTGGTTGCTGTGTTTTTCCCTTGCTGACTTCGCTCAGGGCTCTGTATAGCCTGTATAGCCTAAGGAGAAATTCTTCGATCTCTATGTTTCCCATAGTCAGTGGCCATCTTGGATTGAAGCCTTCCACCACGAAGTTGAGCGGCCATTTTGTAAGCCCGGGGGCCAATTTATACCCTAAGGGGCTTAATACAAAAAAATTACAAACAGTTTCTTTCCATCGTAAGAGCCTTTATTCTTCAAATGGAGCAAGATAAGGGTCTAGCAGAGTTTTTCTCCCCAGTGGAACAGTCTCTTAAACCCAATAAGAGAAAAAGTCATCGGCAACACACCCAATCAGTCCAGAGGGAGGTGGATGCTAAAATGAGAGCTAAGGCTCTAGACCCTAAGAAGGCAACTCAGGCTGAGTTGAGGGCAGAAAAGCGCAGACATGCAGCCCTAGAGAGGCAGTTCAACAGAACTATTCAACAGAAGGGAGTGCAACTACAGCATGTTTCAGGTGATACTCGTGGGCTCCAACCAAGCCCTCCCAGGGGAGGAGAAGTTATCTATGAGCCTTTCCATCCTCCATCCTGGTCTCCTGAGGCTCTTGCTGTACAGTTAGATCCTCAGGATTTAAGCAGATCTGGGCCTTATTTCCAACAGGCTTCCGTGCCTTATGCTACTTTCCCTCCCTCCAGGCCTCGAACCTCTCCTCAATCTAGGCCTGAAGCTACCTTCACTCCCACAGCAGTGGCCTTCTGCCTCTACCTTTGAACATAGACCAGGGGATATCCAAGATGTAGTCTCATCGGCCATTAGGCAGGAATTGGCTGAAGGCTTCAAGCAAATTCTTCAACCTCTGGAAAGGGTTCAGGCCCTTCTCCCTTCTCAATCTATAAGTTCTTTGCCTCATCACCCTGATTTACACAGGCTCAGGACCTCAGGGTCCATTCTTCTCTACCAGAATGGGAGGAGGTTGATGAGGAAGGAAGGCCTTCACCATCTGAACACAGTTACCCCTCTCATTCAGAGCGTGAAGAGGGCAAGACTTTTGACCAAAATCTTTCAGTAGAAGAAGACTCTCACCCAGAACAGACATCCTTTGCATTGGTCTTCAATCCTTCTCTCTTCAGGCCATTGCTCAGCAAGGCCTTGGTCACTGCCAAGCTGTCACCAGAGGAAGTGGCTCCCGAGCCACAAGGAAATCCCTCTAGCCAAGGGAATTCGCTCTTCTCCAAGCCTGTAGTGCATGCAGAAGTTTTGCCTTCTCCCATTTTGTTCCTGGACATGGACAAGGAACAGTGTGCTTCTCCTTCGGCAGGTCTTCGCCCATCTTCTCTAGAAAAGCGTTTCTACAATGTCAGCGCAGCTTTGGACAATGCCCTGGCAATGCCTTCTGTTGACATTCCGGTTCTGGCCTCGTTCTCATCTTCTGGCACTCCCACGGAGGCAGAATATATCCTGAAGCCGGATAATAAATGTTCCGAACAGACCCTCAAGCGCAATCACCAGGCTGCTGCTTGGGTTGTTCGGGCTTCAACAGCAGCATCCTTCTTCACCAGGGCATCCATATGGTGGCTGCACCAACTCCAGAATAGATTGCCTGTTTCTGACCTTCGGTCTCACCAAGACCTTAATAAGATTATTGCAGCGGCAGAATTCACTGTGGATGCTACTTTCAACTCCGCCAAATTTGCATCCTAGGCCATGGCATCCTCTGTAGCAGCAAGAATACTTTTATGGCTCCGAAATTGGCAGGCGGAGTCACGCCGAAAATGGAAGCTGGCTTCAGTTCCTTTCGCAGGCGATAAGCTTTTTGGTGATGCTCTGGAACCTTATCTCATCAAAACCAGAGATAAATGTAAAATTCTCTCTTCTTCTGGGAAGAAAGGACTATCGCCCTGCTCCTTATCGCCCTCCTGCCTTCCGAGCGGAGACCTCATCTCACTTCCCCCGCTCTCACAGGCCATACTCCCAACACCAAGACCAATGGGCGGAAACATCTGGCAGGCAACAACCTTCTGCTGGTAATCGGCCCTTTCAGGGAGGAGGGGGTCATTCCTTTCATCGCTCTAAGTAATCCGTCATTCTCCCTACCCCTAGCCTTCTTTGCCTCCAAATGGGAGGAGTCAGTGATGGATGCCTGGGTGCTCAGCACTATTAGGTCAGGGTTCCAATTGGACTTCCTAACCCCACCCCACAAATTTTTTTTGATCTGTCCTGTGTCTCGGGACACTTCCAGGAAAGCCCTCATGAATCAGGCCATTCAGCACCTTCTTGAAATCAAGGTTATTCAACCTGTTCCCCCGTCTCAATGGGGATGTGGACTTTACTCTCACCTTTTCATCGTTCCCAAAGCCTCAGGGGGATGGTGAGCCATCCTTGATCTAAAATTTCTCAACCAATTTGTAAAATTCAGGCTATTTAAAATGCAGACTCTGCATTCTGTTTTAAAGAGCGTTCGGGAAGGCGACCTCCTCTCTTCCATTGATCTTACTGAGGCTTACCTCCACATCCCAATTTGGTCTCATCATTGCCAGTTTCTCTGTTTCTGTTATCAGAATACCCATTACCAGTGTCGAGCACTTCCCTTCGGCCTTTCATCAGCTCCAAGGGTCTTCACAAAGGTTCTAGCAGCATTGTTGGCATCTCTGCATTCTATTCCAGTGAGGATCCAATGCTACTTGGACGACGTTTTGATTATTTCCTCTTCCATCCTTGCAGCCCATCGGAATCTGCAAATTACCCTGTCATATCTCCAGAGCCACGGATTTTCCATCAACACCAAAAAGAGCCAGCTCTCTCCTGCAACCAAATTGCAACACTTGGGAGCAGTCATCGATACCATGTCGTGCCAGGTTTTCCTGTCCCCAGCTCGTGGAAAGAGCCTTGCAGAGATCATCAACCAGATCCAGCAACATCAAATTGTCCCCCTGTCGCTGCTGTCCAAACTTCTGGGGAAGATGGTTTCCTATACTGGCATCGTCCCGTGGGCTCGGCTCCATTCCCGAGCCCTCCAATGCTTCCTGCTTCCCTACCAACAAGCAGGAACCGGCCACTCATCCATCAAGGTCCCACTCCTGCACAAATCTGGAGATCTCTCAATTGGTGGCATTCCCCATCTATCTGGAGGGGACTCCTATTCAGGGACCCAGACAGGCTAGTGATAAACCACTGATGCCAGCCTCCTGGGTTGGGGTTCCCATATGCAGGGTCAGATAGCTCAGGGCATTTGGTCCAGATAGGAACAGACCCTTCCCATAAATTGACTAGAGCTCAGAGCTATTTTTCTGGCTCTCAAGCATTTTAGGCAATCAGTGACTGGCTCTCATGTTCTAGTCCTTATGGACAACATGGCCACAAAGGCTCATGTCAACCGGCATGGGGGGACGAGGTTCAAAGCCCTCATGAAAGAGGCTGTATGGCTGGGGTTATGGGCAGATCTCGGTGGACCACATCTCTGGGGTCGACAACTCCCAGGCCGACTGGCTCAGCAGGAGCCTAGTTGACCAAGCAGAATGATCCATTCCTCCATCTCTATTCAGGGATCTTTCCCTCAGATATCGAAACACTGGAGGTGGATCTTTTCTTCACTCCTCAAAACACCCAAGTCACCAGATTCTTCACCAGGTTTCCTTGCCAGGGAGCGGAGGAGACCAATGCTCTTTGGTGCAGATGGCCCAAGGGTCTCCTCTATGCCTTTCCTCCACTTCCCATCATTCTGGCAATAATTCAGAAGATGTTGGAGAAACATGCGGAGCTCCTCCTCCTGGCACCCTATTGGCCAAGGAGGCCCTGCTTTGCAGACCTGGTCAACCTATTGGTAGCTTCTCCTTGGAGGATCCCTGCCCATCTAATCTCCTTTCATCAGGGGATTCTGCTCCACCCGGAACCCCAGTGGTTCAAGCTGACTGTGTGGCACTTGAGCGGCAGCAGCTAGAGAAGGCTGATCTTCCAGAAGGGGTCATCCTCACTATCCTGGCTTCTCACAAACCTTCTACAAGGTGCGTCTATGATGCCACCTGGAAGGCTTTTTCCCGATGGTGCCTCAGGGAGAGTCTTTCTCCTGCTTCAGCCCAGTTGGCAGAAGTTCTTAGCTTCCTTCAGCATGGGCTGGAGAAAGGTTTGGCCCCCAACACCTTACGCAGGCAGGTTGCAGCCCTCTCCTCAGTCCTTTCATGGGTTTGCTTCCTTCCTTATCCCATCACACTTCAGTCAGGAGGTTTTTGAAAGGGGCTTCCAACCTGTGCCCTCCAGTGGTTCACAGGTATCCTTCCTGGGATCTTCATTTGGTCCTTATACCACTACAAAGCCCCCCTTTGAACCCCTTAGAACAGTGTCTCTCCATTTCCTGATTCTGAAGGTAGTGTTCCTTGTTGCCATCACTTCTGCCAGGAGGGTTTCCGAGCTTGCTGCTCTTTCCATCAGACAGGACCTTTGTTCCTTTCATGATGATAGGGTTGTCCTCAGTCTGAACCCCTTATTTATTCCGAAGGTTATTCTTGTCATTCTGCAACAATATATTATATTGTAGGTACAGACACTGATGACCTTTTATCAACTAAAAATCTAGTATTGTGTTTTATTGCTAATACTTAAACTTCTGTTAAATAATATGGCTGAAGCATGATGTGTTTCATGCAAAATGGGAATATAGAGTAACAAGTATAAAAAGGTATTTTATACTATTTTGATAATTAATACAACTGAGTCAGCAGTAGCTTCATCATAAAGTTGAAATGTCCATTGCATCCTTTCTTTTTAAATATTATTTCATCTAGCTGAACATTGAGATGAACTTTACAGGGCTTAGGCAGGCAACATAAATTGGTTGCCACAGATACCCAATTATAACAAGACTACATATACAAACACTCTGTCTAAAATTGGTATTAGACATATTAATCACTGTACATGAAGCAAACATTCCAATATTGCAATTTTGTTCCCTCAGTTTTTATTTTTTAAAAAAATTCCAAAAATCCATATACAACTGTTATGCTTGAACAAGGCATAAAATGCTGCTGCTTGAAATGGAAAGAAATCACTCTTCCTCTGAATTGAGTCACAATTTTCAAAATCAAGAAAAATGCTTGGCATTTGAACTGGATAACATGTACCTGTTTTTTGCATTAAAATGAATTAAATTTTTCACCACATGCTATCACTCTGCTAAACAACTAATTCCTACAACATTGTCAAACTATTTAATAAGACTATTAATATTCTTCTTCTCATCTTTCCTATTATCTCCTTTCCTATTATCTATAACTTTGTTGCTTGCATCTTTATGATTTATATTGTTTTATTTAGTTTCCTAGTATGATTTATGTTGATTCTATCACTAAGTGTTGTATATTGTGATTAATGATGAATTAATTTTTATGATAACTATGATCATGATTTATCACTTACAGCTTTTATGTACAATGAGAGCTTATGAACCGAAGATAAATTCCTTGTGTGTCCAATCACAATTGGCCAATAAAGAATTCTGTTCTGTTCTGCTCTGTTCCGTTCCATTCCATTCCATTCCATTGGTGGAGATAAAGTAAATCCCCTAAAAAAGATGTCTAAGTGGATGCCTCAAACCCTAACCCAGCCAAACCTATCTAATTGTGTTTGTGTGTGTGTGTGTGTGTGTAGACAATGGGAAGGTGCACTGTTGAATATTTGAATTTCACCAGGAGTGAGTAGGAAATACAGCTGTTCAACTTAATTTCTCTGCTTCTTATTTGACAGAGGAATATTCTGGGTAAATGAACTGGAGTTACGCCATTTTGCATACAGCTAGTCCTTGGCTGATGACTGGTTGCTTAGCAACTGTTCAAAGTTATGAAGGACCCCAAAAAGTTACTTACAACCAAGATTCGAAGACCTCTGGTCACATGATCTCACTTTGGGTGTTTGGTAACTGACCTGAATTTAAGGCCATTTCTAGTCCCTTAGCCACACATTACCACAATTTATGACTTTTTTTTGGGCCAGAAACTGGTGTTTACTTTCAATTTCCAGGAAAAATGATCCATTGAGGACAGTGGGTTCATTTAATGATTGTGGCATTTGCTTTACGACCCCTGTAAACAGTGGTATGAAATTGGATTTTGTCACCTAATCCAGTTAATGACTGGCATGTTTGTAATTCCTCAATTACTGACATAAGTTAAGGACTACCTGTATTGTAACACTGTTCTGCATATTTTATATGACACTTTTGGATACTGATGCTGTTTGTTGCCAACATTTTTATGTAATTATGTTACTCATTTGGAACAGTTAGGAACGGGGGTGAATTTGACAAGAATTCTGATGTTTTCCGTCTCCAACGCAAGTGGCAGGAAGTATAGTAAATACTTCTGGCCATCTTTTGCAATACTATTAAGTCTTTTTTCAGAAACAACCCAGCTTATAGGTTGGTGGCTTGTGAAACTGTTGAAGCATTACTCACACTTCTTTTTCTAACCAGCTGTTAACCAAGATATTTTCTGACAGAGGTTTGCTAGTAAAATGGTGAATGGTTTATCATTCTTTCTTTAGTTAGCACTTTGAAAAGACAATGTCAGAATATTCATGAACTGGCTGAGACATAGTTAACAAGATCAGCCAATGTGGTGGGGCTGAGACTGGAAAGAGTCTGGCATGTCTTAGCTCCTTGCTCAGCTCTGAAGAAATTAAACTGAAAGCTGTTGTAAACTTTACTTCAAAATGTTATGAATCCTGATGAATCTGTGTGTTTTCTGGACTTGAATTTATGCTGCAAATTCTAACGAAGTAGACATGTATTTTGAAAAACTCAAAATGACTGGTTCCAAGTGTAGACCAAATCTGACCAGAAACCTGCTATTCAAGCAACCTCAAAGATGCTTACTGTCTCCATCCAAGACACCTCAAATATACCCCACCTCAATAATTTAAATATAGCGATAAGTGCTGATTTGGTTTTCCACAGACTGCTGATTTTCTGTAGGAGAGAAACAATCTCAGGTCTTGAAATAGATGGAAGAACTTATGTCTTATGTAGACAGAACCTGTCAGGATAGGATTTGGAAGTGCAATCAGTACTTCAGTATATCAACCTGACATACTTATGTCACCTTGTACATTGGATCAGAGCAGTTTTCTTGTTGCTGTGGAGATCGTCCCTTAGATAATTTTGGGGGAAATGTTAGCAACAGCTGACATTGGAAGATAGATGGAAAGTTTCAGACTCAACTGGAATAAGGCTGAATGAAAGAAGGAGCAGAAGTCCTCCTGTTTGATCCAAGAACACCTTAATCTTACTGTTTGATCCAAGAAACACCTGAACAATCAGCTGAAAGCCTGCAAATTTACAGTTTTTCCAGGGTTATGTTTTATTTAACTAATTTAATCTCTTGGGGATATTTGTACTGTTTCCAAGGGCATTCTACATAGATAATAACTGATTCAGTATACTTTGTTTTGTCAAAGTCGCTCCGTTACACACCTGTTGATAGTTTTGCAGAAATCAATTAAATGGAAAGATGAAAGGTTTCAAATAACTGAAATAGAAACTGAAATTACCTTATTATTTATTAGAATTTTTTTTTCTAATAATAGATTTATTGGAAACATTTTGAATGATAATAGAAGAATTGTGTCAAATAATTTTGCTTTCAGATGGAGAACATATTTGTAGTAATTCCAAGTCATTTTCTTTCTCTTGCATCTTCTATTACTGAGCCTTCCATCTTTCCAAAATGAGGACCCAGATTATTTGGGGCAATATGTTGACTCCGTAAACTGTTTAGAGAAGGCTATAAAGCATTGTGAAGCAATATATAAGTTTAAATGCTATTGTGGAAGATGACAATCTTTATTGAGAAAGTGCAAGAATTATGCTTCTGGGTTTTGTGTAACAATGTTGTGTAACAATTACTAGCTGTTGTATCAGAAAATCTTACATGTTCAGAGATTGTTATCCCATAAGCACTGCCTGAATGTCTTCCAATTCTAGCATTAGACAAAATGTAGAGTACCAAGGATCACACATTCTCCTAAATACTGCTGCGAGAGCCCAGGATGGGTTAGACTCCTCCTGATGACATCATCAAGCTGAGTCTGTCTTGTGTAAAAAGGACTGCCTATGGGAGTTCCCCCCCAGCTTTGACTCAGCTTCTTTCAATGACCATAAACTAGTTTCTCTGAAAGCAGTTTGGTTAGCAAAAGCTATCTTCATCATTGGCATCCACTCTCCTGCAATGAGGATTCAATGTTTTCTTCAACCAAGGGAGACTGTAAATAGGGAGTAACCCTTGATCCTCCCCCACAGTCTTCCCTCAGTGATTTCGGCCTCCACAATCATAAAGATCGCATCGGGTGATAACAGCGCCTCTCAGCTGATTGTAAATTTCAGGGCTGTTTACAGCCTAAGGAGCGATTTAACCACTGCATAGCCTATAGCTCTTGTGAGTGGCCAATTTGGAGGCTTCTTCAATCGCACATGATGAGTAGCCATTTTGAAAGCTGGAAGCTGGCTTTGGGTCCCAGCACCAGTGAGAAGCTGTTCGATGATGCTCTCAATCCATTCATCATCAAAAAGAGGGTCAAAGGAAAAGTTCCTTCCTCACCAGGCTGGAGGGCAGACTTCCATACTGCCCCTTACCTGCCACCTCCATTTAGGCCCAAAATTACTTCTCGCTTCTCCAGGCCGCAGAGAGTATATTCCCAGTGCCAAGAGCAATGCCCTGACATATACCGGGCAGACAACAACAAACTGCAGGTAAACAGCCCTTTCATGGGGGGAGGGGTCGCTCATTCCATTGCTCTAAATAATCCCTCATTCTTCCCATCAGAGGTCATTTGGCCTTCTTCTCATCCAAATGGGAGGAGTCAACGACGGACACCTGTGTACTCAATACAGTAAGGTCAGGGCTACAACTAGTATTTCTACCATCACCCCCAGGAAATTTCCTGCTCTGCCCCATCTCGCGGGACAATTCAAAAAAGGGGCCCTTATGGAATCGGCCATTCAACACCTAGTTGACAACCAGTCCCTGAACTCCAACGGGAACGTGGGTTTCATTCTCAGCTTTTTGTTGTCCCCAAGGCAGGACAACAGCTTTTTGTTGTCCCCAAGGGGGGTGGCGAGCTATTCTCAACCTAACATTTCTAAATGCATTTATCCCATTCAGGCGCCTTAAAATACAGATGCTGCATTCTATTCTAGAAAGTGTTCGGGAGGGCTATCTCCTCTCTTCCATTGAGCTTACGACCCATCAACAGCTCCTCAGGTTCTGTTATAATGGGGGACACTACCAATACAGGACCTTGCCCCTTGGCCTTTCTTCAGCCCCCAGATCATTTACTAAGCTGGTGGCAACCTTGCCAGCCCTTATTAGGGCAATCCCAGTAAGAGTCCAGTGTTACCTGAATGATATACTGGTCCAGTCATCTTCCCCCATCTAGGGCAGCAGAAGATTTGGATATCACCATTCGAGTTCTCCAAAAGCACAGCTTCTCTGTCAAAGAGGCCAAAAAAGCCACTTTACTCCCACCAATTCCATCTGGGAGCCGTATTAGATACTTTTTCCTGCAAGGTGTCCTTGTTCCAGGAATGTCAGGAGAGTATCAGTTAATTGGCCATATAAAATCTAACCCTAGAGTGCCCCTGGCTATGCTTTCCAGGCTCCTGGGGAAAATGATATCCTGCATTAATATAGTGCCATGGGTTAGATTCCATGCCAGGTCGCTCCAATGGTTTCTTCTACCTTATCAGAAGACAGATAGGAGTTGTTCCTCTTTCAGGTCAGATTAATTCTGTTGGTCCTTAAATCTTTTCAATGGGGGGTCATCTGATTTTCCATGGGACTCTTGTTCAAGGAACCGAGAGGTTAGTGTGACCATGGATGCCAGTCTGTATGGCTGGGGAGCCCAATTTCAATCCAGGATGGTCCAGGGACCTATATAGTCCCAGGCAAATTTGGCCCATAATACTAATTGGCTAGAACTTCGAGCAGTCCATTTGGCCCTGATACAATTAGACGATGCTGTCTCAGATAGGGACATCCTGATCTTGCTTGACAGTGTCAACCAAGGCACATTTTAACCACCAAGGTGGGACACATTCAGGACCCCTGATGTTAGAGGCAGATCAACTCTGCTTATGGGCAGAAATACACCAAGTATCTCTCAGAGCTGAGCTCATTGCAGGCGGGGCCAGTGTTGAGATTGACTGGCTTAGCAGAGCCACCACTGACCAGGCAGAGTGGCGTTTGCACCCTGATTTATTTCAGGAGCTGTTGGAGCACTTTGGATTGCCAGCAGTGGATCTCCTCGCTTCCCAGGACCACACACAACTCCCGAGGTTCTACTCCAGGTGTGCGGTTCTGGGGGTGGAGGGAATAAACGCTTTATGCAACCCTTGGCCACGGGAACTCCTGTATGCCTTTCCTCCTCTGCCCCTGATTCCGGAGGTGTTCCAGAAACTGTGGGCAAAAGAGCAGAACTTATACTTGTAGCCCTCACTGGCCCAGGAGGTCATGGTTCGCAGTAAACTGTTCCATCTCCAGTCCTGGGAGGATTCTGGCAGACAGAGTGTCGCTCAGAGGCCAATATTGCTTCCAGAGCCCCAGTGGCTTCAGTTGGCCATCTGGAGATTGAGCAGGGATCCCTGATCTGGAGCTATCATTCCTCCAGAGTAATAAGAACTATCCAAGTCTCCAGGGGATCCTCCACCAACTGCAGCTATGA
This sequence comes from Hydrophis major, assembly GCA_033807585.1. Taxonomy (NCBI): domain Eukaryota; kingdom Metazoa; phylum Chordata; class Lepidosauria; order Squamata; family Elapidae; genus Hydrophis; species Hydrophis major. The sequence continues at coordinate 83,815,752 of CM066333.1, forward strand.
TGTAACCTGGAAGTCTTTCAGCGATCGGTGTTGTAAGTATGACATTGCCCCTTCTTGGGCCCTTTTGCCAGATGATGGACTTCGTCCAAGAGAGCCTAGACAAGGGACTTTCACCTAACACTCTGCAGAGGCAGGTTGTAGCCTTGCTCTCTGTTCTGTCCTTGAGAGGAGTGGAATCTTTGTCTAGACATCCCACGGTCCGCAGGTTTCTGAAGAGTGCTACAAACCTGAGGCCTCCAGCAGTCATCGAGATCCCACATGGGACTTCTTTAAAGTACTGCAGTCACTGACTAAGGTCCCATTCCAACCATTGGGGTCAATTCCCTTGACGTTTTTTGTCTTGTAAGGTGGCATTTCTGGTAGCGATCACCCCTTCTAGAAGGATTTCGGTCCTGGCAGCCTTGTCTGTCAGGAAAGACATCTAGACCCTACCTTTCGTACCTAAGATTAATACTGGGTTCCTCATAGTGTTACCTGATTTCTGTCCCCTTCCGTTCTATGACTTAGAACGCAAGTGGTGCTCCCTAGATGTTAGCAAAATTGAATTTACATCAGACATCCCTCTACATTTAGCAAAACTGAGGCCATGTTTGTGTCCTTTCCCCTTCCCATTGGGGGCAGCAAAGCCTCTCCTCCCACCTTGAGTAGGTGGATCACGGCATGCATCGCACAGGTCTTCTAACCAGAGCCCTTCCAGTACCCCAGGACCTAATGCACACTCTGCTAGGAGTGCCTCAACTTCAGGAGTGCCTCAACTTCAGCTGCCTGGGCCACCTTCTAGTGGAGATTTGCAGAGCAGCTACGTGGACCTCCCTGTCTCTGTTCACCAGACATTACCATCTGGACTCCTATGCCTTGAGGAGTGCGGACGGATGCTTCAATGAGTGGTTCCAACTTCGGAGAGACTTGCCAGATGAGGACCCTCCCGTGGACATGCGGGCTTTGGTATGTCCCATCCTGGGCTCTCACAGCAGCATTTAGGAGAACAGGCATTGGTAAATTTACCTGAGAACGCCCTTTCTATAGATGCTGCTAGAGAGCCCAGCCCCTCCCTTATTTCATCTGAACCTTGGTAAGATGTGTTAATGTTTATGTTAAAGATTCTGTTTGGCTTTCAGAGACACGTCCTACAGTCTGTCAAGTACCTTCGCCAAAGCTGGGGGAAAACCCCCACAGGCAGTCCTTTTTATACAAGACAGACCCAGCTTGATGATGTCATCAGGAGGAATCTAACCCATCCTGGGCTCTCTAGCAGCATCTATAGAAAGGGCATTCTCTGGTAAATTTACCAATGCCCATTTGCCTATAGCTGGAATTGGAGTCATTTTGGACAACTATATGAAATACCTTTATCACTGTTCCTTTTACTTAACATTAAGTAATAAGTCAATATATTCATTGTGGTTCACTTTTGTGGAAAGACATGTAATCCATACGTTAGCACAAAAAAATATATTGGCATATGGCGGTGGTGTGTATTTAAGTAAAAGTTACTTGAAACTAAATCAGCATCTGAAATAGCTCATTATTACAGCCACAGGAAGTACCCAGAACTATTTCACAGTTTATTATCATCCTGACTGATTTAAGTTCTATTCATTTCAGTGAGCTTAATTGTCCCCAAGATACACATATTTATTTGTTGCATGCTGTGATAAAGAGAAATGTTCAGGACTTTTTCTTTAAGTCAACTGCATTTTAAATAAGATCATCGTTTATACTGTATCTAAATCACAGAAGTTATTTCATAAGGTTTACCTAGACTTCATTGAATGCAGAATATATTTCATTGAGTACAGTGGTAGGATTCAATTTTTTTTTTACTACCGGTTCTGTGGGCGTGGCGTAGCATGGTACATGTGATTTCATGGATATGGCAGGGAAAGGTTACTGCAAAATTCCCATTCCCTCCCCACTCTAGGGAAAAGTTATTGCAAAATATCCATTCCCTCCCCACCCCACTAACCTGCTTTCCAGCTCCGTTCTCCTGTGCAGGGCAACAAAAGAAGACCTAGACAATCATCTGGGACTCGGGAGGCAGAGAATAGATAGGGGTAGGGCTAATCAGAGGTGGTATTTTCCAGTTCTCCGAACTACTCAAAATTTCCACTACCAATTTTCCAGAACTGCTGAATACCGCCTCTGATTGAGTGAATCTCAAGAGCTATTTCTTGTAGCCATGAACATGAACAGCCAGGATGATATTTTTTGGGGATAGGTCCTTTTATATTAGCTGACATGTTCTGAAAAATAATCTGAAAAGAATCAAGATTATATGTTTTGTTATTAAAAGAAAATAAGCAAAATTCCATTAGTAGAAAACATTTTCTGATTGAATACGATGAATAACAGAATAACAGAGTTGGAAGGGACCTTAGAGATTGTCTAGTCCAATCCCTGCTCAAGAGGAGACCTTATATCATTCCAGAGAAGTGGCTGTCCAATCTCTATTTAAAAATCTCCAGTGATGGATTACTTACAACTTCTGAAATCAAGCTGTTCCTTTGGTTAATTGTTCCTCACTGTTTGGAAATTTCTCTACATTGCTTCTCTCCTTGATTAGTTTCCATCCATTGTTTCTTGTCCTGGTGTTTTGGAAAATAGATTGACGCCATCTTCTTTGTGGAAGAAGCCTCTCAAATACCGTATATACTCGAGTATAAGCTGAGTTTTTCAGCACATTTTTTGTGCTGAAAAAAACCCCCTCGGCTTATACTCGAGTCAGATTCCCCTCTGAAAAAAAAATGGTGTGGAGCTCCGAAGCTGGGCAGCAGCTTCCCTGCTTCCGTGTTTCCTTTGCAACTTCTAAGCATGGGGGTAATCGGAAGCAGAAAAGTTCTTGCTTGAGGATATATTGTTTTTTCTTTTTTTAACTGTTTTTAGGGGGGGGAAGACCCACCGCCATGTGAGAATGCTCAGACACGAAATCTATCCGACCGAAAATAAGTGTGTGGGGGGGGAGGGGGGATTTTAACAAAGGGAAGATGTAGGGAGAAGGCAAAAGCGACGGAAAATCCTTCAGGGGAAACTGAGGGGGAGACTCACCCTTGGTCCAGATGAGCCCCCTTCCCCTTTCTCTAGGCTGAGAAAACAACGCGAGCCGAGGTTCGGCTCCACTCAGCTTCGTTTCCTCAGCTCCAGCTGCTTTCAGTCCACTCAGGAGGAGGGGGAGGAGGTGGTGGTGGCGGATCGCGTTGTTTTCTGAGCTCTAGGCTGAGAAAACAACGCGAGCCGAGGTCGCTCCACTCAGCTTCGTTTCCTCAGCTCCAGCTGCTTTCAGTCCACTCGGGAGGAGGGGGAGGAGGAGGTGGTGGTGGCGGCTCGTGTTGTTTCCTGATAGTGAGATCATTTTCCAAATTAATTGATTCACTAACCCAAAAGAAGAAGATATTGATGACAGTGGGAGGCAGGAGTCACTCTCTCCCTTGCAAGAAAAAAGCAAGAGCCGTTCTTATGATCTCTCCCTCTCTCTCTCTCTCCCCATAATACAGTCAAGCCCTTTCCAGCACATGGGATCCACCCCACCGCTTTGCACCTTGCAAATGCAAAAACCCTGGGGTTTTGCATTTGCAAGGTGCAAAGTGGCGAAGGCAGATCGCGCGTGCTGGAAAGGGCTTGACTGTATTACGGGGAGATAGAGAGAGAGGGAGAGATCGTAAGAACGGCTCTTGCTTTTTTCTTGCAAGGGAGTGACTCCTGCCTCCCACTGTCATCAACATCTTCTTCTTTTGGGTTAGTGAATCAATTAAACCTTTCATGATAGTGAGATCGTTTCCCAAATTTCCCTTAAATCAGGGAAGAAATCAGAAACAAACCTTTGGACTGAGAATAAGCCTGTTCCTATGATGCCATTTTTGTTCACTGCAGTGTGAAAAGTGTGAAAAAACACACTTCTTTTTCTTCATCTTCTTGTTCCCTATTTACTGGTCTCTTTCAAAGAGGAAATTGTGAACATCAAACTTATTCTCAACTGTCCTAGTGAAAGTTTTTATTGGTATCTATTTTTATTTTTGAAATTTACCAGTAGCTGCTGCATTTCCCACCCTCGGCTTATACTCGAGTCAATAAGTTTTCCCAGTTTTTTGTGGTTAAATTAGGTGCCTCGGCTTATATTCGGGTCGACTTATACTTGAGTATATACGGTATTTGAACATTGCTGTCATGTTAGCCCTGGTCCTTCTTTCCCCTAGACTAGATATACTCAATTGCTGCTACCGTTCTTCATCTGTTTTAGTCTCCAGGTGTTTCATCACCCCGGTTGCTATTTTCTGCACTCTTTCCAAACATCTTTTTTATAATAAGACATATTATTGTTATGAACCGTGTAGCCATTAAACTTTATCAAAAATGAGGGAAGCTTTTATGAAGAAAGCCCCTCTGTCAGAGATATGTTTATTTAACATATTGGAGATGGCCATCTCCTGCATCACTTCTAAACAGTGGAATGCACTTCTTTTATTTGGCTTTTCATTTCTTTCCATTAAAATAATAAGTGAGATGCAGTTTTCTTCTTTGGACAGGCTCTTTATTATTAATATTTACATTGATTTCAGTTCATGTCTTTCAGTGTTTTCATATTCTGCATTTTATCACGCACAATTAATAGTCAAATTAAATATAAAGGTAGAATTTAAAATAAATCAGCATGCATTTTGGTAACTGTTTGGTTGGCAAATAAGAATATCAATGTGGATTTAAAATTTAATTATTTTAGGAGAATTTAAGTACTCTTATCTATATGGAAGGTCTTGAACCAATTCCTAATAAGTGTGTTGTAACACGGAATTGATAAATATTCAATTAATCTCCTTAGGTTGTAGATCTTGCTAATCTCTTCTTTTTAGTGTTGAAAGGGCTTGCAGGTTCATAGGAAATGGTCTGATACCTTCAATATATCCAAAGATTTTCTTAAGAGTTGTTCCTTGCATTTCAATAATGAAAGAAGCATTTTTTTTCAATTTAAGTCAAATAGTGTTTATCTAAGATACTTATAACTATTTCAGCTGACTCTCCTACACTCCTATCTTCTTAAAATTATGTGGAAATGACAGTAAAACAGTAAAGCTGAGATGTGATTCAGATGTGCCTGATTAAGCAGTATCAGGTTAACTATAGGTGAGTAAAATTTTCAGTCTCTGGTGAAGTCTACCCCCTGTTATAAATATAGCTATTTTTACAATTCTTCCCGTGTAGAGTCAAGGTAGGGCAATAACTATATATTGCCAAGCAATCTCTCTTGGATTGGCAGGATTATTTATTTATTTATTTATTAAAAAATCTGCATTGTACTATTTTGAAAGAGATGTTGTTCTTACATCCTCCCTCCCTCCCTCTCTCTGTTCCTTCATTGCTTCATTTTAGGATCTTGTCCTAGGCTCCTAAAGAATCAATATCTCTCCAGGAGCCAGTTTTGCAAAATATCACAGTCAGCGGTCCGATTCTTCTTCAGCATAATCTGAACAATGCATTTGGTATAGAAAATGGAAAGTATGCTGAGTGTTTTATTCTATTCAGGAGAAATCTAAGCACAGGTAGAGAGTGGTAAAAATGATCTTGGTGGAGACCATTCAAGCTCCAATGCCCAAAGCAACAAGGGGTAAAACAATTCAGAATGTCCAGATACCATTTGGAACTGGAGTAGAAAAAGCTCCATAATTCTCTGAACTATAAGAAAAAGGATGAGGAGGTGCAACATAGAGTTGCAAGATTTTGTTATTATAATCAATCTCAATAAAAGTAATTATGATTTCATACAACTTCCTGTGAAATTAATTAAGCTCTACCTAATAATGATAACAGAACATTTCAAGGTACTAAGTTCTTCATTTCTTTTGCTTAGATGCTGTACAGAATTGTCAAGGAAAACTTCTGTTATGAACAAGCAGGGGTGAATTTTTTTAAATCTTATTTGTTACCTTGGTGCTTTAGTAGACTATTATGATCAAACAAAAATGGTAATGAAATTTTAAAAAAAGATACAGTTGGTAAATCAAACTCCAGTAATAAATAATCTACAGTATGTAGAGTTACAGGAACTAGGCTGTAAGAATTTGGATAACCATTTTGACGTGGAAATTTTAAAGAAACTATGCTCTTGCTAATATTTAGTGCCATGTAAATGTTGCAGAGTGCTTTGTGTATACACTTAATTGTTTCAAACACAGCAGTCACCATGTTGCAGTACATTTGCAACAGCAACATAACATGCAAAATCAATTGCAACAATTGTTCTATGTCGGATAAACAGGATGACGATTAACAACAAGAATTCATGAACTAGCAGTCAAACGGCACAACCCCAAAATCCCTGATCTCGAGCCACATCGATAATGAACATCACCAGTTTGATTGGGATGGAATGAAAGTCATTGCCCATGCCAACACTTTACACATGTGAATTTATTGAAGCATGGTATTCTACAAAAGGAGCAATTAACAAGCATATTAATTTAGATCCATCATGGAACATGTAAGAAATTGGATCATTCAAGCAACCAATCAACAAATGGAACAGACCAGCTCATCAGTAGTTAATTGTAATGCCAAATGAACAGCCAGTCACATGACCAACTGACCACACCAGCACACAAGACATATATAAGCTAAAGAAGAATAGAACAAGACATTTCTACCAAAGTCCTGCTGTTGATGTTACCTAGCAGGATAATGAAACATTTGGAAGCTCAATGGCAAACCACTGCAAAGATATATTTGTGCTACCTGAGTACTTTAAAAAATCTTCAAAGAATGTAAGGATTCTTTGAATTTTAATACTTCTAGATGCTGTTTAATTACTCCTTTCTTGCTGGATAATCATACAAATCTCGGATCGGCACAATGAAAGATTTTTTTTCATTTCCTGATCAGCATATGATGCACGTGTCCACATTCTGGGACAGGAGGTTTGAAGAAAGCTGAAACAAAAGTTACTCGTGTGAGTTCAGCTGGGAGGTGGAGCCATTTCTGTTAAACAAACACAGACAATAAAAATGGCCTGCTAATCATAATAATTTTTAGTTAGTTAAAAACCAGTTGGAATGGGAGACTTTTTTTTAATTGCAGACTACTTTTCATTTTTTTGTTTTTCTGCATCATTTTGGGGACTTTTGTAGATAAACACAGACAAACACAGAACTAAAAAAAAATCAGTCCCCCCCCCCCTTTTTTTTTTGTACATTAACTGCAATTTTATGGCTGAACATTTTGTTTTGTGAGCTTAGTGATTTTTTTTTTCCTCCCAATTATTCTGCCTGCTTCTTTGTGGATTTATAAATTGTGTTTTGAGGGAGTAGGAGGTACTCCAACAAAGATGTGACATAATTGGTTAAGAAGAAAACCTGACTTGCCTCCGCTTTGTGTATTTAAGTATTATTTTAACATAAGAGAGAACAAAAGACTAATTTTTAAACAGAAGTTGGTAAATTTAATAAAATTAACTCTGCCACAAGAAGGAACTAAAGTCTAGTTCTGAAAGGATTGTTAAAAAGACTTTAATCTGCCTTGGAATATGGGGGCAATTGGGACTTGACCAGTGGCTCAGACTAAGGATCTGAATATAGGGAAGTTACAAGGGAATATCTATTTGAACCTCTACAAGACTGAAAAGTAACACATTCGTGGAGAAAGAGGCTAGCACCATGGCAACGTGCAAGCTTTGCTTGTATTCTTTGACCAAGGAGGACTTCCAATTTTCACTGAGTGCAAATTGCTGGAAGAGAAAGTAGAGAATATAAAGCAGTTGCCCTAAAATTTTTGGGAGCCAGTTCCTTGGAGAAAGATTTTTCCACAAACTGGAGGGGGCATGGCTTCATGTGCTGCCTACCATCCCACAGATAGGGCTTCACTTGTTTGCATGGCCAGGTTGAAGGCATGCCATGGACCGGGGAATTGGGGACTCATAATCAAGAGAAAAATATGCCTTTTCATACATGAAAGCGAGAAACTTCTGGAAAAGGCAGAATCAAATTGAACTTATCAAGGAAGAAAAAACTACCAAGAAAAATGAAGACGCAGAAGTAAAGCAATAGCAGAATTTCTCTCAGAGGATAAAAAGCCTGAAAAGCCTGTGGGACCACCCCTGCCTTCCCCCAGAGGCCAACAATTGATTTCATATCTTCCCCATGGAAGAAAACATGCAGATATCTGGAGAAGGATCTTCATCAAATGCTCCAGCGATAGGAAGAAAAGTAACTCAGACTGTTCACAAAGAAGAAAAATGAAAAAAGGTGTATGGTGGTAATTGGCGATTCAATTCTCGGAAGAATAGAATTGGCAATTTTGTAGATGAGACAATTGATGTTGTCTCTCAGGTTCAAAGATGTGACAAAGAGAGAATTACCAAAGATGTGATAATCAAGGCCACAGATTATTATTCCTTTCTCCTCTTTCAGGTCAGCACAAATGATACAAGAAAGAGCTTGAAAAAAATATCAAGGGACTATGAGCAGCTAGGAAGGAAGTTTAAAAAAAGGTATGAGCACAGATAGTGGTACACAGTTAGGAGCACAGATGGTGGTGTTTCCCTATGTACATCTGATGGAAGGTCAACATCCAGTGGGGATTTTAGAAGTAAAGTGCTGGCTGAAGGAATAGTGCTGTTGGGAGAACTTTGCATTTTTGGACCATGGTCCAAATACCTGAAAGAAAGACCAATTCCATAATTCAAACATGAAAAGTCACAAAGGCTTTCACCACCATCCTGTCCTAGAGACCTGGGACAACGACTGTGTTTTAAATTTTCAGAAAGTCAGTAGGGACTGTTGCCAAAGTAGGAGTGATACATATTTCTAAGGGGATCTTATTTCAGAAGTTAGGATTCATCACCAAGAAGAAATGCTTCCTGGGTCCTGTAAGATAACATTGTTTGATCCTCAAAAAACAGGCAGAAATATATCAGTTAAGCAGTTCTTCAAGTAGCCAGAACCAATGCTATAAAGGGGTTTATAGATGATAACTAGAATCTTGAATCGTATCCAGAAACTGCTTGGTATCCAGTGTTATTCATGAAACAGTGATATGCATGTACCATGACATATTCATCATTGCTTGTGTTACTGCATTTTTGATCATCTATTGTTTCTTTTCCTTTTTAAATTCATAAACATTTTGAATACAGTGTATTGTCAGGGTATATCATTTACAGAAAGGCAGAGAAAGAACAAAAAGGAATATTAACATATATACTAATAACAATAATAAAAGTGTAACAGAATAGTTTTAACTAGATTTCTTTTTATATTAGCTTATTTGTAATTCTGTTGGTTATATTGGCATATTTATAATTATAAACCATCTTTATATTTAATTGATACATAGCAATAATCTTTCTTCATCCAATTTCTACCCCTTATCTCTAACCACTCATAACATCTGTTCTGTGTCTTCTTTGTCCTTTAGTTTTAATGTCAATCTCTGCATCTCTGCACAGTCTAATATTTTCCGAATTACATCCACATCTGATGGATTATTCTCATTTTTCCAATATTTTGCAAATGCAATCCTTGCTGCTGTCAATACATGCAAAACTAGATATATAGTCCCTTTATCATAGCCTTCCGGCATTATATCCAACAAAAATATTTCTGGTTTCAGATCTATATGTTGCTTGATCATCTTTTCCAACCATGTATGTACTGTATTTTCGTCCAATATTTTCTTGCTTTCATACAAGTCCACCACATATGATAATAAGTTTAATTACACTTCCAACACTTGGTAGATATATTGCTAAACATTTTTGCAAATCTTGATGGTGGATTGTTTCTGTATGGTTTTCAAGGGCATTCCTATACAGAGCACATTCACATAATCCAATCATGAGATGATCAAGAGAGGAGTGATTGTGTGAAAGACTTCTAAAGTTCATGCATTTTTGTTGTGATTACAAAAGTAATAATTTAGTTAATTTAGTAAATTTACAAAATACATAGGAAAATTTCTTTTATGAAAACAGCAGTCTGTTTTAAATAAAAAAAATTATAAGTTCTATTTCATCTCTGCTATTACAATTTTTTGAAATAATTTTGTCTCTGAAATGATAAAGAGTTCAAAATAAAGATGCAAAATAAACCTGTACAAGTTGAACAACAAAAAAGATTTTAGGAAGTTGCAAAACAATATAGTATTTAAAACTATTCAGAGTGTGCTTACAGTCTCTGTTTTCATAGCTGTAAAAATATTTTAAAATATTTATTAAAATAATTACTTTTAACTAGTTCTTTCCCTTCCCTTAAAAATGTAATGATGTTGAAGGTTGAAATAAGGTTGAAAATATTATTGCTGTGCAATTACTGAACTGAAAGTAACAGTTTCCATTTTTTACGACCAGTGGGAGATTCTAATTAAGCTGGTTTTAAAAATGCACTCATTCAATCTGTTGTTTTTTCACAAAAAAGCACTAGCCAATTAACATGAACATGATACATAAAGACTTCACTACCTTGATGTAATATCTATCTATCTATCTATCTATCGTTATTCAGGTTTTCTCCCGCGTAAAATTGGAAGTATCTAGGCGACGTTTCGATGAAGTCTCATTAATCATCAGGCTTGTGTCTTCGGCTCTGTGCTTCTCAGAGTAATGTGAGCTTGCAGCTGCTTCTTACTTTTAACTGCGAGTGGGGGTGTGACTTGATTGGGTGGGGGCTTAGCTGTGTTCTGATTGGGTGGGGGTATGTTCTGATTGGTTGGGGGTTTGGCTGTGTTCTGATTGGTTGGGGGGTTGGCCATGTTCTAATTGGCTAGAGGTGTGTTCTGTTCAGGTGGGGGCTTGGTTGTGCTCAGGTTAGTCTTAGTTGCTGGGGAATTTGAGCTGGTAAGCTGTGATTCTACTGTTTGGCTTCGCACCCCCACTAGCAGTTAAAAGGAAGAAGCAGCTTCAAGTTCACATTACTCTGAGAAGCACAGAGCCGAAGACACAAGCCTGAAGATGATGAATGAGACTTCATCAAAACGTTGCCTAGATACTTCCAATCTTACGCGGGAGAAAACCCAAATAACCAAAGATCCACATACAAATACCCGCGAGAACCTCAGAATATGTATGTATGTATGTATGTATGTATGTATGTATGTATTTGTTTTCATAGATTTTCACGGGTACAGATATGTAGGTCTAGGTGTGTTTGGGTCTTTTTCCATGTAAGATTAAGAGTATCTTGGCAACATTTCAGCGAGATCCCACTCTCCATCCTCAGGCTGGTGCTTTGGGCTTTGTGCCAGTGCAAGCAGTGTGTGATCGGAGTTGCCGTGCTGGTGGCTGGTATGCTGGGCTGGTTGGCTATGCTGCTGCCTCCTGATTGGTTGATGGAGTTGATGTTGGTATAATGGGCTGTGTGATGGCCTTGTGAGTTTTGTTGTGGAGATATCCTGGATCTTGTGCTGTAATCTCCTGGGTCGTTTGTTTTGTAGTGATCTTTTTTTCAATAGCCTCTCATGTTTTAACGGATTGGGTAATGGGTTGTGTGATGGGCTTGCGAGTTCTTTTGTTGTGGTATCCTGGGTCCTGCATTGTAATCTCCTGGGTCGTTTGTGTTTTGATCTCTTTTCCATTAGCCTCCTGTGTAGTAACGGCTTGGGTAATGGGTTGTGTGATGACCTTGTGAGATTTATTGCTGTGGTATCCTTGGTCTTGTGCTGTGATATCCTGGGTCATTTGCTGTGCTGCAACTTCTTGAGTTCTTGTGGTGTAATTTCCTGAGTTTTCTGACATCACATCATGATTCAACAGTTCAACAGTTGGTGTGATGAACCGGACGAGGACCCGCCTGTGGACATGCAAGCTTTGGTATGTCCCATCCTGGGCTCTCGATGCAGCATGGAGGAGAATGGGCATTGGTAGAAGTTACCCTGAATGCCCTTTCTATTGATGCTGCGAGAGAGCCCAGTCCCTCCCTTGATTCGTCCAGAGAGGGTAAGTCATATTTCTGTATTCATTTGTGCTTTCAGAGACACCTTTCAGTCTGTCAAGTATCTTCGCCAAAGCTGGGGTCTCTTCCGGGGGCTGGCTTTTATATCTTAGTACAGACTCAGCTAAATGACATCATAGGAAGGAGTCAACCCATCCTGGGCTCTCTCGCAGCATAGATAGAAAGGGCATTCAGGGTAACTTCTACCAAACGCCCATTCTTTTATCTTTTGTAAATATTCTATCAAAACACACAAAGTCATTTACTTGCTCTATTATTATTTTTTTTTACTACTATCTTGGAAGATTTCTTTAATTTTTCCTTTCAGACACAATTACTTTGGTCATAGATTGGTTTTGAGTCCACATCCCTTGTTGTTTTATATACAGTATATAGCATATATATATATATAAAACAATCATTATAGATAATTTGAATTCTCAGAGCAATATGGCTTAATCTAAATGGTAAACTAAATAGATAAATTGGTCATAGCATACTTCTATCATCACTACTAGCATTTTCTGTACATTTATCTATAAATATGTTCATCAACTAAGGGAACTTAACACATCCTCTTGTTATCAATACTGAGCTATATGTTTGGCATTTTGTTTATTCTATTTATTCTGTTGCATCCATATGTTCATTACATACACTCTTATCTAATTCAGCAGTCTTAAATATTCATAAAGAGCTTCCATGAAATCACCAGAATTGGGCAAGTGTGATAGGCAGTATAGAAATTTGATAATTAATAAATAAATAATTGAAGCCCATTCACTTTTTCCTATCAACAAATGGGCAGTAAACATTTTTAATTCATAAATTTCTTAACGATGCTGAACAGCAAAAGTCTTGTCTCAACATCTGTTGCACAATATAAAATCAATGTATTTTTTACTAATTTTGTCATAGTTGTCTCTTGTATTTGTTATTATCATAATTTTGGAGCTCTATTAAAACTATGTTTTCAGTGTGTTCCATGTAATTTACAGAAGGCAAACCAGTAAATAAGGTCTATCCAGACCATTCAGTAAAGCTTCCTAAAATATTGTCTCCCATTTCATCCTATCTTTTATTTGGAAAGTTTGAAGCAAAACAATAGCTAATTGCCATCCATCAATTATATGAATATTTTAGGCTTAGAGGCATTGCTGGAAATACATGTTAAATTAATTGTTAAATTATTAATTTCTTTTGCATTTTTATGGTCCATAATCCTCCTTTTCCGTGCCTTTTTAATACTCTTTTGAGTATTAACAGTGCTTCGTGATTTTTAGTGCATATAGTTTTGTTTTGGAGAAATGTATAGCTGTAAATACAGGTAGTCCTCGACTTGTGACAGTTCGTTTAGGGACTGTTCAAGTTTACAATGGCACTGTGATTTAGGACACAACTTTTGCAGTTGTGAAATGATCATGTGATCAAAATTCAGATAGCTGGCAACTGGTTAATATTTATGAATGTTTGTGTGTCCCAAGATCATGTGATTATCTTTTTCAACCTTCTGATAAGCAAAGTCCATGGAGAGCCCAGATTCACTAAACTACTGGCTTACTAACCCAACTGCAGTCATTCACTTAAAAACTGCGGCAAGAAAGATTGTAAAATGGGGCAAAATTCACTTAACAAATGTTTCACTTAACAACAGCAATTTTGGGCTCAAGGACTATAGTCCATTTTGTCACTTCCAGTTTTACAGAAAGTGACAAAACAGATCTATTTGGCCTGAAAAGCCTTGCAGAGGCTTTTTCTAAGCCTCTAGGGAGGCCAAAAAAAGGCCTGAAACCAGCAGAAAAATCAGCTGTGAGGCGTGCGCATGTGCAATGAGATAAGTTTGTCTGTGGTTTGCATGCTGGCACATGTGACTCTGCATGCCACTTGTGGCATGTGTGCCATAGGTTCACCATCACGGAACTAGGATTATATTGTTTTTGTGTTTTAATCTCAGTAGACTGTCCAGAGTTTTGGGTAGGATGGCTATATAAATTAATAAATTATAAATTATACAGGTGACGCCCACTAAAATTAATAGCAGTATGTTGCTTTGTACTTAGATTTGGTTTTGTTTAACCTGAGCAATGAAATGAAATTTGAAACTTAGTTTGTAAACAGTGAGCTTTGAAAGCAATACATAGAGTGAAGATCTACAAGCACTTTGATCAAGTATTTGTAGATAGATTGATATTTGGCGTTGAAAGTTTTCCAGTCATACCATGTAATATTTTTTACAAGATAATTTGTGTAAGCAACTGTCAGAATAGTTGGTAATGATATAAATGAAATACAAAGTTTGAAAACTATTGAAATATAACTGCTGAATTAAAATCTCAGTTATTTCAGATACTTTTTCCATGTGGTTTATGGACTAGATTTTTATTCTTTCAATTTTTTCATTAGCAAAGATGTGTTTCCTGCAATTAGTGTGTCCATATGATAATTGTATCTCTCCTTTGTGTTTTTTGCTGCGCACCGTGTGCAGGAAGTTGAGGTTTGTATATTTTTTATGCATTTTGGTCTTTCTCCATTCATGTATTTGCATTTTTTTTTGCATTCTAAGCACATGCTTTCTTTTTCTGCTGCAGGATGATTATTTTCGTACATGGAGTCCACTTACATCCTTTGATCAAGGTAAGAAATTATCTTTATACAAATAAAAAGGGTGATTTTAATTTAATTTAAAAGAGTTCTTTATAATGATGAGCAGAAAAGTAAAAGCTGCTGTTTAAGTTATCTTTTTAGGTATTCTCCTTGAACCTATATTTTACAAAGTGAATTTAGAGCAAGTCTAAGTTTTATATTATTATTTAGTGTCTTACACTTAATAATATAAAAGTGCGTTATCTAAAGTGTAAGACACAATAATTACCAAAAAGTGAAGAAAGAGATAGCATGTTAAATTAGATTAATTTTTCTTTTTGGGAGAATTATTTCCTAATAGATTAGTTATACGTTTTCTATATTAAATGGCAAACACTCTGTTATGTCTGGAGCATGGCTGCGAATAATGGAGATGAGGTGGTAGAAACAGTGAACTTCAAACTCTTTATTTACATGGTGTGACAGCTCAAACTGGATGGCTGCTATAGCCTTCCTTATATAGGCAACTTATTAACTATTCAACCAATAGTAATCTGGGAGCGCTAGCTCCATTAACCAATGAGAATGGCCTGTTAAATGGCCAATCAGATTCTCCTGAACGGACCAATCCAATCTTGCCATTAACAGCCAATCAGAAGTGCAGGGCCAGAACCCTGCACTTGACTTTAAGCTCAAGATAACTTTATTTAACATTTATTCATTCACTACACACTCCATGTTTATTTTTTATTGATAACTACAGTATTATCAGTGCAACTGTCACAGTAAATGGTTCTTAAGATATAAAGTCATCATTTAATTTGTATCACAATAAAACTTGCCATTTCCCCCCCCTCCCTCATGAAGAATACCCTATAAGATCATGTAGTCAAAAATTGTTGGATGATTCTTTATACTTCCAGTAGCAGTTGTATAACATTGTGTCTCAGGAGACAGATGAGATGATTTTTAAAAACGTGGTTCGTACATCACCCATTTTTATTTCCTTTCAGATGTGATCCAGATCTCTTTTTATAATTATTATTCCCAGAACTAACATCAGAAAGAACAGTTAATAATGGGTTCTTCATATATGGCTAAAGATATTAGTGGTTTGGATTGCACATGCAATTTATTAATTGCAACTGCAATATAGAATGATAGAGATTAATTATTAAATTCCAAAATCTGATCAATCTTATTTTTCAACTGCTATTGCACACGGACAGTCAAGCAGATATAGTTTGGTAATGTATTCCTCTAAACTGCTATTAATATGAAATTGAAGAGCACTTTTACAAAACAGCCAACCTTATTTCTACTTCCACAGTATCTACAGCTGCCTTCTGTGATTGCCCCTTCTCCCCATTTATATTTGATTATTACTGTCATAACATTTCCAGTTTCAGTTTATGTGGCATGAGGTATGGTCCAAAAAATCTGGAGGTCTCCAGGTTCAGGGGGCTGTTTACCTCCTCCCAACTAATTAATCATTCAAGCAAAACCGGGATCTGGAAATCCAAAAGAGAATAGATGCAAAGTATAAGTGGAACTATGAAGAAAGCAAAATCGAGAGTAAATGGTAATTACACGGTCCCTTAAATTTGGTCCCTTACTAAGTAGTAATATGGGAAAGCATACCTATCTTGTCCAAAAAGGAACTGGATATGAAGTGTACATTTGAATTCTGATTCTAGTTTTGAATTTTGTTAGATAAATAAGAAAGAGTAAAACAGCAACCAATTAAACCAGATTTCATTGGGAAATATTTAATTTTTCAAAGACATTTATGAATTCAAAGACTTTTCAAAGACTATTGTGAATTAAAATACCAATAGTTAATATTACAAAACGTGTAATAACTTTCTTTGATGCTAAATGTCACATTATTATAATAGAATACTACTGAATTTACTTAGTTAAAAAATCTCATTTCAAAAAAGCCAGTAGTGCATATAGTATAATAATATTATCTTTCTTTATCTTTCTATTTTGTTTTGATTTTTTTTATTGGCATAATAAAATAAATTCTCTAATAGGAATTTGAGGATTTTTCTGATTAGAAATAAAACAGTCCTTGGTTTTTCAACTTTTAAATACTTTTACTGCGACACATGTATTTATTGAAGACAATAAATACATGTAGATAATAGATATAGCATACACAATGATTTGGATATTTTTCTATCATTCCTTTTTATTGTATTTATTGGTTTCTCTCTGGAAAGCTCTTGCAATTAATAGAAAATAAAACCTATTTTTAGATAACAACTTAGTGTAGAAATTTTTACAGGTATTTTAAGTTTATATGCTTTGATGCTATGCTTTAAAGGACAGTATTTTCAAAATGCATGTAGCTAAATATGCTTTATAAATACGTGTAATATTAACTTAATGAACATTTATTAGGACAAGATGGAACCATTTATTATTTGTTAGTACATATTTGTCCTGTTTTTTGCTCTATCTGCCTGGGTAGCTTGGTCTTTGGGCTGACCTGGTCCACTTGCGTTTGTTAAAAGTACAGAATTTTCTATTACTATAGAAAGATTTCTAATAAGAAAGCAAATAGACATGGGACTTAACTCTTAAATAACTACACACTTAATTATGAGTGCTGCAGCTGCCCAAAACGATGTTGAGACTTTAAAAAAAAGTTTAGGGAAGAACAACAAACTGCAAACTAAGAACAATTGCAGGAATTGGGCATGTTTAGTTTTATGAAAAAGGACAAGGTATGATGAGATAGCAATGTTACAATATCTAAGAGGCTGCTACAAAGAAAAGGGGGTGAACCTATTTTCCAAAGCACCTGAAGGTAGGACAAGAACCTATGGATAAAAATTAATCAAGGAGAGAAGCAACAAAGAAATATGGAGAAATTTCCTGACAGTGAGAACAATTAATCAGTGGAATGACTTGCCTTCAGAAGTTGTGGGTGCTTTAGAAGAGACTGAACAACCATTTGTATGAAATGGCATAAGGTGTCTTGCTTGATCAGGTGTTGGATGAGAACAGGGGCATCAAACTCAAGGCCCGGGGCCCAGATACAGCCAGTTGGTGCTTAGATCTGGCCTGCATGGCCGCCCTGGCAACAGTAAAAGACTGGCCTGTGATGCCTCTGCCAATGAAAATGAAGCTCGGGTGGGCTGAGCACAGTTCTCCCAGGCTTTTGGCCCCAACGGCCTCCTGCTCTGGCAGAGGGCTGCAGGAAGCTGTCGCAGCTAAAAACAAAGATCGGGAGCCTGTTTCCCTTGGGCCATCACAGGCACCCCTGACATGAATGACATTATAACATAGACACATATATAGAGTACCGCTTGTTGCTATTTAAAGTTTTGACTAGCTACATAGCATTACTATACAATTTAGGAAAATGTCAGATTTAACTAATACATTTACATATATTATAATTTTGAACGATTCTATATGTAATTGTAAATGTATATAAAAATAAACTAAATTAAGCTAAATTCCTCCTGTCTGGAATGTATCAAAACTGTTGTGTTGCAAGTCAATTTTCTAGCGTTAAAGGATGAAGGTGGCCCTTGACTTATGGCCGTTTGTTTAGCAACCTTTCAAAAAAAAATTCACATTGAAAAAAGTAGGTTTATGACGGATTCTTATGGTCACAGGATCAAACTTTGGGGAACTTGGCAACTAGCCTGTATTGATGATGATTGCAGAGCCCTGGTGGGGGATCGTATGATTGATATTTGTGACCTTTCCAGCCAGCTTCCGACAAGCCAGGTCAATGGGGAAAGCTGAATTTACTTAACAAATACATGATCTACTTAATAACCACAGTGTTTTACTTAATGATCATGGCCAAAAAGGTTGTAAACTTGGGCACAACTGCTTAAGACCACCTTCTTTAGCCACAAAGGTTACGGTCTCAATTGCAGTTGTAAGATGAGGATTGTAAATGAGGGAGTTGCATATTTTAAGGATACAGAGATTTTAAAGCTGTAAATATAGGTAGAGAGACAGAAATTGTAAAATGATTTATAAATAAATCTTTACAATTTGATTAGATCTAGTCAAATTATTGCACCAACCCTATATTGTACTATGTGATCGGGCAAGTTTGTGGACAAGGGAAATAAGGGGAAAAAAATTGTGTCTTTGCCTACCAGCATCCATCTGTATTCACCTGGCTAGCATCCTGTCAGTGTGTGAGAGAGTTCAGGGCTGTTTGGAAACTGAAAGAGTATTTGCTGTGTGAGCAAGAAGGAGACGGCAAGGAGCCTGGGTGTGACTTAGCTCAACTGTTCTATACTAAAGCTGCTTGGTGCTGTGAAAGTAAAATTGAAACTGAAAGTCCTCTCCTCTGCTTGTGTTTTGCATTTAGAAGAGATTTCTTTTCAGGTGGGGAGAGGGAGTAGAACTCCTTAGCATTAGAGTGTGTTAATAATAATATACAAAATACTAATGCTCTTGTGGTTATTTTGAAAAATCCTTTCTTAGTGAGCACCTAGAAGCCAAAAGGAACATATGTGCCAAATTTCAAGTTTGTAGGCTTTATGGTTCTGGAAATTTTGTGGTGATGCGTGAGTGGTATTTTGCTTTTACATATACATATACTGTAGATAGATTACTGGAAATTACAAGAAAGCATTAACCTTTCCAAGTTTCATTCTTTCCATTATGAGCAATGTATGCAAATCATAACATAAAATCACAGCATGCATTTGTTAGCAATTGAGCGTATTCAATATTTTTCTATAGTTACTATTACCAGTACTGAATATTTTTACAGGAATATCTACCACATGGAAAACAGTTAATATGATTATGGCTATTAAAATGTACACCTGCATAAAACTTTATATGAATGCTAAATAGTTTACACATAACTTTGTATATATAGCTAATTGTTTAAACTCTGAACTTCATAATATTTATACAGATAAACTGGTATACTATTTGTAAATCTTTAGGAGCTTAACTTCTAAAAGTACATAAATATGTAAGCTACGTACATAGTGTATGGTGGCATAGTGGTTAGAATGCAATATTACAGGCTAACTCTGTCCAAAGCCAGGAGTTCAATTCTGACTGGCTCAAGGTTGAATCAGCCTTCCCTCTTTCTGAGGTCAGTAACAATAAAATCCAGATTGTTGAGGACAACGTGCTGACATTTGTAAATGGGTCATATTGAAAAGCACTTTGGAATGAAATATAGGTCTGAGTGCTATTAAGTATATATTATTTGATCTGTGAAGTAGCTTATTACAAAGAGAATTTCAAATTGGACATAAAGAGCTACTTTGAGAAATTTCTCTTTAATTTTGAACAAATGAAATAAATTGGATATAATATTTAAAATGGTCTAAAATTTGCTCTGATGTTAAACTAATAATTATAACATGGAATAACACTCTTTTGGG
The DNA here is from genome assembly GCA_033807585.1 of Hydrophis major. NCBI lineage: Eukaryota > Metazoa > Chordata > Lepidosauria > Squamata > Elapidae > Hydrophis > Hydrophis major. Next base: position 83,835,631 of record CM066333.1, read on the forward strand.
GGGGGTACTATTGTATTTTGTTGGCATCCTGTTGTGTATTTTATTTGTATATAAAGTATGTTTAGGGTCTTTCTCAACATAAGCAGACCTAATGATACATTTGCTTCTCGGATACTATGTATATGAATTTTGCCATTTACAACTATTAGACGCTGGGCCCCTTAGGATATATTAATTAGGACATACAATATACTAATAGCTGCCAGATTCAGAAATCAGAAAAGTATGCCCAACAATTGTCCATTCTATAAGCTGACCTAAATAATTTTAAAGCCTTCAATGCTTTTGTTAATGCTTGTATTTTCCTTGGTAGATCTCTGGATGAAAAGTGATTTATGACAATAACCATTTCATAAGATTTAAGAAGGAAGTAGCATAGTAAGAGCTGTACACTTATGGCTGGTTAATTTATTAAATTGCCAAGAGTGATTGGACCTATTATATCAGTACCATTTGCATTTTATGTTAACCGTGGAATGCTAACAATGTGAATATAAGTACATGTATTCTCTGTTTTATGTCCCCACGTTAGTGCTGTCTTAGAAATGCCTCAGTTAATTTTATTATTTATTAATTCAATTATATAACCACTCAATTCATTAGGTGACTCAGGATAACAGAATTTAAATTCCGGATGCAAACAATATAAACAATCAGTACATATATCAACAATTATTGAAGTGTGATATCTGGTAACTCTTCAAAAACAAATCTTGAGGTCACTGTTGTTAGTTCAGTAACTATCAAACGAACGTGTAACAAATTGCATATGCAATCTATGAAATTCATTATCATAAGACAGAGATGACTACTAATTTGGATGGCTTTAAAAGCAGATTGGATAAATCACAAACTATTGCATCAAGGACTATACTTGTTAAAGAATAAATGTTCTTTTGGATTATTCAAATACCAATTGCAGGAGAACAATGGTGGAATGAAACAGGTTGTCTGTAATGCTGATGAGCATCTGAGAATATCTCTTTGGCCCTATGGAATATCTACCAGACCTGGATAACTGTGAGATATAAAAGGAAATATAAAAAGTGTTGCTGTTTTCACAGCTGCCTTTATAAGTCTTTTAGTCTATTTAGTCTATTAGTGAGTACATAAACTATGAGTAAACCATTTACCTCTTTGAAGATGCACCAAGGCTGATTGTGGCTTTTCAAAAAACTAACAAAAATGGTTTGTAAACTGAGCAGTCAACTTGTCAGAAGTTTTAGATTTTATTCTTAATTAGATTTTTAGTCTATATCAATCTTACCCATTTTAGTACCCTGCATACATTTTCACCAGGCTTGGCTTGATGAAGTCAGAATACAGAACTGAACAGGATATTGGGAAATGCAAGCTATTCTGTATAAGCATATAAAGTGGGAATATTTATTTTGCAAATTACTCACCCGGTCTTTTGAATCTGAGGCAAGCAGGCAAAATATTCAAATTCAAGACATCTCATGAAATGCAAAGTATTTTAAAAAAAGCGCTTCACAATGGTTATACTGCAGTTTGCATAAAAACAATGCATTTTAAAATCATTAACTTACCTGCTTTGAAAACTACTCCTGGTTGTCTATACATCATTTTGCACGCACAACTATTTCACTTAATGAGCTCTACTCTTGTTTCCCAAATACAGACATTCAATAAATACAAATATTTCTGAATATATTTAGAGAATATAGTCAATAGCTAAGAACTTGCTTATGTAGCTTTATGTTCATTGACTTCATGTTCTTTTTTCATTCATTTTTTGAATTTGTATTAGGTACAACTTGCTACTATTAAAAACAGTTTTAAAAGGGTAGCCCTCTGAGGAATGTATTACAATAATTTAATTTTTGTTGTACTCAACAGTAAGATCGAAAGGCATAGAAGTTTCCTTTATTTAGGTACCATGTACTGGACCCACTTCTATTCAGCATCCTAACAACAAGGATTATCAAAGCACCAAAAACTAAGCCCATGAAGAGAAAGTTGTGTTTAACTTTGAGAAGATTAAAGGGGAAGGCATAGCATGATTAATTACATGAATGACAGCTTAATTTGTTTATGTTAAATTTGCATTATATTTTACTTGTCTTCCATAAGATAAATGTGGTAGGTACAGTTATTTTATTTGAAAATAAAATCAGGAAGATAACTATAACTACCACCAAATCAAGAAAGATAACTGTACCTACCACCTTTTTTGAAAAGAGCTCTTTAGGGAATCTTAACCCATAACATAGCATTCTTATATCAAACAATAATATCAAACTTTAGGTTTAGAATTAAATCTGTACCTTCGCAAGTAGTTTGAAATATGGATCTCCTCAGTTCAAATTGAATCTTTAACAGATAAACCAAGCTTTGGATGCAGTCAGGGGTGGGATTCAAATTTTTGACAACCAGTTCTATGGGTGTGGCTTAGATGGTAGGTGTGGCTTGGTGGTCATGTAACTGGCTGGACGTGGCTTGGTGGTCATGTTATTGCCTGGGTATGGCCAACTCAATATCACTCACATCGAGGCATGCATCATGACTGGCCTCTCATGACTGCGGGGATGCTGCAACAGTCATAAGTGTGAAAAATGGTCCTAAGTCACTTTTTTCAGTGCCACTGTAACTTTGAATGGTCACTCCATACAAGCAAAGTACCAGCAAAGGAGGGGGGAAAAACTCCAGAGACCTTCCTGAGATAAGGAAGTCTAGTCCTGCCAAGAATATAATAAGGGTTAATGGAGAGGCAGTTTCTGTAAGCAACACCAGAATGTTTCCTTCCTGTCTTCCTTACAGGATTAGACCAATAATTTCTTCTAACAACTGGTTCTCCAAACTGCTTAGATTGTTAACAACCAGTTCTAGCGAATAGGTGCGAACTGGTAGACTCCTACCCCTGGATGCAGTGTATCTAAGGGAGATTTTCTACAAATAGGCAGCCCTTCCCATATTTGTCTATTATTATTATTATTTTTATTCCTGTATTTTACTATACTATCCTACTGTACTATAAACTTTTGACTTTTAGCTAGACAGCTGCTGAGGTTTAACAATTTAAAATAATTTATTAGATTGTATTATGTCTAAGTCAACTATGATCGAGGATTGATCAATATAGCTTGTATAACAGGGTTGTCAAACTCCAGGCCCATGGGATGGATGCATAATGTACTGGCCATGCCGATGCCCAGTTTACCAAGGGGAGAAAGTCCCCATATGTCACACGACTTCGCAGTGACAGTGTGAGTTTGACTCTTGTGTTGTATAACAATGTTTCATTTCTTTTTATGTATAATTAGGCAGACTTATATTTGGATATGAAACCCAGAATTTCTGAATACATACATGATGTCATAGGCATCTATCTACTAGTGATGGCTGTGGTTCTGATGGTGGCAGTCGTGAGGTGACATATATATGAGGTCTTAATGCCTATCAATCTTCAAACCAGTTTTATAAATAATGTTTCAAGGCTCCATGGGTTAAGAGGCATTCTTGCAAAAAAAAAAAAAAAAGGTGGATGGCTGCAGGCCAGATCTTTATTTTGGTACATAATCGATAAGATGGAGATATCCTGGTGATTTAAGAAGTGGCTTTTTTTTTGGGGGGGGGGGGTATGTTTGTTTATTTTGTGTAAGCTGTGTGTATACTATGGGAATGGTGTATAATGCAGTTTTGCTGAATAGCAGCAGTTTGTCTTCTAAGCATTCCATGTTTCCTCGAAAATAAGACCCAGTCTTGTTTTCTTTGGGGCTCCGAAATAAGCACTAGGGCTTATTTTGGAGGATGTCATATTTCTTTTGAGTGCCACCACTATGGGTTTGGGGAGAATGGAGCTTCCCTACATGCTCTGCGATGGCTTACCTCAGCCAGGCCATCTATACCCCACACTTGCCTTGCGGCCACAACAGCAGTGTGTCGCTTGGCCGCCTGCTCCATTGCGGCCATGAGCAAAGAGAAGAAATAGGCCAGGAGCCATGCAGCATCCTGATGGATGGGGCTGTTGGAGCAGCCGCCATGAGGTGAGACAGGTGTCGGGCGTGGAAGGCCTGGCTGCGGGAGCACTGATGCGCGTCGTGTGGAGTAGCTCCATCCCCTGCTCACCTCACCTCATGTCATTGGTATAGCAAGTAACCCGATAGGATGGGTGGGAGGCCAGCTGCGCAGGCACTTAAGTAGGGCTTAATTTGGGAGGTAGGGATTATATTGGGAGCACACGCAGAAAACATGCTGGGGCTTATTTTTCATGATAGGTCTTATTTTCCAAGAAACATAATAATTAGTACTTTTCTTTTGGAGGAAAAATAGGATTTGGCATATTGATTTCAGACATTCACCTGTGCTGCAGTTTGTTTCTTAGCCAAGTTACTTTTGAGTTTCAATGAAAGGAGGATTTGATTCAGAAAGCAAACTTTCTCTAAGTTTAAAGCAGCTTCCTACAAGTTAGTTTCTGTAAGCTTTATTACAGGAGGGGGATGGGGCATTCATATTTGGCAAGGAGGAGAGGACATTTTAATACTTTTAAACTGAAAATCCAGGTGAAAACCTGCAGGTACCACTACAATCTTAATTTTTGTTCTGTTGTTGGTGTAAATACCATGACTGGTGTAAATTGCTGGTGTAAATACAATGGCAGTTATTTCAGCTGCTTTGCTTCCATTTGGTTTTGCAGTACTAGAGTTGAAATTGTAAAAAAAAAAATGTAAATGTATCTATGTAGATATATCCAAATTCAGATTATTTTAGTCCCTATATGTAAGAAAATGAAAAGTATATTAGAATATCAATTTGAATACTTATTTTAACATAACAAAAGAGTAGCACGGATGCTTCTTTTTTACTTTTGCCAAATGTGCAGATGATACTTCATTACTAATTTATGAGTACTTCCCTTATTACTATGAAAATGAATACATTAATGCTAACATATCCAGAACAATTTGGCTAGAATTGGACATAGACAATTTCTACTGCAAAATGAATAATAAATATACTTATACCTAAAAATATACTTATACTTAAATTGGGAACATTGGCTCCTCTTTCTCTAACTGTGAAGAAATAAATATAATATTTATAACAGCAATGCTAGATAAGGTATTTTCCCCATTAGGAAATGATAACTGCTAACCATTAAATACCTTAAAATTGTTGTTTAATAAGAAAATTGATTATTAAAAGTTTAAACTACTTTAAGTTGAAAATTAACACAGGTCAAATCCATACTTTGCATAATATCATAAAACTGAATATTGATTTAACATGGTTGGAGCAGAATGGCGTGAGTTCCTTTTTACTGAATTGTTTTGTGCAATTATTTTACATTTTTATTTTGAGATGGTAAAATGTTTGCCCGCTGATGTATGGTAATCACAATTAATCAAAATTCCATATCAATTTAGTTATTTTTTCATTAGCAATTTGTCATATGATTTTTGTGTTCATTATATAAAGCCATGTGCTTATTAATTTTGGTATAAAGAAAGATCAGCAGGATTCAAAGCATTAGCAGAATGTTCAGTGTGGAAATGCTAATAAAACATTTATTTAAGGATATAACACTATTTAACATGTTTAGGCATTAATCTATTAATTGGCTCTAAGTGTATCTCCTTGCAAAATTGCAACTTTTACCACAGTGTGCATGCCAACATGAATAGACATGTATGTACATATAAGAACCAATGATGTAAATGAAGTATTTTCCACAGAAAAGCTACACTGAATTTAAGACAACCATTATGTCAAAGAATAACAGATAAAAATAAATTAGGAATTTTAGTGTGTATGTATAAATTTTATTGGTTGCCCATCTTACCACAGGGTAACTCTGGGTGGCTTAAAGTCATAAAAATGTCTCTATACATTTGCATTAAAACCACAAATAAATTAAAACCAGACATTTAAATCTAATGACACATGGGGAATTCAGGGACAGAGTAGAGGCAGGTGGGATTTTCTGTTACTCAATCAATCACCTTCATTGTGCTGTTCTCCATGGGGGTCCCAAGCCAACTGGCAGAGCTGGGTCTTTAACAAGAGGATAGGAGGATAGGAGGATTGGGGCCAACCACACATGGGGGGGGGGGGCGGAGGCAAGATGTTTCAGAGAACAGGAGCAGTAGCAAAAAAGCCCCTGCTCCTGAACCCACCCAGCCAGAATAATTGGATTGATCAGATCCACAGCATGCCTCCTCTGCAGGCATGAATGGAACAGGCCAATTCCACTAGGTTGAGATGGTCCCTCAAAAAGGTTGTATCCATGACATGAAGGGCTTTAAAGGTGATCACCAACACCTTGAATTGTACCCGGAAGCAGACTGGCAACCAATGCAACTTGCGAAGCAGGGGCCATTCTTTTTTTTTTAAAACAAATTTTATTAATTTTAAAGACAAACAACACATCATTAACCATTAAGTACATAAAACCTCTTAACATTATAAATTTTTACAAGTCGGATAAAACATTTTTATACAACATAATTCTAATTTATCCCATTTCCATATGGACACATAAATATCTTTCAGCAAATTTCTCATTATTTCTCTTTACTCTTATTCAATTTCATTTCTTTTCTATATTTATCCATTTTATAGTCATCATATTCATTTCTTTCTGACTTGTTTACAATTATTCTCATCTAACATTCCTCCAAGGTTTTATTAATTCTTTTTTTTTTTTAAACAAATTTTATTAATTTTACAGAAGACACAATACACAAACATACAAAACACAAAACATAAACAAAACTAAAAGATCTTTTCTGAAGGTTGTCTGATCCCGGGTTAAAACTCTTCACATAGACACAAATTCAAACATCATATTCACCCCATATATCCTTCCATATCTTATTATCATTTTCTTTTTTATATATATATATAAAAACCATTTTTATCAATTTTATAAGAACAATGCACAAAGAATCAAGGCATAACAGCTTATAAATTCTTTTCTAGGAAAAAATAATAATAAAAAACCAATAGAGCATAACAATTCCAAATTATAGTATCAATACTTTATCTATTTAACTTCATATCTTATCCCTACTTCTCCTTTTCATCCAAATTATTTCTTGTTAATTAAAATTTTATTGCCTTTTATCAATATACAAAATCCAAAAAAAACAAAAAACCATAACAAAACCTTTATATATCCTTCCATATCTTATTACCATTTTCAATAACATTCTTTGTCTGTTCTATTTCCAACTATCCATTCATCTTTTTTTCTTTTACTATACTTCTCCTATACACCAATTGGAGTAACGTCTATAACTCATTACCCTAACTTAAAAGTATTTAATATAACAATTTTAAAAGATTCTAAAATTACACAATGAATTTTATACTCTAAATACACATATAAAAACACAAACTTATGTACCCTCCAGAATCCCTCTTTTATCCTAAATTAAATTCACCCATTGTCTCTAAATAAACTTTTTTTCTTTAGATCTTGCTTCCCCCCATTAAGGCTTCTCCTCCCCCCCTTTCTCTCTTGCTTATTCTTCTCCTTGCCCTTTTTACCCCTTTGTTTTTTCTCCTCGCTTTTCTTACTCCTTTTCCTTTGCTTTCTAACCTTGCCTCCACCTTTTCGCTCATTTTTCTCTTTTTTGGTTGTTTTTATAATTCTTAAAATCCCCTTTTTCATATCCTTTTTCTCCTCCTCTCCGGAAGGGACCCATTGTTCATCAAAGATGGCTTCTTCTTCCTCTTCTTCCTTGTCCCAGTCCTTCTGCTGAGTAATCAACTTTTCATAAGTACATAACACCATTTCTAAGAATTGAAACAAAGCGCCCAAAGTATCTTCCTTTTTATATTTTTGATATTCAGTCTTTAGTTCATCCACAAACGATGCCATTATGAAAAGAGAAACTTTTCCCAAAACAACCACAAGTATTTTTAATCAAAAACAATTAAAAAAAAGTTCCAAAAGTTAATACTTTTCTTCCTTCTTCTCTTTCTCTTTCTGGGGTTAATGTTTAATCAAAGAGGTCCAATTACCATATATCTTTCTTTGAGATTCTAGGCAATCTCCTCCTTTTTCAGCTTCTGCTCCAATTTTTTTTCCCTCTCCCTTCCCACTTGCAATGTCAATTTTAAATAATCAGAAATCCATACCTCCAACAAGGGTTGTCCAATTTCTTAAATTTTTCAATGTCCAAGAATCCTTTTGTCCCTTAGCTTCAACTCTCAAAACAGTTCACTTTCAATGTCCAATATATCCAAACATTTCTGCTGTTTCCATGGGGTGGGAGAGTGAAGAAAAAACAAAAGTTCCCTTTAACAGCTTCTCCGCCGCTTTCGCTCTTCTTAGGGATACAATGTATCCTCCAGCAATTCAAACAGCTCAGTTCCAGGCAATTTAAAGGATGTTACTTGACCCGGCTCAGACAAAACTTTCACTCTTCACATTTTCTCCAGCGCAATCTTACCTGGTTGCTGGCTTCTTCGTGGCGGCCATTGCTGACCGCCGCTCCACCGCCTTGGGAAAAAGGGGTTTTTCCGGAGAAGGGGGGGGTCTGCGACACCCCCACCTCCCTGTCCGACTCCCCTCTCTCTTCAGCTGTCCCTACAGGGCAGCCATATCCCCCTGACCCATCTGGGTCGGGGGTACCTCTACGGCTAGCATAGCAGGAATCACGAGCTGTCGCGAATTCCTGCTGCCCCGAAGCCACGCAAAACCGGAAGCCCCAAGCAGGGGCCATTCTTGAGGCCCCAAACTGCCTGTGTAGTCAGATTCTGCATCAGCTGTAGCTTCCAAAGGTTCTTCAAGGACAAGTGTCTTGTAGAGCCTATTACAGTTGTCCAACCATGAGATGAATAGGGACTGAACAACTGATCACAGAGAATCCTGATCCAGGGAAGGTCCCAACTGGCACACAACACGAAGTTGTACAAAGGCTCTCCTAGCTGCAACTGCCACTTACTCCTCAAGTAGGAGTCCAGGAGAACCTCCATGTTATGGAGTGTATCTGTCTAGGCAGTGCCATCCCATCCAGAGTCGAAGACAAAATCCTGGAGCCTCTTGTACCAAAACCATTCAGTCTTGCCTAGATTCAACTGAAGCCTGTTGTCCTCCATTCAGGCTGCCACAGACTCCAGGCCACAGGGAGAACCACAGCATCACTTGACTCACCAAGAATGGAAATAGACAGTTGGGTGTCATCAGCATACTGTATATACCTCAACCCGTGGTGATGGATGGGTGATCTTGCCCAGTGATTTCATATAGATCTCGAAAAGGGAGTGGAAAGAGTACCAAGCCCTTTAGCACACCACAAAGCATCAGTTGAGGGCTGGACTTCTCACTCCCTATCAACACCAATTGGGACCGGCCACAGAGAAAGGAGACAAGCCAGTGCAAAACTGTAGTACCCAGTTCCAGCCCCGGCTCCCCAAAGTATACTATGGTCAATGGTATTGAAGGAGAGTTGAAGATGATTGCATTACCTCATCCTGCTCTTGCCAGAGGTTATCGACAAGTACCACCAATGCCATTTCTGTCCCATAATTTAATAAGATCACCCAATTCACTATTAACTGTTTTTTGTGGGGAAAGGGCTGGTCTCCTTCGCAGATCAGGGATCCATCTTTGCCCTTGGGGAACTAATAAGGTTAATTATTCTCTCTGTATATCTGTAGAAAAGGTGTGTGTTTTTTTTTTTTAAATATTCTCTACAATTGTTTTTAGCTTTAGACCCAGCTAAAGATCCATGCTTAAAGATGAAATGTACTCGACATAAGGTATGCATTGCACAAGATCAACAAACAGCTGTTTGCATTAGCCATCGGAGACTGACACACAGGTAAATATCTCCATCTTATTGATCTGTAATCAGGGCTATTAATATATAGTTGTATTCACTGCTGCACTTTTGCATCATTTCAGACCAAAGTAAACAAAATGCGTGAGAATATGTGCACTGGAAAATTAATATTTATTTCAGAAGGATGAAATGCTGAAAGCAAAATACGCTCCCCTTTACCTTACTGTAAAAGTATGTGGGAATGATCTTTGGAGGTGTTCTGACCCAAGCCATGTTCACAGCAAACAAACACCAAACAGGGATAAAAAACAAAAGCTTTTTAATGCTTCTCTGTGAATTCCGTTCATTCACAGTAAATCGCTATTAAAAACTAATTGTCCCAGATAAGAATAAGCCTTGCCAAGGTTTTTGCAAGGCTGCCAAGAACACTAGATTAAATTTCAAGGAAATAATCAAAACCCAAAGTCTCCAAACACAAACCAGGATAGTCCAAACTTCTACAAGACTTGAAGTGCAAGAACTTCTTTGCTTCCTGAAAAGAATCCCTCTGAGGGTTGGCTTTTATCCCTTAAGGGAGGGGCCATCACCTTGCAGCCTTACTCTCAAGTCGCCCTGCTACTACAGCTGCTCTTTCCTTCAAGCAGCCCTGCGCGCCCATGCACTGGGCACAGGCTCCTGAGGGACCTCTTCATCACTGCTGCCAGCCTCCACAATCTCTAGGCAGTACGACACTCCCTGATGGTCCTGGACCTTCCCTACATCACACGCAGGCCCCTCATCTGAGTCCTCGCTCTCTGAGGAGGAGCGTCCACACCTGCTGCGAGCAAACCACAACGGGAGGATAAAGAGACCCATCCAAGAAAATGATCCCATTAAAGACAGCTGAGTCCTCAGCAGGAATGTGGACAAGGCAGGAGGCTTAGAAGTGATCCTCCCTTATTTTGTGATTTAAAGGGAACATGGAAAGAGAAGTACTTCCAGACATCTGGTCATGTTTCCTGCATGGTCTACCTAATAAGGCTGACAATTACATGTAGGTAGCTCTCGACTTACAACATTTTGTTTAGTGATCCTTCAAAGTTACAACAGCACTGAAAAGAGTGACTTATGACCATTTTTCACTTTAGGATAGTTGCAGCATTCAAGGGGTGGGATTCTACTGGTTTGGCCCTGTTCGGGCAAACTGGTAGCTCTGAAGATCAAAGTATTTCCTTCCCCCCCTCCCCACTGATCGGCTGTTTTCCGAAGATCAGCTGTGTCACATGATTTAGATTAGCTAGAAAGCAGAAAATCATCAGATTTCTTGCTTTCTAGCTAATCTAAATCATGCGGCACAGCTGATCCCCCTTTGCTGCTTTGCCCAGGGGCTTCCCTGAGGCCCAGGAGGTAAAAAAAACTGGGTGCAGGAGGCCTTCACAGCATCCCCTCACCCTGTTTCCTATCTGGTCACCCCCACCTAGCCATGCCCACAGAACCAGTAATTTAAAAAATTGGCTCCCGCCCTTGCAGCATTCCCATGGTCATCTACCTCCTAGCTATATGGTATAGAGACATGTGACTAGAGGTTTCAAACTTTCCTTCATCTGTTGGGATATAAATCACCTTGTGGGAGATTTTACACTTTAATTAAAAAGAACATATTAAAGTATCTTTCTTTGATATTTAATAGTGAAGTAGATAAAAACTCCATTATTTAGAATTGAAGAAAAACAGCAAATTGAAAAAAAAAAAGAATAAAATGGAACAGATTAATGTGATGAAGTAGACCACAAGAGGCCACTGGTCCCATTACAAAACATTCTACAAAGTTTTGGGATAGAGAGTATCAAATTAATATAAAATTCTTTTTTTAAAAATCCAAAGGAAAAATATATTCATGCTTCAATTAAAAATGTTAATATTTAATTTCATATGGGTAACAAAATTTCACACAGAAACCCCCCCCTCCCAACCAGGGTTCCTTCCTAAAATGCATGCAGTAAGTGCCTTCTAAATGTTTCCAGGCACAACTGAGGAAGTCAGGCACAAAGCTGTACCTTGAAGAGAAATCTGATGTACCCATCTCTTTTAGAGTTTATCAGAAAGAATACCTATGAAGAACATGGGACTATAAAACTATTGAGCTCCCGAATGAGAGAAAAGAAATACCAAAACCTTTACAAACTCTTCAGTGATGCAAACATTTTACCTATATATTCTGCAGGTAGTTGTTTCTTGAAATCAGAGCAAAGAACAGTCCATATGTATTTTCCCAGTGCTTATGCTTGTAAAAGACTGAACAATTTCAATGAGTAACAAGGAAATTAATGAAAAGCTAACATAATGCTATTGCAACCTTTGGGGGGGAAATTTATACATTTTATAATTCTCTACAGTGAATTACAATTCAAAATTTAAAATTAATGATGTTCTATGATACTAGATGCAGCATGGATACATTTCAATAACAACTATGGCATCCTTGGTGTAATCTCTGAGACATTTTCACTTCAAGGTCACATCACCAGTGCCAGTGACCGTGGGAGTTGCTTCTAATTTATATGTTAAACTGATTATAAACAGTTAAAAAAGAACTATGCATTTTATACAGTGTGTATATACAGTCTGATTGAGAGGAAGAAAATTCAAATTTTGAGTATCTGCTTTCATGCCAGAAATCTTAATATCTCCACAGAAGATAGGAAAAAATCTAAGCTTGAAACTGAAAATTATCTATAAAAATCTCTATTTTAGACAGAATCACAAATCATATCATTCAGTCCAAATAAATTTGTAAGAACCATAATGATGTTATATTCATGCCAGTTCCTATATTTATATATATGTGTGTGTGTGTATACAGTATGTGTATATATTTTGTAGAGTTTGAGTTACTGTTCACAGATTGCTATGAAACAAAGATATTTCTTTGCTGATCAGCATGATCTAATTCTAAATGATTGGATATCAAATGTGAAATTTAGGGCAGCAGTTAAACACTAGCTTTTTACACAAGTAAAATTTTGGGGAAGTGGGCAAGTATGAAAGACAATATGTAGTATTTTGTGCTTTCTATGTGTGTTAGTAGTTTTACAATCATTTAAGTGTTTAGATGGATTGTATAATCTTTGCTTTTTGTTTAATAGATTTTCCTCCTGTAATGCAGCTGCTGCTTTAAAAAAAAGATGAGCTACCCTTTTCAAATTGAGGGAACACATTTCATTGCCAAGCTTATAATATCATTGGTGGCTTTAGAAAAGTTTTTTTTTCCTTCACAGAAATTCTAGCTTGTGTTGATGAATTCCGGGTGTAATAAGAATAAACATAAGATTGTGAGGAATCTTATTTCCAAATGGACATCTGGGTCTTGATTTATTTAATACACCTCAAATCCCCTTCCTTCCAGAGAAATGGATAGATGTCAGAATAGTTGATATAGCTTACTTAACTAGTACTTTATAAAGTATTGCTTATTGTAACATTTATTTATTAAATTTGTATGCTGCCCATATATAGAATATAGGGGTTCTTTGGGGAAATAGTACAGAAAAAGAGAATGGTGCTATTTTTCCTGGGTTTGCTTGTTTGTTCAATTTCTATGGTATCCTATTGGAGTCAAGGACTCCAGGGCAGTTTACAATTCCAAAAATGCATTATAATTAAAATATTTAAAACATTTTAAAACAGTAAAGGCAGTTAAACCAATAAAAACATCCAAATTACATGGGAGCAGAATACTTGGCCAGTTAGCAATATAGGCAGGGAATGAGGCTTTTGACATATTCAGCATCAAGGAATATAACTGGGTTTTTTAGGGCCCTATGAAAGCCTAACAGTTTCTAAATAATCTCATTAAGGGGAAGACTGGAACAGTGACTGAGATGCTGCCCTATTCCTTCCTGCCTCCATGTCCCTTACCTCACTATAACTAGAAAGAAACTACTAACAAATATTTTATAGAACTCAGTTCTATTAGGTAATGAATAACATGGTGGCTATTAGTTTATTATGATTCTATCCTTGGATTAAAACTTAATACTATACAAGGAAAGCAAGGAACTCAACTTGCTTTCCTGTTTTGTTGTTGTTTGTTTGGCTCTGAATTACTTTCCATATAGAAGCTACAGTTTCTGAGCAGTGAAACTGATCAACTGGATTCACATCTATATCACATTTCACTTCAGGATTTAACTCTTAAAAAATTCTGGTCTGGATTTTTTTTTCTTTTTTTAATTTTTGATGGAATTTTTCCTTTTCCTTTTCCTTTTTTTCTTCACACCTTCATTGTAAAAAATATCATTTTAGTATTCTTTGCGGTCATTTTGTTACAGTACATTTTTCTCTTTTGTCTTTGAAAGGAATTGTTTTCTTTCTCTCTGTAAGTTCAGGTACAAGGGAGTCTCCTTAATGTTAAAACTGCAAATAATGCACCAAGTTAAAGATAAAGCCTGCTGGACTACCTTCACAGAAAAAAAAACCATTTTTTTAGTCTGCAAGTTCAGATTGAAAACTTTGGTAAAAACCTTGACAAAATTACCTGGGTTTCAAAACAACCTAAAGAAAATACCCAAATGCAAACTAAGTCTCTCACAGCTAAGCCAGTCCTATAACTGGATGGACTATAATCTAAATTCATGCTGGAAGATTTGAAGAAGACCTGCTTCAGAAATTTGAAGGAGATTTTTATTTTACAAACTTGTAATTAGCAGATTCAGTGAGTGACTCTATTAAGAAGATGGACTTATCATACATAATTGATAAAACAATTTGGTCTGCCCTTTCCTAAGAACATGGATTGATGTTAGAAAATGGATTTATCATACCTAAACAGAGAACAACTGACAAGAGACTTTGCACCTTGGTTCATTGTGAGACTGCTTCAACAATGGATGTGATAGAACTATTTATAGCAGGGGTTTAGGGTATTGGAAAATGAGACATGGCTGGCAAAGTTTCCACTAAAAATCTTAAGGGAAAGTTGTATTATTGTTGTTAGTATTATTATTGATCATCACACAGTCAGCCAGATGTTCAGAATGGGTTTGGCATTTTTGTTTACCTATCGACTCCTTACCAAGGGCCTGGGATAGGCAGATCTCATTGTTTGATGATGTTACAGATATCGTTACAGAATGGAAGCTGATCCAAGTAAAGCTGCCTTCTGCAATTGACTGATAGCAAATTTGTCATTGCCAATGGTGTTCACGTGGTGCTCCAGTTGTTTTGATACTGCATCCAAGGTGCATATTACTATTGGTCTTGCGCCTTGGGTGTAATCCGAAATTATTGTTTGTTATTAACTCGTTTATTCATTAAACATGAAATTCAGTCAACTGAACATTTAAAAATGTATCTCAAATATTATTGACTGGCTCTGATGGTTGATACAGGTTGCCAGAATGCTAGGTATCAACAAAGTATCTTCTCAAAATGTATGATGTTCCGACGTTGTTGTTGTTGTTAGTCCCAGATGACCTGATTGTGGTGATTTTCTATGAGTTAAACAAGCCTAAATAACAGAGGACTTTGAAGTTTAACTTTGTTGCTAATTTACCTGTTAAGTATTTTGTTGTTACATATAGTAGATAGATACAAGTTGTTAATATATGTAGAAGTTTATAGATTGTGGGCCTGTTTCTCAGGGAGAGAAGTTAACATTGTTGCATCATTTATCAGTAATCATCCAGGAGGGATAATATTTGTATATGTGTTTTTGTTTTTTGTCCTCTTTTTAAAAATGTTCTGTCCATTTTTGTTGTTTGTTAATTTGGGGGGAGAATTTTAACTTTTTGAACATTTTTTTTTTAAAAAAGAAACTTAATACTCTCTAAAACCCACTTTCAAAATTTTTATGCTAATAACAGTCTACAACACAATCTATATAGTATCAACTGTGATCTCTGTCTGGTTTTATCAGTAAACAAGGCTGAAATATGCAAGGGTTCTAGATTAAACAGAACATCAAGAGAAAATAATACAAAGCAACTCAATAATAACTTAAGAACAATTCCACCAGACATAGCAATTATTTAGGATTAATTATTTTGGTTTAAATATGATAAATGAAACGGTAGATGCTAGCTTCTGGAAGTATGACAAGAGAGCCAAATAGAAACAATGGAACCCAATATTTTATTGATAAATCAGAAAACTCTTTGCTATTTTTACTGAATCTAAAGTATATTTTATCGAAGAATCAAGTTAATACCTCTAATAAGATAACTCGTCCCATTCGAGCCAGTTTAAGGTTGAAAGCATCAACCAGTTATATCACTGTTGCAAAGCTCCTTACATGTCCCCATTAATGTGCCTGTTGTGTATGCAATATAATTAATAAAGTGTGAGCTTGGAGTAAGTGCAGGGTTCTGGCCCTGCACTTCTGATTGGCTGTTAAGCGGCCGGACCGGATTGGCCTGTTCCGGGGAATCCGATTGGCCCTTAACAGAGAGTTCTTATTGGTTATAAAAGCTAGCATTCCTAGCTTGTTATTGGTTAAACATTACAAAGTTTGCCTATATAAGGCGGGTTTTACTAATGTTAAGGAAGCAAGTCACGATGTAAATAAAGAGCTGAAGTTCACTGTTCAGAAGCTTGTCTCCATTCTTTCTCACCCATGCTCAAACTTAACACTGGCGACGAAGATGGGATGTGGAGACATCTGAACCAACGAAACTTCGAAGAACACTGAGCACGTGACAGACGACGCCAACAACGGAACCATGTCCGGCGGCATCATACCACCCGCTCCATTCGATCCATCACAAGAAGACTGGGAGTCTTACATGGATCGTTTCCAAATGTTCCTAGAGATGAACAACTTAAAGGACGCCACAGCCGGGAAGAAACGGGCGGTGTTCCTGACGCATTGCGGTCCAACCGTATTTAAGATGGCTAAAGCACTAGCCAAACCCCGAGAAATGAAGGCCATGGATTGGGACGACCTCGAACCTATCCTGCGAGACCACTACGCCCCGACCATGCCTACACTCGTGAGACGCCACGAGTTTTATCAAAGAAGCCAGCGAAAGGGAGAGAGCGTAGCCGACTTCATAGCAGACCTCCAAAATTTGTGAGGCCTCTGCGGATTCACCGATTTAGAAGAAGCACTAAGAGATCGCATAGTTCTGGGATTAGATGCACCAGGCGTCCAAAGCAAGCTGATGGCGAAAGGCAACATCAGCCTTGCCGACGCCATTGCCGATGCTACCGCAGCGAAAGCAACCAAGAAGTTGGCTGCACAACTACGCCGAAACCGCACTCCGGTACCACCACCGGCCAGTGAAATCTCACCTAGTTCAGAAGGGCAGCTCGCAACAATGCACCATGAGGACCTCTCTTCATTGTCAGACAGCGACAAAGAAGGGGTCCATCGCTGCGGTCCGACCGGGACCCTCGGCCAAAGCCCTTACGCCCTTGCGCTGGCTGTGGAACCAACCATGCCAGATCCGAATGCAGATTCCGCGATGCACTCTGCCATGAGTGTGGGAAACGAGGCCACATCGGATGGGTCTGCCGCAGCTTGCCAGGACCCAGCCAGGCCTCAAAAGGGGCTAACTATCGCCAATCGACAGGAAACCGTCCTGTAAGATGAGAGCCAGTAATTGAGCTCTACAGAAATTGAGCTTTGCAGAGAGAAGAGACTCACCATACTATCACTATCGGTCATGCCTCAGCCTTGGACACTAAGAAAATCCGAGTCACGGTAGCCATCGAGAACCAGCCTTGCCACATGGAGGTCGACTCGGGATCGTCCCTCTCGATGGTGTCATGGAAGACACTCAAGCAACTCATCCCCACAATTCAATGCCAAGATCTCCGTTTCCAATGCCTCATCCTCAAGGACTACCAGGGGAATCGAATCCCCGTCATTGGGTTCTGCTGAGTCCGAGTCTCTTTCAAGAAGCACACAGCATACTTACCTTTAACGGTCATTGATAGAGATAGGCCTAGCTTACTGGGCCTCCAATGTTTCGCGCCACTCGGCATTGAAGTGGCCGGTGTAAACCGAGTCGGTGGCTGTGACTGGGCGGAAGACCTTATCTCGTGAGTTCAGGGACGTCTTCGCGGACAGCTTAGGTGAGTACAAGGGGACCTCGATCTCATTCAGCTTAGATCCAAAAATAGCTCCCATTCGCCTAAAGCCCCATCGAGTTCCGTTTGCCTTTGTGGGGACTACCGGGCCACTTTGAACCATGCAGCAGAACGCATATCCAGTTCCGGTGGTGCAGCACCTCCTCCATTCTCTGGGGGGCGGGAAAGTTTTCGCTAAATTGGATTTAGCTCAGGCATATCAGCAATTACCAGTAGATGAAAAAATGGCACAGGCCCAAACTATTATGACGCACCGAGGTGCCTTTAAATGTACCCAGCTGCAATTCGGAGTAAGTGTAGCCCCGGGGATTTTTCAGAGCCTTATGGAAAGGTTATTGCAAGGGATTAAGGGCATGGTCCCCTATTTTGACGATGTATTAATTGCAGCCCCTACAAAAAAAATCTTACAGGACCAGTTAAAATTAGTCCTAAAAAAATTCCAAGAGGCCAGTCTTAAGGTTAAAAAAAACAAATGTAAATTGTGTACTGACAGTGTTGAGTTTTTAGGGTACCTGATTGATAGCCAGGGCATTCACCCTACCAAAAGTAAATTAAAAGCGATCAAAAATGCTCCCAGGCCAAGAAACAAGGCCGATCTCCAGACATTCCTAGGCCTTATCAATTTTTGTAATGTATTTTTACCGCACAAAGCAACTGTCGCTGAACCGTTACACCGATTGTTAGATAAAAAAGCAATTTGGTTATGGGGTTACCGTGAAGAACAGGCATTCTGAAATGTTAAAAAACTGCTCACTTCTGACTCTACTCATGCAGTATAATGAGACTTTGCCGTTAGTTATAACCTGTGATGAATCGCCTTTCGGGGTGGGCGCCATTTTGAGCCATGTACTGCCTAATGGGAACGAAGCCCCTGTTGCATATTTTTCAAAGACTCTCAAAAATGGAGCGGAACTATGGACAAATTGATAAAGAAGCCCTCGCAATTGTCTCAGCTGTGAAAAGATTTCACTAATACATGTATGGTAGGGTTTTTACTATTGTGACTGACCACAAGCTTTTATTGGGGATAATAGCCAGAGATAAGCCAACTCCCTACATATTATCCCCTAGGATGACCCGATGGTCAGAATTCTTAGCTGCTTATAACTATCGGCTGCAATACCGCCCGGGGAAAGCCATTCCCCACGCTGACACATTGAGCCGAGCACCGCTTCCAGAGACTCTCGACGATCCGGTACCAACGGTAACCACGTTGCAAATTGAAGCGCTCAACTCGCCGCCACTAACCGCCCGAAACATCGTGAGAGAAACCAAACGCGACCACACCCTAGCACGAGTCCTAGGCTGGGTAGAACACGGATGGCCATTGGACCAGTTATCAGATGATTTCACACCATTCAAATCTCGACAGACCGAACTCTTCTCCCAGAAAGGCTGTGTCATCTGGGGCGATAGAGTCATTATTCCAGAACGGCTCCGAAAAGCGCTGCTGAGAACTTTGCACGATGGCCACCCCGGCATCGTGCGAATGAAAGCTCTTGCATGAAGCTACGTATGTTGGCCGGGCATTGACAAGCAAATCGAACAGTGGGTTAAAGCTTGTCCCAAATGCCAAGAAGTCAGCAACGCCCCACCAAAAGGCATGCCTACTGAATGGGAGACACCTCGTGGACCCTGGTCCCGAATTCACCTGGACTTCGCGGGGCCAACCAAGGACCACACTTTCCTGCTTACCATCGATGCCTACTCCAATTGGCTCAAAATTCATCGCATGACGACTATGACCTCCGAGGCGGTCATCAAGATTTTAAACAGACTCTTTGCAACCCATGGATTACCAGACATCCTGGTATCCGATAACGGCCCAGAATTTACTGCACGAGCATTCGAGCAGTACCTCGCTGACCGCGGCATCCGCCATGCGCTCACCTCGCCTGTGCACCCTGTGACCAATGGCCGAGCAGAACGCATGGTTCAATTTGTGAAAAAACCTTGCAAAAGGTAGACTGCGACAACATTGACAACAAGATCAACCAAATCCTTTTCTTGCAACACATCACCCCACATAGCGTCACCAACAAAACTCCCACTGAACTGCTAATGGGACGAAAGCTCTGCTCTCACCTTGACCGGTTGCACCCTGCGTATGAACCAGAGAAACCACTAGGATCCAGTGGCCGCTGTCGCACCTTCCAGGTAGGAGACCTGGTTTATGCAAAAAACCTATCGGGTGACCCATTGTGGGTGGAAGCGACAGTAGTACATGTAACCAGCCCTAGATCCTACCTCGTGCAATGCCTTGACGGTAAACTTTGGAAACGGCATATCAACCAATTACGGTCGCGGCTTGCAGTGGCCAGTTTGCAACTCCCCTATGACCAAACTGAGGGGGGGAAGTACGGAAGAAGATGAAGCCCTAGGAAACCTGTTCGAAGGAAACGACAATTTAATAGAAACTCAGGAAGTGGAGCCAGAGGGAGAAACGTTTGCACCTCAGGGAATCACAGAAAATGTGGGCAACGACGTAGAAGTGAACTCTGAACCAGAGACAGCCCCACTGCCAGACAACGATCTACCTCAGTGGGATTGCAACCAACTGATACAATGAAAATCAAAGAGACTAAAAAGACAACCGTCCTATTTAAGGGACTATGTAACTGCGCCTTGAACTAAGGAACCAGGGGGAAGGAGTGTTGTGTGTGCAATATAATTAATAAAGTGTGAGCTTGGAGTAAGTGCAGGGTTCTGGCCCTGCACTTCTGATTGGCTGTTAAGCAGCCGGACCAGATTGGCCCATTCTGGGGAATCTTAATAGAGAGTTCTTATTGGTTATAAAAGCTAGCTTTCCTAGCTTGTTATTGGTTAAACGTTACAAGATTTGCCTATATAAGGTGGGTTTTACTAATGTTAAGGAAGCAAGTCACGATGTAAATAAAGAGCTGAAGTTCACCGTTCAGAAGCTTGTCTCCATTCTTTCTCACCCATGCTCAAACTTAACAGTGCCTATTTATCTACTCACGTTCACACACTTCCAAATGGATAGGTGGGCAGGAGTTGGAGTGAATAATGGGAGTTCATCCCATCACACAACAGCACTTGGGTTTTGAATCAGACTTCTTATTGTCATTTCTAACCATATGAGCCACTGCTCTCCACTATAACTAACAGTTAGATACACTTTGAAGAATGTGCAGTAGAGATCTTAATTTTTTTTTAAATTTGTAATCTACTTAAAGCCATCTTGAATCTTTGCAGTAGTAAACATGTGAAGTAGAAAGTAGAAAGCTAAGGATTATAACTATAGTATATAAAAAATGTACTTTCTGTCCTGTTTTGTTTCCTTAAGAATCATGGGATTAAAAAATATTTCCCAGATATTTAAAAATCTCAATTTGTTCTATATATATGTTCTGACCTAAACCTTATTCCAAGGAAACAAACAACAAATGGAGGTAACAGCAAAACATTTTAATGATTCTTTACAAATTCCGTTCCTTCATGGTTAAAAGTCTGCTTCAAACTAATTGTCTCTGATAAGAACGAGCCTTGCCAAGGTTGTGCAGGACTGCCAAGAATACTAGATAAAGTTGCTGAGAAATATTTCAAACACAAAGAGTCTCCAAACACAAACTAAAATATTCCAAATGTCCACAAGTCTTGGATGCAAAAACTTCTTTACTTCCTGCAAAGAACTCCAGTTTCTCAGCTGGCTTTTATCTCTTAAGGGAGGGGCCATTATCTTGCAGCCTTACTCTTGAGTCGCCCGTGCTCCTTCAAGCAGCCCTGCGTACATGTGCGCTGGGCACAGGCTCATTGGGAACCTCTTCATCACTGCTGCCAGCCTCCACAATCTCTGAAGGCAGCATTCTAGTCTCTGATGGTCCTGGCCCCATCCCTGCATCACATGCAGGCCCTCATCCAAGTCCTCGTTCTCTGAGACCTCAGCCATCTGCATCTGCTGCCGGCGAACCACAACAATATGTGTAATTTATTTTCCAGTAAAGATTATAGTAAGCCTTTTAGTAAAGACCACGATTTTTGTCTCAGAATGATTGATTTGTCTCTAAGTATAAGGTAGGACTTTGGAGACTGAACCTTATGCCTATTTGTCTTACAGAGAGCATGGCTGCATCATCAGGTTAAAGGACTGAGATTGGTTTGTCTGTAAGTTTATAGGGATGAAATTCCTTGTTTGTGAATGTTAATGAAATAATGATGATAATCATAATAATTTTTTTAATTTGCATGCTGCCTGACTCTTTGGACAACCTTGCATTGCTGGCAACAATAAAAATCACAGTAAAACATAACAAATAAAGATAAAAGAAGGTATGCAGGATGAAGTGAGTGCTGTCTTAGGTCTTTTAAACAACAGAGTGGAGGCCCTCCAAATCTTAGGGGGAACTTGTTCAGAACAGAAAAGATGTAGTTCCAGGACCCTGCAGACCAAGAAGCCTTTCCCCAAATGGAAGATTAGCGTATGGTTGCTGGTCGTTGAAGACAATGGCCTCCTGAGGTGAAGGTAGAAGGTACTCTTTAAGGCAGAAGGTACTCACACCCTCCTTCAGAAAGGTTAACACCACAGCAAGGAGCCAACCACGTGTAAATCTCATTGGCTGCTGTTGCAATCCAGGACAGGCGTGGACCCAGTAAGTAGTGGCTGAACAAACAGCACTGACAACTCTGTCCATTTCCTCGGGAGTTGCTGACTCAAATTTTGTCTTAAATCATATTCCCAGACACAGCTTGTTTCGCCTCGTCAGAGCCTAAGTGAGAGTGAATCTGAGCTAATGAAAAAATCTGAAAGATGGCGAGATAGGACGCGCTTACTTTGTATAGGGATTCATAATCATAATAATACTGTCAATACAATGGAATAAATAAGATAATAAATATTAATAATAATACTACAGCTATACAACATGGGCAAATACACATAGAATTAGACAGATTAGGCACATCTTATTTCCAGTGAAATGTTTTCATGAAATCTTATGATTAAAAGTTTTTGATCGAGTCAAGTACATAGTTGAGTTTTTTTGTTTTATTTTTCTCCTATAAGTAAAGAACTAGGAACAAACTTTAGCAGATTCATTCATTTATTTTTGTACTGGTCTCCATAATCTCTATCCGAATCATTCCTGATTCTGTTCCACAATAACATTAGAAAAATATCTCCTTTATATTGTCTGATCAGCTATTCATTCCATTCTATTTGGTTATTGTTCTTTGTGACATTATAAAACTAAAAACAATTCAGTATTGAACTAGACACAATTTTGCACAACATTCAAACATTCTTTATCATTTATTTTGGCTCATCTCTGACATTAGATAGTTTAATCTGATGTTCCTGATAGAATAACGTAGAAAAGAATTGAAAAAAAGAATTAAGAATTGAAAAAAAACATGCTTTAAAATAATTTCTATGTGAAACTTGATTTTCAGTTGGAACAGCTTGACAAGCTCATCCAATTGAAGAAAGCACTCTAACCATCATTTAATTGATGTTTTGCAACCATAGCAACTTAAAATGTATAGAACAAATTCCAGAATTATTCTCCTAGCCGGGCAATTCTCAGAGTTGCAATCCCACATCTTAAATAGCTGAGGTTGAAAAACACTGATTTAAATGTCTTAGTTTAGCTTTAAAGGACATCTTTCAGAGCTTCAATCAAATGTATGTATAGTGTATATGTACTGTATATTCAACTTAAAAAGAGAAAAAGATACATACATACATACATACATACATACATACATACATACATGGGATTTACAAAACCCTTTGTATGCAATATGCTGCATTTCAAGTGTAAAGAACCTATTATTCTGAGTTTGAAACATTATGTTTTGATTTC
Source organism: Hydrophis major (assembly GCA_033807585.1). Classification (NCBI taxonomy): domain Eukaryota; kingdom Metazoa; phylum Chordata; class Lepidosauria; order Squamata; family Elapidae; genus Hydrophis; species Hydrophis major. The sequence continues at coordinate 83,859,278 of CM066333.1, forward strand.
AAAACTCTTCCAATATATTTCAGATTTAAAACACTTTGTGGGTGAATGAGAAAGACATTGGTTTTCTCTCCCCCCGCCCGAAAAAAAATACTCATTCAATGTTTCTGACCAGGTGTTAGAAGAAAGAAGACTACATATTGTTGAAAAATAATTAAAAGAATCTTTAACTATAAATGTTATTGGAAGAATTTTAGAACTGTAAATACAACTTCACCAAGATTACATTTTCTCAGCTAAACTATTGATACAGAAGATTATCATAGGAAGGTACATGCATAATCTGTGACTATCATAGCTTGTGTACATTTAAATAATTAATCTGATAGCTTCTGCATAATAAAATTGTTTCGTAAACAAAAATAAAAGTTTATTATTTTTGGCACCCAAATCTTTCAGGATGGTAGGTTGGGGGAAATGACTTCTTACTCCCTTCTCAATATGTGAAAGTGTTGACAGTGGTAAAACAAAAGAAGGAAACTTTTGAAAATGTTATTCGAATTCTTTTTCAGCTTAAAGCAATTTTTGAGAACTCCGAAACTTCTAGATAAACTATTTAAAGTCTCAAGTGTTTTTAGCTATTTCAGTGAACATTATTTTCAGCATTAAGAAGGAAATATTTGATCTTTTTCTAAAAAAAATCAATTGTTTTGTTAACTGCCATCTTTTCAGACCAAATGAACCTTGCTTTATTACAATATATTTTTAAAAACATATAAAAAGCTATTTTAAGAATTCTAGACAGTATTTCTACAATGATTGTTTAAAAAGAAAATTGGCATACAGCTAGATAATCCCAAGGGAACATTATCCATGTTTTTCATGAAGAGAAATTAGAATCCAGTAACCTTACTGTAATATATATTTTATGTAATCATTCTGTGCAAAAATGTAGATTAGAAATATATGTGTGTGTGTGTGTATGCATTCATTCATATTCATTCATCATTCTACATTTTTTGCATAGAATGATTAGATGAGTAAGTAGGTAGATTTAGTAGATATAGATCATATAGATATCTCCTAATGTTTTATTATTTTATTATATTACACAGAGAGAGATATATTACACACATACATAAAGAGAGATATATACACATACTCATACATATATCTCAGTCATCCCTATTTGTAGTAAATTTTAATTTAACAGAATAGCAGAGTTGGAAGATACCTTGAAGATCATTTAGTCCAACTCCATGAACCAGCAAGAGACTCTACCTATATACAATGGCTTTCCAGTCTAGCTTCTAGTCAACTTCTGAAAGCTAGCTAACTTCTGATTAATTGTTCTAACTGTCAGGAAATTTTTCCTTAATTCTAGGTTGCTTCTCTCCTTGATTAGTTTCCATCCACTGGTTCTTGTCTTGCCTTCTAATGCTTTAGAAAATAGTTTGCCCCCTCATATTTGTGGCAGCCCCTCAAATATAGAAACACTGTTGTCATGTCTCCACTAGTCCTTCTTTTCACTGGACTAGACATACCCAGTTCCTGAAACTGTTCTTCATATGTTTTAACCTCCAGGCCCCTAATCATCCTTGTAGCTCTTCTCTGTACCCTTTCCAGAGTCTCAAAATCTTTTTTATATTGTGGCAACCAAAACTGGACACAGTATTCCAAGTATGGCCGCACTAAGGCTTTGTAAAGCTGTACTAATGCCTTACATGATCTTGATTTTATCCTCCTATTAATGCAGCGTAGGATTGCATTGACTGCTGCTGCATACTATTGGCTCATATTTAAATGATTGTCCATTTGGACTCTAAGATCCCTCTCACAGTTACTGGCATTAAGCCACATTTCACCTAGTCTATACCTGTGCAGTTTTTTTCTTGAATAAGTATAAAATCTTACTTTTATCTACACTTAATTTCATTTTGCTAAATAGGGTCCAGTGTTCAAGTCTGTCAAGATCCTTTTGGATTTTGAACCTATATTGTTGGCTATTCCTGCCAGCTTAGTGTCATCTGCAAATTTGATAAATTCTCCTTCTATTCCCTCATCTAGATCGTTTATGAAGATATTGAAGAGTACTGGGCCTAAAACGGAACCTTGAGGTACCCCACTATTTACTTCCTTCCATGTGGATGTAGTTCCATTGAGGACTACATGTTAAGTACAGTTTGTCAACCAGTTATAAATCCATCTGGCAGTGATGCTATCTATCCCACATTTTTTTTAGCTTACTAAGATGTAGGTTGCAGTCTACTTTGTCAAATGTCTTACTGAAATGATCCATTAATTTAGTCACTTTGTCAAAAAATAAATAATTTGTTTGGAATGATCTATTTTTTGATGAACTTCTGGTTATAACTTTGCTTGCTTCTAGCAGTTTGCAGATTTGTTGCTTGATTACCTTTTACAAGATCTTCCCACGTACTGTTCTGGAATTTCCTGGAAAAAAAGCAAGCCCAAAATATAAGAATTGCTGGATTGAGTCCAACTTTCTTTAAATATATGATTTATTTCAATAGATTCTTATAATATATAGCGTTATATATTCTTTACTATTTTAAAGAAATCATTTTCCTGTATGACTTAGGTTATGGAATGACTTACTATGCTTTTATATTTTGTAATGGAATGTGTGGATGTCTTGGGAAACGATGGGAAGAGATTGATCAAGGATCAATCAGATTAGAAATGCAGGAGCAATTCCTATTCTTACTGAATATTGTTTGTCTTATTGAAAATGCTCTGCTTTGGTAGAATGTGTTGACATTCTTGTTGGAAATTTTTGTTCTGTCATTTTCTAAAGATCTTTGAAGTTCTTTGGAAAATCTCAAGAGCATCTTAGTGCTTTTCAAGATTTATCAGAACATGGGAAATTTTTTTGAGGGAGGGGAATATGTCTAAAGTTGTTTTCACTTTTGGAGACCTGAAAATATTTTTTTCCTGTTATATTTCTCGGTGTGATAAAAAAAATTGGCAATGGATAAAAGTTCACTTGGAGTATCCCCCCACTTCGTTTTCCTCCTTATCATTTGGGATGTTCTTCAGGGAAATTATACATAAGGTGTACAGGAGAAAATTGTATTTCATATTTCAACTGAATAAAGTTTCACCTTCTTATGGTACAACTCCCATGCCCAATGTAAAATAAAACAATCCGTGGTAGTGCAGTGGTTAGAATGCAGTACTGCAGGCTACTTCTGCTGACTGCTGGCTGTCAGCAGTTCAGTTTCCACGCTCAAGGTTGGCTCAGCCTTTCATCCTTCTGAGATGGTAAAATGAGAAGCCAGATTGTTAGAGACCATATGCTGACTCAGTAAACTGCTTAGAGAGGCCTATAAAGCACTGTGAAGCAATATATAAGTCTAAGTGCTGTTGCTACAGTGAAACCTTGATATAATGGCTTGGTTGATTGGAGATGGGTGTCTTTTACACCAGAATGTCCATTAATATGTACATTATGGCATTCAGGATGATTTGCATAAATTAAGTATTTTTTAATTACATAAATGATGCATATCACTATGAATGAAGTAAAATTTAAATGCCTTACCCTGACTCTGACTATAATGGTCTTGTCCATTCCTTTGGGGATGTGTGAATAAAAATGTAGATTGTTGTATCAAATCTGCACAGAGAGGATCTATTAAATTAAAATTGCACTTGGTAAGTTTTCTTAACTCTTATTGTGTGAGCAATGTCTTTGGAGGGATGTGGTGGCTCAGTGGCTCAGACGCTGAGCTTGTTGATCAGAAAGGTAGGCAGTTTGGCGGTTTGAATCCCTAGCGCTGCGTAATGGAATGAGCTCCCGCTACTTGTCCCAGCTTCTGCCAATCTAGCAGTCTGAAAGCATGTAAAAATGCAAGTAGAAAAAAAATAGGGGCCGCTTTGGTGGGAAGGTAACAGCGTTTCGTGCACTTTCAGCGTTTTAGTCATGCCGGCCACATGACCACGGAGATGTCTTCAGACAGTGCTGGCTCTTTGGCTTTGTAACGGAGATATTACCGGAAATGACTAGCACGTATGTGTGAGGGGAACCTTTACCTTTTTAATGTCTTTGAATACATAGGTATTAATTTTAGCAGTGCAGGAGGAAGTAAAGAAATGTTTGGCATTTAATGATAATGTAAATCTCCCAAAGTTGTGTTTTCCTCTTTTTTTTAATTTAGGAATCATAAATCTTTCAATCTGATTTAAACATATGACTTTGCTTGGTAAGCATGCATAGGTTTCTTCTTATATACATCCTAATTGCTTTGTCTTATTGTTACTCATAGATACAGTCTTAATTTACAAGATAAGGTGTTATGATCAATTCAAGAGTATAACTATATATGCATTAATAAATGGATCACCTACTTGCTGGAGAATAAGGATGTTAGGATTTCTCGATTTTAGATTTAAAAAAAGAAAACAATACCGGGAATCGTTTTCATTTCTTGTTCTATTTGCAGGCATGTGGAAGCTGTACTCCTTTTTAATTATGGTCTTCTCCTCTGCTGCTGCTCCTTCCTCCCTCACTTGCTTTTTAAAGCACATGCATTAGACAGATTGCACAGAAGCTGAAAACAAGGTTATTTAGAATGTCATCATTTTGCATTACATTGCTGTTGTCTGAAGAAGCCCAGCTGGCACAGTTGAATTTCTTGGAAATTTTTAGTCTGATTCATTATTGTGATGTGTAACTTGGTATATAGAAACATTTAATCATTCTTATGTTCCGAGCTCTGTTGAATCTACTGAAAGCTTTCTCTTCCACTTTGTAATTTGGGCTGCCAATCTGCTAGCTTGGAAAAGTTTCAAGCTTGTTTTATTATCTGTGTTTATTTGTACGGGAAATGATGTTGCACGTAGGCTGAATTTACAGTAATTCCTTTGTAATGGACTAATGAGTAGGACTTTCTTAGTGACAACGCTAACATTATATAGCTTTAATTAGTCCAATTACTCTGAAACCGTGCAGATAGTTACATTACCCCACAAGGCATCATGTTTTCCGTTCTCAAACCCTGAAAAGTATGCTCATCTTTAATTTGATGCAGTTGGAAGAAGTAAGGGTTAAAAAGATTTGTGCCAGGTACATGATTCTCATGTTTTTTATTTATACAGCAAAACCACAATTAATGATCTGTGCTTGCTAATTAATAAACAGTGTTCTTGCATAAAATTCTACACTGATATGTCAAAAACATGGGATTTATACACTGGCATACAGATGATGGAAGTTATGTATCAAGGAAAGAATAGAACCTCATGGAAAAGTATATGCCTTTAAATGAAACCTGGGACTTTTGTTATTGGTGGAAAATGGGCAATGTTGTACTGTACAACTAGAATTGTTACATTGGAATTTCTTACAAGTATTAAGCAAAGATAAATGTAATTTTATTGAAGCTGGCAAGGACCTGTCCCAAGAAAGGTCTGGCTACACTAGCTAACAGCAAATGAGAATGTTTCAGATCAGGCGCGTCAAACTCAATTTTATTGAGGGCTGCATCACATTATAGTTGCCCTTAAAGGGCCAGCAGCTGGGTTGCCATGATCAGATGGGTGTGGCTGAGTGGGTTGGGCCGGTTCAACGCCTCTCACTGGGCGCGACTGATTCGGGATGAAACAAGTCGCATCAGTTAACGTGATGTGGGGACAATTCAGTCACCCACAAGCTCCTTGCCTTCCCAAACTGCTGGCAACCAAGCACTCATGCACACACACACACACACACACACACACACACACACACACACACACTGCATTCTAAGTTTGAGTAACTTTTATCCACAGAGGAAGGAGAAAGCACAGAGAAAGTCCAGGTGTGATTGGCAGTTTGTAAGCTCAGATGTGGATAGAAGTTTCCAAGCTTGGAATAGTGTGTGTGTGTGTGTGCACGCAAGATTTTCTCCCTTTGCTTTGCATCTTTCGGCTATCATAAGTAACGGGGGGGGGGGGGGGGATTGGTTATGGGAAGTGAGCTGGAGGTGTTACAAACCATAACTGTATAAGCTGGGGGGGGTAGATTCTTGCTTAGGTTTCTATCCTATGCTATGCGCAGCTGCAACTCTTTATCAAAATATGTCAAGGTCAACGGACAGAGGCCTCATCATCACCTGGAGATGCCTACATGATGCTATACACAACTTTTAATTGGATGAGCCAATTGAACTATTGTGGGTGGGAACGTGGCCATTACTTTGTATATGTGATTTACGCGCCCATTTTCTCAAGTTCAGAATTCTTTTGTTGCTACCACTTGATTTCCAGTAAAAGATATATTTTCTCTGATTAATGGAGTCTAAGTATTTCTTCCTTGGATTTTGAATTGAGCATCAGCGGACAGGTATGAAAATCTTTCAGTGCATTTGTTGGATGATGACAAACTTGTCATCCATGTAGCAGCATCAGAATTTATGTGAGTAGTTTTGAAATCATGGTGTTTTGGTTCACTCAGCACTGTTTCTGATAACTCCTGATATTGGGGATCCCATGGGTGTCCATTTTATTGTCATACTTTTCCCTTTTGAATGTGAAGAAGGTACATTGATAGTACTGGAATAGCTTCATGATTCTACTCATGAAGCTACTCTCAACATATCTTATGAGTACAATCATAGATAAGGTTTACAACATATCTTATGAGTACAACCATAGATAAGATTTACAGTTAAGCAATTATAATTCTTCTATGCTTTTTTCCTCTCTTGATTTTGTATTTTTGCCATTTTGTCTTCATGATATTCAATCACTCAAGAATAACTGAATTGTGAATTATATTGTTCTCCATAGTGTATGTAATAATTCTAGCATTACAATTTCTATACAGCAGTGGCTCTGTTAGGTTCATTATGAAATATTATTGAATAGAATTAGGTTCTTAAAGATTTGGTAAACTGAAACTGTAGTTTAGTGAATATTATAAATGAATTACTACTTTCTTATGTCTTTTGTCTCTTCTACCTACCTCCTGGAGTTCTATATCATCAATAATAATAACAGTAACCACAAAAATAATATATGGCAAACCCTCCAGAGCTACACTATCTCTCAATAAATACTTCTATTCTTGCTTCTCCAGAACTAGTGAGTCTAGGAAATAAATAACTTACTTATGATCTAATGTAGTTTATGTAAATGTTTCTCTGCAGTAGCCAAGATATTAATATAAGATGCAAATATTAGTTTAAATTAACGAAGAAAGTGGCATAGTTTTCAAATAATAGCAATCTACAGTGCGATTTGTTGTTTTGAATGTAATGTAGTCGCTAAACGCATCATTAGCCTAATTTCATGTAGATATCAAACTGGTTTCATAAACATTTTTTCAATATATCAATTCATATTTTAATATTGATTGTTTTCTAAAAATTGCTGTTTAGAACAGACAAAGGAACTATAAGACAAAAAATTTGGAGTTTCCATCAAGATTTGAATCTGGCTTCATTTATTCTTGTTCTACCACATGACTTGTGTTTGCTCTTCTGTGATCCTAAATAGATAACATAAAAATGGCTAATCATTGCATTAATTATGAATACCGTGACCTATTTAACAAAGTATGGTTTAACACTTGTAGCCTAGTATTATGTATGAATACTCTGATGTAATGTTCATTAGACAGATTTAATTATATATATGTATATATAATATATTCTACTTCTCTGATCACATAATTCATAATTTCATAATTTCTTACCTGATTTGATTTCTTTCAGGATGAAAGAAGCTGGTTTAAGCCATAAACAATGGAGAGTTGGTTCTCTTTCATCAAAATGCAAACCATGTCCTGTAATTTATACCAATCCAGTTTGTGGATCTGATGGCCACACATATTCTTCTCAGGTAAGCCAATGAATAGATTTGTTATCTTTTCTGTATGATATACTGTATATATTTCTGTTGTCGAACATTATATGGTTTGTTCAGTTTAAATAACTATATAAACCTGTTTAAATCTATAAAATTGAACTGACATAATATCATAGCCTTCTTCCCTCGGCAGTTCTTTTTTTCTTTCATCCTATAAATCCCACAAAGACTTATAGCTGTTGTTGACTGACTATTTTTTCCCCATGAGCTGCTCTGGTGTTTTGACACAGATAAGAAGACAGGGATCTTAGCCAGCATTCAGTGACTGGCTGGCTGGCTGGCTAGAGTCTTACCCTGGAATTTGAACATGAAGGGACTGAGACTTCTTGGAGATGTAATTTTCAGCACTTAAATCGGAGTGCTCAGAATTAGGACTACAAACTCCAGCAGCTCAGGGTGAGAAAGGAAGGGGAAGCCTTGGGGACAAGTGAATTGGAAAATAAGTTAGAAAAGAGGAGAAAAGGGTTTTTAGGTGAGAATGATGGATTCACTGGGGAAGGAGAGACTTGATCCGAGGAAGAAGGGGGTGTGGACAATGCTAGCCCAAGGCAGAGACTTGGGAGTTACTGCATCTTGGTCCAGGATGGAGTTTCTGGGCCATTACCCCCTGGCTGGAGAGGTGGATCCATAGGCCTTTCGTTGGGCCTGCAAAGGACACATAAACAATCATTTGTGAAGCACCATTTGGCCAAAGGACAGTTTCTGGGATCTATCTGTGTGTTTTTATTTAAGTGTTCCAATGGAAGCAAGATGGGTGGCAAACAAATTTAATAAATTAAAATTAAGAAAAATAAATAAAAATCACAATGCCTGATAATTCTGCTATTTATTACTATTTTAAAAGTGTTATTAGTATTACCGGGAAAAATTAAATCCAATTGAAACAGTGCAAAGCAAAGTAAAAGGAAGTAAAGTTACATATTTTAATATTAATTTTTTTCAATAAAAGATTATTATTACTAGCTTTTTCATTGTATATTTGACATCACAAATATTCAGTTGAATATATAGGGCAGGGATATTAAAGTACTTCACATTTATATACGTGTATGTGTGTGTATGTGTGTATGCATATGTACAGATACAGATATAATTATATTTTCACAACCTTTTTTTTCTTTCATGGTGAAAGATCAATCATGTTAGCATGAAAGGGTTATATCATAACCAAAAGACATGTCAAACACATATTTAGATTATCCACATTTAATCACATGGATATTCTCATTGGTTTTTGTATTTGAACTATGTTGTAGAAATCTCTTTTTTTTCTTGCTTGAGTTGGAACAACACACATACCAGTGGATTCAGCCAGTAGTGGGATTCAAATAATTTAACAACCGGTTCACCCAGTTCTCATGGGAGGCGTAACCCATCCACATCCTCCAGCTCTGTCACACAAGGGGATGAGCCTACCGCAAAGGCTAATCTGATTCTGGGAGAACCGGTGGTTAAATTATCCCCTCCCCCGCGATCAAAGTGGATCCTGGGTGCTGCGCTGCACTGCAATGGAGAAAAAGGCAACAGAGCGGCCGGCATGAGGGAAGGAGGAGGAGCAAGGAGAAGAAAGAGGAAAAGCGGTCTTCCCCTTCCCTTGTGCTAGTCGCTGTGTTGCCCATTTCTCCATTGTAGCATAGCGCCCGGGATCCACTTTGATAGCCAGGGTGGGGTGGGGGGAATAATTTAACAACTGGTTTGCTTGAACTGGTGTGAAACTGGCAGAATCCCACCACTGGATCCAGCTCTTGAGAGGCAATTTGGTGTTGTGGTTAAGGTGCTGGCCTAGAAACTAGGAGACTGTGAGTTCTAATTCTGAATTCGGCAAGAAAGCCAGCCTGACGACTTTGGACTAGTCACTCTCTCTCAGCCTAACTCACCTCACAGGGTTGTTGCTATGGAGAAAATAGAGAAAGGAATATTAGGTATGCTTTCTGCCTTCTGTTCTTTTTGATAAAAGGCAGAATAAAGAGTAAAATACATTATTCTGAATAATTTCTACTGTGTTTATGCAAAATTGCTGGGAAACTTTAGCCTAAAATGAATAATGCTTTATATATGTCATGCAAATGCAGAATTGTATGAGCTTTTTCTTATTGCTTTATAATATGTCCAGTCATACAGATGACCAATATGAAAATTATAATCATCATGTAAATGAGTAGAAAATGATTATTCTTAAATTGTGCTCCATTATTTCACTCGAATCAATACAAATGGTTAACTTGGGGGTTATGTAAGAGAAAACATAGTAATATGAAATTCTTAGAGTAACCCCAAGTTATTTTTTTCAATAACAAAACATAATAGTACACATTTTAAAGGTGCTTGATGCTTGTTTCTCTATCCTATTAAAGACAGGGACATTTTGAGGAAGTCTTTCAAACTGTACATTGTTTTATACAAATGCAGGATTATTTTGAAGGGTGATCAGTGTTCAGATTTCCAGAAAAGGTATATATATATATCCTTTCTTTAAAATAAAAAGATTTGTGCTTTGTGTGGTTTCACTACTTTGTTTTATTGGCTGTATGTCAAACGATTTCTGCAAATTATACAATTCATTTTTGAGCAGATGGCAAGACCTTGCATCACTGCTGTAGAATTAAAATAAATGCTTAGTGGTATAACATCACCTTCCTTATAACATTCATTCTAGGATTTTTGTGATGTATTATCATGTAACCTACAAATAGCAATATTTTCACAGTGCTTTATAGCACTCTCTAATCTAAGCAGTTTATAGAGTCAGCATATCGCCCCCCAACAATCTGGGTCCTCATTTTACTGACCTCAGAAGAATGGAAGGCTGAGTCAACCTTGAGCCAGTCGGTTATCAGCAGAATTAGCCTGAAATATTTCATTCTAACCACTGCACCGTCACGGCTCTTCTGATAGACTACTCAAAGTACAATAGGAATTTATCTTTGGTTAAATGTTTTTTTTTAATCGTCAGAAATTATATAGGCTACTATCCTTGGTGCAGGAGGAGAACTATCTAATTTCTGTAATTTATGCATAAATTTCATCAGTCTTCCACTAATTTCTCTTTTACTCTGCCATTCAAATCACACTGTAGATGTAAAGGCTAGAAAATATTATGTCGTATGAAAAATAAGTAAAACAAGTATTGTATACATATTTCTTAAAACAAGCATAGTCTGTCTTATACTCTATGTAGAGTGGGACTGAGGAGTGGTTTTGTTGATAGCTGATTGACAAGTCCTGGGAATTAAAGCAAAGATTTCCTTTGTCAGAAAGATAGGACTTCTAAGACCATAGCCAGAAGAACCAGGATCCAAAGCTTTAGATATTTTGTTGCTGGGCTTTTGTCACTAAAAAAAATGTATATCAACATAATTATACTACTGTAAATTATGGTTATAATTGTTATGGATTATAGGCAGTTTTCAATGCATCGGACTGGGAAGGATATTACCCTTCTGTCTGTCTGGCTGGTGAGGTCCTTGCCTTCCTTATTTTTAATGTTGAAATAGTGATTATTTTGTTGATTCTGTTACTTTCAAAAGGTTTTGCCACAATTTTTGTAGTTCAACGGCTACAAAAAGTCACTTTTGAGGTAATATTCCTTTAAAGCAAGGGTCTTCAAACTTGGCAAGTTTAAGACTTGTGGACTTCAACTCTCAGAATTCTGAGCAAACATGACTGGAGGAGGAGGAATTCTGGGAGTTTAAGTCTACAAGTCTTAAAGCTGCTTTTAAAGGACGAGTGCTGTTAGACAAACCTGTTGGAATGAAGTGGTAAAAATACCCTGCTGATGAGATTTGCTCAAAAAGAATGATGTGAATTTATAATTAAAGTCTAATAAGGTGTTAATAACAATATATTATAATATGAGCCTCTGTGACGCAGTGGTTAGAATGCAATACTGCAAGCTACTTCTGCAGCCAGCTGTCTAAAGTTTGGCAGTTCAAATCCCACCAGGCTCAAGGTTGACCCAGTCTTCCATCCTTCCAAGGTGAGTAAAATGAGGACCCAAATTGTTGGGGGCAATATGCTGACTCTGTAAACCACTGTAAAGCAATATAAAGCAATATAAAGTGGTATATAAGTATAATTGCTATTGCTATAATGTGCATAGTATGTATATGTGTGTGTGTGTGTCTATATGTATATATAACTTAAGAAAACAAATATATATGTGTGTGAGTGTGTGTGTATATATATCTCTTTGGTTATTCGGGTTTTCTTCCGCGTGAAATTGGAAGTATCTAGGTGATGTTTCGATGAAGTCTCATTCATCATCTTCAGGCTTGTGTCTTCGGCTTTGTGCTTCTCGGAGTAATGTGAGCTTGCAGCTGCTTCTTCCTTTTAACTGCTAGTGGGGGTGTGACTTGATTGGGTGGGAGCTTGGCTGTGTTCTGATTGGCTGGGGGTGTGTTCTCATTGGTTGAGGAGTTGGCTGTGTTCTGATTGGTAGGGGAAGTTGGCTGTGTTCTGATTGGCTGGGGGGGTGTTCTGTTCAGGTAGGGGCTTGGTTGTGGTGGTAGCATCTTGTGTGGCCCTCGTGGGTGTGGGTCTGTGAATGACACCAAACCCACACCCAAGAGGGCCACAAAAGATGCTACCACCACAGTTCCACATAGAAAGCAGACTCACACCCACACAGAAGATGAGACACTACCACAGACCAGAAGCCGTACCGCAGCTGCATTGCTGCCCGCTTCAAACTCCTCCGACCCATACATGAAGTGAACTGACACCCAGCATGAAGATGTGGCATGACCACGAATGCGAAGCCAAACAACAGGATCACAGCTCACCAGCTCAAATCCCCCAGCAACTAAGACTAACCTGAGCCAGGTTATTGCATAGCTTGTAGATTAAAAAAAAAAACATTTGAAAGTTATGCATTACATCTCTGAAATAGACAGTTTTCTTTTTTCATTTATCTTTCTTCATATCAGTGTTTTTGAGAAAGTAAGTACAGTTTATAAATTTTGGAAATTATTGGCTAAATACAAATATCTACATTTTTAAAATAGTATATTCTATTTGAACATTATTATTAAACTTTATTTTGTTCATTATGTATAAAAATGAAACTAATGCTAATAATGAAGCAAAATTTCTGGTCTGTATGTTTGTCATATTTTTTTATTGAAACATCAATAACTTTTTTAAAAAAACCATACTTTTCATAATTTTACTTTGTATTTAGACATATCTAAATAGATCTTTTTATATTGATATTCCTACTATGTTTTTACATAGTAAAATATATTTTTACAAAATAGCCCACGCAAACTGTTGTGTATGTATATAAGTAATAAAGTGTGAGCTTGGAGTAAGTGCAGGGTTCTGGCCCTGCACTTCTGATTGGCTGTTAACCGGCCGTACCGGATTGGCCCATTCCGGGGAATCCAATTGGCCCTTAACAGAGAGTTCCTATTGGTCATAAAAGCTCCAGGCGTTCCTAGGCCTCATCAATTTCTATAATGTATTTTTACCACACAAAGCAACCGTCGCTGAACCGTTACACCGATTGTTAGATAAAAAAGCAATGTGGTTATGGGGTCACCGAGAAGAACAGGCGTTCCGAAATGTTAAAAAACTGCTCACATCTGACTCTGTACTCATGCAGTATAACGAGACCTTGCCGTTAGTTATAACCTGCGATGCATCTCCTTTTGGGGTGGGCGCCATTTTGAGCCACGTGCTGCCTAATGGGAACGAAGCCCCTGTTGCATATTTTTCAAAGACTCTTTCGAAAACAGAGCGGAACTATGGACAAATTGATAAAGAAGCCCTCGCAATTCTCTCAGCTGTGAAAAGATTTCACGAATACGTGTATGGGAGGGTTTTTACCATTGTGACTGACCACAAGCCTTTATTGGGGATAATAGCCGGAGATAAGCCAACTCCCTACATATTATCCCCTAGGATGACCCGATGGTCAGAATTCTTAGCTGCTTATAATTATCGGTTGCAATATCGGCCGGGAAAGGCCATTCCCCACGCCGACGCATTGAGCCGAGCACCGCTTCCAGAGATTCTCGACGATCCAGCACCAACGGTAACCACGTTGCAAATCGAGGCACTCAACTCACCGCCACTGACTGCTCGAGACATCGTGAGAGAAACCAAGCGCGACCACACCCTAACATGAGTCCTGAGTTGGGTAGAATGTGGATGGCCATTGGACCAAGTATCAGATGACTTCACACCGTTTAAGTCTAGGCAGACTGAACTCTTCTCCCAGAAGGGCTGTATCATCTGGGGCGATAGGGTCGTTATCCCAGAGCGGCTCCGCAAAACGTTGCTGAGAATGTTGCACGAGGGCCACCCCGGCATCGTGTGAATGAAAGCACTTGCACAAAGCTACGCATGTTGGCCGGGCATTGACAAGCAAATCGAACAGTGGGTTAAAGCTTGCCCCCGGTGCCAAGAAGTCAGCAACGCCCCACCAAAAGCCATGCCTACTGAATGGGAGACACCTCGCGGACCCTGGTCCCGAATTCACCTGGATTTCGCGGGACCAACCAAGGGCCACACCTTTCTGCTTACAGTCGATGCCTACTCAAATTGGCTCAAAATTCAGCGTATGACGACTACGACCTCCGAGGCAGTCATCAAGGTTCTCAACAGACTCTTTGCAACCCACGGACTACCAGACGTCCTGGTGTCCAATAACGGGCCACAGTTTACTGCACTAGTGTTCAAGCAGTATCTCGCTGATCGTGGCATCCACAATGCGCTCACCTCGCCTGCGCATCCTGCGACCAATGGCCGAGCAGAACGCATGGTCCAATTTGTGAAGAGAACCTTGCAAAAAGTAGACTACGACAACATTGACGACAAGGTCAATCAAATCCTCTTCTTGCAACACATCACCCCACATAGCATCACTGGCAGAACTCCCGCCGAACTGCTTATGGGACGAAGGCTCCGCTCCCACCTCGACCGGTTGCACTGTGCTTATGAACCGGAGAAACCACTAGGATCCAGCAGCCGCTGTTGCACCTTCCAGGTAGGAGACCTCGTGTATGCAAAGAACTTATCAGGCGACCCGTTGTGGGTGGAAGCGACAGTAGTACGTGTAACCAGCCCCAGATCCTACCTTGTGCAATGCCTTGACAATAAATTTTGGAAACGGCATATCGACCAATTACGGTCATGACTTGTAGCAGCCAGTCCGCAACTCCCCTACGACCAAACTGAGGTGGGGGGGAGGTACGGAAGATATGGAAATCCTAGAGAACCCGCTCGAAGGAAACGACAATTTAAATGTAACTCAAGAAGCGGAGTTGGAGGGAGAAACGTTTGCGCCTCAGGGAATTGCAGAAAATGTGGGCAATGACTTGGAAGTGAACTCTGAACCAGAGGCAGCCCCACCACCGAGCAACGACCTATCTCAGCTGGATTGCAACCAGCCAATACAAAGGAAATCCAAAAGACTGAAAAAACAACCTTCCTATTTAAGGGACTATGACTTGGACTAAGGAACCATGGGGAAGGGGTGTTGTGTATGTATATAAGTAATAAAGTGTGAGCTTGGAGTAAGTGCAGGGTTCTGGCCCTGCACTTCTGATTGGCTGTTAAGCAGCCGTACTGGATTGGCCCATTCCGGTGAATCCGATTGGCCCTTAACAGAGAGTTCCTATTGGTCCTAAAAGCTAGCGTTCCTAGCCTGTTATTGGTTAAAACGTTACAAGGGTTGCCTATATAAGGCGAGGGTTACTGTTGTTTGAGTGAGAAGTCACTATGTAAATAAAGAGCTGAAGTTCACCGTTCAGAGGCTTGTCTCCATTCCTCCTCACCCATTCTCAAACTTAACACAAACCTTCTTGCCACTAATTTTACTTCTTATGCAATCTGGTTTTTGACGCTTCATTTTTGGCCAGATATCAAAGCATAGTTTTGTTTATGCATTTTCCCGATCACTGATCATAAGAGATTTGACTTTTTGTCTTTTTGTCTGTTTTTCAAAAAAGATACATTTTAAAACAATAACATTTAATTTCATGTTTAAATAAACATAGATCTGATAAATGTTTGATAAATGAGTTCGTAATAAAAAGATTGTAAAAGTATGTAAGGAATCATTTGAATAAGCCGATAGAAAAGCAGTAAGTTTTGTATTGGATTTTTCAGTACTCCATACCAGTGGTGTGATTCAACCGATGTAACAACTGGTTCAGTAATCATGTGCTTCCACGTGGCCAGCATTTTAAAAAGCCCATTTTCAACTATGATACTTACCTTCTACTACAGTCCCGGTGACTAAAATAACTGATGCATGGCAAACTGCCCAGCCACACAAATCAGCTATGCTCAAAAACAAGGAAATAAAAGGGCAGGGGTGGGTGGGCGGAGCTAAAAGATCACTGGAACTACCAGTTCACCCGAACTGGTCCAAACCAGTAGAATCCCAGCCCTGCTACATACTGTTGACAAAAAAAAAAAAAAAATGAAGCATCCAATGTTAACGGTTTTTATGTTTAAAAAGTCTTATTGTTTAACATCCAAGACAAAACGTCAGAAAGCCAAAATATGACTATCCCCCCCCAAATTGCTTATGAAATATGTTTCATTTATGTGAACTGTATTTAAATAATTTAAATACAGATTCATAATTTAAGCAAGATTAAAAGACTGAATTGATGTTGGAATAACACATAGAAAAAAGAGAAAGTATTGCAAATATCCTGCATACAATAGTGTGCCATATTAAAAGAGGCAATGTCTGGTTTATGTAGCACTTAGTTTAATTCCAGTCTTTAGAAAATAAATTGACAAATAGATTTCTAAACTTTTGAGAACATTCAGGTTGTTAAAGGTCCTGTTGGGAAGAAAATGAAGTAAGATTGTTCAATTATCAGTTTTTGACGTAACAGCAAAAACACTTTTCTTCCACAGTAACCTATCACAACTCTGTAGTGCATTAAAAGCAAGACACAAACTCAGTTTTTCAATGCATCACTGTTTGTGTTTATTTTCTTAATATAATTTTAAAGTTTTGTATATTAAATTAAGCATTGCTTTAAAGTTTAAGCATTGTTCTAAAATATGCTGAACCAAGATAACATTGTTTTGTTACTAGTGGGATGGACTTTTATGACTTTAATACTAATGGTAATAAATATGTTGTCATCAAGGTTAGATCTCAATATTAAATTTTGAGGCTCTGCTGTTTTCCTCATCTGCATCTTATAATTAATTATATTGTCATTAATTATTTGTTCTCCAAGACAATCTGTCTCCATTCTGGTCCTTCATGGAGGCACACCCATTACCTCTATAGGCACACCCATCACCACTATAACTGATACTATCCATGTATAGTAACTGCTGCTTTTCCTCATCTTCTTTTTCCTTCAACTTCCCCAAAATTGTAGATTTTACAAGAGAGCTGGGTCTTCCTATATTGAATGTCAAATTGCTTCATTTTTCATTTCTTAAAAATTTAAAGCAGGGTTCCCCAACCTATGAGCCACAGCCCAGTACCAGGCCTTGAGCCTTTTGTAACCAGGCTGCAAAAGTGGCAGCAGACCACATACATGTGTGTACCGTTCCCACGTGTTGCAAGCACCACCACATATGTGGAACCATTCCCTCCCCTTCCCTGTTAGTCCACAAAGCCAAAAACTTTGGAGAACTCTGATTTAAAGAATACATTTGTTCATTTTAAACATTTATATGGTGATTCAAGTCAAACAACCTAACTTTGGTCAGTGTATAACAGTAGTGACTAACTTTTTTGGGCTTCTGTGCCAAAAATTGCACACGCGCTTGTGTCCTTGCCTACCAGCACTCAGAAGGCAACGCACACGCCCCCTATGCCTCCTGTGCATGCACATGCAATACCCCTGCTGCCCCCTTACCTTCATTGTGCCTCCCAGCTGATTTTCAGCCTGTTTGAGGCCTTTTCGGCCTCCCAGATGCTTGAGAGAAGCCTCTGAAGCCTTTGCAGGCTGAAAAATGGCCCCACTTCATCACTTCCAGTATTTCCGGAAATACAAGACCTATTTTGCGGCCTGCAAAGGCTTCAGAGGATTCCCTCAAGCCTCTGGGAGGCCGAAAAAGGCCCGAAAATCAGCTGGGAGGCACGCACATGCGCTGTGAGGTAAGTTTGCCTGGGGCTCGCATGCCCTCACAAATGGCTCTAGGTGCCACCTGTGGCAGGTGTGCCATAGGTTTGCCATCATGGATGTATAATAAATAAACAAACAAAAAAAGCTTAATAATTCCAGCTAAAAACAGGGAAGAATTATTAGGCAGCATCTTGAATTGTAATCAGAAGCACATAGCAAGCCAGGGAATAGCAGTGTCGCATAATGCTGCCTTATGCCCAGTTGCATTGTGGGCCAATTATACGATCCAGATTGTTTTCAAAAGGAGCCTCATTTTGAACAGGTGGCAATTTTTCACCTGGAAGATGACTAAAGCACGGATGTGTACAAAGTGGCCTCCCAATTTGACAATCAGCAGTAATGATGCCTAACATGAAGTTATGTATTATAATAGCCAATGTACGTACAGTTGAAGCATTTTTGAAATGACCAGTTTCCTAAACTTCTAAATGGAAATAATTTTTTTTATGTTTCAACTGAGCTTCGTTGCCACATAACATACTATTTCACTTCACGTGGTGCTGTATTATTATTATTATTATTGGCCTATAGTACTTTCAGAAGTTGCCATAATAAAAAAGGAAGCCTGTCATGCCCCTCCCCCCCCCCTGTTGGAACCTGAATCTGTGGAGCTGATGCAGCTGGAGCTAACGGAGATTTGTTGGCTTCAGAGGAATGTGGAGAGGAGCAGGGCAAAGCAGCCCAGAGCCCCTCAGGATTGGGACAGCCTGCTAGCAGGGAGGAACCCAGGGCAGGATGACCGAGAGAGCGCAAGCCGTAGAAAGGAGAAGCAAAGGAGCTCAGGCCATGAGCAAGGACTGTCCCTTCCTGATCCCCCAGCACTGAGAGAAAAGAGAAGGCAGGAACAGCGCAGGCCAGCCTGATAATTCGAGAGGAGGGTGCCCAGCCCCTCTTCACAAGGCACACCTGCGGACTGAGATTTAAGGAAACTCTGTTGGGAGGGGCATTTGCTGGGAACAAATGCTGAATTAGTGGAGTTTTGTGTGCTGTTGCAGGTGTCTGGCTTTTGCAGGACTGCTTGCCTTCTTTCTTGCTTTGTGGATTTATTGCTTCTTCCTTGCTTCATGGACTCAGTGCCTTCTTCCCTGTTTTGTGGACTGCCTGTTCCTTTGCTTTGCTGGACTGCTTGCAGCCAGAGGCTTCTCTCTGTGTGTGTGTGTGTGTGTGAGAGAGAGAGAGAGAGAGAGAGAGAATGTGCTTTGCTCTGAGACTTGCCATGAATATAGTAGAATATGGGGAAAAACTGGAGCATTAAAGGGGAGTTTGAACTCTCAGCTGGCTGTGTGGCCTTTGTGCTTTGTCTTGGTTATCACAGCCTTATGTACCTGCTCCTTGGTTATCACAGCCTTATGTACCTGCTCTGTCCTGTTAATACACATACTCTGTCATGTTAATACAAATATTTCACTTTTTTTTTTTTATTAGCAGGTTCCTCTTATATGCATCAGTTTGAGAATCCTTAACTGATCTTGGAAACCATTTTTTTCCCTGTTTTTCTCCGCCATGAAGTCCCATTACTTCATTTCAAAAACTGAAGATTTGTAAGATTCCTTCAAGCGTAAAAGAGAATTGGAATGTAAAGATAGCTTTAGATTTCATTCCAGGAACATGTCAGAAATAATAGCTGTGTGGATTTCATTGTGGGGAAAAAGGACAAGAAAGGTGTGTTGGATATGTTTGCCACCTTAAGCTATTTGTAAAAATAATAAAGATGGGATACAAATAAATAAAATAACTAGATCCCAAACATATATTTTGTATCCCAATTAATCCAATTGTTGGATCTAAGTGCTATGGCAAGCAGAATACCACTGTTGTTGACATTTCAATTATCGCTTCCTAAAACACTTCACTCCCATGTATATTTATTTATTACTTATTTATTTTATTTATTAGATTTGTATTGCCATCTATTCGACATGGCGACTCAAGGCGGCTTACAACATATAGGCCCATAGTTGTATCTTCTTAACTGACCCAGAGGAATAATTTCCTCTGCACTGAGAGCTACAGTCTGGTTTGGCTCTGCAGCCCAACAAGATAGCCACAGTCTTCAACAGATAATTAAAACTGCAGGAAAAAAAAATGCTACCAACATGCCTTCTTTTGAGGACCTGTATACTGCATGAGTCAAAAAGAGGGCTGTGAAAATATTTACATCCCCCTCACATCCTGGACATAAACTGTTTCAACTCCTAACCTCAAAACAATACTATAGAACTATGTACACCAAAACAACTAGACACAAGGACAACTTTTTCCCAGAATGCCATCACTCTGCTAAACAATTAATTCCCACAACACTATCAACTTATTTAATAAGACTGTATTACTATTATTCCTCTCATCCTTCCTAGCACCTATTTCTCCCCACTTATGACTATAGCCACGTTGCTTGTATCTTTACAGCTTATATTGTTTTATTTGTTTCCTAGTATGATTTGATTGCTTATTAGTAACTTATGATTATCACTAAGTGTTATGTCTTATGATTCTTGATGAATGTATTTTTTTTTCCTTTATATACATTGAGAACACATCCACCAAAGACAAATTTCTTGTGTGTCCAATCACACTTGGCCAATAAAGAATGCTATTCTATTCTATTCTATTCTATTCTATTCTATTCTATTCTATTCTATTCTATTCTATTCTATTCTATTAAAAAAGTTTAATACAGCGTAGTATTAATACAGCATAGTGTTAAATATCAAGTAATTCATGTATACAGATGGATCTTCTTTTTGTCTTGTATTTCATAGACAGTGGTGGTGCTGATTGTCATGCATGAATTTAACAATACCAAAATTTAATAACGTTCATGGTGAAATATTCCAGTAAAAAGCATAGGAAAAAAAACATAAAAGTTCACAAAACAGTTTTTCCCCAAAGCAGTAAATAATATTCTTATTATATAGAAATCTTTAGATAATACTAATGAGCATGCCCTTTCTGTGATATTTCAGTTCACTTACAACTTTATAAATATTTCAACTTTAGATAATTGAGTAACTTGATCTTGATAAATTAGCAATGCAATTAGTGGGTATTGTTTAAGAAAAAGTACAGCATCAAGAAGTCAAATTACAATAACCATTATAGTATGATACATATTTCATAAACTAGTCACTAACAAATGTAGTGGAGAAGAAAGAGAATAACTGAGCTACTTGAATAAAATTCACATCGCTTACTCTAATAAACTATTAATTATAAGCATTGCAGGCTAATTCTGCCAATTTCCAGCAGTTCAATTTTCACTGGGTCAAGGTTGACTCAGCCTTCCATCCTTCCAAGGTCAGTAAAATGAGGACTCAAATTGTTGGAGGCAAATATGCTGACTTTGTAAAATGCAGAGAGGGATGTAAAGCACTGTGAAATTGTATATAAGTGCTATTGCCATAGCAAAAATTAGAAAAATAAATATATAAGTTGCATATTTTTTCATGTTGTATCAAAATGGATCCAAATTTTAACCACTTATCAAAATATTCTTCTATATTACAGGTTGATATTAATCTGTAAGAAAACAACTGTCTTAATATTTGGAAAAAATATATCATACCCCCCAAATCAGGTCTCAGTATTTTGTTTGTTGTTCTATTAACATTTCAGTGGTTATTCTTATTCCCATTGAAGGAAGTTGTGTCAAAAATGAGCGGTCCAAATCATTAGCTTCTGCAATAGTTGTAATGACTGATTAGTCAAGAACATATTACATATTCTCTGAACACAGAAGTACTATGACCATCTAAAATGCAATAACATAGATGGCGATACTATCCACTGCAGGGATGTCAAATTAAAGGCCCGTGGGCTGGATCTGGCCTGCAAAGTGCTTAGATCTGGTGCGTGGTATTGCCCTGGAAATAGCGAAGGAACGGCCTGTGGTGCTTCAGCCAGCAGAAACTGAGCTCAAGAAGGCCACATATGGTCCTCCTGCTGAGCTCCACTTTTGCTGACAGAGCCCTCAGGTCACCTCAGGCATCCTTGACACAAGTGTGAGGTCAAGCTGGTCATGCCCACCCTGGTCACACAAACCCTACCCCCACCCCTGAGGCAAATACAACCTTGATGTGGCCCTCAATGAAATTGAGTTTGATACCCCTGATCTATGCATGTTTCACTAATGCAAACCGTTTCACTTTCTTAACATATTTAGCATTAGCTCTATTATCTTGGAATGAGTATGGGATGCTTTGATTCAATTTAAATAAAACATAGCTAAAAGTATTGTCATTTGCATTGTTATATATTAAGGATTCTTCCACATCCTATGAACAAAAATTTATTAGTTTTGCTATGAATATATGTCTAGAATTATAGGCAAGTCACTTTGTCATCCTAACCCCTCAATTCCATCTTCTATTTGAGGCTAAAATTGAGTTACTGTTTAACATCATTGTGAGAATTGAGAAGCTTTATATGTGATTTTTCTACATATGTGCTGCACCCTATCCTATTTTGGGAGTATTTTATCTATTCCTAAAAAACACATTTTCAGACTTGTAGAGCCACAGCGAACTATGTTAAAACTGATATTTCCTGTGGGAAGAAAAAAAAAACCTTAATGTAACAGGCTAGACTTTATAAATTGTTGAAATGTATGGTTTCATTAAGAAATTTTTAAAAAATCAAGAATCAGAAGAGCATTCAAACAGAACTCATCATTTGATTAAATCTATATAAAATGTAGGCGAAGAAAGAAAATACAGGGAATAGGAAGATTATGCATGTTATGGATGAGAGCTTGTACTAAATAGAAAGAGAAGTCAGAAGACATAGATGCTATCTAACGGGAGTCATACAGCATTTTTTAATTTTGGCAGTTTTCAGATGTGTGGACTTCAGTTCCCAGAATTTTCAGCACAGCCAAGAATTACAATATGTTTTAGGTAACAGTACAGTTACCTGATTAATGAGGTGTACTACTAAGAGATAGAGTTAAAACCTTTTCCTTGTTACATTTTAATAACATCTGTGGTAATGGCTTCATAATACCATAATTTGCCTTGCTGTTGGTTTTATGCCTGTTTTCTGTCAACCTCTGGGATTTACCAAGTTAATTAGTTGCTAAATAAATAACTCAACATATAAATAAGTGCTTAATTCCAGATACCTCAACTAAGCCCCCTTTAGTGAAGTGCAATTTACATTTATTTATAAGGATTAATATTATTTTTCGATTACAGTGCAAACTAGATTATCAAGCCTGTGCCTCTGGAAAACATATCTCAGCTAAGTGTGAAGGACGTTGTCCTTGCCTTCCAGGAAAGTCCACAAGTGCAGGCAGAAGTGATAAAAGAGGTAAGTTTTGATGTTCATGTTACATTTCTCAGTTACTTCAGCAATGTCTGCATTTTTTTTTTAAAAAAAGAAGTAATTAATGATTAATTTCAACAGCTAAATGGCTTTAAAGCAGGGGTAGAATTCAAAATTCCCAGCAACTGGTTCTCTGCCCAGTTGCTGGGTAGGCATGTCCATGGTGGACGAGGCCTATCACTATTTCCTGTTTCCAGCTTCCGGTGGGCCTCCAGAGCCCAGGGAGGCCATTTTCTCCCCCCAGAGCCTCCGCATGGACTCTGCACTTACCTCTATCAAAAATGGGCCATGTGGAGACCCCTTGGAGGGATGGGGCGGGGCCAGCCAGTCGGTTGAAATACCAGTTAGGCAAACCAGCTGTGACTTTAACATCTGGTTCACCCAAACTGGTCCAGACTGGGTAGTATCCCACCCCTGCTTTAAAGCCCAGCTTATAAAAATAAATAGAATGGCTTACTTGAAACTGTACTCATTCTAAGTGCTTGGAGAACACCAAGAGATTTTAGGACTTTAGGCTACACTGGGTAGTTGAAAAGAATCTCTGAAGGAAGCAGCAGCCTTCTGTATTTCTGAAAAAAAAAAAAAGTAACATGAGTGTTGCCATATTTAACCACCCAGACTTGGAAGTAAATCCTAGGTCTCCAGGCACTTAACCTTTAGTTCAGCTCTTACCCAGACTTAGCAGAAAATTTCCATACACCACTAGCTAATTTAGAGTGTTGATTGCAGGCAAGCCTTAACAAGTTATTTGATTACTCACTGCAGAACCTCTCTGTATTTGTGTTCCAGCATGTAAATTTTTGGCTTTTCTTTCTGCCTTTCTAATTGATGGATACTTGGCCCATTTGCCTGGTAGGATTGGATGGCTGAGCTATCCAGATAGCAGTTGTCTCTAAGCTTGGTTTGTTCAAGTGCCAGTTTCAACCATTACTGATATCTCCCTGAAGTCACCGTAAACCACATTAGTTGTAAAAGAGTTTTTAATTATATCTTTAGCAGAAAGCAATGGAGAATCAAGGGTTTCTTGGCATATTTTTAATAATTATTTTTGTATATACCATTTTGCTGACTGATTTTACTTGAAAAAAAAGCTGAGTTATCAATAAATATATCAATAAATATCCATGTATTAACATTTGACATTCCTTTTTAAATAATAATTTTATTAAATTTTACAGATACCAATATAAAAACTAGTACAAACTAACAAAAATGTTAAAAAGTAAAAAAAAAAAAAAAAACCCCACAAAAGTGCAAAGATTGTTGAAAAAATATATAACAAATGATTTTCTGTTCCTTCTAGCTTCGCACATGCTCAAGTTAATAAAAATGGGGGAAAGAAAACCACCCCTTTCTGCACTGTTATGTTATGGCTTTTCTATTGTTTCTTGGCTGTAAGACAAAAATTGAGAAATTCATTTTCATATGGAGAAAGTTTGGGGGGGCTGTATGGTGTTGAGATAGGGTCACTGACATTAACATGAATAATTGGTTGATGAATTCTTCTGTATGGCTCATGGCTCTTTTGTGGAGGTAAAATTTGGCCCAGAACTCCTTAAGGCATTTTGTCCCTTCTAAGCTTTGCTGACTCTTATGGTAGTAAAATGATACCTTTCTTTGTTAGTTCTGACAACATGACTTTAGTTTAATTCAGATTTCAGCAGTCTCAGTATGGGAATGGTGCCAATTCAAAATTTAAACGTTCCCATGCAAATATTTATTTACTCAAAGGAAGAGATGCGAGGATCTAAAGCGGGGGTGTCAAACTCAAGGCCCATGGGCCAAATCTAGCCCACAGGATACTTAGATCTGGCCAGTGGGGCCACTCTGAAAACAACAAAGGACTGGCCTGCGGTGACTCTGCCAGCAAAAACGGGGCTCGGAAGGGCTACATGCGTCCCTCTCGAGCTCCATTTTCACTGGCAGAATGTTCAGGCCAACATTGGCGTCCCCACAGAGTGATGTCAAGCTGGCCACACCACCCAGCCCCCCCCCCCGAGATGAAACAAAAACCTGATGCAGCTCCCAATAAAATCAAGTTTGACACCTCTGCCCTAAAAGCTGTTTTCTCCGAGCCATTCTATTTGTGTGTGTGTGTGTAGCTTCCTAGCTTTGTGCCATGTTCTAATTAATTACACAGAATAACACAAGTGTTAGATCAGTGATGGTATGTCCACCCACCACCACTTGAGATATAAGCAAAGTTGGCTAAGCTGCTTTGGCAAATTTCTAGGCATCACAGGAAAACTCAGCAGTCTTTCATTACAAAACTGCAGTACTACAGGTACATAAGGCCAAGTCGGAGATAAATTCTTCTGAATTCTGCACATAATAGGTCAACCTTTGCGAAGTTGAGTACTTTGATAAGGTGGTAAGTTAGGTACTCTACTTAATTTGTAACCTTATCAAAGCTAGTAATAAGAAGAAATATTCCTGAACAGAGTCAGCATACTAGTTATTTATACCAACCTTCGTGGCAATTCTCCCGAGCAAGTTAGTAGATACTTTTTGACAACATATCAAGACTGATTATTTACCCCAGTAAATTTGTAGATACTTTCTGGCATCATGCCAAGACTCATTATTCAGGAGACCATATGGAAAAATCAGAGCTTATTTTGATAGCTCTTTGGAAATTTTATTCAAAGGGTTGGAATAAGTTGATTCCTGAACTGGTTTAAAACAACTAAGGTATAATTTAGAGCTGCTGTAATGCTCTTTGTCCTTGCTATCTTTAAAAAAAAAAAAAATTTCAAGAACTGATTGTGCTAAAACTAGAACCATGATATCAAAGACTCTTATCTCCTCTTCTAATTTCATGCAACCCTGCGATTAAAAACAAATAAACTTTTAGAAATATTTTGTGTTTCCCCTATACAGGTGATTCCCAAGTTACAACAGTTCACTTAGCAACTGTTCAAAGTTACGATATAGCCAAGTACTTACGACCCAGTTCCAAAAGTTATAAAGTTGCAGGACCACAGCAGTCATTCACACTTAGGGACGATGGCAGAAGCACTGCAACATTCGCGCCCTGTGTGGTCCCCTCACCCTACTGGGACTCCACAGCCTTTGGGCTTGTGACAATCTAGCAAGCCATCAGTTCCTTTGCCTGCTTTGGTGCATTTGCTGAAACAGAGGCCTAAAGCAGTGAGAGATCACACAAGATCGGTAGCACAAGGTCTTGCGTGATCTCGCATGACAGTGTTTTAGGCCTCTGTCCTCTGCGAACCGAGGCCTGTACCAGTTCCGGCTGATGAGACTTGGGGGGTGGTGAAATTGCATTGCTTCAAGCCTCCCATCGGCTTGCAAACGCTCTTTCTCACAGAAATTGAAACAGCAAGATGCAAGCTGATGGGAGGCTTGAAGCAAGTCTATTTCACTGTCCCAAAGTCTCGCCTTACAAACACTTTTTCTGCCAAGACTGCAAACAGGCAAAGAAAGCGTGGCAAAGAAGTTGGAGAGGAGACAAATCTTCAGAAGGCAAGTAACATGGCGTGGTAGGATAGGAGAAGAGCAATTGTGGGGATCCCAGGGGAGGGACCATGAGGTCTCTCAGTGGGTCAGGGGCAACCTTGGATTTGTGTGAAGCAGGTAGTCTGTTCCATCACTAACCTCCCCCACCCTGAAATACCTTCTGGGCACTTGACAACCCACACATTCAATAAGTGAAAGGAGGGAATGATCACGGTCAAGTTACATGATACACCAGACATGATTTTTGGGGGAATCGCCCCCCTTCCCCCCCTTCTTCTCCTCCTTTCCCCTCCCCTCGGAGGCCCCCTGAGTCAGGAGTTGCTACCACCAGCGTAGCTCCGCGCGGCTCCAGTCCCACATTGCCTTGGGAAGGGAAAGGCAAAAAGAGCTGTGGCGGCGCTTTGCAACGGCAGCAGTGGCACCGAAGGCTCAGGTGCAGTGGCTCCCGGTTTTGCCTTTCCCTTCCCAAGGAAACGCGGGACTGGAGCCGCGCAGAGCCACGCCGGTGGTAGCAACTCCTGACAGCCCCAGTCGGACACCTGAGCGGAGCCCGGGCGGTGTGAGCGGAGGCCACTGAGTGGCAGGAAAAGGGAGCTGGGCAGCCACAGACCAGCTGTCTCTCCGTGCAACACGCCACCGCCTGGCCCTGGTGAGGGAAAGCAGCAGGCGCTCCCCGGGTGGCGGCCTCGGCCCTGCCACCAGGGAAGCGGCTACCTAGCTCTGGAGCTGATCCACACCTGACCAGCTGGAAAGGAAGGGTGTGTAGCATTGGTGTTGTGTGCGATTTCTTGGTGCATGGCGCGGGTTCTCTTTTGGCCGGCCCCGATTTTTTTTTCAGAGGGGAATATCATGCCTGTACACTTCTATGAATCCTTGGGTTACAAATGTAATTGGCAGGCTCCATTACATTCGTAACTCAAGGATTACCCTAGTTTATAGCAGAATTCAAATTTTATGCTGCCTCACCTTGCAAAATGTTAACTGAATGTGCACAGTCTCCACAGCAATAACATAAATTAATAACTACATTAAGTTATAAATAACTTACTAAATAACTGATGGAGGAAAGGATAGCCCAGGCAAAATGACTACAAAATTTAAGGTGGTTCCTATTTTATCTGGACAAATCTAATCTGTGTATGAGAGAGAGGGGAAGGGAGGAAGGAGGGAGGGAGAGAACTCTTAAGTTGCAAGTTTTTTCTTTAATATTTAATCTCAGAGTAGTTTTAATCAAATTGACTTCCTCAAAACCAAGCTTGTCAAACAGATTGAATCATGTCTTCTCTATATTTCTAATTTCCAGCTCAAACTGAATCAGAACTGATTTTTACAGGCATAGCCATAATTATTAAAGATCCACTTACAAATGTCTTTCTTTCTATGAGTACTTAGGATTTTTCTCCCCCTTTTTCTTTTAATTTTTAGAGAGAGAACACATTTAATAATCAATCCTTGCCTTTGTAATTCTGTTGATTGTTTAATAAATCTAACAGCTCTAATTATTGTAACAAAACATATTCTACAACCTAATGTTGTATTAACCTTTGCAATTAACTGCAGTATGCTTGTCATTTTTAAAAAAGAAATGGTTACAATTGAATAGCTATTATAATAATTTGCTGAATATAATGAAAGAAGTTTAACCTTAAAATTAGGTACATTTTGTCCCATTTATTTTCTGAAATAAGCTGAGTGTCAGCAAAATACATGGATTTATTTTTGACACTTAGAAAATTTAAATGTTCGTAGTACTCTTCATTTTTGTACAGATGTATAATTACACATATAGGGAGTTCCTAAGCCAAGTATTATCTCATATTTCTAAACCGTCAGGGAACAATCTTCCCACACTGAAAGCTATTCTAACCTATTTTTCCTGACCAAAGGGCCCTCAGATATATTTGAGTTCAATTCTTGCTAGTTTTATATGGGGAATGCTGCATTTATTTATATTTATATGAGTACATACCATATATTTATACCAGTACATTTTAACAAGACAAATCTGAATGTATCCATAATAACTTAGATTAAAATCTGTTTTAATGACAGAGCTATTTTTAAAATAAAGTAGCAACAGAACTTTTGATCTGTTTTCAATAGAAATGAATTGCCACTTCCCTGCGTCAATACTTGTCATAAACAAATTTGCAAATGTGGTTAAAAACATAAGCCATTAGAATACTAATGTGTGCATTTTAATGCTATATTTTTCAGATTATAATTTCTGAAACCCAGGATTTAGGATCTAAAGAGAAAGAGTGAGAAAGTGTCTATCTATACTGAGTTTTCTGTATGTGAATTATGAGAGGCACTCTCATAAGGCTAATTGAGTTATCTTGGGTCAGTCACTTTTTCTAAGTTCTAGGAATCAGGCAATGGCAACTCACTTCTGGAAAATCTGATCAAAAAACTTCAGATACTAGTCCAAGCAGTCCAACATTGTGCTAAATTCATGAAGGTCTTTATTAGAGAATATTAGGCAAACAGTTTTTGTGCAAGTTTCAGTTTCAAATACATGTACACACAGAACACAGAACACAGGCACAGACAGACAATTCTACAGAAAAATATTCACTCCTTAAATTTTTTTGCATATCATGTGGATCCACCTAACATATAAATAGAAATCAGAATGATATATATCTGCAATGAGATTAAACAAGGAAGCAATATGTGCTGGGTATATGTGCTTTGATGTTCAATGCAAACTCCTCTGCTTTTTCTTACAATGTCACACACAAGACATCTTCGATTTCAGTGCCCTTTTCATCATTTTGGCAAAATCTCAGCTTGCTGCAAATACACTGGTCTGAATGAAGAGATAGAAGCAAAGTTTGGTGCTTGATTCATTTATTCCATAAACAAAGTCATCCAATTTGTGATTTGCCATTAGGAAAATAATAATCTTAATCATCCCCACTTATCTCTGGTCAATCAATTTATTAAAGGAAGAATGACTGGCAGTTACATTAGTACTTCATTAAACTGACAGGCTAACTAAAAATATTCTATACAAATTTCATCACAGAGAAGAACCCACCAGACTGATTCACCATGGCAAAGGAGTTTCTGAAGAACTTCAGAACTTCTGAAGTCATATTGTAGCAAAAGTTACAAAATAATTTTTAGTGCTCTGAGAATGCACTGATATATCTTGAAGGACATTGTTTGGAATATGATCTGAGGTTGTTTTTTGTTTATCCAGAATTCAATATATTATACCTTTTTAATGTCATTAAGTTTGCATCAGTTGTATATTATGGAGGTTTTCTGGGGTGAAAATTAAATATATATTTTCCAATACTTTTACAAAATATTATGTTTAATATTCATATTTAAAAATAAGGTAATAAAATTATCCTTGAAATTGTACTACAGAAATAGAGAATAGTTATTTCAATGCAAACTATATTAGTCTGCTTTTAAATTACAGTTTCAACATTTCATATCCATCTTTTATTATATTAATCACATCCTTGATCACAGTACATGTTAACAATTTCTTATTTCGTATTAATAGTAACTGCCTTGTACTTTCCCTTCAGCATTTCATATCCATTTTTTATTATATGAATGTTCATATTCTTGGCAATACTAGATGTTAAAAAAAATCTTATTTCTGTTAACATCTAGTAAACCGCCTTGTTCTTCACTTGTTCTATTATTTTAATTAGCACTTTTATTGCCTTTTTAATTCTTACCTTAAAGTACTTTTATTAATGGACATTACTCTATTTGTAATTTTATGTACAGTTTATGAAAAAGTGATGCTAACACGAAAATTATATTGCTTATACAATAACATTTAATTATGTTAATTTTTATTTTTATTTGTAAATAATAATATATTATTTCCTTGAAGTTTGATGGTATTTCTTTCATTTGTCAAAACAAAAAGAGTTATAGGGATAGGAATACTGCTTTAGGAGCTTTTGGTACTCCTTGCCTGTCCACCAAAGTGACAACCTATTTAATTTTAAAAGAAAATGGGAAAAGTAGATTTATATATCGACTTTCTTTGCCAGAAAATAAAATGTTTACCTCCCCAGAAATTAAAATGCTGTCATTCCTAGTAAAATTTATCCTTTCAGAATTTAGAAAGACATCTATCTGCCACTCTGATACTTTATTTCCACAAGCAATCTAATTTCAGATGCAACTGAGAAACTGCATAGACCCTTAAGAAAACCCAAACCATTTAAAGCTTAGAAACACAAAGAAAATAAAATTTTTATGTGGTTTGGTCTTTTGAGGTAGGTAAAGCACAAAAGCTTGAAACACCTTCAAAGGATTGATCTGAGGACATATTTTTCAATAACATTTTTACTTTTTTTTTTTAACTGAGAAGCAGTTGTATTTGAAAGAATTTATATGCTAATTTAACAAGGACACTGTTAACTCTCATTGCCATTTCTTTGAAAGAAAGGAGATAGAAAAAGTGCTTTCATTTTAATTGAAATCGTTAATATTTATCAGAACGTATTGAATCCCGATAATACTGTTTTTTGCACTTTAAATCTAATTCCACTTGATGGATTTCTTTTTCCCTTCCAAATAAAGGTAGTCCTCAACTTTTATCAGTTCATTTATTGACCATTCAGAGTTACAATGGCGCTGAAAAAAGTGACTTATGACTGTTTTTTACACTTATGACCAACTAAACAATCCGTGGAAAACCTTTGTCTACCATCAGTGTTGTTGGGCTTAGACCAGGGTTGTCAAACTCGCGGTGTCATTTTATCATCATGTGACGTATCATGACTTTTTCCCCCTTCACTAAACCATGGGTGGGTGTGACCAGCATGTGGTTCATCCAGCCCGTTGGCCACAAGTTTGACACCCCTGGCTGAGACAGTCTTGTTTTCATTCCACCTGCGCTGTTGATGTGTTTGGTGCTGTTTGCTGGCACAGTAACATTTGCTATCTAGCATAAGACTTAGGCTGTTGGTAAAAATTCAATGAATTTTTCAATGTCATAGGGACATGGAACTGTCACTTTGAAATAAAAGGTCAAAACTTGATAATTGCAAGTTTTGCAAGTTATTGACTGTTGCAATTATATTAAAATACTGGAGCTACCTATTCTTTATACTGGCTTTTAAAGCTTTTAAAACTAAAAGCAGTACTAGCACCGGAGTTTCAATTTTCCTCTCTTGAAAAGACCTACCAATGAGTTTTGACTTAGGGAATTAAAGTTCTCCTGTTATGAAGCTTCCTCAACATACAGATGTTTAAAGGGCACTCTCAACACCAAGTCCTTAACCTCCAGCTTCACTCAAGTGATCTTCAAGCTTCTTTCTGCCTATTACAGAAGCAGATTTTCCTCACTGTACTTCCTGTTAATCATTAATCTGCCTCAGTATTGAAGAAGCCTTGGCCTATGAGCCCACCAGGTAATGATAAATCAGGTTTTATACTCATTACTTTGGTGAGTATCTTCTGACCAAGTTACAGTAGAGATATTTTGGAGGTTATCCATCACAGCTTTTAGAAATCAATGTTGCCTTGTGCAATATTCCAATAAGTGATGGTCATATATTTCATTTGATGCCATCAGCCGCATATCATATTGTATTGTAACTTTATTATGACAAATAGTCAGTCATATAGCCTAAATGTTAGTTCTAGTCTGTCCTGCTTTGAAGTATGACACCAAAGAATCTTGCTACCTATTTTGTAATTCTGAATAACTTAACATTGTATTTATAGCTGCAACATTTTTCCACATAATCTGCATGTCATTTGCAGTAACAGTTTGCAATACAGGCTGAAAGCTATGTTCTGTTCCAGTAAACCAGGAGGGCTGGAAGCTCAATGGCTTCAGAAGATTTCATTCCTTTCATTTCACATTGCAAATGATCATATTGCATATCATCAGCTGTTTTTCAAGGAAAATATTGTTCATTTGCTTAATAAAAATATGACTTAATATTGGAATATTTAGAATAATTAGAATAGTAGAAATATGAAACAACTTGTTTTTCAACATGCTCTCCAGATTATGAAGCAGCAGATAAATAGGATCTACTGTTTAGCATAATAAAGATATGTCATAAGTGATAACCTTTTCCAATAAATCTTACTTTTGCTGCTGTTTCTGTTTAAGTAATCCTGTGATGATGCAATTTCTATTCTGTTCCTTCTAATAAAACACAAAGCATTTATGTGTTTTCTTTCTAGTTTGAAATGATAAGCAAGCTTGTAGTAGCCTCTGACCATGTAGAGCTTCATCTGAGCTGATAAAATAATATTCTGATTTGAGTGAATTAAAGGTTATTTTAACTTTGTTTCAGAGATATGTCTATAAAGCTATTACTTGGCTTTCCCAACTGTTTTTTCTACTTACCTCTTAAGTCTGAACAGGAAGGAAGTTTACATTGGTTGGCCTACCCTGTTATGTGTTTTTATCTTACAGCTACCTATCATTTAATTTGCAAAATGACATAGCTGCAGCAAAGCTAATTAGCTTCTATTATTGTCTTAGGCAACCAAGATGTCAGGTAGCAATTTATCATGCTTCCAATGAGTCTATCTCAATAGTTGAAGAATGAACCACACTAGACAGTAACAAATTATCCAGTTTTCTCCCTAATTTTGGAACTCCTAGAATTGTTTTTATAGAAAGTTAAAATAAAACTTAGAAACTTTGTGGAAGAGTGACCATGTCATGTTGGAATTCAATATAATGCAAACACAAGCAATAGAACATAAACAAATCAGTGTTTTAGACTTTAAAAAAGCTGATTTCAACAAACTTGGAAATTGCTTGGGAAGGTTTCCATGCATGAATATCTTAAAGGGGAACATAATTCAAGAAGCTTAAGAAACTCTGAAAAATATGATTACAAAAGCCAGTCCAGCTCAACACCATTGAAAAAGAAAAACAAGAAATCAAAAAAGAAATCAGCATGATTACACAAAGAACTTTGATAAACTGAAAGACAAAAAGGATAAGTACAAAAAAATGAAAAGATAGCTAAGGCGGAATACCAACAAATAGCCTGAACTTGAAAAGATGAAGCCAAAGAAGCTAAGGCTCAGAATGAAGTAAGACTTGCAACAATTGTCAAAAATAATTTTAAAATGTTTCTTTCAACATATAAAAACAAGGGAGAAAAAGTCAAGGAAACAATTGGTCCACTAACAAGAGAAGACAACAAGGAAGTAACAGACAGTAGAGAAAAAAAAAGAGCTACTTAATTCATTATTTTCATCTATCTTCATGCAAAAAGATAAATATAGCTCAATCTACCAAAAAACATAATAGTAAAAGACAGTCTAGGAATACAAATTAATTAAGCAATGAAATGGTAAAGAGAACACCTATCCACCTGAGACAAGTTCAGATCACTGGAACTTGACGGATTGCATCCCAGAGTTCTAAAGGAACTGGCAGATGTGACCTTGGAACCATTGAACCATATCTTTCAAAGCCCCTGGAGCACTGGGGAACTACCAGAGGACTGCAAAAGAACTTCCCATCTTTTAAAAAAAATTGGGGAGGGGGAAGCAGATCCAGAAAACTAGAGACCCATCAGATCATGCCAAATAAATTTATTTCATTCTTTGACAAAGTGACTAAATTAGGGGACCAGCAAAATGTAATGGACATAATAATTTACATGGATTTCAGTAAGGTATTTGACAAAGTAGACCACAACCTACTTCTTGGGTAAGCTGAAAAAATGTGGGATATACAGCATCATCCCCAGATTAGCTGACAAATCGTTTAGTCCTACATGGAAGGAAGGAAGCAGTGGGTTTAAGGTCCACTACTTTTTAACATCTTCAAGATCTTTTTATCTCGCTCTTATTTAGCTATCCTCATCTCTTTCCTTTTGGGGAAGGCAGTAGGTTTCCTGTTTGCTTTTCACTTCTCAACATTAAAAAAAAAAAGCACATACATTTTTTATGCTTTTAACAGAAATAATTAAGTTAAAAGACAAAAAAATGAACATGGGAGATTATGAAGCTCAGACAGTATCTTTGCTATAAACTTTTCAGGCCAACAACTCATCAAATTCACACGATGAATTATGAACTACATGGCACAGGTTTACTAAAAAATTTACCAATTCATTATGTAATATGTAGATCACATGCTTGAACATTATTTCACATACATCCATATCATAAAAAAAAATATTACCACACATGGATGCTGGGTTAAAATTCTTTGTAAAAGCATTTTCTTACATTTCTTTTCTTAAATGTCTGATGCTTGATGTTTATCAGTTTCAAATTATTTTTCTATGTGGATTAGGAAATGGTTCACTCTTCAAGAACAATTCTGTTTCATTTGTATAGCTCTGAAAACCTTTATACTTGCCCTCAGGATGCAATTATATGTTTTCTGCTATTTTGTTAATAGTATGTATAGAATGCTATAGAATTGTGTTGTTTAGAATTTTGCCAGATTATTTGACAACTAGTAGAGCTATATGTTTTGAATAGAATCAGTTAAAGACATGCTTTCTGTTTAGGGTAAATGTTCTTTCAGCTATTATGCACTAATAGACATGTACTGCATGCTGAACTTCTTTTGAGATAACATTAATGTTTTTGATTTGAAACATGTTAAATTATTCAAGTCAAATGACCGATTTTATATTCTGCAATGTTTTGTTAGATGCATATTTTAGAATAGAATAGAATAGAATAGAATAGAATAGAATACTTTATTGGCCAAGTGTGATTGGACACACAAGGAATTTGACTTGGTGTAAATACTCTCAGTATATATAAAGAAAAGGTACATTAGTTAAGAATCAAGAATCATAACGTACAACACTTAATGATAATGAAATGTTTACATGAGAAATGTTAGACACTTTTTCATACATGTTTTCATGAGTCCATAGTATGAAATAATACAATTAGATTTTGCACTGAATATTAAAGCAATAAACAAAAATATGCATTTCAGAAAATTCTGACTCTAATTAGTATATTTCTGTATATTCAAATGCTAATTCCAAAATAGCATTTATTTAATGTTAAATCAAATGCAGCAGTTGGGTCCATTTTGCATTTATACATTATGAAAATAATTTACAGGACATTCCCCCATACTGGTTGAATATGTTATTTTTATGTACATAATTATCTTCTAGACTTTTCAGATGGTCAATTGAAATACATTTGACCTGGGAACGTTATTTATCCATACTTATTATTTTAATGGTTGCTAGAATTGATTGTAAGAGCATGCCCCAGTATTACACCAAAAGAAAAGCACTTCTTGGCAGGTTCCTGAGTGGATTCATCTGATTTAATATGCATTTTTATTACTGTATAACCTTCTAGAACCTTTACTGTCTGTCTTTGTCATTAAACATTCATCTGCCAATTTGTTTGTTCAAATATCAGTTTGAATTATCTCATCTTGACCTATTTTAAATCAGTGCAGACCAATATGTACTGTATGATTTAAGGAGAATAAAAAGATTATTTTTTTTTTCATTTTAAGGAGAAAACTCTGCAAATTAGAGTACCTAGCTAGATGTAGTCGTTAGTAAACTGCAAATTTAATCTGGCATTCTGGCAATAGCACAGCCCAAGAACTTAACTGAATGATTTACTATAATATATTTAGCAATCTCTATAGCTATAATTAGGCAATGTGGAGCCAGTAGTGTCAATATGGTTTTTTGTTCATCTAATCTATTCCTAATGTTATTCCTAACTTTTAGTTTTGTCTTGTTTGCTATACAGATATCGGCCATAGTCAGTTGCTCTGTACATTCAATATAATTTTATGTTTTTCACTTCACCTTCTTCCTGTGTTCATCACATCTAAAACAAACAGTAGGATGTTACAGAACTAGAAGACAAGAATATTGCCATAGTCTCTTCTTCAAAATTAAACTATCCCAAGCTGCTCCTAATTGTTGTAGTGTGTGCATTTTTATTTTGATTATGTGGGGAATAGATTAAAAAAAATATCCTTTGAATTGTTAGGAGGTTTGTGTTACCTGGAATCTGAATATACTTTTACCAATTTAGTTCAATACTCTTTAGCAACTGGAAATTGTTAACTACTAAGCATTCTGACAGCAGCAGAAGTTTTATCTAGAATTTGTAGGAAAAAAACACAGGTCTGTAATGGTCAATAGTTTCTTGATAGATCAGTTAATTTATTATTATAAATTATACTTTATGTGTAATTTAGTATTATAATTAATAAAGTATTTCTTGTACATGGTAAAAACAGAAACTCATTGTTATATATTCGAGTTTTCAAATTACAAAAATGTTGCATTGTGGTTAATATAATATCTTCATTTATTCATAATGTTTCAAATACACAAGGGGTCATCAAGGTAGAAACCTATTAAGGTATTTATTAGATCTCCTTTGCTTTATCATGATTTCAGCAATACCTGCATGTAGAACAGATCTAATTTATATTATTTGTATCATTATGTCAGTGAGAACCAACTATAATTAGAGACATATAATACTTTTGTTCTGAAATTTCAAAAGTTCCATAACTATGAATCTTGGAGCAAACATTTTGGGAAATATGATACATATCTAAAAACATGTTTAGTTTAAATAGCATATTTTAATCTCTTTTTTATAAAACTTGAGATTCATTGAAAACAAATAGCGACTTTGATAGACAAAAAGAATTTTCTATCATATAGCACATAATTAAATTAGTGAATTTCACCACCAGTGATTGTAATCAATGGCTGTGAGTTTTCCAAATATATCCAGTTGGCCACTATGTGATATGGAAATTTGAATGAGATAGAAAACTAGGCAGATTCAGTAAGACTCTTCTTATGGTTTTATTTTGTAATTTAAAAGGATTATAAATAATTTATAAAGGAATAATTTCAGATAAAACTTTCCAAAGGCCTTATGTAAATTACATTTTTAAATAATATAGAAAAAAGGAATAGAAGTCATAACAAAATGATTGCCTGTAGCTACTTTACATTTATTTACAATATGAAAGATTTAATTTTTAGGCAGCCTGTGGAGATTAAAGACTTTTTATTTTGCTTTGCAGCTTGTGGTGACTTGGAGTTCAGAGAAGTTGCAAGTACATTGCGAGACTGGTTCAAGGCACTTCATGAGAGTGGAATTCAGAAGAGAGCTAGACTTCTGCAAAGGCCTGAAAGAAGCAGTAAGCACCTAACAAACTTTAATATGTCTCTTGAAGAATTTCTGATTTAGAAGGGATTTTTATTTTTTATTAAACTTCAAACTTCATTTCCTAAACATTTTATAGGATACCTTTGATAAATTCATGTTCTTAAAATGTTGTAGATAATAGAAACGTGTCTGTGTTAGCATGGAACAATATGCACCTAGGTTTATCAACAAATTCTGCTTATACTTATAAATACAGACATGATATTCTTCCGATTAAAATCAGAATTCTGATTTTTTTGGAAATCCCCCCCCTTTCCCCCCCTTCTTCTCCTCCATCCCCTCCCCTCGGAGGCCCCCTGAGTCAG
Organism: Hydrophis major; assembly: GCA_033807585.1. NCBI lineage: Eukaryota > Metazoa > Chordata > Lepidosauria > Squamata > Elapidae > Hydrophis > Hydrophis major. The sequence goes on from CM066333.1 coordinate 83,897,472, forward strand.
GAGTTGCTACCACCAGCGTGGCTCCAGTCCCACGTTGCCTCGGGAAGGGAAAGGCAAAAAGGAAGAGCCACAGCAGCGCTTTGCAACAGCAGCAGCGGCACCGGAGGCTCAGGCGCAGCAGCTCCTGGTTTTGCCTTTCCCTTCCCAAGGCAATGCGGGACTGGAGTCGTGCAGAGCCGTGCTGGCAGTAGCAACTCCTGACAGCCCCAGCCAGACACCTGAGCAGAGCCTGCGCAGTGTGAGCGGAGGCCGCTGAGCGGCAGGAAAAGGGAGCTGGGCAGCCATGGACCATCCGTCTCTGCGTGCAACATGCCACCGCCTGGCCCCAGTGAGGGAAAGCAGTGGGCGCTCTCCGGGTGGCAGCCTGGGCTCCGACCCCAGGGAAGCGGCTGCCCAGCTCTGGAGCTGATCTACACTTGACTGGCTGGAAAGGAAGGGTGTGTAGCGTTGGTGTTGTGTGTGCGATTTCTTGGCTCGCGGCGCGGGATCTCTTTTGGCAGGCCCCGTTTTTTTTTTCAGATGGGAATATCATGCCTGTAAATGTGATGAATTAATCAATCAATCGATTGCTAGGCCATTTCAACCTAGAATATAGCACTCTGTTTAAAGTATTATGAATTAATGTCTGTCAAAGCAGCATGTCCATTAAACCTGAATGGATGGAGGTTTTATACATGCATGTATATGTATATGTATATATATGTATGGTATTCAGCTTTGTTCGGGTATTTTCCCACATCATTATAGTTGTGCTTTTAAAGTTGTAGCAACATTTCGGCGAATCTCATCTTTCATCATCAGGCTTCTGTATAGTGTTCATCAGAATTTAAAACAGAAACGCTGTGAAAGTCTGACTCACAGGCGAACACAGTACAGAAGTCTGATGATGGCAGATGAGATTCTGCCGAAACGTAGCTACAAGTTTAAAAGCACAACTATAATGACTATAAAATACCCGAACAAAGCTGAATACCATACATGTAAGTACCCACGAAAACTTAAGAACACACACACACACACACACACACACCTATATATATACATGTATGTATGTATGTATGTATGTATGTATGTATATGTATGTACATATATATATATATGTGTGTGTGTGTGTGTGTGTGTGTGTGTTTTCTTAAGTTTTCGCGGGTACTTACATGTATGGCATTCAGCTTAGTTCGGGTATTTTCCGAATATTTTATATATATATGTATTATATATATATATATATATATATATATATATATATATATATATATATATATATATATATATTTGTTTTCTTAAGTTTTCGCGGGTACTTACATGTCTGGCATTCAGCTTTGTTCGGTATTTTCCCACGTCATAATAGTGGTGCTTTTAAAGTTGTAGCAACGTCTCAGCAGAATCTCATCTGCCATCATCAGGCTTCTGTATGGTGTTTGTCTGTGAGTTAGACTTTTACAGTGGTTTCAGATTTAAATTTGGGGCAGCCTATTGCTGTGTCAGAATGGTTTTTTCTTCCTCCTGATTAGTTGAGAGTCTTGGTCTGTGTTTATTGGTCTTGGAGTTTGCTGTGTTCTGCTACTAATATCTTCTGTCTGTTTTTTGGGGGGGAGGGCTCTTTTTGTATCTTGATTGGCTGGCAACATTGTGTTACTTTATTGGAGGCCTTTAGTGCAGCTTGGCTTTGGGTAAATGGACGGCTATCATTCGTTAGGAAGCTGGGTTTCATCTGGGTGCCTGGTTGGGGTGTGTTTGAGCTGCAGGTATCAGGGGGATCTGTTTGTGCCCAGGTGTTTGCCTGGCTTGTGGTGTGGAGATTTTGTTTTTTTGTTTGGAAGCCTGCACTCACAAACAAAAAAAAAATATCCACACCACAAGCCAGGCAAACACCTGGGCACAAACAGATCCCCCCTGATACCTCCAGCTCAAACACACCCCAACCAGGCACCCAGATGAAACCCAGCTTCCTAACGAATGATAGCCGTCCATTTACCCGAAGCCAAGCTGTACTAAAGGCCTCCAATAAAGCAACACAATGTTGCCAGCCAATCAAGATACAAAAAGAGCCCCACCCACCCACCCACCTCAAAAAAACAGACAGAAGATATTAGTAGCAGAACACAGCAAACTCCAAGACCAATAAACACAGACCAAGACTCTCAACCAATCAGGAGGAAGAAAAAACCATTCTGACACAGCAATAGGCTGCCCCAAATTTAAATCTGAAACCACTGTAAAAGTTTGACTCACAGACAAACACCATACAGAAGCCTGATGATGGCAGATGAGATTCTGCTGAAACGTTGCTACAACTTTAAAAGCACCACTACTATGACGTGGGAAAATACCCGAACAAAGCTGAATGCCAGATATATATATATATATATATATATATATATATATATATATATATATATATATATATATATATATATATATATCTTTGGTTATTCAGGTTTTCTCCCGCGTAAGATTGGAAGTATCGAGGCAATGTTTCGATGAAGTCTCATTCATCATCTTCAGGCTTGGTCTTCAGCTCTGTGCTTCTCAGAGTGATGTGAGCTTGCAGCTGCTTCTTCCTTTTAACTGCTAGTGGGGGTGTGACTTGATTGGGTGGGGGTATGTTCTCATTGGTTGGGGATTTGGCTGTGTTCTGATTGGTTGGGGGTTGGCTGTGTTCTGATTGGCTGGAGGCGTGTTCTGTTCAGGTGTTCTGTTCAGGTGGGGGCTTGATTGTGCTCAGGTTAGTCTTAGTTGCTGGAGGGTTTGAGCTGGTGAGCTGTGATCTTGCTGTTTGGCTTCAAGTTCGTGGTCATGCTGCATCTTCATGGTGGAGGTCAGTTCGCTTCATGTATGGCTCAGAGGAGTTTGAAGTGGGTAGTGATGCAGCTGCAGTGCGGCTTCTGGTCCATGGTCGTGTTTCATCTTCTGTGTGGGTGTGAGTCTGCTTTCTACATGGAAGTGTGGTGGTGGCATCTTGAGTGGCTCTCAGGGGTGTGGGTCTGGTGTCATTCTTCATGTTAGGTACGCGTCTGTTCATGAGGGCGGGTTTCCAAATGGCTGGTAGGCGGGAGGTATCATCTCGTTTATTCATGCTTTGTGGGCGTTTTTCTATCTCTATGGCTTCTCTGATGATTCTGCTGCTGAAGTGTTCAGTTTTGGTGATAGTTCTGGTATTATTAAAGTCAATCTCATGTCCTGTGGCTTTGAGGTGTTGGACCAGGGAAGAGGTCGGTTCTTCCTTTTTGATTGAGTTCTTATGTTCTTCAATGCGTGCACCTATTCTTCTGTTAGTCTGTCCAATGTATGTGGTGGGGCAGGCAGTGCAAGGGATTTCGTATACTCCTTGATTTTCTAACTCGATTCTGTCCTTAGGGTTTCTTAGGATGGTGGATATCTTTCTGTTTGTGCAGAATGCTGTCTTAATGTTGTGTTTTTGGAGGATCTTGCTGATTTTGTCCGTAGTGCCTTTTATATATGGGAGGAGGGCTTTGCCATTCTCTTGTTCTTTGTCTTGGATTTTGGCCGGGGTTTCTTTTTGGATTAGGGGGGTGATCTTCTTTCTTTGGAATCCATTGGCTGTCAGCACGCCAGTGAGAGTGTGTAGTTCGGTCTCTAGGTGTTGTTCATCGGCTAAGCATTTTGTTCTGGAGATGAGTGTCTCGGCTACGGAATTGATCTGTGCTGGGTGGTGGTGTGAGAGTGCATGTAGATAGCAGTTTGTATGTGTTTTCTTCTGGTAGATGGTGTGTACTAGGGAGCCATTGGAATTTTTGTATACTAAGACATCTAGGAAGGGAAGTTGGTTGTTAGCTTCTGTTTCCATGGTGAATTGTATTTTGGGGTGTTGGCTGTTGAGGTGTGTGAGGAAGTTGTTCAGTCATGGGATCACCCCTCTCACCTGTCATCGCTAACCTCTACATGGAACACTTTGAAACACAAGCTCTAGAAAAATATGATCACAAACCCAAACTCTGGCTCAGATACGTAGATGACACCTTCATAATCTGGCCACACGGGAAAGAAAAACTGAACAACTTCCTCACACACCTCAACAGCCAACACCCCAAAATACAATTCACCATGGAAACAGAAGCTAATAACCAACTTCCCTTCCTAGATGTCTTAGTATACAAAAAATCCAATGGCTCCCTAGGACACACCATCTACCAGAAGAAAACACATACGAACCGCTATCTACACGCACTCTCACACCACCACCCAGCACAGATCAATTCCGTAGCCGAGACACTCATCTCCAGAACAAAATGCTTAGCCGACGAAAAACACCTAGAGACCGAACTACACACTCTCACCGGCGTGCTGACAGCCAATGGATTCCAAAGAAAGAAGATCACTCACCTAATCCAAAAAGAAACCCCAGCCAAAATTCATGAATAAACGAGATGATACGGATTCACAGACTTAGATGAAGCACTGAGAGACTGCTTAATTCTGGGATTAGATGCGCTGGGCGTGCAAAGCAAGCTGATGGCGAAAGGTGACATCGACCTTGCTGACACCATCGCCGAAACCACTGCTGCTGAGGCGACTAATAAGTCCGTGGCGCAACTACGGCGAAGCCGAAACCCAACGACCCCACAGACAGGCGACCTTTTATCCAAGTCAGAAGAGCAGCTTGTTACGACGGACCATGACGACCTCTCTTCGTCGTCAGACAGCGACGAAGAAGGGGTCCATTGACTGCGGTTCGACCAGGTCCCTCGCTTTAAACCCTCACGCCCTTGCGCTGGTTGCGGGGCAAACCACCACAGGGCAGATTGCAAATTCCGTGATGCGATCTGTCATGAGTGCGGAAAACGAGGCCACATCAGTCGAGTCTGTCGCAGTTTACCGGGGCCAAGTCAGACCTCAAGGGGAACCAGCCCTCGCCAATCGGCAGGAGACCGTCCTGTAAGGCGAGATCCAGCAAACCACTCCTACAGATATCGAGCGTTGCAGAAAGAAGAGGCCCACCATACTATCACTATAGGTCACGCCTCAGCCATGGACGCTAAGAAGATTCGAGTCACAGTAGCCATAGAGAACCAACCTTGCCACATGGAGGTCGATTCCGGATCGTCCCTCTCGATGGTGTTGTGGAAGACATTAAAGCAACTCCTTCCTACCATCCAACGCCAAGACCTTCGAATGCAACGTCTCATCCTTAAAGACTACCAAGGGAATCGGATCCTTGTGGTTGGGTCTTATCGAGTCCGCATCTCATTTAAAAAGCATACGGCATACTTACCTCTAACGATCATCGATAGGGACAGGCCTAGTTTGTTGGGCCTCCAATGGTTCGCGCCACTCGGCATCGAAGTAGCCGGCGTGAACCGAGTCAGTGATTGCGAGTGGGAGGAGGACCTTATTACTGAATTCAGCGATGTCTTCGCAGAACATCTGGGCTAGTATAAGGGGACCCCAATTTCGTTTAGCCTCGACCCTAAGGTCGCCCCGATCCATTTAAAGCCCCATCGAGTTCCGTTCGCCCTTAAGGCCAAGATAGATGAACAACTTGACAAACTAATTAAACAAGGGGTACTGCAACCCATTGATCATTCTCCATGGGAAACTCCTATTGTAACCCCCATTAAACCAGATGGGTCAATCCGAATCTGTGGGGACTACCAGGCCACTCTAAACCACGCCCTCCAGCAGAACGCGTATCCAGTGCCGGTGGTACAGCACCTCCTTCATTCCCTGGGAGGCGGAAAGGTTTTTGCTAAGTTAGATTTAGCTCAAGCCTATCAACAATTGCCCGTGGATGATAAAACAGCCCAAGCTCAAACGATAGTAACGCACAGAGGTGCTTTTAAATGTACCCGATTGCAATTCGGGGTAAGTGTAGCCCCGGGAATATTCCAAAGTTTAATGGAACGATTATTGCAGGGAATCAAGGGCGTGGTTCCGTATTTTGATGACGTGTTAATTGCAGCTCCTAGTAAAAAAATTCTACAGAATCGTTTAAAATGTGTTCTTAAGAAGTTCCAAGAAGCGGGATTGAAAGTAAAAAAGGATAAATGTCATCTGTATACAGACAGTGTTGAATTTCTAGGTTATCGCATTGATAGTCAGGGTATCCACCCGACTGAGAGTAAATTAAGGGCGATAAAAAATGCTCCCAGACCCCGTAACAAAACAGATCTCCAGGCATTTTTAGGCCTTATTAATTTCTATAATGTGTTTTTACTGCATAAGGCGACTGTGGCTGAACCGTTACACTGGTTATTAGATAAGAAAGCATTGTGGGTTTGGGGTTACCGGGAGGAAAAAGCGTTTCAAAATGTAAAAGATTTACTTACATCTGATTCTGTACTTATGCAATATAATGAAACATTACCATTGGTTATAACTTGTGATGCCTCACCGTTTGGGGTGGGCGCTATTTTGAGCCATGTGCTGCCTAATGGAAACGAGGCCCCTGTTGCATACTTTTCGAAAACTCTCAGGCAGAATGTAACTATGGACAAATAGATAAGGAAGCTCTTGCAATTGTGGCAGCCGTAAAAAAATTCCATGAGTATGTATATGGAAGGACATTTACCATTGTAACTGACCACAAACCTTTACTGGGGATAATCGCTGGGGACAAACCAACCCCCTATATATTGTCCCCAAGAATGACTCGATGGTCAGAGTTCCTAGCTGCTTATAATTATCGATTGTTACATCGCCCGGGGAAAGCCATTCCCCACGCCGACGCACTCAGCAGAGCACCGCTACCAGAGACTCTCGACGATCTGGCACCAACAGTATCGGCGTTACAAATCGAAACACTCAACTCGCCTCCTATGACCGCTCGAGATATCGCGAGAGAGACCAGACGAGATCACACCCTAGCTCGAGTCCTAGGCTGGGTAGAACGTGGATGGCCATTGGACCAGGTCCCAGATGACTTCGCGCCATTTAAAACAAGACAGACTGAACTTTTTTCGCAAAAAGGCTGTGTCATCTGGGGCGATAGAGTCGTCGTTCCAGAACGACTCCAAAACTCGCTGTTACAAATTTTGCACAAAGGACATCCTGGGATCGTGTGGATGAAAGCACTCGCACGGAGCTACGCTTGGTGGCCAGGCATGGACCGACACATCGAGCAATGGGTCAAGGCCTGCACCAAGTGCCAACAAAACAGCAACACACCGCCAAAAGCTGCACCGACCGAATGGGAGACGCCACGCGGGCCCTGGTCCAGAATCCACCTGGATTTCGCAGGGCTGATTAAAGGACAGACATTACTATTGACTGTCGATGCATCCTCTAATTGGTTGGAAATTCATCGAATGACCCATACAACCTCCGAAGCTGTCATTAAAGTCCTCAATAGACTCTTTGCAACTCATGGATTGCCAGACGTCCTGGTGTCCGACAACGGACCACAGTTTACAGCACTAATGTTTGAACAGTACCTTGCTGATAATGGCATTCGCCATGCGCTCACCTCGCCAGCGCATCCTGCTACCAATGGCCGAGCGGAACGCATGGTCCAATTTGTAAAAAAGACTTTGCAAAAAGTGGACTATGATAATATTGACAAAAAATAAAGCGCATTCTACTTCTACAACACATCACTCCGCACAGGGTAACCGGCAGAACTCCCGCAGCACTTCTCATGGGGTAAAAACTCCGTTCCCGCCTCGACCGATTGCACCCTGCTTACCAGCCAGAAAAGCCTGCAGGATCCAGCGGACGCTACCGTACCTTCAAGGTAGGCGACCCCGTTTATGCAAGAAATTTATCGGGCGACCCGGTTTGGATTGAAGCAACGATAATACGCGAGACTGGGCCCAAATCCTATATTGTAAAATGTGTTGATGAAAGACTGTGGAAACGACATATTAACCAATTACGGTCACGACTCCTTTCGGCCAGCCAGCAACTCCCCTACGACCAAACTGAGGGGGGAAGGAATGGAAGAAGACAACATTCCAGGGAACCTGTTCCAAGAGAGCGATGAATCTAGTGAAACTCAGGAAATGGAGCAGGAGGAAGAATCGTACACTCCAAGGGAAATCACACCAGAACAAGAAGCTGAGTCACTACCAAACAACATTTTACCTCAACAGGACTGCACACAGCCAGTCCAAAGAAAATCTAACAGACCCAAAAGACAACCGTCCTATTTGAAGGACTATATAACCACACCATAATTGAGGAGCCAGGGGGAAGGGGTGTTATGTATGTAAATAGTTTAAATAAAAGCAAGCTTGGGGTAAAGTGCAGGGTTCTGGCCCTGCACTTCTGATTGGGTGTTAAGCGGCTCGATCGGATTGGTTGGGTTCAGAGAATCCAATTGGCCCTTAACGAAGGACTCTTATTGGTTCTGAAGCTAGCGTCTTACAGCTCCCTATTGGTTATTTTACATTAAGGTCACCTATATAAGGCAGAGTTGTTGTTGTTCACTCTCTAAAGTCACTATGTAATAAAGAGCTGAAAGTTCACCAACTAAGATTGTCTCCAGTCATTTCACCCATGCCTGAAACTATATCACTATATATAGTGTTCATCAGAATTTGAAACAGAAACGGCTGTGAAAGTCTGACTCACAGGCGATCACAGTACAGAAGCCTGATGATGGCAGATGAGATTCTGCCGAAACGTAGCTACAAGTTTAAAAGCACAACTATAATGACTATAAAATACCCGAACAAAGCTGAATACCATACATGTAAGTACCCACGAAAACTTAAGAACACACACCACACACACACACACACACACGCATATATATACATACATGTATGTATGTATATGCATGTACATATATATGTGTGTGTGTGTGTGTGTGTTTTCTTAAGTTTTCGCGGGTACTTACATGTATGGCATTCAGCTTAGTTCGGGTATTTTCCGAATATTTTATATATATGTAATATATATATATATATATATATATCTGTGTGTGTGTGTGTGTGTGTGGATCTTTGGTTATTCGGGTTTTCTCCCGCGTAAGATTGGAAGTATCTAGGCAATGTTTCGATGAAGTCTCATTCATCATCTTCAGGCTTGGTCTTCAGCTCTGTGCTTCTCAGAGTGATGTGAGCTTGCAGCTGCTTCTTCCTTTTAACTGCTAGTGGGGGTGTGGCTTGATTGGGTGGGGGCTTGGCTGTGTTCTGATTGGGTGAGGGTGTGTTCTCATTGGTTGGGGGTTTGGCTGTGTTCTGATTGGGTGGGGGGTTGGCTGTGTTCTGATTGGCTGGAGGCGTGTTCTGTTCAGGTGGGGGCTTGGTTGTGCTCAGGTTAGTCTTAGTTGCAGGGGGATTAGTTGCTGGGGGAACACAGGCAAGCCCCCACCCAATCAAGCCACACCCCCACTAGCAGTTAAAAGGAAGAAGCAGCTGCAAACTCACATCACTTTGAGAAGCACAGAGCTGAAGACCAACCCTGAAGATGATGAATGAGACTTCATCGAAACGTTGCCTAGATACTTCCAATCTTACACGGGAGAAAACCCGAATAACCAAAGATCCACATGCAAATACCCGCGAGAACCTCAGAATATATATATATATATATATATATATATATATATATATATATATATATATATATATATATATATATATATATATATTTATATTCTTAAGTTTTCACGGGTACTTTCATGTCTGGCATTCAGCTTTGTTCGGGTATTTTCCCACGTCATAGTAGTGGTGCTTTTAAAGTTGTAGCAATGTTTCAGCAGAATCTCATCTGCCATCATCAGGCTTCTGTATAGTGTTCGTCTGTGAATTAGACTTTTACAGTGGTTTCAGATTTAAATTTGGGGCAGCCTATTGCTGTGACAGAATGGTTTTTTTTCTTCATCCTGATTGGTTGAGATTCTTGGTCTGTGTTTATTGGTCTTGGAGTTTGCTGTGTTCTGCTTCTAATATCTTCTGTCTGGTTTTTTTGGCTCTTTTTGTATCTTGATTGGCTGGCAACATTGTGTTACTTTATTGGAGGCCTTTAGTGCAGCTTGGCTTCGGGTAAATGGACGGCTATCATTAGTTAGGAAGCTGGGTTTCATCTGGGTGCCTGGTTGGGGTGTGATCCCCCTGATACCTCCCTCCTGGGTTTCATCTGGGTGCGTGGTTGGGGTGTAATCCCCCCTGATACCTCCATCTCAAACACACCCCAACCAGGCACCCAGATGAAACCCAGCTTCCTAACTAATGATAGCCGTCCATTTACCCGAAGCCAAGCTGCACTAAAGGCCTCCAATAAAGTAACACAATGTTGCCAGCCAATCAAGATACAAAAAGAGCCAAAAAAACAGACAGAAGATATTAGAAGCAGAACACAGCAAACTCCAAGACCAATAAACACAGATCAAGACTCTCAACCAATCAGGATGAGGAAAAAAAACCATTCTGTCACAGCAGTAGGCTGCCCCAAATTTAAATCTGAAACCACTGTAAAAGTCTAACTCACAGACGAACACTATACAGAAGCCTGATGATGGCAGATGAGATTCTGCTGAGACGTTGCTACAACTTTAAAAGCACCACTACTATGACGTGGGAAAATACCCGAACAAAGCTGAATTCCAGATATATATATATATATATATATATATATATATATATAGTATTTTATATATATGGATCTTTGGTTATTCAGGTTTTCTCCCATGTAAGATTGGAAGTATCTTAGCAACATTTCGATGAAGTCTCATTCATCATCTTCAGGCTTGTGTCTTCAGCTCTGTGCTTCTCATTCATACCCTCGAGAACCTCAGAAAACAAATATATATATTTGTTATACACACACACACACACATATATACATACATACATACATACATACATATACACATATACATATACGTAGTATGCATATTGTACATGTGCATAAAATAGGAATGGAATTTTACATATGATAAGTATAGCCATTTTACACATACATAACATTCAAATGGGATTTTGTACAAGCATAATTATTTATATTTTACAAATATCAACTGCAGGGAGAACTCCAATTTTTGGAGTATGGAATTATATTAGGTAGAATTGATTTCACAGGTGAATGTTGCTTTTCTCCAGAAAGCACTGGATATAACTGGAGTGAAGAAGAAGGCAGATAGGTAATCAGTAGCATATGGTAGCATACAGCTGTTAAATGATGCTGTCATAACAGAGAAACAAATAAAATCAAAATTAGCAGAATTGTAAGCTATGTTTATGAGATTAAGAAGAGAGAAATGCTTGATGGTTTCCTATTGAGGAAGGTTAGGAAGCCTACAGAGAAAACCTACTTAGCAGAGTTTGGAAGCATTAAAACTGGACTCTTCAATAGCACAACAAACCAGTTCCTGTCTGTTGTTTAAAATGTGCCAGCTGTTTACTGCTTTCCTTGTTAATTACATTATTTACATTTTTAAATATTCTGAATATTTAATAAGTTTAATTTCAGGTACTTGTTTGTACAAATTTCCATCAGTTATAAATTATGTTTTTTTAACTGTATATTGTTTCTTTGTGGGATTGCAATAGTGCATATATAATTTATACATCGTTGCATTATAATTCAACAGTATTGGAAATAGTAGTGAGATGGATACACATTGGATCGAGGAAAGGAAATATTTGAACATAATATCAAGTAGTAGAATTGAACAGACTATAATTCCTGTTCCAAACTTATTTATTTATTTATATTAAGAAAATATAATTGGCTGCCCAACTCACTCTTGATGACCCTGTGCTGCTTACAATGATAGAACAAAATGAAAGAACTAAGCTATCTTAATATCTCTCATTATTTAAAAGTAACGGATCTTTTTTTTAAACAAACCATATTATATGGAATAGGTTTCAAAGCAGTGTTTTGATTCAGTCCCTTTCAGGGATTGCTACATTGTAATGGTGAAGAAGTTGGTTCAATGATGCTATGAGTTCTAATGTTGAGAATGTGGACTCCCCACCCTCCAAAAAATTCATCCAAAAATGATGATGAAACATGGATGAGGAACTAAACTCAATAAAGGAAACAACAATCCAATCTGATATTCTTCCAAAAAACCCAAGTGGACATTTATAACTATGACAATATAGTTATCATACTGGAAAATGAGTGTTCAATTTGGAAGGCATTTAGTTTAAAGAACTTTGGGCAAGAGCGAAAGGCAGATCCAAATGGCATTAAATATAATCTGCTTGCATTTTTACTGGTTATCTGCATCTAAAATTGAAATTATGCTAAATGAGGAGACATTAGGTACAAGGAAAACCATTTTCATTGAAAATAACCTTTATCAGTGTTGATCATTGTAAATATTGACTACATAAAATTTATTATTATTTGGAAATTTTAAAACCAAATATACAACAACCAAAATGCTCGGTAGCTGGTACGTCTCCACATTAGTTGAGTTTTCACAAGCTATCAACTTGTCTAATTTCAGGAAGACAATTCATATATTTTGTATTTTCCTTGTATGCAATTGCCAGGCACTTTCCTTTTTATTCCTTTGTTAGGACGGGTTTTATCTGCTTTGTAAAGTTGATGATGTTTTACATAATGTAGATACCCTTTCTTCAGCTCATCCCTATTCATGTTTTTTTCCTGCTAAGTTTCTGTACCTTTGACTTAGTATTATGTATGGTTTTGTAATATGTTGTGAGCTTCTGAGAATCTATTTATTGCAGCAGAAAAATTTCAGTCTAAAGTGTATCATATATCCATGAAATCATCCTTTCGAAACATGACAAATTGATCCCGGCCTGATTAAAACCAGTATACCTAGTGATGATTATTTTTTCACCCAAATTTCAGATACATTTTGGTTTAAATGTAGGTATTTTTCTCCTGATAAAAATAAGAGTTTCACACATGCATGACTTACCGTATATACTCGAGTATAAGCCGAGTTTTTCAGCACATTTTTTGTGCTGAAAAAAACCCCCTCGGCTTATACTTGAGTCAGATTCCCCTCTGAAAAAAAAATGGTGTGGAGTTCCAAAGCTGGGCAGCCGCTTCCCTGCTTCCGTGTTTCCTTTGCAACTTTTAAGCATGGGGGTAATCGGAAGCAGAAAAGTTCTTGCTTGAGGATATATTGTTTTTTCTTTTTTTAACTGTTTTTTTTGGGGGGGAAGACCCACCGCCATGTGAGAATGCTCAGACACGAAATCTATCCAACCGAAAATAAGTGTGTGCGTGTGGGGGGGTTAACAGAGGGAAGATGTAGGGAGAAGGCAAAAGCAACGGAAGATCCTTCAGGGGAAACTGAGGGGGAGACTCACCCTTGGTCCAGATGAGCCCCCTTCCCCTTTCTCTAGGCTGAGAAAACAACGCGAGCCGAGGTTGCTTCGGCTCCACTCAGCTTCATTTCCTCAGCTCCAGCTGCTTTCAGTCCACTCGGGAGGAGGGGGAGGAGGAGGGGGAGGCAGCTCGCGTTGTTTTCTGAGCTCTAGGCTGAGAAAGCAACGCGAGCCGAGGTCGCTCCACTCAGCTTCATTTCCTCAGCTCCAGCTGCTTTCAGTCCACTCGGGAGGGGGAGGAGGAGGGGGAGGCAGCTCGCGTTGTTTTCTGAGCTCTAGGCTGAGAAAGCAATGCGAGCCGAGGTCGCTCCACTCAGCTTCATTTCCTCAGCTCCAGCTGCTTTCAGTCCACTCGGGAGGAGGTGGAGGCAGCTCGCGTTGTTTTCTGAGCTCTAGGCTGAGAAAGCAACGCAAGCCAAGGTCGCTCCACTCAGCTTCATTTCCTCAGCTCCAGCTGCTTTCAGTCCACTCGGGAGGAGGGGGAGGAGGGGGAGGCAGCTCGCGTTGTTTTCTGAGCTCTAGGCTGAGAAAGCAACACGAGCCGAGGGCGCTCCACTCAGCTTCATTTCCTCAGCTCCAGCTGCTTTCAGTCCACTCGGGAGGAGGGGGAGGAGGAGGTGGTGGTGGCAGCTCGCGTTGTTTTCTGATAGTGAGATCATTTCCAAAATTAATTGATTCACTAACCCAAAAGAAGAAGATGTTGATGACAGTGGGAGGCAGGAGTGATTCTCTCCCTTGCAAGAAAAAGGCAAGAGCTGTTCTTATGATCTCTCCCTCTCTCTCTTTCTCCCCGTAATACAGTAAAGCCCTTTCCAGCACGCGCGCGCGATGCGCCCCCGCCGATTTGCATCTTGCAAATGCAAAAACCCTGGGGTTTTGCATTTGCAAGGTGCAAAGGGGCGGGGGCAGATCGCACGCGCGTGCTGGAAAGGGCTTGACTTTATTGGGGGGGGGAGAGAGAGAGAGAGAGAGATCATAAGAACGGCTCTTGGTTTTTTCTTGCAAGGGAGAGAGTGACTCCTGCCTACCACTGTCATCATCATCATCTTTTGGGTTAGTGACTCAATCAAACCTTTCATGATAGTGAGATCGTTTCCCAAATTTCCCTGAAATCAGGGAAGAAATCAGAAACAAACCTTTGGGCTGAGAATAAGCCTGTTCCTATGATGCCATTTTTGTTCACTTCAGTGTGAAAAGTGTGAAAAAACACACTTCTTTTTCTTCATCTTCTTGTTCCCTATTTAGTGGTCTCTTTCAAAGAAGAAATTGTGAACATCAAACTTATTCTCAACTGTCCTAGTAAAAGTTTTTATTGGTATCTATTTTTATTTTTGAAATTTACCAGTAGCTGCTGCATTTCCCACCCTCAACTTATACTCGAGTCAATAAGTTTTCCCAGTTTTTTGTGGTTAAATTAGGTGCCTCGGCTTATATTCGGGTCGACTTATACTCGAGTATATACGGTAATTATTGTTCTTTAATGTTTATTTTTACTCCTAAATCACAGGCTATAAACATTGCTGAGTAGCCAATCATTTTGTTTCTCTGACAGAAATGAGAGACTGAGCATAAGTCAAGTGGTTTGCTTAAAGCTATATAATATTTTGTTACTATTCTGAGAACTGATTCAATTTCTTCCATGTTCATATGCTTAAATTAACTCTTGTAACACCTACTGTAGCTATGGCAGTGATCAGGCTTTTATTCATAGATTTAATTTGCTTCAATTCATACTAAATCCTCTGTTGGTTTCTCTGCTCATCAGTGTTTAATGCCAGATTCTTTTCTCAAAATCCCATTGGGATTAAATCATTTCAGATTATCAGTATCTGGAAAAGATATATACTTCTTGACTGAAATTGTAAGTAGTTCAGATTCTGGCTGTTTATTTTAAATGGAGAAAATGTAGTTCAAAATTTGTTAATTTAAAATAAGGTCATGATTTTGTTCTGCTGCTGTAAAGTATCAAATGTCTTTTAAACGATCTTCAGTTTTTGGCTTTGAAAAGAAGACAAAAAAGTAGAGTCACCTATTATGTATGCAACTTTGGGGTTTAACAACATCCTTATAGATAAAAAAAAGAATACAGGAAGTCCTCAACTTACAACAGTTCATTTAGTGACCATTTGAAGTTACAATGGCACTAAAAAAAGTTGTGGCCAATTTTCACACTTAGGACAGTTGCATCATCCCAGTGGTCACATGATCAAAATTTGGATACTTGGCAAATGGTTTATATTAGCAACAGAAGTATTGGGCTAAGTTGTGGTTGTGAGTCAAGACTATTTATATCTGATCATATTTTAGTTTTCTTATAATGCATTATAATTTCTAATAGTGGGAATGCCAAGGCCTAAAAAATGCAAAAGTATTCATAGTAATCTCTGGAACGTAGCATTTTGTATGAAAGGAAGGAAATAGAACAAAATGAAATTAATGGGCTGACATATGTGTGTGTGTGTGTGTGTGTGTGTGTGTCTTTAGTTATTTGGGTTTTCTCCCGCGTAAAATTGGAAGTATCTTGGCAACATTTCGACGAAATCTCATTCGTCATCTTCAGGCTTGTGTCTTGGCTTTGTGCTACTCCGAGAAGCACAAAGCCAAAGACACAAGCCTGAAGATGACAAATGAGACTTCGTCGAAACGTTGCCAAGATACTTCCAATTTTACGCGGTAGAAAACCCGAATAACCAAAGATCCACATAAAAATGCCTGTGAAAACCTCAGAAAATGAGGTTCCCGCGGGTATTTGTATGTGGATCTTTGGTTATTCGGGTTTTCTCCCGCGTAAGATTGGAAGTATCTAGGCAACGTTTCGACGAAGTCTCATTCATCATCTTCAGGCTTGGTCTTCAGCTCTGTGCTTCTCAGAGTGATGTGAGCTTGCAGCTCCTTCTTCCTTTTAACTGCTAGTGGGGGTGTGACTTGATTGGGTGGGGGCTTGGCTGTGTTCTGATTGGGTGGAGGTGTCTTATTGGTTGGAGGTTTGGCTGTGTTCTGATTGGCTGGAGGCGTTTTCTGTTCAGGTGGGGGCTTGATTGTGCTCAGGTTAGTCTTAGTTGCTGGAGGATTTGAGCTGTGGTGAGCTGTGATCTGGAGAAAAATCTAGAGAAAAATCTTCCAGATGCCCCAACTATATGGCCTCCCAAAAATACACAAAGAAGGCATACCTCTCAGACCAATAGTCAGCTCCAGAGGAGCACCACTACAAAACCTAGCTAAACACTTAGCAAAACAGCTACAGCCCCATGCTGAAGCAGCAGCTTCACATGTACAAAACTCATACCACTTCTTGGAAATGATCAAAGATCTACATGTGGAGCAAGAAGATCTGCTTGTAAGTTTCGACGTGGTTTCACTATTCACTCAAGTCCCAATAAAAGAGACCCTTGAAATCATCAAAAATAAATACCAACCAGCTAAACACTTCATGGAACTAACAGAACACTGCTTAACCAACACATATTTCATATACAAAGGACAAAGATACAAACAAATTGAAGGAGCCCCTATGGGATCACCACTGTCACCTGTCATTGCAAACCTGTTCATGGAAGAATTCAAATCCAGAGCCCTGGCCAATGCCATCCACAAACCCAAATTATGGTTAAGATACATCGATGACACATTTGTGATTTGGCCCCATGGAAAAGAAAACCTGAACAATTTCCTAACACACCTAAACAACACACACCCCAAAATCAAGTTCACCATGGAAACGGAAATAAACAAACAACTACCATTCCTAGATGTACTAATCTACAAAAAAACAGATGGCACACTAGGACACACCGTATACCAGAAGAAAACACATACTAACCGCTACCTCAATGCCCAATCCCACCACCACCCAGCACAGATAAACTCCGTTTAATTTAGCACTAATTACTAAAACCAAACGCCTGGCAGACAAGACACACATTAAGACTGAACTATGCACCCTAACTAAGTACTGACAGCCAATGGCTTCCACAAAAGCAAAATCACCAGCTTGATCCACCAAAACACACTGAAACATAATAGAGACCCAGAAGATGAACAGACCTATGGAACAGCTGTCCTGCCCTACACAAGAGGTATTACAGACAAAATAAGTAAGGTACTACACAGACATCACATCAAGACTGCCTTCAAAACAGACAGAAAAATAGCAGCCATCCTTAGAAACCCCAAAGATAAAATTGACCTGGAAAACTAAGGCATATACGAAATCCCCTGTGCATCATACCCGGCCACATACATTGGACAGACCAATAGAAGAATAAGCACCCGCCTGGATGAACACAAAAATGCAGTCAAAAAGCTGGAACACACTTCCTCGCTAGTCCAACACATGGAAGCCACAGGTCATAGCATCAACTTCAATGGCACCAAAACCCTAGCCACTATAGAAAACCCTAGCCACAGAATCATCAGAGAAGCCATAGAGATTGAAAAAAGACCAGAAAGCATGAATAGAAGAGATGATTCCACCAGGCTGTCAATCATTTGGAAGCCTGCACTCACAAACAAAAAAATCTCCACACCACAAGCCAGGCAAACACCCGGGCACAAACAGATCCCCCCTAATACCTCCAGCTCAAACACACCCCAACCAGGCACCCAGATGAAACCCAGCTTCCTAACGAATGATAGCCGTCCATTTACCCGAAGCCAAGCTGCACTAAAGGCCTTCAATAAAGTAACACAATGCTGCCAGCCAATCAAGATACAAAAAGAGCCAAAAAAAAAGATAGAAGATATCAGAAACACCAATCAAGCAGAACACAGCAAACTCCAAGACCAATAAACACAGACCAAGACTCCCAACCAATCAAGAGGAAGAAAAAACCATTCTGGCACAGCAATAGGCTGCCCCAAATTTAAATCTGAAACTACTGTAAAAGTCTGACTCACAGATGAACACCATACAGAAGCCTGATGATGGCAGATGAGATTCTGCTGAAACGTTGCTACAAATTTAAAAGCATAACTATTATGATGTGGGAAAATACCCGAACTAAGCTGAATGCCATATTGTTCACCTTTGTTCAGGTATTTTCCCATGTCATTATAGTTGTGCTTTTAAAGTTGTAGCAACGTTTCGGTGAATCTCATCTGCCATCATCAGGCTTCTGTATAGTGTTCATCTGTGAGTCAGACTTTCACAGCCCTTTCTGTTTTTAAAACAGAATTTAAAACAGAAATGGTTGTGAAAGTCTGACTCACAGACAAACACTATACAGAAGCCTGATGATAGCAGATGAGATTCTGCCAAAATGTTGCTTCAACTTTAAAAGCACCACTACAATGACGTGGGAAAATACCCGGACAAAGCTTAATGCCAGACATATATTTTTATATATAATTGGTAACAGGCCTATTGTACAACCAGCCTACTGTTGTTCCTGCCCTCCTCCTTCCCATGAGCACTTTCAAAAACAACACAAAGAGAAGAATAGTTTCAATCTAGCCCATCAAGGCTTTTTTCCAAAGAGACATCTTGTGTATTTTAACTTGCATTATCTCAATGAAATATATGAAAAACTTTCTTTTTCAAAAAAAACTTTCTAGCGACCTACTTTCCTTTTCAAATGCTTAGCTCAATAATGTTTTTCATCCTGAAGAAAATCTCTGTTCTATAAAATAATCCAGAGTACATACAATATAAACTGAAGATGAAAAAAAATGTACAAAATACTGTATATAACTTTTTGTGAAATTCCTATTTTGTGAAATTCTGCTGCATTTCTTATTAAAATTATATTTCATATTTATTGTGTTTATCTTGATTGTTAACATTGTTTTTAAGTTCATATAGGGATATGGGTGGTTTAAAAAAAAACCACACACAAGTTCAGATGTTGAAACTCTTGATGTGTAAGATATACTCCAGTTCTGGTTTAGGAATCTGTTGTCATTTCTTGATTAAACTAAAAAAAGTTCATTGCCAGGAGGAATTATTCATAATGTGTACCATAACACCACTCTAGTTTAGGGGCATGTCCCAGATCAGGGCACAATAGATCCTTTTGCTTCAAAATGAATTCCAGATGTAGACATATTTAATGCAATTGGTTTAATTAATTTTAATATAATTTCCAGAGAGAAAGGGAGGGAGGGAGATACATCAATAGAATAAATAAGCATATTAATTAACTTATACATTGTTAACTTATACATTGCTAAATAATTCTGTTTCCTTGCAGCCAAACATCCTTTTTAAAAATTTTATGCCTAGCAACTATTTTCAAGAAAAGCAATGATCATATGTGTATTTTCAAATTTTAATCTTTAGCAACTATTTGCTCAGAATAATAACCAGATGTATTTTATGAAATAGTCACAAAGTTACTGCACTAATTATGGCATTAATTAGTTTCATATCTATAGAATTTTTAATAAGATGGTATGAACTGACCATATAAAAGTATCATATTTGCACAATGTGATATGAACCAGAATGTCAGCACCTACTTGCCTGCTAAAATTAAAACTCTTATTTCAATATTCTCATTTATTTTTTTCTTAGAATGTATATAAGGAGAACTTTTCCTTTACTTTCACTGGACAGAACTTGAACTAATGCAAGCAAAGAGTGAATGTATATCTTATAGTAACTGATACTTTTCTTTAGTGTAAAAGGTTTAGGGGGAAAAATCGATCCTATTAAACTAATATCAAAGAAAGGAAACGGAGTATTCTATATTTTGTCTATACCATAATAGTATAGGCAGATTTATAAAACTGGAAGCATTAATGTGATGAACAAATAAACTCTTTCAATACACAAGAGAACAATAAGGAATATAGACATCCAATAATAATTTTGCTAAAGCCTTCTATTTCTCAATATAGTCTATAAATATGTGGTCCATGGTAAATGTACCCCAGGTACCATATGAAACAGAGGACACTTGGGGTATTTTTTAGCAGAATAACAGGCAGTTCATGAATCTCAGCAACCCCCGAAATATAGAAATGATGGAAATATTGGAGGTAATCTTTGGCAGATTTAATTTACTAAAGAAATATGCAAGATGAAACACAGGAGCCATATCTAGAGGGAACGATTGGCTGCATGACTACTTTCAGTTTTTTTCTGACTAAGTGACACAATATCTAGTTATTAATTGAAATAGTACAACATGTTCCACAGGAAACTACCCTTGAAAACAAATCCGATATTATATTGGGGTAGTGATATGTATTCTATCTAAACAAGAAAATACATGTACTTCAAGTTATACAGTGAGGTCCTTGATGCCTGAACCAAGTTCAGAGACCACCAAGGACCTCACGTCTGTATTTGGCAACTGTGACATATTTTAGCATTATTATGTACTTGCATATGTTAATTTCATTAGTTGTCAATGTGTTTCCAAGCTCAGTTCAATAAATTAACAATTTATTGCTGTTAATAACCGATAAAGCCTACTGTATATTATTTGAGTTACCTACAGGCTCATCTTTTCCAGAGGCAATATGTCCATTCTGCTCCAATTCAGCCATACAGTGCCTGCAGGCTTCACTTAGGAAAGTAAGAGGATCTAAAATTTGGAAGCAGGCTTTCTTAAAGGTGGCCCATTTCTTCTAGAACTCCCACAGACATATCAAGCCATGATCATTCATATATTAATAACATTTTAAAGAATGTTAAAAATCTACAAGAATGTGTGGTAGTTGAAGATAATACTATGCAAGAGCATTTTAAGCACAGTTTTTTAAATGACTTAATTTGAATTGCAATTAACGTTATTAATTTTTAAAGTTGCCAATTACCGGGTTTGTTTTAAATAGTGGTTAAAATATTTACTTCTAAGATACTTAGAATATTTGAACTGTATTCATGGTAAATTGGGGAAACAAAAAAAAATGATAAAATAATAAGTAACAGTAAACCTACCAGATCTACTTTGCAAAATTTCAAGTGGATAATAGCAAATCACTAAAACAAAGAACTATTGTTGCTGCTGTTTATTTTGCATTACCTGGTATCTTTGCTATAAATGCCGTTACCACGGACCTGATCTAGTTTTACACTACAAAACAGTTTCCACGAGAAAGGACACTGTTGATTCTGTTGATATGTGTGTCAGCTCTGCTTGTATTAGTGAATTAATTGCTTGGTGTCTTTGCCTCTTAGGGTTTGATACCAGCATTTTACCAATTTGCAAGGACTCTCTTGGCTGGATGTTTAACAGACTTGATACAAACTATGACCTACTTTTGGACCAATCAGAACTTGGAAGCATATATCTTGACAAGAATGAGCAGTGCACCAAGGCATTCTTCAATTCTTGTGACACTTACAAGGACAGTTTAATATCAAACAATGAATGGTGTTACTGTTTCCAAAGGCAGCAAGGTGAGCAATTAAAATAATATTCAAACAGTTAAAAGCTATGGAAAAATAGGAAAAAAATTATGCCTTGTGGCAGTTTAAGCTGCCTTTTGGAAATACAGTGCAACAACAACAACCACAAAAGAGCTAAATCCAAACACATACAAACATTCTCCTATCCTAGATACAGGATACAGCAGAATAAGAACAAATTCCAAGGGTTACTCAAAGAACTACACACAAAAGTGGTTTGTTGTTCAGTGAGGTCAAAACTCAAAATGCTTTAAATACCTTCTTACTCAGCCCATGGACATTACTGTATATATTGTAGATATAGATATCACTGATACATATAATATTGAAATAATGATAGAAAGGTAGAATATAAAGTTAATTATTTAACTAATTAAGCCATGCCATGACAAACCTATCTAAATATATGGAATAATCATCCTGTATTTGTCAGGTGCTTGTCAAGCCTGATCCATCTACAAGGTTACTCAAGAATTTTGGATATTCTCAAGTAGATTGTTACTTTTAAATGACTTTTAACTTGCAAATGAGCACTTGGTTACTTCTTTGTTTGATTCAACCCATCAATATCACCATCTATATGGTGCAGTAGTGATTTTTAAGCAGAAGATCAAAGATTAGGGAATGGTTCTGTCTTGGGTCTAGAATAACTGACCACAACCAACTCGTCATAGCCAACTTGCCTCAATCAACTTGCCACAAATCAGCTTGCCTTGGGACAATTTGCTGCAGGACAAGAGTCACATTAATATCAAAGAAATGGTTGAATAAAATCATTAAATAACTGGTGCAAAAGGAGGGATAAAATGAAATGTGAATGCCAAAATTAAAATATATTTTAATTATTTTAAATAAATTGAATTGTTGAATTGTTCCATGGCAAGTTGTCCTGTGGCAAGTTGTCTCATGGTGAGTTGGCTGTTGATCTCTACGAGTAGGCAGGGACGAGTTGTCCCATTCCATTTTGTCTTATACTAGAGAGCTTAATAGATTTCCCTATTCTATTCCTGGGGATTTATTCTCGAAGAATACAGTGGCAAATCATGTACAAAGAAGGCACAATCTAGTCAAACACTGGTTTCAATGAGTAATTCTCTCAATGAAAGTCAAAAGTTTTTGTGCTTTTGTATTTTCTCCCTGGAATACAAATATGTGACCAATGTTTTGCTTCTGCAGAATAGTTACTGTCACTTTCAGCTAAATAATTATGCTCTACTATTTTTCAATACTGTTTTTTGAATATTTTAAATTATCAGTTATATTTGGCAGATTAAATATTACTATGTTTCTCCAACAATATGGCCCCCACCAATAGGAAGTCCCAGCATGTTTTCTAGGCATAAGGTTAAATTAAGCCCCTTCCCCCAAATTTGGGCCTATTTTAAAACATGCTAAATGGGGGGGAAGGGCGGGAGGACTTGCCGTTAGGAGCACCCCATGGGCACCATGCCTTGCCACCAGCCGCTCCTAACAGCTGATCATGGCGGAGCACGGAGAGGTCCCTACTCCCGCCAAGTACCTTTGCTGCCAGGGGCTCTTATGCAGGAAAGACGGGCCACACCAAGAGTGGGATGCTTCCACTTTCCCATCTGTGCAAAAGGCACCAGCTCCCCCCTCCCTGCCACAGCCCTGCAAGGGTGCGGGAGCTGACTTTAAAATGGACTCCCCTTGCGCAGCCAAAGCAGGGCTTGGCAGAGATGCCTCCAGCAGGATCACAGAAGAGCATGCCGCCCAGCCTGCTGCTGGTGCACCACCCTTTGACCACTGCTCTGCTCTTGGTATGAGAGGGCACAGTGGCAGCCCAACCCAACCCACATGGCCCGCTCCTCTCGGGGACTGCAAGCTCACTTGCCCTGTATGGCCTGGCTTCCAGTGCTACTGCCAGCTGCTCTTACCTTACACAGCAGCGGCACCTCCTGCTGGCCGCACCTTGCAATCTGAAAGCATAGCCCGGCAGTGCCCCAGCACCTAGCAGATCTGCCACCCACTGCGCAAACCGCAATGAGCAGCCTCCCCTGTGATCAAGGGAAGAGAAGCTGCGCTCCGCCAGCTCCTTTTTCCCTGAGCATGGACGAGGCTGCTCATTGGGGTTCATAGGGCAGGCAGCGGATTCCAGCTTTGCTGAGCCCTGGGGCGACAGCGCACAGCCTCCACTTGGGCTGCACTTTCAACCTTCCAGGGCCTGCAGGCACCGTTGTGTATACTTCGGGGGCGGCTCTGTAAACAGAGAGTCTGTATCCTGTGCATCTCTGGGAGCACCTGAAGCTTGACAGGGCTGCCTGGGCCTTTGGTGGTCCCATACCCTGTTGCGAGCTCGGAGTCTGTGGGTTGCAAAACAACCCCCGGACTCCCGAAGAGAACTTGTCAAGGGAAGAAGCCGGGACAGATTGGTTGTGGCCACTTCACCTGAATGGCTCAACTACATTCTTTTGGAAAGGTCTGGCTGAGAGACTTGGGAAAATCCCAGGAGGCAGAGCAAGGAGGTTAGGGAGGGTAGAATAAAATTGGCGTGCGACCAGCCGGCTGGTGTTCACGCTCGGGGGAAGAGGAGCTGGTGGAGCAGTAATCACGGCGGGAGAACCAGAAAGGCAACCTATTTGCCTTTGTCTCTCTCATGCAGCGGCAGGAAACTGGGCATTGCCGGAGCCGGGGACCTCTAAGCAACCCAGCAGTCTTCCCTCCCCCCCCCCCTTCTCAAGCAGGGCAGGTTAAGAAAGCAGCCTCCTGAGTAACAGTTCTGAGCGCTGCAGCTTGATCCAAGCTTGAGCATGTCCACATGGCACGCCAAATTTGATGCTTAATGGAGCTCTGCAGTTTTGCCAACACACTGGACCAAGAGCTATCTGCACAGGCTGAGCTGGCATGATGCACAATGTGGAAAGTGGTTGGCTGCATGGGTGTCGCAGGAACACGGCCATTCACTGATAGGGTGTAAATACACACATACACACACCGCCACCAGGCTGTGTTTGGGGGGGAAATTAAGACATCCTCGAAAAGACAGCCTAGCCATTTTTTTCAGGGCTCAAAAAAAATAAATAAGCCTTATTTTATGAGAAACACGGTAGTATGTTTTAAAACTTCTGGTTGTTTGTCAAATTTAATATAGTTTGTTTAAGTAAATGTAAGTATACATGCTAACACAAACATAAATACATGAAAAAACAGAAATAAAATTTACACGAATAAACAGAACAGCAATAGCACTTAGACTTAATTACTGCTTTACAATGCTTTACTGCCCTCTCTAAGCGGTTTTACAGAGTCAGCATATTGCCCCCAACAATTTGGGTTCTCATTCCCCCCTCTTCGGAAGGAGGAAGGTTGCATCAACCTTGAGCCTGCTGAGATTTGAACTGCCAAATTACCATCGGCGAGCAATCAGCAGAAGTAGCCTTCAGTAGCCTTCACTCTAATCACTGGACCACCAAGGCGATGATTTTTAAAAAAATCTAAAACGTCCTCTCTATATATTAATAATTTTAGTATAATTTATTATTGGGAGTATAATGAAGTTAGGGCTACTGAGTGATTATATATTTTATTAATAATGATGGAATATATGTTTAATTAATCAGAAATGATATGTGAACAGAAGGCAAACCTGTAATTGTTATACTTAATTTAAAAGATCCTCTGGGAGTTCTGAATTTATTCAATATGTATGGAAAGAACCAAACTGGGAAAGGTTATCCTATGATGTTTCACTGCATATCTGGAGGTAGAATCAGAACACATCTTTAGTCCAGTCTAGAAAAATGGTTTGCAAGCCAAGTTTAGGGACTATCTTCTGGAAAGTTTATAATCACAATCAAAAATTTTCAAATATTTGAAAGAAACTTATATATTGAACAAAACTTTCTTCAGTTGTCATACTTGGCTAAAATTTAACATGCCTGATGTTATTCTAGATCCACCTTGCCAGTCATTGTTCAGCAACATTCACAAACAACAAGGGGGAAAGAAATTTCTAGGTAAGTTATAAGCTTTTTTTTTTTTTTGCTTACACAATAAATAATTCTAGTGAAACTATGATACAAATTAACATGAATCCTAAAATCCTAAAATAATGAACCAAAATTCTAGTAATAGAATGTATAAACATATAGAAAGCTATTAAAATTATTTCCTTATTGGTTTGAAGATAGTAAAAAGGTAAAAGAGTCACTACAGGTCTTCTTAGCTAGTGATAGTAGTGCTCATTTCCATTTCTTTAAGCCATTCAGCCAGGGCTGTTCAATGATGTTTCCGTAGTCATATGGCTAGCATGACATCATACCACAGCACAAAATGTACAGTAAAACACTGAACGCTGTTGCCTTTCCACCGAAATGGTACCTATTTATCTACTTGCATTTACATGCTTTTGAACTGCTAGCCTGGCAGGAGTTGAGGCAAGTGATGGGACAGTAGGACTCAAACTGCTGGAGCACAGACCTCCCAAATCTTTGAAGCTATGGACTCACCGTGCCTCCCCTTGAAGATAGTGCTGCTATTTTAAACTATTTTAAGCTATTGCTACAATGACCATTTCACTTTTAAAACACTCAGATTAGATAATACAAAAGTAAAATAAAGTAAAAAACATTTTTGAATAATTTTTGTAAACTCTATTTTGCAAAGCATGCTAATTAAAAGGTATAATCTTTTTATTGAAAATTGAAGGAATAACTGACAATTTTTTTTAAATAAACATAACACGGAATTAGAAGACTATGCTTTTGAGAAGGTTATCAAATACTTCTTCATGTTGGCCAGAGAAGCAATTTTTTCTTTTGTGTAGCAACCAATCTCCTTCACGACATATTGACTTGATATTTAAAAGAAATTCAGGAGAAAGAATGCTTATACTAAAATAAATATCCAGTAAATGCTATCAGCTTCTTTACAAGATGTTTCATTGGAGTCATAATATATAAGCCACAAAATGTTGTGAAATATTTGTGTTTTTTGCCTTGTTCAGGGCAGTATATTCCTTTATGTGATGAAGATGGCTACTACAAACCAACTCAGTGTCATGGAACTGCAGGTCAGTGCTGGTGTGTCGATAGATACGGCAATGAAGTAACAGGATCCCGAACACATGGTGCTGCAGATTGTGGTAAGTTTCCAAAATCTGCCTCCCTGCCCCATTAAAACTGTGTGCTAATTCCAGCATTGCAATAGCTAATTTTGAAGGTTTTTTAATCTAAACTAATTTTCCCAACTTGAGGGTGTCCACACACAGTATATCAAGCTATAGCTTCCATCTCTGCCACTTTATGTTAGAAAGATACCACATTGGGAAAGGCTGATTTGGAGACTAATTTGGAAAAGATTTGGGGGCTGAGAATTGAACATATTCCTCAAGTAATACACATCACAGATGGGCTTCTGGGGGTTTGCAAGGGGTTCAGGAGAGCCCCTAGCTAAGATTCTGTGCAGTTAAGAGAACCCCCAAATCCCAATCCTAGCTGGCCCTGCCCACCCCACTCTGCCCCTCCCAAGAATTCCCACACGGTTTGTTTTGGATGCAGGGAAGTGCAGGGCATGCTCAGGAAGGGTGAAGAATGGGCCTCCTGGAAGTTTGGGAAAGCTGGAAATGGGCCTTCCAGTGAGCCTCCAGAGCCCGGGAAAGCCATTTTCTCCCTCCCGGAGGCTCAGGGAAAGCCTCTGCAGCCCAGGAAGGGCAAAAATTCCCCCCTTCCCCACCGTGGTACAGGAGGCCAACTAGGCCATGCCCACCCAGGCACCGCGTAGAGAACCCTTTGTTAAAATTTTTGAAGCCCACCCCTGATATACACGTCACATTCAAATAAGACGTTGCACTGACACTTTCTCCTTTATCTTAATCTTTATCTTGGACCATTAACTTTTCATATAAATAATGAACTAATAAAAGAATATTGTGTTGAATTGCTTTTATGAGTAGTTTGCAATGAAGGCTGTCCTAATTATAGGCTCATTAGATCATTGAGCACAGTTTATATCAGCTATTTTTCCTTGCCTTCCTAAGAATCCATTGCTTTCTGTGTATAATAATTAACCTTAATCTTAATAAATTTCTCTTCTATGTGAAGTATAAAACAATCTTAGGTTGCTAGAGAGCCTTAACTGGAAAGAATAAAAATGTAAGGGTAGAATAGCCAATCAGCAAACCAAGCTTTTCTTCTCTAGGCAGATAATAGAGTCATGGAGTTTTTCTAAATTCAAATGAGTTCTAATGAATCGATTGAGGAAGAGTTGTGGTACTTCATTTCAGTATAGTTCAGTTCAGCATGTACTGTACAACTCATGATGACTTATTAAAATAGTATTATCTGGAAAGATCTGGAAAAAGATTCACTGCTCCTGCCTGAAGAACAACTGGCAGCTTTGGAAATAAAACCTTTGCATGGTTTAAATCTGGGCACTAGTTGTACCCAGATTCATAGAACTGTCAGAAAGTCACTTGTGCCATAGTCTCAGGACTGGGTTACCTCAACATGCTGTACATGGGATTGCCCTTGAATTACTCGGAAGCTACAAATAGTCAAGAATATGGCAGCACAGGATGATATTTGTATATCATAGGCACAACTGTGTGCCATTGCTATTTTGCATATTGCAGTGGTTGCCAGCCAGCTTGTGCAATTCAAGGTGAGAATTATCACATAGAAAGACCCCTCATAGGGGTCAGGGCCTAATAATCTGATAACTCCAATTGTTTTCGCCTCCTGCAACAGTATTCACCCTCTCCTCTCCAGTAACCCTATCCCTGAGGATATTCCATAAATGCTGGAAAGGCTTGGAGACAGGGTGCTTACTGAGTTCTTGCTGATTGTAATGTTTTTGTTACTGTTCTATTCTGGGAGGCATTGTGTTGTATTTTTCTGGACATTCAAGATCATTTTCTTTTTCTTTTGTTTTAATTGTCTGTACTTTATTTATTTTCTGTATGCTATTTTAACATAAGTCAAGGCAACAAACATATGCAACACACCTCATTCCTGTTATTTTCCCCACAACAATCTTGTGAGGTGGGTTGGGCTGAGAAAAAATGACTAGCCTAAAGTAACTCAACAGCTCTCATGCCTAAGGCAGGATTAGAACTTACATCTCCCACTTTGTAGCTTAGTGCTTTAACTACTAGACCAAACTGGTCTCTCGGTTTAAATCCAAGAAGATAAATAAAATAACAGTCCTGAAGGGTGCTTAACACAAGCAAACATAAATATATGTTGTGTGTATGTGTGAGACATATTTATATATTTTCCTCTTCACTATATAGATTTAGAGACATCAGGGGATTTTGCCAGTGGTGATTTCCATGAATGGACAGATGATGAGGATGATGATATCATGAATGATGAAGATGAAATAGAAGATGATGATGAAGATGAGGGTGATGACGACGACGATGACCATGATGGATATATTTGATTTTCTTAGCTGTGACTAATTTGTCTCTAAAATTTCCAAGATGCTACCCCAGAATATTCTTCTATCTTCAAAGGTCAAAGGGAATCAAATCTACATGTATATTTTGTATGATTATTTGAAGCACTGCAGCTGGACATTCTTCATTTCAATGAAATATGTGTTGTTTTTATATACCACTCAGCAGAAGAAAATGTGCCTCAAGGGAGGAAAAAAACAGATATTTGAGATGTGGTAAAAAAATAAATAAATAACCAAGCAAATCCCAAGATAAGTAGATCTGCTGTTTCAGAATCGATACATAAAGGCACACTTTCAGCAGACCAATGCTCCATTGTAAAGCAGGTTAGTCATGATGTAGATCATGGAGACATTTTTCAGAATGTGCATGAGCAAGAGAAGGAAATTTTAATAAAGAATATAACATGTCATCAGCTTATTGTATATTAGAGCAGCAGAGAAACTATAAGAGGACACAAAGTGCCAGGTGCTCTTTTTCTGTTTTGAACTGTTAACGTTTTCAACTTCCAAATTACTAGGATCTTGAAATGATACACATTAATTCTCTAAACAGGGTTGGCAGCTATGGCCCCTTTATGACTTGCAGATTTCAATCATGCTAGCTCAGGAATTCTGGGAGTTGAAGTGCACAATTCATTAAAGCGCCATAACGGCCAATTCCTGCTCTAAGTCTTGACTCCTAGTAACTACCACATTTTTTGATGGATGAGACGTACTTGGCCCCCAAAAGTGGGTGGAAATGTCTGCGTCTTATACAGCAAATGTTGCCAAAGCCTCGCCCACCTGCCGGCCCCCACTCTTCAGCCTCTTCCTCCCAGCAATGTGCCTCCTGGCAGCAAACAGCCTGGTCAGTTTCAGCACATCCTGATTAGCACAAGCAGATGATTGTCTGTTGGATCGGCCTCCCGACAATCAGCTGTTTCAGGATGCAGGGATCGCCATCCCCTATTGCCGCCTCTGCGCACCCCATTTTTGGCTTGTTCCCAGTGGCAGGGATTGGAATGGGCAGAAAATGGGTGTCCGGAGGCCAAAAAGGGGATGTGGAGACCAAAAATGGGGCACGTGGAGGCGGCAATAGGCGATGGCGATCCCTGCAGCCTGAAACAGCTGATCATTGGGAAGCAGAGCCAACCGACAATCAGCTTCTTGTGCTAATCAGGCTCTGCTGAAACTATCCAGGCTGTTTGCTATTTGCTGCAAGGAGACAAATTGCTGGGAAAAAGAGGCAGTTTTTTTTGTCTCCCCCCTCCCCCAAAAGCTAGGTGTATCTTATACTTCAGGGTGTCTTATACTCCAAAAAATACGGTATATGGACGGGCCCATGTTGTTTAGGGAAAACAAAATGGAAATGGTCTGCCATAGACTTCCAGGAACTTTTTGATTTCCCAATCTAATATACTGCCATAGTATTCCCCTTTTCAAAATTAACCAAGGCTTATCTGTTTAGCCTTTATGAGATCAACTCAGAAATAAATTCAGTCAATCCCAGCAAACATAGATTGAGAGGTTTTATTTTGTTCCTTTCTCCTGTCTTGAGTAAAACTTTCCATAAAGTTTGTGTTACTGTATTACTGTCAATGATAATGATGACACATATCTGAATAATTGTTTTTTTTTAAAACAAATTTTATTAATTTTACAAAAAACAATACACAATCCAGGCATAACAACTGAAAAAATCTTTTCTAAAAAAAAATAATAATAATTAAAGAAGAAAGCCAACAGAACATATAAAATAATTCCAAATTATAATATCAATATTTACATTATCTATTTAACTTCATATCTTATCCAGACTTCTTCTTTTATCCAAATTATATTTCTTGCTTATTAAAATTTTATTGCCTTTCATAAACATACAAGACACAAAACATAAACAAAACTAAAACATCTTTTCTGAAGGCTGCCTGATCCCGGGTTGAAACTTTTCACACAGACACAAATTCAAACATCATATTCACTTAATATATCCTTCCATATCTTATTATCATTTTCTTTTTTTTTTTTATAAACCAATTTTATCAATTTTACAAAAACAGTACACAAACAATCAAGGCATAACAGCTTATAAATTCTTTTCTAAAAAAAAATAATAATAATTAAAGAAGAAAACCAATAGAACATAATGATTCCAAATTATAATATCAATATTTACTTTATCTATTTAACTTCATATCTTATCCCAGCTTCTCCTTTCCATCCAAATTATTTCTTGTTAATTAAAATTTTATTGCCTTTTATCAATATACAAAAAAAAAAAATAACAAAACCTTTATATATCCTTCCATATCTTATTACCATTTTCAATAACATTCTTTGTCTGTTCTATTTCCAACTATCCATTCATCTTTTTTCTTTTACTATACTTCTCCTATACACTAATTGGAGTGACGCCTTTAACTCATTATCCTAACTTAAAAGTACTTCATATAATACTTAATTTATCTTGGGATTCTGTTTAGTAGATTCTAAAATTACACAGTAAATTTTATACTCTAAATACACATATAAAAACACAATCTTATATACCTTCCAGAATCCCCCTTTTATCCTTAATTAAATTCACCCATTGTCTCTGAATAAACTTTTTTTCTTTAGATCTTGCTTCCCACCGTTAAGGCTTCTCCTCCCCTCCTCTTTCTCTCTTGCTTATTCTTCTCCTTACCTTTTTTCCCCTTTGTCTCCCCTCCTCCCTTTTCTTACTCCCTTTCCTTTGCTTTCTAACCTTGCATCCACCTTTCCTCTCATTTTTCTCTTTTTTGGTTGTTTTTTCAAATCTTAAAATCCCCTTTTTCTTATCCTCTTTCTCCTCCTCCCCGGAAAAAACCCATTGTTCATCAAAGATGGCTTCTTGTTCCTCTTCTTCTTTGTCCCAGTCCTTCTGCTGCGTAATCAATTTTTCACAAGTACATAACGCCATTTCTAAAAATTGAAATAAAGTGCCCAAAGTATCTTTTCCATCTTGTTCTTCCTGTTTATATTTTTGATATTCAGTCTTTAGTTCATCCACAAGCGATGCCATCCTGAAAAGAGAAACTTTCCCCAAAACAACCACCCAAGTATTTTTAATCAAAAATAATTCAAAAAAAGTTCCAAAAGTTTATATTTTTCTTCTTTCTTCCATTTCTTTTTCTGGGGTTACTGTTTAATCAAAGAGGTCCAATTACCTTGTATCTTTCTTTGAGATTCTAGGCAATCTCCTCCTTTTTCCACTTCTGCTCCAATTTTTTTTCCTCTCCCTTTCCACTTGCAACATCAATTTTTAAATGATCAGAAATCCATACCTCTAATAAGGGTTTTCCAATTTCTTAAATTTTTAAGTCCAATGTCCAAGAACTCTTTTGTCCCTTAACTTCAAATTTCAGAATAATTCACCTTCAGTGCCCAAACAAATTTCAAATCTTCATCTGCTGTTTCCATGGGGTGGGAGAGCGAAGAAAAAAAAGTTCCCTTTAACAGCTTCTCCACCGCTTTCGATCTTCTTAGGGAATCCTCCAGCAATTCAGACAGCTCAATTCCAACGAATTTAAAAGATGTTGATTGACCCGGCTCAGCCAGTACTTTCATTTTTCTTGCTTCCTCCAGCACAATCTTACCCGGTTGCTGGCTTCTTCGTGGTGGCCATTGCTGACCGCCGTTCCACCACCTTGGGAAAAAGGGGGTTTTCCGGACGAGGAGGGGGTCTGTGGCATCCTCAACTCCCTGTCTGGCTCCCCTCTCTCTTCAGCTGTCCCTATAGGGCAGCCATATCCCCCTGACCCATTTGGATCGGGGGTACCTCGGTGGCAAGCGCAGCAGGAATCGCGAACAGTCACGAATTCCTGCTGCCACCGAAGCCACGCGGAACCGGAAACCTGGATAATTGTTTTTTGAACTATGTCTTTTTCATTTTTAAATGGTTCTAAACATTTACTTCTAATTTATCCCTTTTTGCTACTAGTTCAAAACTTTAGAGGAGCTATTGTAAGGTGCCTTGCAAAATAGTAATAGAAAGATTTATAGCATGCATATTGAAATAAAATTATGAGGCAGTAGTCAAGCACTTCCAAATTCCAAATTTTATATTGCTATAAGTGCTGTTGCTTTTATGGAGAATATTTTTTCTCCTCTGCCCCAATTTTTACATAATTACCATATAGAATGCATTATAATTCTTAAGTAGATTTGCATTCACAATTTGACTATAGACAAAATTATTTTAATCACTCTATTTATGTTAGCATGTTAATTGTGTAAACGTTTTGAAATTCCACTACCTGCATTCATATCAAATTGTGGCTCCATGCCATAATGAAATTGAAAAACTCTGTAATTATGCAAGCAGTTGTTTTATTTCAACTCTGCATTATCATTTTCCCTAATTTTTAGTCTGCAATTAATTGAAATAAAATTTATTTGCATTTGATTAAATAGATTTAATATTAAATTTAATGATTATCTTATGTAACATTAAAATACTGTTTTTCTTTTTATGTTCATGTATAGTTTACAAAATAAAGACTCTTGTAACCATCTTTTATTCAGAGTGCTGCAATATTTCTTATAGAGTTAAGGCAACAGATACACTTAGCATTTCTGTATTAAGCAATATTGGAATAAGTTGAACTAGATGAAAAAACAGCACATCAAGCAATAACATTTGCATCTCCATATACTTTAATGTGATTTTCAACAAAGGCTTTATTTTATTAAATGTACATATAACATTTTCTATTGGAAAATCTCCCTGTGCTCAGTTATTATTAGGTAAGATTGTAACTGATTGTGAGGCTAATTAAAATATTCAATTTGCAGTCTTCAACATCCAAACTAATTGCTTACTAAAGTCAAATGTTTTTTCTAAAGTCAATCTGCTTTGCTACATCATTGACCTAATACTACTCATTTTGTAAAAAGAACATTTTCAATCCAGTTTTATTGTGCCGAAACCTATTATTGTAAGTATGGAAGAAGTTTCTGTTGTTAATTAGGGTTGCATAAAGCAAGGCATGGAATGGAGACTTTTTCACCATCCAACAGAAATGCAACTGACTAGTTAGTTACTATCCTACATCAAAAGAGAAAACAGAGAGCATGCTTGTGTAGAATTATTTCAGTATATTTGCACTTATGGTTTAAACAAGTGAAAATTAATTATCCTTACAATTCCTTACAAACTGTCAATGTTCTATCTCAGGATCCAATCTGGGTTGGTCACTGGGACTGCAAGTTTTGTCTTCCAAGCTTTCAGACTTGAGTTGAAGCTGGAACTTCTCTCTAGCAGAGTTTGTGCACGAGTTCAAAAGCTTGGAAGACAAAATTTCTTGTCCTGATGACCTGGATCCTGCAACGTTAGCCTGAGACACCTATATTCACCTCCATTCGCGTCACTTTTGTGTCACACTTGGCACAACGGTTCATGATTCATGCCCAACGTGAATGCCTTATTCATAGTAAGACTAAGTATGGAAAACTGAAAAAGGCCAAGTGTCTCCTATATTTTTGCCTTGCATTTTTCCTAGCCAAATGCATTATTTCACATTCATATCTATCTGATAGACGCCATTCATTCATTCATTCATCCCTTTCTTTCCTTGAGACTCTTACTGAATCTTGTATTTTTTTGTCTATAATTAGCCAACACTCCAAGCTTTGTCTTATCTGCCGGTTGCATCAGAGTTCTCTCAACTTTCATACAAGTTGTTAGACAAAAGCTTGAACGGCACCGGGGGGGGGGGGGGAGACCCACTGGCATGTGACTCAATGCCTCCATCCAAATGGAAAAGAAAATATTAATGACCACTCTTGATGTTGCTTTTTAGCCAACTGTGAATAGATAGGTGTTAACTTGTAAAAAGCATTCCTGGACTGCTCTTTCTTTCTCTTTTGAAACTTGGCTCGAGGCTCATGAATTAATTAGGGCATCCGTTGGAACACTGACAATATGATTGTTATACCATTTATGTATTTATTTATTAAATTGATATTGCCGCTTATTCGCCTCATGGCTGTCGCCTTATTCACATTTTTCCTTTTTTCTAAGAATACCATGAGCCACTTTATGAAAGTTTTGATGAAGTCCTGCTGCTCTGTATCTATGATTTTTTTTTTTAATCTATTAAGTAATGGACTATTTAAGGGGGATAAAGTTAATTGGACATGATTTGTTTGTGATAGATCAAAGTGACTCATGTTAATTGTAGCATGCCTTTCTATGTGCTTATCAAACATTTTGCGTGATAATCTGCTCAAGAGCCTTTATCAACACAGGTAGTCCTCTACTTTTGATTGTTCATTTAATGGCCATACAAAGTTATGACAGCCTGGAAAGCTAGAAAATATCACAGTTCTCAAGGCTATAAACCTTTCTGGTTTGATCTCTAATCTTATATATGATATGTGATGCATATATGACCTATAATAATAATAGGCCAAGGCTTAAGAGCAAATGGATACAAAGCCAGAATTGAAAAGTCAGCATCTGCAAAGAAACTGAAGAAACAAAGGACCTACAAGTTAGCTGCTGCAAGATTGCAAGGCCGATTACAAACAACAGCACGACTGTCAGCACTGGACTTTTTTTCCTTCAACCAAAAAGAATGAACTTCTGAAAGCTAGATATTTCAAAATGAATCCTTTATTGAAATGGAGTGAATCCCAGCATTAGTCAAAGCAGAATCTAAGATACCCCCAGGCATACAGGAATAAAGGGAGTTAGAACCCCTCCCCATATTCTGATGTCAATTTAGTCAAACAAAGAACCAACATGTTAATCCCCCCTCCCCTTCTCTGGGAACATATCTTAGAAGAGTTCCCAGGGATATCTTCCAGAGCTGGAATTTTTATGGTCCCTTCTCATCTTGTTTTCTCTTCAAGAGGTGACAAGTTTCTAGACATCTGGCTCCAATCCTCCAGTTGTATATCATGTGCAAGTATCATGTGCAATCAATATAAGACTTAATATATTCAGGTTATATCAAAAAGGATTACTTGTACCAACTTCCCCCATCCTTCTTCCATGGAAGAATGGCAGATACACAGATCTGACAACGACAAAGTAGCAACCATGGTGCATTGGAAAATCCACAAGAAATACCACTTGCCTGCAGGCAAAAACTGGTGAGACCACAAAATAGACAAAATAGAGGAAAAATTAAAGAGTTCTGGGACTTTAGAATTCAAATAGACAAACATCTGCCATATAACTGACTTAACAATTATCGATAAGAGAAAAAAAATTGATAGTGAAAGTGCCAGTGCCTGGAGACAGCAGAATAGAAGAACTAGAAGGGGATGGGGGAAATCATAAAATAAACAGACCTGCAAATAGAAATAGAACTCAAAAAAAAAGCAAAGATAATAACCAATAGTGGTCAGTGCTTTGGTGCAATCCCAAAACAAATGCAGCACTGTTGACATTAACTAAATCGCCATTGATCAATTGCACAAGGCAGCTTCACTTGGAACAGCTTCCCATCTTGAAAGGACTTGGTAGGTGAATAAAAATGCCAAATCCAGTCTAAACATCTGGCTGGTTGCAATGAATCATAATGATAAAAAATGCTATTATTATCTGTTATATATCTATAATTCTATAGGTAATATGTATCTGCAGTATATATATATCCCTTAGATTACAATCTGTAATCTTTCTAGCCTTAAGAATGATAACATTTGCTAGTTTTCCAGCCCAGTTAGGCGAGATCATTCTTGCATACACACATCCAAAATGTCTTAGTTCTTGCGATCATTTAGAAGGTGCCATCTCCAATTCAAGCAATTTGGAGAAGGATCCTTCCCACAATTATGGACCTCACATGCAGAATATCACAAGGCAGGATTGGTAGAGCAGAATTGCCTTGCGTTAGCTGGGTGCAATTGCAGGTGCAGGGAAAAGTCATAGGTAAGTGGATCCAGGCATGGTGGGGCATAAGGATCTGTGCTTCCCAGGCATGGTGAGAAAGGCAGAGGTCCTTCTCCCCAGGATACTTCCCAGGCATGGTGAGAAAGGCAGAGGGCTTTCTCCCCAGAATACTGCTTAAAGATCTACAATAATTGCAACTGGAAGACCCCAGGTTTTGGTCTTCAGCGAAGCAGTCATGTGGATCGCTCGTGCAATGACTCCTTTGCTCAACTACCAAGATTCTGGTCCCAATTCTGGCCACACATTGATCACTATCTTTATAGCTATCCAGCTGACAAGTTTGTGGTTTCTTGGGATCTTTTTTTTTTCTTCCTTCAAAGCAGTGGTGTGATTCAAATATTTTTACCACTGGTTTGGTGGGTGTGGCTTGGTGGGCACATTTTACGCATATGAACACACTTTGCATGCACATGTGTGCCAAATGCACACTTTACACAGGCGCAGAGGCGCTCCAACTCACCTCCCGCGTGTCTGCACCCTCCCTGTCGTTTCAGCAGCTGCCATGTGGCACTCGGCTGCACAAAGCAGCTGCACTTCAAAAGCAGGGAATCATGTTGAGTATAGGAGTCCAGACAGGTGGGTGGGTCCAAGAGCAGAGCGGTGGAGAGAACCAGTTTGGTCTCCACTGCTCATCAGGCTACCGGCTGGGCAGAACTGGATTGAGCTGAACCGGTAAAATACCACCACCGTTTCAAAGATAGAGACAACTTTGTGTCTCTTCCTCTTAGGATGCTTCACTAGAATTCAATAAGTTCTCAAAGTTTACTAACAGTGGTTTTATGATCATCTCTGCAAATTTCTTCAACACTAAAACTACTCCAACTGCTCCTGTTCCCTAAGCTAAATGCACAGCAAGCCAGGGGTGGGATTCAATTGTTTTAACAACCAGTTCTGTGGGCGAGGCTTAGGTGATGGGCATGGCTTGGTGGTCATGTGACTGGGTGGACGTGGCTTATTATTAAATCTTGAAATTTTTTTTTGTCTAATTAGCCAACGCTCCAAGATTTGTCTTATCCGCAAGTTGTAAAATAGTTCTCTCAACTTTCATACAAGTTGTAACACAAAAGCTTGGTGGACATGTGACTGGCTGGGCGTCTCAACATCACTCACATCACTCTCAACATCACTCACATCACTCAACTCAACATCACTGAACTCAACATCACTCACATCAAGGCACGTATCTCCTCGCCTGGCCTCTCATGACTGTGGGGATGCTGCAACAGTCGTAAGTGTGAAAAATGGTCATAAGTCACTTTTTTCAGTGCCATTGTAACTTTGAATGGTCAGTCCACACAAGCAAAGTACCAGCAAAAGAGGGGGGAAAAACTTGATTGGAGGCAGCAATCAAGAGGCAGCAGAGCAGCCAACCAGCCCAGCCCAACCAGCCCCCACCATCAGTATATATAGGGAGACGGCAGCTACGATCACACACTGCTTGCACTGGCACGAAGCCGAAAGCACCAGCCTGAGGACGTTTCGATGAAGTCTCATTCATCATCTTCAGGCTTGGTCTTCAGCTCTGTGCTTCTCAGAGTGATGTGAGCTTGCAGCTGCTTCTTCCTTTTAACTGCTCCTGGGGGTGTAACTTGATTGGCTGGGGGCTTGGCTGTGTTCTGATTGGATGGGGGGGTGTTCTCATTGGTTGGGGGTTTGGCTGTGTTCTGATTGGTTGGGGGGTTGGCTGTGTTCTGATTGGCTGGAGGCGTGTTCTGTTCAGGTGGGGGCTTGA
The DNA here is from genome assembly GCA_033807585.1 of Hydrophis major. Taxonomy (NCBI): domain Eukaryota; kingdom Metazoa; phylum Chordata; class Lepidosauria; order Squamata; family Elapidae; genus Hydrophis; species Hydrophis major. The sequence goes on from CM066333.1 coordinate 83,936,102, forward strand.
TTGTGCTCAGGTTAGTCTTAGTTGCTGGAGGGTTTGAGCTGGTGAGCTGTGATCTTGCTGTTTGGCTTCGAGTTCGTAGTCGTGCTGCATCTTCATGGTGGGGGTCAGTTCACTTCATGTATGGCTCAGAGGGGTTTGAGGTGGGTAGTGATGTAGCTGCAGTGCGGCTTCTGGTCCGTGGTCGTGTTTCATCTTCTGTGTGGGTGTGAGTCTGCTTTCTACGTGGAAGTGTGGTGGTGGCATCTTGTGTGGCTCTCAGGGGTGTGGGTCTGGTGTCATTCTTCATGTTAGGTACGCGTCTGTTCATGAGGGCGGGTTTCCAAATGGCTGGTAGGCGGGAGGCATCATCTCGTTTATTCATGCTGTGTGGGCGTTTTTCTATCTCTATGGCTTCTCTGATGATTCTGCTGCTGAAGTGTTCGGTTTTGGCGATAGTTCTGGTATTTTTAAAGTCAATCTCATGTCCTGTGGCTTTGAGGTGTTGGACCAGGGAAGAGGTCGGTTCTTCCTTTTTGATTGAGTTCTTATGTTCTTCAATGCGTGCACCTATTCTTCTGTTAGTCTGTCCAATGTATGTGGTGGGGCAGGCAGTGCAAGGGATTTCGTATACTCCTTGATTTTCTAACTCGATTCTGTCCTTAGGGTTTCTTAGGATGGTGGATATCTTTCTGTTTGTGCAGAATGCTGTCTTAATGTTGTGTTTTTGGAGGATCTTGCTGATTTTGTCCGTAGTGCCTTTTATATATGGGAGGAGGGCTTTGCCATTCTCTTGTTCTTTGTCTTGGATTTTGGCTGGGGTTTCTTTTTGGATTAGGTGGGTGATCTTCTTTCTTTGGAATCCATTGACTGTCAGCACGCCAGTGAGTGTGTGTAGTTCGGTCTCTAGGTGTTGTTCATCGGCTAAGCATTTTGTTCTGGAGATGAATGTCTCAGCTACGGAATTGATCTGTGCTGGGTGGTGGTGTGAGAGTGCATGTAGATAGCAGTTTGTATGTGTTTTCTTCTGGTAGATGGTGTTTCCTAGGGAGCCATTGGATTTTTTGTATACCAAGACATCTAGGAAGGGAAGTTGGTTGTTAGCTTCTGTTTCCATGGTGAATTGTATTTTGGGGTGTTGGCTGTTGAGGTGTGTGAGGAAGTTGTTCAGTTTTTCTTTCCCGTGTGGCCAGATTATGAAGGTGTCATCTACGTATCTGAGCCAGAGTTTGGGTTTGTGATCATATTTTTCTAGAGCTTGTGTTTCAAAGTGTTCCATGTAGAGGTTAGCAATGACAGGTGAGAGGGGTGATCCCATGGGTGCTCCTTCTATTTGTTTGTATTTTTGTCCATTGTAGGTGAAGTATGTATTGGATAGGCAGTGGTTGGTCAGATCTAGGATGTGCTTGGGGGGGTTGTATTTGTTTTGGATGGCTGTCAAGGCTTCTTTTATTGGCACTTGGGTGAAGAGGGATATGGGTGAAGAGGGATACAACAACGCCAGAAACCAACTCCTCCCCCCTCACAGCCACACATGAAACAAACAGTGCACAACATCTCAGACAAGATCCTCACTGAAGCCGAAACCAAGGTCCTTTCTAAAGGATTCAACTTTGCTGTCGCTCCCAAACACATCCCCACAGAAACCATCATATGCGGAGTTGAAACCAGTCTGACCAAAACCAACCCTGATGATGCTAATAGAATCAGACTGGAAATCACCAACATCCTCTGCACTAGCAAACCACCCAAAAGCAACTTATCCAAAGAAGAACAAACTGCACTACTTAACCTGAAAGAAGACACCAGCATAATAATCCTACCAGCAGACAAGGGAAACGTGACAGTGGTTATGAACACATCTGACTACCAATCCAAGTTAACCAACCTACTCCAAGACCCCACATACAAACCCCTAAAGACAGACCCCACCACCTACCTAGAAAAAACCACCAGATCCAAAATAAAAGCCTCCCCCATCAGTGAAGAAATCCAGCAAAGAATCATACCCAGAGAGAAATCATCCAGATGCCCTAAACCTTATGGTCTCCCCAAGATACACAAAGAAGGAACCCCACTTAGACCAATAGTCAGCTCCATAGGCTCACCTCTACAAAACCTAGCCAAATTTCTTGCCAAACAACTACAGCCCTATGCAGAATCCATCAACTCACACGTAAGAAACTCATTCCAGTTCATCGAGATCATAAAGAAGCAAAACTTACAACCCAGTGACCTACTAGTGAGCTTCGATGTCATATCCCTCTTCACCCAAGTGCCAATAAAAGAAGCCTTGACAGCCATCCAAAACAAATACAACCCCCCCAAGCACATCCTAGATCTGACCAACCACTGCCTATCCAATACATACTTCACCTACAACGGACAAAAATACAAACAAATAGAAGGAGCACCCATGGGATCACCCCTCTCACCTGTCATCGCTAACCTCTACATGGAACACTTTGAAACACAAGCTCTAGAAAAATATGATCACAAACCCAAACTCTGGCTCAGATACGTAGATGACACCTTCATAATCTGGCCACACGGGAAAGAAAAACTGAACAACTTCCTCACACACTTCAACAGCCAACACCCCAAAATACAATTCACCATGGAAACAGAAGCTAACAACCAACTTCCCTTCCTAGATGTCTTGGTATACAAAAAATCCAATGGCTCCCTAGGACACACCATCTACCAGAAGAAAACACATACAAACCGCTATCTAAACGCACTCTCACACCACCACCCAGCACAGATCAATTCCGTAGCTGAGACACTCATCTCCAGAACAAAATGCTTAGCCGATGAACAACACCTAGAGACCGAACTACACACTCTCACCGGCGTGCTGACGGCCAATGGATTCCAAAGAAAGAAGATCACCCACCTAATCCAAAAAGAAACCCCAGCCAAAATCCAAGACAAAGAACAAGAGAATGGCAAAGCCCTCCTCCCATATATAAAAGGCACTACGGACAAAATCAGCAAGATCCTCCAAAAACACAACATTAAGACAGCATTCTGCACAAACAGAAAGATATCCACCATCCTAAGAAACCCTAAGGACAGAATCGAGTTAGAAAATCAAGGAGTATACGAAATCCCTTGCACTGCCTGCCCCACCACATACATTGGACAGACTAACAGAAGAATAGGTGCACGCATTGAAGAACATAAGAACTCAATCAAAAAGGAAGAACCGACCTCTTCCCTGGTCCAACACCTCAAAGCCACAGGACATGAGATTGACTTTAAAAATACCAGAACTATCGCCAAAACCGAACACTTCAGCAGCAGAATCATCAGAGAAGCCATAGAGATAGAAAAACGCCCACACAGCATGAATAAACGAGATGATGCCTCCCGCCTACCAGCCATTTGGAAACCCGCCCTCATGAACAGACGCGTACCTAACATGAAGAATGACACCAAACCCACACCCCTGAGAACCACACAAGATGCCACCACCACACTTCCACGTAGAAAGCAGACTCACACTCACACAGAAGATGAAACATGACCTCGGACCAGAAGCCGCACTGCAGCTACATCACTACCCACCTCAAACCCCTCTGAGCCATACATGAAGCGAACTGACCCCCACCCTGAAGATGCAGCACGACCACGAACTCGAAGCCAAACAGCAAGATCACAGCTCACCAGCTCAAACCCTCCAGCAACTAAGACTAATCTGAGCACAATCAAGCCCCCACCTGAACAGAACACGCCTCCAGCCAATCAGAACACAGCCAACCCCCCAACCAATCAGAACACAGCCAAACCCCCAACCAATGAGAACACCCCCCCATCCAATCAGAGCACAGCCAAGCCCCCAGCCAATCAAGTCACACCCCCAGGAGCAGTTAAAAGGAAGAAGCAGCTGCAAGCTCACATCACTCTGAGAAGCACAGAGCTGAAGACCAAGCCTGAAGATGATGAATGAGACTTCATCGAAACGTTGCCTAGATACTTCCAATCTTACGCGGGAGAAAACCCGAATAACCAAAGATCCACATACAATTACCCGCGAGAACCTCAGAATATATATATATATATATATATATATATATATATATATATATATATATATATATATATATATATATATATATATATATACACACACACACACACATATATATATATATATATATATATATATATATATATATATATATATATATATATATATATATATATATATATATATATATAGCTTTGGTTATTCGGGTTTTCTCCCGCGTAAGATTGGACGTATCTGGGCAACGTTTCGATGAAGTCTCATTCATCATCTTCAGGCTTGGTCTTTAGCTCTGTGCTTCTCAGAGTGAATATATATATATCTGGCATTCAGCTTTGTTCGGGTATTTTCCCACGTGGTGCTTTTAAAGTTGTAGCAATATATATATATATATTTTCTTAAGTTTTCGCGGGTACTTACATGTTTGGCATTCAGCTTTGTTCGGGTATTTTCCCACGTCATAATAGTGGTGCTTTTAAAGTTGTAGCAACGTTTCAGCAGAATCTCATCTGCCATCATCAGGCTTCTGTATGGTGTTCATCTGTGAGTTAGACTTTTACAATGGTTTCAGATTTAAATTTGGGGCAGCCTATTGCTGTGCCAGAATGGTTTTTTCTTCCTCCTGATTGGTTGGGAGTCTTGGTCTGTGTTTATTGGTCTTGGAGTTTGCTGTGTTCTGCTTGATTGGTGTTTCTGATATCTTCTATCTTTTTTTTTGGCTCTTTTTGTATCTTGATTGGCTGGCAGCATTGTGTTACTTTATTGAAGGCCTTTAGTACAGCTTGGCTTCTGGTAAATGGATGGCTATCATTAGTTAGGAAGCTGGGTTTCATCTGGGTGCCTGGTTGGGGTGTGTTTAAGCTGGAGGTATCAGGGGGGATCTGTTTGTGCCCAGGTGTTTGCCTGGCTTGTGGTGTGGTGATTTTTTTGTTTGTGAGTGCAGGCTTTCAAATGATTGACAGCCTGGTGGAATCATCTCTTTTGTTCATGCTTTCTGGTCTTTTTTCAATCTCTATGGCTTCTCTGATGATTCTGTGGCTGGGATTTTCTATGGTGGCTAGGGTTTTGGTGCCATTGAAGTTGATGTTATGACCTGTGGCTTCCATGTGTTGGACTAGTGAGGAAGTGTGTTCCAGCTTTTTGACTGCATTTTTGTGTTCATCCAGGCGGGTGCTTATTCTTCTATTGGTCCGTCCAATGTATGTGGCCGGGCATGATGCACAGGGGACTTCTTATATGCCTTGGTTTTCCAGGTCAATTTTGTCTTTGGGATTCCTGAGGATGGCTGCTATTTTTCTGTCTGTTTTGAAGGCAGTCTTACAGATTTCAGTTACAATGTATCCTCGGGAGTCTTTTCAAATTTTCACTTTTAATCCTCTTTATTTTTTCAGGTGGCACTCCATTTTTTTCATTTTTCCAAGTCCCACCCTTTTGCCTCCACTCTTCTCCTTTATAGGGCTTTAAAATGACCAAGAAAAAAACTTTATTCTCCTTTTGACGTTTGGATTTCAGCTTAAGGTTGCCTATTAGTGTCAAAGTAGATCAATATAAATTTGTTTCCATACCATTTGTAATTGTCAATATAAAGATAAAAAAGGGTTTTTAACCTCCTTTTCTCTCTCCTTCACCGCTTAAATATCTTCTTTCAGAAGTATCCCTCTGGGTACTTTTAGATTCAGGGCACCTTGCTTAGATGTTCTCTGTTGTTTAGTCTGGTCTGTCCTGCTTTCCTCTTTGTCTTCCTCCTGCACAATCTTATCCAGTCAGCCATTTCTGACCACCACTTGCAACCGCCTTCAGCAAAGGGAGTTTAGACCAGCCAAGGAGGAGAGCCCTCCACTCAGCTAGCAATCCCCCCCTCTTCACCACCTCTATGGGGTGGCTTCAGCCCCAAATCCAAAGGATCGGGGCGCTCCAGCAGCGAGCACAGATCAAAACAGCGCATGATCGTGGATTTCAGTCTGTAGCTAAAGAGACCCAAACTGGAACTCATTTCCCATGTAAGATTGAGAGTGTCTTGGTGATGTTTCGACGAGGTCCCACTCATCATCATCAGGCTGGTGCTTTCGTCTTTGTGCTTGTCCAAGCAAAGCGTGATCAGAGCTGCCATCTCCCTATAAATATTCATGGAGAGGTGTGGTGTGCTGGCTCTGTTGTTAGCGGGCTGGTTGGCTATGTTGTTATTTCTTGATTGGTTGATGGAGTTGATGTTTGCAGATTGGTTGGCTTTTTCATAAGAACCTGTGTGGCTGAGGTACTGGCTGTGTGTCCATCAGCCTCCTGTGTTTAACGACCTGGATAATGGGCTGTATGATGACCTTCTGAGTTCTATTGTTGTGATATCCTGGGTCTTGTGCTTAATCTCCTGGGTTGTTGGCTGTGTTGCAACATCCTGAGGTTTTCTGGTGTAACCTCCTGAGTTCTGGGATGTGATATGCTGAGCGGATGGCTGTGATGTAACATTCCGGGTTTTGGTTTGGCTCATATATATATGAGACAGACAGAAGGAAATAGAGAAACATGCAAAAATAAAGAGTAAAAGTATTAGGTATAGAATACTCATACATTACTAACTATAAACTGTGATTGTGTAGTGGTTAGAATACAGTACTACAGGCTACTTCTGCTGATCACCAGCTGCCAGCACTTTGGCAGTTTGAATCTCACCCGGCTCAAGGTTGATTCAGCTTTCCATCCTTCTGAGGTGAGAAAAATGAGGACTCATATTATTGGAGCAATATGCTGACTCTGTAAACCTCCTTGAGAGGATTGTAAAGCACTGTGAAGTGGTATATAAGTCTAAGATTTATTGCTATTGCTAGATGTTGATAGCAACCCATTGTTCAAAACTTAAGAAGTATTGAATACTGTTGGAGAAAATATTAACCTAAATTTCCTTCTTCTTCTTTTTTTTTTTTTGTAAATTTTATTGGTTTTTAACAACAAATATAAGCAAACAAAACATAAAAACATAAAAAAATCTGTTTTGAAAGCAGCATAATCCCGGGTTACATCTCTTCGTACAGACACAAATTCAAGTTCATGCTCATTTTTATATTCCATTCTATATCTTATTACCATTCTACATTTTCCATATAGCTTCTCCCCTCTTTTAACTTTCTTTATTTTATTTTATTTATTTCATCTCAATTCAAATCATTGTACTTATATTCTTTGTCTGTCCTGTTTCAGCTGTCTACTATCTACTATCTTTTCTCATTCAACAAAATTTCTCCTGTAATCACTGATTAGAGTATGACGCCTTTATATCTTTCCCCTAAAATTATAACACTTAATATAATACATAACTTCCATTCGGATTCTGCTTGGTACAATCTAAAACTACAGACTATATTCTTAAAGAAAGAAAAAATTATAAATGTATAATATAATTAAAACAATCCATTCCAATTCAATTCTATCATTAATATTAATATTCATTTAAATCTTAACATTTTGCACATTACTTTTCAAATAAATATCATACTTCTATGGGAACAATTATAAACTTTCCAAATATCATACTTCTATGGGAACAATTGTAAACTTTCCATAGTTAATTCTCCCCCCTCTTCACTTTTATTTTATAAAACATTAACTAATTAAAATGTTCCCGTTCCTTCCTAATTCAATTTTCTCATTTATTTTATTTCATTTATTTTATTCACAAACATTTCACTAAATTACGCTAACTATTTTATTCCTCTTATTAATCATATGTTGTTTCCAATTTTCTAATATTATTTCTATTACAAATATAACAATATAATCTTATGTACCTTCACAGAATCCCCTTTTCAGTTAAATTTTCACCCATTATCTCTAAATAGGTCCTGTTTCTTTACATCTTGCTCCAAACCTTTGTAACTTCTCTTCCTTCTTCTTCCCTCTTCTTCCTTCTCCCCCTTTTACCCCCCTGTCTCTCTACCCCCATTTCCCTCTTCTGTATTCCCCTTTTCTGTTGCTTTCCAACATTATATCCACTTTTCAAATTATTTTTCCCTTTTTTAGCTGTTTTTTTAAGTCTTAAATTCTCCATTCTCTTTCCCCCCTTTCCCCTTTCTTCCCCATATAGAGTTACTTGTTCATTAAAGATCGCTTCTTCTTTGTCCCAGTCTTCTTGTTTTGCTTGTTGTTTCTCGTAGTTGCAAATCTCCATTTCTAGGAATTGAAGAATGAAGCCAAAAGAGCCCTTCCCTTCTTGTGAATCTTCTTTATATTTTTTAAGTTCCATTTTCAATTCACCCAGAAGTGATGCCATTGTAAAAAAATTTTAAACAACCACCCAATTGTTTTTAGTCATTCAATATAATAACCAAAAATCCAAAAGTCACCAAACAATCCAAATACACACAAGCTATTTCTTTTTACACTTTCTTCTTTTTTCACCTTCCTGGGGTTACTATTTAGTTGCAAAATTCCAGTTTAAAATGTATCTTTTAGAAGTCTTATTGAGATTTTACTTTAGATTCTTTTGGAATCCAGGCAGTCTCCTCCCTCCAGATCCTGCCCTTATTCTTTTCCTCTCTCTTCCTGCTTATAGAAAAAAAAGTTTTTAATGATCAGAAATCTTTATTGTCCCTTTGGCATTTAATTATATTTTCAGCTTTGGCATCTAAATTTCCTTCTTATTAACATGTGCAAAATTTGAGTCAGACAAGATTTGTGTATCTTAGTATGCAACCCACTCCCTCAATCTCTTTTTTTACTCTAACTTAATCAGAATGGATATTACAACATATATATTTTCACATGATCAGTATATGCTGTATCTATTTACATGCTGCACTTATAAAGCTTTGTGTTTCTAGTTCATTGGCCAAAAATATCACATAATATCTCTGAAAAAAATGGCATATTTTGGCTTCCAAATAAATGAAACTGATATGGTAGCTCATTAGGTTTGTTTATTTGCAAAACAGTTTGCTTTATGGCACCTTGTGCAGCTGGCATTACATCTTAAGTACCAAATGAAATAGCAGGAATAGTTTTATTTAAAAAAAAAAAAAAGACTAGCCTGAGTCATCCAGGAGCATGTAATGTTTTTATTTATTTTGGTTGCATTTTAATTGCCATTTATTTCCTATCGTTACATCAGTGCAGTATTGTACATTTCTTGAATACTAACCAAATATAATACTTCTAAAAATAAGTGTATGTATAGTAATTAGCCATTTCTTCCAATAGATTTCAGCCCTAAACATATGACCAGAGAATATTTGAGGATGGAATAATTGTGTGAAAATTTTGCCAGCAAATATTTGATTCATTTTGTCGTCGTCGTCCTCCTCCTCCTCCTCCTCTTTCTTCTTCTTCTTCTTCTTCTTCTTCTTCTTCTTCTTCTTCTTCTTCTTCTTCTTCTTCTTCTTCTTCTTCTTCTTCTTCTTCTTCTTCTTCTTCTTCTTCTTCTTCTTCTTCTTCTATTGTTGACCCCCTTGATTCTGGACTAATTTACCATTTTAGTACAGATTCTTGTTTGTTTTCTGTACAAAAGTTGCAGTCCCAGTATTTTTTAATGTGTTGATAAGTGGGTACTGGTTATGGTAAAGATTTTTTTATATGGCTAGTGATATATGTACAGAGCAGGGTTGTCAAACTCATGGGCTGTCGGCTAGAAGCGTCATGAACTGGTTATATATACTCCCGTTTTAGCGAAGGGGGAAAAGTCATGATACATCACATGATGATAATATGATGATGTGAATTTGACACCTCTGGAATAGAGTAAATTAGAGACTCCCAGAATGGTAAGGAACTTTTCTACTTTACAGGTGGTTATGTTTGTGAATCACAAGCCCATTAGTGATAATTTTAATTGTCCATTGTAATGGTTTTAATTGTCCTTTTCTGAAATTTATTATAGCTATAGAGATTTGCAAAAGATAATTGAAAAAGACACCTTTTTGTTTACTTTTTGAAAATAAAATTCTATTAATTGGATGTTATGTTTGATTACAAGTACACAATTCAAGATTATACTATTATTTATTTTTTAGTGCAACATATGGATAAAAATCATATGTTTTGGGAATTAATGCCTTTATTTGATTTTAATTAAAATAAAATTAGTTTTTCTGGTGATTCTTCTAACTTAATTGTGTTTGAGGCCATGGACTAAATATTTCTCACCCCCAAATACATCTTATTGTGTAACTCTCCTCAAATCTGCAACGTGAAGCTTAGCGCTCATACAAAAGTTGTGGCTGAAAACAATTTTTGATGCAACAGAAGGAAATATTATTCAGTATGGAAATAATTATCTTATCTATATATAAGTACATTCATTTAAATCAAATTTAAATTTGTCCTGCCTCTACCAAGTATTTTGTTCCACTTAGAATACAAATCTAGCAAACCCAAAAAAATAGTTCTCAGTCTGGAAAAATTATATATAGTCTGCTAAAGAAATTAGATTTTATCTTGGATGCTAGTACTGATTTTATTTAGCTAATAGATTAAAAACAATTATACACAAAAGTACTTTGACATATAGAAGTAAAAACTTAAAGTATCAATTCTGACCTGGTGAATCATGGGTAATAAATCATACAAATCCTATAAATCTTTAATCAGGAAATGGTACAGATGAGAGAATGCAAGAATATTAAATTAATACAAATAAAGAGAAACAATTAATTTATTGTGTTATATATTTATGTTATGATTATAAAATAATCATAAAATAAATATATAACACATAATAATACAAACATTGTAATATCTTAATATTACAGCTTGAAATAAATAAATATGGAGGCACAAAAATAACAGAAAAAGCATTGTCAAAATACTTAAATTCTGAAGCAACTCCCTCTCTCCATTTTGTAGTTGGAGGCTGGGCTACTAAAAGTGAAGACTCATGCTGATAATCATATTGGTTTAACCTGTGTCCAAAGGGCCTAGTGTAGAAGCAATAGTCTAGTACACAGCTGTCAAATATCATCACAGCATTATCACATGACATATCGGGACTTTTTTGCTCTTCACTAAACCAAGCGGGGGTAGGGCCAGCACATTATGCATCCAGCCCGCAGGCCACAGGTTTGACACCCCTGGTCTAGAAGACAGATTATAACAAAAACTTCACCTCCTCCTGGAAAAAGGAGAGGGGATAAGGAAGATATTCATATTGGATTGTCTTCATGCTCTTGGCCACAAGAGGAAGGGAAAAAGAAACTCATCATGTTTTCAAGATTCTAGTATTGTGTATTAATACATACAGTATAGGGAGTTCTAGCATTTCTTGTGTTGTTTCCTGTCCTGGCCTACCTCAGGCTGACAAAGCTCCTGTAACAATCTTTGTTAAATTTCAATAAACCTGAAAGATGACACTTGTTAGGGATACACCCTAGCAGAATCTGCACAGCAGGCTGGCAGGCAGGCAGGCAAAATATGTGAGATAAACGTTTTTGTAGCTTACACTCAGTAAAACAGATACACTGTGCTAGTTAAATAGTTTATTCCAGTAAGATTTTTAGCATAGTCAAAACAGTCCATATATCATTCACTATTTCAGTCCGTCTGGGGATTATTCAGTTGCAAAGTCCAGTGTCGAAAAAAAGGTCAGTAAACTTACAAATATCAGTCCAGTAATAAATCTTCTCACAGTGGAGATATGAAGAAGTTCAAACCTCCTATCTCTCTTCAGCAAAAACAGCAGCAGCAGCAGCAGGGAACCATCAATCCATCATTGTCAGCAAGCAATTCAGTAAGCTAGCAATACAGTAAGCTCTCTTGCTCCCTCTTATGGCGGTTTTACAGCCGCACCCAAAATAACCTTGTTATTCCTAACAACACTGTTGTATAATCTATTGGTTAAATTATAAAATTTCAGTTGAGCAAACTAAGATTTTCCTTAAATATTTTTGATTATTTCTTATCCACTTGTCTATTCTTCTTAGCTATGGACCTGATATTCCTGGCTGATATTTTTTCAACTTCCTATATCTCAAGGGACAGGAAAGAACATGGCTGTGACAAGATTAGAGATTATTGGACTGTGTTCTGTCCCCTCATTAGCATTCTTGAGATCCCTGTGCTTTGATTGGCCAAAGCGCGGGGCACTCTGATTGGTTAGGCGAGCCGCGCCGATTGGCTCGCTAAGAATCTCCCGCAATTGGTCTATTCGAACCGTGGGAGATTCAAAGTGGTGCCATTGGCCGCGGCCGCCGCGGCTAAAGGAATAAAAGCCGTGAACTTTTTCTATAGCGCCAGTTCGGTTCCTACACCAATAAAAGAGCATGATTTGAAGTCACCGACTCCTGACATCATTTCCGAGGACACAACACTGGCGACGAAGGTGGGATCCAGATCCTGAACCGAACCACGTGTCCGACGGAAGCCAGACGAATCTCCACGATGGCGAAAATCGCACCCCCCGCACCCTTCAACCCCGCCACCGAGGACTGGGAATTGTACTCCGACCGATTCCGCATGTTCCTCGAGTGCAGCGATCTGAAGGACGCCACTGGCCCCATGAAGCGCGCCGTCTTCCTGACCCACTGCGGGACCGAGGTATTCAAGATGGCCAAGGCACTTGCCAAACCCGTCAATGCAACCGCGATGGACTGGGACGTCCTCGAGCCAATACTTCGGCGGCACTACGCTCCAGAGGTACCCATCCTGATCCGATGCAACGAATTCTACCGTTGGGACCAACGGTCGGGTGAGAGTTTCAGCGACTTCGTCACCGAACTACGGCGCCTAGGGGGGCTGTGCGAATTCGACAACCTGAACGATGCCCTGTGAGACCGAATCGTGCTCGGCCTGTGGGACCCCGTCCTCCAGAGCCGGCTGATGGCCAAGGGCAACATCAGCCTTGCAGACACCCTCACTGCAGCCGCAGCCGCCGAAGCGACCCGAACATCCGCTGACCGCATACGCCGACCGAACACTGGGGACCGCAGCAGAAACAACCACCCTGCAAGGTCAGCCGAGGCCCAACCTGAGACGACCACCCACCAGGGCGATTTCCACTCGGCATCGGGCACTTCTGATGAAGAGGAGGAAATTCATCGCCTCCAGGCAGGCCGCGACCCATGGAACCGGCGGGGTTGTAAGTCGAGGACCAACTGTGCCGGCTGCGGAGGCGACCACCCCAGGTCCGAATGCCGGTTTTTCGAGTCGATCTGCTGGCATTGTGACAAGAAGGGACACATCGCCCGCGTCTGCCGCCTCAAAAAGAACCGCAGCCCGCGGAGGAGAGAGAGCACACCACCCCGGACCAGAGATCGCCCCTCTGACAACAGATGGGACTGGAACGGATGATCCCTATGAGGCGGCGATAACCGGCGAAGAGAGGAGACCCATCGGACGGTCACCATCAGCCACGCCACAACCAATGACACCTGGAAGGTCTACGTGGAGGTAGGCATCGAGGGCGAGCCATGCAAAATGGAGGTGGACTCCGGGTCCTACCTCTCCATGATAGCATGGCAAGAAATAAAGCGCTTGGTGCCTACCATCCAAAGGAAAAGCCTAGACAGCCAGAGACTAATCGTAAAGGACTACCAGGGAAACTGCATCCTGGTAGTCGGAACCAGACAGTTCAACATAACATACAAAGGGCGCACCGAAAAGCTTCCCCTGACAATCGTCGATCGCGACCGCCCAAGCCTACTGGGACTGCAATGGTTCGCCCCGCTCGGCATCGCAGTCACGGGAATCGACCACGTCACCGACGACAACTGGGAGCAACAACTGGCCCGGGAATTCCAAGAGGTCTTCGACGGAAACCTAGGCAAGTACCGAGGGCCGCTTATATCATTCAGCCTAGACCCAAACGTTCCCCCAAAACGCCTAAAACCAAGGCGGGTGCCATTCGCACTTAAACCCAAGATAGATGAGCAAATTGACAAGCTCGTCAAACAAGGGGTCCTACAGCCAATAGACCACACCCGGTGGGAGACCCCCATAGTCACCCCGATCAAGCCCGATGGGTCGGTGAGGATCTGTGGGGACTATAAGGCCACCCTAAATGGCGCATTGCAACAAAGCGCCTACCCCGTCCCAGTAGTGCAACACCTACTGCATTCACTGGGAGGGGGCAAGGTTTTCGCCAAACTCGACCTCGCCCAGGCATACCAACAATTGCCAGTCAACGAGGAAACGGCAGAAGCGCAAACCATAGTCACCCACCGGGGAGCATTTAAATGCAACCGGCTCCAATTCGGAGTCAGCGTGGCACCGGGAATATTCCAAAGCCTAATGGAAAGACTATTGCAAGGCATCAAGGGGGTGGTACCTTACTTCGATGACGTCTTAGTGTCGGCAACCAACCAAGCCGAACTAGAGGGTCGCCTAAGTGAGGTCCTAACCAAATTCAAAGAGACCGGGCTCAAGGTAAAGAGGGAGAAATTCCAATTATACATGGAACGGGTTGAATTCCTAGGATATCTCCTAGACCGTCACGGCATTCACCCCACAAACCAAAAAATCAAGGCCATCAAAGAAGCCCCCACACCAAAGTAGAAGACGGAGCTACAGGCATTCCTGGGGCTACTTAACTTTTACAATGTTTTCCTGCCCCAAAAGGCGACGGTGGCGGAGCCTTTGCATAGGCTCCTGGACAAGGTGGTGACCTGGACTTGGGGGAAACGCGAGCAAGCCGCCTTCCAGAGAATAAAGGACCTCCTCACTTCGGACGCCGTCCTTATACAGTACAACGAGACCCTACCCCTGGCCGTCACATGCAACGCATCACCCTTTGGCGTCGGCGCTGTCCTCAGCCATACCCTCCCCGACGGAAAAGAAGCACCCATCGCGTTCTTTTCAAGGACCCTCACCAAACCGGAGCGGAACTACAGCCAGCTGGACAAAGAGGCTCTGGCTATCGTTGCCGCCATAAAAAGATTCCACGAGTACCTCTACGGCCGGACATTCACCATCATAACCGACCACAAGCGGCTGCTGGGAATCCTTGCAGGAAACCGGGCCACCCCAAACATTCTGTCTCCCCGAATGACAAGGTGGTCCGAGTTCCTGGCGGCCTACAACTACGGACTCATACACAGACCGGGTAAGATGATCTCCCATGCAGACGCCTTAAGCCGCTTGCCGCTACCGGAACCTGACACCGACCCAGCACCCACAACGACCACCCTCAGTATAGAGACTCTACCCCACCTACCCATAACCGCGTCAGACATTGCCCGAGAGACTAATAAAGACAAACGTCTGGCGCGGGTGTTGCATTGGGTAGAGAAAGGGTGGCCGGAAAGGGACAACGACGAGTCCGTCAAAACATTCCGGAACCGGCAAACGGAACTCTCATTATTAAAAGGGTGCATACTATGGGGGGATAGGGTGGTCATTCCAGAAAAACTACAAGGGAAGGTTCTGGAACTATTACACGAGGGGCACCCTGACATCGTTAGGACTAAAGCCCTGGCCAGAAGTTACGCTTGGTGGCCAGGGATGGACAGACAGATTGAGACATGGGTAGCAAAGTGCCAACGATGCCAGGAAACTAGGCCAAGCCCACACACAGCACCCGTCCTAGAGTGGGAAACCCCAAGGGGACCTTGGTCTAGGATCCACATAGACTTTGCCAGGCCCACAAAAGGACACACCTTCCTTATAATAGTAGACGCTTACTCCCACTGGCTGGAGGTAAGCAACATGAGAACAACAACCACGGAGGCCGTGATCAAGGAACTCGGCAAACTCTTTGCAACGCACGGCCTCCCAGATGTCGTCGTTTCCAACAACGGGCCCCAATTTACCTCGCTAGAATTCGAAAAATTCCTGGCGGAAAGGGGCATCCAACACGCGCTGACAGCACCGGCGCACCCGGCGGCGAACAGTAGGGCGGAACGGATGGTGCAATTCACTAAGAAAACCATCCGGAAAATAGACCACGGGGAGATCCAGGAGAAAATAAATAAATTACTCTTCACCCAACACATAACCCCAAATACGACAACGAATAAGAGCCCAGCCGAACTGTTAATGGGGAGGAAATTAAGGTCCCCACTCGACAGATTACACCCCACGTATAACCCGGAGAAGCCCCCAGACTTAACCAAGAAACACCGAACTTTTGCACCAGGCGACCCCATGTATGCAAAAAACCTGACGGGAGACCCATTATGGGTACCGTCCGTCATCACACAAATAACAGGCCCACACTCGTACCGGCTACAAACAGCAGACGGACGAGCATGGAAACGCCACATCGACCAATTAAGGTCGAGGACGACCACCCTAGAAACCACCGATGCACAAGCAGGCAAAACCAACCCCCACAACACAAACCAAGGTGGGAGGGAATACCCAGGGGACCAAAACCAAAGAAGAATAAACCAACCATACTTACCGGAAAGCAGCCAGCACGACCCCTCGCCAGGAAGAGACAGCCAGGCCAGCTCGACCGACCCGGGGAGACCGAGCGGGAGCGGCGAAACCCGCAGCTCAACCAACCCGGGAAGCCTAGGAGGGAGCTATGGAGAGCGGCCCGGCCCGACCGACCAGCCGGTTTCCACGACGGCATCCGGAGAAGCAGAGACCCCGACCGAACCGGCCGGGATCCAACCTACGACTGAGCTGCGCAGGTCCAGTAGGCTAAGACGGAGCCCCGCCTACCTACAGGACTACGCGACGTAAGGACTAAACCAAGAAGGGAGGAGTGTTCTGTCCCCTCATTAGCATTCTTGAGATCCCCGTGCTTTGATTGGCCAAAGCTCAGGGCACTCTGATTGGTTAGGCGAGCCACGCCGATTGGCTCGCTAAGAATCTCCCGCGATTGGTCTATTCGAATCGCGGGAGATTCAAAGTGGTGCCATTGGCCGCGGCCGCCGCGGCTAAAGGAATAAAAGCCGCGAACTTTTTCTATAGCGCCAGTTCGGTTCCTACACCAATAAAAGAGCATGATTTGAAGTCACCGACTCCTGGCATCATTTCCGAGGACACAACAGACTGAATAGTTCTACCTAAGTTTTTAAGTTTTTCCAAATGGGTTAATTAGACCGAGGAAGATTTAAGTAGCATACATAACATTCATACTGTTCCCAGCCTCTTTTTAAAATATGAAAAACATGCTGATGACAATTGGCATTTCACATCTTTCTACAATCTTTCTTAATGTATGTCAATCATGAAACATGGAACAGGGCTGGGATTACTTGGGTCTCTTACAATGCAAATTGCTTTCCCTTGCTCCACAGGATGCATTTCTAAGTAGTTTGCAGCAATATCTTCCAGACATTGCTGAAAATATGAAAACATAAATACAAAGCAACTATATAGAACTGTGGTGGATTGTAGTCCAGATTCCCTGAAGGGAAGGAATGTATTCCATCACAAGAATACAATCATGAAAAACATTCATGCTTGCCCTGCATAAGAATATGCAGGGCAGATCAGTAAACTAGTTGAGATGGAGAAATACTTCTGGAGAAAGCAGCAATTTCATTGTAAAGAGCAAATTAATATACAGCTTCAGGTACTGATGCAATTTAAAGTGAGTTAAAGGAAATAAGGCAGCTGATGAAAGAAAGTTACCCCAAGCAAAAGATATGGTAGTATGTATTGGGAGCAAAGCACTAAGACTTCCAGCCAGTTTGTCTGTTTTATTTTGCAAAGACTTCAGTTTGTTTGACTGCTGGATCCATTTTTATACAATATTAATTTGATTGCTGCCTTCCAGGCTGCAATTAATTGACAGCAGAGAGGAATACGAGCTATAGGGACTGAACTTGGTGTGCAGAAGATATAAACACATAGCTGATATTCACATTTAAAAAAAAAAAAATGATGAAAGAGATGAAGATTACCTGTATACCAAAGGATATTTTGAGGTTTTTCAAGTGCCCATTGCAGTCCTTTACTAAGTAAACAAACAAGTGAAAAACTTCTGTTCCTCCAATACAATGTTTCTCCACTAAAATGGAGAAAAACACTAATAAAATTAATATTTGATGATGCCCTGTTTGCTTTTATAAGTGCTCTTTTTCTTAAAACAGTCTCATTATACAATTTCAAAGACTTGCTTCATGCAAACTTTCATTAAAAATGTTTTTGAAGTTTTGTGTCACCCTAATATTTAAAATATTTGTGAATACATGAAGATAGATTTATATTGCAGGAAAATTACATATTTTACCAGGTTTTCTGACAAAAGGAATCCTTTTTTCTATTTCTGTTTTATCTACTTAACTGCTTTTGTCCCTCATCTTGCAGGGCAACTTGAAAAGTTATTGACAAGATATTTTCAACATAATCTAAATATATATCAAAAACGTAGAAACAGGAACTTTCAGGTATTGAGTTCATAATTCTCCTAGAATTTGAGTGGCTCTTTTTATACTTCAAAAGAGATACATTTTCCAACTGAGAATTTGGATATGAACAGCTTCATTCAAATAAACAATTTATAAATTGTTTAAATTTTGCATCCAATGATACAAATTAGGAAATATCTTTTACTCACAACAGAGAGTAATGAAACCTGCTAAATTCACCTTGGAATAAACTGTGACTTTATAGACTTTATGATGACCCAGGGTATGGCACAAAGGCAACACAGTCAAAAAAGTAAGAAGAGTCCCTTTATTATCTCCAACTTTGTCCAGGTTACTTTCGGCTGGAGAAAAACTCTCCCAGGAACAGCCTTCTAAGTGGAGGAAATTCAGTCCGAAAACAAAGTACATACAAACTGTATCTAAAAATCCAAACAAACCATGCTGCAGTAATTAACTGCAGGAAAAGGAATTGCAGACTTGAAAGGCCAGCAAAACACACACAGTTGGGAAGACGCCAGGAACATAGGTAAGCCTCAACAATACCAGATAATTCACGATTTGCTTCCAACAAGTTGCTATGCTCAGCTTCCCTTTTTAAACACTGTGTTTCCAACTGCAATTAATGAAGGGAATCAGGGCCCTTTCCTCCCACATAAGCCATGCAACTCACATTGCTCCCTTCTCCATTCATTCTTGCGTGTCCTAGGATGAAGAGGAGGTGGGCCTGGGTCTTCCTCTGAATTCCTTCTCCCTTGCGCTACCTCTCCCCTGCTCTGCCCAGGCGGACTGTGCCCTTCCCCAGTTTCTTCCACAGCCAACAGAGCCACACTCCCACTTCCTGTCAGCTGCTCTGCCTCCCCCTCTGAATCAGATTCCCACAGGAGCATGACAGACTGCCCCTTGTCTCTCTCCAAAACATTTAGGCTCTCCTATTAACTGGAAGGACAACGGTGACATCTGAGTTTCCAAAACAAATCTTTTGGGGCTTATAATATTTACCTCAATGCAAATTATTCTGTAGCCTACAGAGGTGAAATTGTTTTCTAAATGGCTGCAATTTGAAGTTACCCCTTGTTGTGTATGGTGTCCATTGTAGTTAATCATCTGCCTGGTGAAGCCAAAGCTAATGAAACAAACAAACGTTATTCTTTATTAACTGGAAAATAAATTTTAGATCTGTATTTTAAGCTAAATAAGAAACATTTATTTATTTAAAATAAATAGCAGGTAGATTTTTTGGCTCTCAAACCTGGCAATAAAATTCCAATCAAGAATCCAGTGGTAGGAAATCAAGGCATTATCTATAACTCCTTAGATTTTTTCAACAAGTGGCATTCTGAGGCAAACTATATCTTATATTAGATAGAGCATATAGCTATCATGACTGCTAGTTAAGAATCTTAATTACAATAGTAAAATATAGGAGGGAGAGAGAATTGGTAGTAGCTCTTAGGCTCTTCCAAACAAGATGTCACTTTACCTATGTTTTTTGGGAGTACATATGTGAATGCTCACCTGGATATTTTACTTGCTTTGTTAGTTGTCTAAAATACAAACTCATCATTAAACCAAATGCAATTTGCTGCAGTGTGTTTGCTCAGTATAGAAAAGGATAGCAATCCCATAAATTTTCTTTTTTTTCATTCCTCTGAATCACTTCAATTATTCTGTCAATTTAGTGTCCTGATGGCTGAAAATTGACGGCCTGCTTTCCTGCCATTTTGAGGAATGAAATATATGAACATTGATTGTCAGCATCCCTTTTAGAAAGCAATTTAAAAAGAAAAAAAAAACTGTAGGGGGAAAAAGGGGAAAATCTGGATAG
Source organism: Hydrophis major (assembly GCA_033807585.1). Classification (NCBI taxonomy): domain Eukaryota; kingdom Metazoa; phylum Chordata; class Lepidosauria; order Squamata; family Elapidae; genus Hydrophis; species Hydrophis major. The sequence goes on from CM066333.1 coordinate 83,956,173, forward strand.
CTGTTTCATGTCTTAAAATCTGTTTTGGGAGTGTTTAATTTCTACATAAGTATATAAAAACAGCAATGAAAAAATAGGCCAGTTCTGCAAGACAAAAAAGTATGATAATTTGCTTAGCTATTGAACTCTTGTACCTCAGAAACTAGTCTTAAAGTGGTGTCCTTTATGATAACCCAATTGTCATAAAATCAGTCAGGAACCTGACAAATCTCCTGTTACATCGCAAAGGTTACTGCATGATTCATGTACATGAAAATGGCAAACTAAGCAGTTTGATCTACTTGCTAAAGGGAAAAGAAAAACAAAACAAAACAATATTCTAGACATACTGGAAATAGAACAGAATAGAATAACAAAGTTACAAGGGACCTTGGAAGTTTTCTCCAACCTCATACTTTTATCTGGTTTTAAGGAAACCAATAATAAATGCTAATAGAAAGAAGGCTAACAAAGAAAGATGACATAAAATCACAAAGTTTACACATCAGTTTGTAGTAATAAAAAGCACACGTGCTTCAAGAAAAATCATTGAGAAATAAATGATTTAGAAATAAAACATCAGTTCATTTTTGCCACTGCATCATAGTGATAGCACAATCACTCTGAAGCATACACACTCTTTTACTCATAGAGCTTACAAGAAAGACATTTAGGCCTGATGATTTGGGGAGCTGTATGGCAGTGGTGGGATTCAAAAAAATTTACTACCAGTTCTGTGGGCATGGCTTGGTGGGGGGGGGGTATAGCTTGGTGGCCTTGGGAGGGGAAGGATATTGTAAAATCTCCATTCCCTCCCCACCCCACTAACCTGCTTTCCAGCTCCGTTCTCCTGTGCAGGGCAACAAAAGAAGACCCAGCCAATCAGCTGGGACCCGGGAGGCGGAGAATAGATGGGGGCGGGGCCAGTAAAAAGTTGTATATGCCAGTTCTCCGAAATACTCAAAATTTCCACTACTGGTTCTCCAGAACTGATCCGAACCTGCTGAATACCACCTCTGCTGTATGGCCTACTTACAATTACTCTGGTTTATTTGCACAACTTTCTCAATTTGCTCCATGAGGCAGAAACTTGTGTCCACCTGTAATGAATATCAGTTCTTACCCTGAGATTTTTTAAAAAATGAACATCTTGCTTTCTTTTATACAACTTCTTCAGTATCTTCACACATTTTTATTCTGTTCTTATTAAGAGAACTAAACTAACATTAAGGTTCTAATTAATCCTGGAGGGCTAGTTGAGAGTCCTATATTGCAGAACTCAAAAAAGAATGAAAAAGAGTTATCGGGTTTATTTTTCAAACTACTTTATAATAAGTCTTATAATGTGATATCATATTATGAATTCAAACACAATAAGTATGTTATTTAATGACAGAATAATTTCAATGTCTCAGTATCAGTAATAGCTTCTTTCCTTGAGAAAATGGCAGGTTTGGGGCAGCTTAACTTTTTATGAAAGTGGTATACAATCCAATTTCCTTTCTTTAATTTGCAAGTGGAATGGCTTTTTTTTTTTTTTTTAAAGAAAAGCTTGCTTTCTTGGTGGCCCTAATGCTATAATCTTCTTGTTTATGCTGTGTTAATTTTAAACGTAACAGTCGAATTGGCATAATGCAAACAAAATATCAGCGTCCATAATTATATTTATTTCCATGAAGGTCTTGGATTCCAAAAAGATTTCATAGGTTATAGAAGAAAAAAATGAATGGATGAAGCACTATGTTTTATTAAATAATCACTAATTGCTCAGATAAGCTAGGAAATAAGAGAATCAAGAGGATGGGATGTTAGGTAGAATTCTATCGAAGATAAATTTATCTTTTGATCATAATGGGAAGTTCCTTATGCAACATACGTTTCTTCTAAATACCTGTAACGTGTTCAAAATACCAAATGTGATTATTGGTCTAAAATTTTAGTGATATATGCACTGCAAAATATATATGCTTTGTGTATTACTTATAATATCATTTATTATATTTCTTTATGTCTTTCATATAGGTGGGTTTTTTTTCCTTCCATTCAATCATGTCTGATTTGGCAAGATTTTTCAGAAGTGGTCACCCAGTTGGCTTCATTCTGGCACATACTGAATATCTGTGTGTGTGTGTGTGTGTGTGTGCGCACACACACATACACACACACACACACTTTGTATTAGTAATCTGTTCGATCAAGCATGTAGAAAGTACTCAGGTCCAAAATTTGATAACAAGGTTGTATCCAATAAAATTCAGGAAAAATATTTCTAGAAAGTCTACCTGACTGTCAGCTACCTTCTACTGAATTATGTCAGGAGAAGATTTCTTGTTTTTATTCTCTTCCATTTTTCCCTGCTGATGTTTTGTTATCCAATGTTGTTATTTATTAATTTTTATTGTCAATAACACTAATGATTTATCTAAGTTTCAGATTGAAAAGTCCTCAGATTTGGTGATATGAAAAACTATTAGAGACTTGTAGTTTAAAATTGATTTGGCCAAATTTATTTTTATCAACATTTCTGGATTTTCTGGCACTTAAATAAATTTTGTCTGATTTATGTTATGTTTTCTTTGACAATTTTGTCCATGATGCTTTAAAGATGAATTGAAATATATCTGTTTTATATTGTACAGGTTTCAGATATCCTAATAGAATGCATGTTCAATTACCTTTATTCTTTTACATACTGTAGATCTGAAGAATAATTTGTTGTGTTCTGAATGAATTTCATGTTCTGCATATTTATTGCATCCAGAAAGTAATATAATGTTAATGCCACCAAGAAAGGTCCAACCACTTGGTGCTTATTAGCTATAATTGCTATAATCCTAATAATAATAACAGCATGGCAATTAATTAATTAAAAAACTGGCACATAATGTGTATAATTTTTCTAAATTAAAAAAAAAACAGGCAAGTGCTTACAGCTGAACCTTTATGTTTTAATCTTGCTCTCTTGCAACCCTTTGACTTTTATTTCTATTGTTCATTCTGAACATTGTGTTTTGTTAGAGAAACTTCTTTCTTCTTACAATATTTTGCTTAAAAAGCTGTTTATGTCAAGTGCTGTATAAAATAAGTAAATTGTTGGATATCTATTTGTAAACTTGTAATATATATTACTTATTTGATAATAGATTCCTCAAATAAATGAAATATTAGTTAAAAAGCTTAGCCGGGCAGCAAAATGAAAACTGGATTTAAACAGGTTCTCTATAAAACAACAAACGCTCTCTGCACTGTAATATATTGAACATAATCCAGTTCATTAGCTTTCACAGATATGGCACTGTAGCTTCACTCTCTCTGTCCAACCAGTGCTCAAGATGAGCACTGTGTATACTTTTGAGAGCAGGCAACAGAATTTCATTTTTAATGTGTGCCAATGTGCCCACAGTAAAAAAAAATGACAATAAAGATTATCAATATCTATCTATCCATCCATCCATCCATCTATATTATTCTATCTATCTCTATCTCTATCTCTATCTCTATCTCTATCTCTATCTCTATCTCTATCTCTATCTCTATCTCTATCTCTATCTATCTATCTATCTATCTATCTATCTATCTATCTATCTATCTATCTATAAGCTACCTATCTGTCATCTATCTATCATGCACATTGTTGTTGACAATACCTTCTGTTGACAATATGAAGCTAGATCATACTCATTTAATAAAAAGTTCTTTTTTATGCTCCATGAAAGAGGAATGGTTTCCATTAAAACATGTCTAGGAGAACATCTCCTTCTTATCACATTGATTCCAAAGCAAACCAAACTATGATCAGGAGCCTGAGCAATCAGGGGTCAACCAACCAGAATTGGTTGAAAAATGGACAGGTATGTACGTTTTAAATAAAGAAATAAAATATGCCGCTTCCTTCATTTCTACTTTTTAAGATGGAGACAGAAAATCCCTGTCATGCATTGATTCTTTCTTCACTTATTTATTTATTAAAAAAATTATACAGCCATTCATTTCATCAGAGGCTTTCAGACTAGTTGCCAGGTTTTTTCTTATTGTCTTTCTGGTGTGCTTAGTCTGATACAATCATTGGAAAGAACAAAAGTCTTGGAACAATTTTTCAAAATGAATACATTATACAGAAAATCTTGATTGGCAATCCTACAAATATTTAATAGAGAATAATTAAAGAACCAACAGGATTAATTATATTTATATGTCTATTGATAGATCAGAATAATTGTTTGAATAAACATATATGTATATATCCAAGTTTCCCCTTACAAAAACAATTCACCAGCCATAACTGTGCTAATTACATTGTAGAATTGTTATTAATTGTGAAAGATAGGGATTTGGCCCTTTGACAGTTTGTTAGATGTCTAAAATAAATGAGCAGCATAAAGGTCCAGTCTTGATTAAAGCACTGCAAATTTTTTATTGTAGAAAAGTTTGTGTATGTTTTATGTTTATTGATTTATATTCAGCCTTTTCTTAAGGATGTCCGATTAACGTACATGCACTTCTTCCTGTCATTTTTCTCATAGAAGAAACTATAAAGTAGATTAATTTCAATAGTTTGTTTCTCTATCTGTTCCAAACTGCAGTTTATCCATTGTATATCTATTCAATTGATAACGCTTTTTTTAAAAAATATTAAACTTATTTGCCACCCATCTCACATTCAAAATGATTCTGAGCAACTTACGATGTGATGGTTTCTTAACTGTAGTTAACTTTATTCCAATGTATCCAGAATCTTAGATAAACTGTGATATTTCAGATGAATACTTCCACTTCATCAGGAGACAAAAGTATTATGATACTTTTATATAATAGCACTGTTATGTATTAAAATGGACTACTCGAAATCCCTGCGCCTTGATTGGCTAAGGCGCGGGGATTTCTGATTGGCCAGGCGAGCCGTGCCGATTGGCCCGATTGAAGTCTCCCGCGATTGGTTCAAACCAAGAGCGGGAGACTTGAATCGCTGCCATTGGTCGCGGCCGCTGCGGCAAAAGGTATAAAAGCCGGAGGCTTTTTGCCTTTTGCCGGTTCGGTTCAACTAATAGAAATAAAGAGCTGTTAATGAAAGTCACCGACTCAGAACTTTTTTTCGTGGACACGACACTGGCGACGAGGGTGGGATCTCGCCCCTGAACCGAACCCCGTGTCCATCTAAGAACTAGCGACAGCAAAATGGCGAAGATAGCACCGCCCGCCCCCTTCAACCCCGCCGCCGAGGACTGGGAATCGTACTCGGATAGATTCCGTATGTACCTGGAATGTGCCGGCATGAAGGACGCCCCGGGCCCGCTAAAACGCGCCGTCTTCCTTACGCATTGTGGACCAGAGGTTTTCCAGATGGCCAAGGCATTGGCCAAACCGGCAGACGCGACTGCCATGGATTGGGACGTCCTCGAACCCATACTGAGGCGCCATTACGCCCCCGAGGTCCCCATCCTAATACGACGAAATGAATTTTACCGAAGAAACCAGAGACCAGACGAAAAACTGAGCGACTTCGTCGCTGAATTAAGGCGCCTAGGTGGACTCTGTGAGTTTGAAGGATTGAACAGTCTCATAAGAGACCATTTCGTACTCGGATTGTGGGATCCGACACTCCAGAGCCGACTTATGGCCAAAGGCGACATCAGCCTAGCCGATGCCCTCACCGCAGCCGCAGCCGCAGAAGCAACCCGCACGTCAGCAGACACCATGCGAAGATCCGACGCGAAGGGCGGAAACAACAACCCCGCGAGGTCGGCCGACGCAAGAAACGAAGCAACCGCACACTACGGCGACTACCAGTCAACCTCCAGCACGTCAGATGATGAGGAGGACATACATCGCGTGCAGACGGGACGCGGAAATCAACGAAGCCAAAACAGTCGTAGGTCGAGGACCAACTGCGCCGGGTGCGGCGGCGACCACCCCAGGTCTGAATGCCGTTTCTTTGATGCTATCTGCAGGCATTGCGACCGAAGGGGCCACATCGCTCGAGTCTGCCGCCAAAAGAAGACCCGCAGCCCGCCAAGATGGGAACAGCAGGACAGAAGAAAGGAAAACTCCCCGCCCAGAGCCAGAGAGCGCCAGCCAGCAGGTAGATGGGACCAGAAGCAACGACCTCAAAGAAGCGGCGACGGTCGGCGGAAAGAAGAAACCCACCAGACGGTGACCATCGGCCACGCCATCTCCGACGGCGCCAGAAAGGTACACGTAGAAGTCCACATCGAAGGCCGGCCATGCAAAATGGAAGTGGACTCCGGGTCCTACCTTTCCATGATTGCATGGCGCGAAATAAAAAAAACTAGTGCCTACTCTACAAAGAAAAAACGTGCTTGCCCAGAAAATCATCATAAAAGACTACCAAGGTAATCGCGTTCCGGTAGTGGGCACCAAGAACTTTAACATAACCTACAAAGGCCACACCGAACAACTGCCACTCACAATAGTCGATCGTGACCGCCCGAGCCTGCTGGGTCTGCAATGGTTCGCCCCGCTTAACATCGCGCTGACAGGTGTCAACCAAGTCTCCATTGAAGCCTGGGAACAGCAGCTAGTCCAGGAGTTCCAGGAGGTCTTCGATGGAGGCTTGGGCAAGTACAAGGGGCCCCCTATCTCGTTTGATTTAGACCCAAGGGTTCCCCCCAAGCGGCTTAAACCTAGAAGGGTGCCCTTTGCTTTAAAGCCAAAAATTGACGAGCAGATCAACAAACTCGTCAAACAAGGGGTATTAAAACCGGTAGACCACGCCAGATGGGAGACCCCTATAGTGACCCCAGTAAAGCCAGACGGGTCCGTGAGAATCTGCGGGGACTATAAGGCCACCCTAAACAGCGCGCTACAGCAAAGCGCCTACCCAGTTCCAATAGTGCAACATTTACTGCACTCACTGGGAGGGGGAAAATTTTTTGCCAAGCTCGACCTCGCCCAGGCATACCAGCAACTGCCTGTGGACGAGGAAACGGCAGAAGCCCAAACAATTGTGACACACCGGGGGGCTTTCAAGTGTAACAGACTCCAATTTGGAGTCAGCGTGGCACCAGGCATCTTCCAGAGCCTGATGGAACGTTTACTACAGGGCATCAAGGGGGTGGTGCCCTATTTCGATGACGTATTAATAGCGGCGCCAAACGAAGCCGAATTAGAAAACCGATTAAGACAAGTCTTAACAAAATTTAAAGAAACAGGACTTAAAGTCAAACGCGAAAAATGCCAACTTTGTACACAGCAAATAGAGTTTTTGGGTTACCTCCTAGACCGGCAGGGCATCCACCCCACAACTAAAAAAGTTAAAGCCATCAAGGAAGCCCCCACCCCGAAGTCCAAAACAGAACTACAAGCATTCCTAGGCTTGCTAAATTTTTATAATGTCTTCCTACCTCAGAAGGCAATGGCGGCGGAACCTTTACATAGACTCCTAGATAAGAGGGCAGCATGGACTTGGGGGAGACGAGAACAAGCCGCTTTTCAGAAAACCAAAGACCTCCTCACCTCCGACGCCGTCCTGATGCAATTCAGTGAGACTTTGCCCTTAGCTGTCACTTGCGACGCATCACCTTTCGGCGTCGGCGCTGTCCTCAGCCATACCCTCCCAGACCAGAGAGAAGCACCTATCGCATTTTTTTCCAGAACTCTGACTAAACCAGAATGGAACTATAGCCAGCTGGACAAAGAAGCTTTGGCTATAGTTGCCGCCGTTAAGCGTTTCCACGAGTACCTGTACGGCCGCCCATTCAAAATAGTCACTGATCATAAACCACTGCTGGGCATCCTCGCTGGAAACCGTGCTACACCAAACATCTTGTCGCCCCGCATGACAAGATGGTCTGAATTCCTGGCAGCCTACAGCTACGAACTGTTACACAAGCCAGGTAAGAAAATTTCACACGCGGACGCTTTAAGCCGCTCGCCCTTGCCAGACTCTGACCCTGACCCCGCACCAACAACAAACACCCTGAGTATCGAGAGTTTGCCCATAACTGCATCTGATATTGCCAGAGAAACCATTAGGGACAGACAATTGGCGCAAGTCTTACATTGGTTAGAAAAAGGCTGGCCGGAAAGAGACATTGACGAGACTTTTAAAACATTCCGGCAGCGCCAGACTGAACTTTCACTGTTAAGAGGTTGCATCCTGTGGGGTGATCGGGTGGTAATTCCGGGTAAATTGCAAAACAGGGTCCTAGAGATGTTACACGAGGGTCATCCTGGCATCGTCAGGACAAAAGCCCTGGCCAGGAGTTACGCTTGGTGGCCAGGGATGGACAAACAAATTGAAGCATGGGTAGCCAAATGCCACCGGTGTCAGGAAACCAGATCCAGCCCACCCACAGCACCTATCCGGGACTGGGAAATACCACGGGGACCCTGGTCCAGAATCCACTTAGATTTTGCTGGCCCCACAAATGGACACACTTTTCTAATCACAGTCGATGCATACTCAAATTGGTTAGAGGTGGCTGACATGAAATCCACCACCACAGAGGCTGTCATTAAAGAGCTATGTAAACTGTTCTCCACACATGGCCTCCCAGACGTCATTGTCTCAGACAACGGGCCCCAATTCACCTCCATCGAATTCGAACGGTTCCTGGCCGAGAAGGGTATCCGCCACGCATTGACAGCACCGGCGCATCCGGCAGCGAACGGTAGGGCGGAACGGATGGTCCAGTTTACAAAAAAGACCCTCCGGAAAATGGACCACGGGGAGATCAACGAAAAAATCAACAAACTACTTTTCATACAGCACATCACACCCAATACCACAACCAACAAAAGCCCTGCAGAGCTCCTGATGGGCAGAAAGCTGCGGTCCCCACTCGATCGTCTGCACCCAACCTATAACCCGGAGCGACCCCCAGACTCAAGCTCCAGGTACCGGACTTTTGAACCAGGCGACTTGGTCTACGCCAAAAACATGACGGGGGACCCCCTATGGATCCCAGCCGTCATAACCCAAATCACCGGCCCGCGGTCGTACCGGCTCCAAACCATCGATGGGCGAGCCTGGAAACGACACATCGACCAGCTCCGGTCGCGAGCAATGACTGACCTCAACCCCCAAGACACGAACCAAGGGGGGAGGGAATACCCGATAAGACAAACGCAGGAGAAAATTAAATTTAAAAACTCACCAGAACGCAGCCTTCGCGAGTCCCATCCGGAGAAGAGCCGTCCGGCCAACTCTACCGACTCGGAGAAGCCAAGCGGGAGCGGCGAAATCCGTGACTCAACCGACCCGGTAGGCCCAGGCGGGAGCCACGGCGAGAGAACCGGCCCGATCATCCAGCCGGTTCTCACAGAGCCAGGAGCAGCCAAAAAGATGACCGCTCCGGCCGAGTTACAACAAGGAAGTGAGCTGCGCAGGTCAACTAGGACCCGACGGAGCCCCGCCTACCTGCGTGATTACACCACGTGAAAGACCGTACCAAGAGTGGAGGGGTGTTATGTATTAAAATGGACTACTCGAAATCCCTGCGCCTTGATTGGCTAAGGCGCGGGGATTTCTGATTGGCCAGGCGAGCCGCGCCGATTGGCCCGATTGAAGTCTCCCGCGATTGGTTCAAACCAAGAGCGGGAGACTTGAATTGCTGCCATTGGTCGCGGCCGCCGCGGCAAAAGGTATAAAAGCCGGAGGCTTTTTGCCTTTTGCCGGTTCGGTTCAACTAATAGAAATAAAGAGCTGTTAATGAAAGTCACCGACTCAGAACTTTTTTTCGCGGACACGACAAGCACAAAGGAATTTTTTTTGCTAAAAATTTCATTTGTCTACTATTCTTTTCCATGGCTCTCTGGCTATTTTTTTTAATGGATGTCCAATGTCTTAATGATAATATTCAGCCATGACTGCAGCAACATTATAATCACACTAAAGTGCTATTGCATGCATTGACCATTACACAAATGCCAGAATTACATAGTTAAATCCCAATTTCTGATCCAAGTACATAAACTATAGTATTTGCATGCAAAAGTCATCACTCATGTTTTGTCCTTTGCCCACTTCCCCTGGGGATAGTCATGACTGCAATATGACATGGTACACACAGTATATGAATTATTCCTTACAGATTGAACTACCCTGATAGGTCACAGTGCTTTCTCAATGGTTGGTTCTCATCTTTCACTACCAGCTGTCATGTAGATATGTTAAGTTCATGCCTAAACCTAAACCTAAACCTCCATGGGAAAAGTTTCTTATGAAAAATGTGACAGAAATGCATTTTTATATTTTAAAATTCTCATCTCATTCATCAATAGTGTTTATTCATCACCACTCAATAAAGTTATCAGTAAGCAACTTTCCTCCTAAACAGCTGCAAAAACTCAATGAAGAGTAGATGGAAATAATAGAAGCAGTAATTTTTCTATGTCATGACATAAAGGTATTGCATGGTTAAAGAAGAAAAGTAAAAAGAGAATTGGTTTGCTCCAAACTCTTGATCGTAATAATTTCCTTAAATTATAAATAGGGCATTCTGTTAAATTTCACTGCTTTTATTAAAATATTTACGATTCCCTGTTTACCAAGCAGTTTCATATTCAGCTCATGCTTTCCATTGAGGACTGACTCTGGTAATAAAGAGCAGAATATCAAAATTAGGAAAAAGAAAATGAAGTATTGTTAGAGGATAAGAAATATGTGGGGCAAAAAAACTATTTAGTCAGGGGAAATTAAAGCTTAACATGATACGTGCTGTAATATCTTCCAGAGAACTGGATTATTTAAAGAGATTATTAATATATAAAATGATTGGACTGTAGCAAAGAATGCAAACAGAACAAATATATTCTTCCATACAGCCTTTTGCTACTATTTTACACAATGTTTGTTTCCTTCTAAGATGCCTGAAAGTACATTGCCATTAACAAACATAAGAGAAAATATTTGAAAAATCTATACTCTTTCTTCTTCTTCTTTTCCTGTATTCAACATTAAATCATTTACATGGGCTATAAAGCCACTGTTGAGATTTTTCTATTGAGGCTTCCTCTCTCCTTTAATGCTGAAGCTATATGAGGCATACAATTGTTATGGATTTTTATCCTTGACTTAAAACTAAACTGAGGATTTTGCCTGAGGTGCAAATAAAAATGTATTTGAGGCTGCACTTCTGCATAGCTTTGTAGAAATAAGTCCCATTATGTTTATAAAAACTTAATTCTCAAGAGACAAATATAGAACTCTAATGTGAATCTTCTATTTGTTCTGGGTGCTAGCAACACTATTCCCATTGGCACCGTGGTATCTGTCACACTTCTAAATAATACCCTTTTTCTTGATTCTATATGCAGATAGACATGCACACAAAACATATTATGTTGAAAGTCTGGACTTGCTTAGGATGGGTCTCTCTGTGTGTGATCTATCTATCTATCTATCTATCTTTCTATCTATCTATCTATCTATCTATCTATCTATCTATCTATCTATCTATCTATCTATCTATCTATCTATCTATCTATCTTTGTCTCTCCTCTATCTATCTATCTATCTATCTATCTATCTATCTATCTATCTATCTATCTATCTATCTATCTATCTATCTATCTATCTATCTATCTACACAAACACACATAAAACTTCATGGTTTTCAGAAGGAAATGGTCTAAATCTGATATCATTTCAGGCATTATTTTATTTTTATTTTTTGGCACCTTACATAATTTGGGGCTTTTCTTTACTGACCAGAATTTCTGTTGCTACACAAGGAGATTATTAAATGACTTATGCCTCATTTTATGACCATGGTTAAAACAGGGATCATCTGGTCACTCAGTGAATTCAGCTTCTCCCATTACCTGTCAGAAGCTGACCAGGAAATGGTGATTACATGATCCTCAGGATGCTGAAACCATTGTAAATACCTGTTGGTTGCCAAGTGCTTGAATTTTGATCACATGATCACGGGGATGTTGCAATTGTTATGAATGCAAGGATTGGTCATGTGACTTTTTTTTCAGGGTCATTGAACAGTCACTAAATGAATGAATGATTGTATGTTGGCAACTACTATATTGCCTTGTCTCCTGAGTGTCAACCAGTTGGAGGGAAACTGCTTAAGAAATCTAGATTTCAACCTCTCCTGCCACTTTCTGCATTGTTGTTGCCTTTGACAAGTTGTTCTGTCCAAATAGCAGTTATTTTGGCCCCTGATTTCCTGCTTGGGGGCAGATCATACTGTCAATGAAGAATAGAAATTGGAGTTTTGAAAAACTTGTAATGGACAAATGAACTCTAAAAGTAAACTGATGACAATATGGATACATCAAATCCATCACAAATAATGAGCAAAAGTAGCAGAGAATATAGTCTCATGAATATACATACTCTGTTAATAATATACAGGATAATATTTCTGAGGATGACGATCAGGCCAGTAAATAGCTAGGAAATAGGATTGGCCATAAGGTTACAGGAAATGTACTAATGCACTGAATCCCCAACTAGCCATCTAATACATTTTGCATTAGCGGTAGGCATCCTTTGGTGTCTTCCCCAGATACTCTGATTTTAAAATCTTCCGTGTCTTTCTCTATCAGATTTATTTATTTTATTTATTGATTTGATTTGTCAGTGCTTACAAGATAATAGGCATAAGTATAAACATGAGTAAGAATACAGGAATTAGGTATAAATAAATGAGGACAATAAGACAGGGATGATGCACTTATGTGATGTAAACATATCCCTGAGAATAAAATCACTTCTCTTCATGTCTGTAGAGATTCTCAGTCATTCTCAGTCTGTAGAGATTCTCAGTCATGGTTGACCCAAAGGTGCTTTTTCAGGAGGCAACTGGACTTCCTTGGGTTTTTTTTTTATTTTCTTTTGAAGACACTTCACTTCTTATCAAAGAAGCTTCTTCAGTTCTGACAGGAGATTGGGGAATGGAAGAATTTATATTCCTTGCAGACAGTTGGTCATTTGCATCCTTTTAGAGTGTCTTTGAAGCACTTGGAGGTTTAGCTGTGTCCTCAGGGTCACCCAAGTATTGCAGACTACAGGAACAAGGAGCTTTGCTCAGGTGACCTTGAGGACAGAGTTAAACACATAAAAAATTAAATCATGTGTTTACTTATTGTTGTACATGTAAAAATATCTTTAATATTTTGTCCCATTAATTTATCTGAACTGACTTTTTTGTAATTACAAATATCCCAAACACTTGTAAAAGAAGCAACCAGGAACAGAAGCAGGATACCCAATCTACTTCAAACCACTTTTGAGTTATATTCAGCTTGCTGAAAGCTTGTTACACTCCAGAATCGCACTCAGTATTGGATTTAGCAGATATATTTTGATGCCAAATGGAGCTTTGTCTCAAGAGATAGGAACTCACTGACACAATCACAGAAAAATATTGCCCTTGTAATAACTAGCTATTAATAACTATTTATGGAGTTCACTGTCCTGGTTTCTAAGCCTGCTCTACTGGGATTATAGATAGTTTAAAGCTATTGAGCCAAGTAGAGTTGATAAATTTAAGATTCTTTTGATTACTTTTCTCTAGTCCAAATAATTGTTCAAATAATTAACATCATCGTGGTTTTCCTGAAAAAAATGGAAACTAATTAACTTAACCTTTAAAAAAACCATTTTATAAATTCATCCCATTATTTTTAATTATGTTCTTCTTTAGTGCCTATATAACTCAATTTTTTATCTAGGGAATATTGCAGTTTTCAAGTACCTATAGGCTGTCTTTCCTTTGTTTTTTTTTTTACCAAGCTATACAGGTCGTCCTCAACTTACAACTGTTCATTTAGTGACCATTTGAAATTACAACTGACTGGTGATTATAAAAGTTCAGTTCCTACATTGTTGAAATTAAAGTCTGTTGCATCATCTAAAATGGGAGCTATTTCACTTGATTTTTTTTTTTTTTTTTGTGGTGGCTTTTGAAATGTTGCTTGCTGTTTCTATGTTTTCTTTGCTATGTGCGTTATGTCTGTATTTTTTTAATTATTTCTTTTATAAATCTCTTATTTCTCTTTCTGGCACATCTGTCATACTATTATTATCTCTATTGTCAGAGTACAACATGTGTACAATGAGATTGGCTGAGCCTCCCTTTGTGCATCCCACCCCTCCAACACAACTCACAGTGAGGACAGACCCAATCTTATTACACTATGTGACCTTGTTGCACAACGCACCAGCCCCACAAGTCTACTGTACTATGTTGACATGAAGTTATTTTCCATTCAGAAGTCCGACAGCCCACGGGTAGAAACTTCTTCAGCTTGTGGGTGGATCTGGCTATGCTTCTATATCTCCTACCCAATGGTAGGAGAGTGAAGAAGTGCTGACTGGGATGTGGGTCATCCCTTAGAATTGTCCTCACTATCCTAAGGCAGCGAGCCCTAGCGATGTCATCTAGTGGTACCAGGGAACAGCCCACGATGTTTTGTGTTGTGCTCACCACCCTCTGTAATGTCTTTCTATCCACGGCTGTCAAGCCAGCATCATGCAATATGAGAGGGACGCTTTCTATTAGGACCAGTAAAAGGAGGTCATCAGTCGTTGTTCCACTTTATTCTTTCGCAAGACCCTAAGGAAATGGAGTCTCTGTTGGGCTTTTCTGATCACCTGGGTTGTGTTGATTTTCTAGGTGAGATCTTCGCTGAGGTAGACTCCCAGGAATTTAAAGGAGGAAACACAGTCTCCACACAGCCCTCCTCGATGTAAAGTGGGGAGGATTCCTCTCTCTTTTTCATACATACATACATACATACATACATGTAACTCATTCACATCAAAATGGGTCTTTTTCCAATTTTAATTGCCATTGAATTGTTATAAAAAATATTTTCTTCTGAATATAGCTTTTTACGCATCAATATAAAAATTGGTTTGCCTTAGTCTTCTTCTGGGACATTACTGGGACATTCCAGGATAGCTAGCAGCCCAGAATTTTCAACTATTCCTTACCCAATTGCTAACCACAGTTGAGCCTAGTTAGGTTTCAAGTTCAGACAGAGTTCAAGGACAGTTGGTCCTTGACTTACAGACACAGCTGAGATTGAAACATTGCTAACCAGTATAGATGTTAAGTGAGTCACATCCAATTTAACAAATGCTTGGTCATTGAGTGAATCATCACAATCATTAAGTGAATTACCTGGTCATTAAGCAAATACAGCTTCCCTATTGACTCTATTTGTCAGAAGCCTCCTGGGAAGGTTGCAAATGATTTGTAATCACATGACCTTGGGATGCTGCAACTGTCTTAAGTAGATGCCATTTGCCAAGTACTCAAATTTTGATCATGTGACCACAGTCCTAAGTGTCACTTTTTGTTTAAATGGTCACTAGATTAATTTTTGGGAGTCAAGGTCTACAGGTAGACCCTGGCCCTTTGCTGAGGCATTGCACCACTGACAGATATATTTTAAACTCCCTCCCTTCTTCTCCCTCTCCCTTTCTCTGTTTCCCTGTCTCTCTCTCTTTCTCCCCTGCTCTGATTACTAATATCTCATATCTATATTCACAATTTTAGGGCAATCATTCTTGTAGTAAAAATGGGAAAAAATGCCATACATCTCACCACAGTGTTGCAGTAAGGATTTTCCTTCCAATTAAAAATGAAAATGGAATATGATAGATCCACAAAATGCTCGGATATTTATTGATACAGATACAAAGGAAGACAAGGATACATTTTTTACTAGTTGGTGTTATCCAGGGGTCTTCAAACTTGAGAGCTTTAAGACTTGTGGACTTCTGCTCCCAGAATTCCTCCTTCAGTCATGTTAGCTCAGGAATTCTGGGAGTTGAAGTTCACAAGTCTTAAACTTGCCAAGTTTGAAGACCCTTGTTATATACCCTATATCCAGCTTGATACTTAAACTATATTATCATTTTGAACCTCTTGCAGAATATTTGTCCATTACAATTGTTGAAAGTAGAGATATGAACTTCCAATCAATGGAAAAAAAATTATGTGATGATATTAGAACAATAGCCCATGGCCTATCGAATGGTTTCATCTATAGAGAGAACTGTAGAATTTAATTGCCCTCTGATTACTTTGTTTTTCTGTGAGGTTGGAATAGTCAAAATAATCCATTTAATATGATATGTAAATGTCATGGAAAAGCGAAGTGTTATTTCTTTGTTAACAAAATACTTGCAGAAAAAGCACTTTTCAATATCTAAAAAAGCGGCTGAGAAGAATTGCAAATATAGTCTCTCTTTGTGTCCAATCAGTAGCTGGAGTGAATCTGTTTATCTTTTTTCCTTAATGAGGAATTGATGATTTTTCTTATCTCTCCTGGAATCATCAGTTGTTTGCCCTTTAGGAAGCCTCTGATTACAAAGGAACTGATAATCTTCCTACTGATTGGAGAGCATCCTTTGCTTGCCCTCTGGATTTATCACTGCCACTGGAGGACTAACAACCTTCTGTTACTGAATGCCTCACTCTCAGATACTGTTTTTCACTCAAAAATATGCACTCCAGAGGTGGTATTCAGCAGGTTCTGACCAGTTCTGGAGAACCAGTAGTGGAAATTTTGAGCAGTTCAGAGAACCGGCAAATACCACCTCTGACTGGAGATTTACGGTATCCCCTGCCATGCCCATCAAATCACGCCCACAGAACCGGTAGTAAAAAAATTTGAATTTTCACCACTGATACTACACTCCCTTCCTTCAAACATTACCTGTCACAAACATCCAGATCACTATCTTCGCTGAGTAAATTGTATGCATAACTTGAGATCGGGTTTTGCTATTCATTCTTCACCTTAACTTGCTAAGTGATTACAAAATTAAGCATCTCACGTTTGGAAAGTAAAAAAGAATCATTCAGCACCTTAAGTGAAGAGGAAAGGGGGAAAAAAAACAAACATCGATGGACAGTGTGATTTTCTAAGATAACCTGGTTGTATTCAAATTGTAGGCAGTTCCTATGATTTCACCAACCATTGCAAAATCTCTTCATGTTGGGCTAAATTCATTGCATTCACTTTCATATCTTGACTTCCTGTGGAAATCCTATTGAAAAGAGAAAGAGAACAAAACAAATTAGTTCAAAATATCATTGCAACATTCTTTATAATTAATGTAATTAATTATTTATGCTTTCATACAATGTTAAATACTGCCAAGTTCTACTAAATTCTTTGCTTGCTATGAATTATTCATGCAAAGGGAAAATGGATTAAATTTTTAAAATATTGAATATATCAGTATTTTGTTGCACAACTCCGTTTCAAAACTACAGCATTACTAGAGTATCCTTGATTTTACTGATATCTTCAGTTTCCATTTAATATTCTACAGGGGACATATATAAGAAGATAACATAGAGATGTTTCCCTTCATCAATGTCATAACATTGTATGCAATTGGCTGGGCTGATATATTACAAGTCCTATTTATTCTTATGCCTATATGTGTTTGATTGATTCTATACTATGTTTAACTTCTTATGCTATACTAAAGGAGAACTGAAGATCCAACTTAATGCATATTCATTTGAGATAAAAATACAATTTAGAAAAAAAAATCCATTCTGAAAAAACACATTTCAGTTTCTATATTTTTAAGGAACATAACGCCATTTCTAAGAATTGGAACAAAGCGCCCAAAGTATCTTCTTTTTTATATTTTTGATATTCAATCTCTAGTTCATCCACAGAGAATGCCATTATGAAAAGGGAAACTTTTTCCAAAACAACCACAAGTATTTTTAATCCAAGACAATCAAAAGCAATTAAAAAAAGGAAAAAAAGAAAAAAGTTCCAAAAGTTAATACTTTTCTTCCTTCTTCTCTTTCTCTTTCCAAATTAATTTTTGATCAAAGAGGTCCAATTACCATATATCTTCTTTTGGGATCCACCAAGACGTTCTAGACAGTCTCCTCCTTTTTCAGTTTCTGCTCCAATTTTTCTTTCTCCCTTCCCACTTGCAATAACAATTTTAAATAATCAAAAATCCATACCTCCAGCAGAGATTTTCCAATTTCTTAAATTTTTCAATGTCCAAAAATCCCTTTGTCTCTTAGCTTAGCTTTCAAAGCAATCCACTTTCAGTGTCTAATACATCCAAATATTTCTGCTTTTTCCGTGGGATGAGAGAGTAAAAAAAAAATAAAAAAAAAAAAGTTCCCTTTAACAGCTTCTCCGCCGCTTTCGATCTTCTTAGGGATACAATGTATCCTCCAGCAACAAGCAGCTCAATTCCAGGAGATTTAAAAGTTGTTACTTGACCCGGCTCAGACAGAACTTTCACTTTTCACACTTTCTCCAGCACAGTTCTTACCCGGTTGCTGGCTTCTTCGTGGCGGCCATTGCTGACCGCCGCTCCACCGCCTTGGGAAAAAGGGGTTTTCCCGGAGAAGGGGGGGGTCTGCGATGCCCCCACCTCCCTAACCGGCTCCCCTCTATCTTCAGCTGTCCCTACAGGGCAGCCATAACCCCCTGACCCATCTGGATCGGGGGTACCTCGGCAGCTAGCCAGCAGGAATCGCGAGCTGTCGCGAATTCCTGCTGCTCCGAAGCCACGCAAACCGGAAGTTCCTCAGTTTCTATATTTTTATTATGCTTCTTTTATTATTAAAGTTATGCAAAGTGCAAGTTTATTTATCTCTTTTATTCCCTCATTTTTGTGTAAATGCTTGTTGCGCTAATTTTTTGACCAAATTGTAATCCATTAAACAAAACTAGTGAAGGGTAAGTGTAATAATGACATTTTTGATCTTACAACAGGGATAATTTTACAGATCAGAAAATGTGCTTAATAAAAAGGTTTTATTGCAAATAGAAATGAAAAAATGAGCAGCTGTCCCAGCATTTGAGCTTCTGTTCCTTTTGGAGTGAACTGGTTACATTTTGTAAGATAATTTCAGGGCTGCCAACCTTGAGTGATAGTTCGGAGTGAGACACTGCGAGGGAGCGAAGCGACCGGGGGGGGGGATGGTGTGGAAGGGGGGTGTCCCCCCTTCCACGGTAGGGAGCTTTGACAATTTTACATTTTAAATGGTGCAATCTGATGCATACTTTAGTCATGATTTGGACATATACATACATACATACATGCAAGCAGCACCAATGTACTTGAACCGGATTTGTAAGATATTAATAATGCAGTTCACTGACCATGAATAATTGAAGTTCCTGACTTGTAACTGCAGTATTCTACCTCAACTGACTTTATTAGCTTAGTGATGTACTATAGACCACTATAGGATGAATTCAATGTGCAACAAAAAGACAAAAACCCGAAACAACTACAGAGATAATGCAAATACATCAATGGGTATTCTTCTTTCTGTATCAAATACCATACTACATGCCAATATCAAATGCTATAGTCTCAGTCTTTAATTATATACTAACTTGTTGACTGAAATAGGGGTTCATAATTTCAGACATGTATAAACTAAACATTTAATCAAATAATGAGTGCTTCATATAAATATACATATTGTTAACTGTAAAACTCATCTACTATATTCTGAAGCTTGAGCACAGTGAGGAAACAGTATATTATTTATTGGGTAAGTTTAGATTCTGAACTTAATGGTCTTACTGCTCTTTGGATGGTAAATTGTGTTAAGATTAGAATATGTTCTAGTTGAGTCAGGGCTATCCCAATTTGGGGCTGAGAAGCCTACTGGCATCAAAAAAAGTCCTTATTGAGTCCTTATCTAAGGGTTTGAAAATATGATAATAATGTAGTACAGTCCTGTCGATCTGGTGCATGGAGACCTAGGATTTAAACTCAAAGGAGAAAGAGGAAAAAGTGATTCCTTCGTCCACTGCCAGAGATGTAATCCTGTCAGTCCTCCAACCTTTCTATTAAGTATTTTGCAAAAAAGCTGCCCAGCCCCTTTATAGATCAGCCTGGCGCGCTTCTCGCCTTGCTGGTTTGGGAAGACTCTTTTGGATCAGCTAAAAGAGAGCATAAGGCGTGTAAAGGGGTGGTAATAATAATTATAATAATAATAAAATTTAAAATAATAATAATTTTATTCAGAGTTGTGTTGGATCTCTTTTTTTGGGGGGGGGTTGTCCCATTCTTTCTTGGTGTTCTTTCTGTCCTTTTTGCTTTTTTAAATGGTCTTTCTCCCCTGGGTCAGAAATCCAGCCAGAGAAAATAAAGAAACATCACCAAAGATTTAAACACCAAAGGGTTAAATGGAAGCCACTCCGTTGGCTTTGCTTACCATTGTTATTACTGGCCGAGGCTGTAAAGAGGCTTTGCCAGCCCCCTCGTGTCCTTCTTTGGAAAGCCTAGGGCAGCTGGCTTGTCCCAGAGGACATTGCAGAGAGGGAGAGGGCGGGGCAAAGTGGCTGCGAGCGCCCCGGGCGGCGAAGAAGCCTCCTGCTCTTCGCTTTCCTGAAGCGATAATGATCGGCATCGTGACAGTTACGGGACGCCGGCAGAAGGATTAAGGCGGGAAAAGAGGCGCGGTGGGGTGGCTGGGCAGGGCGGGGTGGCTGGGCAGGGCGGAGCGGCGCTGGGAGCTCATCCTTCTCCTAAACTAAGGGGAATATTCGGAATATAATCAGAGAATGTAGGGATATTTTTGTACATTCCATGATTTTGTGGGTTTAGCGTGAGATTTTGTTTATCAGAGTGAGACAGTCAAAATTGATTGAATTGCGTGAGTCTCACGCTGATTGCGTGAGAGTTGGCAGCCCTGTAATTTTGTTTCAAGTTTATTTCATCTTGTGTTACTTGAATCTTTTCTTGCCAAATGTCTTGCTTTTTCTACAAACTTGACAGGAGCAAGGGAGCATGTCTGAAGTATATTTTGAAATCTGGTCTTCCTGAGATCCCTAAGGAACCGTTGCATACATGTGATGGTGAATCTGAGATCCCTGGTGAAGGCCTCTCACTGTTTGAATCATATGAATATGGTTTGCCTCTTCTGGATACTGAACATAAATGCTAAAATGTCACAACCCGCAACTTCCAGGCATACCGAAGTGCTGACCTCTATTGAACATTTCAAACACATTACACTTGAATTAGCAAGAGGGTTTTTTTTACAAGTGTTGCTTTGCAAAATGTGTTGAAAGAAGCTAGGCTGGATGCAAAGAATATTTTTAATAGCATTTCCAGACGTAGCTTCTGTTTTAATATTAAAGTGCCTTTTTACTTAAAATGGATTGATAGGATATTATTCTTTTAAAAAAAATAGATGGCATATATGTTTTTTCCTAGCTTATAAACTAGGCATAACCACATTATAACCCTCAATACAAAAAGTATGTTTTATTTAATTTGACACACTCAAAAACAATTGAACCAGTACATACCTTTTAGCAACTAAAGGAACTTATATAAGCAAAGTAAAAACCCTTTACCTATATCTCAAAATAATATTTTTTGTGAATTCATTTAAACATGTATATATATGCATCAGGGGTGGGATTATATTGGTTCCGACCAGTTGGTGAGAACCAGATGTTAAATTTGCATCTGGTTCACTGAACCAATATTTGAACCAACCAGCTGCCCCAGCCACCCAGCCCTACCCCTCCCAGAATTTTCCATGCAGCCCATTTTTGACGCAGGTAAGTGCAGGGTCCAATGCAGAGCTCTGAGACCAGGGAAAAAGGACCTTCTAGAAGTCCAGAAATGGGCCTGTTTTGCCCTCCCAGAGGCCTGAGGGAAGCCTCTGTACCCTTGGGAAGGTGAAAAATGGCCCTCCCAATAACTGGGCAACAGTTGCTGGGATCTTTGAGTCCCACCCCTGATATGCATGCATCAGAGTATGCACATTACGTTAAACAGTGATAATTTAAATTAGGATTTATTTCATGAGTATAATTCAGTTCTTTCTTGATTCACTTCATCTCTATTCTCAACATATTAATTTGCGTATGTGGACCAGTTTTAACCTAAACAAGGCATACTTCTCAGGGACAAACTTAACCACAAACAAAATTGTATCTCTTTAAGTGTCAAAAGATATATCCATCTCTGCAGATTCTAGCATTAACGCACACTGAAGTGTCTGTCACCTATAGCTAAAGCTATCTCTTTTATGCTGTAAATCAGAAGTATCAGTTGTGGATTTCAACTCCCAGAATTCTCCAACCAGCAAGAATGGCTAGGGAATTCTGGGATTTGAAGGCCAAGAGTCTTAAAGTTGCCAATGTTGGATACCCCTTCTGTAAACCCTGACACTGCTGAGTGGCTAGCCTCATAAATGATAATTGCTTTCCTGTTGGGAAGTTTAATTTGAATGTAATGAAAGTGGCCTTATCCAAGCAAAACAGAGAAGGGCAGGGGAGGAAATGTTTAAGAGATAAAACATGTTCCCAATTTATAATGGGTGGGTTAGTATAGGAGAGTAGTAGATTTGTTGCTATACAAGCAGTCTTCGACTTACTATTGCAACTGAAGATAAAATTTCTGTTCATTGAAACATTTGTTAACGGAGTTTGCCCTGTTTTATGACCTTTCTTGACACAGTTGTTAAGTCAATCACTGAGTTGTTAAATTAGTCAAACTGTTGTTAAGGGAATCTGGCTATTGACTGAATCTATTGACTGCTTCTCAGAAGATCACAGAAGGTGGGATGCTGGGATGATGTAGGCATCATAAATATGAGTCTATTGCCAAGTGTCTGAATTTTAATTACATTACCATGTGGATACTACAATGGTTGTAAGTGTGAAAACTGGTCATAAGTCACTTTTTTCCAGTGCCGTTTTAACTATGAATGGCCACTAAATGAAATGTTGCATGTCAACAGTTATACCTTGTCTTATACTCCAGTTTAATGCCCTGTAGATATGTGCACTAAAATTCCCAACATTTTCAGCTATCGAAGACATTTGTTTAAAAAAAGGGGGTAAAACACCCAGAAGTCACCTGGATGAGAAGAACTGGTTAATTTGGTTACAGCAGCATAGGTGGTATTCAGCAGGTTCTGACCAGTTCTGGAGAACCGGTAGCAGAAATTTTGAGTAGTTCAGAGAATTGGCAAATCCCACCTCTGATTGGAGATTTTACAGTATCCTTCCCCTGCCACACCCACCAAGCCATGTCCACAGAACCGATAATAGAACAAAAAATTGAATCCCACCACTGTACAGCAGGATGGCTTTTACCACAAAGTTATGACTGACGTGTGACTGTATTGTGAAAGGCATGTATTAAAACTGTTACAAAGGAATTTTATAACAAAAAATTGATGATCTTTTCATTCTGCTTGAAGAGAAAAATGTATATTTTGTGGAACGATGAATGGAAGCTGTTACTAGTTTCTGTGAGTTTTAATGATTAAACATTAATTACTAGAAGATAGACCTGATGATTTATTTCAAGAGAAATGTGAAAACCGCTTAATCAACAACACAGGTAGATTATTCATAGTGATATTGTTAGCGCAAATAGCTGTTAAGCAAATTGTCTGCCATCTCAAATTATTCTACAACAATCTATTTAAAAAGAAAATTACATCCATATACATAAGCAGTAGAGCAAATTACAAGTTGCCATAAATCTTGAAGATACTACCAGACTAAAAATAGATCTTTAGTACTTCTTTAGACTATGTTTAAGATAGAAATTATATGGTTCATCATTTAATAAGTGTAATAGGGTTAGAATTTGGGCAATTGTTTTGTTCAGCACCAGCTGTGTGTCCATCTACTCCAATTTTCTCTACCATGACAAAACAATAATATTAACAATTAACAGGTAACAGTTACTGTCTTTTTTTACTGATCAAACAAGATGTATTATAGCTATAAATAGTTTTTTCTGAGGCTTCTAAGGAACCTAAAAATATTCAGTGTGTTGTGGAAGCTCTAGGCCCTGCTCTAGGCAATCAAGCAACAATGCAAGATTGCAGGCATGATTAAAAATCAGCAACAATGATCCAGTAATTACAATTATACATTACATATTATGCTGGAGAACATAAATTATGTTTTGTGGGCATTCTGTTGATCTAAGTAGATGTTGACAAGTTTCTCAAAATGTTTTTCACAATTATTCTTCTATATTGGATCTAAGGATTAATGAGGTTACATCTTGATTCTAAATTGTGCAGTAAGATCTTTCTCTGATGCTTATAATAGCCCTTCTTAGTAATTTACTCTGTGCAGTTGATATTCTCCAAGCCCAGAGATTTCATTTTAGCTATTATAGCTGAATGCTACTGATAAACGTACCTGCAGATGATATAACAGTGATCGGTCTCATCTGAGACAATGATGAATCTGCATACAGATGGGAAGTTGAACAACTAGCCTTGTGGTATGACTGGAACAATCTGGAACTGAACACACTCAAAACCATAGAAATGGAGGTAGACTTTAGGAGAAACCCTCCCATACTAAATACTTAAATACTATGTAACACTGTATTAACAGTAGAGACCTTCAAATTTCTAGGTTCTATCATATCTTAAGACTTAAAATGGAAACCTAACATTAAAAAAATCATTAAAAAGCACATCAAAGAATGTTCTTTCTGTGCCAACTCAGAAAGCTCAAACTGCCCAAGGAGCTGCTGATCCAGTTCTACACAGGAATTATTGAGTCTATCATCTGCACCTCTATAACTGTCTGGTTTGGTTCTGCAACCCAACAGGACAGACACAGACTTCAGAGGATAATTAGGACTGCAGAAAAAACAATTACTACCCACCTGCCTTCCATTGAGGACCTGTTTACTGCACGAATCAAAAAGAGGGTTGTGAAAATATTTACAGACCCATCACATCTTGGACACAAACTGTTTCAAATCCTTCCCTCAAAACGACGCTATAGAGTACTGCACACCAGAACAACTAGACACAAGAACAGGTTTTTTTCCCCAAATGCCATCACTTTGCTCAACAAATAATTCTCTCAACACTGTCCAACTATTTACTAAGTCTGCATTACTATTACTATTAATTTTCTCATCATTCCTATCACCCATCTCCTCCCACTTGTGACTGTATGACTGTAACTTCATTGCTTGTATCCTTACAATTTATATTGATTGTTTCCTAGCATGATTTGATTGCTTATTTGTACCCTATAACTTTATTAAGTGTTGTACCTTATGATTCTTGATGAATGTATCTTTTCCTTCATTTTATGAACACTGAGAACATATGCACCAAAGACAAAATCCTTGTTTGTCCAATCACATTTGGACAATAAAGAATTCTAATCTATGAAAACATAGTCATGGGAAAATAACTCATTAAGGAGTGTCAACCACTGGAGAGAGTTCAAATAATTGGTATATTAGTCCAAAACTATCAGGCTACAGAGAGTCACTGGTCTCTTGTATTTTTGACAAAAACCACAAGGTGACATAGATACATAGATGATATTCAACAGGGTCTGACCACTTCTGGAGAACCGGTAATGGAAATTTTAAGTAGTTCAGAGAACCAGCAAATACTACCTCTGACTGGCCCTGCCCCCGTCTATTTTATGCCTGTCAAGTCCCAGTTGATTGGCTGGGTTTTCTTTTGCTGCCCTGCACAGGAGAACAGAGCTGGAAAGCAGGTAAGTGGGGTGGGAAGGGAAGGGAATGGGATTTTGAGGTATCCTTCCCCTGGAATGCGGAGGGAATGGAGATTTTGGCTGTTTCAAATTCATTAACAGTTCTGAAAACTATGCTATTGAATTAAGTTAATCATACTCCAGTAACCTCACATCTAGTATAATATAAAATACTTTTTCAAAATTATCTAGAAGCTAAAGTAGATGCTTTGCACAAAGCAGAAGCTGTGGATAATTTTCTTAAGTAAATAAATTAATATATTTACTGTTTTTCATGCCTTTGTTCAAGTTCTTTTAATCTATTTTTAGAACCTGTGTAACAATACATCATGTTTTAGGACATATTCATGAAGCGATGCAGAGAATTTAAAAATGTGCACAAACTTTTAAACATCATTGCATATGCACATGTGCACATATAACACAAAAATGTAACTGTATTAAACTTCTCTCTGGAATTATACATAGATGCAATTAACTAATTAAATTAAACAAGTTAAGATGGTAATATTATAAACATAGAAAGGCCTCATACAGCATTAAGCTGTAAAATGTTTTGTACAGAGATTATTTCAGTTTAATTTCCGTTAATCCTGCAATAAACACAGAATAGTCATTATGTATCATTTCTGCTCATGAACAAGGATGAAAAAAGAAGTCCTGAACTGGGGAGTTTTTGGTATTTGATGAAGGTAATTCAGTGATGACACCAACTGACATAGTAGTATTGGCCTAATACTTATTACGTATATTTCTAATTCCAATCTTGGATAATATGGATGACACAGTTTCATCACACATAAATTGATATTTTATGTTGACATAGAGTTTGTCATGAACTGATATGGAAAGAGGGAACTCTTCAGCTCTCATAGAAATTGTATTTTTTTTCATGCAGTCATGACAATCTCCTTCAAAAGGTCTTTAATGACTCTCTCTCTCTCTCTCTCTCTCTCTCTCTCTCTCTCTCTCTCTCTCTCTCTCTCTCTCTCTCTCTCTCTGTATTATTCAGTGGTGGGATTCAAATAATTTAACAACTGGTTCTCTGCAGTGGTGGGATTCAATTTTTTTTTACTACCGGTTCTGTGGGCATGGCTTGGTGGGCATGGCAGGGGAAGGATACTGTAAAATCTCCAGTTAGAGGTGGTATTTGCTGGTTCTCCAAACTACTCAAAATTTTCACTACCAGTTCTCCAGAACTGGTCAGAACCTGCTAAATACCACCTCTGGTTCTCTGCTCTAATGATTTCTTCCAACAACTAGTTCACCAAACTGCTCAGAAAGTTAACAACAGGTTTTCCTGAAGTGATGCAAACTGGCTAAATCCCACCACTAGTATTACTTCAAATAAATCCTGACTCCTGTGATAGCTTGGGCAATTGCACAAGTCACTGCCATTTTCTTGGCAAGATTTTAGTTTTTCCATGGCCTCATTTTTCAGGGCTGAGAGTGTTAAGTATGGAGCATGGGCGAGAAAGAATGGAGACGAGCCTCTGGAACGGTGAACTTCAACTCTTTATTTACATAGTGACTGCTCAAACTCAATGGCAGTTATAGCCCTCCTTATATAGGCAACCCAATAACTATTAACCAATAACAATCTAGGAGCGCTAGCTCCCTTAACCAATAAGAACGCTCCATTAATGGCCAATCGGATTCCCCGGAATGGGCCAATCCGATCCTGCCGTTAACAGCCAATCAGAAGTGCAGGGCCAGAACCCTGCACTTGACTCCAAGCTTAAGATATCTTTATTAAGGCCTATGCATTCACAACAGAGAGAGAGAGAGCGAGCGAATGATTGGCCCAAGGTCACCCAAATAACTTTGTGTCTAAGGTAAGAATTTAACTCTTGGTCTCCTGGTTTCAAGCTTGATGCTTTAATTACTAAACAAAACTGTCTCTCTTCTGACCTAATAACATGTATATATTTTAAATGTTTAATTTGGATTTTCATGCTTTAATATTGCTTGTGCATTTTATATTGCTTATATTGTTTGCTACATTAAACATTCCGCAACCTGAAGAGTTGAATGAAACTTATATGTATAAATATTTATATAATGGAGATGGAGCGATTGACATTCTAATATATAAAAAATCAGCAGCTTTCAGAGATATAGTCATATTAAAATATCACAATAAGAACAATAAAAGCTTTTTTTAGTTTGTACTCCACAATGTTCCAGAATATTTTTTATTCTTTTTAATAAATAGCTTTCATATACACTGTATATATTTACCTTATTATCTGTACATTATAAAGCTACAACTACATTATTAGCATTGTATTATTTTCATTATTTTACTTTTGTCCAGTATAAACAAGTAATTTAAATTATATGTACATTATTTTTCATGCAAAAAGAATGAGACAATTTTTACTTTTTCCTCCACTTAGCACTGAATAAGCACAAAATGATTTCTTAACAAAAATAATACCTTGTGGATCACCTACAGTATACATGCATATAAACCTTTCAGGTAAACATATCATGCAAAATCTAGAAAATAAGTAAAAAACAGAAAGACAAAGAAATTATTGATCAGCATCACTCAAACTACCCCACCATTCCTTTCTATCGTTGTAAAGCATGATTTTTTTCAATCAGGATGCTACATATGTTATATCTTCAGTTTCTCATCTTTTTTTCCTTTCAAAATTTCATCAATTCCATCCAACCCTGCCTTTCTCAATATTCCTTTTCTTCTTAACAATTCACACATTTTTTTTTTTATGTGTACATTATGTGCTGTGGTGGCACAGTGGTTAGAATTCTGGAGCTAATTCTGCCGACTGCCAGATTCTCACAGGCTTAAGTGGTTCAAGGTTGACTCAGCTTTCCATCCTTCCCAGGTTGGTTAAATAAGGATCCAGATTGTTGGGACAATACCGGAGATGGTCTTCAGCAGGTTCTGACCATTTCTGGAGAACCAGTAGTGGAAATTTTGAGTAGTTCTGACTGGAGATTTTACAGTTTCCTTCCCCTGCCATGCCCACCAAGCCATGCCCACAGAACCAGTAGTAAAAAGATTTGAATCCCACCACTGGACAAGACGCTGACTTTGTAAACTACTTGGGAGAAAGCTGTAAAGCACTGTGAAGTGCCATATCAGTCTAAGCGCTATCACTATTTGTTTCATCCTTATTCATTACCACGCTTATTCATCCATATTTCATCCTTATTCATTTGCCACACCTGGAATGTTGCATCCAGTTGTGGTTGGCACAATTTAAAAAAAGATGTGGAGACTCTAGAAAGATTACAGAGAAGAGCAACAAAGATAATTAGGGACTGAAGCTAAAGCACATAAACTAGATATACTGGATTCCAGCAACTGGGTATGTCTAGTTTAATGAAAAGAAGGACTAGGGGTGTCATGTTAGCAGTGTTCCAATATTTCTGCCTCAAAGAAGAGGAAATCACCCTATTCTGCAACTGTAGAACAATTAGTCAGTGGAATTACCTCCAGAAGTTGTGAATGCTCCAATTCTGAAGTCACTAGAAGATAAGACAAGAAAAAAATAGATGGAAATTAATTAGGAGAGAAGCAACCTAATTTCCTAACGATGAGAACAATCAACCACTGGAATGATGAGAACAATCAACCACTGGAGGCTTTTAAGAAGAGACTGGACTGACAGCCATTTGTCTGAAATGATATAGTGCTTCCTTTCCAGAGCAGGGGATTCTACTAGAAGACCTTCCCTTCCAACTCTGTTACTCTGTTATTAGTGCCATCTCTTCTTTTTCATTTATCTTGAAGAGCAATATCTTTTGCCATAGCTAACATATATCGTATTTTTCCATGTGTAAGATGCTATTTTTTGTTTAAAATATTTACTTGAAAATGGAGGGGGCGTCTTATAGACAGGAGGCCGAGAGGAGAAGGCGTGGTTTATCCCCGTCCTCTACCTTTGCTGGATGAGCCTCTACCTTATATCATTCCTCTCTATTGTAGCTGTTTCCTGGATCACGTTGTCATTCTAAGTTTCATCTCTATTGTTCCTGTGGTGCATTTCCTGTTCTTGCATTATTCACTCTCTAATAAGATGGGTTCTGCACAGCGATGGCTTGTAGTATGCTTACTTACTCTACATGAAACATGGGGGTGTCTTATATATGGGGGCATCTTATAGATGAAAACATACCATTCTACAAGCATTTGCATTTCATAAAATTTCTCCAACTATATTCCTTTTTCAAGCCATCTACTGAAGTAGATATACAGATTAGACATTCCTCTGCTTCTTTCCCTTTCCATCCCTGTACTGAAAGCGAGCTTCATTGGAAGATTCTTGTGCAGGTTGGTCTACCAACACCAGCTTTTTTCTTCTTCTAGGGATATTTTCCTCCTCTCAATAGAAGTATCCTTGTGTTTCCTTCACTTTCCAAGAGATTTGCATCCTTGAATGTCTTCAATGTCAACCACTTTTCACATTATTTTCTTTGACACTAACAAATGCTGCTTTTGAATTGAAGAGTCTGTAGTGATGACATACCATGGTATGTCATCACTACAGACTCTTCAACTCAAAAGGCAGATTGGTAGTAATTATTATTATTATTTTTTTGCAGTCCTAATTATCCTCTGAAGTCTGTATCTGTCCTGTTGGGTTGCAGAACCAAACCAGACAGTTATAGAGGTGCAGATGATAGACTCAAGTATTTATTTATTTATTTATTTGATTTGATTTGTCAATTGTTTACAAGATAATAAGTATAAGTGTATACATAGTTATGAATACATGAAATGGGTACATATAAGAAAAATAAAAGAAAAATAAAAGAAACAATAGGACAAGGATGGTAGGCATGTTGGTGCACTTATGCATGCCCCCTACAGACCTCTTAGGAAAGGGGTGAGGTCAATAGGACACAGTCTAAGGTTAAAGTTTTTGGGGTTTGGGGAAGAAACTACAGAGTCAGATAGAGCATTCCAGACATTGACCACTCTGTTGCTGAAGTCCTATTTTTAAATTCTTCTGTAGGACTGTATCAGCAGCTCCTTGGGCACTTTGAACTTTCTGAGTTGGCGCAGAAGGCAAGACATTTGTCAAGGGAAGCCTTTTCGGTCTTAGAGGATACTCTAACCAACCTTGGTCTAAAGTACCAAACTGATCATAATAATTCAGCAGATATGACAAGAAAAAGTGAGGCTGTTCCAGGCAGAGCAAATGCTTACTTTACTTCAGTCAAGGGATAAAAGGAAAGAACTTTATTGTTTCTTTTATATAACTTTTATATCTTTCTTTCCATTGCTGTATATTTCTTTTGCATTCAGAATTACAACCCTGTCGATTTATTTTATACAAAAATACAAAAACAAAATAAGCTGCAAAGGTTGCTCTGTGGAAAGCTCAGTCTGAATAACATTAAAACCAAGCCTTTCCAACTGTGTCTGCAAATACTTTTCTTTCTTTTGATCTTGAATACAGTGTAGGGTTTTTCAATGATTTTTGTCCCCCCCTTCCCAAAGAAAGTGTTATATCATGTCATGCTGACTTTGGGAGGATTATAGGAAAAGGCCAACAAAAATACAAGAGATAGCATTCAGTATGGGAATCGGCACGCAGGGAGTGTAATTTTATCTTTCCATTTTTCAGATTTCTCATAAATCCCTCTACTGAATAGCTGGAAAAAATAGGCTCTCTGATTTTTCTTAAGTATGAAATCTGTAAGAAAAGGAAAACTTGAAGATGGCAGTTTCATGATTATATCTATAAACATTTAATGCAGTAAGCATTAAGATCTCATGACTACTTGTCTTGGTTTATAATTATACCAATGGCTGTTAGCCCAAGGATATTAATTCAATTTTAAGATTATCTACAAACATACATTGTAGTCTGCTCCTGGTGATAATAGATTAGGGCTGTATTTATAGCTTAATTGTTCCTGGCATAAACTTTGCCTTGTATCCCTTCTTTTAATTGGTGCATTCTGGATGCTGTATCAATATTGGGAAACAAACAAGGGACATCAATTCATTCGGCATATTTTTCTTAGTGCCAGGTACTCTCATCTCAATCGGGAATAAACATTCTGCAGATGAAGGGTTGGCTGCAGCCTTCAAACACTGATTTTATATTCCCTGGCAGCTTCAAATCATACCATTGCAACTTAGCTGCATATTTCCTGCAAGCGTTAAGTGGCAAGTAGAATATCAATAACTTTCTGAAGGTGGAAAAAGGGTTCCATAAAGTAGGATACCACCCCTAAATAAAAAACCAAATAAAGACATTTGTGTCGGAGAAGGAATGGCCAAATCTAGGACCAGAGTGAAAAGAGGAATGAATCTAGAATCCCTATATAGCCACAAGCAAATTAACTTGAACAAGGCACCGCAAACCCTAAATCATTTATCGCAGGCTGTGTTGGATGACTTCGAGGTGTTATCAGCTACTGTATCTCCATTTTGGGTGGAGGAAAGTAGAAAGGCAGAACTGTAGTTCCTCCACCTCTGAGAGAAATTTTGAAGCTTTGCCACAATAACCAGACTGCTGGGCACAGAGAAATGTTCAAGATGCTGCATAGAATGTTAAGAGATTTGGGGGATGTAAAATGACAGCAGGCATCAAAAGCTATATAACATCCTGTCACATTTGCAGCAGGACTAAATCCCACTATCAGAAGCCAGCAGGACTATGACATGCACTATTTACATACCCCACCACCACCTCCATACCTGACATCCAGTATCTCTAGCTTTTATTACTATTAATAGACCATGATTACACATCTACACTAGTCATAATGCACTTTTTTTTAACCAAGATGGCTCATTTCATAGCAAAGAAACCTTTTTGGACCATTTCCTTTCTCTATAGGTCTTGGTTGGCATTTGTACTTGCTCTTTAATTTTTAAAATTTCAGCCTGTTTCTTTTTTTATGTCCAATAAATTGTCCTTTTTCAAATTATTCTCCTGGACTGCTATATGTAGTTCCACTTTTAGTACTTTCTTTGTCATGTCAGAAAAAGGAAATGCTCCACAACTTCCAGGGGGAAAAAAGTAGATTTATGAGGTAGGAAGACCTCCAGGTTTCGAGAAAAAAAGAGGCTGCTTTCTTTCAGAGGGCAAAGAAGTAGCAAAGCTTGAAAAGTTTGGCTGGCAAGAAGAGGGTTAAAATCAGGATTAGTAATTCCAAGAATATATCCAGCAGGATTCTACATAGAATCTATTCGACCTATTCAGAAATAACCAGGGGTGGGTTTCTACCTGTTATGTCTGAGTGTCATGAGTGTCCCATAGCGACCAATCATGGCCCGGCTTTTCCGAACCAATAGGAACACAGGCCTTCAAGCCTGCTAGTACGGAACACTACCATTTCTGTCCACCTCTGTAGAACCGGTAGCTCTGAAGAGCAGCAGGCATAGAACCGGTTCTATGTCTGCTGATGTTTTCGCCCACCCGCTCA
Source organism: Hydrophis major (assembly GCA_033807585.1). NCBI lineage: Eukaryota > Metazoa > Chordata > Lepidosauria > Squamata > Elapidae > Hydrophis > Hydrophis major. Next base: position 83,989,032 of record CM066333.1, read on the forward strand.
CCCGGGCTCTTACCTGATCTTTATTTCCTGATTTTTTTTCAACTTCAGCTGCCGTGCGAGGCACAGCTGCAGTTAAAAAAGCAGGGAAAAAGCCCTGCTTCTCTACACACAGCATGCTGATGACGATTTACAGGCGCGTGCTGGCAGTGTGCAGGGAAGCACATCGTAAATCACCGAACCTTGTAAATGACCGAATTGGTCGTTAACACTATTGGATCACACCCCTGGAAATAACTGTTCTTGGTTCTTGGGGCCTGAAAACTGAAGATGACTCCATAGAAGAGAGGTCTCCAAACTTGGCAACTTTAAGACTTGTGGACTTCAACTCCCTGAATTCTCCAGCCAGTATAGCTAGCTGGAGAATTCTGGGAGTTAAAGCCCACAAGTATTAAAGTTGCCAAGTTTGGGGACCCCTGTCATAGAAAGTGGAGCTGTCAGTTGTTATGGAAAGAGAAGCCAATGAATGGATCACCTCCTTGGAGTTCCTTTTTGGATCAACAAGAGAACCAAGATTGCCCACAAGAGCTGATTGATTAAGATTTTGTTGATTATGATGACTTCCGGTTTGCAAGCTTTTGGTGGCAGCAGGGATTTGCAACCACGCGATCCCTGCTGCGTTCGCTGCCAAGGTTCCCCTGATCCATCTAGATTTGGGGGATATAGCTGCCCTGTAGAGGCAGCTGAAGACAGGGGGGATCCGGCAAGGGGTTTGGGGGTGTCGCAAACCCCCTCCCCAGCCAGCTAAATCCCCTTTTCCTGAGGCGAAGGAACGGCGGTCAGCAATGGCTGCCACAAAGAAAGCTGCAGCCGGGTAAGCAGGTGCAGGAGGGAGAAAGCTAGAAGAAAAGTGAAAGCTGCTTCTAACCGGGACAAGACGGGAGAAAGTGACTTGGAACCTGGAAGGCTGCTAAGTATATATTGTTCCTTGTGAGAGCTATAAGCTGCGAATACTCTAAAAGGGAAAGTTTTTTTTTCCTTGTTCTACTCTCCTTCCTAAAGTGACAGCGGGAAAAAAAAAAGGAAAGAAAAAACCTTTTGGCTGTGAGTGGGAAGGGAGAGTGAAAAAAATAAGAGCCAAATTTGAAAATAAGGAGAAGATTGCCTGAATTGTAAAGAGTTTAAAAACTTCCAAAAAATATATTTGAAAAGGATTTGTGACTACTTTAACCCCAGAAAGAGAAAGTAAAGAAGAAGAAAGTATCTAAAAGAAACAGTCTGTTTGGATTGTTTTGGTGATTTTGGAACCTTTGGAAATTACTTCTGATTAAATCATCTGGGTGGTTGTTTGGGAAAACTTTTTCTCTATACAATGGCATCATCTATGGATGAATTGAAACTTATATATCAAAAATATGAAAGAGAAAAACAAGGAGGGCAAGATGGTCTTGGCACTATTTTTCAATACTTAGAAATGGCGGTTTATATTTATGTGAAGCAGAATGAGGATGATGGGGACAAAGAAGAAGAAGGAGCCATCTTTGATGAACAAATGACTTTGACTGGAGAAGGGAAAAAGCAAGAGAAAAAGGAAAAAAGGTCTTTGATATCTGGAAAAACAGCCCAAAAAGAGAAGAATAAGGTGAAAAGGGGACATTGTGTTAAGAAACAACAGAAAGGGGGAAAGCAGAACAAAAGGGAAGTGGAGAGACAAGGGGTTAAAGAGGATAAGGAGAAGAAGAAGCAAGGGAGAAAGGAAGGGATGAGAAGTCCTAATGGTGGGGAGCAAGATGTTAAGAAGCAAAAGTTTTTTAGAGATAAGGGATAAATTTTATTGTTAAAGGGATTCTAGAAAGGTACATAAGACTGCATTCTTATACTTGTATTTAGAAGTAATCATAGAAAATTAGAAATAATATGTAACTTAAAATGTGATAAAATATTTAACATAAATTAGTGGAATTTTTGGTTAAGAAAAGAGTACTGTAATGAAACATGATTTAAGATTGTGATGTGGGGGGGGGGGTAATAATTTTTGGAAAGCATAAGTGTTCCCACAAAGGCATGAAATCTTATTGAAATGGATAAAATGTTCAAGATATAAATGATTGTTAATATTAATGATTAGCAAAATCTTCGTGAAATGAGATTTGAAGTAGAAGAAGGAGGAACATTTTAATTAAATATAGCTATAATATGTGATGGGGGGGAAAATAATTATGGAAAATAGGGCTCCCATAAGAGTATGTGATTTAATTGAAAAGCAATGAGTTAAATGTTTAAGATATGAATGAATATCAATACTAATGAATAGATTTGTATTATTTTTGATAATATAGTATAATTTTAAAATGTACCAGACGGAATCCCAATGTATGTTAAGTGTTTTATATTAAGTATTATAAATATAGGGGAAAGAGATAAAGGCATCATACTCCATATAGTGTACAGGAGAAATACTTCTTTTTTTAAAAGAAGAAAAATAAATGGTTGGCTAGAATAGAACAGACAAAGAATAATAAATATTATGATATGAATTGAGAAGAGATAAATAAAATAAAATAAAATTAAGAAAATTTAAAGGAGAGAAGTTATATAGAAAATTGAAAATATTAATAAGATATGAAATGGTATGTAAAATGAATATGAATCTGAATTTATGTCTGTATCACATATTTTATGTGTTTATGTCTATTTATGTATTGTTTGTTTTGAAAATAAAACTTGTTAAAAAAAAAAGATTTTGTTGATTATGATATTGTTTCTATTTCTACTCTTCTGAAATTGGAAACCACCATGAAATTACTTTGGGTAGTGAAATGGATGGCATATAAATTTAACAAATTCATTTAATAAATAAATAAATGACGTATGAAGAAGACTTTTGACCTCCACTTAACTTAACAATTGACTTTATTAGTATTCCTAGTCTCTTTATGTTCTTCTCAAGTTTAGTAAAGGTGTGAGCCTTTTGAGGCCTGCAAGATCAGGAACAAGAATGATTGGTTCTACCATGGAGTGGAAGTTGGAAGTCATATGTACAAGAAACCCCCACCCTCTTTTCAGTTTTTCAGTTGAAAAAGTGCATGTATCTATATATACAATAGATTGATGTCAATTAAATTAATTACATTACCAGATTCAAACAAATTGTGCTTGAAAATATACACTAGTACTTGGGATGAATATTCATACAAATTGGATGTCACATTGGAATTATGAATACTATAGCCATATGACAATGTTCAATGCCCAGCCAACATGATATTCTAGCACCACAAAAGTATTTCTATGAATTTTATTGTCAGCATTCCAAGTAAACCCTCATTTAAATTCAAAACTTCGAGACCAAGTCCATTAAAAGTAAGAATTTATTATCATCTTTAATGTGACTTCACTGGGCTGCCATTTATTTGAGACCAGTCACTGTTTTGGAAATTAAAGCAGAAATGAAAGGTTAAAATAATATCTCAAAGATTGAGACTTATTTATTTAGTATTTATTATTAGGGATAGAAGTCTTTCAACAGATGATATAATAGAAGAAAATTAAATGAAATATATCATTGGCCTTACATATTTCATCCTTTGAACACCTGTCAGCATAGCCTTTTGTTTCATTTTTCAGGAGCTACAACAGTGACCTGGATGTGAAAAAAAATTAAGACAGAGCAGTCCACATATCTCAGGCTTAATACAATTTATCTAAAAATTAGATTTTCTAATTCCTGATATGCTTATTCATGAATAGCATAAGAAATAATAAAAATATGGCAGGTAAACTATTTAAATAACAAAATCTGTGATGTAACCTTTTTATATGAGTTTTCTTCTTCAATCAGAATGAGCGGTTGATTCGGAACTTAATGAGGTTCTTAACTATTATAATGAGGAAACACTTACACTTAAACTGACTCCTGCAAGTGGCTTTGTCTCTGGAAAAAAATTTTTTTAATGGGCGGAACAATGATCTGCACTGAAAATATGTATGGTCAAAATCACTGGCTTTGTTTTTGCCAAGGCAGAATTACAGTGGGAGCTTGAAACCAAATAAGTATGAACCCGGAAAGTTCAGTAGAATGAAAAAGGATATAAATCAACAAGTTGACAGATAAGTCAAAATTACTACCCTGTTTCTCCAACAATACGGCCTCCCCCAATAGGAAGTCCCAGCATGTTTTATAGGCATGAAATGAAATTAAGCCCCTCCCCCCAAATTAAGGCCTATATTAAAACATGCGAAATGGGGGGGAATGGTGGGGGGGCTTGCCATTAGGAAGTACTTTTGTTGCACACCCGGATATGGTGCTGCCTGCGTTGACCCCGATACAAAGTGCCCCACCAACACCAAGGTCAACATCCAAGCCATCACCGCCTGCCTGCCCAAAGATGCAGGGTGGGGGAATTGTCACCCCCCAAAAAGACGGCCTAGCCATTTTTGGGGGGCTCAAAAAAAATAAGGCCCAGCCTTATAATATGAGAAGCATGGTAGAATTACACATTTAAAGTAGAAGAGCATACTATTCACTACTAGAGGCATAAAAAAAGAATGTTGCTGAAATGAAGACAGACAGATTTATATTTAGAATAAAATTTTGGTATGCAGCACTCAATTACCAAATAATATTAATTAGAATTTATAGTTAACTGTTTGATATGACAATTATCCAAATTTATACTTCAACCACTAATGTAGAAGAAAATGGTGGAAATGGACAGCATGTGTAAGCAATATATTGTAGTTTAGAACAGCAAAATTGTAAATATTAAGGAGGCGAATCTACAAAACCAAAATGAAGCAGTAGAATGACTTGGTTTCTGCCAATCAAATGAATTCTTCATTGCTAACAGCTATAATGACCACCGGTAGGTACTACTAATCAAAAAATACTTCACAGGATACACACTGTATGAAAAAAGAACCCTCTTCCTCCTTCCAACAGGGGAAATTATGTAAAATCCTGTATGTGGAAGTAGGACACACAATACAATATTTGTATCTCTCTGCTATGAGAAGTTAAAGCAAGATGGCCTGCTGAGAGCTTCTTTGCCAACACAATCTTCAAAGACCAGCAATTCTATGGAGAGATCCAGTTACAGAGGCAATGGGTGGACTTCAGATGATCTGAGGGACCAGCTGGGGACAGAATATTCTGGAAAAAAAATCTATATGGCCAAGGCTGATCATCAACTTTATGGCACACAATCTAATCACTCAATCAAGATGGAACTCTCACCTCACAATCAAGAGGCTGTGAATTCTATCCTAGGTAGAGGCTAATATTTGGAATAGATGCTCCTGCTTGAGCAGGAAGTTGGACTAGTTGATCTTCAAGGTCCCTTCCAACTCTGTTATTCTATGTCTAAACCATTAAAGGAACAATGGTAACTATACAAGATATACACAAACACTCAAGACAGCTGTATAAATAATTAAAATAAATTTGAATCATTGCAACCAATGTACTTTCACTTATTTATAGCATGCTGATGAAATTACAGTATAAATTCCTTCAGCTAATTTGATCAAACCATTATACAGAAGAAACAAAATAAAGCAAACTTCTTTTGTGTGTGATATCTGAGCAACCTGGGGTTTCACATTATCACAACACTACAGTAACAGGATATTCTGTTGTTTATATTTTAAACAGTAAAAGGAAAGGATTCAAAAAGTAATAGATTGCAATCTTGTATTAAATTGGAAAAAAAATAGCTTACTAGAGATGTTTTCTTTTAGTATAACCTGTTTCCTTACATTTCTCTGAGGCTATAAATAAATTTGCATACATCATGCCTAAGAGAGATTGAATTCAATATTGACTTTTCAATTAAACTATAGTTTGGATGATTTACTGCTAAGATTCATATTTTTAAAAAATGGATGAAATAATTTTGGGAAAAGCAGTTGGTCAAATATTACTATCATACATTAAATGCATATATACCCAGCTATACTGAGGATAAACATTGAATAACTGTATTGCAACTGTCGGACACATAATTTATTTCTTTTGTAAGCAGTATGGTAATGTGACAGCAATTCAAGAGATTTTTTTCAGTAAACATCACAAAACAACAGTCATTTGAAAGAGTGAAGCTTGGTTTCCAATCCCATTATGGAAGGCACTGTATAGATTAACTATATAATCTCATCTTTTTTATTGGACTAATTATGTAATATAACATAAAACATTGATGCACAATCTTCTTCATGCCACGTGTCAGCCTTGTCTTTTTTAGAGAGAAGTGGTGGGAAGAATAACTTCAAAGGAGTTATAGGACCATGGCAAGAATTAAATTTGATTTGAATTAAAGGCATACATAATAAGATATTAAATTTATGTAATGTAATTGAACCATATCAGCTTATTTGACATATTTAGGGCCTGAGGTGGTGCAGTGGTTAGATTGCAGTACTACAGGCTACTTCTGCTGACAAACGGCTGTCTGCAATTTGACAGTTTGAAACTCACCAGGTTCAAGGTTGACTCAGCCTTCCATCCTTCTGAGGTCAGTAAAATGAGGACCCAGATTGTTGGGGACAATATGCTGACTCTGTACACCACTTAGAGAGGGTTGTAAAGCACTGTAAAGTGGTATATAAGTCTAAGTATTATTGCTATTCTGTATTTGAGGATATCAAGAATCTCCAGGAAATTGTCTCAATAGTTACACCATGTATATTGAGACTTTAAGCTTCAAGGCTGAGTCATACATTAGAACAGAAAAATAACTGGTAGATTGGTAGATTCAGTAGCATACTATGGAAAACCCAGCCAGTGGTCTAAAGTTGCATATAAGCCAGACCACCATTTTGAATCAAACTAGGATTGTTTCTTTGCTTATTTGTTTCAGTATAGCACAAATGTGTTTTATTAAAATTGTGGTTTGTGAAGCCAAATACTGTGTATGAATATGGTTTTTAGGTGATGGGAGAGGGTTATATACAAGCTGACCATTTTTAATTATTTGTTTATTTATTTGATGTACTGCATGGATTGAGTGTGTACATAGCTTGGTGCTTATTTTTCTGTACAAGAATGAGGCTAAGAGACTATGAGTGGCCCAAAGCCATAGCTTCTGTGAGCATGTACCTGAGTATCTATCTCCTAGTTCAATAGCTTAACCACTATATCACTGTTGACCTTCTACTGAAATGAATGGGGAAAATATGATAGGTGATTTCATTGTGTTCTTATTGACATCAGCTGATAACAAACTATTCATCAGTTTTCCAAGGTGTAATATAAATATGAAATATAAATTGATTTGAAGTAGATATGGGAATGTATTGAAATGCTGACTTAATATAATAGATATTTTCAGAAAAATATACAACTAGGTGTGGAAAAAGATTTTCAACTTCATTTGCTTTCCAATTTAGGGCTTTGCCCTAAGTCTCTCAGTTTAAAATGAAGTAAAATATTTTTATATTGTTGTTTGCACTTACAACTAATTCAAATTTTCTAGTTAATTAATGACAATATCTAACTTTACAGAGTTTTACATTCTTTAAAAGGAAGACATGGGGAAAATAGAACAAGCCATGATTTCACCATGCGCAGTGGATCATATATTCTCTGAAAAACAAAATATGAAAATTGTCTTACTTGAGACTCCAGCTAGAATATTTTGCAAAATGCTACAATTTTATGCATATGAACAAAGTGGAGAATTTTGGCTTCAGTTGAAGCCATATTAATAATTTCATTTAACAAAGGATCTCATATGAGCACATTAAAGTCATAGATAACTTAGGCATTTTCTGTGAGGTTTACTGAAATCCAGTTAGATTGTTATTCTTGTGTAAGATATATATATACTTTAAGTTTTTACTTACAAATTTCAAAATTTCACATAGGTATAGCAAACTTAATGAGATTGGGTAATCTGACAATATTTTGACTATTTTATCAAAAAAAAAAAAAGATTTAGGTCTTCTTTGGTGACCATGTAGCAATGGGTTGAGTTATGATAACAATAAGTCCTCAGTTGTTTTGGTGGTAGTGAACAAAAAGTTTTCAAAATATAGAAGCCCACATGAAACAAAAAAAGTTTGGAACTGCCATATTAAGGATTCAATTTTCCTGAAGCATAAGCCACTCAGAACTCTACTGGATTGAAGTAACGTATATTATAAACCCCCAAAATACATAGGTAGGGCAGTAATTAAACAAATGTTAAAAATTTCTTCATTCAGTTTTGCAACCAATAAACCATATAACAATTTGCAACTCTACTATTAGAAATCCTTACATTTACTACAATATAAAATGTTTAAATTCACTTCAAAAACTGAATTTTATTTTTCTCAATTGCCTTTAGTTTCTTTCTTGATTTGAGTAACCTTTAAATTTATGATTCATGTTTGTTTTTAATTCCTTGTCTCTCTTCCTTTAGAACTTTAAGTGTATTATTATATCTGTCAACAACATGAACTCTGTTAACCTTATGCTTGTCATGAACTTAACACTAGATTTTAAGCATTGCCAAAAGAAATTAAGGAACTTCCATAAAAACAAATTGTGTCTGGAATCCTTGGAGATCAACCAAATATTTTCAACAGCAGTATATATCATTTCAGGGAAATTGAGCTGTTAGAAGTATTTTTATTTATTTATTTATTTATTTTGTCAAACAATTATTAGATAACAGGTATAAGTATAAACATGGTTATAAATACATGAAATGGATATGAATAAGAAAAAAAAGAAACAATAGGACAGGGATGGTAGGCACGTTTTGGTGCGCTTATGCATGCCCCCTACAGACCTCTTAGGAAAGGGGTGAGGTCAATAGTAGACAGTCTAATGTTGAAGATTTTGGGGTTTGGGGAAGAAACTACAGAGTCAGGTAGAGTATTCCAGACACTGACCACTCTGTTGCTGAAGTCGTATTTCCTGCAATCAAGTTTGGTGCGATTTATCTTTAGTTTGTATCTATTTTGTGCTCTTGTATTGTTTTGGTTGAAGCTGAAGTATTCGTTGATAGGTATGACATTGCAATATATAATTTTATATGCTATACTTAGATCGAACCGAAGGCGGCGTAGTTCGAGGTTGTCTAGGTCTAAAATTTCAAGTCTGGTGGCATAAGGAATTCTGCTATGAGTAGAGGAGTGGAGGATTCTTCTCGTAAAATATTTCTGGACTTTCTCAATTGTATTAATATCAGATATGTAATGCGGGTTCCAGACTGATGAGCTGTATTCAAGTATTGGTCTAGCAAATGTTTTATATGCTCTAGTCAGTAGAGTGATATTACTGGAGAAAAAGCTACGCAGAATTAGGTTAACAACTCTTAATGCCTTTTTGGCTATAGAGTTACAGTGGGCTCCAGCACTTAGATCATTAGAGATGAGTATTCCAAGGCCCTTGACAGAGCTTGGATCAACAGGATCTTGACTATTCAACTTGTATTTTATTTTTTGATTCTTTTTGCCAATATGTAAGATAGAGCATTTATTTGTTGAGACTTGAAGTTGCCACTTGTTTGACCATTCTGACACATAGTCGAGGTCTTTCTGAAGGGTAGCACCATTGTCAGTGATGTTGAATAGCTTTACATTGTCAGCCAAAAGAAAAGAAAAGAAAAGAAAAGAAAAGAAAAGAAAAGAAAAGAAAAGAAAAGAAAAGAAAAGAAAAAAGTAATTGAATTGTGTTATATTGTTTCCTCAATAAACTTTCAGTTTTATACGCAGTGCACCAAATATATATGCTGATATTTATGCCTATGATAAGTGCACTGGTAAATAGATAATTCTGCACATGATTACTCATGAAACATTATTGCTCAATAGGACACATTTCTGGGATAAACACAGTAATTTATCTGCATTTCCACATATCTTGATTATGATGCAGTAGACTGCTCTATGCCAAACAATGTCACATTTGACTTATATGATTTTAAAAGTAGGTTAATATAACACTTAATGATTTACTTCTCATCAAAATCAATTATACACATTGAACTATTAGATTTATGTGTATAGATTCAACAGTGGATTGTTTACTGTTACATTTGCTATAGGTTGCATGTATAGTGGCATAAATTTGCCACTTCTTTCACAATGAAATCAACCCAATACAAAAAAAAAAAAAACCCTCACAAATCCAGCTTTCAAAGTTTGACATGCACATTTCATTTCATTTCAGGTTTACACTGATATCTGCCAGTGAGTATGAAGGTCAAACATAAGTTACTCAAGTGCAGGGGGGCTTATAAATGGTGTTTAAGTAGAGTTAATGTGCACGGAGTATTGGAGATAAGATTGATGTTCATCTCTATTTCCTCCCCATTTTAAGCCCATTGACATTTTCCTGTATTTTTTATTACCATCCTGAAAACTACCATTTGACAGCCAAACAAAAGTGAAAGTCAGACATCCTATTACAGGATGATTCTAAATACCTCTGCACAGGGGATGTTGCATTCGAAATTTGGATATTATATCAACTGTAACAGATGATATTTTTGCATGGTAGTTTCGATATTGATATTTGATGATCGCAGCCTACTTTTGCCAAATATTATTTCAAAGTATGTTGGATGATTAACATGTTCCATTAAAAATTAATTTTGTTATGTCTTTTTGAGACATAATGGAAATGTATTTTTAAAGCAAGACTGGATATGTGCCATGATTAAGAGCCAGTTAACTCCAAGACAATATATGATGTCTGTAAAAGAGCCTTCCTCTCTTTACTTCGCTAAAGATGGTGGTTTTTTTTTTTTTTTGCAATCCCTTATGTGGTAATAAAGAAAAAGGCAAACACAGATCAAAAAGACAAACACATGGACATCAGACCTAGAAAGACAAAGCTTCAGTGAGAGACATCAATCACATTTGAGCACATGGAATTTAGTTTAAAAATCATTCTGAATAATTATATTTTCAGTGAATTAGTATTGATTCTCATCACATATGCCTTATTATTTATTCAGATATATAATCTTTAGGCAGTGGTGGAATTCAATTTTTTTTACTATCGGTTCTGTGGGCATGGCTTATTTGATGGGTGTGGCTCGGTGGTCATATGACTGGGTGGGTGTGGCTCAGTGGTCATGTGACTGGGTGGGCGTGGCCAACTCAATGTCACTCACATCAAGGGGTGCCTCACCTGGCCCCTCCCCTCCCAGCCATTCCTTGTCACCTAGCCTCAACTTATCTATAGTTCTGTAAAAATGTTGTTCACCTTTTTTGACTCTATTATCTGCATACTATAGATGTCCTTTCATGGACTGCTGAAAGGAGAAAATGGCTCACATGCTTTACTCAAGAGTGTGATATAGGCAACAGGCTTTTAAGGGGCTGCCACAAAGAAAGTCAGGGGGAGGAATGTATTTTCCAAAGCACCAGGAGGCAAACAAGAAGCAATGGATGGAAACTGAACAAAGAGGGAAGCAACCTAAAACTAAGGAGAAACTTTCTGACAGTGAGAACAATTAACCAGTGGAACTGCTTGTCCCCAGAAGTTCTGGGTGATCAATCACTGGAAATTTTTAAAAGACTGGACAGCCATTTCTCTTAAATGGTATAGGGTTCCCCCAAAAGTCCCTTCTAAGTGTTATTCTGACACCTTTCCCAGGACCTCTACTCAGAGTTTGGCATCCTCAGTTTTCCTGCCTGAGCAGGGGCTTGGACTAGATGACCTCCAAACTCCCTTTCAACTCTGTTAAACACACATGTATTTATACTCTGGACTATAGGCATTGAGTAAACCCTGAAAAATATGTGGTAGCCCTGGGCAAAATAAAGGCAGTAGAATCACTCTAGGTGTAGGGACAATGTAAAATATTAACACATGATAAATAATGGAACAATTAAAAATAATAGCACAGAGTTTTATCTCTTTCTCTTCCTATTTTTTCTTTCTTTCTCTACCTTCCTCTTTCTTTCTTTCTTTCTTTCTTTCTTTCTTTCTTTCTTTCTTTTTTCTTCTCTCTCTCTCTCTCTCTTTCTCTCTCTCTCTCTCTCTCTCACACACACACACACACCTGCCAGCCTTCATTCCCTCTCGCTCCAAGCACTTTACTCACAAGGGGAAGCGATACTTCTAGTGCCCATGAAGAATCCAGCCTTGGAACAGTTTGGCAGGTAAACAGACCGCTGCTCCACCCACAGTCATGTGTTTTCAAGTGGCTGCTTGAAAATGCATGCTAGGGCGGGAGAGCAGTCCTCCTTTAAACTGGGGCAGTGAGCATTGGGCAAGCGAATGTGTGGAAATTGGGCGACCGGGTTAAGGGTGTGGCCAACTAGATGTTGCTACCGTTTTGGTGACCCATGCAAATTCTTGCTACTGGTTCGCCCAAGTAGGTGCGAACCGGCTGAATAGCACCTCTGTCTTTAGCCCACCAAGATAAATGAATCGAAAGAATTACATTGGGACTTCCAGTTTGGCTTGTCTCGAAGACAGACCAATTCTCATGAACAGTGAAGAATATTTGTGAAGTTATTTCGATTTCTTTCAAAATAAATAACACTTGGTAGTAAGGAGTTAGCCTGAAAAACTGAACATTGTATCAAGAGCTCACCGTCAAGTCAAATGTGCCTTGCCTCAATCAAAAGATTACTATAAAAGCTATATCACAATTAATCAAATAGATGGGACATCTCATAATTCTTGAGGAACTGGATCCATAGGAACAAATGCCCATGATTACATATATACCAAAGGGCACATAGCTTTATTCATTATTACAGAGGTTGAATACATAGGCCATAATCCCAAATGTGGAATCATTGTATAAGACAATAGAAGTTCAAAGTAGCATCATCAATTATTTAACAATGTCAAAAATATAGGGGAAATATTAAGACAAAAAGTTTATTCGCTGCAGTCCTTTTTTAGCAGCACTTATGTGTATAAATTGAACTAACCTATTATGAATCTCTAGTCAGTATTTTATGTGTCTCTAGAGTCACTTTTTTTCTGAAGAATGTGTCTCTTTTACCCTTTAGGTAAAAACAACAACACCTACATCCACACAAAATCCATAAAACAAAAGCTTTCTAAACTGCCAGGGCAGGAAAAGAAGAAAGAATGAAGTCATCTATTCCTGTAAAAAAAGCCATCTAAAAGAAGGGAAAAAAAATTGTAACTCAACGCATTTTGGAAAATTAAAACCTGTCACTGTCATTTTTGTTTTCAGGTAATTCCTATTTTTAACAGGTCTCAGAAATGAGCTATATAGTGTAAAATATGAACTAGAAGACCTTTAAGGAGCTTTCTAACTCTGTTATTCTGATAAAGCCCAGTTGAGATGTTGGGAGCATTGGCATCTAGGTGGGATGTTTTGGACTATGCATCCATTTTTCCATCCATCCATCCATCCACAATTTATGGTTATGAGCTACATAGAGCTTGGTTTCCTAAGATGGACAATTTTTTTTAATATTTATAAGTGATATCGCAAACATTTTGAGGTAACTGTAAAAATTGATTTAATTTTCATTGTTTGCACCATAACATGCCTGACATAATTCTGACTTGTGTTCAGTGTCTATACAGGGAATTTTTGCTTAGCGGTGCTGTTAATTTGATCACAAAATGAATGGTTGTAAGTTGAGGACTATCTGGAAAAAATGGCAATGTGGGCCTGCTGCATGATGACTGGGCCTTCTCATATCTGTTGTTGTGTATCTTCTCACATCTGGAGGTTTTTAAGATTAGACTTGTTATGCCTGGACGGTGGGTCCAAAGGAGAGACGAGACTCGAAGTAGTGACAACAGCTCTTTATTAGGAAATCAGATACTGAGACAAGAATCCTAGCCGCGGCAGCTCTTTTTATAGAGCTGGCTGCAGCTAGGCAGCCTATGACATGCTTTTGAACTTGCCATGCTTGGTTTTACCCAATTGCGGCAGCCCGTATACGGACCAATCAGGATTGCTTATTTTGTCCAATCACGGCCCAGCTTTTCCGGACCAATAGGAATGCAGGCCTACAAGCCTGCTAGTATGGAACACCCCTCCCCTCTTTGTTCCGTCAAAGGGGTGGGGTAATGTAGTCACGCAAATAGGCGGATTTTTGTACCTGCCTAGTAGAATTGCGCAGTTCACAATGTCTCTGTTCACCATCGAGTTCGGACTCTGCGTCGCTCTCAAGCTACTCAATGGAACTGCCTGGAAGAGTGAGCTGGTCCTATAGCTGCGACTCCCACCTGGTGATTCTGAGTTGGTTGAGTCATTTGCTCTGCTGCTCCTGCCTGAGTTCTCTGGGCTGGTAGAGCTTGTCCGGCTGCTGCTTCCAGGCGAAGTACCCGTCTGCCACGACTCCCTTCTGGCTGGTAAGTATTGTTGGTTTTTATTTAATATGTGTGTGGGGTGTTCTGCTTGTGCAGGTGTTTGTTCTTTTTCTGCACTTGAGGTTCCCCCCCCCCTCTGATTTCTTGGTTAGGGTCTATGAGGGGGGAAGTGGCCAGCCTGGATCTTAGTTGGTCAATATGATGTTTCCACGACCTCCCATCGGTGGTCTCGAGCCAGTAGGAGCGGGGGCCTGTGATTTGGGTGATTTTTGCAGGGATCCAAAGTGGGTCCCCTGTAAAGTTTTTGGCAAAAACAGTGTCTCCTACCTTGAAGGCACGGTGCTTGCTGCTGGAACCAATGGGTTTTTCCGGGGTATAAGCAGGGTGCAGGCGGTCTAGAGGTGACCTGAGTTTTCTGCCCATTAGTAGTTCTGCTGGGGTCTTGTTGGTAGTGGTATTCGGGGTGATATGTTGTAGGAGAAGCGTCTTGGTAATTTTCTCGTGGATGTTGCCATGTTCCATTTTGTGCAGTGTTTTTTTTTGTAAATTGAACCATGCGTTCAGCTCTACCATTCACCGCTGGATGAGCTGGCGATGTCAATGCGTGTTGGATGCTGCAGTCTGCCAAGTATTGCTCGAAAGCCAAGGCGGTAAATTGTGGGCCATTGTCAGATACTATAATGTCTGGCAGATCATGCGTGGTGAAAAGTCTATTTAATTTTTTGATGACAGCTTCTGTGGTGGTTGTCTTCATTGTGCTCACCTCAAGCCAATTGGGATAAGCATCAACAGTGATTAAGAAGGTATGCCCCTTGGTTGACCCTGCGAAGTCAATATGGATGCACGACCAAGGACCTCTGGGTGTTTCTCATTCTAATGGTGGGGCTTTGGGGGGAGCCGAGAGAGTCTCTTGGCATCTGTTACAAGCAGCGACCCAGGTTTCAATTTGCTTGTCCATGCCTGGCCACCAAGCATAGCTCTTGGCTAGGGCTTTCATGCCTCTGGTGCCTTTTGTGTCTCTGGTATTACTCCCGGTCTCCCCACAACACACAACCTTTTTGCGAAAAGAGTTCAGTTTGCCAGTTTTTAAATGGTTTAAAAAGTTCATTTGGCTCGATTTCTGGCCATCTCCTCTCCACCCAGCTGAGAACTCGCACCAAGCGTTTGTCCCTTTTAGTTTTGTGTGCGATGTTTTGCGCGGTGACTGGTGGCATGGGTATCGTTTCAATTTGCAAGACTGGTTATGTGGTGCTGGGTCATCTTGCAAGTCCGTCAAGGGGGAACGACTTAAGGCATCGGCGTACGAGCTAGTCTTGCCTGGGCGATGTATCAATTTGTAATTGTAAGCGGCAAGAAATTCAGACCATCTTGTCATTCTGGGTGACAAGATGTATGGAGTGGGGTTTGTCACCCAGCAATAAGCCAAGTAGGGGCTTATGGTCTGTAATAATGGAAAATGTCCTACCATAAATGTATTCGTGGAATCTCTTTACTGCGGAAATGATGGCAAGGGCTTCTTTGTCCAGCTGGCTATAGTTCCTGGCTTGGACAAGGTTCTGGAAAAGAAGGCAATGGGTGCTTCCGTTCTGTTCAGCAAAATGTGGCTCAGGATGGCACCAACTCCGAAAGGCGATGCGTCGCAAGTGACAGTCAGTGGCAGTGTTTCATTAGATTGAATGAGGACTGTGTCTGAAGTCAAAAAGTTTTTTATTTGGTGAAAAGTGTGCTCTTCTCGTCGTCCCCATATCCAGGAAGCTTTTTTATCAAGGAGTCGATGCAGGGGTTCCGCGACAGTCGCTTTCTGGGGTAGGAAAATGTTATAGAAATTAATGAGTCCAAGGAAGGCTTGGAGGTCCGTTCTGTTCTTTGGTCTGGGGGCATTTTGATGGCTTTCAATTTTTTGTCTGTGGGGTGAATTCCCTGCTTGTCAAGGAGGTATCCAAGAAATCCAACCCTTTCAGTACATAATTGGCACTTTTCCTTTTTCACCTTGAGGCCAGCATCTTTGAATTTCTGTAGGACCGCCCTCATTTTTCCAATTGTTTTTTGGTAGGGGCTGCTACTAAAACATCATCGAAATAGGGCACGACTCCTTTAATTTCCTGCAGCAATCTCTCCATTAGACTTTGAAAAATCCCAGGTGCGACGCAGACCCCAAACTGGAGCCGGTTACATTTGAACGCCCCTCTATGTGTCACTATTGTTTGGGCTTCGGCAGTTTGAGCATCAACTAGCAGTTGTTGATAAGCTTTCGCCAGGTCGAGCTTTGCAAATATTCTGCCATCCCCTAGTGAGTGTAGAAAATGTTGGACCACCGGCACCGGGTAGGTGCTCTGCTGCAATGCGTGGTTGACGGTCGCCTTGTAGTCTCCACAAATTCTCAGGGTGTCATCTGGATTGATGGGGGTGACAATTGGGGTCTCCCAATGGGCATGATCAATGGGTTCTAACACGCCTTGCGCTATTAGTTTGTCTAATTGTTCATCTATTTTAGCCTTGAGTGCAAAAGGCACTCGGCGTGGTTTGAGACGGATGGGAGTGATGTCAGGGCTAAGATTAAAGGAGATAGGGGACCCTTGTACTTGCCTAGATGTTCACTGAAGACTTCTTGGAAGTCCTAGATGAGCGTTGCTTCCCACTCTTCGTCTTCTGTATGGTTGATGCCTGCCATCTCGATCCCCAACGGTGCGAACCACTGCAACCCAAGTAGGCTGGGTCGGTCTTTATCAATGATTGTGAGTGGTAGGATGGTGGTGTGGTTTTTGAAATAAACTTTAAAATGTCCAGTGCCAGCGACCGGAATGCAGTTACCTTGATAGTCTCTCAATATTAGTTTCTGGTCGCTTAGTTCTTGGCGGCGAATGCTGGGAATTAGTCATTTTATGGTCCTCCAAGAGACCATAGAGAAGGAGGAGCTGGAGTCTACCTCCATGGTGCAAGGTTGATTCTCAATGGTTACCTCTACACATATCTTTCGTGCGTCTATTGATGATGTGTGGCCGATGATGACTGTTTGGTGGCTTTCTTCTCTTCTGGGTACATCAATGAATTTCCTGGGTCGGCTGTCCCAGTTCCATCAGCTGTCATTATGGTAGTCCCGGTTTATGGTGGGGGCGCCATATATTCTTCTTGGGCTGTTTCCCCATCGTCAGGGGCTGGAATTTTGTTTGTTGTGGCATACTTTGGCAATATGCCCTCATTTTTCGCAAAAATGGCAAACAGCGTCCAGGAACTTGCATTCAGAACACGGGTGATTTCCTGCACAGCTGGCACATTGGTAACTCGACTTACGACCGCGCCGGTCTCGTCGCTCATGTTCCAACTGAAGTCTGTGAATTTCTTCTTCATTGTCAGAAGGGGATTTGATGTTGCTGTGGTGGGTGGATGCTGCATGTTTTTCTGCTGTGGTTGCTGTCTCGCTGGTGGGTTGGCGGTCAGTTCCATTTGAATACCGCATTTGCGCCGCTGACTTATGGGTGGCCTTGGCTGCAGTGGCTTTGGCTACCGCGTCGGCGAGGGAGATGTCCCCTTTAGCCATCAGTCTGCTTGGGAGAGTTGGGTCTTTCAGTCCGAGGACGACTCGGTCACACATGGCCTCGTATAGATTGGTGAATCTGCACAAGCCTCCTTGGTCCCTCAGGTCGGCTATGAACTCTCCGATGCTCTCGCCCTCGCGTTGATCCCTCTGGTAAAAGTCATGTCGACGGATGAGGGTCAGCACCATCGGGGCGTAGTAGATCCGGAGGATGGGAGCTAGGGTATCCCAATCCATTGTCTTGACGTCTGCGGGCTTCGCGAGTGCCTTGGCCATTTTAAAAATGGCAGGTCTGCAGTGTTTTAGAAAGACCACTCGCTTCTTGCTGCTGGTGGCATCCTTCAGGTTGTTTGATTCCAAGAACATTTGGAAACAATCAATGTAGGACTCCCAGTCCTTGCTGGCTGGATTGAATGGTGCGGGTGGCACGGCGCTGCTGGCCATCTTGCTGGTCGTCTATGTGCTATCCACCGAGTGCTAGTCAGCTCTGTCATCTCAGTATCCCACCTTCGTTGCCAGTGTTTTGTCTGGACGGTGGGTCCCAAGGAGAGACGAGACTCGAAGTAGTGACAACAGCTATTTATTAGGAAATCAGATACTGAAACAAGAATCCTAGCTGCGGCAGCTCTTTTTATAGAGCTGGCTGTGGCTAGGCAGCCTATGACATGCTTTTGAGCTTGCCACGCTTGGTTTTATCCAATCGCGGCAGCCCGTATACGGACTAATTGATGAGACATCCGTCTTCTGAAATGCTTGTCATCTTTATTAATACTGATAAAGTATTATTTTCCCTTTATTTAATTATGAAGAAATTCTTGTTATGTGTAATTTTAACATTAAGATAGTACTCATTTCTGCTTTTTTCTAAAGAAAAGAAAATCTACCTGTAATCTTTTCAGGAATTTTTTTTTTTTTCAGAATCCTTGAAGTGGTAGAAAAATCTTTCTCAGAAAGTTGCATTAAATTACACTTATTGGAAATTGTTCAACTACATTGTTTATCCCAGTCTTAGTTTCTTTAATACAAACTGAATTGACTAAGTGCATTTTTATAATTGATGGCGTCTTCTTCTTCTTCTTTTTTTTGAAAAGAATTTTATTGATTTTCTACAAACAAACAAGACAAACAAAACATTAAAACATCAGCTCTCTTATGTACATACAGTGTGTCAGTTGGTTCATCAGTTTTGTGCATTCATTTTGTTGTCTCAATTACAGTTATGTTACATAACAACTCATATTGTCAATCCAAACTTATATATCCTAATATCGCTATTAATAAATCATTTGACTATACTTTTAATCATTCATGCTTTTTGAGATAACAATACTTTAATTAGTTTATTCTATAACAAATCATATAATCATACCAAATCTATCCTAAAAACACTTTATAAATATAATATTAAATAACAAAGATGAAAGAAAAAATAAAGATATTCCTTGCTGTCTAACATTCTAAATATTCTATTATCATATTTTGTCAACTCGCCATTGATAAAAAAAGATCCCAAATTTCATAAAATTGTTTATCCTCTTGCTCTCTAATTTCAAATGTCAATCTACTCATCTCAGCACATTCTAATATTTTCTTAATAATTTCTTCCTCTGATGGTATTTTCTCACTCTTCCAATTTTTAGCAAATACAATCCTAGCCTCTTTTAATACATTTACAATATATTTCAAGTCTTTACTGTATGTATCTGGTAAGATTCCCAATAAAAAGAACTCCGGTTTCAAATCTATAAGTTTCTTTGTCATTTTTTCCAACTACATGCGAATTTTAGTCCAATATTTTTTAGCGTCCTCACAGGTCCACCACATATGGTAGTATGAGCTAGGTATCTGATGACATTTCCAGCATTTTTTCAGATTTGTTCTTAAACATTCTTGCTATTCTTTTTTTTTTTTTGAAAAGAATTTTATTAATTTTCTGCAAACAAACAAGACAAACAAAACATTAAAACATCAACTCTCATATGTACATCCAGTGTGTCGGTTGGTTCATCAGTTTTGTGCATTCATTTTGTAGTCTCAATTACAATTATGTTACATAACAACTCATATTGTCAATCCAAACTTGTATATCCTAATATCACTGAAAAAAAAAGAAATTTTTGACTATACTTTTAATCATTCATGCTTTATGAGATAACAATACTTTAAACAGTTTATTCTGTAACAAATCATATAATCAAACCAAATCAATCCTAAAAACCCTTTATAAATATAGTATCAATATTCTATTATCGTATTTTATCATCTAGCCATTGATAAAAAAGATCCCAAATTTCATAAAATTGTTTATCCTCTTGCTATCTAATTTCAAATGTCAATCTACTCATCTCAGCACATTCCAATATTTTCTTAATAATTTCTTCCTGTAACGGTATTTTCTCATTCTTCCAATTTTTAGCAAATACAATCCTAGCCGCTGTTAATACATTTTCAATCAGGTATTTCAAATCTTTACCATATGTATCAGGTAAAATTCCCAATAAGAAGATCTCTGGTTTCAAGTCTATGTGTTTCTTTGTCATTTTTTCCAACCACATGCGAATTTTAGTCCAATATTTTCTAGCGTCTTCACAAGTCCACCACATATGGTAATATGAGCCAGGTATCTGATGACATTTCCAGCATTTTTTCAGATTTGTTCTTAAGCATTCTTGCTATTCTTGTCGGAGGAAAGTGCCACCTGTAAAACATCTTATACAAATTTTCTTTATATGCTGTTGACATTGTCATTTTATAATTTTGAGACCACAATTTTTGCCATTTCTCTAAATCAATCCCATATCCAAAATTCTTCGCCCAAACAATCATAATTTCTTTAACTTGTTCTTCCTTTAATTTAATTTCCAGTAAATAACCATATAATTTTTTAATCACCTTCTCATCAGTACCCATCAAGATCTTATCTAGATCAGTCTGTTTATCATAGAATCCCTCCGTTTTAGAATCTTCATCATACCTTGAATGTATTTGCGCATATGAAAACCAATTTATCTTTATACATTGTTCCTCTAAATTTTGAATCGATTTAAGTTCACCCTTTTCATCCAATAGTTCCCCATATCTAACTGTTTGTTCCTTCTTATAAATTATAGGATAGGAAAATGCTTCAATAGTCGATAACCAAATTGGAATTTTCAAATAACATTGTCTTTTTATCGTCTCCCAGTTTAACCACAAAGACTCCCATATATAATGTCTTCTAAAGTAACCCTGTGTTTTAATTCCCTTATACCATAAAAAAGCATGCCAACCCAACAGTAAATCATGACCTTCTAGTGTCAACAATCTAGTCTTTCTTAAAGTTATCCATTCCTTGACCCACATCAGACTTGCAGCTTGATAGTACAATTCCCAATTGGGCAGGCCAAAACCTCCTCTAATTCTAGCATTTTGCAAAAGCTTTAGCTTTATTCTCACTTTCTTACCTTGCCATATAAACTTCAACATAATTTTATTTAAATCTTCAAAATAGTCTTTTCCAAGCTGAATTGGTATTGTTTGAAACAGAAATAGAATTCTGGGTAAAATATTAATCTTAATTGTTGAAATCCTCCCTATTAATGACAATTGCAAGTTTTCCCATTTCTTCAAGTCTGTAGCTATCTGTTGTTTAAGTTTAATTTAATTATTCTCTTTTAATGTGCTACATCTTGCTGTCAAATATATCCCCAGATACTTAACCTTATTCGTAACTTGGATTTTCAACAGGTCTGCCAGTTCTTCTCTTTGTCTCAGTGACATGTTCTTTGTCAAAATCTTTGTTTTATCTTTATTTATTTTCAAACCAGCCACCTCACCATATGTCTCTATCTTTTCCAATAACTTTGGAGCTGTTTCTTCCGGGTCTTCCAAAATAAAATCTTTCTCAGAAAGTTGCATTAAATTACACTTATTGGAAATTGTTCAACTACATTGTTTATCCCAGTCCTAGTTTCTTTAATACAAACTGAATTGGCTAAGTGCATTTTTATAATTGATGGCGTCTTCTATTACAGATGGTTTAGGTTCTTTAACTTAAAATATCTCAGAGCCTTTATTTCTTTGATATATTTTTGTTGTAATATTTCTTTCTTTGTTTTGGCTCTATTGTCTTTATTTATACTATTTTCGTTCGCATTTTCCATCTTCAGCAAAGCATCCCAGAATTAAATCTCTCTCTTCCATAATGAATGGCAAATAGTCCAAAAACATTTTGTTTTAAAGAGAGGGAAAAAAAAATGAAAGTATTATATTCCTCAAGTCACTTGCATAAATAAATGTTTGGATGCATGACTGCATCAATCTTTTTTTTTTTTTTCAAATTTCCACTTAGAAAATGTAGGCAACTTAGACATTCATTTACTTAAAGTTGTGATTATAGTGCTGATCACCATATTTTTTTAAAAGTATTGGTTAGCTTTAATTTAAAAGAACACATTCTTAATATATTATTCTTTAATGTAGAAGAAGAAGGTAAATATATATACTTGTCTTCATTGTGTATTGAATTATTAATAATTTGGATCAAAGGTACTGTTGCCATGGTGCCCATGAACCCCAAAGTCATCTCTGACCATTAGCTCAAAGAAGACAGCTATGAGCAGCAGCTTCCAAAAAAGCCAACACAGTTCTAGGCTGCATAAACAGAGGGATAGAATCAAGATTACATGAAGTGTTAAATATACCACTTTATAAGGCCTTGGAAGACTGCATCCAGTTTTGGTTGCCACGATGTTAAAAAGATGTTGAGGCTCTAGAAAGAGTGCAGAGAAGAGCAACAAAGATGATTAGGGGACTGGAGGCTTAAAAAAATATGAAGAACAGTTGCAGGAACTGGATATGTCAAGTTTAATGAAAAGAAGGACTAGGGGAGACATGATAGCAGTGTTCCAATATCTCAGGGCTGCCCCAAAGAAGAGGGAGTCAAGCTATTCTCCAAAGCACCTGAAGGCAGGACAAGAAGCAATGGGGGAAAACTAATCAAGGAGAGAAGCAAACTTAGAACTAAGGAGAACTTTCCTGACAGAATAATTAATCAGTGGAACAACTCGCCTCCAGAAGTTGTGAATGCTCCAACACTGTAAAAAGATGCTGGAAAACCATTTATCTGAAGTGGTGTAGGGTTTCCTGCCTAGGCAGGAGGTTGGACTAGAAGACCACCAAGGTCCCTTCCCTTCTATTCCACTCCACTCCACTCCACTCCATTCCATTCCATTCCATTCTATTCTACTCCACTCCACTCCACTCCACTCCACTCCACTCCATTCCAGTCTATTCTACTCCACTCCATTCCATTCCATTCTGCTCCACTCCATTCCATTCCATTCTGCTCCACTCCACTCCATTCCATTCTACTCCACTCCATTCCATTCCATTCTGCTCCACTCCATTCCATTCCATTCCATTCCATTCTACTCCACCCCACTCACTCCACTCCACTCCACTCCATTCCAATCTATTCTACTCCACTCCACTCCATTCCACTCCATTCCACTCCATTCCAGTCTATTCTACTCCACTCCACTCCACTCCATTCCATTCCATTCTATTCCACTCCACTCCACTCCACTCCACTCCACTCCACTCCACTCCATTCCATTCCATTCTACCCCAGTCCAGTCCACTCCATTCCATTCTACTCCACTCCATCCACTCCATTCCATTCTACTCCACTCCACTCCAGTCTATTCTACTCCACTCCACTCCACTCCATTCCACTCCATTCCAGTCTATTCTACTCCACTGCACTCCACTCCATTCCATTCCATTCTATTCCACTCCACTCCACTCCACTCCACTCCATTCCATTCCATTCTACTCCAGTCCAGTCCACTCCATTCCATTCTACTCCACTCCATCCACTCCATTCCATTCTACTCCACTCCACTCCAGTCTATTCTACTCCACTCCACTCCACTCCATTCCAGTCTATTCTACTCCACTCTACTCCACTCCACTCCATTCCATTCTACTCCACTCCATTCCATTCCATTCCATTCTGCTCCACTCCACTCCATTCTATTCCATTCTATTCCATTCCATTCTACTCCACCCCACTCCACTCCATTCCATTCCATTCTACTCCACTCCACTCCATTCTATTGTATTCTATTCTAATTAGTTATAAACTGTCATTTACTCTCAAAACATATTCGTACTTTATATAGGCAATCCCATAGAGAGCAGTGTTCATGCTTGCCTGCACGCCCATCCCTTAATTTTTTTTTTTTTATGGGCTGCTGCAATCCCTGCAATATTCTCTAACCGATAAACATCCTTTTAAACCATTCTCAAAATGAAGAATACTCATTCGGAACAATGGACAGATAAGCAAGTAGTAAAAAGAAAGCTGATGGATTATTGAGAGCATGGGAACAATATAAGGGAGAGGTTAAAGGGATTGAAAAAACACACAAAAACTGGACGCAAAGACTTTTAGAGGTGATGCTTCACAATCAGAGATACAAGAACAAACAAGATCAGAAAAGAATAGCAGAATGAATCAGAGTTTTTTACTCTCATTTTTTTTCCAATTGATTTCACTTAAATATATTTGACCTGCAGAGTAAGATACTCACATTTACCATACACTCATATGGAGGGTTTTTTCGGAGAGGAGAAAACACTTTTGTTAACATGTACATTTATTTCAAAGAAACCACAATGCCAAACTACTGTATTGTTCGTTTTGCCTTTATTTGAAGGGAAAACGGCAGAAATGTTTGAGAAGCTGCAAAGCCAGAAAAATCTATTAAACTGAATATCTTCAAAACAATTCAAAGGCACCAGATTGGATTCGACATCTCAGGTGATTTAAAGACTCAATTTAAAGGCATTATTCAATCAAACATCCTAGTGCATGTGATTCAGAAATGATATATAATATTAAAAGATATCAAAATGAGTAAAATATCAAAATATTAAAATATCAAAATGAGTAAAAAATAGATGGATTCTTTTTCATGGCTTTCTTTAAATTATATTGATAATATATTGAAGAAAACTCAGGAATGGAGAAAAATGGTCCACCCATGTTAGGAACATAATCTTTTCCAAAAAATATTAAATAACATATTTTTTAAAAAAAGAAGAGAATTGGTATAATTGTGTAGAATTATTTGATAAAAGCTGTTGAGAATAACAGATACATTTTAAAGTGAGCACGAGGGGCTGGAAGGAATTCTTTCCAGAGGAATTAAAAAAATGAATTGGAAGCATTAAAAAGAAATGGATAAATGATTGAAGATTGATCAGTGATTAAAGATGCATTGATTCTTTGAGCAAGTATTTATTTTAGTATATATAAACTCATGATAAACTCCAGAATTTTCATTGACGGGTACTTTCCATTTCTGGCATAGGTTAATGTAATCCATGGCTGGTATAAAATTCTCAGCTCCCTTTTGGATTCCTCAAATAAAACCAGCAGGATTGAAATTTGGTGGCCATGTACTGAAATGCTGCAGAAAGATTTTTGTAGCTTTCTTTCTTTCTTTCTTTTCTTTTTTTACAAAATTAAAATAATAGATGTCTTAAGCCTCCCAGAAATTTTGAGTAGTTCAGAGAATTGGCAAATACCATCTCTGACTGGCCCTGCCCCCATCTATTCTCTGCCTCCCGAGTCCCATCTGATTGGCTGGGTCTTCTTTTGTTGCCCTGCACAGGAGAACGGAACTGGAAAGCAGGTTAGTGGGGTGAGGAGAGAATGAGATTTTGCGGTAACCTTCCCCTGCCACACCCACCAAGCCACACCCATCAAGACACACCATACCCTCCAAGCCATGCCCACAGAACTGATCGTATTTTTGATAGTAATTTATGAATCCCACCATTGACCCAAAGAATGTCTATCTTTGTTCTAATCTAGAGAAACACAGATGGCTATCATGTAGTCATTGGAATGAATTTAAAGTCAAACTATGTTTCTCTGGAAACAACTGTACTTCTATACAATCATTCTATACTTGGGAAAAATCCA
This sequence comes from Hydrophis major, assembly GCA_033807585.1. Lineage (NCBI taxonomy): Eukaryota > Metazoa > Chordata > Lepidosauria > Squamata > Elapidae > Hydrophis > Hydrophis major. The sequence continues at coordinate 84,014,730 of CM066333.1, forward strand.
AAGATTTTTTTTTTTATTTCTGCTGAATTTCAGTCAGTTTATGAAAACTGACAACATTCATTTTTCTGAATTTAGAAACCAAAAAATAATGTTGTATGAAAGAGAAGTAGAAGATTTGGAAAAGACAAGAGATAAGTGCAGAGCATTTTCAAGTCAACCTTGTTACAATTATTTCTTCTAATTTAACCTCACATGAATACCCAGGATTGAAAAAGATCCTCTTACCAAAAAGGGCAGAAATTTCAAAAAGTCGTTACCTGGGGATTCCTTTTTTTTTTTTCAAATGATGCAAGATTTTCTTCAGAGTTTAGAAGAGGGGAAAAAGTATGCTATGTCTCCATCTTGCAGAACTGATTGTTATTAGTTAAGAAGGCAATATATGTGATAGTGTTCTCTTTAATTAGACTGTAATTACAGCTACTAAATGCACTTTTACGTTTGCATACATAAACTATTTTAAAATTGTTACTTTACTTCTGCTGAATAAATGATTTGGTTTCCAAAATCTATATTGTATGTATTATTTTTCAAACTATAACTAATACAGGCTTTGGAATTTTACACTTTGTGGTGGAATCTCCTTTTCAATGAAAGATAAAGAAGGATTCACTTTATGGATTGATTTTCCTTTTCAGACAAGTGTGATGAAATTATTCCTTATAGGTACATACTTTTCTATACTATTTTCTTTCTTTTTTTTACATTCATATTTGTCTGAATAAGAATAAGAATTCAAGAGCTATTGACTTTCATCCAGAGGTGGGATTCTATCAGTTTGTACCCATTCGCTGGAACCGGTTGTTAACATTCTAAGCAGTTAGGAGAACCGGTTGTTAGAAGAAATTACTGGCCTAATCCTATAAGGAAGGCAGGAAGGAAACATGCTGGTGTTGCTTACAGAAACTGCCTCTCCGTAAACCCTTATTACATTCTTGGCAGGACCAAACTTCCTGTCTCTGAAACTTCTCTGGAGTTTTTACCCCCTCCTTTGCTGGTACTTTGCTTGTGTGGAATAACAATTTAAAGTTACAATGGCACTGAAAAAAATGACTTATGACCATTTTTCTCATGACTGTTGCAGCATCCCCACAGTCATGAGAGGCCAGGCGAGGAGATGCGTGCCTGAATGTGAGTGACGTTGAGTTGGCTACGCCCAGCCAGTCACATGTCCACCAAGCCGTGACCACCAACTAAGCCACGCCCACAGAATCAGTTGTTAAAGAATTTAAATCCCACCCCTGCTTCCACCACTTTCAAGCAGTACCTTTAACTCAGAAATGTTTGCTGTCTCTTTTCATAATCTGGTAGTAAACTGTGCATCCTTATTATGGGAATTAAATCAATTAGCTATTTCTTGGACCCATGTTGCATCCCCAGCTGTTATCAATATTTTTTTCTGCACAGGGCATTCAAGTAGGAAAATTCCTTATGAATCAATAGAAAAATGGTTAACATCTTGCTACACTGCATTTTGCTGATATCCTTATGTTCTTATAAGTACAGAAATTAAGATCAGCACAATATAATAAGAAAAAAATGTTCTGCAGTTTCTTGTTCTCCCTCTTAAACTGGAATAGAAAATCTTTAATTCACATCCATGAATTGTACAAGATTAAGCTTTCTACTATAATAGCTGTTTAGTTGGGGTCATGCAGACTGTGAGATCTAAACAACTATTACATCTGTTTTAGATGGGGAAAAATGCTTTGTGCCTACTGCAGTATTTATTGCTTCCTTAATGTTAAGTCTGTGAAGATCTTCTCTTCCCCAAATAAGTGTCCTTCAAATGTATTGCTTTACAACTCTGATCCATACTCAGCTAATACGAGGAATACATACCTGTTGGCCAATTAATCTGGAAGCCATTAACTGATTTAAAATCTATACCAGGAAAATATTTTAAATTAAAACTAATAAGGAGAAAAATGGTGGGATACACCGATGTCTTCCATTTGTTGAAAGACCAGCAATTATTGAAATCCATATCAAAACTCATTTTTAAAATATATGTGCTATATGATTCACAGGAATAGTATAAAGATATGTACAATACTTGTGTAATTGATTGTAGCCTTAACATAAATGAAGATGTTTGCCCTGTACCCTTTTCCTGACTGCAGAATAACCACTATATAAACCGTGATGACCTATCCTTTAAGGCAGGAAAGTAGGAAGTAGGAGAAAGTAGGAAGTAGGAGGAAGTAGCAAGTATAACCAATGATGGCTTCCATTCATTTTTAATTGAATCCTGCAAGTCTGCCAATAGTGGATAAAACTGAGTTTTAATTACCCTATTATCTATAAGATGCTTCCCTACCCTCAATCTTTCTGCTTATACTAGGAAAGACAACAGAAATTACACTTCGTATACCTCAATATCTTCCTAGATCCAGTATTATATAGTCTAAGATTTTTAAAAAAGACATGAAAATTGAAGATTGAAGTTCAGAATATTGTTCAGTCAGTGAAGAAAAGAAAAAAAAAACCCTAGATGAAAAATTGCATAATTCACTAAGCAGCTGCAAGTATTAGGAACTGCTTTACGGTTCTTATTACTTTATATTCTGCACCAGCACATTTTGAACACATAATGTGCTCTGACAAGTGTTCCAGAATAAAAGCAGGAGGTTTTGTTAACATACGATTTCCTCCCAAATGAGGCTGAATGAATTGCTGAATTAATTCTTTAGATTCTTTGGAGGAGAAACCATTAAAAGTCTCATTCTTTAGATCTAAATGGAAAAAATATTATGTCAATTCATTATTCAGAATTATTCTCGGTGGCTGATTTGATCAACTGAAGCTGATAACACATCTTATAGCATCAGCTAAAAGCCTTGCCTGGTGTGTCACATGAAATGCATTCAATAAACAAGATGTAAGCGACTGGGCTATAGCAAAACAACAATACAGTATCTTTTAGGATATAAACGTGGCTTTGGTTTTTCAAAACTGTTCTGTCCCCTCATTTGCATTCTTGAGATCCCTGCGCTTTGATTGGCCAAAGCGCGGGGCACTCTGATTGGCTAGGCGAGCCGCACCGATTGGCTCGCTGAGAATCTCCCGCGATTGGTCCATTTGGATCGCAGGAGATTCAAAGTGATGCCCTTGGCCACGGCCGCCGCGGCTTGGAAATAAAAAGCCGCGAATTTTGCCTTTAGAGCCAGTTCGATTCCTGTACCCAATAAAGAGCTAATGCACAAGTCACCGACTCCTGGCATCATTTCTGATGGACACGACACAGGCAACGAGGATGGGATTCTGATCCTGAACCGAAGCACGTGTCCGACGGAAGTCAGACGAAACTCCACGATGGCAAACATTGCGCCTCCCGCACCCTTCAACCCCGCCAGCGAGGACTGGGAATCATACTCAGACAGATTCCGCATGTTCCTCGAATGAAGCGACCTGAAGGACGCCACCGGCCCGAAGAAGCGAGCCGTATTCCTGACCCACTGCAGGCCCACAGTGTTTAAGATGGCCAAAGCGCTTGCCAAACCCGCCGACGTGACCACGATGGACTGGGACGACCTCGAGCCAATACTCCGGCGACACTACGCTCCAGCCGTGCCCATCCTCATCCGACGACACGAGTTCTACCGTCAGGACCAACGGTCGGGTGAGAGTTTCAGCGACTTCGTCACAGAACTACAGCGCCTAGGGGGGCTGTGCGAATTCGCCAACATGGACGAAGCCCTGCGAGACCGAATCATGCTTGGCCATTGGGACCCTGTCCTCCAGAGTCGGCTGATGGCCAAGGGCAACATCGCCCTCGCCGATGCCCTCGCCGAAGCTACCTGAAAATCCACCGACCGCATGCGCAGACCAAACGCCGGGGACCGCAGCGGGAACAACCGCCCTGCAAGGTTGACCGAGGCCCAACCCGAGACAACCACCCACCAGGGCGACGTCCACTCGGCATCGGGCACTTCCAAAGAGGAGGAGGAAATCCACTGTCTCCAGGCAGGCCGCAACCCACGGAACTGGCGGGGTCGTAAGTCAAGGACCACCTGTGCCGGTTGCGGAGGCGACCACCCCAGGTCCGAATGCCAGTTCTTCGATTCAATCTACCGGCATTGAGACAAGAAGGGACACATCGCCCGTGTCTGCCATCTCAAAAAGAACCGCAGCCCTATATGATGGGACCAGAGGGAACGGAGACGAGAGAGCACACCACCCCGGACGAGAGATCGCCCCACTGACAACCGATGGGACCGGAACGGACGATCCCTACGAGGCGGCGAGACCCGGTGAAGAGAGGAGACCCATCAGACGGTCACCATCGGCCACGCCACAACCAACGACGCCTGGAAGGTCTACGTGGAGGTAGGCATCGAAGGCGAGACATGTAAAATGGAGGTGGACTCTGGGTCCTACCTCTCCATGGAAGCATGGCAAGAAATAAAACGCTTGGTGCCTACCATCCAGAGAAAAGCCCTAGACAACCAGAGACTAATCGTGAAAGACTACCAGGGAAACCGTATCCCTGTAGTCGGAACCGGACAGTTCAAGGTAACCTACAAAGGGCACACCGAAAGACTTCCCTTGACCATCGTCGATCATGACCGCCCAAGCCTACTGGGACTCCAATGGTTCGCACCGCTCGGCATCGCAGTCACGGGCATCGACCACATCGCCGATGACAACTGGGAGCAACAACTAGCCCGGAAATTCCAAGAGGTGTTCGACGGAAACCTAGGCAAGTACCGAGGGTCCCCTATATTATTCAGCCTAGACCCAAACGTCCCCCCAAAACGCCTAAAACCAAGGCGGGTACCATTCGCGCTTAAACCGAAGATAGATGAGCAAATTGACAAGCTCGTCAAGCAAGGGGTCCTACCCATAGATCACGCCCGGTGGGAGACCCCCATAGTCACCCCAATTAAGCCAGATGGGTCGGTGAGAATCTGTGTGGACTATAAGGTCAACCTAAATGGCGCCTTGCAGCAAAGCGCTTACCCCGTCCCAGTAGTGCAACACCTACTGCATTCACTGGGAGGGGGCAAGGTTTTCGCTAAACTTGACCACGCCCAGGCATACCAACAATTGCCGGTCGACAAGGAAACGGCAGAAGTGCAAACCATAGTCACCCACCGGGGAGCCTTTAAATGCAACCGACTCCAATTCGGAGTCAGCGTGGCGCCTGGAATATTCCAAAGCCTAATGGAAAGACTGTTACAAGGCATCAAGGGGGTGGTACCCTACTTCGATGACGTCTTAGTGTCGGCAACCAACCAGGCCGAACTAGAGAGTCGCCTAAGGGAGGTCCTAACCAAGTTCAAAGAGACCGGGCTCAAAGTAAAGAGGGAAAAATGCCAATTATACACGGAGCGGGTTGAATTCCTAGGATATCTCCTAGACCGCCATGGCATTCACCCCACCAGCAAAAAGATCAAAGCCCTCAAAGAAGCCCCCACACCCAAGTCAAAGACAGAACTGCAGGCGTTTCTGGGGCTGCTTAACTTTTATAATATCTTCCTGCCCCAAAAGGCGACAGCGGCGGAGCCTTTGCATAGGCTCTTGGACAAGGCGGCGACCTGGACTTGGGGGAAACGTGAGGAAGCCGCCTTCAAGAAAACAAAGGACCTACTCACTTCGGATGCCGTCCTCATCCAGTACAATGAGACCCTACCACTAGCCGTCACATGCGACGCATCACCCTTCGGCGTCGGCGCTGTCCTCAGCCACAGTCTCCCCGATGGAAAAGAAGCACCCATCGCATTCTTTTCAAGGACCCTCACCAAACCAGAGCGGAACTACAGCCAGCTGGACAAAGAGGCTCTGGCTATCGTCGCCGCAGTAAAAAGGTTTCACGAATACCTCTACGGCCGGACATTTACCATCATCACCGACCACAAACCGCTGCTGGGAATCCTTGCAGGGAACAGGGCCACCCCGAACATTCTGTCTCCCCGAATGACAAGGTGGTCCAAGTTCCTGGCAGCCTACAACTACGGACTCACACACAGACTGGGAAAGACTATCTCCCATGCGGACGCCTTAAGCCGCTCACCATTACCGGAATCTGACACTGACCCAGCACCCATGACGACCACCCTCAGTATGGAGACTCTACCCAACCTACCCATAACCGCGTCAGACATTGCCCGAGAAACTAATAAAGACAAACGTCTGGCGCGAGTGTTGCATTGGGTAGAAAAAGGGTGGCCGGAAAGGGACAACAACGAGTCCGTCAGGACATTCCAGAACCGGCAAACGGAACTCTCATTACTAAAAGGGTGCATACTATGGGGGGATAGGGTGGTCATTCCAGAAAAACTACAAGGGAAGATTTTGGAACTGTTACATGAGGGGCACCTGGGCATCGTTAGGACAAAAGCCCTGGCCAGAAGTTACGCTTGGTGGCCAGGGATGGACAAACAGATCAAGGCCTGGGAAGCAAGGTGTCAACAATGCCAGGAAACGAGGCCAAGCCCACCCACAGCACCCATCCTAGAGTGGGAAACCCCCAGGGGACCTTGGTCTAGGATCCACATAGATTTTGCCAGGCCCACAAAAGGACACACTTTCTTAATAACCGTAGACGCTTACTCCAACTGGCTGGAGGTAAGCAACATGAGAACAACTACCATGGAGGCCGTGATCAAAGAACTCGGCAAACTTTTTGCAACACACGGCCTCCCAGACGTCCTCGTTTCCGACAACGGGCCCCAATTCACCTCGCTAGAATTCAAAAAATTCCTAGCGGAGAGGGGCATACGATACGCGCTGACAGCCCCAGCACATCTGGTGGCGAATGGTAGGGCGGAACGGATGGTTCAATTCACAAAGAAAACCATCCAGAAAATAGGCCACGGGGAGATCCAGGACAAAATAAATAAATTACTTTTTATCCAACACATAACCCCAAATACCACAAGGAATAAAAGCCCAGCCGAACTGCTAATGGGGAGGAAAATAAGGTCCCCACTTGAAAGATTACACCCCATGTACAACCCAGAGAAACCCCCAGACTCAACCAGCAAACACCGAACTTTCGCACCAGGCGACGCCGTCTACGTGAAAAACCTAACGGGAGACCCATTATGGGTACCGGCCGTCATAACACAGCTAACAGGCCCACACTCGTACCAGCTACAAACAACCGACGGACGAGCATGGAAGCGCCACATCGACCAGTTAAGATCGAGAACGACCACCCAAGAGACCACCAACGCGCAACCAAGCAAAACCAACCCCCACAACACAAACCAAGAGGGGAGGGAATACCCAGGGAACCAAAACCAAGAAGGAATAAAGCAGCCAGACTCACCTGAAAGCAGCCAGCATGAAACCTTGCCAGGAAGAAACAGCCAGGCCAGCTCAACCAACCTGGGAAGCCCAGGAAGGAGCTGCGGAGAGCGGCCCGGCCAGACAGACCAGGCGGTTCCCACAACGGAGTCCAGATAAATGGAGACCCCGACCGAACCGGCCGGGATCCAACCTACGACTGACCTGCGCAAGTCCAGTAGGCAGAGACGGAGCCCCGCCTACCTACGGGACTACGCAACGTAAGGACTGAACCAAGAGGGGAGGGGTGTTCTGTCCCCTCATTTGCATTCTTGAGATTCCCGCGCTTTGATTGGCCAAAGCGCGGGGCACTCTGATTGGCTAGACGAGCCGCACCGATTGGCTCGCTGAGAATCTCCCGCGATTGGTCCATTCGGATCGTGGGAGATTCAAAGTGGTGCCATTGGCCACGGCCGCCGCGGCTTGGAAATAAAAAGCTGCGAAGTTTGCCTTTAGAGCCAGTTCGGTTCCTGTACCCAATAAAGAGCTAATGCACAAGTCACCGACTCCTGGCATCATTTCAGACGGACATGACAAAAACCATCCTGTAGCAACTGAATTACTATGAAAAATCTTTTAAAGAAATTAAAATGAGTTCATGGTTTGAATATTTTGACCAAATTGATTGCTTCGAGGGAAAATTTATTTAGAAAGGTAAAACAGTTAGAACCTCTAAATTTTCTAAATTACTTTTGTTTGACAGATCCCCTCCCCTCTCCAGCTCTCATTGTGGTGTGGAGTATTCCTAGGATGAGTGGGTGAAGAATGTTGAGAGTATTTGTTAAGAGTAAATATATAAATTAACTATGTTCGTAGAAGGTTCACTCAAAGCATGAAGGTTATTCCAGCTTCTCAGTTAAAGAAATAGACACCTGTATTAGACAGCAGTGATGTGAGAAAAGGCCAAAGATCGAATAACAGAATAGAGTTGGAAGGCACCTTTGAGCTCTTCTTATCCAATTCCCTGTTCAAGCAGAAGACCCTATACCATTCCAAACAATGGCTATCCAGTCCCATCTTAAAAGCCTCCAGTGATAAAACATCCATAACTTCTGAAGGCAAGCCATTCTTTTTTTAAATTATTTTTTAAAAACAAAAATACAAATCTCTATTCACATGAACAGTGTTGTGTCATTATTAATGCATAGAATTCCTTTTATACCTAAACATCAACTCTCATTTCTATCCTCTACCCTTTTGTACCACCAATCCCAAACCGCATAATAGTCAGAATCATCCTTGCCTCTTAATTCCATTGTGAATTTATCCAGTTCTGCACAATCCATTTTTTTTTTGTGTCAGGTCTTCTTCAGATGGTATCTTTTCTTTCTTCCATCCCCGTGCGAAGGCTACTCTCCCCACCATTATGATATGTATAATGATGTATCAGATGACCTTGCTCAATTTTCCCTTAATTATTCCTAATAAAAATATTTCTGGTTCAAGTTCTAATTTGTATTCTGTCATTTCTAATAACCGTCTTTGTACCCTCATCCAATATTTTTAAACCTCTGGACACTGCCACCACATATGGAAGAAAGTTCCTTCTTTATACTTACACTTCCAACATTCTGCTTTTGTGTTTGGATACATTTTGGCCAGTCTTGCTGGGATTGAAGGCAAGCCATTCTACTGGTTAATTATTCTCACAATTAGGAAATTTCTCCTTAATTCTAGATTGCTTCTTTTCTTAATTGGTTTCTATCCATTTTTTCTTGTCTTGCCTTCTTGCCAAAAACAATCCTCACAGCTGGTTTGAAAGAAGAGGAACGTGATTTTAAATTGGAGGACCAATAACCTAACTATGCTTATTTTTATTTATTTATTTAGCATATGGAAAATACATGGACTTATGATGGTTCAAATGTTAATGTCTAGTCCACCCAGCCATTCAAGGACAGGATGGTCCATGTTGAAGAAATCAGACATTGGGCCGGTGTAAGCTCTTGATGGACATTCAGGCACAATGAGGTAGATATTTTGTTGAGGAGCACCACAGTCATACTGAGGGGTAGAGACAAGACCCCACTTAAACACCGAGTCCTGGCAGACACCATGTTGGGTACGGATCCTGTTCAGAGTTGACCAATGCTGGTGAGGAAGGTCAAAACCTGGCACCTTTTGTGCAGGGTCAACTATGTAACTACCTGCATCTGGAAGTTCAGCAGCCCATTTGGCTTTCCACTGTGTGTTGATGTCAAAGTTGTTAGACAGCTATTGAGTGAGTGCCAGACAGGGCTTCCTGGATTTAAGCCTGCCAGTTGATAGATGAGAAAGATCAGCGTGCAAAGAAAGAAGTGGGTTTCTCATAATTTTGTTGTACTCCTTCACTAAAGCTTCTTGCCTTCGTGAAGCTGGTGGTACAATGTGGCTCAAGACCAGGAGCCAGCAAACGGGGTAGATTTTATGCAACCGCTTATGAGTGTGTGATGCTAGTTCACCTCCTTGTGGTGCTCCCTGGATAGCACAGTAGTGTGAACTAAATGTCTAGCAACAATTGGCAGCCAGACTACACTGAAGAATTGGCAGTTAATGACAGTTGGCAGTCAGACATCTTTGCAGAACTCCTGGCTCACTAAATACATGGCAATGGATAAACTATGCTGATGAACTACTCTGATGCCAAAAAATCAAAAGGATCTGCATGCTATAGTAACAAAACTCATGGAGGAATGGATTGGTTCACATTGCAAGCTTACATTTTTCCCTTTAAAATCTTACAAAATCAGGTGAATTTGGGATACAGCTGTAATTATCTTTTGTTGTTGTTCTTTTATATATTAACTTGTGTGATTATTTTCCCCTTTCATTTTTGTGTAAGCTGTATCGTTCGTTTATATTTTATGTATGTCCATTTGTATGTCTATAATAGATTAATAATAGTTATTTGCTGCCTTATAAGTCGAAGGAGCATTGTCTATTTATTTTTTTTAACCAAGGAGCAATAGAAAACAAAACCCACTGCCAGGTTTAAATAGACACTCCATTTTCACCACTTCAGTATAATGACTTTGATATGCTGTATAATCCTAGGCACTGATAAATGACTCACAAAATGAATGCCATCTCTGAGAGGTTGATGAAGGGCTTCTCCTCCTCCCAATGCCAAAGGGATGCCTTTTCATTTCATCTTCTATTCTTTGTTCATTGTTCATCCGTCACCAGGCTGCACAGTTCACAAATGCTGTTATGGCAGGCGATGGCGGTGGTGAATAAGAACCCCAATAATGCGAAATCTATCAGGGTTTTTTTTTAGGGGGGGGGTAGGCAGCAGCTTGAAATCTCTATTGAAATACCTGACTGGGGTTGATCCTAAGTTTAGATAACATTTGAGTTAGATCAGTTTCTTTCCCCCTGCTATTATTCTGAGAGGGTTACTCTTTCCATTTGTCATCTTTTGTCTGAGGAAGGTGGCTGAACTTCCCAGAGCTCATGATCAAATCAATTATACCTGGCTGCAAAAGTTGTTGAGAGGGAGTGGAAGAGAGAAAGGGAGAGAGGGAGAGGGAGAGGGAGAGGGAGAGGGAGAGGGAGAGGGAGAGAGAGAGAGAGAGAGAGGGAAGGAAGGAAGGAAGGAAGGAAGGAAGGAAGGAAGGAAGGAAGGAAGGAAGGAAGGAAGGAAAGACAGACTATGGGATGTATCATAGCATTATTTGGCATTTGGGTGACCTCATGCTAAATAGCATCCAGATCAGAAGCTAGGCAATGATTCTGCTTTGGAAAAAGAAGCTCACCAAAACAAAAGAGATCATTCTTTCCTTAATGAAAAAAAAAGTCTTAGTTTCCTTACTCTTTTCTAATATGAATGATAACTTCTCCAGTGTCATAATACTATCATTCCAGGCAGTGGTGGGATTAAAAAAAAATATACTACTGGTTCTGTGGGCATGATTTGGTGGGCATGGCATGGCTTGGTGGGCGTGGCAGGGGAAGGATACTGTAAAATCTCCATTCCCTTCCTACTCCAGGGAAAGGATACTCCAAAATCCTATTCCCTCCCCACCCCACTAACCTGCTTTCCCGCTCCATTCTCCTGTGCAACCAGTCAGAAATGGTATTTGCCGGGTCTCTTAACGATTCAAAATTTCTGCTACTGGTTCTTCAGAACTGGTCAGAACCTGCTGAATACCATCTCTGACTCCAGGTTTTGGTGTTATTCTCTGCAACAAATATGTTAAGAAATAAGTAATTGTTATTTACTTACTTATTTAATTTATTTAAATTATTACTTAATCATCTAGTGTTTTAGAACACCATACAAAAAACAATACATTTGGATATTCAAAAATATTGTTTCACAGATATTTCTATTTCAGATATAATCCATAACAATCTTTCATACTGTGCATAATATGGTTCCACTACTCTGAAACAGATTCAATACAAATATAAACCTTCTGTAGTGTTATTGTTTAAGAAGGAAACAGACCTACTGCCTAATGAAGATGAAAAGAGAAAATGGTATGAGTTTATGATTGATTAGCTTCTATGATTCATCCAGAGCTCTCAAACTGCAATGTTTTGAAAGATGGACATTGAAGAATGTATACAATGACACTTTTAATATTTAAGCTTTATGCAAGCAGTAGGATCTGGAATAGTGTAGCACTGCATATTTTTCTTGAACTCTTTCTGTTCAGCTACCATTTCTTCTGCGTCCTTTCACATCTATTCATATATTACTCTGCTTTTTGTAAACGTTGAGCAATTGAATTTAAATCATGATTGGAAACACATTCCAAATGCTTTAAAATGTGTTTAACTCATTATGATTATCTTACCCTCTGCATTTCTCTTGGAATATACATGTGAATTTTTCTTTTTTCTTTTTGTTGTTAGTTAAAAGAGGGTAGATGACAAAACCAATTCTTCCCAATCTGAAGTTACACCTTACATACTATATAATATACAAACAAATAAAAAACACATATAGAATAGAATAGAATAGAATAGAATAGAATACTTTATTGTCCAAGTGTGATTGGACACACAAGGAATTTGTCTTGGTGTAAATACTCTCAGTGTATATAAAGAAAAGATACATTCGTTAAGAATCAAGAATCATAACATATAACACTTAATGATAGTCATAGGGTACAATCAACAATCAAATCATACTAAGAAACAGTCAAGTGGGAGGGGATGGGTAATAAGGAGTGGTGAGAAGATTAACAGTAATAGTAGTGTATACTTTGTAAATAGTTGAACAGTGTTGAGGGAATTATTTGTTTAGCAGAGTGATGGCTTTCGGGATAAAACTGTTCTTGTGTCTAGTTTTTCTGGTGTGCAGCTCTCTATAGCATCGTTTTGAGGGAAGGAGTTGAAACAGTTTATGTCAGGATGTGAGGGGTCTGTAAATATTTTCACAGCCCTCTTTTTGACTTGTGCAGTATATAGGTCCTCAATTGAAGGCAGGTGGGTAGTAATTGTTTTTTCTGCAACCCTGTGCATATTTAGAAAATATGTATGCTAAGAATTTAATTTCTAGGTTCTTTCTGTTCTCAGAGTGTGGTTATTTTTCTTCAGATGTTTTATTACCAAGCTACCAGTGCATGGGGGAATGAAGTTTGCTGATTCCTTATATACATTATAGCTTCCTTGTCAGCCTTATCTAGGGGTGTGGCTTTTTCCTTCATTCCTTAAGATTTCTTCCTCCCTGGAGTTCCGGTTTGTCAGGCTTTGGCAGCGGCAGGAATTCGCAATTGTGCGCGATCCCTGCCATGCTCGCTGCTGGAGTGCCTCCGATTCAGCTGGATCTGGAGGCTATAGTTATACCGTAGGGATAACTGAAGACAGGGAAGATCCGGGCAGGGGTCCAGGGGCATCGCAACCCCCTTCCTCAGCCAGCTTAACTCCCTTTTCCAAAGATGGTGGAGTGGCGGTCAGCAATGGCCACCACAAAGAACCTTTCAGCAGGACAAGTTTTGTGCAGGAGGAAGTTGAGAAAGTGAAAGTTTTTGGCTGAACCAGGACAATAAGTAACTTCTGATTACCCTGGAAATCTAGCTTTCTAAAGGATACATTGTTTCCCAAGAAGATTGCAAAAAACTATGCATGAAAGTGAAAAGGGAAAGGTTTTTTTTCTTCACTCTCCTTCCCTACGGAGATAGCAGATGGAAATCAGAAATACCCGCTTTGGCAACAGAAGGTAACCAATTTTGAAAATTAAAGCCAAGGGGACATTAAAGATTTCTGAACATTGATATTTAAAAATCAAAATCTTTTGCTATAAGTGGGAAGGGAGAGGTAAATGATTTATACTAAAATTTTGCTGGAGGAGACTGCTTGGAGCTCATAAGATCAGAGACTAAATTGCAATAAGACTTCTAAAAAATCATTTTGGAATTGTTTAATTGAACTCTACCCCAGGAAGAGAAAGTACTAAAAGAAGAAAGTGCTAAATGAAAAAGTTTGTGTTGATTTTGATTGCTTAATGACTTTGGGACTTTTGCAAACTATCTTTTGAAAGACTAAAAATATTTGGATTGTTTAAATATATATATATATATATATATATATATATATATATATATATATATATATATCAATGGCATTATCTGTGGAAGAATTGAAAATTGAATTTAAAAAGCTAAAAGAAGAGGAACAAGAAGTCAAGGGCTCTTGGTTTCCGGTTCTGCGTGGCTTTGGTGGCAGCAGGAATTCGCGACTGTTCGCAATTCCTACTGCACTTGCTGCCGAGATACCCCCGATCCAAATGGGTCAGGGGGATATGGCTGCCCCGTAGAGGCAGCCAAAGAGACAGGGGAGCCGGACAGGGGGTTGGGGGTGTCGCAGACCCCCTCCTCGTCCAGAAAAACCCCTTTTTCCCAAGGTGGTGGAGCAGCAATGGCTGCCATGAAGAAGCCTGCAACCAGGTAAGATCGTGCTGGAGGAAGCAAGAAAAGTGAAAGTGCTGGCTGAGCCGGGTCAATCAACATCTTTTAAACTCGCTGAAACTGAACTATCTGAACTGCTGGAGGATACATTGTATCCCTAAGAAGATCGGAAAGTGGCGGAGAAGCTGTTAAAGGGAACTTTTTTTTTTCTTCACTCTCCCACCCCATGGAAACAGCAGATGAAGATTTGAAATTTGTTTGGGCATTGAAGGTGAACTATTTTGAAAGTTGAAGTTCTTGGACATTGGATTTAAAAATTTAAGAAATTGGAAAACCCTTATTAGAGGTATGGATTTCTGATCATTTAAAAATTGATGTTGCAAGTGAGAAGGGAAAGGAAAAAAATTGGAGCAGAAGTGGAAAAAGGAGGAGATTGCCTAGAATCCCAAAGAAAGATATATGGTAATTGGACCTCTTTGATTAAACAGTAACCCCAGAAAGAGAAATAGAAGAAGGAAGAAAAGTATTAATTTTTGGAAGTTTTTTTGAATTATTTTTGATTAAAAATACTTGGGTGGTTGTTTTGGGAAAAGTTTCTCTTTTCATGATGGCATCGCTGGTGGATGAACTAAAGACTGAATGTCAAAAAATATAAAAAGGAAGAACAAGATGGAAAAGATACTTTGGGCACTTTATTTCAATTTTTAGAAATGGCGTTATGTAGTTATGAAAAGTTGACTACGCAGCAGAATGACTGTGACAAAGAAGAAGAGGAACAAGAAGCCATCTTTGATGAACAATGGGTTTTTTCCGGGGAGGAAGAGAAAGAGGATAAGAAAAAGGGGATTTTAAGGTTTGAAAAAACAACCAAAAAAGAGAAAAATGAGAGGAAAGGTGGAGGCAAAGTTAGAAAGCAATGGAAAGGGAATAAGAAAAGGGAGGAGGAGAGACAAAGGGGTAAAAAGGGCAAGGAGAAGAATAAGCAAGAGAGAAAGGGGGGGAGGAGAAGCCTCAATGGTGGGAAGCAAGATCTAAAGAAAAAGCAAGATCTAAAGAAAAAAAGCTTATTTAGAGACAATGGGTGAATCTAATTAAGGATAAAAGGGGGATTCTGGAAGGTACATAAGATTGTGTTTTTATATGTGCATTTAGAGTAGAACCTTTCTTATAAAATTTATTGTGTAATTTTAGAATGTACTAAACAGAATCCCAAGATAAATTAAGTGTTATATGAAGTACTTTTAAGTTAAGGTAATGAGTTAAAGTCGTCACTCCAATTAGTGTATAGGAGAAGTATAGTAAAAGAAAAAAGATGAATGGATAGCTGGAAATAGAACAGACAAAGAATGTTATTAAAAATGGTAATAAGATATGGAAGGATATATAAAGTGAATATGATGTGTAAATTTCGTCTGTGTGAAGAGTTTTAACTCGGGAACAAGCAGCTTTCAGAAAAGATGTTTTAGGTTTTGTTATGTTTTTTGTGTTTTGTATGTTGATAAAAGGCAATAAAATTTCAATTAGCAAGAAATAATTTGGATGAAAAAGAGAAGTTGGAATAAGATATGGAGTTAAATAGATAAATTAAATATTGTTATTATAATTTGGAATCATTATGTTCTATTGGTTTTCTTCTTTAATTATTATTATTATTATTATTTTTAGAAAAGAATTTATAAGCTGTTATGCCTTGATTGTTTGTGCACTGTTTTTGTAAAATTAATTAAATTTGTTTAAAAAAAAAAAAAGAAGTCAAGGGCTCTTCTGGATCTGTTTTTCACTTCTTAGAAATGGCAATTTCTACTTATCAGGAAATGCAGCAACAAGAAAGCTGGGATGATGAAGAAGAAGCCATCTTTAATGGACACACAACTTTAGTTGATGAAGAAAAGGGAAAAAGAGGAAAGAAAATGGAGAATTCAAGATCTGAAAAAACAACCAAGAAAAGGAAAAATAAGGTGAAAAATCGATATAATGTCAGAAAATAACAGAAAAGAGGAATACAACAGAGCGGGGAGACTAAGAGGGTGGAGATTGAGAGATGGGGGCATAAAAAGGCTAGATTCGACAAGAAAGGAAGGGAAAAAAGGAAGAGAAGTTACAAAGGCTTAAAACAAGTTGTTAAAAAACAGGTTTTTTTTTTAGAGACAAAGGGTACAATACAATTTAAAAAGAGATTCTGCAAAAGTACATAAGATTGTATCGTAGTATTTGTATTTGAAACAGAGTTAGAAAATTGGAATATTTTATGTGTCAATAGAAAATTGTAGGGAATGTGTAAAATGTCTAAGATTTAATAATAGAGTTTAATTAATTAATTTGTTATGGAACATTGTTTTTACTATACTATAAGCTTATTATTATTTTTTATTTTAAAATGTTACGTAGAATGTACTAAGCAGAATCAGAATGGAAATTATGTATTACTTTGAGTGTTAAATTTGGGGGAAAGATAGAAAGGCGTCATACTGCAACCACTGATTACAGGAAAAATTTTGTATTAAAGAGAAAAGATAAATAGACAACTGAAAAAGAACGGACAAAAGATACAAGTATAATGATTTAAATTGAGATGAAGTAAATAAAATAGAATTAAGAGAGTGAAAAGAGGGGAGAAGACATATAGAAAATATAGAATGTTAAATAAGATATGAAATAGTATATAAGGTGAGCATGAATTTGATTTAAGTCTGTACAAAAAGATGTAACCCGGGGTTAAGCCGCTTTCTAAAAAGAAGTTTTATGCTTTCATGTTACGTGTTTTGTTTGTTTATGTTTGTTTATTGAGAATTTAGAATGTTGGATGAGAACATATGAAATCGTAAATAAGACAGATGAAAGTATAAGTTTAATGAATAAAATTGAATAGAAGTAAAGGGAAAAATAGTGAGAAGTTGGAAAAAGAGTAATAAGATATGAAGTTGAATATATAAGATGCATATTAAATTGTGTTTGTGTGGAAATGTGATAATTTGGAACTATTCTGTACTTAAGCAAGATGTTTTATTTGTTTTGTTAAAACTTAATAAGCAGTTTTTAGAAAAGATGTTTTATGTTCTTACGCTTTATGTTTTGTTTGTTTGTGTATTGCTTTGAAAATTAATAAAATTTGTTTAAAAAAAAAAGATTTCTTCCTCCCCAAATTGTTTGGTGTTGTTTTTGACTTACCTGAGTGCTGGTTGCTGAGACTAACTATTTGCTCTCAGCTGTCTGTTTCCTTCCTTAACATTTAGTTGTATCCTATAAATGTAGGTGGAGTTTACATCTATGCTTTTGTGGATGGTGATTTGTCAAAAAAATAAGCCATTTCCTAGAAATTTTGGATTTAACTTTGTCTAAAATGTCAAGAGTTTCTCGATTGAAATTGCGGTTGAATTAGTTTATCTGATAAAAGATTAAGAAATGTTAACACTGCCTTTTGGCTGCCTGTTGATGTTTGTAGGTGTGTTCTGTCAAACTTTGATCTGTCTAGCCAAAATAATGCCTGTTATAGTCTCCATTGTGTAATAATTCCTGGTTGGTTGGTTTTTTGTTATTGGGTCTTTTGGTTGGCTTCAGAAGTTTCAGAAGGATTTTTTTGGTTTGATTATTACACTGATGCCAAGTGGTCGTAATAGTCTGTTGATTGTCTCAGAGTGTTACCCTTTTTACAGTTTGGGGTGGTTGTGTTGCAATAAATTGCGTAGCTGAGTATTTTTAGATCAAGTTTAATGAGTATCCATTGCATTAGAGATTGTATAGATCAGAGATCTCCACACTTGGCAACTTTAAGACTTGTGAACTTCAAGTCCCAGAATTCTCCAGCCAGCATAGCTTAAAGTTGCCAAGTTTGGGGACCCCTGGTATAGATAGTTTGTTTCAATTTTAGATTCCTGGACAAATGAAATTAGTTAAAAAAGAAAGAACAAAAAAGGACTCAACTCAAGCCTTTTTGCCTGATTGCAAAAGTATTGCAGCTAATTTGCAGTTCTTATTCGTGAAAGACAGCATGTGATTTTGCCTGAAAGGGATCAGTATACCACCTTCTTGCTATTCTCCTCTCTTCCTGTACTTTCTGTTCTGAAAAATCAAGCTTCATAATACAAATTCACAACTTTTATGAAACAGTTATTTTGGAACTGGATGCTGTTGTATGCAAAAGACAAGTAATTGCTTTGTAAGGATTTTTTTTATATATAAATAGCATCTTCATCAAAGCTCTACACAAAAATAACCGTTTGCATATGGAAAAAAAAAACCAGAATTCTGATTCCTGGAATAATTTGTCAAGCCTTTATCCTTCCCTCTACCTTCCTTTCTCCCCCACACTTCCACTTAGTGTTTAAATATTCAGAGGCAAATTCTTACTTGGAGAAATGTGTGAGTTCTGTAGCAGTCAGATTTAGTTGGTAGAGATATGGAAAGTGGTGGAATAAGAACTGGGGAAATTGTTCATTATTGCAACTAAAAGGAATGTATTTCATAAATGTAAATGCATAGAGTCACATCATGAACTAATGAGAAAATTGAGAAGAAAAATCATATTGTTGCACCTGGATTTTACTTTTACAAGGATAACCTTCTCTATCCTGCTTGGGGGAAAACAGAAGGAGAAACTAAAAATAAAAGGCCTTAATACAATACTTCAATGAACCTCTGATGATTTTGTTTGACAGGAAAGAAAAAGTAAATGAACCCAATCATTCAGTATAGTTGGTATGATCATTCTGAAATTAGTACACTAATAGTGACTTTAATTTTAGTAAATGTGAAAGCATTAAAGACATATATATATTTTTCTCCTGGCGTTGCCTACTTTTCTGGAATGTCACTTTTACAACACAATCATATCACTCAAATGCATTCTTAGCTTTCAGCTGATAAAAATAACACATGCCCCATGACTCTTAAATTGAAGAGAGGAAAAAGCATAATGAAACATAGCTATATGTTTGCATTTAAATGTTACGTATATTTTTGTTGATCTTATCAAGATGGTATCAGATCTAAAAACTAACCTGCTATTTTTGCATTTGTTTCCTTAAATATGGGTTAACAGGGTTAATCTTAAAATAAAACAAATGGTTTTTTTGTTTATTTAGTCTCTAGAATGGCAGTGTATATACAGGAAAATATCAGCAAGCTTGGGAAAGCAACAGTGTCAGCAGAGACATATTTATGAAAACTTTAAAAAGAACTTAATGGCATAAAAAATAAAAAATGAGAATGAGAATGATATCTGCTTGGTTGGCACCATTATTTAGCTAAGAAAAACAAAGACAGTAGGAATGAAATAAAGCATATTGGCTAACCTAAGTTGGAATCCTGAACATTCAATATTACAATATTTCTTTATTGATCCCACTGTAACCTATACCTGGATATAATGCAAACCAATTGAAAATTCCAAATAATAAGTATACCAGAACAATTGAACACATATAACGTGTTTCCATTCTGGGGAAGAATATCATACTGTGCTTCTTTCCACATGCTGATACTTCATTATATGTACTTCATTTGATTGCCTTCCCTGCAGCTACTGCCTGTGGAGAAAATGGAAGAGAATATATATTTTCATCCACATAGGTACTGTCTTTTGTATAATTCAATATGTATGCATTAAATATCTTGTTTCTATTTTTCCTTCAACAGTGCACTATGGAAACTAATTAGGGATGCAGTTTTGTATTTTATTCTAAGTTTTGATTTGTGGTGGTGATGAGCCTATTACAACATTGTTTAGGAAATACGTCGGGGTGCTGATCCTCTCTAGTTAACACATTAAACCTTTTTTTCAAGAAACCAATTGGCTGAGAGTATTTGAAACTATTCTGTTATTTTGTTGTCTTGTTCCTAGAGCATACAATACATGGAAAAAAAATTTTTTTTTTTTTTTTAAAAAAAGGAAGGTATGTTACTTTTGAGAACCAAGCTGCATAATTGCTAAACTTCAAAATAGAGACCAGGAATCCTTCATTTCGGACGTTTAGGTGTAACCTGAGGTCAGTATCGTTGGGATGCGGTGGCTCAGTGGCTAAGACACTAAGCTTGCTGATCAGAAAAGTTGGCAGTTCGAATCCCCAGCGCCACATAATGGAGTGAGCTCCTATTACTTGTCCCAGCTTCTGCCAACCTAGCAGTTTGAAAGCATGTAAAAAATGCATGTAGAAAAATAGGGACCACTTTGGTGGAAAGGTAACAGCGTTCCTTGCATAAACAATATTGGTGTTTAGTCATGCTGGCCACATGATCACGGAGACATCTTCAGACAGTGCTGGCTCTTCGGCTTTGTAACAGAGATGAACACCGCCCCCTAGAGCTGGAAATGACTAGTACATATGTGTGAGGGGAACCTTTACCTTTACTTAAGGTCAATATCATCATGAACTAATTTTTAATTACCACTTCTAGAATTCCTAACTTAAATGGTCACTCAATACTTGGGAATAACAGAAGCTATAGTTCAATAATTTCTGGAAGATTCAATGTTCTAACTCTTACCCAGATGTTTTTAGAATAGAACAGAACAGAAAAGAACAGAATAGAATAGAATAGAATAAAGTAGAATAGAATTCTTTTATTGGCCAAGTGTGATTGGACACACAAAGAATTTGTCAAAGATTATTTGAATGTGATGTGGGTGCATAGAGAACAGACATATTTTGATAATGTTTCTCTCCACCCACCCAAAAGAGCTAAGTTTCTGATCAACATACTATGGACTATATTAATTCTGAGTTTTGAGTAATGAGACAAAACACTGTATTTTGGGTATGTGAGATACACTATAGACACACACAAACACAAACACCCGCATATACTGAATTGCATGAACATTATGTATAAAATATATCTTTTTAATTTTACAAGGTGGTAAATAAATTGCTTCAATTTTTCTATATACTTGACATTTTTAACAAATGAATGATGTTATAGGAATATCTTATAACCTTGATTTCTGAAATGGCTGCAAACATACAAGAGAAAATGTATTTCTGTGTTCTTCAATGGCTTACCTCATAGTTCTCAGTGGCTAATGGAAAGCAGTTTTAACACAATGATGGCTTCTTGACTTTTATCCTCCCTCCCTGCTGCTCACACACGTATACGTATTGTAGTATCTGGTGCCTGTGCCTACAGGTTGCTCCTGATACTTTGTCAAATAAGGACTACAATGAATAGGAATTAGAAAACAGGATATTCCCATCTCAATACAACAGGCTTTGGCTACTTAACAAGGTTGCCCATAGTAAATATGGGAGAGCCATCCGAAGAAAAAGCAACATTTATGTGCTTTTTATTGTGAAAAAAATTGCTTTATGGATTGAATTGACCATGCAAATTATGAATGAATGTGTGTTATGATTCCTTTGAAATATAAAGCAATATATTTATAAGATCAACAATGTGATACACTTTGTCTCAAAAAATACCATCAAGTGATTTTAAAGCAAAGGTGTAACAGTTTTAAAAAGTGCTGTAGATAAAAGTGATAGCTTGCTGTAAAAGAGTACTTAACCAGCTTGTGGTAGTGTACTATATGAGATATTGGAATATGAGCCATGTAATGTTATTTTCAAACAATAAAAATAACTATTTATTGCACAATCTGCTTAATACTTAAAGGATCTTAAGACTCTCAAAGCAGGTAATAAAATATCTCAATAAGTAGCACAGTATACCATACCAAAACACAAATACTACACAAGTATAATGCTCTCACTAAAAATAATGTCTGGGTAATATATTTTTAAAAATGGCCGAAAAGGATTCGCTGAAAAGAATTGATATGTTGTCCAGGTGACTGGTCACAATTTTGCCAGATTTTCCGGACTAAAAATTATATCCAGCTTTTCAACTATATAGAAAGATATATGTCCAGCTTTTCAAAATGATTACATCATTACTATTTAGGATGCTCTTGATATCTACTTTTTCATGCTGACATATCACCTGTTGACATTATTTATAAGATTTAACAAGCTTGAAATATTGGTGATATCTGCTCAGTCAGACCCTTTATACAATTTTTCATAAATTCAGGACTGACGTGAGATTTTGATAAATGTCAATGGCAAAAAATATGCAAACATTTAAGTAATCAAATAACTAACCTCCCTATCTTCCATGTATATTTTATGCATATGTTTGAGACAGTGGTGGGATTCAAATTTTTTTAATACCGGTTCTGTAGGCATGGCTTGGTGGTAGTGACTTGGTGGGCATGGCAAGGGAAGGATACTGCAAAATCCCATTCCCTCCTCACCCCACTAACCTGCTTTCCAGCTCCATTTTCCTGTGCAGTGCAACAAAAGAAGACCCAGCTGATCAGCTGGGACTTGGGAGGCAGAGAATAGATGGGGGTAGGGCTAATCAGAGGTGTTATTTGCTGGTTCTCCGAAGTACTAAAAATTTCCGCTACCAATTCTCCAGAACTGGTCAGAACCTGCTGAATACACCTCTGGTTTGAGACCCTGTTTGGTGTAGTAGTATAAGGCACCAGGCTAAAAACTGGTAGATCAGGAATCACATCTTAAATATCTGCCTATAAGTATCTCAATATTATTTCAATAAATAGGCATAGGTACTTCTTGTTTTCAATATTATCAATGGAGGATTCCAGTTAATTCCCTCTTTTTAAAATACTAGCATTTTTTTCCCTGAAATTTGTTGCTTGTATATGTTGAAGTGCTACTGGGTTCCTCCCAGACAAATAGGCATACAATTGTACTTTGGTATGTTAATTTTGCCATAATCTTGATATCACTGTATGTAGAATTGTTGACCTTCTTCCTTCAGCATTTTCTTTCCCAGCCATGTAGAACTTTGTCAACCAAATATACTCGAACTCTCTACGAATACTTTAGATTCAGTTCCAAAAAAGTCCTTTGGAGTCTATGGCAGCAGACTAAGAGCCACGGTGGTGCAGTGGTTAGAGTGCAGTACTGCTACTTCTGCTGACTGCCGGCTACCTGCAAATCTCACCAGGCTCAAGGTTGACTCAGCCTTCCATCCTTCCGAGTGTGTAAAATATGCTGACTCTGTAAACCGCTGAGAGGGCTGTAAAGCACTATGAAGCGGCATATAAGTCTAAGTGGTATATAAGCGGTATATAAGTCTAAGTGCTATTGCATCTTTCTGCAACACTTTAAAATGTTTACATGTTTCTGAGAAAAGATTTAGCTGCTTTAAAGAATTGTAGAGAGATGATATTTTTGTATCCCACTTCCTCCAAGATTCCTTTTTGAAATCAAATAACCCCTGCAGACTCTCAATACTACCTCATTACTTTAATCAAACACTGATTAATTCAGTGTTCATTAAAGGATAATGAAAACTCCATCAAATGTTCTCCATGGAACAAATACGCTCATCATGACTGCTTGGGATTACCCGAGCAAATGATTCAATACCTAGAATCATCCAATGAGTTTCCATATTTCTACAAATCATGCAGACCCAAACTGGATCTGCTGGAAAGAGTTGATACCATTGAAACACGAATAACATCCCTTGACACCATAGTAGCATCCCTGGACGCCTTAAAAGAAAGATTAACCAACCTTGAAAAAAAAGACACAACGCAAAAACCTGAACATCCAATAGCTACAAACCACATCTCTAGCCAACAACCACAACCCAATCCACAACCCAATCCACAAAAAAACATAAGCCAGACAAATAATGATATCCCAATCCTCATCAGAGAAGCTGTTGAGCGTGAACGGAAATGTCCAAACGCCATCTTATTTGATCTAGAGGACATCAATGACAATGATGACATCACAACTTTCCCAAACATCCTCAGTGATTATCAAGTATCAACCATCTCCCCTGATGAAATACTTGAAATTTCCCGCATTGGCCGAGAGCTCAAAAAAAGAGACGGCTCTGTGGCCCCACGCTTCTGTAGGGTCATTTGCAAAAATGAATCAAGCAAACATAAATTCATTTATACTATAAATTCACTTGCCAAAAGCAACACCAACCATAAGAACCTCCGTTCTTGCCCTGACCTAACCATACAGCAATGTGCCCACTCCCGTGTACTCCGCACTGAACTCAAAAAACGTCTAGACAATGGAGAGAAGGACCTGTACATTGACTACCATGCTGACTGTATCAAAAGTAAGTCACACAACCCACAATTCAGCTTTAACCTTCAACAACAACCCTACCTCAACCAATCCACCATCACCCAAGACTAGGCACGCACGCCCCTAACTACCTTAATTCCAACTACCGCTGGCCTTAAATGCAAGCTACTCAATGCAAGAAGCCTTGCGAATAAAATACCTGAATTTCTCCTCTTACTAAATATGGCTAAATTCGACATCATATTTGTCTGTGAAACATGGCTCAACGCATCTGTCCCTGACTCCATTACCACAGTAAGAGACTACCATGTTTACCGATCAGATCGTGAAATTCGTAGAGGAGGTGGTGTTGCTATCTTCTCTAAAAAGTCCTTACATCTAAAAACATCCAAGTTACCCAGGAGCTTGCTCTTCCTGAGACCATCATCTGTGAACTATCCTTAAATAACACATTTTGATTCTTACTATGTTACAGAGCACCTAATTATGACATCAAACATGTAAACAAGATAAATACACTACTAACATGGGCAGCATCCTGTCCACATGCTTTTATCTTTCTTGGTGACTTCAATCTATCTCATATTGACTGGACCCTAAATGAATGTACAACTGAACCCATACACGCAACCTTCTACAATGCTGCTACAAATCTGGGACTGGAACAACTAGTAACCAACAACACTAGACTAAACAACTGCCTCAATCTCATCTTCTGCAATAGTTTGAATTTAATTTATGGAATACAAATTAAAGAACCCTTTTCCAGCAGTGACCACAATATGATTGACTTTTGTCTCAATATACGCCCACACAAAAAGCATCACAATGACGTAATCCCCACTTATAACTTCAAAAAAGGCAACTATGATCTTGTAAACAATGATATCTCATCCCTTGATTGGCAATCTCTATTCACTGGATGCAATACTGTTGAAGACCATTACAACATATTTTTACTTGAAGTCAAAAGAGTCATTCAAACTATATGTACCAACAACAACTCCCAAAACAAAACAAAAAAAACCCAACAGATTACCCATAACAATAAGGAAACTTCAATCCAAAAAGAGATCACTCTGGCGGAAAAACAAATCTGGTCATGTCGCCAATTTCAAAATCCGATACAAAAATTTATGCCACCAGATAAAGACTGAATGCACCAATTATCACATTAAACAAGAGGAAAACCTTCTATGCACCAATTCCGTCCATGCTTTTTACAATTTTGTGAACAACAAACTAAAAGACTCAAGGTCCATCCCATCCCACCCCTGATAGGACCTAATGGTAAAGACTGCAATGATGACACCATTAAAGCCATCTTTAACACATTCTTTGGCTCAGTATTTGTAAACAGCAATGGATCATGCCCAGTATTTCCTAGTCAAACCACAGACAACTACAATGATCTAATACATATTGATTTTACAAAAGACAATGTTGAAAAAGCACTACGCAATCTAAAATCATCTCTATCTATTGGACCGGATGGAATATGTGCCCACTTCTTAAGCTATCCACTGCCATAGCCGAACTTCTAAGCATAATCTTTGAAAAATCTTTCAGGGTCAGCTCCTTGCCTAACCTATGGTCACAAGCCACGGTCATCCCCATCTTCAAAAAGGGAGACCCCAGCCTAGTTGAAAATTACAGACCAATCTCTTTATGCTGCGTCACCTGTAAAGTCATGGAATCAATTATTAACCAATCCATTATCTTCCACTTAGAGACAAACAACCTACTCTCCAATAAACAATTTGGTTTCAGAAAAAAACTATCCTGTAATCTGCAACTCTTACACTGCAAAAACATATGGACTGCACAACTCGATCAGGGCAAAAAAATAGACGCAATCTACATAGACTTCTGTAAAGCCTTTGATTCAGTGGTACACAACAAACTACTCCTAAAACTAAAATCTTATGGTATCTCTGGACAACTGCATAACTGGATAGAAGCATTCCTGTCAAACAGACAACAAATGGTCAAAATTGGGAGTGTCCTGTCAAATTCTGTACCTGTCAATAGTGGTGTCCCCCAAGGCAGTGTTCTAGGACCAACTCTCTTCATACTCTACATAAATGACCTCTGTGATCATATTAAGAGCAACTGTGTTCTTTTCATTATGATGTAAAGCTGTTCAATACTGCTATCCTTCAAAAAGATCTTGACTATGTATCAGAATGGTCAAACAAATGGCAACTTCAAATCTCAACAAACAAATGCTCTGTCTTACATATTGTCAAAAAAAATCAGAAAATAAAATACAAGCTGAATAGTCAAGATCTTGTTGATGATCCAAGCTCTGTAAAGGACCTTGGAATACTCACCTCTAATGATCTAAGTGCTAGAGCCCACTGCAACTACACAGCCAAAAAGGCATTAAGAGTTGTTTACCTAATCCTACGTAGCTTTTTCTCTGGTAATATCACACTACTAACTAGAGCATACAAAACATTTGCTAGACCAATACTTGAATACAGCTCATCAGTCTGGAACCCACATTACGTATCTGATATTAGCACAGTTGAGAAAATCCAGAAATATTTCACAAGAAGAGTTCTCCCCTCCTCTGCTCATTGTAGAATACCTTATGCCACCAGACTTGAAATTCTAGACCTAGAAAACCTTGAATTATGCTGTCTTCGGTCTGATCTAAGTATGGTATATAAAATCATACATTGCAATGTCCTACCTGTCAATGAATACTTCAGCTTCAACCATAAGAACACTAGAGCACACAATAGATACAAACTCAAGGTTAACCACACCAAACTTGATTTCAGGAAATACAACTTCAGCAACAGAGTGGTCAATGGGAGTGGGAATACTCTACCTGACTCTACCTGTTTCTTCTGCAACGCCCAAAAACTTTAACCTCAAGACTGTCTACTATTGACCTCAGCCCTTTCCTAAGAGGTCTGTAGGGGGCATGAATAAGCGCACCAATGTGCCTACCGTCCCTGTCCTATTGTTTCTTTTATTTTTCTTATATGTACCCATTTCATGTATTCATAACTATGTATATACTTATACCTATTATCTTGTAAGTAATTGACAAATCAAATAAATAAATAAAAATAAATAAATAAATAAATAAATAATTTGTAACCCTGTACACATTTAAAATAGAGTGCACTACCATTTTCCAAACTTCTACCAAAAATGCACAGCTAGCTAGTCTATTACAGCCTTGTTACCTGCTTCCTTTTTCTGGACTTGAGATGAAATTTATTGTCTAAATATCTTGGAAACATTTATTTATTCCTCACAAGATATCACTTCTCTTCCTGAAAATTCTTTGAGAAGGTTGATTTATTAAAATAAAGGATACAATTATCCTTGCTTCACCATGATAAATCTCATAAATCATATCAGATGAGTGACAGAATTTACTTGTTAGTAATAAATGGTGCGGTGCAGAGTGATATTATGTTAGAAAAAGGTGATAATCAATCAAAACATAGTTCACTGAAATCCAGTAAAAAAAGATCAGTAACTCAGCAGGGGGAAAGTATCTGTTTTCTACAATGATTGAGATAATGAATGGTTGTCTGAAAATGCTCTTCATCTATATTCTCCTTTGATAAAGGTCTTTTTTCACCACCTAAGGGTCCTTCAAAATTTATTCTTACCCCTGCTGGTTTGTCAGTTCTATAAAGCAATTGCTAACTGACATTAATGTCAGGGAAGAGACCATTCTACATAGTCATGATATGTTGATCAAGTAAAGTTTTATAAAAACTTATGAGCTTGGAATATACACCAATTTCTAACTCCAATATATCTGAATGATAACAGAAGATATACTGTATGGCTAGTTTAGGACTGCTTCCTTATACTCTTGTAATTGACTGTACCTCCCAATATTTGATAGCAATTTAGTGCATTTGAAGGAAGCTATATATTTTCACCTAACAAATTGCCTTGGAAAGTGATGTAATCAGTATCATTGGGTGAATTTAAAATACATTAAGGTGCAAAGACTCAAAGTTTAACCAAGTTTAATTTCAATCGCATCATCAAGCCAGATTTGTAAATTAAAATAAAAACTAGCTTTGAAGGGGCAAACCAAATCAAATGCCTTTGGCATGTTCTATTGCTGTTGGATTCATTTTGCAGATTGGATGGATTTTCTAATCCATTTGGATTGGATTTTCTCCTGCTTCTTGGATTATCACACATTGTATAAAGTTGAAACTTCTTCTGTAGAACAGCAGTCCCCAACTTTTCAGCTCTAAGGATCACTATCAGCATGGGGGCGGAGGAGGGACCACATGGTTTCATGCTGGTCCCCTCTCCACCACTTGTAAAAATTCAACTTCACGCATTTGCCCACCCATTTGCTGCTTGTGTGGCCCAGTACAGGGCTTCAGACCAGGGTGTAGGGACCCCTGAAGTGTGATGGCTTTCTAATACTAATGAGTAGGTGGGAATCAGGAAGATTTATTCTTCCATTAAATTCTAGGCATATTTATGTTACACTATTTATATAGCAGGATATTCATAAATTATACTTCTGTGTTGGTTCAACTCAGCTTTTATCACTTAGAATATAGATTTAGGATCAACCAATCTAATCAAGTTAAACTAGTTAGTTTTTAGGTCAAACATTTATTTTTACAATCTGTATTGTGAAGGCAGTATTAATCTTTATAAATGAGTTAACCAGGTGACAGATTAAAATGGGTAAATCTGTTAACACTGTTTTACAAAAATGCTTAAATGGAAAGAGCTATGTGGACCTCTGTGGAAAATAAATTCCAGGAACAGCAATCTGAAAAAAAAAAAAGATTGCCACATAGACCACATCCCACATGTTTCTCATATTTGTGTGAAATGAAGCCTATTCCATCTGGGCAAGGTGATGCCATATATACCTTAATGCTATGCTACATAGGGCTATGTGGATGAAAAGCAATATTATAAGCAGGAAACTTACTGGTAGTCAATGTAATGATTTTCCAAGGAATATTATTCTGCAATGGCGGCGTTGAACAAACAGAAACTTAAATGCTTCATTGCACAGTACCAGTTATAGCTTTTGTATCATGTAAGGTTGTGATGGATATTTAGCTAGTGGTTGACAAAGATCTCCACTGGCCACAATCTCCATCTTCAGTTTTTGTTTAAATAACTAGTCAGCAGTCCAGAAGGAACTCCACATCACAAATTAATTCCTTTAAAAGGGCTAAGACTCCATCAAGAGTATCTAGCAGGATTGTTTCCATGAATCAGTCAAGTGTTTATTGGTGTAGAATACCTTGAACTTGGTAAAATTAATCTGATTTTGAGGGTGAAGGTTCATTCTCTAAGCTTGTGGGTTGGTTTCCAAATGTTTCACCATCAGGCTGGGTAACATCAACCTCATTCTACACCTGAGCTAGAGATATTTACCACTATTGCTAATCTGATTTTGTTTTGTTTCCTCCAGACCTATCTCTCAGTATTTTTTTTTTTTCATTTTCCTTAAGAGACAACAAAATATTTGCTTTCCTTCTTAATGCTATTGAAAACTCTATGCCAGACTATTTTTTCCATTTTGTCATAGTGGTAAAGGCTGCAACTGAGAAATGTTTCATTTTCTTTCTCTGTGGGAAAATCACAGTGGGGTTATTATGACTGATATAAGCAGAGAAGAATTTAGAAAAGAAAATATGACAAATGAGAAAACTAGTGGCTTTGATTTATATTGTATACACAATAGAGAATTTGTAAAATATCTACTTTTCTCATTGAGATCCATTGGAAAAACATTATCTGGAATTATAAAAAAAAACCTTCATTAATCCCCTGATACAATTAAAATATAATTTAATTTAAAAACCATTTATATTTAATGAATACTGAAGCTGCAGGTTCTAAAGAAATTTGAAACTGTACAATGAAACTTGTAGTTTTAGTACAAAAAATAAGTACTGTTCTGATGATGGAGACTTTTTGGAGATTCAATGATTACAAGATACAATAGCAGCCCAAGAATATAGCTTGTTCAAAAGGAAAAGAAGCAATAGAAAACCGAAAGGAAATGTACTGTTTGTTAAAATTATTTATTCATTCTTAGAAAGTGAATGAATTTTGCAGTGCTGAAAAGCAAATTCAAATTAGTAAGAAATAAAAGTAGAATAGAATAGAATAGAACAGAACAGAACAGAACAGAAATAGGAATAGGAATAGGAATAGGAATAGGAATAGAACAGAACAGAACAGAACAGAACAGAACAGAACAGAACAGAATAGAATAGAATAGAATAGAATAGAATAGAATAGAATAGAATTCTTTATTGGCCAAGTATGACACAAGGAATTTGTTTTGGTGTAAATGCTCTCAATAAAAAAATACATTTGTCAAGTATCATAGATATAACTCTTAATAATAGTCAAAGGGTATTCTTGATGATATTTAATAACAGCCCCACCCTGCCCCAAGAAATGCTGTCATTTATGCACTCCAAAAATAAATTGAAGATTTTTCAAGAAGAAATGAAGCTTGGTGATGGAATATTTTCATTACTTTGACATGTGTTGGAGGGGAAATCAGCCAAATATGGTTCTTCTAGTAAATTCCTGGTAACTTCCTCTTTCAGGAAGTGTAGGAAAGTACAAAAAGTTTAGCATTCTTGACTTGATATTGATTAGAAAGTAAGAAAATAGTAGATATATCAGAAAATGGAAGCAACAGGAACTTTGAGATAAAGTGACAAAGGAATGTTGAAATTCTTTATTTTAAGGGTATTTGAAACTGAGGGTAGTTAAATACCTATCTTAGTCTTCAAAAGAGCAGATTTTAATCAAAGTTATGATAAATAGGATCTCGTGGCAAGGAAATAAGGAGAAAAGAAGATCAAGAGGAAAAGGTTTCCTATAGAAGGAATGATATTGAAAGAATAATTGCAGACAACTTCACTGAAGGAAAAATTGAAGGAAAGCAGAAAAAGCCAATACAGCTGTTGTGCTCAAAACCTAACAACAGCTACACAAAAAGCTTAGTAAAGATCTGATAACAAAAAAGAAAATTGAAGAGGGTCAGGTCACAAAAGAATATAGACATTTAGCTCCAAGCTATAGAGCTTAAGTCAGGAAAGTGAAAGCTCAGAATGAGCTGAATTCGGTGTAGTATGTTAACAAAAATGATTTCTTCAGATATCTTCAAAATAATATGAAAAGACAAGAATCGGTAAATAATCTGCTCAGTGAAGAAGGCAAAATATTAACAGGTAACAAAGAAATGTGGAGGCTATTCAACTCTTATTTTTGTTCAGTTCTCTCCAACAAAAGTACGTGTTCTAC
This sequence comes from Hydrophis major, assembly GCA_033807585.1. Lineage (NCBI taxonomy): Eukaryota > Metazoa > Chordata > Lepidosauria > Squamata > Elapidae > Hydrophis > Hydrophis major. The sequence continues at coordinate 84,046,228 of CM066333.1, forward strand.
CAGGCAATTTTGAAAAATAAGACAAAGGAGCAGGTTTTAAGCTTCGGTTTGATAAAAAATACAAACAGAAAATCATTATTTACTTTGAATGAATGTAATACTCAGGGACAGATGCATCCTAGCATATTTAAAAAAAAAATAGCCTGCTGAAATCTATACATATTACCCTTAAGCAGCCCTAAAGAATGGTGAACTAGAAGATAGCAACAGTGGAGCGAGTGGGGATATTTTCAATAGTGGATTGAGTGGGGATATTTTGAAGACTACAAATTAGTTCATGTATCATTAATGCATAAGAAGATTGAAAAGCAGATTATAAAAAGATTGGAACTTTATTTTGAAAGCAATTACAGAAGACATTGTGGAGTTGGCAAGAACAAATATTTCTGGATCAGCTTTTCTTTTCTTTTTTTTAATCACATAACTTTTTAATGACTTGTAGAACTGCTGCAGACATAGTATTTTTTATTTCAGCAGAACATTTTATAAAATGTCCATCACATCCTGGTTATCAGGCTAATTAAGTGTGGGCTGGGTAGTCTATTAATTAGACACACAGCTTGCTGAAAAAGCCACATTTAAAGAATGCTCACCAGTGGATCCTCATTAAATGTATAGATATCAAAAATTGATGCTGTAGCCTAAAACAGGGCTCTCCAACCTTGCTCACTTTAAGACTGGTGGACTTCAACTCTCAGAATTCCCCAGCCAGCCATAAAAAGACCCCCAGAAAAGACAAATAAATTCAAAACAATGTTTGAATTTGGAGTTATCAGAAGTTTAGAAGTAACAGAAGGAAAATTAATTATTTTCATGAGTACCGCTAAGTTTGGTCAGATTTAGATCACTTTTCCCCTACAGCTTTAATTGACAGAAAGATATCATGGGAGCACATCTGTTTTTATTCCTGGCCAGAGGAAGTAATGACTCAAAACAAATGGGATAGATAGCATCACCACCAGATGGATTCATAACTGGCTGACAAACTGTACTCAATGAATAGTCCTTAATGACTCTACATCTACATGGAAGGAAGGAAGCGGTGGGATACACAAAGTTCCATCTTAGGCCCAGTACTTTTCAATATCTTCATGAACGACTTAGGTGAGGGAACAGGAGGGAACAAAAGGGAAATTTACCAAATTTGTGGATGATACTAAACTGGCAGGAATAGCCAACATCCTAGATGATAGGCTCATTCATAACTGGCTGACAAACTGTACTCAATGAATAGTCCTTAATGACTCTACATTTACATGGAGGGAAGTAAGCAGTGGGGTAGATCTTGACAGACTTGAACACTGGGCCCTGTCTAACAAAATGAAATTCAATGTAGAGAAAAGTACAGTCTTACACTTAGGCAAGAAAAAACAAAAGTACACATATAGACTGGGTGAAATCAGACTTAATAGCAGTAACTGTGAGAGGGATCTTGGAATCTTAGTGGACAACCAGTTAAATTTGAGCCAACAGTGTGCAACAGCAGCCAAAAAAGCTAATGCAATCCTAAATTGCATTAACAGAGGGATATAATCGAGATCAAGTGAGGTACTAATACCACTCTATAAAGCCTTAGTAAGACCACACCTAGAGTACTGCATCCAGTTTGGGTCACTACACTATAAAAAGATGTTGAGACTTTAGAAAGAATGCAGAGAAGAGCAACCAAGATGATTAGGGGACTGGAGGCTAAAACATATGATGAATGGTTGCAGTAACTGGGCTTGGCTAGTCTAGTGAAGAGAAGGACCAAGGGAGACATGATAGCAGTGTTCCAATATTTGAGGGGCTGCCACAGAGAGGAGAGGGTCAAGCTATTTTGCAAAGCACTTGAAGGTCAGACAAGGAATAATGGATGGAAACTGAACAAGGAGAGATTCACCCTGGAAATAAGGAGAAATTTTCTGACAGTGAGAGCAATCAACCAATGGGAACAGCTTGTCTTCGGAAGTTGTGAGAGCTTCATCACTAGAAGCTTTCAAGAAGAGACTGGACTGTCATCTGTCAGAAATAGTGTAGGGTCTCCTGCTTGGAGTTGGACTAGATGACCTACAAGATCCCTTCCAATTCTATTCATCTGTTTATGATTAACTTGACTGACCATTTTCCTTGCATCTATGTTTTCAAAATGTGTACTTATTTGCTGCCATGTTTTCATTATGTTTGTCCCAAAATTTAAATCTTGCTGCTTGTTTTAATCACCTATATTTGAAAGTGGTATACTGTAAATCTGAATAAAGGCCAGAAGCTGTTGCATAATTGATTGTAATTTGGTTTCTGTAAACAGTGTCCCAGAAATGTTGTTCAAGTTATACTGTGCTAAATCTAAAAGTTATTTAGGAATTTATAGCATTAACCCCTGGGGAACATTGAAAATTTTGTTCAAGACTAAACATTTTCTGTTAAGCTAGCTGCTAGCTAATAATGCCTGCCTTCCACATGAGTTCAGCCATTTGATGTCTGCAAAGTTGTGTAGCTCAGATTTCCTTCTCAACTCCGCAACTCCCCAATCCATTTATCCCTTTCCTCTGTGGCCATGTTAAATCTCTTGATTTCTAAATTGTGTATCTGCTTTTCTAAGAAGCTGTTTCAAACACGAAGACCCAAATTACATTTTAGTATCTTTGCCTTTCCCTTTACTAGCTGTATTTAGACTATGATCTCTTAGTACTGTGTCTCTTCCCTTTAGCGGGAGATGGCTGTCTTCAGCAGCAGTGGCTCCCAATCTCTTTTCCAGCAACAACCATGGTTTTTGTGACCCTCCCCCCATTTCTTAAAACTCTGAACATGAATTCTGATGAGTAACTCATGCCTTGTTGTGCAACATAAATAAAATAGAACCCTTCACATTATTAGATTTTTAAAAGAGTAATTACAAGGCAGTAAAAATTAGAAGGGATGTGGTGGCTCAGTGGCTAAGATTCTGAGCTTGTCAATCAGAAAGGTTGGTGGTTTGGTGGTTCGAATCCCTAGCACTGGGTAATGGAATGAGCTCCCGTTACTTGTCCCAGCTTCTGCCAACCTTGCATGCAAAACTGCAAGTAGAAAAATAAGGACCACTTTGGTTGGAAGCTAAGAGTGTTCCATGCACCATTGGCATTTAATCATGCTGGCCACATGACCACGGAGACATTTTTGGAAAGCGCTGGCTCTTTGGCTTTGAGATGAGCACCGTCCCCTACAGCCAGAAATGACTAGCACATATGTGTGAGGGGAACCTTTACCTTGATATAAAAATTAGCACATAAATCTGTTTTATTCCAAGACTTATCAGCAGACAAATATAGCGCTAGTGCTTTAGCAGACAAATAAAGTGGTCCCAATCTTATTTTATCTTTAATACAAATATTAGAAGCATTTATTATTGTAGCAATATCTTATAATCTTTAAAATCTCTACAGTCTTATTGAAATTCTTTAGAAGTTCCAATGTATAAACTGAATACATCTCTGATTATAGTTGTGAGGAGAAAAGAAGTTTGAAATTCTGGGAAAGAAAACTTGAAAAATCCAGAAAGCAATAACTTTCTCTAGTAATAATCCCCTTGGCTGTCCTCATTGGGAAATACAAATCTGTAGCACGATATGACTTTGCTGTTCACTAACATTTCTTCCTTTTAAGATTAGCAAACTTTATAATATAATTTAATAAGATTAGAATGTGGCTAAGGAAACATTAGTACTATGTAAGCATATTTCATCCTATTCACATATGGAACTTGTTTTTACTTGATTCCATATCATATATGTTTTGGCACATGAGCAAACATAGAAAAACTATATTAATACTACAATTGAAATTTGTCATCTAATGTTCTTTTTTTAAAAACATTTTTTATTGGTTTTTAAAACAAACATAGACAAACAAAACATAAAAACATCAAGTCATCTTCCATATATATACATACAGTTTGTCGGTTGGTTTACAAATTGTTTTGTGCTTCCATTTCGTGGTCTTCAATTACAATTACATTGTATATAATGTTGTATTTTCAATCAAATATTAAATACATTAATATCATTATTAATCAATCATTTGACTATACTTTTATTCATTCATTTTTTATGAAATAATCATATTTTACTTAATTCATTTTATGACAGTTCATATTATCCTAAATCTATCCTAGAATCATTTTGTAGATATAATAAGAAAAGAGTACTTCTTCATATATTTATTTATTTTATTTTCTAAAAGTCTACATATTTCATTACTGTACTTTATTGTCTAATCATTGATAGAATAGATCCCAAATTTTATAAAATTGCTTATCCTCTTGTTCTCTAATTTCAAATGTCAATCTACTCATTTCAGCACATTCCAATATTTTCTTAATGATTTCCTCCTGTGATGGTATTTTCTCATTTTTCCAGTTTTTAGCAAATACAATCCTAGCTGCTGCTAATACATTTACAATCAGGTATTTCAAGTCTTTAATATATATTTCAGGTAAAATTCCCAATAAAAATATTTCTGGTTTCAAATTTATATGTTTTTTTGTCATTTTTACCAACCACGTGTGGATTTTAGTCCAATATTTTTTAGCGTCCGCACAAGTCCACCACATATGGTAATATGAGCCAGGTGTCTGAAAACATTTCCAACATTTTTCGGATTTATTCTTGAACATTCTTGCTATTCTTGTCAGGGAAAAATGCCACCTGGAAAACATCTTATACAAATTTTCTTTATATGCTGTTGACATTGTCCTTTTATAATTTTGAGACCATAATTTTTGCCATTTCTCTAGATCAATCCCATATCCAAAATTCTTCCCCCAAGCAATCATAGTTTCTTTAACTTGTTCTTCTGGTTTAATTTCTAATAAATATCCATACAATTTTTTAATCACCTTTTCATCAGTACCTGTCAAAATCTTATCTAAGTCAGTCAGTTTATCATAGAAACCTTCTGTTTTAGAATCTTTATCATGCCTTGAATGTATTTGCACATATGAAAACCAATTTATCTTTATACCTTGTGTTAGGAATAACAAGGTTACCTAACGTAGTTTGGGTAAAATAATATATATAAACTATGATAGTAAGTTTATGTTTGTGTCACTTTAAACAGCAAAGCATGTAATTTTGGGTGCGGCTGTAAAACTGCCATAAGAGGGAGCAAGAGAACTTGATTGATTGCTGGCTTAATGGATTGCTTGCAGACTATGCTGGATTGATGGTTTGCTAACTGCGTGCTCCCTGCTGCTGCTGAGTTTTTTGAACGTCGAAGGAAGAAAGGAGGTTTGACTTCTTCATATCTCTACTGTGAGGAGATATATTACTGGACTGATATTTGTAAGTTTACTGATCTCTTTTTCGACACTGGACTTTGCAACTGAATAATCCCCAAACGGACTGAACTAGTGAATGATATATAGACTGTTTGACTATGCTAAAAAACCCTTACTGGAATAAACTATTTAACTAGCACAGTGTATCTGTTTTACTGAGCGTAAGCTACAAAAACCTTTATCTCACATATTTGCCTGCCTACCTGACTGCCGTGCAGATTCTGCTAGGGTGTATCCCTAACACTGGTTATGGGCCCAGGCTGCACAGTCAGACTAACCAGGATTTAACAGGCTTATATAAAGTGAAAGTTAGTGTAGTTACACAATACTGTAAACAGACAGCTGTGTTTTATTAATTATAGTTTAATATCCAGAGAAAGATGGCACAAGTCAATTTACCAAGTTTGTCTCTAATATCCAAACTGGATGGAACAAACTATGTGGTCTATGAAATGCAGCCTACTTCTACGCAGAGAAGGTTTGTGGAGTATAATTCAAAACCCACCAGAGGTAGATGCTTGGGATCCGGAGGATGAGGATGATGCCCAGGAAATACAAGAATATAAACTAAAGAATGAGCAAGCTCTTTGTATAATAGGACTGACACTCTGTGACCAACAGCTTGTACATATTCGTGGAGAAGAAACAGCTGCAAAATGTTGGGAGAATTTAAAGAAGATTTATGTTTGAGACAGTGTAGGAGCACATATAAATCTTACACGAAAACTGTTCAGAACACATCTTCAAAAGAATGGAGACATGTGGACTCATTTAAACACTATGAAGAGAATTTTTCAAGAACTGCATGAAAAAGAACTTATCTTCACAGAACTACATCAGGTTTATATAATTTTTGTCTTCGTTGAATGAGAGCTATGATGACTATGTAACTTCACTGGAAGTACTGCCAAAAGATAACCTCACATTAACTGACATTACTGGCAGATTAATTGAAGAAGCCAGGAAAAGGCTTGAAAGGGATTAACTCAGAAGGGAACAACCTCAAGAAGAAGATAAAGAATCTTTGACAGCCTATACAATTAGAAAATGTTTTAATTGTGGAGGAAAAGATTCTGCAAGAAAGGAAAATGCCACAATGCCAGCCAGAATGCTAAAAAGCATCAAAAGGATGAAAAATGCTTAGAGTTAGCCATATATAGCAACGAAACTGTGAATAATAATTTATGGGTTGTAGATAGTGGAGCATCACACTGCATAACGAAAGATAAGAAAAGATTTGTTGAGATGTCCATGAGTTCACAACAGATATCGTTAGCTAATGGCTGGAAACTGAAAGCAAAAGGTGAAGGTATTGCACATTGTTCTTGCATAAAAGAAAATGTAAAAATGTTATATGTACCACAACTTAAGTTTAATTTGCTTTCGGTTAGAGTTTTGGTTAAACTAGGTTATGTAGTAACCTTTAGGGGAGAAAGTTGCATAATAGAAAAAGAAGGTAAAAAAGTGACTGCAACTTTAAAAGGTGAATTGTATGTGTTAAATGATAATCAATCAGAGGTGGCTAACACAGTGTATAATAACGTTAAACCTCATGATGAATTCATACATTTGTTACATAGACATTTAGGGCATATAAATTTTAAAATGCTCAAACAAACAGTTGAACTGTCTAAAGGTATAAAACTGAAGCCTTGCAGTAAGTATTTGCATACAATGCTTGCAGTCAAGAAAAAAGCAAGGTAATACCAGCAAATAGAATTAATGGATTTAAAACTAAAGAACCTCTAGAGGCCGTATTTGCTGATATTATAGGTCCTAAAAAACCAAGTGTGGGAGGTGCTCATTATATACTAAGTATAATGGATCATTATTCTAGATCTGGTTTCTGTTATTTAATGAAGAGTAAAACAGAAACATATCAGAATTTCTTTAATTGGTTGAAGTTTACAGAAAGAAAAACTAAAAGAAAATGAGTAACTCTTGTAATTGATAATGGTACAGAATTTATAAATAATAAATTCCAAAATAGACTGAAGATGGCAGGTGTTGAACATAAAAAGTCTGCACCATATAGGCCACAACATAATTCCTTTATAGAAAGACGAGGCCAAACAAGAGAGGCAATGGCTCGTACTATGCTGTCAGATTCAGGATTACCTGAAACTTTGTGGGGAGAAGCAATAATGTGTGGTAATCATATATCGAATAATGTTTTTAACTCAACAACAGGTGAATTACCATTCACACGGTGGCATGGTAGAAAACCTGACCAAATGCACACATTTGGAGCACCAGCATGGGTGCATATTCCTACACAACTGAAACATAAGGGGCAGCATAGGGCTAAAAGGTTATTCTTTGTAGGTTATGAATCTAATCACAAATCATACAGATTCTGGGGAAAAGGTACATCTAGAGTTTACAGTAGTGCTAGTGCACAATTCCTTGAATATGTAGGATGGGATAAACTGGAGCAAGATTCAAGTAAGGATGTAATCATAGAAACCTACAAAAGACAAAAACAACATATCAGGAATAAGAAGAATACAATTAAAGAGGAAGTACAGGAAGAGCACATAGGACCAGAACAGGAAGAAATAGGTGAACAGGAAGAAATAGATAACCAGGAACAGGTAGTACATGAAAGTCCACCTGTAAGCACTGTAATACCTAGACGTTCAACACGTGAAACCAGACCACCTGACACATACCAAGCAAGTGTAGTTTGCTAAGTTAGTAAAGTTCCAACTACTGTTGAAGAACTTAGAATGTATCCTGCAAAGGATCAAGAAAATTGGCATAGAGCGATGGAGAAGGAACTAAATTCATAGAAACAAATGGAAGTTTATGAAAATGTTAAATTACCTCCAGGTGAAAAGTCCATTGGCTGTAAATGGATATTTAAATTAAAAACAGGTATAAATGGGACTGTTACCCATAAAGCTAGGTTGGTAGCTCAAGGATTTAATCAAACTACATGTGATTATGATGAAGTATTTGCACCGAGTCTAAAAGCAACAACCTTGAGAGCAGCTTTAGTGTGGGCAGCTAAGAAGAACTATATCATAAATCACTTAGATGTAGAAACTGCCTATCTGCATGCACCATTGCAGCATATTATATACCTAAAGAAACCTGTAGGAATTAAGGATGATAAAACAAATAATGACTGTTGGAAGCTAAAAAAGAGTCTCTATGGATTAAAACAATCTGGTTACGAATGGAACCAATATATTGTTAAGGAGTTAAACAATATAGGGTTTAAAGCAGGTTTAGCTGATCCATGTGTATTTAAGAGAGAGAAAAATGGAACAGTGTCATTGTTATTGTTGTTCACAGATGATATTGCCTTAATTACAAAAACTAATAATGAAGCTACTGAAATAATATCATTATTAGGTAAGAGGATAAAATTAAAGCGATTAGGAGAGATAAAACAGTATCTAGGATTAACAATAAATAAAACCAAAGGTGGCTATAATATATCTCAAGAGGATAAGATTTATCAATTACTAAAAACATACAAGATGGAACTTTGTAAACCAGCAAAAACTCCAATGAGTCAGGAATTTGGCCGCACTGATGTTCAAAGTCCAAAATTCGATAAGACTATCTATCAATCGCTAATTGGTAGTTTATCATACATTAGTAATTGGACAAGGCCAGATATTACCTATAGCGTAAAAATCAACTGGCACGATTCAACGCTGAATCTGTTAGGGATAACATTGTTTACCCTAACTGGTTTAGGTAAAATAATAAATATGTTATCATGGTTTGTTAGTTAAAGTGTCTGTAATTAATGTAATTAAGGGAGTGGTTGTAAAAGCACCATAAAAGAAGCAAGGCACGGCAGCTTGCTCTCTCTGGCTTGATGATCCCTAATTACTGCATGGATTGAAGACAGCGTTTTTCCCCTACTGGAACGGGAGATAGAAAGGACTGTTGATTTATCAACAGTGAGAGGACTGATTTATTATCAGTGAACTGACATTGGATATTCTACACAGACTTTGCTTTTTGAATATCCTTGAATGGACTGACTAAAATGATACATGACTAATGGACTGTTATTTTGACTATGCTATAAAATTCTAAATGTAATAAACTATATTTTTGATAACACAAGCGTATCTGTTATTTTTACTGTATGTTAACTAACGTACAAACTTATCTCACACATTTATCTGTATGCTTATCTGACTAACGCTGCACATTCAGTTTAGCTTGTCTCCTTAACCCTGGTTGGGGAACCCAGGCTTAACACTGGTTATGGGCCCAGGCTTAACACTGGTTATGGAACCAGAGGCTGCAAAGTCAGTTTAACTAGGATAAAACAGATTTATGTAAAAAGTGAGAGTTTGTGTTGTTACACATTACAGTAAATAGACAGCTGTGTTTTATTAATTATAGTTTAAAATCCATATAAGAAAACATGGCACAAGTCAATCTACAAAGTTTGTCCCTTATATCCAAGCTGGATGGAACAAACTATGCATCATGGTCTGTGAAATGTAGTCTACTTCTACAAAGAGAAGGTCTGTGGAACATAATTGAAAATCCACCAAACGTAGAGGAATGGGATCCAGAGATTGAGGAAGATAGACAAAAGATAGAAGACTTTAAACAGAAGAATGAACAAGCTCTTTGCATAATAGGACTAACACTATCTGACCAGCAACTTGTTCATATCCACGGAGAGCAAACCGCTGTTGGGTGCTGGCAGAAGCTGAAGAGGATTTATGTCCGAGATAATGTTGGTGCTCACATAAATCTAACACGGAAGCTTTTCAGGACGCATCTCCAAACAAATGGTGATATGCTTAGTCATTTGAAAACTATAAAAAGCATTTTTCAAGAACTGCACGAGAAAGAACTTATTTTCTCTGAACTACACCAAGTCTACATAATTCTATCTTCACTAGATGTAAGTTATGATAACTACGTCACTTCCCTTGAAATTTTGCCTAAGGAAAGTTTAACTTTAACTGATATAACTGGCAGATTGATTGAAGAGGCAAGAAGAAGACTTGAAAGAGATCAGTTAAGGAGGGAGCAATCTCAAAAAGAAGATATTGAATCTCCTACTGCATACGCAATTAAAAAGTGTTTTAATTGTGGAGGAAGAGGACATTTGGCAAGATTTTGTAAAAAAGCAAAGCACCAGAACGCTGACCAGAATACTAAAAGTCATCAAAAGATAAATAAAAATTTAGAGTTAGCCATGTATAGTAACGGAGCTGTAAAAAAATAATTTATGGGTGGTTGACAGTGGAGCATCCCACTGTATAACAAATGATAACAAAAATTTATTAAAATGTCCAAGAGTACACAGCAGATATCTTTAGCCAATGGCTGGAAACTGAAAGCTAAAGGTCAAAGTATGGCATATTGTTCTTTCATAAAAGAGAATGTAAAAATGTTATATGTACCACAACTTAAGTTTAATTTAATTTCAGTTAGAATTTTGGTTAAACTAGGATATGTAGTTACCTTTAGGGGAGATAACTGCATAATTGAAAAAGAAGAAAATTACTGCATCTTTAAGAGGTGAATTATATGTTTTAAATGATAATGGTTTAGAGATGGCTAACACGGTTTATGATAATAAGAAACCTCATGATGAATGTATTCACTTGTTACACCAACGGCTAGGGCATTTAAATTTTAAAATGCTTAAGAGAACTGTTCAACTATCTAAAGGAATAAGTTTGAAAACTTGTAATAAGTATTTGCAATGTTTTGCTTGTAATCAAAGCAAAAGCAAGGTCATACTGGCAAATAGAGTTGATGGATTTACTACCAAAGAGCCTTTAGAGGTAGTATTTGCCGATTTAATGTCCAAAAAAACCAAGTGTAGGAGGAGCTCGATACATATTAAGTATAATGGACCACTATTCTAGATATGGGTTTTGCTATTTAATGAAGAGCAAAACTAAAACATATCTAAATCTATTTAATTGGATTAAATTTGCTGAAAGAAAAACTAAAAAGAAATTAGAAACTCTTATAACAGATAATGGTGCAGAATTTACAAATAATAAATTCCAGAATGGACTTAGAATGTTAGGTATTCAACATAAAAAGTCTGCACCATATTGGCCACAACATAATGCCTTTATAGAGAGATGAGGCCAAACACTACAATCAATGGCACGTACTATGTTGTCTGATTCAGGATTACCTGACAATTTATGGGGAGAAGCAATAATGTGTGGTAATCATACATTAAATAATGTTGTTAATTCAACAACAGGTGAATTAACATTCACACTATGGCATGGTACAAAACCTGATTTAAGTTACATGCACACATTTGGAGCACCAGCATGGGTGAATATCCCTACACAACTCAGACACAAAGGACAGCATAGAGCTAAAAGATTATTTTTTGTAGAATATGAATCTAATCACAGATCTTATAGATTCTGGCAACCAGGTACATCTAGAGTTTACACCAGTGCAAGTGCTAAATTCCTAGAACATGTAGGATGGAAGAGATTAGAGCAAGATTTAAATAACGAAGTAATTATTGAACCCTAAATAAGGCAAAAAGATCAGACTAGTTATAAGAAGAGTCCAATTAAAGAAGAAGTCCACGAAGAGCAAATAGGACCAGAACAAGAGGAAACAGTTGATCAGGAAGAGTTAGATAATCAAGAACAATTAATAAATGAAAGTCCATCTGTAAATCCTGTAATACCTAGTCGTACTACACATGTAAATAGACCACCTGATAGGTATCAAGCAAGAAAAGTTTGTAACAAGCAAGTAACTAAAGTTCCAACTAGTGTAGATGAACTTAGGATGTATCCTGCTAAGGATCAGGAGAATTGTCAAAAGGCAATGGAAAAAGAACTAAATTCATTAAAGGTAATGAAAGTATATGAAGATGCTAAATTACCTCCAGGAGAAAAATCCTTTGAGTGCAAATGGATATTTAAAGTAAAAACTGGAAATGATGGGACTGTTTCCCATAAAGCTAGGTTGGTAGCTCAAGGATTTAATCAAACTGCATCTGATTACGATGAAGTTTTCGCACCAAGTCTTAAAGCAACATCTTTGAGAGCAGCTTTAGTATGGGCAGCTAAGAAAAACTATGTCATTAACCATTTAGATGTAGAAACTGCTTATCTACATGCACCATTGCAGCACACTATATATTTGAAAAAGCCAGTTATTATAAAAGACAATAAAGTAAATAGTAATGATTGTTGGAAACTCAAAAAGAGTCTTTACGGATTGAAACAATCTGGCTTTGACTGGAACCAATATATTCTGAAAGATATAGGTTTTAAATCTGGTTTAGCAGATCCATGTGTGTTTAAAAGAGAAAATAATGGAATGATGCCATTATTGTTATTATTTACAGATGATATTGCTTTGATAACTAAGACTAATAATGAAGCTAATGAGATTACGTCATTATTAGCTAAAAAGATAAAATTAAAGCATTTAGGTGAAATTAAAAAGGATCTAGGATTGACAATTAACAAAACAAAAAATGGATTTAAGATATCTCAAGAAGATAAAATTTGCCAATTAATTAAAACGTATAAAATGGAACTTTGTAAACCGGCAAAGACTCCAATGAGTCAGGAGGTTTGCCAAACTGATGATCAAAGTCCCAAATTTGATAAATCTATATATATCAATCTTTGATTGGTAGCTTATCATATATAAGCAATTGGTCTAGGCCAGATATAGCTTATAGTGTAAATCAGCTGGCATGTTTTAATTCAGATCCACATCAATGTCATTGGCAATCATTAAAAAGAATTTTAAGATATCTTAAAGGAACAATGAACCATGCATTGTATATAGAACCAAAGGGTGATTTGAGTCTTAGTACCTATGCAGTTGCAAGTTTTGCAACTGACATAAACACCAGAAAATCAACATCTGGGATGGCTATATTATTTGGTAAGACACTAATAGGGTGGAGGTCAATCAGACAACAGCATATCAGCTTGTCCATAATGGAAGCAGAATTTTCATGTCTGTCATCACTATGCACTGACTTAATTCTGTACAAACAGTTATTATTAGACATGGGTATAACTGTTAAAGATTCCATTATTGTGTACAAGGACAACCAGGCAACCATAAAGTTAGCTACTAATATAGCTGTAAAAACTAGATCAAAGCATACTGATTTAAGATACTTAAATGTTAGAGAATCTGTAAAAAATGGGCTAATTAAATTGGAATACTGCATGACGGAAGAAAACATTGCAGACCAATTTACAAAAGCTCAAGGAGTAATTAAGTTTAAAGAGAGATGTAACAAATATGATTTAAAAATGTAAATAGTTATAGTATTATTATTACCTAAAAGGGGAGAATGTTAGGGATAACATTGTTTACCCTAACTGGTTTAGGTAAAATAATAAATATGTTATCATGGTTTGTTAGTTAAAGTGTCTGTAACTTTAACTGTAAGAATGTAATTAAGGGAGTGGTTGTAAAAGCACCATAAAAGAAGCAAGGCACGGCAGCTTGCTCTCTCTGGCTTGATGATCCCTAATTACTGCATGGATTGAAGACAGCGTTTTTCCCCTACTGGAATGGGAGATAGATAGATCTTTGTCTTATCTTTATAGATAAGATGAAAACCAGATCATCTGTGAATGCTTGCAACTTAAATTTTTCCTTTTTAATTTTCATCCCTTTTATATCTTTGTCTTCTCTAATATTTCTGTTTAGCACTTCCAAGGTCAACACAAACAACAGAGGTGATAGTGGGCACCCTTGTCTTGTTCCTTTTCTTATATCGATAGAGACTGTCTCCCTCAATCATTACCTTTGCCATTTGCTTATGATATTGCTTGAATAAATTTTCTAGCAAAGCCCATTTGTTCCAGCAGTAATAACATGAATCGCTAATTCACATTATCAAATGCCTTCTGTGCATCTAGAAATATCAGGGCTGTTTGTTTTTCAGGATGTGCCTCGTAGTATTCCAAAGTGTCCAAGATTATTCTCATATTGTCTTTAATTTGTCTCTTTGGCAGAAATCCATTTTGATCAGAATGGATAAAATTATTTCAATATTTTTTAAGTCTTTCTGCCAATATTGAAGCAAAAATTTTATAATCTGCGTTTAGTAGGGAAATAGGTCTTTTGTTCTTGATTTGTAATGGATTGGTCTCCTCTTTTGGAACAAGTGTGATATAAGCTTCTGACCATGATTAAGGTATCCTCTTCTTTAACATAACTTCATTCATAACTTCTAGTAATGAAAGATTCAATGATTCTTCTAATGTTTTGTAAAATTCTGCCGGAAGTCCATCTGGGCCTGTTGCCTTTCCATTATTTTGCTTCTTGAGTGCTTCACTTAACTCCATCATCGTTATATTGCTTTCTAACATTGTTTCAATCTCTTTAGATATCTGGGGTAAATTAGCATTCTGTAAATACTGTTTAACTCTTTCCTAATCAATATTCTCTTCTGTATATAGTTTTCCATAATAATCTCGAATGATTTCCTTCTTCTCTTTACTACCATAGCAAACTTGGCCTTGGTCATCTATTAATTGCAATGTTTTCCTTGGTTCTTTCTCCTTTCTCAATTTCTTGCAATATTTGCATTTTAATGGCTTTCTTTATAAATCTGATGTGAACTTCTCTTGGTAAGCTATTTCTCATTGCATATCTTGTGAAGACTCAATAAACCTCATCTATTCCATCCATTATCTTCTCTTCAGTTATTTTCAAAGCTTCAGCCAATATTTCTATCATTATCTCAGCTAGATTTTGTTCTTTTTCTTCCTCTATGTTTTGGAATCTAAGATAAAATTCTGATCTGTCCATCTCCCATCTCAGCATACCACTTTTATCTTTTTCAACCACAATTAATCTGTTATCGATGTCTCCAATCTTCTTGTCTCTTTGTTTATCTTCTTCTTCAATATTTTGGAGTCTCTTCATCATTTGTTGGATGTTCTCCACTTTTTCATCAGTTTTCCCTGTTCTTTGTTCAATGTTCTCTATTCTCTTTTCAATATTCTCTGATCTTGTTGGAATATTTTGATTCCTTGCATAATCATATGCAGGATCACTTTTTCTTGTTCTTTTTCTTACCTTAACATTGTCTGTATTGAACGTTATCCTCCAGATAGTGGAGAGGAAGAAGTAGAAGTTGAGGAACCAGGAGCTGTTAATTTCCTACTCATTTTGAGCAATTCAAAATCTTCAGGTTCTTCTATACTTTAATCCAATTGTGAAATAACCAATTATAGTTCCAAATAAAAATAGTAGAAAAAAAGAAGCCAAATAGTAATAATAATTAAAAAAGAAAAAAATTCTTCAGGTTCTTGTATACCTTAATTCAATTGATTGGTTAGATAACAGTAAAAATTCAAAAATGAAGGAAAAGACCATAAACAAACTCAAAAAATAAAAAGTTGTAAAATCCTAAAAAAGGCAGAAAAGTGAAGAATAAAAAGCTCAAAAAAGAAAGGAAAAATTCTTCTTCAACACCTAAATCCAATTAAGAGATCTCAAATATAAAAGGATGCATAAGAGAGAGAGAAAAAAAAAGAAGGCCAGAAAAATAAACCAAAAAAACTAACAACCCCAAATGGAAGGTAGATGGAGAGACAAAAATACCAGGAAGGGAGAGAGAGAGAAAAAGGCTACTCCCTTAAAAAGAAAAGGAAGGGAATAATTAATACTAAAGCTTTTCCTTTAAAGTAAAAAGCAAGTGTGGAAATTTAACTTCCAAAGACAAAAAAAAACAAGTTCCAAAGAGCCAAAAATCCAAATAGCTATTACAAAAAGTAAACTGATGAGGAGAGGTAGCGCAGCTTAGAAAAAATAAAAAGAGCACACTGCACTTTGTTTAATTATCCAAGGCTCTTGTTATAACTCTCTTCTCCAGAGTCTTATCACCTTTTTTTTTCTATAAGCTTCAACACCAGACTCCAGCTGTTGATAGAAACCCAGAAGGGCACCTGTAATAATACTCTCCCGTGCTCTTCCCTCTATCTTATCAAATAGCAATGTCCTTGAAAAGAAGTCTCAGTTCTTTCTCAGCTTTGTCTGGTCAAAAGAGAAATAGAATATTTCCAAGCCTTTGGCAATGTTACAAAAATAACTAAAAGGGAATCTCTAGCCTAAAATATTATAAAGTCAAAAAGGAGAAAAAGAATAGATGAAAGAAGAGAAAAAAACAGTCCAGTTTCAAAATATAAGATTATGTGTAGAAAATCCAGCAATGAGGGGAAAAAAATTACTTTGACATTCCTGTTTAAAATTGCCACTTAATCACTTCTGTCAAAAATTTTACAGATTCTTTCTTTTCCTTAGGGTGTCCTTTCAAATCTTAAAATAAAGAAAAAGTTCTCACCAAACCGGCACATTCTCTCTTTTCGTTCTCTTTCGTTTTGGAGCTGTTCCAACTTCAGCAGCTTTAATGGCTGCCTCTTTGCTGCTGGCAAAAAGAGCTTCTCCTGGATCTAACAGGGACTTTGCAGTATCCCTGGGATCAACAGGATGCACTCTTCATATTCACCGTCTCTTCGGGACGGTTTAGATCCACCTGGACCATCCAGGAGCAAAGATATCGGCAGCGATCTCAGACCTCCAATATCGCATGCCGTATCATCACAACGCCAGCCCCGCCTTCCTAATGTTCTTATCCTATGAAAGAGGGAACACTTGTTTTTTACATTCTTGAGTTCATTTGTGGGAAAGATGCTGTGATTAGGACAACTAAGAATGGTCTAATATTAGTTTTTAAGTTTAATCAATGAATCTAAAATTCTTCCTTCTCAGTTCTTCCTTAACTGCTATGTTTTATGAATGGCCTAAATGCCCTTTCAATTTTCCAGGGTATTGCAATGCCCAAGAACCATAATCAAAGTAGTGATTTGAAGCAACAAACCAAGATGTGTGATGAATTGGACTTCTTAGAATAAAATGTATAGGCTGCCTGACTAGATGCTTAATAGTGGTTTTGTTGTTAGGGTTTAATATAGGAACATGAGAATAATAAGTCTTCCATCTCAGATCTTTTTGGGTCACTCTTAGTAGCAACCTGGACCTCCAGTAAAAGACATCAGGAGAAGAACTTCATGGATGCCCAGACTTATAATAGAATTGAGACCCATTTCTTTCTGAATGCATAAAACATTGTCTTGTAAAAAAACCAAAAAAACAGAACTTAGATGAATCTGATTCATCTTCTTATTTTATACCTATATAATTTCCAATAATATTTCCAATTAAAATATGTTTTATTTCTTATGATTTTAAATTCAATTCACATTGTTGGTGCTTGCTTTACAAATATATGCCTTCCTTTTCTGAAGGCAATTTGTATTTGCAGAGGCCTTCTGTGCAATCACTGAATTCAAGAATGTGATCTATTTCTGTGATTACTTTTAGAACAGCAAGTGATAGAATGATTTTTTAAAAAAAGAATTAAGATTTTTCAGAAATGCAGATTTGTAACTAGAATTATAGAATGTCACACACTGCTTCAATTCCCAAAGTCGCCTTAATGTCATCTTAATATTTTTAATCACAGCATATATAATCTCACTCTTAAAACTGTATATATTAGATTAAATCTTGTATTAGGCAGTATAATCAGTTACTACCAGATGTATCTTACTGTTAAGAAGAAGAAATTATGAAACACTTTGGCTTGATAATTTAAGAGCTTCCACAAAAAGAAACATAATAATTCATTTATTTTTTTCTCTGGGAAGAGTCACTCAGACAGAGGGGGAGAAAAGCTCTTCCCCCCACCTCTCAGAGAATTCAATTTGCTCATCAAGCATTCAGTTTACACATTATTAAATTAAAAAAGTAATTCTTTTTCTGCCTTTCCTGAAATTAATTAATAAGGGATATAACAATGAATGTAGCTTTCTTTCTTTAATGATATAATTGGTATAAATATTTATTTTCAAATGCAATGTCAAAATAAATATACAGGAAAAGGAAATAATGTTTGAATATTTAATTATGGAATGATAAGAAAAAGATGCATATTCAAGTTGTATTTAAACTAACCACTGTTCTTCTAAGGCAGGGGTGTCAAATTCACATCACGGCATTGTCACATGATGCATCATGACTTTTTTCCTCTTTACTAACCTGGCCATGGGTGTGGCCAGCCTGTGATGCATCCAGCCGGCAGGCCGCAAGTTTGACACCCTTGTTCTATGGCATTATTATTGTGCATTGTATTCATACTAGATAGGTTTCATATATTAAGAGTTTACATATAGCCTACCTTCCTCTAATTTTATCCTCACAAACAACTATCTTTAATAGAAAGAGCTGAAAACTCTTTCCCAATCATCCTGTCATCTGGAGTAATCATATCATAAAATGAATGTTGGTTTTCTCAGTTACCCTCACATCTACTTGTCCATTATCGTACTGAACATCTTTAAGGAAGTGTGCTCACTACTTTTCTCAGTAATTCATTCCATGTTCATGATTAAAATTAGGCATTCTACCATTGTTAATTATAGAATGCTTTTTCTCAATATTTAGTTGAAATTTGTTTTTCTGAAAATTAAGAAATATGTGCAAGTGGAAGGACTTTCAGTGTGTCATGCCTTCAGTTTTTTTTTTAAAAAATAGTATCATATATTATTAATTTTTTTTTCAAAGTTATATATAGCCATTTATAACCATTTACCTTAGTGTATCCTCATCTGACTCATCTTTCCTGTCTAATGATCATTCTAGTTGCTCTTCTCTTGAAATAATGTGTTATCTAAAATTATGTATGTAACTAAGTATGTGTCAGGCTACAGAACTTTTCCCATTCACTCAATTAGAATGAACTTCTGAAAACGTATCAAAATGTATCAAAAAGGAATCCTTTATTGAGATGAGACAATTCCTGTAGGAGTTCAAAGCAGTGTCTGAGGTCTCTCGGGCATACAGGGTTAAATAAGGGAGTTTAGAAATCCCTCCCTTATCTCGATGTGTATTTAAGCCAGTATGTTAATTCCCCACCACTCCTTCTGTAGAAATGATCTTTTTCAGTTTCCCAGGGCATACCTAATTTTCCCCCACCCCCTTTTTAGAATGAACTTTTCCAGAGATTCCCAGGACACATCTCACTGTGGAATTTTTATGATCTTCTCATCTCCTGGCTGTGCCTCTCAGAGGTGTTAGTTCTGGCCATCTGGCTTTTCTCCCTCCATTGTATCATGTGTGGGTTATACAAATTTGATATAAGATTAAATATATTCAGGTTACATCAAGAAAGGATTTATCAGCCTCCCCTCCCTTTTCTTCTTCCACTGAAGAAATGACAGATACATGGATCTGACAGTATGTAAGAGACCAAATTTCAGGCTAGAAACTGGAATAACATGACATATAGTCTTGCCTTGGACCCAAAGCCAACTGGATGTCCTTGGGTCAATCTCTCTTTTTATCTCAGCCTAAGGAAATTGATAAATGGCAAACCATTTCTGAAATCTTACTAAGAAAGCTGCAAGGATTTGTCTAGGCAGTAACCAGAAGTCAAGACAACTCAAAGTCATAGATACCCAACAAAAACAACCATAGTACTCAAACTGGGATATATGTGTATGCAAATGGGTATCTATTTGAAATCTCAGCAAATAAAAGCTTAATCTATATTTTGCATTTGTTTCCATATTCCATTTTGTGATTTTGAGCAATTTTCATATCACATAACAGAGAGAATATTCAGCCTAGCATCTATCAGAATATAATCTGATATAAACTTGATATAATCAAGTGAGGATGAACTACACAAAGCCTGCAGTATTTTCACAATTTGCCAATGGTTACCTGGTTTTTTTTTTACAAAAGTAAAATGAGATGATTTTAAGTTTTCAAGTTTCTTGTCCTTAAGAAGTCCATGCTGACAATTAGCAATGGTATCCTTATTTTAAAGCTTCTTACAGAGTACGCATTATTTCACTCTAGATTTTTTCCTGCTACTAGTACTAGAATAATTGTTCTGGACTTCTGGCATTTCCTAGGTTTTTCTTTTCCCTTGATGAAGAGAATGTTTGTTTTCCTGCAGTATGTCTCTTAGTATAGCTCTTCCTATGAAGACATTTAAGAACAAGATTATAATTTGAATATTTAGGCCACTAGGTCATTAGTCACTCCTTCCCAAAAAGATATATATATATATTGGCATTCAGCTTTGTTCGGGTATTTTCCCACGTCATAGTAGTTGTTCTTTTAAAGTTGTAGCAACGTTTCAGCAGAATCTCATCTGCCATCATCAGGCTTCTGTATGGTGTTCGTCTGTGAGTCAGACTTTTACAGTGGTTTCAGATTTAAATTTGGGGCAGCCTATTGCTGTGACAGAATGATTTTTTCTTCGTCCTGATTGGTTGAGAGTCTTGATCTGTGTTTATTGGTCTTGGAGTTTGCTGTGTTCTGCTTCTAATATCTTCTGTCTGTTTTTTTGGCTCTTTTTGTATCTTGATTGGCTGGCAACATTGTGTTACTTTATTGGAGGCCTTTAGTGCAGCTTGGCTTCGGGTAAATGGACGGCTATCATTAGTTAGGAAGCTGGGTTTCATCTGGGTGCCTAGTTGGGGTGTGTTTGAGATGGAGGTATCAGGGGCAATCTGTTTGTACCCAGGTGTTTGTCTGGCTTGTGGTGTGGAGATTTTTTTGTTTGTGAGTGCAGGCTTCCAAATGATTGACAGCCTGGTGGAATCATCTCTTCTGTTCATGCTTTCTGGTCTTTTTTCAATCTCTATGGCTTCTCTGATGATTCTGTGGCTGGGATTTTCTATAGTGGCTAGGGTTTTGGTGCCATTGAAGTTGATGTTATGACCTGTGGCTTCCATGTGTTGGATTAGTGAGGAAGTGTGTTCCAGCTTTTTGACTGCATTTTTGTGTTCATCTAGGCGGGTGCTTATTCTTCTATTGGTCTGTCCAATGTATGTGGCCGGGCATGATGCACAGGGGACTTCATATATGCCTTGGTTTTCCAGGTCAATTTTGTCTTTGGGGTTCCTGAGGATGGCTGCTATTTTTCTGTCTGTTTTGAAGGCAGTCTTGATGTGGTGTCTGTATAGAATCTTACTAATTTTGTCTGTAGTGCCTCTTATGTAGGGCAGGACAGCTGTTCCACGGGTTTGTTCATCTTCTGGGTCTCTATCATGTCTCAGTGTGTTTTTGTGGATCAAGTTGGTGATTTTGCTTTTGTGGAAGCCGTTGGCTGTCAATATTTTAGTCAGGGTGCATAGTTCAGTCTTAATGTGTGTCTTGTCTGCCAGGCATTTGGTTCTAGTAATTAGTGTTTTAGCCACGGAGTTTATCTGTGCTGGGTGGTGGTGGGATTGGGCGTTGAGGTTGCGGTTGGTGTGTGTTTTCTTCTGGTATATGGTGTGTCCTAATGTGCCATCTTTTTTTTTTGTAGATTAATACAGCTAGGAATGATAGTTGTTTGTTTGTTTCTGTTTCCATGGTGAATTTGATTTTGGGGTGTGCGCTTGATTTTGGGTTTGAGGATGGCAACACATATTTCATATACAAAGGACAAAGATACAAACAAATTGAAGGAGCCCCCATGGGATTACCACTGTCACCTGTCATTGCAAACTTGTTCATGGAAGAATTCGAATTCAGAGCCCTGGCCAATGCCATCCTCAAACCCAAACTATGGTTAAGATATATCGATGACACATTCGTGATTTGGCCCCATGGACAAGAAAACCTAAACAATTTCCTAACATACCTAAACAGCACAAAATGGGACTGAGGGAAGAAAGTGCCAGCTTATAAAAACAAAGGACTACAAGAAGAAATTTAACATAGATTAATAGTTAAAATTTAGCAGAACGAAAAAGAGAAAATAATCTAGGAATGACTTGTGGGAGGGATGAATTAATGGAGGCCAACTAATTAAAACTATTGTAAATAAAAAAAAATTATTTTAAAATAAAATGAAGATTTGGAATATATACATAGAAGGAGAAGTAATCTTGGAAGATATAAGGTGGCAAAAATGTGATGGCAACAGATGAATGAATTCATTGAAGGAGATCAAATGAAAATGGGAGTGAACATATGAACTGAAAAGATAAATTGTTGTTCACATGACAGCATTGTAAGAAAATCACCCAGAAAGAGAATACAGATAAGAATGATATGTGACTGAAATTATATTAGGTGTGTGTTGTACACACATAGGCATATCTTTCACCTTTTTCCACATATCCAAAAGTCTGTAATTTGGACTCCATTATTATTTTGGAGCCTCTACAGGGGATTCTGATCAGGACATGGCAAATTAGATACTCTTGTTCCTCACTGTGTTCGTTAAAAATAACCCCAATTACCACATTCCTTGATGAATTTAAATTTCATGGCATTTTCATGCAAAAGATGAACAAATGTAGGGTTTCTTTCATGCACCCAACTTGTTGTAGCAACAGATATTTCTCTCTCTCTTTCTTTCTCCATCTCACACCAGAGATGGTATTCAGCAGGTTCTGATCAGTTCTGGGGAACTGGTAGTGGAAATTTTGAGTAGTTCGGAGAACCGGAAAATACCACTGGAGATTTTATGGTATCCTTCCCCTGCCACGCCCACCAAGCCATGCCCACAGAACTGGTATTAAAAAAAATTGAATCCCACCACTGTTTCACACACATGCACATACAAGAGTGTTCCAGAGTGATATGACATATACAACATTTTGAGCCATGATGGTACAGTGATTAGAATGCAGTATTGCAGGCTAATTCTGACCATAGTCTATAGTTCAATCTTGATGGGCTCAAAGTGGACTCAGCCTTCCATCTTCCTGAGGCCGGTAAAATGAAGGCCCAAATTTTTTGTGGGGCAATATGTTGATTCCGTGTACCACTTAGAGAGGACTGTAAAGCACTATGAAGCAGTATATAAATCTAAATGCTATTGCCATTTTGGCAAATCCAAATGCAAAGCATGTAACATGGATACGTAGCAATAGGTGTTGTGTCCGCGAAATGATGCCAGGAGTCAGTGACTTCAAATCATGCTCTTTATTTGAGGTTGGAACCGAACTCGGGCAAAGAGAAAAAGATCGTGGCTTTTATTCTTTTAGGCGCAGCGGCTGCGGCCAATGGCACCGCTTTGAATCTCCCGCGATCCGAATGGACCAATCGCGGGAGATTCTTAGCGAGCCAATCGGCGCGGCTCGCCTGACCAATCAGAGTGCCCCGCGCTTTGGCCAATCAAAGCGCGGGGATCTCAAGAATGCTAATAAGGACAGAACACCCCTCCCCTCTTGGTTCAGTCCTTACATTGCGTAGTCACGTAGGTAGGCGGGGCTCCGTCTGAGCCTACTTGACCTGCGCAGCTCAGTCGTAGGTCGGATCCTGGCCGGTTCGGTCGGGATCTCTGCTGCTCCTGCTGCCGTCGTGGGAACTGGCTGGTTGATCGGGCCGGGCCGCTCTCCGTAGCTCCCTCCTGGGCCTCCCGGGTTGGTTGAGATGCGGGTTTCGCTGCTCCCGCTCGGTCTTTCCGGGTTGGTCGAGCTGGCCTGGCTGTCTCTTCCAGTCGAGGGGTCGTGATGGCTGCTTTCCGGTAAGTACGGCTAGTTTATTTTTCTTTGGTTTTGGTTCCCTGGGTATTCCCTCCCCCCTTGGTTTGTGTTGTGGGGGTTGGTTTCGGCTGTCTGTGCGTCGGCGGTCTCTTGGTTGGTAGTCCTCAACCTTAGTTGGTCGATGTGGCATTTCCACGCTCGTCCGTCTGTTGTTTGTAGCCGGTACGAGTGTAGGCCTGTTATTTGTGTGATGACGGCTAGCATCCATAGTGGGTCTCCCGTCAGGTTTCTCGCGTATACGGGGTCCCCGGGTGCGAAGGTTCGGTGTTTGCTGTTTGAGTCTGGGGGCTTCTCCGGGTTATACGTGGGGTGTAACCTGTCGAGTGGGGACCTTAGTTTCCTGCCCATTAATAGTTCGGCTGGGCTCTTATTCGTTGTGGTATTTGGGGTTATGTGTTGGGTGAAGAGTAGTTTGTTTATTTTCTCCTGGATCTCCCCGTGGTCTATTTTCCGGATGGTCTTTTTAGTGAATTGGACCATCCGTTCCGCCCTACCGTTTGCCGCCGGGTGCGCCGGTGCTGTCAGTGCGTGGCGGATGCCCCTTTCCGCTAGGAATTTTTCGAATTCCAGCGAGGTGAATTGGGGCCCGTTGTCGGAAACGACGACGTCTGGGAGGCCGTGTGTTGCAAAGAGTTTGCAGAGTTCCTTGATCACGGCCTCCATGGTTGTCGTCTTCATGTTGCTTACCTCCAGCCAGTTGGAGTAAGCGTCAACTGTTATGAGGAAGGTGTGTCCTTTTGTGGGCCCAGCGAAGTCTATGTGAATCCTAGACCACGGTCCCCTTGGGGTTTCCCACTCTAGGACGGGTGCTGTGGGTGGGCTTGGCCTAGTTTCCTGGCATCGTTGGCACCTAGCTACCCAGGCCTCAATTTGTTTGTCCATCCCTGGCCACCAAGCGTAACTTCTGGCCAGGGCTTTATTCCTAACGATGCCAGGGTGCCCCTCGTGTAGTAGTTCCAGAACCTTCCCTTGTAGCTTTTCTGGAATGACCACCCTGTCCCCCCATAGTATGCACCCTTTTAATAGCGAGAGTTCCGTTTGGCGGTTTCGGGACGTTTTGACGGACTCATTGTTGTCCCTTTCCGGCCACCCTTTCTCTACCCAATGCAACACCCGCGCTAGACGTTTGTCTTTATTAGTCTCTCGGGCAATGTCTGACGCGGTTATGGGCAGGTTGGGTAGAATCTCTATGCTGAGGGTGGTCGTTGTGGGTGCTGGGTCGGTGTCAGGTTCTGGTAGCGGCGAGCGGCTTAAGGCGTCTGCATGGGAGATCGTCTTACCCGGTCTGTGTATGAGTCCGTAGTTGTAGGCTGCCAGGAACTCGGACCACCTTGTCATTCGGGGAGACAGAATGTTCGGGGTGGCCCAGTTTCCTGCAAGGATTCCCAGCAGCGGCTTGTGGTCAGTTATGATGGTGAAAGTCTGGCCATAGAGATACTCGTGGAATCGTTTTACGGCGGCAACGATAGCCAGAGCCTCTTTGTCCAGCTGGCTATAGTTCCACTCCGGTTTGGTGAGGGTCCTTGAAAAGAACGCGATGGGTGCTTCTTTTCCGTTGGGGAGGGTATGTCTGAGGACAGCGCCGACGCCGAAGGGTGATGCGTCGCATGTGACGGCCAGAGGTAGGGTCTCGTTATATTGTATGAGGACGGCGTCCGAAGTAAGGAGGTCCTTTGTTCTTTGGAAGGCGGCTTGCTCGCGTTTCCCCCAAGTCCAGGTCGCCGCCTTGTCCAGGAGCCTATGCAAGGGCTCCACCGCCGTCGCCTTTTGGGGCAGGAAAACATTGTAAAAGTTCAGTAGCCCCAGGAATGCCTGTAGTTCCGTCTTGGACTTGGGTGTGGGGGCTTCTTTGATCGCCTTGATTTTTTTGTTTGTGGGGTGAATGCTGTGACGGTCTAGGAGGTATCCTAGGAATTCAACCCGTTCCGTGCATAGCTGGCATTTCTCCCTCTTGACCTTTAGCCCGGTCTCTTTAAATTTGGTTAGGACCTCCCTTAGGCGACCCTCTAGTTCAGCTTGGTTGGCTGCCGACACTAGGACGTCGTCGAAGTAAGGTACCACCCCCTTGATGCCCTGCAGTAGTCTTTCCATTAGGCTTTGGAATATTCCCGGTGCCACGCTGACTCCGAATTGGAGTCGGTTGCATTTAAATGCCCCCCGGTGGGTGACTATGGTTTGCGCTTCTGCCGTTTGCTCGTCGACTGGCAACTGTTGGTAAGCCTGGGCGAGGTCGAGCTTGGCAAAAACCTTGCCCCCTCCCAGTGAGTGCAGTAGGTGTTGCACTACTGGGACGGGATAGGCGCTTTGCTGTAGCGCGCCATTTAGGGTGGCCTTATAGTCCCCACAGATCCTCACCGACCCATTGGGCTTGATCGGGGTGACTATGGGGGTCTCCCACCGGGCGTGGTCTATGGACTGTAGGACCCCTTGCTTGAGGAGCTTGTCAATTTGCTCGTCTATCTTGGGTTTAAGTGCGAATGGCACCCGCCTTGGTTTCAGGCATTTTGGGGGGACGTTTGGGTCTAGGTTGAAAGATATAAGGGGCCCTCGGTACTTGCCTAGGTTTCCGTCGAAGACCTCTTGGAATTCCCGGGCCAGTTGCTGCTCCCAGCTGTCGTCGGTGACGTGGTCAACTCCCGTGAGTGCGATGTCGAGCAGGGCGAACCATTGCAGTCCCAGTAGGCTTGGGTGGTCGCGGTCGACGATTGTCAGGGGAAGTCTTTCGGTGTGGCCTTGAAGGTGATGTTGAAGTGTTTGGTTCCGACTACCGGGATGCGGTTTCCCTGGTAGTCCCTTACGATAAGTCTCTGGCTGTCTAGGTTCCTCCTTTGGAGGGTAGGCACCAAGCACTTTATTTCATGCCATGCAATCATGGAGAGGTAGGACCCGGAGTCCACCTCCATTTTGCATGGCTGGCCCTCGATGCCTACCTCCACGTGGACCTTCCGGGCGTCATTGGTGGTGGCGTGGCCGATGGTGACCGTCTGATGGGTCTCCTCTCTTCGCCGGTTATCGCTGCCTCGCAGGGATCATCCGTTCCGGTCCCATCTGTTGTCCGAGGGGCGATCTCTGGTCCGGGGTGGTGTGCTCTCTCTCCTCCGGTCGCTCTGGTCCCATCGTGCCGGGCTGCGATTCTTCTTTAGGCGGCAGACACGGGCGATGTGTCCCTTCTTGTCGCAATGCCGGCAGATCGATTCGAAAAACTGGCATTCTGACCTGGGGTGGTCGCCTCCGCAACCGGCACAGTTGGTCCTCGACTTACAATCCCGCCGGTTCCGTGGGTCGCGGCCTGTCTGGAGGCGATGGATGTCCTCCTCGTCCTCAGAAGTGCCCGATGCCGAGTGGAAGTCGCCCTGGTGGGTGGTCGTCTCGGGTTGGGCCTCGGTCGACCTCGCCGGGTTGTTGTTTCCGCTGCGGTCCCCAGTGTTCGGTCTGCGCATGCGGTCGGCGGAAGTTCGGGTCGCTTCAGCGGCTGCAGCTGCGGTGAGGGTGTCTGCTAGGCTGATGTTGCCCTTGACCATCAGCCAGCTCTGGAGGATGGGGTCCCACAAACCGAGCACGATTCAGTCTCGCAGGGCGTCGTTCAGGTTGTCGAATTCGCAGAGCCCCCCTAGGCGCCGCAGCTCGGCAACAAAGTCACTGAAGCTCTCACCCGACCTCTGGTCCTGACAGTAGAATTCATTGCGTCGGATCAGGATGGGTATCTCTGGGGCATAGTGCCGCCGAAGTATGGGTTCGAGGACGTCCCAGTCCATCGCGGTCGCATCGGCGGGTTTGGCAAGCGCCTTGGCCATCTTGAAGACCTCGGTCCCGCAGTGGGTCAGGAAGACGGCACGCTTCATGAGGCCGGTGGCGTCCTTCAGGTCGCTGCACTCGAGGAACATGCGGAATCGGTCAGAGTACGATTCCCAGTCCTCGGTGGCGGGGTTGAAGGGTGCTGGGGGTGCGATTTTCGCCATCGCGGTGGTTCGTCTGGCTTCCGTCGGACACGTGGTTTGGTTCAGGGCCTGGATCCCACCTTCGTCGCCAGTGTTGTGTCCGCGAAATGATGCCAGGAGTCGGTGACTTCAAATCATGCTCTTTATTTGAGGTTGGAACCGAACTCGGGCAAAGGGAAAAAGATCGTGGCTTTTATTCTTTTAGCCGCGGCGGCCGCGGCCAATGGCACCACTTTGAATCTTCCGCAATCTGAATGGACCAATCGCGGGAGATTCTTAGCGAGCCAATCGGCGCGGCTCGCCTGACCAATCAGAGTGCCCCGCGCTTTGGCCAATCAAAGCGCGGGGATCTCAAGAATGCTAATAAGGACAGAACAATAGCAATAGCACTTAGACTTATATATCACTTCATAGTGCTTTACAGCCCTCTCTAAGTAGTTTACAGAGTCAGTATATTGCCCCCAACAATCTGGGTCCTCATTTTACTCATCTTGGGAGGTTGGAAGGCTGAGTCAACCCTGAGCCTGGTGAGATTTGAACAGACAAATTGTAGGTATCCCGCACTCAGCAGAAGTGGCCTGCAGTACCTTCTAACCACTGCACCACAATGGGTCATGTATTTAGCTTTTGGAAGGGGGTTGTAACTTTGAACATTTGTTAAATGGCCTGTCATACCTTGAGGATTACCTCTACTCAATACATTTCAAATATTAATGGAACATATATGATAAATGTCAAATATCTGAAATAGTAATTATGTGCAAAAAAAAAAAAAAAACCCACAGAGCAGAGGGCACTTATCTATCATACCTAAGAGACCAGTAAGAAGAACAAAATTGAAATAGGTACAATTTAATAAAGTAAAAAGGAATATATCAACCTTTCTTTTTTCTCACCTTTCTTTTTTCCAAAAAAGATGAAAGAGTCCAAACTCACACAAACACAGGCAGGCAAGCTGACTCAGTCTTTACAGAGTTAATCCTTTATATTGATAATGTCCTTGGCATTCTAACACACTCTGCCTGCCAAGTCCGAAAAGATAACAAGAAAAACTACTCACTAAAGCTTCCAGCGCAGACCACAGGAAACAATCACACCGAAGCCTGAAAGAAAAGTAAAACTTTGTCCTGTACAAAGTCTTCGGAGAAAACACACCCACTTTTATCCCCTGTGGGGTGCGTCTCAATGACTCAGCTCACTTTCTGATTTGCCCACGCCTCCTACATTGCAGCTCACACTTCTTCGTACGACGCTGCCTAGGATCAAGCCAACATTCGTCCACTTGACTCCCTGTCAGGGGCTGCTCCGATATGCCCTCCTCCTCCTGATTAATATCAGGCTGTTCCTCTCGGTTGTCTGCTGAAACCTGAGGGGTTTTTTTTTTTTTTTTTTAAATAATTTTATTAATTTTCTACAAACAAACAAGACAAACAAACCTGAGGTTTTATCAGGGAGGAAGGCATTGCCAGAGAGGAAGGTCCTGGGGAGGAAGGCATTCCCTGTTCCTCCTCCTCATCTTCCGAGTCCTCTTCCTCTAACAGCACAGGCTCAGAAATCAGAGCCACAACATCAATATATATTGCAACCAAAATAATAATAAGACAAAATAAGTGTTAGCATTGAATGAAAGAATGATGAACAAATATGGGCCAGAGAAATCAAACATAAATTAAATATGCAGGGAGTGCATATTTAAAGAAAAAAAACATAACCTATGATTTACATGCAATTATGAAGAGTAGCTGAAAAACGACAAAGAATAGAATGTCAATTACATCGGGATAGTGAAAGTATTTCATAGTGGTGCATGAAGCATTTAAAGCAGAAATACTCATGCTTTAATGCCAATCAGACACCACTTGCTCCAGAGGTGGTATTCAGCAGGTTCTGACCAGTTCTGGAGAACTGGTAGTGGAAATTTTGAGTAGTTCAGAGAACCAGCAAATACCACCTCTGACTGGCCCTGCCAACTCCATCTCTTCTCTGCCTCCCGAGTCCGCTTATCGGCTGGGTCTTCTTTGGTTGCCCTGCACAGGAGAATGGAGCTGGAAAGCAGGTTAGTGAGGTGGGGAGGGAATGGGGATTTTGCAGTACCCTTCCCCTGCCACACCCACCAAGCCAAGCCAAGTTCACCAAGCCACGCCCACAGAACTAGTAGTAAAAATTTTTGAATCCCACCACTGACTGGCTCCCTCTAAATATTGCCCCATGCTCGTTAATATCTGCCTACCACTTTAGAGAATTATATTTGAAAAAAAATAATAATAATTTAAGCAGTAGGAAGGCACTACAGCTATCTTATAGTCAAATGGATGGAAAAACAGAAAACACTTCAAAAGAATTATCTGTAATTTCTTTCTACCTGAGAGATATAAATAGTGAAGCAATAGAGACAAGAGTGACAGAGAGAGAAAGAGAAAAACACTTTTTTAATAGGAATTTCCACTTCTTAAAAATGTCCTAATGAATTTCTCTTCTCCTAAGAAATCATACAAAGTATATGTCAACCCCTATCTTGGAGGCTTCAGAGTTGCCACACAACATAGAAAAAGGGAAAATAGCTAGATGGGGTTTTGTAGCCAAAACAATAATGTTTTCCTGTGGGAACCAAGGGCATTCTCACAGGGGCCTGGCCAGAGGAGGAGTGAAGTAACCAAGCAACCGGCCAGGACCTTGATTGGACAGTGTGACTAGTGACTTGGGGGAAGACCTCCAAGATTCATTCCAACTCTGTTATTCAGTAATTTTCTGTAAAGTCCTGTTTTCTGTGACTTCAAAAAACTTTCAACTCAAATACTCAAATCAGGATTTTTTTTAATTTTTTTACTAACTGGCCAACATCAAAAGCTTTTCCTACTATATTCCAATTCATATTTGTTTCAGAACTTTTGGTTACTGCTGTTAAAAAAAAGGACAGTTTTTTGTTCCTGTGCAATCTGCCAAATTATTACCGCTATACTGTCCACTGCTGCTGATCGTGGGTAGTTTACCTGACATTTTTTTGCAAACTAGACTGTTATGTCCTAAGCATGGGCGCAAGGAACGGAGACGAGGCATTGAACTGTGATTTCAACTCTTTATTAATAACTTCAGAACAGAGCAAAATACTTGGGCAGCACCAGCTCTTTTATAGAGCTGGCTGCTGTCACAATAACCAATGATTTGAGTTTACTGCTCTAACAAGCGTCCAATCAGAGAGACCCGCTGTTAGCTAATCAGATCAGCCAGAAACGACCAATCACAACTCACTATGTGTGGGCCAATGAGAAGTGCAGGATTATGAGCCTGCTGTTAAAGTAAAGCTATTAGGGTTGTTCCTGAACGCGTTAGCTTAGTCCTTAACACCCCTCCCCCCAGGTTCCATCTGAGGGGTGGGGTGACGTATTCTCATAAGTAGGCAGGTCGCTTCACCTGTCTGCTTGATCTGCACTGTTCCACTGGTTTCTGTCCTGGCTCTGGTTCCGGTGGGCTGCTTGCTGAGCTGGGTGGTGAAGATGGTCCTGCTGTTTCGTTGAATGGCTCTGGGCTGTCCTCTCTGCTCTTGCCAATGCTGTCATCCAGGTTCCCTGGATCTGTTTCCATCGCGGTGCTGCTACGTGGCGAGGCAATTTCTCGGCTCGGTTCTCCTTCTGGCGGTGAGTATCCCATGGTTGGTTGTGTAGACTGCTGGGTTCCGATTGTTAGGTCATCTGCTATTTCTTTTTTGGCCCCCTCGATGTCCCTTCCCCCCCCCAGTTTTAGATTCAGGGGATGAGATGGGAGTAGGTGCTAGTCTGGATCGAAGCTGGTCTATGTGGCGCTTCCACATTTTTCCATCTGCAGTTTGTAGATGGTAGGATCTGGGGCCCGTAATTTGCATTATGGTAGTGGGGACCCACAATGGGTCACCTGAGAAGTTTTTCGCAAAAACGGGGTCGCCTTCCTGGAATGAATGACACTTGCTGCTGGATCCCAGGGGTTGTTCTGGTGTGTAAGCAGGGTGGAGGCGATCGAGATGTGAGCGAATTTTCGGCCCATTAGGAGTTCGGCTGGGGTTCTGTTTGTGGTGCTGCTTGGAGTAATATGTTGGAGGAGAAGCATCCTGGTTATCTTGTCATCAATGTCTCCCTGGTCCATCTTGTGTAATGTTTTCTTTTCAAATTGGACCATTCGCTCAGCCCTACCGTTGGCCGCAGAGTGAGCTGGCAATGTTAAGGCATGGCGGATGCCCCGATCTACTAGGTACTGTTCGAATGCCAGGGTAGTGAATTGAGGGCCATTATCAGAGACCAGGACATCCGGCAATCCATGGGAAGTGAATAGCTTATTCAGTTTTTTAATGACCGTCTCTGTGGTGGTGCTTTTCATTTTGTGGACCTCGAGCCAGTTAGAATAGGCATCCACGGTTAGAAGGAAAGTGTGTCCTCTTGTGGGTCCTGCAAAATCAATGTGGATATGGGACCAGGGACCACGAGGTGTTTCCCACTGAATTGGGGGTGTTTTTGGAAGAGCGGAGCGAGTCTCCTGGCACTTGCTGCACGTAGCCACCCAGGCCTCTTTCTGCTTATCTATGCCTGGCCACCACGTGTAACTCCTTGCCAATGCCTTCATCCACACGATGCCTGGATATCCATTGTGCAACATTTTCAAAACTTTATGTTGCAATTTCTCCAGGATGGCGACTCTGTCTCCCCACAAGATGCATCCCTTTTGAGAGAATAGTTCTGTCTGTCGATTTCTGAACAGCCTGAAACTGTCATTGGGTTCGTTGTCCAGCCAACCACATTCCACCCAGCTGAGGACTCGTGCCAAAGAAGGGTCCTTTTTCGTTTCTGAGGTAATGTCCCGAGCAGCCAGTGGTGGTGATTTAAGAGTCTCGATTTGCAATACGGCTAGGGTTGGAGCTGGGTCATCTACGATGTCTGGTAGCGGAGAATGGGTCAAAGTGTCAGCGTGGGGAATGGCTTTCCCCAGGCGGTGTTGAAGTTCGTAATCGTATGCGGCTAAAAACTCTGACCAACGTGTCATTCTTGGTGATAAGATGTGGGGAGTTGGTTTGTTTCCCACTGAAATGCCAAGTAGCGGGTTGTGGTCTGTAATTATGGCAAAGGGTCTCCCATAAACATACTCATGGAAACGTTTAATTGCGGACACAATGGCGAGAGCCTCTTTATCAAGTTGGCTATAGTTCCTTTCAGTTTTAGACAAAGTTCTCAAAAAGAAGAAAATAGGTGCCTCATTACCGTTTGGCAGGACATGGCTTAAAATGGCTCCCACTCCGAATGGTGAGGTGTCACAGGTAACCGTTAAGAGTAGAGTCTCATTATATTGTATTAATACAGCATCAGAAGTTGAGAGGTCTTTTACTTGTTGAAATGCTCGTTCTTCACACCGTCCCCAGACCCAGGAAGACTTTTTGTTGAGAAGTCTATGTAGGGGTTCAGCTATGGTCGCCTTCTGGGGCAAGAAGATGTTATAAAAGTTAATGAGTCCCAGGAAGGCTTGGAGGACTGTCTTATTTCTAGGTCTTGGGGCATTTTTGATTGCAGTTAGTTTTTTTTCACCTGGGCTTCTGCAGTTATCGCATCTATGGGTAGCTGTTGGTACGCCTGAGCTAAGTTCAATTTCGCAAATATTTTTCTGCCACCCAGGGAGTGAAGAAGGTGTTGGACCACCAGTACTGGGTAAGCGTTCTGCTGAAGTGCGTGATTTAGGGTGGCCCAGTAATCCCCACAAATTCTTAACGATCCATCTGGCTTTATGGATGTTACTATTGGGGTCTCCCATCGGGCATGGTCAATTGGTTCCAACACACCCTGGGCTATTAATTTGTCCAGTTGCTCGTCGATCTTTGGCTTGAGTGCAAAAGGCACCCGACGAGGCTTAAGGCGAATGGGAGCTACATCGGGGCTGAGATTAAATGATATAGGGATCCCCTTGTACTTGCCTAACTTCCCTGTGAAAATGTCCTGGAATTCCTGGATGAGGGCCTCTTCCTAGTCATCACTTCCAGTTTGGTGGATGCCAGCTAGTTCAATTCCGAGTGGGGCGAACCACTGTAACCCTAACAAACTGGGCCGGTCAAGATCGACAATGGTCAGAGGAAGCGTTGCGGTGCAGTCTTTGAAGGATACTTGGACATGGCTGGAACTGACAACCAGAATTCTGTTTCCTTGGTAATCCTTTAGGATGATTCTTTGAGTGCTGAGGTCCTGGCAACAGATGGCAGGGATCAGCTGTTTGAGGGTTTTCCAGGAGACCATCGATAGGGATGATCCCGAGTCGACTTCCACCATGCAAGGTCGATTCTCAATAGCGACCTTTACTTGGATCTTCCTTGCATCTAGTGATGAAGCGTGGCCTATAGTGATAGTTTGGTGTGCCTCTTCTCGTCTCGTTGAAGTGGCAAGTGCTCGTTTTCTGTAGTAGTGGTTGTTCCATTGGTGGTGCAGGCGGTCCCAATTTACAGGTGGATTGCCTGTATCCTGGTGGAGATTATTCTCCCTCCGGCTTGGACTGGACCCTCACTTGCTTCTGCAGACCTTTGCGATGTGGCCTCTTTTTCCACAGGAATGGCAGAGTGTGTCGAGGAATTTGCAGTTTGATCGCGGGTGGTTTGCCCCGCAACCAGCGCATTGGCGCGGAAGTCTCTGGTTCCTTTGATCTTGTTCTGAGCGGAGCCAGTTGACCTCCTCTTCCTCGCTGTATGAGGAGGATTCGAGGTCTTCATGATGGGCGGTAGTAGTGTGCCTCTCAGAGGAAGGCGTACTATCACTAGCGAGTTGGCGGTGCGGTGCGTTTGCTCGGTGCATTCGAGCGGCTGACTTCCTGGTTGCTTCTGTGGCAGTAGTGTCGGCAATGACATCTGCGAGGCTGATGTCTCCCTTCACCATGATCTTGCTCTGTACTGTGTGGTCATCTAATCCCAGAACTATTCGGTCTCTCATGGCTTCCTCGAGGTTTGCGATACCACAGAGTCCTCCCAGGTTCCGGAGGTCGGCTACGAAGTCTCCAACGCTTGTTCTTCCGTTGGTCCCTCTGGTAAAACTCGTGTCTTCGTATCAGTGTAGGCACTGCGGGTGCATAATGGGCCCGGAGGATTGGCACGAGGTTATCCCAATCCATGGTCTTCACTTCCACCGGTTTGGCAAGTGCCTTAGCCATTTTAAAAATGGCAGGCCCACAATGGGTCAAGAACACCGCTCATTTCTTACCAGGTGTAGTATCTTTCAGATTGTTGGTCTCCAGGAACATCTGGAATCATTCTATAAATGAGTCCCAGTCTTTGTTTGCCGGGTCAAATGGAGCGGGTGGTATGGCACCGCTGGTCATCCTGCCGTTTGTTGCGTGCGCTCTCAGCCACGTGCTCTGTCTTGTTCGATGAGTGTTTAGTCAGCTCTATCATCTCCGCATCCCACCTTCATCGCTGGTGTTATGTCCTGACCATGGGCGCAAGGAACGGAGATGAGGCATCGAACTGTGACTTCAACTCTTTATTAGTAACTTCAGAACAGAGCAAAATACTTGGGCAGCAGCAGCTCTTTTATAGAGCTGGCTGCTGTAACAATAACCAATGATTTGAGTTTACCACTCTAACAAGCGTCCAATCAGAGAGACCCGCTGTCAGCCAATCAGATCAGCCAGAAACGACCAATCACGACTTGCTATTCGCGGGCCAATGAGAAGTGCAGGATTACGAGCCTGCTGTTAAAGTAAAGCTATTAGGGTTGTTACTGAACGTGTTAGCTTAGTCCTTAACATAGATATCTGTTTCCAAGACTACAGAACAGACCAGAAGAAAACAGCATGAGGGCAAGTTTGAAAAGCACAACAGCTTGATTTGTCAGTTTCCTGAAAGCTCCTACAATATTTAGATGATAGCAGTAAGTTGGAAACTGCAGATGGCTGTTAAAATAATAGTGAAATCTGGAAAGAAAACAGTGCTGTTCTGAATCTACCACAAGACATTTCCTCTGTGTTTGAGTATGACTACCTTTTATCATAAAAAAAAAAGAAAATACCGGACTTCCGGTTTCGCGTGGCTTCGGGGCAGCAGGAATTCGCGACAGCTCGCGATTCCTGCTGTGCTAGCCGTCGAGGTACCCCCGATCCAGATGGGTCAGGGGGATATGGCTGCCCTGTAGGGACAGCTGAAGAGAGAGGGGAGTCGGATAGGGAGGTGGGGGTGTCGCAGACCCCCCCTTCTCCGGGAAAACCCCTTTTTCCCAAGGCGGTGGAGCAGCGGTCAGCAATGGCCGCCACGAAGAAGCCAGCAACCGGGTAAGAACTGTGCTGGAGGAAGTGTGAAGAGTGAAAGTTCTGTCTGAGCCGGGTCAAGTAACACCTTTTAAATTGCCTGGAATTGAGCTGCTTGAATTGCTGGAGGATACATTGTATCCCTAAGAAGAGCGAAAAGCGGCGGAGAAGCTGTTAAAGGGAACTTTTTTTTTTTTTTTTTTTACTCTCCCACCCCACGGAAATAGCAGAAATATTTGGATATATTAGACATTGAAAGTGGATTGTTTTGAAAGTTGAAGCTAAGAGACAAAGGGATTTTTGGACATTGAAAAATTTAAGAAATTGGAAAATCTTTGCTGGAGGTATGGATTTCTGATTATTTAAAATTGTCATTGCAAGTGGGAAGGGAGAAAAAAAATTGGAGCAGAAGCTGAAAAAGGAGGAGATTGTCTAGAACATCTTTGTGGATCCCAAAGGAAGATATATGGTAATTGGACCTCTTTGAATAAAAATTAATCCAGAAAGAGAAAGAGAAGAAGGAAGAAAAGTATTAACTTTTGGAATTTTTTTTTTTTAATTGCTTTTGATTGTCTTTGATTAAAAATACTTGTGGTTGTTTTGGAAAAAGTTTCCCTTTTTATAATGGCATCGTTTGTGGATGAACTAGAGATTGAATATCAAAAATATAAAAAAGAAGATACTTTGGGCGCTTTGTTTCAATTCTTAGAAATGGCGTTATGTTCTGTTGAAAAGTTGATTATGCAGCAGAAGGACTGGGATAAGGAAGAAGAGGAAGAAGAAGCCATCTTTGATGAACAATGGGTCCCTTCCGGAGAGGAGGAGAAAAAGGATAAGAAAAAGGGGATTTTAAGAATTATAAAAGCAACCAAAAGAGAGAAAAATGAGCGAAAAGATGGAGGCAAGGTTAGAAAGCAAAGGAAAAGGAGTAAGAAAAGCGAAGGGAAAAAGCAAAGGGGTAGAAAGGGCAAGGAGAAGAATAAGCAAGAGAGAAAGGGGGGGAGGAGAAGCCTTAATGGGGGGAAGCAAGACCTAAAGAAAAAAAGTTTATTTAGAGACAATGGGTGAATTTAATTTAGATTAAAAGAGGGATTCTGGAGGGTATATAAGAGTGTGTTTTTATATGTATATTTAGTATATAAAATTTATTTTGTAATTTTAGAATCTTTTAAACAGAATCCCAAGAAAGATTGCTATATGTAGTATTTCTAAGTTAGGGTAATGAGTTATAGATGTTACTCCAATTGGTGTACAGGAGAAGTATAGTAAAAGAAAAAAAAGATGAATGGATAATTGGAAATAGAACAGACAAAGAATGTTGTTGAAAATGGTAATAAGATATGGAAGGATATATATGCTTTTTTTTTTGGATTTTGTATA
Organism: Hydrophis major; assembly: GCA_033807585.1. NCBI lineage: Eukaryota > Metazoa > Chordata > Lepidosauria > Squamata > Elapidae > Hydrophis > Hydrophis major. Next base: position 84,083,598 of record CM066333.1, read on the forward strand.
TTGATAAAAGGCAATAAAATTTTAATTAATAAATAATTTGGATGGAAAGGAGAAGTAGGGACAAGATATGAAGTTAATATTATATGAAATATTGATATTATAATCTGGAAATGTTATGCCTTATTGATCATTTATTATTATTTTTTCTTAGAAAAGAATTTATAAGCTGCTATGCCTTGATTCTTTGTGCATTGTTTTTATAAAACTGATAAAAATGGTTTTTATATATATATATATAAAAGAAAATGATAATAAGATATGGAAGGAGATATGGGTTGAATATGATGTTTGAATTTGTGTCTGTGTGAAGAGTTTTAACCCGGGAACAGACAACCTTCAGAAAAGATCTTTTAGTTTTGTTTATGTTTTGTGTTTGTATGTTTGTGTATTGTGTTTATGGTAAAACTAACAAAATTTGTTTTTTATAAAAAAAAGGAAAAAAGAATCAATAAAACCTTGGAGGAATGTTAGATGAGAATAATTTAAACAAGCCAGAAAGAAAAGAATATGATGACTATAAAATGGATAAATATGGAAGAGAAATGAAATTGAATAGGAGTAAAGAGAAATAATGAGAAATTTGCTGAAAGATATTTGTGTGTCCATATGGAGATGGGATAAATTGGAATTATGCTGTATAAAAATAATGTTTTGTTTGACTTGTAAGGATTTACAATGTTAAGAGGTTTTATGTGTTTATGTATTTAATGGTTAATGATGTGTTGTTTTATCTTTAAAATTAATAAAAATTTGTTTCAAAAAAAGAAAAAAAGAAAATACCAACAAGGCAGCATAGAGTAGCAAAAAATAATCACTGTCTCCTGTGATAGAACATGGAAAAAGAGACGTGATTAATTTATCTTGTAGAATCTAGTCATTTGTAGAATATAAATTCTATGTAACATTCCAGGGCATTATGAAATGCAACATAGAAAACTGTAAGAATAAGGAGGATAATATGGTGAAAGTCTTCTGCCACCAACTCATAATTTAAGTGTGTGTGTGAGAGGGGGGGGAGGGAGGGAGGGAGGGAGGGTGAGGGAGAGGGAGGGAGGGAGAGAGAGGGGGGAGGGAATATTATTTGACCTGCTGTAATCCAGAAAACGCAGTGCATTGTGTCATTTCTACTTATTTATCTTGTTTATCAAAATCAGTATTTATTCAATTTGATTTGTATCCCGTTTTTTCTCTCTTCTATTTTCTCCATAACAATACACCTGTGAGATAGGTTGGTTAGAGTGACAATCCCCAGCCCAAAGTCACGCAGTTTGTCTGTATGCTTAAGGAAGAAAGATAACTCAGTTTCCCCTAAATATATAATTATAGAAAATAGATGTGTAGTTATCAGAATAATTTTTGAACATTATTTGAATTATTTGAAAGATCAAAGCCCTGAGGATCATCATAGAACTTGCGTTAATTAGCAGGATTACACATGGCTTGAAAAAAATCCAGATGATTACTAGATGGAAGCAAGAATTTGTCTACTCTGCTATAAGAATTCATACACATAGACTTGTCTGATGATAATATTAAACAGAAAGGTACTAAATTTGAGTAGTTACATTTTCATTAATTCCCAATGCTGCATAAGACCATTTTTTCTTAATTCTTGACTCTCATCCAGAGGTGGTGTTCAGGAGGTTCTGATCAGTTCTGGAGAACCAGTAGTGGAAATTTTGAGTAGTTTGGAGAACTGGCAAATGACACCTCTGACTGGAGATTTTACAGTATCTTTCCCCTGCTACGCCCACCAAGCCATGCCCACAGAACCGATAGTAAACAAATTTGAATCCCACCACTGCTCACATACATCTGTTGATTTTCATAATCTATTAGGTTATGAAAACCCAGCAGATTATGAACTCAGCTAGTTTATTTACAAGATAAAAAAAAAAAACGGGACCTAACAGGTTTGAAATGCCAAAGAAGATCTTTAAAATTATTGTTTGGAGATCAAGATATTTTTGATTTTGTGGAACCATCTGTCAGTTATTTGCCAGCTGTTCTATGGATTTACTTAACTCAGTTGCTATTTAGTTGTTTGTTAGAATCAGTTAGTATATTTTCTTGCCATATATGCAGCATACTGTTATAGGAAGTCCAAATTTACAATGGCACTGAAAAAAGTGAACTGTGTTTTTCACAGTTATAACCTTTGCATCATCCCATGATCAGCTTATCAAGATTCAGATGACTGGCAACTGGTTCATATTTATGACTGTTGCTGTGTCCCAAGGTCATCTGATCATCTTCTTACAGGCAAAGTCGATCGGGAAGCCAGATTCACTTTACAACGGGTTACTAACTTATCAACAGCAGTGATTCACTTAAGAACTGAGGCAAGTAAGATCATAAAATGGGGCAAAATCTCACTTAACAAATGTCTTACTTAACTGAGGAAATGTTGGGCTCATTTGTTGTCATAAGTCAAGAACTACCTGTACTTCCATATAGGGCTGAGAGAGAGTGACTGGCTCAGGTTCCCCCAGTTAAGTTTTGTGCCAAAGGCAGGACTTGAATTCATAATTTCTTGGTTTCTATCCTTAATCACTTTTTATCCTTAACCATTATGCCAGACTTGCTCTCGATATAATTTAGCATAGAAAATGTATACATTGTAGTGGGACATTCCAAAGAAAATGTCAGGAATAATTATGATGGATCCATTCAGGGCTAACTACAACTGTCTGTTTATACAAGTGACACACCTAATGTTCGCCAACAGCAGGTGTGGATGGTTGAGGTATCAGAGAGTGAGGACTCAGATGAGGGACCTGCATGTGATGCAGGGATGGGGCCAGGACCATCAGGGAGTTGAGTGCTGCCTTCGGAGATTGTGGAGGCTGGTAGCAGTGATGAAGAGGTTCCAGAGGAGCCTGTGCCCAGTGCGCATGCATGCAGGGCTGCTCGAAGGAAAGAGCATCTGCAGCAGCATGGGCAACTCGGGAGTAAGGCTGCAAGGTAATGGCCCCTCCCTTAAGAGATAAAAGCCATCTGAGAAACCGGAGTTCTCTGCAGGAAGCAAAGAAGTTTTTTCACTTCAAGCCTTGTGGACGTTCGGAATATCTTGATTAGTGTTTGGAGACTCTTTGTGTTTGAAATATTTCTTAGTAACTTTATCTTGTGTTCTTGGCAGCCTTGCACAACCTTAGCAAGGCTCATTCTTATCAGAGACAATTAGTTTGAAACAGCCTTTTAACCATCAAGGAACGGAATTCGTAAAGAATCATTAAAATGTTTTGCTATTACCTGTTTCGTGTTTGTTTCCTTGGAATATGGTTTGGGTCAGAACACCTAAAAAGACCTAGACTTTCATTTCCACCACTAAGTCACCATCTTGTCTCTTTTGATAGTACTACATTGCTACTAGCATTGGCAAAGAAAGCATGTTTTAAAACAATAAAGAAAAAAATATTACTGTAATAAATTAAATCTACACAATGAAAACAAATTCAATATCAAAAACATATTTCTTGAACTCTCTTAATACTTTCCGCAATTTAGTCAAACAAAAAATGTTCCTCTTGTTTATCCTCTAGATATTTTCCACAAAAATAAATGCTTATAATGTTGCATTTTTGCAATGTTCCCTCTGCATCTTGAAATGTTATTTTAATGGGTAAAATCAATTCTAATGTCCAAAAGTTCACAAGCCACTGGGACAGTACATTTCAGAAAACCCCCTGGGTCTCTTTTATAAAATTAGTCCAATATATCATTCAAAAAAGACTAGCACCATTCCCTAAAATTCTAATATGTATTACAAAGTCTATGCTATTTTTCTAATCCAGAATGCCAGATTATCTTCAATTCTGAGAGCGCATTAGAGGAGGGGAGTCAAACTGGTGGCCCATGGGTGGGATGCGTCTCACACAGGTCACACCCACCCCAGCTCTGCCAATGGGAAAAACGTCATGAAATGTCACATGACTCAGTGAGTTTGACACCTGTGCATGAGAGAATTTCTAAAGTGAATTAAAGTGGGGGTAATAATGATTTAGAAGATTTTGGAATAGATCATCTGACATTTGAAAGGAACACATATTTTCACTGCAAAAAGTATACTAATGAACATAACAAAATTACTGCCTAGTGTATTACAGTGTATGTATGCATCTATGAATGTATGATTTATTTATATCCCACATATTAATTTTATAAATAACCACTATTTCTCCTTCTCCTATTTTCACCATCACAACAACCCTGTGAGATAGTTTGGGCTGAGAGAGATTTAGAATTACTGTAAATGTCCCTTCTTAAAGAAAGAGATCAAGTGTGCGGTCATCTACTTACAACAATCAGCAATTGAAAGAAGTAACTATTTAATCAGCGGCAGTATCTTCAGCATTACTTTCTTACTTGTGCAGATCCCATTTGTCAACACAAATATATTCAGGGAAATCTGTCTAGTGATAAAACTAACAAGTTCTTGACAAATGTCCTGTATTCTTGACATCTATCCAGTGATAAAAGTAATGAGATGATTTTGATCATCCTATATCTGGCATATCCATTTACTCATCAAATCCTAATCTTGTTTCTTGAAAATAAATTAAGTTCAATTGGTGTTATTTTTCCCCATTGAGCCATTTTGAAACAAACTAAACAATGACAAAATTAAGCTAGTGTTTGGACAGGAAGGAAAGAAGGAGATTAAAGCTAATTACATTTATCTAGGAAAGCAACGTTTGTTTTTGTATGTTGTGGGACTTACGTATGTCTTTAGCAAGGTTTTATTGTCATGTTTTTGACAATACATTTCTAAGGGCTGACATAAAAGGGCAGAAGAATTTGCAATTTCTTGAATAAAGAACTTCAGCAAACCACTGGTGAAATGAAAAGATAAAGTATTTGCATGTTAAATGAGAACAGTTTCCAAAGTGTTTTAAATTCACTCACCAAGTAATTATTGAAAAAATAGTTTAAATTGAATTAGCATTTTTTAAATGGATAAAAGTAAAAGTGCTGCACACTTCATGAATCCATTGTTAAGACTTTATCCCTTTCTCTATCCAGTCTACTTCAAAGCTAACATCATTAAGAGACCTTGGCTTGCAGGAGATAACGACTATTGTTACTAAAACAAACCACAGCTGCTTGGTTCAGTTAACTTCAGCCCCAGCTAAAGTTATCATCTGTAGCCAATAATGAAAATTGTTGTGAATGAATAATACTAATAAAGTTATCTTGAGCTTGAAGTCAAGTGCAGGGTTCTGGCCCTGCACTTCTGATTGGCTGTTAATGGCAGGATTGGATTGGTCCGTTCAGGAGCATCTGATTGGCCATTAACAGGCCATTCCCATTGGTTAATGGAGCTAGCGCTCCAGGTTTGCTATTGGTTGAATAGTTAATAAGTTGCCTATATAAGGTAGGCTATAGCAGCCTCCAGTTTGAGCTGTCACAATATGTAAATAAAGAGTTTGAAGTTCACTGTTTCTACCGGCTCGTCTCCATCATTCGCACCCATGCTCCAGTCTTAACACTGGCGACAAAGGTGGGATTGGATGACATCAGAGCCAACTAAGACAACTAAGCATGTGGCTGAAGTGCACAACAGTGGAACCATGTCCGGCGGTGTAGTACCACCCGCTCCGTTTGATCCAGCTCAAGAGGACTGGGAATCCTACATGGACCGTTTTCAAATGTTTTTGGAAACGAATAATCTGAAGGATGCCACACCCGGGAAGAAACCGGTGGTATTCCTAACGCTCTGCGGCCCGACAGTTCAAAATGGCTAAGGCATTAGCGAAACCGGCGGAAGCGAAGGCCATGGACTGGGACGTCCTCGAACCGCTACTAAGGGCCCACTATGCACCAACCGTTCCAACGCTCGTAAGATGACATGAATTCTATCAAAGAAACCAGCGGAAAGGAGAAAGCGTCGCTGATTTCGTTGCAGACCTCCGGAACTTGGGAGGCCTTTGCGATTTCACCGATCTAGAAGAGGCCTTGAGAGACCGAGTAGTTCTCGGGCTACACACTCTAAACATAAAGAGCAAAATAATGGCTAAGGGCGACATCACCCTTAAAGACGCCATAGCTGAAGCTACAGCAGTGGAGGCGACCAAGAAGTCGGCTGCCCAACTACGCCAAAATCGCGCTCCAGCATACCCACCGGCCGGCGAAGTTTCACCTAACGCAGAAGGGCAACTACAGATGGCCCACCATGAGGACCTCTCTTTGTCGTCAGACAGTGATGAAGAAGAGGTCCATCGCCTGCGGTCCGATCGGGAACAATACCCGAAGTCCCAGCAACCGTGCGCTGGCTGCGGGGCCAACCATTACCGCTCCAACTGCAAATTCCGCGATGCGCTCTGCCATGAGTGCGGGAAACAAGGCCATATCGGACGGGTCTGCAGAAGCCTCCTCGGACCCAGCCAGACCTCGAAAGGAACCAATCTCCGCCAATCAACAGGGAATCACCCTGTAAGGTGAGAACCAGTAAACCACTCCTACAGAAACCGACTCGTGAATTGTCTAGTGAGATGGGAAGAGGCCCACCAAACACTCACTATTGGCCATGCCTCTTCACTAGACGCTAAGAAAATTCAGGTCAATGTGAACATTGAAAATCGGCCTTGCCAAATGGAAGTTGACTCGGGATCGTCTCTTTCTATGGTCTCATGGAAGACCCTCAAGCAACTCATCCCCACTATCCAGCGCCAAGATCTTCAATTCCAATGGCTCGTGTTAAAGGACTACCGGGGAACCGAATTCCAGTCGCAGGATCCAGTCAAGTCCGGGTTGCATTCAAGAACCGCACGGTATACTTACCCCTGACGGTGATTGATAAGGACCGGCCTACTCTGTTAGGCCTGCAATGGTTCGCACCACATGGCATTGAAGTGGCTGGCATTAACTGAATCGGTGGCAGTGACTGGGAGGAAGACCTCGCCCATGAATTCAGGGACGTCTTCGAGGAAAAGCTAGGCGAGTACAAGGGGACCCCGATATCCTTTAGCCTTAATCCAAAGATAGCTCCCATCCGCCTTAAGCCTCATCGAGTTCCATTCACTCTAAAGCCAAAAATTGACGAGCAGCTTGATAAGTTGATTGCCCAGGGAGTGTTAAAGCCAACTGACCACTCCCCATGGGAAACACCGATTGTGACACCAATTAACCTGGACGGCTCCATTAGAATTTGTGGGGACTACCGAGCCACCCTAAACCACGCCCTGCAACAGAACCCATATCCAGTGCCTGTGGTACAACTCCTCCATTCCCTGGGGGGCAGAAAAGTCTTCGCTAAATTAGACTTAGCTCAGGCTTATCAGCAATTGCCGGTTGACGAAAAAACGGCACAGGCACAGACTATCGTAACACACCGAGGTGCCTTTAAGTGTATGCGGCTTCAATTCGGAGTCAGTGTGGCCCCGGGGATCTTTCAGAGCCTAATGGAGAGACTATTGCAGGGGATCAAGGGTGCTGTCCCCTATTTTGACGATGTGCTCATTGCTGCCCCCACTCCAAAAATCTTACGGGAGCGTTTAAGACTGGTATTACAAAAATTCCAGGAAGCAGGCTTGAAAGTCAAAAAATATAAGTGCAAACTGTGTACCGATCGTGTTGAATTTTTAGGGTACTTAATTGACAGTAAGGGTATTCACCCTACCAATAGCAAATTGAGAGCAATAAAAAACGCTCCCAGACCCCAGAACAAGACCAATCTCTAGGCGTTCTTAGGCCTCATCAATTTCTATAATGTATTCTTGCCACACAAGGCGACTGTCGCTGAACCTTTACATCGTCTATTAGATAAAAAATCAATTTGGGTATGGGGTCACAAAGAAGAGCAGGCATTCCGTAATGTGAAAAAACTACTGATTTCGGACGCCGTACTAATGCAGTACAATGAGACTTTGCCAATAAATATTACATGTGATGCATCGCCTTTTGGAGTGGGCGGCATTTTGAGCCATGTGTTACCTAACGGTAACGAAGCCCCTGTTGCTTACTTCTCCAAGACGCTCTCAAAAACCAAGCGAAATTACAGCCAGATCGATAAAGAAGCCCTGGCGATTGTATCAGCTGTTAAAAGATTTCATGAGTACGTGTACAGCCGGGTTTTCACCATTGTAACTGACTACAAACCATTGCTGGGGATCATCACTGGGGACAAGACAACTCCCTACATACTCTCTCCCAGAATGACCCGCTGGTCAGAATTCTTGGCTGCCTACAATTATCAGCTACAATATCGTCCCGGTAAAGCCATTCCCCATGCCGACGCGCTGAGCCGTACACCGCTCCCTGAAACTATCAACGATCCTGCACCAATGATGACAGCGTTGCAGATCAAGACACTCCACACACCGCCATTAACTGCCCGTGACATCGTGAGAGAAACAAAATGCGACTCCATCTTAGCACGAGTCCTCACATGGGTGGAACGCGGATGGCCATTGGACCAAGTACCAGACGACTTTGCACTATTCAAAGTCGTCAAACAGAGTTGTTCTCGCAGAAGGGCTGTGTCATCTGGGGCGATAGAGTCGTTATCCCAGAACGATTCCAACAGACATTGCTAAGAACCTTGCACGATGGCCACCCTGGCATCGTGCGCATGAAGGGCCTTGCACGAAGCTATGCATGGTGGCCAGGCATCGACAGACAAATCGAATCATGGGTTAAAACTTGCAGGAGATGCCAAGAAGTAAGCAACACTCCACCAAAGGCAACCCCAACCGAATGGGAGATGCCGCGGGGACCCTGGTCCCGCATCCATCTGGACTTTGCCGGGCCGACCAAAGGCCACATGTTTTTGCTAACTGTCAACACCTACTCGAATTGGCTCGAGATTCACCAAATGAGCAACACGATCACTGACGCGGTCATCAAAAGACTGGAAAGACTGTTTGCAACGTACGGATTACCAGACGTTCTGGTATCCGACAACGGGCCCCAGTTTACCGTGCTGTCTTTTGAGCAGTACCTGGCTGACCGCAGTATCTGACATGCACTCACTTCACCTGCACACCCTGCTGCCAACAGTAGGTCTGAGCGCATGGTACAATTCGTCAAAAAGACTCTCCAAAAGATTGACTACGATAACATCGACGAGAAAATCAACCGGATCCTTTTCCTACAGCACATCACACCTCACAGCGTCACAACAAAACTTCCGCCGAGCTGCTAATGGGACAAAAGCTCCGCTCCCACCTCGATCGGTTATACCCAGCCTACGAACTGGAAAAACCACTCAGATCCAATGGCCAATGCCGTACCTTTCAGGTAGGCGATTTAGTATTTGCTAAAAACTTATCGGGTGATCCACTGTGGGTAGAAGCAACCGTAATCCGCGTAACTGGCCCAAGATCATACCTTGTTCAGTGCCATGATGACAGACTTTGGAAGCACCACATAGATCAACTATGATCGTGGCTACCGTCGCGCACTTCCGAGCTCCCTTATGACCAAACTGAGGGGGGGGGGAGATACAGAGGAAAATGAATTGTTATTAGAGGGAAACCTTTTTGAAGAAACCGATAATGGGACTGAAACGCAGGAACAGGTACCAGGGACCGGAGTGAGTTCACCTCAGAGAGTGGCCAGTGATATTGGTGACGACGAGAACACAAACGCGGAACCAGAAGCATCCCTACCGATAAACAATGATCTACCTCAGCAGAAGTGCAGCCAACCGCCAGGCACTTTGCAAAAATCGAAAAGACTAACAAAACAGCCGTCCTACCTTAAGGACTATGTAACCATGCCCCGTGGGCAGAAGCCGGGGGAAAGGGGTGTTGTGAATGAATAATACTAATAAAGTTATCTTGAGCTTGAAGTCAAGTGCAAGGTTCTGGCCCTGCACTTCTGATTGGCTGTTAATGGCAGGATCGGATTGGTTCGTTCAGGAGCATCTGATTGGCCATTAACAGGCCATTCCCATTGGTTAACGGAGCTAGCGCTCCAGGTTTGCTATTGATTGAATAGTTAATAAGTTGCCTATATAAGGAAGGCTATAGCAGCCCTCCAGTTTGAGCTGTCACAATATGTAAATAAAGAGTTTGAAGTTCACTGTTTCTACCGGCTCATCTCCATCATTCGCACCCATGCTCCAGTCTTAACAAAAATAGATAAGAGAGGAAACAGCCATCCAAGGTTTCATAAATGATGGTTTATGAGGTAAAAACCAAAATCCATTCATCCTTCCTTCCTTCGTTCTTTCCTCCCTTCTCTTCCCTTTCACAATTGTGCTGAAATTTTGACCATAAATCAATATGGTCATTAAGTGAAATATTTACATGACTGCCTTGCTCAATGATCATCATCTCAGCTCTTCCTGTTGTGGTCATTAAGTGACTGCAATGGCATAGGCCCATCTCTCATGGTTCCTATTCCCTGTCTACAAGTTTCCTCCTTTCATAAATCTGAACCTGTGCAGTTCAAAATTAACAAAAATGTGTCATACCTTCACCAAAATAAAATAAAATGGTGGTTCCCTGCTCCCTGTCCTTATTTGAACTAGACTCATACTTTAACAGAAGAGTACAGAATAATAGAGCTGGAAGCGACCTTGAAGTTTTTTACTCCAACCCACTACTAAAGCAGGTGACCCTATAGCAGGGGTCTCCAACCTTGGCTCCTGGAAGCCTGGCGGACTTCAACTCCCAGAGTTCCACAGCCAGCAAAGCTGGCTGTGGAATTCTGGGAGTTGAAGTCCGCCAGGCTTCCAGGAGCCAAGGTTGGAGACCCCTGCCCTATAGCATTCCAAACAAGTGGCTGTTCAGTCTCTTCTTAAAACCCTCCAATGAGGGAGCACTCACAACTTCTGAAGGCAAGTTGTTCCACTGGTTCTCACAAGTTGTTCCACTGGTTCTCACAATTAGGAAATTTCAGCTTAGTTATAGCTTGCTTGTTTCCTTGATTGATTTCCATCCATTTTGTCTTATCTTGCCTTCTGGTGCTTTGGAGAATAGCTTGATTCCCTCTTCTTTGTGGCAGCTCCTCAAATATTGGAACACTGCTATCATGTCACTCCTGGTCCTTTTTTTCACTTGACTAGACATACCCAATTCCTGCAGCCATTCGTCATATGTTTTAGCCTCCAGGAACCTAATCATCTTTGGTGCTCTTCTCTGCACTCTTTCCAGAGTCTCAACATCCTTTTTAATAACATGGTGACCAAAATTGGATTCAATATTCTAAGTGAGGTCTTACTAAGGCTTTATATAGCAGTACTAATACTTCGTGTGATCTTGATTCTATTCTTCTGGTAATGCAACCTAGGATTGCATTGAGTTTTTTGGCTATTGTCGCACACTGCTGGCTCATATTTGCAGTAAATGTTTGTCCACTAAGACTCCAAGTTCCCTCTCATGCTCACAGCTATCATTAGTAACAATAATCCATATCATTAATATTATTAATATATTATTAATAATATAATTTCAATATCATTAACTATCAACAAATAACCCCTTATCATTAGCAACAGCCCTTATCAAAATGAACTTTCCCTGATTTCTATATATAGGTAATAATTTTCAGAGAGGGAAAAATATGTATTTCTCCCCAACATTTTGTATTCATTTGCTCGGGGAAAAATCATTTAGAAATTATTGAAAAAAAGAAAATAATTGAGGAAGTCATATTGGTGGCATACAGCACCCTTGTGCTTACTTTCTTATGAAATGGCCAAGAGGTTGTTGATGAATATTCTAATTTTTCTTAATGCTCAGGCATTTTTAAAACATGACTTGTCACACTTCAATCAATTGGACTGCTATTTGTCAGAAATGGTGTAGGGTCTCCTGCTTGGGCAGGGAGTTGGACTAGATGACCTACAAGGTCCTTTCCAACTCTGTTAATCTAATATCTAATAAATCCTAAAGAAGGTCTTCATGAAGTAACTTTCCCTTTATGGAGAAGCTTATTCTCAGAAATAAATCCCAAGGAGATCAACAAGAGATACTCCTTAAGATATATCAGTAGACTGCAGTCTTAAATCCTTTCACAGTTTCTAGTCCTCTGAAATGATAAACTATAAATTGTACTCTTTCAAACCACCTTTTCTAATTAGGACCAATTAGAGCTGTAGAAGAAAATATTGCATATGAACTTGTACTTTTCATACTGACATTATTGCGTCCCCCCCGTCCCTCCCATATATAACCCTTTTGATAATGCTGTTTACCGGAATGATGTAAACGTGCTTCTACCTTTCCCTTTATGTTGTGTATTTCACAGAAGTACAGTTTCTCTCTTGTTTTATGAGGGCTTTCAGAACGGAGCTGTAGCATGCCTTCAAAACAGTTACAATGATAAAAGGCAGTAAGTTGTCTTACTACAACAATGCTTTTAATATCTTGTTAAAATAATACTAGTCCATTAGTGAAGGTGGAGTGCATCTTCACAATTCTATAAAAGTCAGTCTCTTCCCACAAAGGTCCATTTAGCAAAATACATTTGGAAAAATTATTATTTATTCTTTTCTAAATACACGGCCATCATTTCAAGGTTCACCTGCCAAATTACATTGTAAGTGCGTCTCCCCCCCACTCTGTGTATGTGTCTGTGTTTGTGTATCTGTGTCTCTGTGTCTTTCAGATCCACTGAAAAATTTGGAGACAGAGACAGATTGGTTAAGGAAACAGTTTTGTCACAAAATGATTAAACTGTGGGAGTACAATATTACAGGCATTAAAAACAAAAGATTTTGTACTAATTAAGAGAATATCTGCCATCAGACAATTAAAAGGGAAGGACAGGAAAGAGAATAATAAATAACTTCTCAGTACAGAAAACTTCTTTTACCAAGCATCAAACACTTTTATAAAAAAATGTAATGTAACATACCCTAGATCTTTTCTCCATCAACTTTCATCAAAATGTAACTGAAAATTGAATTTATAGTTTAATTATATGTATGGATATGAACGAAGGTATATTTGTATTCATTTTCTAAATCCATTTATTATAGATATGCACAATCTGTTTTTTGTCATTTTTTCCTTCCAACTTTTAAAAATACATATTATTAGTGTCCATATTTTGTGGAGATATGTTCAAATCACTGCAAGTATAGCCTCTTTCTGATCTCTCAGCTGAATATGAAAAAGTGGGAAAGAAGAAGTAAGACATCAAATGTACCTTGCCTTTCTCTAATGAAAACTACATTATGAACATTTGTGTGAATATAATAACTTTTCACTGCATGAAGGACTTCTCTTTTCTGATTTTTATGTTTTTAGGTGTCCCTAAAAATCCATCAATAAAAGATATACCTAAAAGGTATGCTTGTCAACATACAGCTCATGGAAACCTTTCAATCACCATTGAAGGTTTGTGAGTTAGAAAGTATGCTAGTATAGTTATACTCATATTAGCACAGCTTTAAGTTTGAGCAGAAATATCACAATCATAATTTCCAAGCTGAAAAATTAGGATATTGGATATTGGGCATTTTATTATTTACCCCCATCACAAAAAATACTAGGCTGATAGTGGTATAAAATGTTTAATGTTGATACAACAATCATCCATGAAATCCTTCCCTTACAAAATCATAGGAAGCAGGGAGCAAAGGGGAAGAAACAGTGGTGGGATTCAGCCAGTTTGCACCTGTTCAGGCAAACAGGTTGTTAAATTACTCCCCTCTCCATGGAGCGGCCAACATGAGCGACAGAGAAGTCAGCTTTCCTTTTTTCCTTCTCTCTGCTTTTCCTCCTTCCCTCATTTTGGCCACTCCATGTGTGTGTGTGTGTGGGGGGGGTAATTTTACAATCTGTTCACCCGAAACCTAGTTCTTCTTTAGCCTAGCCATACTCAATTCCTGCAACCATTCTTCACATGTTTTGTCTCCAGGCCCTTAATCATCTTAGTTGCTGTTCTTTGCACTTTTTCCAAAGTCTCAGTATCTTTTTTATAACATGGTAACCAAGACTGGATGCTGTATTTTAAGTGCGGTCTTATTAAGGCTTTATAAAGTGTTACTAATATTTTTCATGGTTTTGATTCTGTGCCTCTGTTTATGCAACCAAGGATTGTGTTAGATTTTGTTTGTTTGCTGCTGCTGAATAGTACTGGCTCATATTTAAGTGATCGTCCACTAGGACTCCAAGGTTCCTCTCACAGTTACTGTTTTTGAGTCAGGTTTCACCTAATCTGTACTTGCACCATTGTTTTTTTCCTGCCTAGATGTAAAACCTTGCTTTTCTCCACATTGAGTTTCTTGTTGTTGGATAAAGCACATTTTTCAAGTCTGTGACGATGTTTTGGATTCTGAGTTTTTCTTCTGGGGGGTTGACTATTCCTGCCAGCTTAGTGTCATCTGCAAATTTGATGAGTTTCCCCTTCTATTCTCTCATCTAAGTCATTTATGAAAATATTGAAGAGTATTGGGCCTAAGACGAAAACTTGTGATACCCCACTGCTTACTTCCCTCCATGTAGATGTAATACCACTATGGACTGCTTGTTGAGTAGGGGTTTGTCAGCCAGTTACAAATCCATCTGGTGGTGATGCTTTTCTAGTTTACCAAGTTTACAAAGAAGTATGTGGTGATCTACTTTGTCAAATGCTTTGCTAAAGTCTAAATATACAGTGTCCGCAGCATTTCGCTGGTCTAATTTAGTTCCTTTATCTAAGAATGAAATAATATTTGTTTGACCTAATCGGTTTTTAACAAAACTCTGCTGGCTACTAGTTATAACTTTATTTGATTCTAGATATTCACAAATTTGTCAATTGATTCATTTGTTTTCTAGTATCTTCCCAGGTATTGATATTAGCCTGATTGGTATAGGTTTCCTGTGTCTGTTCCTCCCTTTTTTTGTTTTTTAAAAAGATGGGAACCACATTAGCTCTTTTCCAATCCTTTGGTAGTTCCTCGGTGCTCTAGGATTTTTTTTTAAAAAAATATAGTACAATGGTTCTGAGATAACATCTAACAGTTCCTTCATAACTCTGGGATATAATTTATATTCATCAATGTCACACAGGTGTTCTCTTACCATTTTCTTGCTTAAGTTTTATTTCCAGTCTTTCTTTTACAATTATGTTTTTTGAAGCTTTGCATGAAGACTGATGCAAATAATGAGTTAAACAGCTCTGTATTCTCTCTACTGCCTGTGGCTTCTTTGTCATCTTCTCTCTCCTAGTGGATAGTTTCCTTGATTTTTTTTATTTAAAGGTTTTAAATTATTATTTTTGCCTTTTGTTGCAAGTCCTTATTTATTCTGAGCCTTTGCTTTTCAAGCTTCATCTTTGTAGATTTGGGCTATCTGTTGTTTTTCTGCCTGTCTTTCCATTTTGGGGACTTATACTTTTTGTCCTTCAGTTTATCAGAGACCAAATCATGCTGGTTTCTTCTTGAATTTATTGTTTTTCTTTTTCAATGATATTGTGTTGGATTGGGACGTTCATAACTTCCAGAACATAAAATTATAGAATGAAAAAGATAAACTATTCCTTTTCCAATAATCCTCTAGGTTTGTCCAAAAATACTTAATAGTTATCTCCAACTCATTTTGGGGGGCCAAGTGAAATTCTACATATCTCTTTTCAGCAAAATGAAATATCAGTGAAGGCAACTTAACCACTCTCAGCTTCCCGGTGACATTTATTGGAGAATGTGAATCCGCTAATAAATAGAATAATACTGTCTACGTTAGTTGTATGTTTGTTATGAGGTCTGAAAAATAAATGTATTTAACTAAATATCAATACTCATTAAATATTTGAAAATAAGATGCTATATTAACATAGCAATATGAAGAACATTCATTTCCTGTTCCTATCTATCAATCAGTCTGTCTGTCTGTCTATCTATCTATCTATCTATCTATCTATCTATCTATCCAGAAGTAACTATAAAATTGTGATACATTACAGAAATTTGTAATGTAAATACATTCATATTCCCAATTTTGTAAAATTATAAGTATTAAGAGTATATACATACTTGATATACAAACATCTATCTACAAATGGCCTAGCAAAATTGACCAGTCTTGACCAGAAATACACTAAATATATTTGCAATTGAAATGTTTCGGTGGGTGGATGCATGTGGGAAAATTAACCTCTGGGTTCCGCCAAAGTAATAATTATAGTTGTATAAGGAAGTGCCTAAAATTCAATAAACTCTGATCTACATTTTAACCTTCTATTTTTTAAAAAAATACATCTATAAAATTAAATCTAACCTATTGTATCAATTTCTGCTATTTTCTTAGTGAAGAAATAAAACAGCATAGTGAAGAAATAAAATTGCTGTGTTCCAGGGCAGAGTAATTTAAAAATTACTGTTAACTTGGATATGTATTAAATAATAATCTGCTACATAATTTTAAGATAAATTAAATCAATTCATATTAAAGAAAGTAATGATGATAAAATTCCTTAAATAAATGTAGTAAGATACTTTTTATTCTGTGTAAGTGACTCATTCACAGCCAAGCCTTAAAGATATCTGAGTTTATTTTTATTGATTTTTTTCACTTAGCAACTACATAAAATAAAAGCCAGTTTAATGTAGCAGTTAAGACACAAGACTTGAAACTGGGAAACTATGAGTTCTAGTCCTATCTCAGGTACAAAACCAGCTGGATTATTTTAGGCCAGTCGCTCTCTCTCACCCCCTGAAGGATGCAATAGCCAACCACTTCTGAAAATCTTGCCAAGAAAACTGCAATGACTAGTTTAAGTAGTCTCCAGAAATCAAAACTGACTTGAAAGCCCAGCCGCTCTCCTCACAAATAACATTTGAACATAAAGAAGATTTACTTGGTAGATGCCATTGTTTTATAGTGTTGATCTAGTTCGTGTTTGATGATGATGATGATATCCATTTTATCATTTCTGAGTCTCAGCAATTCTATATCTACTCTAACAAAGAGAAGGACTTGGGATGATGTGGTAAGCAGTTGTCCAGTATTTAAGAGGCTGTCACAGAAAAACCGGAGTCAACTTATTCTCCATAGTACCTGAGGACATGACAAGAAGTAATGGGTGGACGATCATTAAAGAGAGATCCAATCTAGAATGAGAAATTTCCAGACAATGAGAACAACTAATCAATGAAACAATTTGCCTCCAGGAGGTGTGGGTGCTTCATCAATAGAGGTTTTCAGTAAGACACTGGGGAGATATTTGTCCAAAATGGTATAACCATTGGTATAACCGTAACAATACAAGAGCAAACAATAGATACAAACTCAAGGTAAACCGCACCAAACTTGATTGCAGAAAATACATCTTCAGTAACAGAGTGGTCAATGTCTGGAATACTCTTCCTGACTCTGTGGGTTTTTTCCCCA
Source organism: Hydrophis major (assembly GCA_033807585.1). NCBI lineage: Eukaryota > Metazoa > Chordata > Lepidosauria > Squamata > Elapidae > Hydrophis > Hydrophis major. The sequence continues at coordinate 84,100,865 of CM066333.1, forward strand.
AACCCAAAAACTTTAATCTTAGACTGTCTACTATTGACCTCACCCCTTTCCTAAGAGGTCTGTAGGGGGCATGCATAAGCGCACCAATGTGCCTACCGTCCCTGTACTATTGTTTCTTTTATTTTTATTTTTATTATATACATCCCTGGATATAAATGGTCAGGCTTTTAGTTTTAATTCTTGCAGATTACTTGAAATGAGTTTTGGGTTTTAGGTGGAAAATGCAAATAATTTTTTCCAAATATTTTACAGAGGCCATTTATTTTGTACGGCATCCTGCAGTATCTCTACTGACTTTTAAATGTAGCAAGTCTTTTAAATGTTTTTTAAAGCAAAAAGTCATAAAGGTGCTTAGGAATGAATCACATCAGAAGTGCACAATTACATTCAAAGACTACAGGAAGAGGGTCTTCCCTCATTGAGCCTACAAAGGAAAGATAGCAATTAGCAGTATGAAAGAAAAATGCAAATGTTCTTTTTCTAGAGACCAGGAGAAAGGAAGATGTAGCAGTCAGCTAAAACAGTGTGATCATATACAGAAGCTTGCTTGCCACTATTTGTTATGGAAGTTTGTAATGTCTAGGGATGATGTATCAGTAATACACTGAAATGTAATGCTTGTGGCTTAATTAGGATCATTTACAGACATTCTGGAAAATATCTTTCTATGGAGTCACTCCTCTTTCTGAGATTTGATATTAATAAGGTTCCAAGAAATGCTGTGAAGTAGCTGGCCTTAATCCCCCTTGAATGTTCTCAATAATCTTTAGGCAATTATCACTGTTCTTGTTAATTATGATTTATTGACAATAAGATTTTGGCACAATGAAATAAGTACCTGGTCAAATACTCAACAGTGGATCTTGCTAGTGTATTGATGCTAACAACAGCCTACAAGTAGAATAAAAAAAAGATGCCACAATAACAATAAGAAGAGCCGAAACAGATTGGTTCAACCTCCCTTCTTTTACTATAAAGTATACAAGCTTTCCAGATATCGATTGAAAACATCTTCAGCAACAGAACAATGTACACGTAATGCAGTCTCATATATTTAGGCCAGAAAATGATTTTGTGTAGAAAGATGGTATTTATTTTAATTTTATGTTGGGATACAATGTGCATTTAATAACATAAGAGAAACACTGGATTTTGGATATAGAGCACAGTTAATGTTAACTCCTTTATTGGACCTTGCAGATTACCCTGAGACTATGTGGCCTCTGGCTGAGAATGCTTGTGTAATCAGAATGTCAGTTTGCACTAATCCAAACAATCTCTAAAGGATAGCAATTTAACAGAATAACAGGGTTGGAAGGGAACTTGGAGATCTTCTTGTCAAACCACCTCCTCAAACAAGAGACCCTACACCATTTTTGGCAAATGGTTATCCAGTCCCTTCTTAAAAGTCTCTAGTGTTGGAGCATTCTTCTGAAGATAAGCTATTCCACTGGTTTATTGTTCTTATTGTCAGGAAGTTTCTCATTAGTTTTAGTTTGTTTCTCTCTTTGCTTGGTTTCCATCCATTGCTTCTTGTCTTGCCTTCGGCTGCTTTGGAAAATAGGTTGACTCCCTCTCCTTTGTGGCAGTTCCTTAAATATTGGACCACTGCTATCATGTCATCCCTAATTCTTCTTTTCCGTAGGCTAGATAAACCCAATTCATTTTCTGCACTCTTTCCAAAATCTCAACATCTTTTTTTTATATATTGTGGTGACTAAAACTGGAAGCAGTATTCCAAGTGTGGTCTTACCAAGACATTATAAAGCAGTAGTATCACTTGTCGTGATCTTGATATTGTGATATTATATAAGTCTGATCTCTTGGGAGATCAATAGTTCTGTCAAAGGAATAGAAGATTGGTGTGCTCTTCTCAAATATTCCCCAGTGATCAGAACAGTGATTTGAAATACTATTAGATTTATTTTTATTTATCAATGAATAGAAATACCAACATCATGATAAACCCTACATGAGCTGAAACTATGCACCAATGAACAAGGGACCTTTGAAATTGTACCTCACTTCCTGCTATACTGCATCTTCTTATAAGAACACACAGATTCAATTTATAACACCTTCCCTAATAAAATATGCTGGAAATACTGACCTTTTTTTTTACATGCAACTAATGTTATCAGATATGAAGTAATTTCTCTGAATGTGATCAAATTTTGCTAGGCTGTATGTAAAATTAGGCAAACTTTAGTTGCCCATGGTTAATCCATCACCAATTGCAATATATTATTCTGTTTCTATTTATTGTTGTTGTTGTTGTTTTAATACTTCTATTTGTTACTGTGCAATTAATAAATATTATTCCTGTAATAATAAAAATTGATTGATCAATACCATGCATTTCCATATCCAAGCACTCCCGAAGGAAGAAAAAATAGGCTTCTCGTGCAAATGAGTTTTGTAGTCTCTCAACCTCAGCCAAATTGATATATAGGCCACAAGATGAGAGAAGTGTTCCTATAACAAAACTATCAGGCCAACTGGAGCCAAGAAGATCTATATTATCCCAAATCTCCTCCTCTATATACCCTAGATTGTTCACAGGAAGCTTTGTGTTAGGACGAGAGAGGAAACACCAAACACACCTCAGCAACGGACCCAGGTCGCCTGGGCAGAGGCAGGCTTCGATAGGGTCCTTTATTGTTCTGCTAATTCTCCACCAAATGGCTCTACAATGGCTGGTAAAGCTCCACTACAAACTTCCCTGAAGGCAGCCATCCACAGCCCCACAAACAAAGCCAACAATCACCAGAGCCAAATCACAAAGGCAGAGAGGAAATCCCCAAACAAGGTGCAAGTCCACAAAGCAAGGTGCATAAGTCAAGATTCCATGTCCACAGGGCAATGGCAAGAGTGATGGTTGAATTCCATGGGCAGAAATACAAGTCAAGGCTGAGTTTTTCCAAGGCTGGGAAAGTGCATGCCAAAGCAAAGCAATTATTCCCGACAAAGGCAACCTGTCCCGGCCTCTGCTTAAGTCAACCCAAAGCAGGTGTTCCCTTTGAATGGGGGCATTCTCCCAAGCAGCCTCACAGACTTTCTTTGAGCTTGCCTCCGGTCTACTCTCCATGCCCTCGGATCAAGTGGGGGGGAGCTAGCTGTTTCTCATCAGAGGGAATCTGCTGCCTCTCAACACCACTGCCTGTCTGCAGCTGATCCTCCCTCTCTCTGTGAAGGCAGGTGGCACCCTGTCCAGTTGACCACCTCCCCCGATGTCTAGGACAGCATCGTCCTCCGCTCCAGACATCTCCAAACATTCCAGAGGAGATGTGACATCTCCATTGGACAGTCCTGATTCCAACTCCTCCTCCTCCTCCAGGTTCTGATGTGGCCATGACAGGCCTTCTCATCTGGAATAAGAATAGAATTAGGTACAGATGTGTAAGGGTGAAGATCCAATGAAGAACTCTGGCATGCAAAAGGCTGTTATGTTTATTTCCTCCTTATTTTATTAAAAAAACATGATATTTTTATTTTATTAAAAAATAAAATATTTTTTAATAAAATATTATTTTATTAAAAAAAAGATTTTTTTAAAAAAAACTATCCTTTACAGTATAATGAACAGAAAAATCTACTCTGCTTATGGAAGAGTAATTGAATCTAAATGCCCCTTGAAGTTCAATGTTTGTTGATGCATGCTTCTTGTCTTTATTAAAGAAAACAAGAGCGTACTCCCCAATCTGTGTTGGTAAACATTTGTGTTTGAGATGGCCAAGTTGGGAGTTACATACATGTCAGCACACATTGATACAGATCTATTAATACCTATTCACTGATATCAACAAAACATGTCCAAACACACAGAAGAGCTTAACAAAATGTTAAACAGAATGTAGAGAAAGGCTTCATCCCTTTCCCATTACAAAACTGGTACTGATTGCTGGATTCTTAACTATGTTGGAGGAAAAGAATAATCTTGAAGTTGCTAGGAAAAGGGAAGGTTAATAAAGTTTACTTCTACCAAGCTAGTGATCAGCAAAAATGCTCCTGTAAGTCTGCATCCAAAGCCACCCAAGAACTAGACTTTCAGAAAATCAGTTACCAACAATTAGAGACAGCAATTAGAGACAGTATCAATTTGGTTTCAGAAAAAAACTATCCTGTAATCTGCAACTCTTACACTGCAAAAACATATGGACGACACAACTCGATCAGGGCAAAGCAATAGATGCAATCTACATAGACTTCTGTAAAGCCTTTGATTCAGTGGTACACGACAAACTACTCCTAAAAATAAAATCCTATGGTATCTCTGGACAACTGCATAACTGGATAGAAGCATTCCAGTCAAACAGACAACAAATGGTCAAAATTGGGAGTGTCCTATCAAATTCTGTACCTGTCAATAGTGGTGTCCCCCAAGGCAGTTTTCTAGGACCAACTCTCTTCATACTCTACATAAATGACCTCTGTGATCATATGAAGAGCAACTGTGTTCTTTTCGCTGATGATGTAAAGCTGTTCAATACCACAGACAATACTGCTACTCTTCAAAAAGACCTTCACTATGTATCAGAATGGTCAAACAAATGGCAACTTCAAATCTCAACAAACAAATGCTCTGTCTTACATATTGTCAAAAAAAATCAGAAAATAAAATACAAGCTGAATAGTCAAGATCTTGTTGATGATCCAAGCTCTGTAAAGGACCTTGGAATACTCACCTCTAATGATCTAAGTGCTAGAGCCCACTGCAACTACATAGCCAAAAAGGCATTAAGAGTTGTTTACCTAATCCTACGTAGCTTTTTCTCTGGTAATATCACACTACTAACTAGAGCATACAAAACATTTGCAAGACCAATACTTGAATACAGATCATCAGTCTGGAACCCACATTACGTATCTGATATTAGCACAATTGAAAAAGTCCAGAAATATTTCACAAGAGTTCTCCACTCCTCTACTAGTTGTAGAATACCTTATGCCACCAGACTTGAAATTCTAGAACTAGAAAACCTTGAATTATGTCGTCTTCGGTCTGATTTAAGCATGGTATATAAAATCATACATTGCAATGTCCTACCTGTCAATGAATACTTCAGCTTCAACCATAACAACACAAGAGCACACAGTCGATACAAACTCAAGGTTAACCGCACCAAACTTGATTGCAGGAAATACGACTTTAGCAACAGAGTGCTCAATGTCTGGAATACTCTACCTGACTCTGTGGTTTCTTCCCCAAACCCCAAAAACTTTAACTTTAGACTGTCTACTATTGCCCTCACCCCTTTCCTAAGAGGTCTCTAGGGGGCGTGCATAAGCGCACCAACGTGCCTACCGTCCCTGTCCTATTGTTTCTTTTATTTTTATTTTATTTTTCTTATATGTACCCATTTCATGTATTCATAACTATGTATACACTTATAGTTATCTTGTAAACAATTGACAAATTAAATAAATAAAATAAAAATAAGTATTGAAAGGAATTTATCGAGTATGAATAGCAATGCATTGTTGTTAAATCTAGCAATGTAGGTTGCTAAGCACCCTGGCCTTGATATTTAACTAGAGTTTATATCTGACATTGGATTTAAAAGAAAGAAGACAACTGCAGTATATACCTAGGAGTGCTTTGCTGTTTAATTTTATGCTTCATAAAACCCTTATCTCAGATGTTGTCCATGAACTGTAAAAATAATTAGGGAATAATAATTTACCTTTATCAAACATGGTTGCAATTTTGAAAGTCAGACATGGTGAATGACACCAAAATTGTTGGTTTTGAATGTTTTCTTCTTCTTCCATTATTGTAATAGCTTTAGAGATATTCTCCTTTTACTGAGGTAAATGAATTGTTATGCAAAACAAAAATAATAAAAAAACCATCTGCATCTAGAAATTATTTGTGATTTCTTTCTTTTTTTATATTCACAAGTAAATCATTGCCTGCAGGTGCATTTTATTTGTGCAGCCATTCAATCTATTTTAAGGTTGATGTTTCTAATGAAAATTGTTTACAAGCCTGTGAGCAAGAACGTGTCTCCTTTCTCTATTTATGCAGTATCTAGAACATTACAGATATCATCATTAAAAATTAGTTGAAAAGTAAATTACAAATATATATATCAAAGTATTGGGGAGAATTCAATTTCATTAGTTAAAATAAAATTGATTAGAAAACAAATATTGTATTTCACATGTTTAAGAAACCTTTTAATATTCTGGGAGGCCGTTGAAACTTGATCTTTACCCAGTTGGGGAGAATAGCGGGAACCTATGAGTAGTTCAATTTAGTTTTTAATTTTTGTTTTATGGTTTTGCAGTTGGTATTGTCACTGCAAATTGCAGTGCTGTGTTTGTGAAAGGGTGGCTATAGAAATCTTTCAAATAAAATGCTGGAATATGTTCATTTTTTCATCTGTGTTATATTAAATTAAGCAAAATGATCAAGCTACTTAATGTTTTTAAAAACTGTGTGTAAAATTATTTTTCCCACTGTTGTTCTATATATGAAGCCTGATTGTTCTGTACCAAGGGTATCAAACTTTTTCCTTAAGGGAACAGCTACAGTTTCTGCCTAATCTCTTTCCTTCCAGTCCTATAGATTGATTTACACTATACCATAACAACACATTGTGATCAGGGCACTTGGTACCATGTCCAAGAATTTTACAAAATATATCAAGAAATTGCAGCTTCCTGCAATAACACCAGTGGAACTGCAAAAAACTGCGCTACTCGGAACATTGTATATTTTAAGAAGATACTTGGTTGATACCTAGAATGCTGGCAGCAACTCATATCAACCATTATCAGCAGTCAATTATATTTGCGATACATTTTAAAATATTCAATTGACTGAATTTCATGTTTAATGAATAAAAAAGATAATAATAATATAAACAACTTTCCAACTTTTTTAAGAAATCCAGACTGTTATGCTTGGAATTTCTGAATAGCAATTATATTTAATCATGGAGACAGATAAAAAAAAATCCTCTTGATTATTATTATTATTTAAATAAAATCTGAGGAAAATTTACAATTGTTTTCATAAATAGGATAAAATAACTTGAGTTGCATTTAAGACTTTTAATTTAAGAAGATCCTTGCCTGAAAGAAAGATTAGACAGGAAAATATCATATGCTTCTTTTACTGTTCTTTGAGTAAATTCAAGATGAATCTCTTGAAAGTAAGTTATTTGGGGAAATTTTTTATCGGGAAATAAACAGAGCAAACAAATTGAAAGTGAGGAGAAACCAAAGGCCACAGTTCTGTCTGTTCCTACAGCTGATGCATTTTCTTTTTAAACTTTTGGGAGGTGGGAAACAGATACAGGACTCAACTGCGGTTGTTGGTTAAGTGAATCTGTGTTCCCCCATTTACTTTGTGTTTGAGAAGCCAACTGGGAAAGTTGAAAATGGCGATCACAGGATTCTGGAGAACTGTAATTACTTGCTGGTTGACATTCAGGCTTTTAAATAGTTTTTCCAATGGCCTGATTTGAAGCTATGTGTGATGCTCAGTTTCAAGGAAGGAAAAGCTGAACAAAGTGAGGTAATTTGAAAATAGGAACAGAAGTTTGATGGTGAAAATAATTTGGAGCCATAAACATACAAGTAATTCCCATGTGTTCAGACTCATTTTTGAATTCAGTAAACTGGGAACAGCTTAGACTGGACATTTTAGATTAAAAAACAAAATCCAAAAGCTGATGATAACACATAATGCACTACATCCATGAAGTGGTGCTGATTTGAATATAATCCAAAATCTGAAGCCATGTTTTACTGCGGATAAAGCAGACAGTTGAAGAAGAAAAATGTAGAGTGAATGATTGTATCAAGGCAAACAAAACCAAAACTATTATCTCAGTTTGCAACATTTCTGAAACTAACATTGTCAAAAAATAATTATAAAAATGAACTACTGGGAAACCATTTAGAACACTGAAAAAGTAAACAAATTTATATGGCTAATAAATAGAAAAAACTGAAAATAAAATCGATAAACCAGTAATTGGCAGTAGTTACAAGCTTACATTAAAGAGGATTAATGTTGTGACCTCATGAATAAGCATTAAAAACAAACATTATTGGGATCGAATAATGCATATATAAGGATTTAAAATACATATTAATTAAAAATACAGATTTTGTAAAAAAAAAAAAAAAAAAAACCAGTGAGAACATAGAAATCCAGGAAATGGTGGATTCAGGAAAATTGCTCAGATGGACTATAACAATGTTAAGCAGCCATTAGAATTTTGGCATCTGCACAAAAGCAATAATTTCCAAGTTTACTGAATGTAATACGATCACAAAATTGAGAAAGAAACTGCAATTGATATGACAACTCTATATGTTTTTTATATAGACTGATTACAATAGTTTGAATGTTATAAATGAGATTTAACAATAATTGGAAAGAAAAGAGTAATGTTTGTAGCTGTTGCAATGCCCAGGAATGGCAGAATCAAGGATTTTATTTAAAGTTTAAGTACAAAAATAGATTATAAAAAATGATTCTTATATTTATTGGCATGTAAATGGAAATATTGGAATAACAAGTAGTTTAAACTAGGTTTTACAAAATATTGTACAAAATACAATAAATATTTTGGCAATTTATTTATTTATTTGGCAATCAATTTATTTATTTATTATTTATTTATTGTATTTATATTGTCAAACACTTACAGAATAATAGAAATAAGAATAAACATAAGTTTAAATTCATGAAATAGGAACTAATAATTGGGGACAATAGGACAGGGACGGTAGGAACAATTGTGCACTTATGCCCGCCCCTTACAGACCTCTTAGGAACAGGGTGAAGTCAATAGAGGTTAGTTTGAGGGTAAAGGAGTGGGGGTTTGAGCAGGTGACAACAGAATCAGGTAGTGAGTTCCAGACAGGTGACAACAAAATCAGAATCAATGGTGGATTAGCAAAATAAAAAAGCACTTTGCTGGGCACGTGTTATATTGTATGTGTTATTTGGGTAATTCCTTGGTTTCTAGTTGGAATTCTTACTTCCAAAAAACACATATTCTAGTTGGAATTCTTACTTCCAAAAAACACATATTCTTTCTACTGTTATTCTTTGAATAATAATAGCACACTATAATATTTATAGTATGAATAGAGTATAATAATTTGAGCATCTAAGAGTACTGATAAGGCGTATGTAAGTTTATTGTTCCTAGAATCTCCAATTACCTCACTTTTCCATTTTCTATACCATAGAGGAGCTGGCGTGGCACAGTGGTTAGAATGCTCTATTTCAGGCTAACTCTGCTCACTGCTAGGAGTTCGATTCCTTCGATCCTGACTGGCTCGAGGCTAACTCAGCCTTCCAGGGTTGGTGAAACGAGGACCTAGATTGTTAAGAGAAACATGCTGACATTGTAAAGCACACAGAGAGTGCTGTAAACCACTATGAAGCAGTATATAAATCTCAGTGCTATTGCTATTGCTATCCCTGGTCACCAGTAAGTTTTTAACAAATAGTGCCCGGATAGGAAACTTTCATCTCTTGAGATGTGTCACTGTATAGTTCCTAGTAATCTTCACCATTGGCCTATGGTGATCAAGGCTGTGGCTTTTGGATGCTGGGTGACATCAATCAGCAACATCTGAAGGTCAGCAGATTTCCCAACTTATTGTAGAATATAATTGATTGTTCTATTATAGACCAGTTGCTGGACATTTTCTCCATTATGTTGTTACAGGATTCCAAGAACCCAGGAAGAGTCGGTGAGCTCTTTGCTTACTGCATGAGCTTACATTCACACTGCATGAGTTACCACAATCCCCTGAAGCAATAGTTTAAAGAGGCCCGAATCTAACAAGACTGACAAAAGTGCTGCTCATTCGCTTTTCATGGACCCCATTCCCTCCTGTCCTTAACTGTATAAAAGAGAACATTTTGTTTCTTACGACGTAGACTTCCTCTAATACCCAGAGAAAGATTATTACCCTTTGTCTAAGTAAGAAGGCAGAAACTGTGTCATACAAATTCTAGCTGACATGAGTACAGAAGAAGACTGGGTCAAAGAATCTGACCTAATTAAATACTGCCCCCAGGGATCTGATGAATAGAGTTGCAACATCACAGCAAAATCCCTAGATAATTTAATGTAATTGAATGCCTAAGGTATTCTGAGAGTCACTCAGTTATATCACTATTAATTTAAGTGAAAATTCTTCCTTACAGAAACTTTCTCACTATTTAGCCTTTAAAAATGGATCAACACATTTAATAAAACAGAGGAAAGGTGAGTGATTATTCTTTTTTTCAAATGTTTCAATGTCCTGTGTGGTCAGAAAAAAAGAAGAAGATAAGTGCATTTATTTATTTTTATCTTGGCTGCCAGACTGAAGAATCTATTTAAGATATCTATTTAAGTAGTCTTTAGAGAAGCGAGTGAAAGGAGAGATAAATTCTCAGTCCACCTGCAGTCTCAAATCTGTCTTTGTAAATGGGTCACTCTCAGCTCCACCATCTTTGGCTTGGTGCCTCACTGGCATCCTGCCATCAGATTTGGGATGAGGGGGAGCGTAAGTGAGCAATAAACATGTATGGGACATAGGTGGGAAAAAAGGAAGGGGGGAGATGGCAGCTTGACAGACATCAGGGACTCAAAAAAACAGCTTGTGTCAGTCTTCAAGGCCACGAAACTTGAGAAAGGAACGTGGAATGCTCCATGTTATGAACTAATAAAGAGTTTAATAAAGTTTTAACAACCTTAAGAAAAAGCAGGGTTTAATCCTGCACTTCTGATTGGTCGATAATAGCGATATCAGATTGGTCCTTTCTGGGAAATTTGATTGGCCAACTCTCATTGGTTCAAGGATTTAACACTTCTATGTTTCTCATTGGCTAATAGGTCAGCAGCCTACCCTATAAAAAGGCTGCTGCTGCCCTAGGGTTTTTCTCTGTTCACTATGTTCAATAAAGAGTTGAAGTTCACTGTTCACTGCCTCGTCTCCGCTCCTTGCGCCCATGCGCAGAACTTAACACTCCAAACATCCAAGAAGTTCTCAAAACACTGATATGGCTCACCATTGGCTGGAGATGAACTGGTCAAGGGGTGAGGGCTGGGATGAAGGGGAAAAGTTTGTAACCTTTTGCATGGAAACTTTAATTCCAGCCTGCCTTTACTGCAGCCAGAAGTATTTAGTTAAAGAACCTATCACTTCAACAAAATGGAGTCAAGGATCTTTCTTTCCTAGGGATTCTGATGAGGCAGATCTGACAGCCACAATATACTCTGGGGAAGGGGGGAGGGAAAGCTTTTTTATATCATTTTTTAAAAATTAAGATATAGACTGAAAACAATTAACTAATTTTATTCATTATGTAATGTAAATGAGAATTTATACCTGCTAAGATCTGTGACATGATCTATTGGAAATTTGAGAGATCAAACTGGATTAATTTACTCTAGTCCTTGCCAAACACTGCATTGAAAATGGAAAGCAACATGCTGGTGTAGTCATAAGGTTTAGCTCTTTGGCCAAAGCCACAAAAACATCTTTGTATAATGGGTGCATTTGGAATTTGCAGAGTACATCAAGGGCACCTTACATAATGATAGTCTGGGACACAGGAGCCAGTCATAAAAGCAACTTCTACTAAAGCAACCTCTATTTTAGTTTTATTTTCGGGTTATAGGAAATATTTACAAGCAAGCTCTGCAACTGCTTTCTGAATCCTTGAATTTTGATCTAAAACAGGGGTCATCCTAGCAATGGGTGTTCTGCCTGGTTGCTGGGAGGGCGTGGCCCTAGTGGGCGTGGCCTAGCTGGCCTCCTGCATTATGGTGGTGAGGGAATCTGGAGGTTTTCCTCGAGCCTCTGGGATGGTGAAAATGGCCTTCCCTGGACTCTGGAGGCTCTCCAGAAGCCAGAAATGGGCCCGTTTCTTCCAGGTGGCCCATTTTTCCCCCTTTCCCCAAGCCTCTGTATTTACCTGCATCCAAAATGGGCTGCATGGAGACTCCTGGGAGGACTCCTGGGATGGGAGGGGTGGAAGAGGTGGGATGGGATGGGTGAAACCAGACAGGGGTGGGATTTGGAGGTTTGCAAACCAGCCATAATGTTAGCAGCAGGTCCACCCAAACCCAGGCAAACCCGTAGCAGGTCACCCCTGATCTAAAATATTTGTTTGTCCTTCCAAATATTGTCCTCCAAAGCATTTAAAGTGATTACAAATAATAAAGGAAAGAGGGAAGGCCTTACTATTTACCTTTATTATTTGGAAAATTAGTGGACTGTATTTCAATTGTACTCTTTACTCTTTGCAATTGTTGTATAACTCCTCACTCAGCTTTAAAATTCATCTCCTACATTATTTTTTTAAAAAAATTCTAATAAGAAAATCAACTCCAAATTACCCAACGCTTTTTCTGCATTTAGGAACTTTATTGTTACATTCTTTTTCTTATTATTCATGCATTCAAATGCATTTATTCTAAAACTACCATTGTTCTTCCTCTTCCTCTTGGGAATGCAACATTATTTGATCTTCAGGTATTCAGATATAGAAATTGGCTTGTATATCAAAGGTTTTTCCAGATCCTTTCTTTGTAATTAAAGTTATATATTTTTCCATCCACGTCTTTGGTATTACTTTGGCTCTTTAACTTCATACATTTTTTTAGCAATGTTCACAACAATTTAGGTCTGGTGTCAATTTTTGTTTTTTAAAAATCCTTAATAGTTATGGGTTTATTTAATATTGCATATGTTATTTGATAAAGTCTTTAAACTCTAAGTCTCCAATATAACTTTTCAGGCTATATTTATCAATATGTGCTTGTAATATAAATTCTTACAGAATTCGGCAATGTTCTCCTTTAATTTCTGAACTTCTGTATAAAAATATAGTCATTTTCTTTAATGCTTGCTATCATCCTCTTTTTCCTTCTGTCTTCTAAGTCAATATAACAACAATTTTCCAAGTGTGTAGAATTTTTTTTTTGTTTCTATTAAATCTAATTAATGCTTAGCTTTATTTAATTCTCTTAATACTTGTTGAGTATTCTATGAAGTTGTTTTAATTCTTTATAATTTCTTCCCATTTGGAAAATCTGTCTCATATATGGTTGTTTTAAAATTGTTGTAAACCATATGAGAATTTCTTTCATATGTGCTTTAGCTGTCTCCCACATGGTTGATTTAGACATCGCTGGTGTGATATTTATTTTAAAAAATATTATTTGTATTTCTGTAATATGTTTTCTTGTCTGTCATTGATCTTTTATTTAAAAGGTAATTTTTTTCCTTGGAACCACGTGAATGAAATTGGGTTGCATTGTGCATATGTCATGGGTAGAATCTTTACTTTCCTGATAGATGGTGTGAGAGCATTAGAAATCCAACACAAGCCAATTCTAGAACATATTTGGCATTTTGCTGTAAATAGTGTATTGTGGATTTCTGGATTTTGGAATGTCCAGGCATCTGTCAAAGGCAGTATTTCCATATATTGAACACTTGAGGAGGAAGGGAGCTTGATTTCTTTGAAAATATCTTTTTTCTAATATTTCTTTTGATATTATAAGGTCTAAATTTCAACCATTGGCATCTTCATTTAGTTCTGAAAGTCTAACCATTGCTTGTGAAAATGTTGTAAGTGACTATGAATTAACTGAATGATCAGACATAACAGCAATAAGCTGAACCTGGAAAGTTGATGAAAAAAGCTAGCTTCTTTTTGATTTATTATTTATTATATGGCTATCATCTTGCATATGATTCACTGTATTAGTTTGGACTGGTTTCTGTATGATGCAAAAGTACACTTTTCAGAATTAAATGGAACTCACTTAAATCAGTAATGGACTACTAGAATCCCTTTTGTTTTAAGAGGGCTAGCATAACAGTATTCTGTAACAGACTGCGGGAAATGCATAAGATTTTAATGGATTCCCATCATTGGGCTGGTATCTCTTGGGAGAGATACAAAAGATTTACAGTTATTCTAATATTTCATCCAAATGGGAACAGCATTGTCCAGTCATAATGCAGACCAAATTATTTTCCAAATCATATGAAACACTAATCCCCATCAATCAATGCTCTCTTACCTGCTTGACTTAAACTATGGGATAATTCCCTGCTACTTAGAGTATTATAATGTCAATAAGAAGCAAATGATTTGTAAAGAACTTTCATACATGCACCCTTTCTTTTGGCCACATTTATTCTTAGATGTGATACTTGTTGATATTTCACTGGCCAAGAGGAAATAATATCCCTTTACATTGGAATTTATGGCTACCTTTCACAAGTGAGATTCTACTAGTTTACACCTATTTGCTAGAACCTGTTGTTAACATTCTAAGCAGTTCGGAAAACCGGTTGTTAGAAGAAATTACTGGCCTAATCCTGTAAGGAAGGTAGGAAGGAAACATTCTGGTGTTGCTTACAGAAACTGTCTCTCTGTTAGCCCTTATTACATTCTTGGCAGGACTGGACTTCCTGTCTCAGGAACTTCTCTGGAGTTATTTTCCCTTCCTTTGCTGGTACTTTGCTTGTGTGGAGTGACCATTCAAAGTTATAATGGCACTGAAAAAAGTGACTTATGAGCATTTTTCACAATTACGACTGTTGCAGCATCCCCACAGTCATGAGAGGCCAGTGAGGAGATGCGTGCCTCGATGTGAGTGATATTGAGTTGTCCATGTCCAGCCAATAACATGACCGCCAAGCCATGCCCACAAACTAAGCCATGTCCACAGAACCGGTTGTTAAAAAATTTGAATCCCACCCCTGCTACCTTTTATCCAGATACTAACAAGCTCATCCACAAACATAGCAATAGTACACAGATTTCATAGTGTTTTACACAGGGGTGGGATTCAACCAGTGTTACTACTGGTTCAGTGACTACGTTTTGTGTCTGACGCGAACTGTGCATGCATGTAAAAAAAAATCAGCTGTGCCACCCGGACAGCTGAAAAGTGCTGCGTGCAGGTGCGCAGAATTTGAAAAGCCTCTTTTTTCCTACTTTTTCAACCTCAGCTGTGCCGCCAAAGCAGCTGAGGTTGAAAAAGCAGGAAATAAAGGACAGGTAAGAGCCCAGGCAGGTGGGTGGGTGGGCCAAAAAGCAGCAAACACAGAACTAGTTCGGTGTCTGCTGCTCTTTAGAGTTACCAGTTCTACAGAACCAATTTTATTACTTTATATTTATTTTATAAAGACAGCAGTCCATAAACTGGAGTATAATGAAGCCACAATATTGAAATAATACTTTTTATAATTATATCTAAATGATTGTTTTAATTGCTTTATGTTCTGTCCCCTCATTTGAATTCTTGAGATCCCCGCGCTTTGATTGGCCAAAGCTTGGGGCTATCGGATTGGCTAGGCGAGCCACGCCGATTGGCTCGCTGAGAATCTCCCGCGATTGGTCGATTTGAATCGCGGGAGATTTAAAGTGGTGCCATTGGCCGCGGCCGCCGCAGCTTGGAAATAAAAAGCTACAAAGTTTTCCTTTAGCCCCAGTTCGGTTCCTGACTAAATAAAAGAGCTTGATACACAGTCACCGACTCCTGGTTCCTTCCACACAGACATAACACTGGCGACGAAGGTGGGATCCTTATCCTGAACCGAAGCATGTGTCCGACGGAAGCCAGCCAACCGACGAGATGGCCAGCATCGCGCCACCAACCCCCTTCAACCCCGCCAGCGAGGACTGGGAATCTTACATGGGCAGATTCCACATGTTCCTCGAATGCAACGATCTGAAGGATGCCACGGGACCGAAGAAAAGAGCCATCTTTCTAACGCACTGCGGGCCCACAGTGTTTAAGATGGCAAAAGCGCTAGCCAAGCCCACCGATGTTACCGCGATGGATTGGGCGGACCTCGAGCCATTACTCCGGAAACACTACGCTCCAGCCGTACCCATTCTCATCCAACGATACGAATTTTATCGGCGGGACCAGCAGTTGGGTGAGAGTTTCAGTGATTTCGTTGCAGAGCTGCGGCGCCTGGGAGGACTATGCGAATTCTCCAATATGAACGAGGCCCTGCGGGACTGAATCGTGCTTGGCCTTTGGGACCCCGTTCTCCAAAGTCGGTTGATCGCTAAGGGCAACATCGCTCTCGCTGATGCCATCTCCAAAGCCACAGCAGCCGAAGCAACCTGACAATCAGCAGACCGCATGCGGAGACCAAATGCCGGGGACCGCACCACAAACAACAACCCTGCAAAGTCGACCGAGGCCCAACCTGAAACTACCACCCACCAGGGCGACTTCCACTCCACATCGGGAACGTCAGACGAGGAGGAAGACATCCACCGTCTCCAGGCAGGCCATGACCAGCGCAGCCGGTGGAGTCGTAAGTGGAGGACCGCATGTGCCGGTTGCGGAGGTGACCACCCCAGATCTGAATGCCGGTTCTTTGACTCCGTTTGCAGGCACTGTGACAAGAAAGGCCACATAGCCCGCATCTGCCGCCTCAAGAAAACCCACAGCCCCAGACGATGGGACCCGAGTGAGTGGAAACGAGAGAGCCCACCCCCCAGAACCAGAGACCGCCCAGCAGAAAACCGTTGGGAACGGAATGGACGAGCCCAATGAGGGGGCGACAGCCGGCGGAGAGAAGAGACACATCAAATGGTCACCATCGGCCACGCAACTACCACAGACGCCAGAAAGGTCTACGTGGAGGTAGGCATCGAAGGCGAACCCTGTAAGATGGAGGTGGACTCCGGGTCCTACCTCTCGATGGTAGCATGGGAAGAAATTAAATGCTTGGTGCCTACCATCCAGAGGAGGGAACTAGAAAACCAGAGACTAATCCTCAAAGACTACCAGGGAAACCGCATCCCTGTAGTCAGAACAGGAAAATTCACAGTGACATACAAGGGGTATACCGAAAGACTTCCCCTGACCATCGTCGATCGAGACCGACCTAGCCTACTGGGACTTCAATGGTTCGCACCGCTAGGCATCGCAGTCACGGGCATCGACCACATCGCCGAAGCCGACTGGAAGCAGCAACTGGCCTGGGACTTCCAAGAAGTGTTCGACGGCACCCTAGGCAAGTACCAAGGGCCCCCTATATCCTTCAGCCTAGACCCAAACGTTCCCCCGAAACGCCTAAAACCAAGGCGGGTACCTTTCGCACTCAAACTGAAAATCGACGAGCAAATTGACAAGCTCGTCAAGCAAGGGGTCTTACAACCCACAGACCATGCCCGGTGGGAGACCCCCATAGTCACCCCAATTAAGCCTGATGGGTCAGTGAGAATCTGCGGGGACTATAAGGCCACCCTAAATGGCGCCTTGCAGCAAAGGGCTTACCCCGTCCCAGTAGTGCAGCATCTCCTACACTCACTGGGAGGGGGCAAAGTTTTCGCGAAACTCGACCTGGCCCAAGCATACTGGCAACTGCCGATGAGGAAACTGCAGAGGCACAAACCATAGTCACCCATCGGGGAGCCTTTAGATGCAACCGCCTCCAATTTGGAGTCAGCGTGGCACCTGGAATTTTCCAGAGCCTCATGGAAAGACTCTTACAGGGCATCAAGGGGGTGGTCCCATACTTCGACGATGTACTGGTATCGGCAACCAACCAGGCTGAACTAGAGACTCGCCTAAGGGAAGTGCTAACGAGGTTCAAAGAAACCGAGCTTAAAGTGAAGAGGAAAAAATGCCAGCTGTACACAGAGTGGGTCAAATTCCTAGGATACCTCCTAGACCGACACGGCATTCACCCCACCAACAAGAAAATTAAAGCCATCAAGGAAGCCCCTACACCCAGGTCAAAAACAGAACTGCAGGCGTTTCTGGGGCTACTTAACTTTTATAATGTCTTCCTGCCCCAAAAGGCGACCGCGGCGGAGCCTTTGCATAGGCTTTTGGACAAGGTGGCTACCTGGACTTGGGGGAAATGCAAGGAAGCCGCCTTCAGGAAAACCAAGGACCTGCTCACTTCGGATGCCGTCCTCATCCAGTACAACGAGACCCTACCACTAGCCATCACATGCGACGCATCACCCTTTGGCATCGGCACTGTCCTCAGCCACACTCTCCTCGATGGAAAGGAAGCACCCATCACGTTTTTTTCAAGGACCCTCACCAAACCGGAGCAGAACTACAGCCAGCTGGACAAAGAGTCTTTGGCTATCGTCGCCGCAGTAAAAAGGTTTCATGAGTACCTCTATGGCCGGACGTTTACCATCATCACCGACCACAAACTGCTGCTGGGAATCCTTGCAGGGAACAGGGCCACCCCGAACATTCTGTCTCCCCGAATGACAAGGTGGTCCGAATTCCTGGCTGCCTACAACTACGGACTCACACACCGACCTGGAAAGACTATCTCTCATGCAGACGCCTTAAGCCGCTCACCGTTACCTGAACCAGATACTGACCCAGCACCCACAACGACCACCCTCAGCATAGAAACTCTACCCAACCTACCCATAACCACGTCAGACATTGCCCAAGAAACTAATAAAGACAAACGTCTGGCGCGGGTTTTGCATTGGGTAGAGGAAGGGTGGCCGGAAAAGGACAACGACGAGTCCGTCAGGACATTCCGGAACCAGCAAACGGAACTCTCATTACTAAAAGGTGTATACTATGGGGGGATAGGGTGATCATCCCGGAAAAACTACAAGGGAAGGTTTTGGAACTGTTACACGAGGGGCACCCTGGCATCGTTAGGACTAAAGCCCTGGCCAGAAGTTACGCTTGGTGGCCAGGGATGGACAAACAGATCGAGGCCTGGGTAGCAAGGTGTCAACGATGCCAGGAAACTAGGCCAAGCCCATCCACAGCACCCATCCTAGAGTGGGAAACCCCCAGGGGACCGTGGTCTAAGATCCACATAGATTTCACTGGGCCCACAAAAGGACACACTTTCTTAATAACCGTAGACGCTTACTCCAACTGGCTGGAGGTGAGCAACATGAGAACAACGACCAAACTTTTCGCAACACATGGCCTCCCGGACGTCCTCGTCTCCGACAACGGGTCCCAATTCACCTCACTAGAATTCGAAAAATTCCTAGCGGAAAGGGGCATACGACACGCACTGACAGCCCTGGCGCATCCGGTGGCGAATGGTAGGGTGGAACGGATGGTTCAGTTCAAAAATAAAAACCATCCAGAAAATAGACCACGGGGAGATCCAGGACAAAATAAATAAATTACTTTTCATACAGCACATAACCCCGAACACCACAACAAATAAAAGCCTGGCAGAACTGCTAATGGGGAGGAAAATAAGGTCCCCACTCGATAGATTACATCCCACTTACAACCCAGAGAAACCCCCAGACTCCACCAGCAAACACCGAACCTTTGCACCAGGCGACGCTGTCTACGCGAAAAACCTAACCAGAGACCCATTATGGGTACCAGCAATCATAACACAGCTAACAGGCCCACACTCGTACCGGCTACAAACAACCGACAGACGAGCATGGAAACGCCACATCGATCAGTTAAGATCGAGGACGACCACACAAGACACCACCGACACGCGACCAAGTAAAACCAACCCCCTCAACACAAACCAAGAGGGGAGGGGATACCCAGGGAACCAAAACCCAGAAAAAAGAAACCAGCAATACTCACCTGCAAGCAGCCAGCACGAAACCTCGCCAGGAAGAGACAGCCAGGCCAGCTCAACCAACCCAGGAAGACCGAGCAGGAGCGGTGAAACCCGCAGCTCAACCAACCCGGGTAACCCAGGAGGGAGCTGCGGAGAGCGGCCTGGCCAGACAGACCAGGCGGTTCCCACGATGGCTTCTGGAGAAACAGAGACCCCAACCGAACCAGCCAGGATCCAACCTACGACTGACCTGCGCAGGTCCAGTAGGCAAAGACGGAGCCCCGCCTACCTACGGGACTACGCTATGTAAGGACTGAACCAAGAGGGGAGGGGTGTTCTGTCCCCTCATTTGAATTCTTGAGATCCCCGCGCTTTGATTGGCCAAAGCGCGGGGCGATCGGATTGGCTAGGTGAGCCGCGCCGATTGGCTCGCTGAGAATCTCCCGCGATTGGTCGATTCGAATCGCGGGAGATTCAAATTGGTGCCATTGGCCGCGGCCGCCGCGGCTTGGAAATAAAAAGCCACAAAGTTTTCCTTTAGCCCCAGTTCGGTTTCTTACTAAATAAAAGAGCTTGATACACAGTCACCGACTCCTGGCTTCCTTCCACGCGGACATAACACTTTATAAAAGATATAAATCCATTATTATTTCTAATATTAAACCATACTTAAGACGGGCCTGGAAATTTCTCTCATCATTCACCTAATCTAAGGTATAAAAAGCCAATTAATGTGTCCATTTTTACTTTGATAAAAACAAATGGAGAAAATATGTTAGATTTCAGTTTAATAGTAGCCTCTGTATCAATAATCAGTTTACATTTGTTCTCGTAAAGAAAGTTCATAATCCAATACCTGTTTCTTTCACTTAGACAGTAAAAGGGAAGATTCAATCCCGCTGTGCCCACAGAACCTTTCACTATGTTTTAGGGTCACATAAATCACAACTTTGGCTCACTAATTAGTTGCTCAAAAGTCAAAATAAAAGGGAAGATGCTAATCCTTTCAACCATTTGTTCAGAGAAGCCACAGAAAAATTAGATTTGACATGTCTCTGCCAGCTTGGAAGATTTCATAGAATTCAAAATAAACAAGGCAGGCAATTAAAATGGGATAAAACAAGACCAAATATCTATGAAATCAAACAATAAGAAACAGATGTTACAAATATGAATAAAACAAAAAGCCATAAGGAACAATGGGCAAAATGACAGAAACATCCAAGGTACCAATTAGTCAATTTCCTTATGATCTTAATTGGAAAAAGTTTTCTCATGATCCTTAAAAGATCCTGGTTGCAAACCTTTTAAGTTCTTTATTATCCCTCCCCATCCCACTAACCTGCTTTCTGGGTCCGTTCTCCTGTGCAGGGCAACAAAAAAGGACCCAACCAATCAGCTGGGACTTGGGAGGCACAGAATAGATGGGGGCAGGGCTAGTCAGAGGTGGCATTTGCCCATTCTCTGAACTACTCAAAATTTCCGCTACCGGTTCTCCAGAACCGGTCAGAATCTGCTGAATACCACCTCTGCTCTTAGAAGATGAGTAGCTACATTGTATTGATTTGCAGGAATCCATAGATTAGATTTCCTAGCTTGCATATCATATATACAATATATAAGCCAGAGTGGCACAATGGCTAGAATGCAATACCGCAGGCTACTTCTGCTGACTACCGGCTGCTTGCAATTTGGCAGTTCAAATCTCACCAGATTCAAGGCAAACTCAGCCTTCCATCTTTGGGATGTAGGTAAAATGAGGACCCAGATTGATGCTGACTCTGTAAACCTCTTAGAGAAGGCTGTAAAGCACTGTAAAGCAATATATAAGTCTAAGTGCTATTACTATACCTTGAGCACAACCAAGTTTTGGTTAGTGGCTAGTGACATGCTAGCCAAAATATTCCATTGACTCATATTGTTCTTATCATTAGCAGATAATTTTGGAAGACATAGAACTAAAACCATGCCTAGTAGCCTGTTGTGCAGTTGTTTTTAACATCATATTTTCTGAAAGCCTCAACAGACCACAGAATGATGTAGCACCAGTCAATGACCATGGGATCTTCTACTGATGATTACGCTGAATGGAACACCATAACTTAAAATATATAACACAAATAACATATGGGTACTTTAATACTTCTGTTCTGTGAACTGCACTAGGTGCAATTTTATTTCTGGATCCAATTCTGATGTTGGTCATGATTTATAAAGCCCTACACGGCATAGGGCCTGGTTATCTATGGAACCATCTTCGCCCCACTCATTTAGGTAGGGTAGGTCTCTTACATACCCCATCAGTCAGAGAATTCTAGCTGGCAGGGTCAGAGAAGAGGGCCTTTTCTTCTGCTGCTCCTCTTGGTGGAACATCTTGCCCCCAGTAGTTAGTAAAGCCTCTAATCTTCTGAGCTGGCCATTCACAAAGAAGTCAAAACCTGACTGCCTATAATGTATCTCTGATGTTACTGTTGTGTAAATTACTGT
This sequence comes from Hydrophis major, assembly GCA_033807585.1. Taxonomy (NCBI): domain Eukaryota; kingdom Metazoa; phylum Chordata; class Lepidosauria; order Squamata; family Elapidae; genus Hydrophis; species Hydrophis major. The sequence goes on from CM066333.1 coordinate 84,122,903, forward strand.
AATAATTGATAAGATAGTGATAATTGCAGGAAAGATTTTTGGGGAAAATAGTGAGGCATTTTTAACGAATGGAACCCAAGAGGGAAAAAAAATAATATTCCCCTACATTTTGCAATGCATTGATGGGAACACACCAGGAATTTTGAAAAATAGTAATATTACAGGATCAAATTGAGTAATTTTCAGAAATATTAAAAAATGGATTTGCTTATAAAGTTGCATTATGCATTCCTGATGATTGGAAGAATACCATTATTGTTCCTCCGTAGGAAGGAATTTGTAGCAGGAATGAATGCAAAATCCTTGCCCTCATCTGGAAAAATGCTTGAAAGAATATAACAGGACAATTTAAAATGTACAGTTCTACGGCAGTAGGTTATATACAGACCAGAGTTTTGGACATCAGCATTTAGTTGAATGTCTGAATAAATAATAAATAAAATTTATTTATGTTTATTGACTTAGAGAAAGTAAATAGCCTTAATTTTTGATATTTCAATGAAAGAAAGGAATTTGAAAGTTGATTGTTCAATTGAATTAATTAATTTGTGACTGAAATAAAAAAATATACAGAATAAACTGAATGATTAGCAAATAGTTAATTGTTAACATTGATGAAGAATGAGACAAAGATATCCTTTTATTTATAAATTATAAGCAACACTAGTAATGAAGTTAGAACTGTTGGGAATGTGAATTTAGTTGGATGTTTTTATGTATATTTTACCATGTTATTTCACACAAATGTTAGATCATACTATCCAAAAAGATGCATGAATCTGAAAATTATCAGTGAAAAAGGTTATAATAAGGTTATAAGTGAATAATTGGAGATGAAAAGTATGTGAAAGTTTTCAAATTATACAAAAATGATAGAAAACTAGATCATTGTATGTAACTTGTTGGAATGTTTATTAAGATGAAGAAATAAATGAAAATATTTTAAATGGGCAAATGGAATGGAAAGCTAACTGATAGCATATGGTTTCTTGCAAGGAAGAAATGTTTACTGAAAGAAATTATAATGACTGTGTTTAAGAATCAGATTCCCAGAGTGGCTTTGGGAATTGAGGATATCGTGGAAAGACATAAAGTAAGCTGGATACAATGGGGATTAGAATTTAAGACTTGTATGTGGTAAAACAGATGTGGTAAAAATAAACATGAATTAATATAGAAAAGCACATTAGTCTGAAAGAAATACACTATGGTTATGTTTATATAAAGGCAATGAATCAGGATAGAATCACAAAAATATATGAAAGAAGACTTAATGGCTTGAGCAGAAGGAAAAAGTCAAGGTTGGGTGAAGTTGATGAAATCCTCAAAAGAGAAAGCAAGTGTTTTTTTTTCCTTTTAAAGTTAAAGAATATGAAAAAATAGTGACTTTTGTTAATATAAACGGTAATACCGTGTTTCTCACAAAATAAGGCTGGGCCTTATTTTTTTTGGACCCCTGAAAAAATGGCTAGGCCATCTTTTCGGGGGTGACTTAATTCCCCCCCCTTTGCATCCTTGGATGGGCGGGCGGTGACAGCTTGGATGTTGGTGGGGCACTTTGTATCAGCAGACCTTCCGCCACCATTGCTTTCCCTTCTCCCTTGCTGCCGAGGCGTTAGAGCAACACCGCGGCATTTGGCGCAGCCATGTGCGGCCAGTCATGTGCGGCTCCTCCCTGCAACCAGAGCCCTGCAGAGACACTTGGCTTCAGGCGCTCCTGTTGCCGCCTTCCCTTTGCCTTTGAAGGTAAAGCCAATTATTTTAAAAATGGCATCCTACTACAACAAAGCCTCCCCTGCCCGAGAGGGCAGCCCAACCCCACGTAGGGAGGCAAACCTCCTGGGGCCGCAGCGCAGGATTGGCCCACCTTGGGAGAAGCACCCAGCTGCCATCCCTGTCTGGGCAGAGCACGAAGAGCTTTGCCTGGGGCATCCAGACCAGCTGACAGGGGGCAGCAGAGCTCTCACCAAGGCAGCGAGCACCTCCCTGCCGGACCCTCCGCTCATCCTGCCAGGGCTGTGCCAGAGTTGTGCGGGCTGGGCAGAGCCAGGAAAGTGAACCACAGGTGCGCGCCCACCTGCCAAGCAAAAGAGCCGGGCTGACCTGAGCTTGGGTTCCTTCCCAAATCCTTCCAGCACGAATCCAAAGGTGCCACCGGGAGAGACTGCCTGAGGCAGTGATAGCGCCCACACGTCCATGGACAGGGAAGCGAGGTGATGGCAGCACTGCTTCCCTGGCCGATGGAGAGAGCCTGAAGCCCCCCATCGTTTCTACCCCTCGCCCATCCCCTCCCCATCCCCATGCATCTCCAAATGTGCTGGCAGCTCCAAACGCTGCAGCGGAATGGGCATCAGGCAGAGGCACTGACTTGGCGGGGCTCAGTTCAGAAGAGGATGCGGCGCAGGCCTTCGCCTTGCCTCCCTGTCCACAGATGGGTGGGTGCTATCACTGCCTCGGGCGGCCTCTCCTGGTGGCCCCTTCAGGTTCGGGCTGGAGGGACTTGGGAAGGAAGCCAAGCTTGGGTCGGCCTGGCTCCTTCACTTGGCAGGCGGGCATGCACCCGCGGCTTGCTTTCACAGCTCTGCCCAGCCTGCACGCTCTGACGCGACCCTGGTGGGATGAGCGGAGGGACCGGTGGGGAGGTGCTCGCTGCCTTGGTGAGACCCCTGCTACCAGGCAGAAGGGTCCACCTGTCAGCTGTGCTGGGTGCCCCAGGCGAAGCTCTTCATGCTCTGCCCGGCGCCAGGCAGGGATGACGGCTGGGCGCTTCTCCCGAGGTTGGCTGATCCTGCGCTGCAGCCCCGGGAGATTCGCCTCCCCACTTAGGGTTGGGCTGCCCTCTCAGGCAGGGGAGGCTTTGTTGTAGTAGGGTGTCATTTTTAAAAGAATTGGTTTTACCTTCAAAGGCAAAGGGAATGGCGGCAACAGGAGCACCTGAAGCCAAGTGTCTCTGCAGGGCTTCGGTTGCAGGGAGGAGCCCTGGCTGGCTGCGCATGGCTGCGCCAAATGCCACGGCATTGCTCTAAATGCTGCGGCAGCAAGGGAGAAGGGAAAGCAATCGTGGTGGAAGGTCTCCCGATATGAAGTGCCTCACCAACGCAGGCAGCACCATATCTGGGCATGCAACAAAAGTACTCCCTAACGGCAAGCCCCCCCCCTTTCCTCCCCCCATTTCACATGTTTAATATGGGCCTTAACTTGGGGAAGGAGGCTTAATTTGATTTTATGCCAATAAAACATGTTGGGACTTCCTATTGGTGGAGGCTGTATTGTTGGAGAAACACAGTAGTTTATGAAGACTATTAAGTGCAAACAGAAATATATATTATTCTACAGCAAGGAAGAAAAAGCAGAGATGGTGAAATTGATTGCTTTTTCAAAGAAGAAAATAAATTTAATTATGTTTTTATTTAAAAATCACTTCTGGATTTTGTGCCTGTGATTTAAAAAAATGAAACTTTTATTTTGGTTTTATTAATTAGACAGATTTGTTGTCATAGAATTGGCTGGTATAAGTGTGCAAAAGTTGAGACTGCAATTTTATCTTCTATTGTGCTAAAAAGAGTCCGAAATCAATCCTTTTTTTTTCTTTTTCCCTTTTCCCTTACATTTTCTTTTCCTTTCCCTTGTTTCCCATTATTTATTATTTTCCTTTGTATTTTATAGTTTGACAAACTAATAAAAATTTGAAATCTGAAAAGAGAGAGCAAGCTTAAAAAGCAAAAATAATGTACAGGGGAAGCAAATATAGTTGGCAAGAGAGGATTAGGAGATGTATAGCAGATGGTACTGATAGGGTGGGAAATAGCAATCTCCTCCCCCAACCCCAACTTCTCCTGCCCTTAAGTACCTGGCTTATTGTGAAAAGGTATATCGATGATCCATGAATTTCTATGCTCTGTGTACACATTAAGTGCCATTGTTTATCTAAGGTGGGTCAGATTTATGACTATTGTAAAAGAAAAATACAATGTATTTCTCAGTACATCTGAAAAAGTAAAATCCTCTAGATTTACAAAATAATTCTACAGAAGAAATAGACGTACAAAAATAACACGTAATTTATAAAAATAAATATCACATTAATGCACTTTAATGATGTATTTAAAGAAGTGACTGGAAATATAATAATAATAATAATAATAATAATAATAATAATAATAATAATAATAATAATAATAATAATAATAATAATAATAATAATAATATACTTCAGACTCTGACTCTGGAGAAGCTGCTTCAGCTGAACATATGGAAGATCAGACTCAAGAGACACCAAGGGTGGGATTCTACCAGTTTGGACCAGTTCAGGCAAACTGGATGTTAAATTTGCAGCTGGTTCGCTAAACCGGAATTTGAACCGACCAGCTGTCCCCGCCCAAGTGGTCCTCCCAGGAGTCTCTACAAGGCCCATTTTTGATGAAGATAAGTGCAGGGTCCATGTGGCGGCTTTGGGAGGGGGAAAAATGGGCCTTCTGGAAGTCTGAAAATGGGCTGTTTCCGGCTTCCGTAGGGCTTCCAGAGCCCGGGGGAGGCCATTTTCAAACTCCTAGAGACCCGAGGGAAGCTTCTGGAACTTTGGGATGGCAAAAAATGGCCCTCCCAGAAGTTCTGGTAGGCCACACCCACTATGGCCACAGCCACCCAGAAGCTGAGTAGCGAACTGGTTATTGGGATTTTTTAATACCACCCCTGAGAGACACCAAGCCCAAAATCACCTGAGGCTGATCAAACAGAGGGACTGTGAGAAGAACTGGAGCAGTCAGACAATGAGGGACAGCCTCCAGCCCCTTGGATAATGGGCCCCAATTTACAACACTGTGATTCGAGCAGTACCTCGCTGACCGTGGCAAACTGAGTGGAGAGAACAACAACGTACGGACTCAGTGAGGCTCCTTGCCAAACAAAGGTAGAACCTATTTTAATTGAAGATAGTTGGCTGCAGCTATAGTTATTGTTATGTTTGGAGCATGGGCGAGAAAGAATGGAGACAAGCCTCTGAACGGTGAACTTCAGCTCTTTATTTACATAGTGACTTCTGGCATCTATAACAGTTTTTAACCCGCCTTATATAGGCAAACCCCGTAACTATTAACCAATAACCAACGAGGAGCGCCAGCTCTCATAACCAATAGGAACTCTCTGTTTACGGGCCAATCGGATTCCCCGGAGTGGGCCAATCTGATCCGGCTGTTTAACAGCCAATCAGAAGTGCAGGGCCAGAACCCTGCACTTTACTCCAAGCTCACGCTTTATTAGACTTTATACATTCACAACACCCCTTCCCCCTGGCTTCTGTTTGCAGGGCGCAGTTACATAGTCCTTTAGGTAGGATGGTTGTTTTATTAGTCTCTTTGATTTTCGCTGTGTCATTTGGCTGCAATCACGCTGAGGTAAATCGTTGTTTGGCAGTGGGGCTGTTTCTGGTTCAGAGTTCATTTCCCCGTCATTGCTCATGTTCTCTGTAATTCCCTGAGGTGCAACTGTTTCCCTCTCTGGTTCCACTTCCTGAGTCTTTATTATACCGTCGTTCCCTTCGAACAGGTTTTCTTCTCCTTGGAATTCATCTTCTTCTGTACCTCCCCTCCCCTCAGTCTGGTCATAGGGGAGTTCAGGACTGCCCGCCGGAAGCCACGATCGTAATTGATCGATATGGTGTTTCCATAGTCTATCGTCAAGGCATTGTACAAGGTAGGATCTTGGGCCGGTTACATGAACTACTGTCGCCTCCGCCCACAATGGGTCGCCCGATAGGTTTTTAGCGTATACCAAATCTCCTACCTGGAAGGCACGACAGCGGCCGCTGGATCCTATTGGTTTTTCCGGTTCGTAAGCTGGGTGTAACTGGTCGAGGTGGGAGTGGAGTTTTCGTCCCATTAGCAGTTCGGTGGGAGTTTTGTTGGTGACGCTATGCAGTGTGATGTGTTGTAGAAAAAGGATTCGATTGATCTTGTCGTCAATGTTGTCGTAGTCTACCTTCTGTAAGGTTTTCTTCACAAATTGTACCATGTGTTCTGCTTTGCCATTGGTCGCAGGGTGTACAGGCGAGGTGAGCGCATGTCGAATGCCACGGTCAGCGAGGTACTGCTCGAACGACAGTGCTGTAAATTGGGGCCCATTATCGGATACCAGGACGTCTGGTAGTCCTTGAATTGCAAATAGTCTTTCCAAGGTTTTGATGACCGCCTCGAAGGTTGTAGTCGTCATGCGATGAATCTCGAGCCAATTTGAATAGGCATCGACGGTTAGTAGAAAGGTGTGGCCTTTGGTCAGCCCCGCGAAGTCCAAGTGAATTTGGGACCAGGGTCCGCGTGGTGTTTCCCATTCAGTAGGAATGGCTTTAGGTGGGGCGTTGCTCACTTCCTGGCATTTTGGACAAGCTTTAACCCACCGTTTGATTTGCTTGTCAATGCCCGGCCACCATGCATAGCTTCGCGCAAGGGCTTTCATTCACACGATGCCGAGGTGGCCATCGTGCAAGGTTCTCAGAAGTGCTTTCTGGAGTCATTCTGGGATAACGACTCTATCGCCCCAGATGACACAGCCTTTTTGGGAAAACAGCTCGGTTTGTCGAGTCTTGAATGGTGTGAAGTCATCTGATAATTGGTCCAATGGCCATCTGTGTTCTACCCAGCTTAGGACTCACGCTAAGGTGGGGTCACGTTTGGTTTCTCTCGTGATATCTCGGGCGGTTAATGGCGGCGAGTTGAGTGCCTCAATTTGCAATGTGGTTACCGTTGGTGCAGGATCGTCGAGAGTCTCTGGAAGCAGTGCTCGGCTCAATGCGTCGGCATGGGAATGGCTTTCCCTGGGCGGTATTGCAGTTGATAGTTATAAGCAGCTAAGAATTCTGACCATCGAGTCATCCTAGGGGATAATATGTAGGGAGTTGGCTTATCTCCGGCTATTATCCCCAGTAATGGTTTGTGGTCATTCACGATAGTAAAAGCCCGGCCATGCACATACTTGTGGAATCTTTTAACGGCTGACACAATTGCGAGGGCTTCTTTATCGATTTGTCCATAATTTTGCTCAGTCTTTGAAAGTGTCTTTGAAATATATGCAACAGGGGCTTCGTTCCCATTAGGCAGTACATGGCTCAAAATGGCACCCACTCCAAAAGGCGAAGCATCACATGTTATATTTAACGGCAAAGTCTCATTATACTGCATGAGTACAGAGTCAGAAGTGAGCAGTTTTTTCATGTTGCGGAACGCCTGTTCTTCTCGGTGACCCCATAACCAATTTGCTTTCTAATCTTACAAGCGGTGTTACAGTTCAGCGACCGTTGCTTTATGCGGTAAAAATACATTATAAAAATTGATGAGGCCTAGGAACGCCTGGAGATCGGCCTTGTTTCATGGCCTGGGAGCATTTTTTATCGCCCTTAGTTTACTTTCAGTAAGGTGAATACCCTGGCTATTAATTAGGTACCCTAAAAACTCAACACTGTCAGTACACAATTTACATTTGTTTTTTTTTACTTTAAGACCGACCTCTTGGAATTTTTTTAGGACTAATTTTAACCAGTCCTGTAAGATTTTTTTTGTAGGGGCTGCAATTAATACATCGTCAAAATAAGGGACCACACCCTTAATCCCTTGTAATAACCTCTCCATAAGGCTCTGAAAAATCCCCAGGGCTACACTAACTCCGAATTGAAGCCGGGTACATTTAAAGGCACCTCGGTGCGTCACAATCGTTTGTGCCAGTGCCATCTTTTCATCAACAGGTAGTTGCTGATATGCCTGAGCTAAATCTAATTTAGCGAAGACTCCCCCCCCCAGGGAGTGGGGGAGATGCTGCACCACCAGCACTGGATATGCGTTCTGCTGTAGGGCGTGGTTCAAAGTGGCCCAGTAGTCCCCACAAATTCGGATCGACCCATCTGGCTTAATGGGTGTTACGATTAGGGTTTCCCAGGGGAAGTGATTGATGTGCTCTAACATCCCCTGAGCTATCAGTTTGTCGAGTTGTTCATCGATTTTCGACTTTAAGGCAAATGGAACTCGACAGGGCTTATGTTGAATGGGAGCTATCTTTGGGTCTAGACTGAACGAGATCGGGGTCCCCTTGTACTCGCCTAAGCTGTCCGCGAAGACGTCCCTGAACTCATGGATGAGGTCTCCCTCCCAGTCACTTCTGCTGACTTGGTTTATGCCGGCCACTTCAATGCCGAGTGGCGCGAACCATTGGAGGCCTAGTAGGCTAAGCCTGTCTCTATCGATGACAGTTAGTGGTAAATATGCTGTGTGCTTCTTGAAGGAGACTCGGACTCGGCAGGAACTAACGATGGGGATTCGATTCCCTTGGTAGTCCTTGAGGATGAGTCTTTGGAAACGGAGATCTTGGTGTTGAATCGTGGCGATGAGTTGTTTAAGGGTCTTCCAGGACACCATCGAGAGGGACGATCCCGAGTCGACTTCCATGTGGCAAGGCTGGTTCTCAATGGCTACTGTGGTTCGTATTTTCTTGGTGTCTAAAGCTGAGGTGTGACCGATAGTGATAGTATGGTGAGCCTCTTCTCTCTGCAAAACTTGATTTCTGTAGGAGTGGTTTACTGGCTCTCGCCGTACAGGACGGTTTTCTGTCAATTGGTGATAGTTAGTCCCTTTTGAGGCCTGGCTGGGTCCTGGTAAGCTTCGGTAGACCCGTCCGATGTGGCCTCGCTTCCCGCACTCATGGCAGATTGCATCGCAGAATTTGCATTTGGACCTGGCGTGGTTGGCTCCAAAGCCAGTGCAAGGGCGTAAAGGCTTCGGGTGGTGGTCCCAGTTGGACTGCAGTCGATGGACCCCTTCTTCGTCACTGTCTGACGACGAAGAGAGATCCTCATGATGCGTCGTTGCAAGCTGCCCTTCTGACCTGGATAAAATGTCGCTTGTCGGTGGTGGTACCGGAATGCGGTTTCGGCGTAGTTGTGCAACCGACTTCCTGGTTGCTTCTGCTGCAGTAGCATCGGCGATGGTGTCGGCAAGGCTGATGTCGCCTTTCGCCATCAGCTTGCTGTGAACGCCTGGTGCATCTAGTCCCAGAACTATGCGATCTCTTAGTGCTTCTTCTAAATCGGTGAATCCGCAGAGGCCTCCCAAATTTCGGAGGTCTGCTATGAAGTTGGCCACGCTTTCTCCGTTTCGCTGGCTCCTCTGATAAAACTCGTGCTATCTCACGAGCGTAGGCACGGTCGGTGCGTAGTGATCTCATAGGAGAGGTTCAAGGTCGTCCCAATCCATCGCCTTTACTTCTCAGGGTTTTGCTAGTGCCTCAGCTATCATAAATATGGTTGGACCGCAATGCGTCAGGAACACTGCCCGTTTCTTTCCTGGTGTGGCATCCTTTAAGTTGTTGGTTTCTAAGAACATTTGGAAGCGATCCATGTAGGACTCCCAGTCATCCTGTACTGGATCGAATGGAGCGGGTGGTACGATGCCGGCGGACATGGTTCCGTCGTGTAGTGTCGTCTGTCACGTGCTTGGTGTTCTTCGAAGTTTTGTTGGTTCAGATGTCTCCACATCCCATCCTCGTCGCCAGTGTTATGTTTGGAGCATGGGCGAGAAAGAATGGAGACAAGCCTCTGAACGGTGAACTTCAGCTCTTTATTTACATAGTGACTTCTGGCATCTATAACAGTTTTTAACCCGCCTTATATAGGCAAACCCCGTAACTATTAACCAATAACCAACAAGGAGTGCTAGCTCTCATACCAATAGGAACTCTCTGTTTACGGGCCAATCGGATTTCCCGGAGCAGGCCAATCTGATCCGGCTGTTGAACAGCCAATCAGAAGTGCAGGGCCAGAACCCTGCACTTTACTCCAAGCTCACGCTTTATTAAACTTTATACATTCACAACAGCTTTAGTTATAGCTATATAGTTATAGCTATACTTCTGACTCATATTTCTTCATTGGAAAAAAAACCCATTGATTTCCTGCCCTGCTCTGTTGATTCCTGTGAATTCTGGCCTTTAACTGTGATTGCCTGCATATTTTCTAGTTCTCGTTTAATTTAATGGAGGAATTTGTTTTAGAAATTCTTTCAATCAGTAAGTGGTTTTTCAAGGAAATTCTTATAGCTGGAGTTTGAAGTTGCTCTTGCTTAGGCCATGAAGTATATATTAATGTTCAACTCTCCATTGTTCAACAAAAATAAATCCTAGATTAATGGAGACAACTGTCTTATTGGGCTTTTTTCGAAAGCAATACATTATAAATGAAGAATTCATGTATCCCTGTAAAAATTCTGAAAAGTTGACAACCCAATTTCTCTGCACAGAAATAGGTAGAGATTTCTTATGCATAGAGCAATTTAGTCATTAATTCAACTAGTATGAAAACTATTAAAACAAATGCTTTGTCCTTTCTTGTTTTTATTGTCTGTCTAAACTCTGATCTAGTATGTGAAACAGTCAACACTTTTATTTTTTCTTTTAACAACCTTGTAATTCCTTGCACTAGAAAGGAGTTAGGTTGACTGAATGGAGCTGTACATTTACTGGCCGAATGCCCTCCCTGACACCTATACAAAAATCACAGTAGACAGTTACTCATTGTGCCCAGACAGAGAAATATCTGTCCCTGCCTAGGATCAAAACACACAATCACCTGATTGTGAGGCGAAAGCTTTCCATCTAGGCCACCATACCACTTGTCAACAGTTCTACTAAACTGAAACAATTTTCAGTCACTTTTTTGGCTTACAAGAAGTTTAGTAGTCAGTAAAATCTTGTAAAAAAAAGAGACTACTCAATTAAGGGCAGCAGAATTGCATGCAAATAAAATAAAAGAATAATAATGGGGAAAGAGGCTAACTTGCTGTTATTATTGTATTATAACCTGCCTCAAATCTCTAACATGGGCAGAATAAAAGTTTGAGTATAAGTAAAATCACGAATAAAAATAAATGTTTTACTTTATTATTTATTTTCAGAAGAATGCAAAATGCAAACAGTGTTTTGTTATTCAATAACAAAATCAATCCAATAAGTAAGATTAAAAATATAAAACATATTAGTCCACATTTGATGTACAAGGGATCCTTGATTTACAACCATTCATTTAGTGATAGTTTGAAGTTATAAAATCACTGAAAAAATGATATAAGTTAGTTTTTCAAACTTATGATAATTGTAGCATCGCCATGGTCACATGATCAAAATTTGGATCCTTGGCAACTGGCAGTCTGTATATTTATGATGGTGGGATCATGCGATCACTTTTTTAAAGTTACTGACAAGCAAGGTCAATGGGAAAGCTGGATTCATTTAACAATCATTTTACTAACTTAACAATTGCAGTGATTCACTTAGGAAGGTCCTAAAATGGTGTAAAATTCACTTAACTGTCTTGCTTAGCAACAGAAATTTTAGGCTCAGTTGTAGTTGTAAGTTGAGGACTCATATCTTGATAGGCTTTAATAGATAGATAGATAGATAGATAGATAGATAGATAGATAGATAGATAGATAGATAGATAGATAGATAGATAGATAGATAGATATGGTTGGTAGGTAGGTAGGTAGGTAGGTAGGTAGATAGGTGATAGATAGAAAGATAGATAGATACTGTAGATATACTGTAGATAGATACTGTAGATAGAGGGGGAAAGGGAGAAGGAGAGTTTAGCATCTATCATGGATTTCATCAAGAAAGTATCTCAAGGTGCTTGTGAAACAGCCAAAGCTTCTACTCTGTACTAAGCTGTTAAAATATGCTTAATTTGAAAATATTGCCACTGTTGTGAATTAGGAAAACCAAACTCAATTTGAAATCAGGAAAACTACTTAAAATAATATTTACAGAAAAATGTATTTCAAGTTATTATCTTTCTTCTAGTAAAGATTTCCAAAAACATGTATTATATGCCTATTTTTTAAAGTAGTTTCTCTTTTCAAAGAAATATTCATGAGTGTCATTATCAAAACACAATATACACCACATCTATATTGTGCAATATTTTTCACAGCCTGCACTCCTGGGAATAAGATCCCTTTTGCGTGTTTTTTTTAAAAACTTGTCATGACCACATGGGATTAAAAATAAATAAAATAAATTTCCAGCAAAACCAAAAAGAAATAATATTTCACAAAATGTTCATTCCACATAATTATGACTAATTAAAATATTAGTTACATTTTATTATATTATTCAGTAGTACCATTATAATCCAAAATATGTTAGGGATACAACCACAGCCAGAATAGGAAATATTGTCATTGAAAAATGTTTGAATAACTATATTATTGACATTAGTGATTTTTAACATTGTAGCTGCACTTCCATGATATTTTTTCTGAAAAAAATTCGACTGAATTCTGCAGTCATTATTTCTAAGAGAGGCTGCAGGATTACTTTTTAATTCATTCTAGCTTCCTTGGATTTTGATCTGGAATTTAGATTAACAAAAGATCTAAACCTACCAGGTAAGTGATATTTTTAAATGCCACAATTGTGAATTACAATTATTATTATAAGACTCACATTACATGTTAGCCAAGGGTTAATATTGTTTCCACGATTAGATTGGTTCAGTTGTGTCAGTACCCCTTTGCCACTGAATAATGTTCACTAAAATATTACAACACAATAAAATGTGGACTTTAGATATAAATAGGCTATTTAATGAGGACATAATTCTAAATATGTGAGGAAAAAAATTGTTCTTTGAGGCTATAAATCATATATATGACTAAAGCTGCCCGAAGAAAAGGATTAAAAGTGGAACATTTTTGGGTAACAAATTACAAGCTAAAAAAATGAGATATGCATAATAGCATAAAATAACAAGAAAGAACTGGCACTTTTTATATCTACTTTACATATTTTATATCTCAATCTATTTACATGTTCAAATGTTTGTTGCTTTATTTAGATTCAGTAATTAACTACTGACATTTAAAAAGAGTTATTAAAAGTATTTATGATTTAATTCTGTTTATGTCTGACCAGCTATAACACCAACTTGCTTGAAGAGGGCTTACTAACAGATTAAATGGCATACAATTACAGTCTCAGAAAACTCACTTACCTGACATTTGAAATCTTCCCATAATCTTTTAAAAAAATTTAGCTATGAATTTTCTTTCTACTTTGAAAAGACAATGAAACATGTTTGTTTCAAATGTGTTAAGTGTGTTTCATAATTTACATCTAAGATTCAACATTGGAATAAAAAAAAATATGCCAGTGAGGTAAAACAGGATCTGTAGTAAAATAAATTGAATTCTATCTAAATAAATAAATATATTAATCCTGAAAGCACATATTATAATATGTGTGCAACTTGACCTCATAGTAAAGTGCCCATAAAACTGTCAAAACTTTTGTACTGATGGACAATCGTTAATGGGAAAAGCCTGCCCATTATTTGACATTTTATTATGAGGGATGGGAGAATATTGTTCAAGTTTTGAGGAATAATTAATTATTTCTGTATTTGCTTCAGGTTGTCTTAGAAAGTTAAGAGAAGTTAAGTAAGTGTGTGTTCAATGCTTGGTGACACAAGCAGAATTTTTATCATGAATACAATCTAAAATGTAGGCTATACTTTTATGGAAATAGCGTCATATTGAAATGGCATCATATTCTCTAAACCATGTAGAATTATGTAACTGTCTATTGTTCATTCAATTTTTTTAAAAAAATGTGTTCTGTTGCTAGAGATCTTTTTAAAAGGGCATAATGATAAAGTTTTATACTACCCTGTTTTCCCAAACATATCTGTTTAGGTCCCAAGCCACTAAAAATTATGAGTTATTGGAGACTAATACATTTGAAAGGTTTTTAATTCAACAATAATAGAGAATAACAAGATTAGTGCTAAATAAATGGATCTCTGAAGAGTTTCCTCTTCAAATAAAACATGAGTATTTTATATATGTATTTTATAAATGCAGTTATATAACTAGCATAGATATATATTAAACTATGTAGTGTGTGAGTTTGTGTGTATGTGTGTATATTAAACTTATATTTACATAAACCTTGTGTAAATGAATCCCATATTGCATTATATTCATCCATACAAAGTCCTCATAAATAGGCAATCTGTTCATGTGTAACGAGGAAAGGGAGAAACCATTTATGTTGTCCAGTTGTCAAATTCCATTAATAGGCATGTAATTCATGCTGGCCACATGACCATGGAGACGTCTTTGGATAATGAGGTCTATTTAGCTTTTTAATGGAGATGAGCACCGCCCCCTAGAGCCAGAAACGACTAGCACGTATGTGCGAGGGGAACGTTTACCTTTTTAATTCAAGAGAATATTATCATCTGATAATTTTCGCTTTTGTTACACAGTCACATTTAAATATCCCACTACTTTCTCCCAAAACCTAAAAAATGTAAGACATTGTAAAACATGTATTTTAAAGAAGCATTATTCCTGTAACATGTCCAACAAAATGCTATCCCAGACAACCATTTTCTATAAAGATGAAATGTAGTCAAATACATTCTAAACTATTATTTTATCATGTATAAGTTACAGTTTAAGGTCTATTGCTATTGAAGACATTTTGCCATTGAACAGGCAATATGGAACTTATAATTTTTTATTCTACTCCTTGCTTAATTTCTGTGTATCGAACTGATTTATTGATTACTCCTCTACTCATTGCAGAATACCTTATGCCACCAGACTCGAAATTCTAGACCTAGAAAACCTAGAACTACACCGCTCTCGGTCTGATCTAAGTATGGAATATAAAATCATACATTGCAATGACTTACCTGTCAATGAATACTTCAGCTTCAATCATAACAACACAAGAGCAAACAATAGATTCAAACTCAAGGTTAATCACACCAAACTTGATTGCAGGAAATATGACATCAGCAACAGAGTGGTCAATGTCTGGAATACTCTACCTAACTCTGTGGCTTCTTTCCCAAACCACAAAAACTTTAACCTTAGACTGACTACTATTGACCTCACCCCTTTCCTAAGAGGTCTCTAGGGGGGAATGCATAAGCACACCAACGTGCCTACCATCCCTGTCCTATTGTTTCTTTTATTTTTTTTTTATTTTTCTTATATGTATCCATGTATTCATAACTATGGTTTTTTTACTTATACCTATTATCTTGTAAGCAATTGACAAAAATAAATAAATAAATAAAATAAAATTACAAATATCTACAAAAACTAATGGTAGTGTTTTTTTACTTTTAAAATATTTAACCAGTTGTTCTAGAATCTCAGCTGTCTCAGAAACTGAAATTTGCTGTTAATCTAAGGTTGTTAACAAATGTTGTAGCTGTAAATATTATTACAATAACATCTCATAGATGATCATTTTCTCTAAGCACAGCATATGTTGAAAATTAAAATTAATTAAAAGTTAGTCCAAAGTCAATGAATCTGCTTTGATTCAATTTTTCCATACCACTATGTTTTCCCCAATTTTTAATTGATTTTCTCATAAAATCAATTTATCATGGAAAAAAGAATCGAATAATTCTTTTTTATATATATATTTCATAATGTCTATAATGTTCTAACTGATATAATTGTTTCCAGAGCTACTAGAGTTGTATTATAATTAGATCCACACAATGCAACTTTCTCTGTTAATAACTAGTACAAGAGGTATCTAACTGAGCTACATTGCATACCAACTAATCTAATTAGCTTTCATACAGTGAAATATGAATTATTTAAAACTGATGAATTCATGAACATGTCAACTGGTTTCTGTGGCAATAACATGGAAATGTATTTGCTCACAGTCTCCCAACCAAAGTTCTTATAATATGTGTCCTTGTTTAGCTTTAATCTATCAACCAAGGTTATCTAGATTTTTTTCAGAATTATCACATAATATCACTAAATACAGACTAGCTACCAAATATTTGAACAACTATGTCATGTTATATTTAATTCTTCTATTGAGATAAAGGTAAAGGTTTTCCCTGACCAGTCATGTCTGACTCAAGAGGGTGGGTCTCATTTCCGTTTCTTAGCCAATGGAGCCAAGCGATGTCCGAAGACAATCCTGTGGTCATTTGACCAGTATACCTATATGCTGAAGCAGAGGTGGTAGTCAGAAGATTATAACCAGTTCTGGAGAACCAGTAGCAGAAATTTTGAGTAGTTCAGAAAACTAGCAAATACCACCTTTGACTGTAGATTTTATAGTATTTTTCCCCTGCCACGCCCACCAAATCATGCTCACAGAACTGGTAGTAAAAAAATTTGAATCCCACCACTGTGCGGAAGTACATGGAATGCTGTTACCTTTCCACCAAAGTGGTACCTATTTATCTACTTGCATTTGCATGCTTTCAAACTGTTAGGAGCTGGAGTTGGGGCAAATAACGGGAGCTCACCATTGTGTAGCACTCAGGTCTTGAACTTGGCCTGTCAGCTTTTCAGCTGACAAGACCAGTATCTTTAAAAGTTTGTATGGACAAAATAATAAAACAAATTATTTTGAGATAGCCACTCATGACCATTGGATAGGAAGCAGCTAAACAGTTGATTTCATATTAATGGTTTTCATTGAAAGAAAAGCTGCATCCGCTCAACGTTTATGACTTATTTATGCATTTCTAAAGTTAATAACCTACCAAACCTTCTTGCAACCCTTGAGCTATATTTTATTGAATACCAGCTGTTTAACAAATTCTGCTTACAATTCAAACCAAGACATATACAACACATTATCCTTATACCATCATAGTAGTGCAGTTCAATGGTAATAGTAGTGCAGTTCAATGGTGTAGTAAATTCTGCAGTACAGATATTTCTAAGTACAACCCTCCCACCTTGTTATAAATGGAATATATGCTGTGGTTTCATTTACACTCAAAGAACCTAACCTTTCAGTAAAAATCTCCATTGTAACATATGAGCGTATACATTGAAAATCAACAATAATAACATTGCCCAATATGTTTATAAGCCACAACTGCAGTAGCCTATATAGTTACATAGAATTATATTTCATTGAATTCAGTGATGCTTAATTTGCAATATACATGCAATACTAACAGTACATTCTTCTCTACCTTAAAGAAAAATATACTTGTATGACAATGGTTCCTTTATGAGAGAGAACCACAATAGATGGGCAAAAATAGCATATGTATCATAACACTGTGGGATGTAATCAGAAGTGGTATTCAGAAGGTTCTGAGCAGTTCTGGAGAACTGGTAGTGGAAATTTTGAGTAGTTTGGAAAACTGGAAAATACCACCTCTGACTGGCCTCACCCCCATCTATTCTCTGCCTCCCAAGCCCCAGCTAATTGGCTGGGTCTTCTTTTGTTGCGCTGCACAGGAGAACGGAGCTGGAAAACAGGTTAGTGCTATGGGGAGGGAATGGAGATTTTGCAGTAACCTTCCTCTGCCATGCCCACTAAGCCACGCCCACCAAGCCACACCACACCCACCAAGCCACGCTCACAGAACCGGTAGTAAAAAAAAATTGAATCCCGCCACTGGATGTAATCTCTCTGTTCTTTTTTTTAAAATAAAGTTTTATTTGAGTTTTCACACATACAAAATACAAGTAAAACATCTTTTTTGAAAATAGCATGGTCCCGGGTTGAACTTCTTTATACAGACACAAAACTCAATTTCATGCTCCTTTTTGTGTTCTATTCCATATCTTATACTATTCTACATTTTCTATATAGCTTTTCCTCTCTTTAATTTTCTCAATTTTATTTTGATTATCTCATCTCAGTTCAAATCATTATATTTATACTTTTGTCTATTCTGTTTCAATTTCATATTATCTTTTCTCATTAAACAAATTTTCTCAAATTAGTATTTACTAATTGGAGTATAACACCTTTATATCTTTTAATTACATCCATTCAACTCTTATTTAAATTTCAATATATATCTTAAGGTTATGACCTTCAATATAATACATAATACATAACTTCCAATCGAATTCTGCTTGGTACATTCTTATAATACACACTATATTTTTTTTAAAAAAAGATTGTAAATATATGTAATTATAAACCCTCATTGCATTCCAATTCAGTTCTATCATTAATAATCATTAAAATCTTAACATCTTTAACATTTATTTACAATTAAATATCATACTTCCTTAAAGACATGTATAATTTCCATAATTAATTTTTCCCTTATTTTCTTCACATATGTTTTGTAAATCATTAAATATTCATTTTGTTACATTTATTTATTAACAAGCATTCCACTGAATTACGATAGCTATTTTATCAAACATTTTAATCATACATTGTTTCATATTTTCTAAAAATTATTTCTATTTCTAATATAACAATACTATCTTATGTACCTTTGCAGAATCCCTTTTTCATTAAATTTGCACCCATTATCTCTAAATAGGCCCTGTTTCTCTATATTTTGTTTCTGTCCTTTATAACTTCTTATCCTTTCTTTCTTCCCTCTCATCTTCTCCCTCTCCTTTTTACCCCCTTGTCTCCCTACTTCTAATTCTCTCTTCTGCGTTTCCCTCTTCTGTTGCTTTTTGATTTTATACTTATTTTTCACTCAGTTTTTTTTTTGGGGGGGGGGTGTTTTTCCCAATCTTAAACTTTCCATTCTCTTTCCCCCCTTTCCTTTTTTCCCCCCACTTAAGATTACTTGTTCATTAAAGATGGCTTCTTCTTTGTTGCAATCTTCTTGTTCTGCAGGCATTTCTTGTTGTTTCTCATAATTCCAAATCTCCATTTCTAAAAACAAAGCCAAAAGAACCTCTCCCTTCTTGTGCATCTTCTTTGTAGTTGTACTTTTCCATTTTCAGTTCTTCTAAAAGTAGAGCCATTTTAAACAGTTTAAAACAACCACCCGATTGATTTTAGTCATTCAAATACAATAACCCAAAATCCAGAAATCATCAAGTAATCCAAATCGTCCCAAGTTATTTCTTGTTTCTTTTTCCACTTTCTCTTCCTGGGGTTTTTGTTGCGATATTTCAGTTAAAATGTATCTTTCGGAAGTCTTGTTGAGATTTTGCTGTAAATTCTTTTTAATTCCAGTCAGTCTCCTCCCTTCCAGATCCTGCCCTTTTATTCTTTTTCTCTCCTTTCCTGTTTTCAATAGCTTTTGATTATCCAGAAATCTTTATTATCCCTTTGACTTTTTATTTTCAGCATTAAATGCCTATTAATGTCAAAGTGGATTTTTTTTTTCCAATTTCTTGCTTAAGTCTCTTAGCTGTCAGTATAGGAAAAGCAGGAAAAAAAAAACCAAATCTTTTCCCTTTTCTCTCTTCTTTGCAGCTTAAAAATCTTCTTAGGGGACAATGTTATTGTTTTTTTTTAATAGTTTCAATTCCAGGGTACCTTATTTGTTGCTTTTGCTGATTGACCCAGTCAACCAAACTTTCTCTTCTTATCTTCCTCCTGCACATTCTTTTCCAGTCGAGTTCTTCTTTGTGGGGGCCATTTCTGACCATCGCTACAACCACCTTCGGGAAAGGGAGTAATGGCCAGCTGGGGAGGAGAGATGTGGCTCTCCTCAACTCTGCAGGCAGTCTCCCACTTCTTCACCACATCTACGGGGTGGCTTAGCCCCGAAACCAGCTGGCTCGGGGTGCTCCAGCGGCGAGCACGGATCGAAGCCTTGCAGAGATGAGGTTTCGGTCTGTTGCCGAAGAAGCTCAAACTGGAAGTCCTTGTAATCTCTCTGTTCTGTGGCAAATATAATGCCTGAATAATTCAAAGGCCAGTCTGGACACTGTATTCTAAATAACTATCTGATGAAGGCTGAATTCTTCCTTGTCTATGAGTTCTCACTATTATTGTATCTTGTTCATTCTTATGTCCTTAACATAACAGTATCAGCAGGAAGATAATTTTCTCCTCCTATGTTCATATAATAGTAATAGGGCAATACTATTACACATTCAAATGTAAAATGTGATGTAATGTTGAAAGCTTTGAACCTGGGAACAAAATGTGGTGTAACTTTGAAAATGACCCTGTTTATTCATATGGTCATAATTTCACAGTCCAATCTACTTTACAGAATTATTGTGAAGAGTGTTTGGAGGATGTAGTGCTTTTCCCTGTGGAGAAATATGGGACACAAAATGTCTGTGAGTTACATGGTGGGAAACCTTGTATAAAGAGACTTGTGGGACCTATGCTTTTGGCTATGCTCTGTTAGTTCCATTTCTATAGCAGAAACTGCTTTGAAAGCATTTGATCAAAATACAGTTTTTGATTTGAATAATTAAAAAGAATAAAATGGAACCTGTTAAGTCTGGAGCATGGGTGCGAATAATGGAGACGAGCCGGTAGAAACAGTGAACTTCAAACTCTTTATTTACATGGTGTGACAGCTCCAACTGGATGGCTGCTATAGCCTTCCTTATATAGGCAACTTATTAACTATTCAACCAATAGTAATCCGGGAGCGCTAGCTCCATTAACCAATGAGAATGGCCTGTTAATGGCCAATCAGATTCTCCTGAACAGACCAATCCGATCTTGCCATTAACAGCCAATCAGAAGTGCAGGGCCAGAACACTGCACTTGACTTCAAGCTCAAGATAACTTTATTCAACATTTATTCATTCACAACAGAATCCTTCAAATAAGGGGGCGGAATTCCTGTATGCGCTTTAAGCTGATCTGTCTACAACTCTACAATAATCCTAATCCATCTACAACTCTTTGCAATAATCCAGCTCTTTAGAATTCTTCACATGAAATCTCATTCTCTCATAATTTAATTCCAATTATTTGTATATTTTCAGAATTAAAAGTCTTTAAAAATCAAAAACATATATCTAGCACCCATACATAGAAATTAAGTCATGTCTACACACTCTCCATCTTGAAGATTCACTCCACATTTACATACAATACCTCAATGAGTTTGTATAGCTCCTTGAAATGTGGAGCTGACATTTTTAAAAAGCAAGATATCATTGGAGATACTATAGAGAAATATAGTATGGATGAATTAGAATCTATCTGATCCTATTTTGTGTTACTTTTTCAAGTTTTAAGGACAAACCTGTTGTGTTCTGCAGTGAACTGTGATTATTTAAAAATCAAAAAGTCATTTGAAGAGATATTTTAATGTAAATAAATAATATTTTCTAATTTTGTCAAAATTCTTACCAAAATATTTTGAATACTTTAACATATCCTTTAAACAATTATGCACTCTACTGCAACATTTGGAAGAATGCAACATATCATGGTTACTTATATTCTGGTTCACCTTTTATTCTATAAACTACCCTATTCTTTATGAGAATTGTTCAAACTTCATTTTTCAGATATTTTCATGAAACTGAAATAGAAAACTAGAACCTGAGGAAATTCAGCATGTCATGCAAAAACAGAAGTACAATTTATATCAAGAATAATTTGCTAGTCTTGCAACAAAAACAGAGCAACAAAGTAGAACAATAAAAGCAGAGATTTCTACATGGAATAAAGCTTTTTTCCCTAAATAACCTGATATAGTTATAACAAAAAGATCTAATAATTGTGGCATATACCCTGACATAACAATAATTTGAGTCAGAGTCTTTGCAAAACATTGACCTTAATAACTGCTTTGAGGTCTATTTGATATCAGCAGAAAGAAAGCTGGCTAATTAGTCAGACAGCAGCCTTCTATTTACAAGACATAATAGCATCACAGAGTTTTTCAAAGACCATAATGTTAGTTCAATCATTAGTTTAAATGTGATGACCAGTAAGTGTGTGATAAGGCAGTAAGTGTTGATTTTTGAGAATCTAGAGAGATTTGGAAAACAGAACTGGAACATTATATGTACTGTATTTCTTCAGATAGGCTCTTGATTTTAGATTCAAGTCTTATTTCTAAGTAGAACTAAGATTTAATTGAGAGTACAGCTGATTTTGTTTCATGCGATGATGGGAAGGCATAATCATGTAAGAAAAAACCTCTACCAACAACAATAGCACTTAGGCTTATATACCACTTCACAGAGCTTTTGCAGCCCTCTCTAAATGGTTTAGAGTCTGCATATTGCCCCAACAATCTGGGTTCTCATTTTACCCACCTTGGGAGGATGGAAGACTGAGTCAACCTTGAGCCTGGTGTGATTCAAACTGCAAAATTGGAGGCAGCTGGAAGGCAACAGAAGTAGCCTGCAATATGCATTCTAACCACTGTCCCACTGCGGCTCCTGGAGTCTAATGGCCATCAAGGCCCACATTTCTCTTCACAATAACAGCATGATGCATTTAGGAAACTCATAAGCATGGACAGAAACATAATGCTGTTCTCGTCTGTCCTAGGCATGCCTCCCATTACTTAGAAACTAATAAACAACCATCAACTGCCTAATTGTTTTCAATGCTTTTGAAAGAAATTCTGATGCATTAATGCAAGATTGAGTTATCAATGACTATTAATTCATTGATAACTCAATCTTTCATAAATGCATCAGAATTCCTTTCAAAAGCATTTAAAACGATTTGCCGTCACCAAATCTAACTTTGGTCAATTTCCCAATTTAATATTGGAAGAAGAATAGTTATATTGATCATTAATCTTCTTGCATTTAATTTAAATAATTGTTTACATAATGAGAAAGAAAAGCTATTTACCAATATATTAAATAATGTTGTTATATACATTTTTCATTTGTCTTTTTACGATCTTTGCCACAAGCTAATTTTTTCTCTGCTAGTAGTGGTATTTCTTTTTGTAGGTGAATTGCAAAATCATTTTGTCTACTGCCTTTTATTCTTTTCAATTAAGAATTGAAAGTGTAAGCAACTGCAGGATGAATTTATGAAAAAAAATATTAGAAAACTTGTAGATATACAAATTGAATTAATAACAAGTAGAGATAAGGAAAGTTGATGTGGAAGCTATTTGGATTAACATGAATAGTGCAAAGGGCAACATAAATAAAGTTATGCTAAAAGAAGTATAACAAATGTTTGGTATAATGATGAAGTGAAGGAGGCCACGGATGAGGAAATAAGTTCATATGTGAGAATCATTGCTGAATAGTGATAGTGAGAGAAATATATCTTATAATACATGTACACATAAAAGATATTCCGAATGTACAGTAGTCAAAAAAGCAAGGAAGTTAATGTTAAAAGAAGCACAGAAAATAAAAATTATCTTCAGGGAAATAAGCTTGTTTTGAAAGTTGGTGTAGAATGTAAAGTATAAATAAGGGGCCTCCAATAGAATGTAGAGAATTAACAATAATTAATAATAAAAATGTTAACACAAAGAAATGCAACCCTGCAACCATACAATATCAGTAATGGTAGTATCAGCTTATCATGAACAATTTAATTGGTTATGCTTTTAATGGATTTCTATTAACTGTCATGAGTCTTTATTGGCTTGATGATACACCACAGGATCAATCAATCAATCACTGTGTCAATTAATAAAATCCTTACTGCACTTTTCCCTAACTTTAGATCTTTACTGTATAAATAAAGTATAAATCACTGATATCAATGTTATATAGGTGTGAATTTTAAAAACTTGGAGAATACAGCACAAGAAACTCTTAAGTGGTTGAGATGATGCAGAGAAGATAATAATCTCATAAGATATTGCATCACACTGAAGGTATAGAAAGGCTAACCCCAGTTTTAAAAATCTATAAGATAATTAGATTTGACAGACAATGGTGATGGATGAATCATACTTCTTTTTTAAACAATTATTTCCATGCAACATAAAATTGACCTTACACTGGAGATTTGTGTAATATGCAGAAGCTACTACCTCTCAATAAACACTAAAACCCAGATGATTGCATGTGGACATTCATGATTTTACAAGTGAGCGCTCCCTGTTTAGTAGTTTGAGCACAGTGTAATACTATTACATATCAAGTGCTCAGCAGAGGACAGTTCCATTCAAATGCCTCAAGTTCATTAAGCATCACTCATAAATTGACTACAAACAAACAAAAAGAATAACTATACTGTCAAACTTTTTTTAAATCCCCCAAAGAACCCATTTCCCAAACAAAATAAATCTTGGTCCAGTGAAAAGATGCTGACAAATTTGAACTGATCTATAAACAAAATATCAATGTAATAAGTTACATTATAATACAAGCTCTTACAATTTCTTCAATTTAGTCAGAGTCATCCCAACTGTTAAGCACAATGAAACAAGCTCTTCACAGGGTAGATCTGGATGCAGAAATGTAGAAATGAGGTCTTATTTCTCCTTCCAATTCACTATCAGGGGCAGCTCCTTCGTTATGCTTAAGGCATGAGGCACAGTTTTTGATTTTGATTTTATTTTATTTGTCAATCGCTTACAAGATAATAGGTATCAGTATAAACATAGTTATGAATGCATGAAATGGATACATATAAGAAAAATAAAAAGAAACAGTAAGACAGGGATGGTAGGCACGTTGGTGTGCTTATGCATGCTCCCTATAGACCTCTTAGGAAAGGTTGAGGTCAATAGTAGAAAGTGTCAGCCTCAAGATATCTTCCATAATATATATATTCTGCATCCTAACTATTGCATCTTCTCTGCTGCTATGCCAATCTATTTCTTTCGGCTGTCATTAGCAACTGAGGGAGGGGGGAACTTGGAGGGGAAGAAAGCTGGAGGTGTTTTGCATTCCTTTGCTGTGGGTAGCAAGGGGAGGGGGATTCCTGTCTTTAACTTTCCATTTCTTGGCTAGCTTCTGTCCCCTTTGCGCAACTGCGAACTTTTATCAAAATATGTCAAGGTCAATGGACAGAAGCCTCATCACCACCTGGAGATGGCCACATGATCATATTCAGAACTTTTAATTGGAAGAGTCATTTGGACTTTGGGGGGTGGGAGCATTTCCATTCCTTTGTATATGTGATCTGCGCACCAATTTCTCAGATTCGGAATTAAATCTGTAGCTTTCACTTTATTTTCCAGTAAAAGGATAACTTTGCTCTAACCCATGGAGTCTGAATATTTCTTTCTTGGATTTTGAAGGGAGCACAGACTGACAGAAAGTCTAAGGTTAAAGTTTTTGGGGTTTGGGGAAGAAACTACAGAGTCAGGTAGAGTATTGCAGACATTGACCACTCAGTTGCTGAAGTCGTATTTCCTGCAATCAAGTTTGGTGCGGTTAACCTTGAGTTTGTATCTATTGTGTGTTCTTGTATTGTTATGGTTGAAACTGAAGTATTCACTGACAGGTAGGACATTGCAATGTATGATTTTATATACTATACTTAAATTGGACCAAAGACTAGGTCTAGAATTTCAAGTCTGGTGGCATAAGGTATTCTGCAACAAGTAGAGGGGTGTAGAACTCTTCTTGTGAAATATTTCTGGACTTTCTCAACTGTGTTAATATCAGATATGTAATGTGGGTTCCAGACTGATGAACTGTATTCGAATATTGGTCTAGCAAATGTTTTGTATGCTCTAGTTAGTACTGTGATATTATCAGAGAAAAACAGTCATCAACAGATAGTCCTAATTTTGCTGGAGTAGAAGATTGGAGTAGAAGATCTTAACTAATCACTGACTGATGAATTCATGGTTATTTATTCTCAAATCAGTTTTTAATAAGCATACCACTTTCTGTGTATAAACAAAAATGGCATTGTCACTGCTATCAGTTCAAATCCTGACCAGCATCTGGAAAGATGGGGCCAAATTTGTATCATTGAATGAATGTGAGGTTTTACAAATTCTGTCAAAGGGATCAGATAAGACAGGAACAAAGGGTTCTGCACTGGCCTAGGTTTTTGCACAGTATTCTTCTTTTTTACTTTCTTGGTGGGTTAATTTTTTTTTTTTTTTGTATGTGATTGCAATAGGAGATGGAAAATTGCCTATAATAAAGTGAAAAAAAAAAGTGTTTCTTTTTTGTCCCCAAAAGGTTCTTTCCCAAAAGTTGCTGGTTATTTCAGTCTTTATGCTGATCAGACTTTCCGAAAGAATAAGGAATAATCAGAGCTTGGAGGGCAAAATTATGGTGATTGCATATATGGCCGCACAGAGAGAAAAGTGGGAGGGGGAAAGAGCAAGAGAGAGAGAGAGTACTAAGCAAGCAATGCTTTTGAAGCTGGTATTCTGTATTGAAGTTATATCTAATGTAGTCTAATGTAGCCTTTTACCATCAGCATGTGTAGATTGCAAGTCTCCAAATTTCCAGGCAGCATGAAAACTGTTAAGAAGAATTGTTAATATAATAATAACAACAAACAGAAAAGTGGCAAAAAAAAAAAGCATAAAAGAAGAGAAAAACACTACAGAAAGAGAAATTATATCATACTTGCTTCAAACAATTTTGAGGAATTAGACAATAAATTAACGGAATCATTTGATTCTAAATTGAAAAATTGAAAAAAGAATGAATATAAAACTTGTAAATATGAAAGAGTTGATGGAAGAAAAAGCTAAGGAGATGGATAGCTCTGTAAAATAAGTGTCTGAAAATCTGAAGCAAATTAATGGCAAAATGGAAATTCTGGAGAGTAAGTGGAAGTTATAATAAAGGGTTGGAGGGACAAGTAGATCACTGAGCTATATTTAAATTGAGAAAGAAGGACATTTGTTTTGAGGTTTAGAGAATTCCCAAAGGATTCTGGTGAAGATATCAGAGAAAAAAAATATTAAGCAAATATTTTGAGTTGGAATGAAGAATGTTAGAAATGTTGAATGTTAGAAAAAACTGATAAAGTATATAGGATACATACAAAACTTGTGAGGATTAAAAATGTTCTGAGAGATATTTTGTTGCAATTTTTTTGTTGTTAGTTTCTAAAGTAGAGATATTACTTTTTTGGATTATAATCCTGTGAGTTTGGTTTATTAAAGGAAATCTATTTCTTTTAGATGGGGACTAAAGGAAATGTTGCTACAGAAAAAAGCAGTATTGTAGGATTGCAATTTGCCAACAGAGCCTGACTGCAACCATTTGACCTTTATTATAATATGGGAGTGAAAGTTAAAGAGGGCAGGTAATTACATTCTGAGGTCAATAAGGTCATTCAATTGATTTGAGCTAATCTTTTGGTTTGTAGAGGTTAAACACTGGGAAGTAAATAGCAGCAGCTTTATTCTGTTACTTATGTAACAGAGATGCACAATTCCCATTGATTTTGCTTGTGTTAGGATTTCAAAAGTAAACAACTTAAATTTGTTTTCTCTGCTTCCTGCCAAACCTTTCTCTTTCCATTTTCCCCCCAAAGAATGCTTAGACTCCATAAGCCACATACAACAAGTAAATTAAGACAGAAAAGATGTGATGGTAGTCATTTTCCCTGTCCTTGATCAAACATTTTAATCAGCTCTACGCTTCATGGAGTTTATTTGTTCATTCATTCTTTGTATATAGGACCATAATTCTTCATAACGCTTACTAGAAAGCAGTGCAAAATTAAAACACACATTGCCAAACAGATGGCCAGCATTTCCAAAGGCTTAGCAGAACAGCCATGTTTTGAAAGCTTTCTGAAAGTTGACTAAAACAGGGGCCAAACATATCTCCAGAAGATCATGTTTCAGTGGGTTTAGGCAGCCATAGAAAAACGATGCTTTTGGACTGCCAAAATTTTTGTTTACCCCTTGAGGTTGGAGTACCCAGAGTTGAATGAACAAAGAATCAATTAGAAAAGGCAATGTCACAAATACCTTGGGTTCATATGCTGTATTGTTCTGTCCCCTCATTTGAATTCTTGAGATCCCCGCGCTTTGATTGGCCAAAGCATGGGGCGATCTGATTGGCTAGGCGAGCCACGCCGATTGGCTTGCTGAGAATCTCCCGCGATTGGTCGATTTGAATTGCGGGAGATTCAAAGTGGTGTCATTGGCCGCGGCCGCCACGGCTTGGAAATAAAAAGCCGCAAAGTTTTCCTTTAGCCCCAGTTCGGTTCCTGACTAAATAAAAGAGCTTGATACAAAGTCACCGACTCCTGGCTTCCTTTCACGCGGACTTAACACTGGCGACGAAGGTGGGATCCTTATTCTGAACCGAAGCATGTGTCTGACGGAAGCCAGCCAACCGACGAGATGGCCAGCATCGCACCACCAACCCCCTTCAACCCCGCCAGCGAGGACTGGGAATCTTACACGGACAGATTCCACATGTTCCTCGAATGCAACGATCTGAAGGATGCCACGGGACCGAAGAAAAGAGCCATCTTTCTAACGCACTGCGGGCCCGCAGTGTTTAAGATGGCAAAAGCGCTAGTCAAGCCCACCGATGTATTGGGCTGATGGATTGGGCGGACCTCAAGCCATTACTCCAGAAACACTACGCTCCAGCCGTACCTATTCTCATCCGACGACACGAATTTTATCGGCGGGACCAGCAGTCGGGTGAGAGTTTCAGTGATTTCATTGCAGAGCTGCGGCGCCTGGGAGGACTATGCGAATTCTTCAATATGAATGAGGCCCTGCGGGACCGAATTGTACTCGGCCTTTGGGACCCCGTTCTCCAAAGTTGGTTGATGGCTAAGGGCAACATCGCTCTCGCTGATGCCATCTCCAAAGTCGCGGCAGCCAAAGCAACCCGACAATCAGCAGACCACATGCGGAGACCGAACGCGGGGACCGCACCGCAAACAACAACCCTGCAAGGTCGACCGAGGCCCAACCTGAAACTACCACCCACCAGGACGAACTCCACTCCACCTCGGGCACGTCAGACGAGAAGGAAGACATCCACCGTCTCCAGGCAGGCAGCGACCAGCGCAGCTGGCGGAGTCATAAGTCGAGGACCGCATGTGCTGGTTGCGGAGGCGACCACCCCAGATCTGAATGCCGGTTCTTCGACTCCGTTTGCAGGCACTGCAACAAAAAAGGCCACATAGCCCGCATCTGTTGCCTCAAGAAAACCCACAGCCTCAGACGATGGGACCTGAGTGAGCGGAAACGAGAGAGTCCACCCCCCAGAACCAGAGACCGCCCAGCAGACAACTGTTGGGAATGGAATGGATGAGCCCAATGAGGGGGCGAGAGCCGGCGGAGAGAAGAGACACATCAGATGGTCACCATCGGCCACGCAACTACCACATACGCCAGAAAGGTCTACGTGGAGGTAGGCATCGAAGGCGAACCCTGTAAGATGGAGATGGACTCCGGGTCCTACCTCTCAATGGTAGCATGGCAAGAAATTAAACACTTGGTGCCTACCATCCAGAGGAGGGAACTAGAAAACCAGAGACTAATCCTCAAAGACTACCAGGGAAACCGCATCCCTGTAGTCGGAACAGGAAAATTCACAGTGACATACAAGGGGCACACCGAAAGACTTCCCCTAACCATCGTCGATCAAGACTGACCTAGCCTGCTGGGACTTCAATGGTTCGCACCGCTCGGCATCGCAGTCACGGGCATCGACCACATCGCCGAAGCCGACTGGGAGCAGCAACTGGCCCGGGACTTCCAAGAAGTGTTCGACGGCACCCTAGGCAAGTACCAAGGGCCCCCGATATCCTTCAGCCTAGACCCAAACATTCCCCCAATACGCCTAAAACCAAGGCGGGTACCTTTCGCACTCAAACTGAAAATCGACGAGTAAATTGACAAGCTCGTCAAGCAAGGGGTCTTACAATCCATAGACCACGCCCGGTGGGAGACCCCCATAGTCACCCCAATTAAGCCTGATGGGTCAGTGAGAATCTGCGGGGACTATAAGGCCACCCTAAATGGCGCCTTGCAGCAAAGAGCTTACCCCGTCCCAGTAGTGCAGCATCTCCTACACACACTGGGAGGGGGCAAAATTTTCGCGAAACTCGACCTGGCCCAAGCATACCAGCAACTGCTGGTCGACGAGGAAATTGCAGAGGCGCAAACCATAGTCACCCACCGGGGAGCCTTTAGGTGCAACCGCCTCCAATTTGGAGTCAGCGTGGCACCTGGAATTTTCCAAAGCCTCATGAAAAGACTCTTACAGTGCATCAAGGGGGTGGTACCATACTTCGACGATGTACTAGTATCGGCAACCAACCAGGCCGAACTAGAGACTCGCCTAAGGGAGGTGCTAACGAGGTTCAAAGAAACCGGGCTTAAAGTGAAGAGGAAAAAATGCCAGCTGTACACAGAGTGGGTCAAATTCCTAGGATACCTCCTAGACCAACACCAACAAAAAAATTAAAGCCATCAAGGAAGCCCCCACACCCAAGTCAAAAACAGAACTGCAGGCGTTTCTGGGGCTACTTAACTTTTATAATGTCTTCCTGCCCCAAAAGGCGACTGCGGCGGAGCCTTTGCATAGGCTTTTGGACAAGGTGGCTACCTGGACTTGGGGGAAACACGAGGAAGCCGCCTTCAGGAAAACCAAGGACCTGCTCACTTCGGATGCCGTCCTCATCCAGTACAACGAGACCCTACCACTAGCCATCACATGCGACGCATCACCCTTCAGCGTCGGCGCTGTCCTCAGCCACACTCTCCCCGAAGGAAAGGAAGCACCCATCGTGTTTTTTTCAAGGACCCTCACCAAACCGGAGTGGAACTACAGCCAGCTGGACAAAGAGGCTTTGGCTATCATCGCCTCAGTAAAAAGGTTTCACGAGTACCTCTACGGCCGGACGTTTACCATCATCACCGACGACAAATCCTTGCAGGGAACAGGGCCACCCCGAACATTCTGTCTCCCCGAATGACAAGGTGGTCCGAATTCCTGGCTGCCTACAACTACGGACTCACACACTGACCTGGTAAGACTATCTCCCATGCGGACGCCTTAAGCCACTCACTGTTACCCGAACCAGACACTGACCCAGCACCCACAACGACCACCCTCAGCATGGAGACTCTACCCAACCAACCCATAACCGCGTCAGACATTGCCTGAGAAACTAACAAAGACAAACGTCTGGCGCGGGTTTTGCATTGGGTAAAGAAAGGGTGGCCGGAAAAGGACAACGATGAGTCCGTCAGGACATTCCGGAACCGGCAAATGGAACTCTCGTTATTAAAAGGGTGTATACTATGGGGGGATAGGGTGGTCATCCCGGAAAAACTACAAGGGAAGGTTTTCGAACTGTTACACGAGGGGCACCCAGGCATCGTTAGGACAAAAGCCCTGGCCAGAAGTTACGCTTGGTGGCCAGGGATGGACAAACAGATCGAGGCCTGGGTAGCAAGGTGTCAACGATGCCAGGAAACTAGGCCAAGCCCACCCGCAGCACCCATCCTAGAGTGGGAAACCCCCAGGGGACCGTGGTCTAAGATCCACATAGATTTCGCCGGGCCCACAAAAGGACACACTTTCTTAATAACCGTAGATGCTTACTCCAACTGGCTGGAGGTAAGCAACATGAGAACAACCATCACGGAGGCCGTGACCAAAGAACTCTGCAAACTCTTCGCAACACACGGCCTCCCGGACGTCTTCGTCTCCGACAACGGGCCCCAATTCACCTCACTAGAATTCGAAAAATTCCTAGCGGAAAGGGGCATACGACACGTACTGACAGCCCTGGTGCATCCAGCGGTGAATGGTAGGGCGGAACGGATGGTTCAATTCACAAAAAAAAAACCATCCAGAAAATAGACCACGGGGAGATCCAGGACAAAATAAATAAATTACTTTTCATACAGCACATAACCCCGAACACCACAACAAATAAAAGCCCGGCAGAACTGCTAATGGGGAGGAAAATAAGGTCCCCACTCGATAGATTACACCCCACTTACAACCCAGAGAAACCCCCAGACTCCACCAGCAAACACCGAACCTTCACACCAGGTGACGCCGTCTACGCAAAGAATCTAAACAGGGACCTATTATGGGTACCAGCAATCATAACACAGCTAACGGGCCCACACTCGTACTGGCTACAAACAACCGACGGACGAGCGTGGAAATGCCACATCGATCAGTTAAGATCGAGGACGACCACACAAGACACCACTGACATGCAACCAAGCAAAACCAACCCCCTCAACACAAACCAAGAGGGGAGGGGATACCCTGGGAACCAAAACCCAGAAAAAAGAAACCAGCCATACTCACCTGCAAGCAGCCAGCACGAAACCTCGCCAGGAAGAGACAGCCAGGCCAGCTCAACCAACCCGGGAAGACCGAGCGGGAGTGGCGAAACCCGCAGCTCAACCAACCCAGGTAGCCCAGGAGGGAGCTGTGGAGAGCGGCCCGGCCAGACAGACCAGGCAGTCCCCACGACGGAGTCCGGAGAAACAGAGACCCCGACCGAACCGGCTGGGATCCAACCTACGACTGACCTGCGCAGGTCCAATAGGCAAAGATGGAGCCCCGCCTACCTACGGGACTATGCTACGTAGCACTGAACCAAGAGGGGAGGGGTGTTCTGTCCCCTCATTTGAATTCTTGAGATCCACGCGCTTTGATTGGCCAAAGCGCGGGGTGATTGGATTGGCTAGACGAGCCGCGCCGATTGGCTCGCTGAGAATCTCCCGCGATTGGTCAATTCAAATCACGGGAGATTCAAAGTGGTGCCATTGGCCGCGGCCGCCACGGCTTGGAAATAAAAAGCCGCAAAGTTTACCTTTAGCCCCAGTTCGGTTCCTGACTAAATAAAAGAGCTTGATACAAAGTCATCGACTCCTGGCTTCCTTCCACGCAGACTTAATATGTATAGCTTCATAAGCTAAAAGAAACAGCATCTTCAATTAAGTTCTAGAAAGGCCCCAAAATCAGTGCCATAAAATGAATTGGGAATCCTCAGCTCAAATCCCAGTTCACATCCAGCCTTGTGTAGAAATAGGACAATAGCTTTGTAAAAAGAGCTAGTTGCTAATAGTTGTACAGAGGATGGGACTTTGATTTGAGAAGCTTGTCTTAATTCAGACATATATTATAATTAACATTATCTAACTTGAATATACTTCTCACAGAAATTTTACATAGGTTGCATTTCCATCCACAGTCTAATTCATTAAAATTGAATTTCTGTTTTAATAAGCAGCATAACATTTTTAATTAAATGAAGCCACTTCACATGAAGACATATAAGTTAACCATGCTTCAAGGCTGCACAATGTTTCATCTAATGATTAATTAAAAGTTAGCCAAATTTGGGGTTCCGTAAGCCGCTATTTTTTTCAGGGCAGCAATTTTTTTAAAAAAAACCTTCATGAATTCTGTATTTCATATGGAATTCATGTAGCTTTATATCTTTCTAACCAAAATATATAAAGGAAATTCAATACAATGCTGTTTGTTGTATAATTTAAAGAGATAATTTCAGCTTGTTTCAGTGACAAAATGTAAATACTGAAGAGAAACAATTATTTCCCTCCTGCAGTACTGAAATGTCTACTTCACTTGTAGATTTAGCTCTAAAAATAATATTTATGTAGAATAAAAGGAGTTTGAGATCAAAAACTGAAGAGATTATTAGAGGATTTCTTTGGTTGGGTACCTATTCACTGTAGCAATTCTTTATAACTTGGCAATAAAATGTACTTTAATTAAAGAAACGAATTTCACTTATCTTTCACCAAGCTCTCATGAACTGACTTTGCCCATTGCTTCCTATTCAGCTTGCCACATTTCATCCATTAAAAAAAGTATAGGCAATTAACCAAGAATCGTTTATTCTTTTGCATTGCCAACGTATAGTTGATGCTACAGTTCAGAAATTATACAAATCAGCTAGAAAATGATGCATCCATGATAAATTGGCACTTCTCTCTTTGATTGGACTAACTCAGAAGCAGCACTGCGAGACAGCTGAAAAATTGCTTCATCTTTAATAGGTAGCTCAACTGAAATAAATTGAAATGGAAATCAATAATAAGCTCAACAAATTGAGGGGTCATTTATAAAGCACACTGATTGAAATCAACCTGCAATACCAAAGTGTGTGTGTGTGTGTGTTAAGATAGAAAAAAATAGAAGTCTGAAGGAAGGATGTTTTATTAATTATTAAAATATTAATTTTATTAATATTTTATTACATAAGGAATATGCAACCTTTTCAAGATCCAGCACTACTATGGGCTGTGACCAAATGTTTCTGAATATTGACAAAACAGAAGAGCTAAACTTATTTAAATTTAAAGTTAATTATCATTATAAATCAGGGGTGTCAAACTCAGATCCGACCTACAGGTTGCTTAGAACAGTTCTTGCTGCATTGCAGCTAAACTAAATAACTTCAGCTGGTAAAAAGAAGTGATATCATACCATAAGTGCATAGCCAATTTGAGATAGATGCAACTATCTCTACTGACAGTGTCCATAAAGGGGATTATAATTGTCATATGTCGCATTGCCTTTGAAAACTGATGTCACTTTTTCAGAATATAACAGCTACATTCTTAACCCCCTTTTAATGATTCCTGCACCAAGTTGACATTTAAAGTCTTATATGTTTTGGTGAGAGAAAAATAGCTATTTCTATATTTTCTTAGTCATACCTCATCACATTAAAAAAAATATTTATGGTGCAAGACTACACAGATGAAAAGACCAACATACTGTTCTATCTCTATAAAACAAAAGTTTAAAAATTCCAGGAAAATCCTAAAACATTTGGCAATTAACACTTAATTGTACTGAGGGGAAGCCTGATGATTTCTGACAACTATAGCTACTGACTAAAATTTTGCAACCTTCTTAGTGGTTTCTAAAGAGTGGTCACCCAGGAGAAGGTAACAGCATCCTGGTCACCATAACAATTAGATTATTAATGATTAGGAGAATTAAACTGATTACCATTGGATGTACAATGAATATTTTTAATGCAAAACAGATTCTACCTCTGAATTTGAGCAAAAATAATTTTGGCTTTCATATGTAATATTATATGATATACTGGCTGTTGCTCTGATAGGCAATACCAAAGTAAATAATTTCCTATGTGGGCAATAGAAATATTGAAAGAGAAATCTGAGAGGTGGAGTGATTATACATATTGATTCTCCTTGAGTTTCTTTTACTTTTCTTCTGCCATCTGAAGCATTAGAAGTAAACACTAGGATTGTTGTGTTGAAGAGGAAGAAGAGCAGGAGGAAGAGGGTTGAAGGGTGCAGATGAACTCAATATTGTGTACAAAGAAAAAAAAATCAAATCTTCATCTACTAATGCTTATCACACTAGTTAAAACTTAGCGGCAAGCGAAGCTACTGGAAAAGATCTGTGGTATTATTTTTCCAGGGAGGAAGTCCACTCTGAACATGTTTTATGAAATGTCAGTTATGATCTGAATCTTATTGCCTCTGCTGTGCTCCCTAGGGATGCCAATTATTTAGAAATTGGATTGCCATCTGTGTTTTTACAACATTCTTGGAGTTGTTATATAACATTTTAATAAAGTCCTTGGAGAAAGGAAACATGTTTTATATGGAAACAATATCATGTGGAACTTCCATCATAATGTACATTACAGTAAGAGTCATAAAAGCATATATATTTTCAGCTCCAAATATGGAATATTTCTTTTAAATAAGCATATAATTCTCCATTTTATTATAAAATGGACCTCTTCATATGCAACCTCAGAATTTGCCACAATGTGGATAATATTACTTAATTAGTTCCTAACATCATTGCTATTTAATAATTATATTCATAGAAACCAGTTCATTAAACAGCAAAAGGCTTTTATATGGGTTTTTTTTTTCATTAATTCATTTTTTTTAACATCCCTGTGAAGTATATTACACTAAAAATAATAATTGAGTTAAGGTCATTGATTATCTGTGTGTCTTAGAACTTTGAACCTGGGTCTTCTCAGATTTAGCCAACATTGTAATAACTACATGACCATTGTGACTTTCAACCCTGGAACAAATTCTTGAAGTTGTCTAATCTAATAATATTTCACTTATGTTATTATTATTAAAAATTAATAAAGAGATCAATGAATACTTCTTTAAAAGTTAAATGGGAATGTGGATATGCATATGGAAGTGTTTAATTTGCCTATCAAGCATATTGCAATCACAGCAATAGGAAACAAAAACATACTAAAAACAAACTTAAAAGGTTTTCTGTTAAATCATGCAATTAACATTAGATTTAGTCTGACACTACATTTGAAATCTATTAATGCATGCTGTAAGTTTCCTTCTATTGCTATAAATCAGCTGAATTTTGTATCCACAGAAAAGTGGTATTTAAATTTAATACTATATTAAAAAATAAATATTTTAAAATATCAAGATTTAAAAATTGAATAAACATATCATTTATTCTGGTTCTATCTTTATAATCCAATGGTGCTAACCTTTTTGGGCTCCGGTGCTGAAAATTGCATGTGTGCTCGTGCACTAATGCTCATGTGCCAGCACTCAGAAGGCAATGCGCATGGGCCCTATGCCCTCCACAATGTGCATGCAGCCCGGTGCATGCTGCACATCTCTGCACATGTGAGCATGACCCCCCATGCATACATCTTCTGCACACCTCTACACCCTGCGTATGCGCACCAGATACCCAACAATCAGCTGTTGGGAGGTGGCACAAATGTGCATGCACAGTGGAGCTCTTCTGGGTGACCTCTTGGATGCCGGCCAAAATGGCTCTGCGTGCCATTCCAGCATGCATGCCATAAGTTCGCCATCACAGCTATAATCCATACATATCCAGTAGCAGAATCTGAAAACATTCTGTTATGAACCAATAAAACGCTTAAATAAAGTTTTATCAAACCTTTAGAAAATAGCAGGGTTCTAGTCCTGCACTTCTGATTGGCCGATAATAGCGATATCGGATTGGTCCGTTCAGGAGAATCTGATTGGCTGTTAACGGGCCACTCTCATTGGTTACGGGGGTTAACACTCCACGTTTCTTATTGGTTACTAGATCAGCAGCTTGCCTATAAAAGGGCTGTTGCTGCCCTAGGTTTTTGCTCTGTTCATAATGATTAATAAAGAGTTGAAGTTCACTGTTCACCGTCTCATCTCCATTCCTTGCGCCCATGTGCAGAACTTAACACTGGCGATAAAGGTGGGATACGGAGACGTCAGAGCTGACTGAATACTACAGAGCACTAAACAGAGCATGTGGCTGAAGGCGCATCAACGGCAGAAACCATGACCGGCGGCACCATACCACCCGCTCCATTCGACCCAGCACAAGAAGACTGGGACTCATACATGGACCGGTTCCAGATGTTTCTGGAG
The DNA here is from genome assembly GCA_033807585.1 of Hydrophis major. Lineage (NCBI taxonomy): Eukaryota > Metazoa > Chordata > Lepidosauria > Squamata > Elapidae > Hydrophis > Hydrophis major. The sequence continues at coordinate 84,159,900 of CM066333.1, forward strand.
ACCAACAACTTGAAGGATGCCACTACTGGAAAAAAGCAAGCGGTATTCCTGACTCACTGCAGACCTGCCGTTTTTAAGATGGCTAAGGCACTGGCGAAAACGGCTGAGGTGAAATCCATGGACTGGAACGTCCTCGAGCCCCTCCTACAGGCCCACTATGCACCTACCGTACCAACGCTTGTCCGAAGACATGAATTTTACCAGAGAGACCAGCAGAAAGGAGAAAGCGTTGGAGATTTTATCGCGGATCTCCGGAACCTGGGAGGCCTCTGTGGGTTCGCTGACCTCAAAGAAGCTCTAAGAGATTGAATAGTTCTGGGTTTAGATGCACCACACATGCAAAGTAAGCTGATGGTGAAAGGCGACATCAGCCTTGCAGATACCATCGCTGACGCTACTGCAGCAGAAGCAACCAGGAAATTAGCTGCCCAAATGCACCACACCAACGCCCCGCTCCGCCAACTCGCTGGCGAAACCTTACCTTGCCTTGAGGGACATGCAACGGCAACCCACCACGAGGACCTCGAATCGTCATCAGAAAGTGATGAAGAAGAGGTCAACCGGCTCCGGTCTGAACGAGACCAACGCCACCAGCATAACCAGAGACTGCAGTACCAATGCGCAAGTTGTGGGGCAAACCACCCACAATCAGACTGCAAATTCCTCGACGTGCTCTGCCATGTTTGTGGGAAGAGAGGCCACATTGGAAAGGTCTGTAGAAGCAAGCAAGGATCCAGCCCACTTCAGAGGGGGACCAACTACCGCCAAACCACAGGAAGTCGTCCTGTGAATCGGGAATATTTGAACCACCAATGGAACAACCATTCCTACAGAAAGAAACCACTAGCCCATTCAACGAAATGAGAAGAGGCACACCAAACCATTACAATTGGTCACACCTCATCATTAGATGCAAAGAAGATCTGAGTGAAGTTCGCCATCGAAAACTAGCCCTGTGTGATGGAAGTTGATTCAGGATCATCCCTCTCAATGGTTTCCTGGAAGACCCTTAAACAATTAATCCCTGCCATCCGGCAGCAAGACCTCAGAATCCAAAGAATCATACTCAAGGACTATCAGGGAAACTGAATTCCGGTCATTGGATCCAGCCTAGTCCAGGTCTCATTCAAGAATCATCCTGCATCTTTACCATTGACCGTCGTCGACCGTGATCGGCCTAGTTTGTTAGGCCTTCAATGGTTCGCTCCACTTGGGATTGAGGTAGCCGGCATTCACCAAACCAGCAGCGACAACTGGGAGGAGGCCCTCATCCAGGAATTCCAGAACATCTTTGCAGACAAACTAGGTGAGTACAAGAGGACCCCAATATCATTTAACCTTAACCCTGAAGTAGCCCCCATCTGCCTTAAGTCTCATCAAGTACCTTTTGTCCTTAAACCAAAGATTCATGAGCAGCTTGATAAATTAATAGCCCAGGGTGTTTTTGAACCAACCAACCACGCTCCTTGGGAAACCCCAATCGTAATACCCATCAAACCGGATGGATCGTTAAGGATTTGTGGGGACTACCATGCCACCCTGAATCACGCCCTTCAACAGAACGCTTACCCGGTGCCAATGGTACAACACCTCCTCCATTCCCTGGGGGACGGAAAAGTCTTCGCTAAATTGGATTTAGCACAGGCGTACCAACAACTGCCTGTAGATAAAAAAAAAACAGCAGAGGCACAAACGATCGTTACGCACTGAGGCGCCTTTTACGTGCAACCGACTCCAATTCGGAGTTAGCGTAGCCCCAAGGATCTTTCAGAGCTTGATGGAGAGGCTATTACAGGGAATAAAAGGGGTCGCACCATACTTTGATGACGTTTTAATTGCTGCCCCGAATAGAGAAATACTAAAGGAGCGTCTTAGACTGGTTCTCCAGAAATTTAAAGACTCCGGCCTTGAGGTTAAAAAAATAAAAGTCAACTGTGTACAGATAAAGTAGAGTTCCTGGGGTACCTAATCGATAAACAAGGCATTCACCCCACCAATAGCAAGTTAAGAGCAATTAAGAACGCCCCAAGACCCAGAAATAAGACTGATCTCCAAGCTTTCCTGGGGCTTATTAATTTTTACAACATCTTCCTGCCCCACAAAGCAACCGTAGCTGAACCCCTACATCAGCTTCTTGACAAAAAAGCAACCTGGGTCTCAGGGCACCGAGAGGAGCACGCGTTCCGACAAGTGAAAAACCTGTTAACTTCAGATGCTATTTTAATGCAGTATAACGAGACTTTGCCTTTAACAATCACATGTGACGCATCACCATTTAGAGTAGGAGCCATTTTGAGCCATGTGTTACCAAACGGTAGTGAAGCCCCTATTGCCTATTTTTCAAGGACTTTATCAAAGGCTGAATGTAACTATAGTCAAATCGATAAAGAGGCTCTTGCTGTTGTATCTGCTGTAAAACAGTTTCATGAATATGTATATGGATGAGTTACTGACCACAAACCTTTGCTAGGGATTATAGCGGGAGACAAGCCAACCCCCTATATATTATCACCTAGAATGACTCACTGGTCGGAGTTTTTGGCTGCGTACAATTATAAGCTGCAACACCGCCTGGGGAAAGCCATTCCCCATGCTGACGCGCTGAGCCATGCACCACTTCCGGAAACCGTCGATGACCCAGCTCCAACCCTTATAACACTCCAGATTGAAATGCTACAGTCACCGCCGTTAACAGCTACAGATATCGCGATCGAAACAAAACGCAATCCTATCTTAATGTGAGTTCTTAGCTGGGTCGAATGGGGATGGCCAGTAGATCAAACCCCTGACGACTTCATTCCCTTCAAGAACCGGCAAACAGAACATTTTTCTCAAAAAGGCTGCATCCTTTGGGGGGACAGAGTCATCATCCCAGAGTGGTTACAACGAGCGGTATTAAAGACACTGCATGAGGGCCACCCCGGCATCGTGCATATGAAAGCGCTTGCACGAAGCTACGCATGATGGCCAGGCATCGACAAACAGATTGAAGCCTGGGTAAAGACTTGTTATAAGTGCCAGGAAGTTAGCAATGCCCCACCTAAAGCAACTCCGACAGAATGGGAAACAGCTCGGGGACCGTGGTCCCGCATCCATATTGACTTTGCATGACCTACTAAGGGATACTTGTTCCTCCTAACAACTACTAAGGGATACACGTTCCTCCTATTCAAACTGGCTCGAGATCCACGAAATGAAGAGGACCACAACCGAGTCCATCATCCAGAAGTTGAACAGATTATTTGCGACGCATGGACTGCTAGACGTTCTGGTATCCGACAATGGACTCTAGTTTACCACGCTCCCTTTTGAACAATACTTAGCGGACCGGGGTATTCGCCATGCGCTAACTTCGCCAGTGCACCCTGTGGCTAATGGAAGAACCGAGTGCATGGAACAGTTTGTTAAAAAAACTCTCTACAAAATGGACTATGGGGACATTGAAGATAAGATAAACAGAATACTCCTTCTCCAACACATCACTCCACACAGTGTCACCAACAAGACTCCAGCTGAACTATTGATGGGATGCAAACTCTGCTCCCACCTCGACCGGCTTCACTTGTCTTACGAGCCAGAGAAACCCTGTGGATCTAGTGGAAAATGCCGTGAGTTCAAGATAGGTGACTTAGTTTTCGCCAGAAACCTTTCTGGCAAACTGTTGTGGGTCGAGGTAACTGTAATTCAAGCCACTGGACCCAGGTCGTACCGGGTGAAAACCTGCGACAGAAAAATATGGAAACGCCATATAGATCAGCTTCGCTCGAGGCTACAACCTAGTTTCCGCGACTCCGGTAACTCCCAAACTGAGAGGGGAGGGGATGTCGAAGAAACCGAATTCAAGATGGCGGAAAGCAGGAACGAAAGAAGTCAGCGATCGACTGTAACGAGTGAAGAAGAATCAGGGAAGGGTGTGTCCTTGCCACAGAGGAACACCTCAACAGAGGCAAGCCCGCAAAGGCCAGAGGACAACGACGAGAACATTTGCAGCACCGAGTCTTCCAATGAGGAACCACCAGCACCCGACTTGCTCGAAAACGTCCTGCCAAAACAGGGTTACAGACAAGAACCGGTGGGACAGCGTAAATCCAATAGACAGTCAAAACAACTTTCATACCTCAGAGATTACGTCACCGCACCCCCTTTACGGAACCTGGGGGGAAGGGGTGTTATGAACTAATAAAACGCTTAAATAAAGTTTTATCCAACCTTTAGAAAATAGCAGGGTTCTAGTCCTGCACTTCTGATTGGCCGATGATAGCGATATCGGATTGGTCCGTTCAGGAGAATCTGATTGGCTGTTAACGGGCCACTCTCATTGGTTAAGGGGGTTAACACTCCACGTTTCTTATTGGTTACTAGATCAGCAGCTTGCCTATAAAAGGGCTGCCGCTGCCCTAGGTTTTTGCTCTGTTCATAATGATTAATAAAGAGTTGAAGTTCACTGTTCACCGTCTCGTCTCCGTTCCTTGCGCCCATGCGCAGAACTTAACACATTCTGTTTCTGATCAGTTCTATCTCATCAGGGATTTGCAAACACAACTGAGTGCTAGTAGGAATTTCAGAGCTTGCTGAAACTCAAATAAGAGGCCATAATAGGGGTTGCAGGAACAGAATATTATGTACAATTCATTTTCTTTCAATTTTTGAGTACCTATGGGATATGTAGGATGAGCAAGTGAGACTTTGAACTTGGTCCACAAATTTAAAAAAAAAATTGTGAAGTTTCAGATCCAGTTACAATTGATCTGCTGTTGGCAAAATCCAGATTCTTACACTACTCTGTCCACTCTTCTGGTCTGATGAAATTTTTTTCTGTATTCAAAATATTTTGAGAAAAAAATGATGTCAATGCATTGGCTAAATGCTTTACTTAACAAATGGGATATCTAGCTTTATCCTCTATGAACTTTTGTCTATCACAGAATATGAATGCTTATGGCACAGGTTTGCTTTATATTTCTGAACAATTTTGAAACATAGCTCTACATTACAACTTACAGTAATAGACAGGAATTGTGATTCCAACAACCGGGGAAAGTTGGGATGAATATGCTCTCAATGTCCTTGATGTTCTCAACAAAATGTTGATTACATTCTTTGTAGCAACCTGACAAAACTATTTCACTGAGATCAATATATAATATTTTTCTTCTGATCTGTGTCAGTATTTGGAAGGCAGGACAGCAGCTGAAAACATTTCATCAGCCTCTTCCATAGCTGAAAACCCACCTTTGTCATTCTTTTCTATATAAAGTTTTCATAGAAAATCTATAAAACTCATTGAGATCTGCTCACCAATATGTTGCTGAGTGAGATGTCTTAATGAACCATGTAATGTTCTTGGTGATGTGTCTGAAAACATTAATCAAGAGTTTCACTTACAAGGAGCCATAAATCATCTGACTTATTATATTCTCTGTTAACATTTCACTGATTGAAACTATTAGTTCTGGTCTTTATTCACCATACAGAGGCCTTTCCCCACAACCTGAATTAAAATGTTATTGGCCCATCCATGGACCACATCAAAATATTGCTGATATTGTGGTTCTCATTCCTAACCTCTACTCTACTCAGGCGGGTTTTCTCCCCCCACTCCGCTTGATTTTTGATATGCTAATTGTTATAGACAATGTGATTGTGTTTTCCCTTTGATTTGGTTGCTTCCTCTTTCAATATATTACTGGCCAGATGGAAAAAACGTGCACTGCTATGTGCTGCTGCAGAATTAGAAGGTTATCACTTGCTCAATCCCTGCTTGCATTCTCTAAACTGGTTTGTCTATACTGCATCATTTGAGTATTTACCAAGTTTTATTTTTAAGTGAAATGAAGAAATAAAAAAGGAAGACACCAAAATAATTATAGCCCTGGAGAAGAATGCAAATACTGCTATGCTCATGTGGCTAATGGGGCCCTTTTCACCAGAATGGAAGAAACTAAAACTAATTCACTGTTGAGACTCCTAGTCTCTTTGAAAGAGTGGTTGAGGCTGACAAGTAGAAAGAAAGTGGCATATAAGCAATAACAATCCAGTGAGAGATAATTCACTGTTTTTTAGATAATCCAGTAAGAAAGGTAAGGCCAGAAACATTTCAAGATATTGTTAATAATGATCTTCCACTTCCCCAAAATGAAATACAGGACCTCTGATCCATTTCTCTATTTGGAAAAGAATCTCTGGAAAACGTTCACGTAAAATATAGAAACAGTTATGAAAACACATAGGAAATGATGTATCCGCATATCCTAATACTCTCAATACTGCCAAAATGCGATTTGTGATCATACTAACAATGAGTTTGCTGACTTTGCACCCAAGAGAATAAATGGGGGAGCATTGCAACAGATTTTATGTTCCATGAAGCTGGCCCTGGGTGCTATTAAAAAAAGAAAGAAGGAAGGTGGAATTTTATTGATACAGGTAATGAAGATGCTGGGAATGAGATGAAGACAATATCATGGGACCAAGTGGCAAAATTAATCATCAGGTATGATGATGGCCCTAGGGATACTATTATACTTCTTTTGATTATATGATCTATTATTTTTACAAGATAGTTTTTGTAATTGTCAGCAGTCATATATCAGCAAAATTCCTGTACAACCTCTGTCTAGTGAGCTATTAATGAATCTTTAAAAACTTTTGAATGTCTATTAAATGTCATACTCCTTTAAAAAGTCAGGCAGGTAGAATTAATTAATGAATAAAATGTCATTTCACCCTTTCATTTTATGTGAGAAAGGCATAATACCCATATTTAGAGATCAAACACACACATTAGTTTTTACATCTTTTCCAAAAATATAATTATTTGTTTTTTTTTCTTTCCCGACATCAGGAATATAATAGGAGATGCTTGGGAAATCACATTATGTTATCACAAATTCAATCATTTAATCTCACATCCACAGACTACTCTTTCCTCAAATGATTCCCCACAACCAGTAGTGGGATTCAAATTTTTTTTACTAACGTTTCTGTGAGCGTGGCTTAGTGGGCATCACTTGGCTTAGCAGACATGGCTTGGTGGGCAGGGGAAGGATACTGCAAAATCCCCATTCCCTCCCCACCCCACTGACCTGCTTTCCAGCTCCATTCTCCTGTGCAGGGCAACCAAAGAAGACCCAGCCAATCAGCTGGGACTCGGGAGGCAGAGAATAGGTGGAGGCGGGGCAAGTCAGAGGTGGGATTTGTTGGTTCTCCAAACTACTCAAAATTTCCACTACTGGTTCTCCAGAACTGGTCAGAACCTGCTGAATACCACCTCTGCCCCCGCCATTCCATTAATAAACATTCCATATCATCAGTAGACATTCTTGGGGAAGGCATTCCTGGAAGCCTTGAAGGAGCTATCCTTGGACAATTATTGTCCAATATAGCAATAGCATTTATATACCACTTAATAGTACTTTCCAGCCCTCTCTAAGTGGTTTACAGAGTTAGCACATTTTCCCCAACAATTCTGGGTCCTCATTTTACCCACCTTGGAAGGAAGGAACGCTGAGTCAACCTTGATCCTGGTGGGATTTGAACTGCCAAATTGAGGCAGCTGACAGTCAGCAGAAATAGCCTGCAGTACTGCATTTTAACCACTGTGCCACAAAGGCTCAGTATGCTGTGCTCCTTTTTTAGAAAAGATTTTTGAGAATTGGTATGCCTATAGGTATATAGATGATCAAAGGAAAATTATTATCTGGATTCATACCAATGTATCGTATTGCCATTGCTTAAATGGTGCATCAGTTGTCAAATCAGATATTGTCACTCTAGGCAAGAAATTCATTTTTGTCAGAGAAATTCTACCTAACAATGACAATTGTAATTTCTCCCATCTAAGCAAGACATGTGAAGACATTTTAAAATTCATCCCATGTCTCAACATAATTAACTGAAACAACGTCCACTTCTTTTCTCATGAATTCAAGCTTTGAATGTCTGGAAATCCAGAAATTCGAAAACTTTGCACCAACTCTTAAGTTTAAATCAAAGTAAGTTTGTGCTGTCTACAATGACTCAATACTAATTAGAATTGCTGAATTCATGTTCATCTTTACATATACATCGTTTATAAATGGATGGTTTTGACTTCATTTCACAGAAGTAAATTTGTCTTTGGGATTCTTAAGAGACAAAATGATACCTAAAGGTACCTCTAAAAGTTTGAATCAACATTGGCAAATCTGCAAAAAGCTATTGAGATTTAGTTCAAAGAATAAATAACTTGGAAGTTGGTCCTCCTTTGTTTTTCAAGAAAAACAATTTTTATCAATTGCTTGTCCATCAGGAACTCTAAGGGATTAATCTGCAGTCCATCAGCAGATGTGGGATGGGTTTTTGTTTTTTTTGCAGTTGCTAAGTAGCTTCAGTTGCTAAAATTGAACTAATTTATCTGTGTAAGAGCAATTCAAGGTGATCTGCACATCAAATATAACAAGGAACAATTTAATAAAGGTAGGAGGATATAGCATACACTTATGCATATAAAGAATGTATAAGATCTCCTGCTTGAGCAGAGAGTTAAACGAGAAGACCTTCAAAGTCCCTTCTAATTCTGTTATTTGGTGTTCTATCTTCTATGTTCTATATCAGGGGTCCCCAAACTTGGCAACTTTAAGACTTGTGGACTTCAACTCCCAGAAGCTGGCTGGAGAATTCTGGGAGTTGAAGTCCACAAGTCTTAAAGTTGCCAAGTTTGAAGACTTCTGTTCTATAAGTATTGCTATCTGCTATTTTCAAATGTGTCTCATTCTGAAGTTCCTCCTTTTTTGTTCTATCCACCATACATAATCAAAATTACCAATGTGAAAAGTATCATTTTCTAAACTATTGCCAACAGAAACAAAATAAACATCCAAGAGAAGCGGAATTCACTAGAGCTTATCTTGAATCACTGAGATGGAAAATTATGTCTGTTAAAATTTAGGTGCCTAATGAAAGCCAAAGCAAATTATTAAGCAAACAAATTTTATGATGATTTACTAGTTCTTGCAATCCAAATGACCTTGAATCAGCTAGTTTCAGCAGAACTGTATAATAGCATCTTTATGAAAAAGAAAAACAAGCAGTTTAGCTTTTCATGAGTGTATTGCAACTATTCAATGCTTCTGGTTCTGTTTATGCACATTTGTGTTCTCTCTGTATATCATAATGCTACATCTTTGTCCAAACTATTTCAAAGATAATTTGGTTCAGTTTTGCTGAAGTGTGTTAAATAAAGAAACATAAGAAATGCTATTTACAATATAGCAACAGTTGCTAGGAAATAACAGAAAGAACAAGGTAGCTATGTACTGATTATTATTTCATTTGATTTATTTTTCTTGATTAGTATGGTATTCCAGCTGCAGTTAACTCAGGGCTCATTCTACTTGAACACGGGACATAGAATAATATAATTGGAAGGGACTCTGACGGTCTTGTAGTCCAACCCACTGCTTGACCAGGAGACCTTATATCATTTCAGACAAATGATTTCCAGTCTCTTTTCAAAAGCCTTCAGTGATGGAGCCCCCATCACTGAAGGTTTTCAAAAAGATGTGAATTCCAATAATAGGGCGAATACAATATGCAACAATAAAGCATAATCAATTGGATCTCCATCTACAAAGAATCCAAATCCAATAACAACAACATCTTCCCTTGCAAGAGGAATAGAACATACCTCATCTGTCCCTAGGTATTATTGATTACTTTCTCATAGGCATTTATTTTGTGGCTGGATGCCACTCTTTTTAAGGAAAAAAAAATCTCCCCAAGGGCTACAATAGCATCATCAGGGGCACCTTCTGTATGGAGGATGCTAGGGACAAGAGGACCAGATTCAAGATCTGTCTCACTAAGTAGGTTATGCATTTTGGGGTCCTCTGTTTCTAGGAATCTATCAACTTTAGGTCTCAATGAAGTCTCACTACTTCAGATGGAACTTGTGTGTAATTTGGGAGTCCTTCTGCAACTATACTTAGAAAACATTTCTTTAAATCCATCTTGTATGATAATTATACTTGATTTCATTCCCAAACCCCAAAAACTTTAACCTTAGACTGTCTACTATTGACCTCACCCCTTTCCTAAGAGGTCTGTAGGGGATGCGGATAAGCACACCAACGTGCCTACTGTCCCTGTCCTATTGTTTCTTTTTTTAAAAAAAAAAACAAGTTTTATTGGTTTTTAAAGATAAACAAAAACAAACAAAACATAAAAACATCCAACTTTCTTTCATAAGTGTACAAGCAGTGTGTCAGTTGGTTTACAATTTTTTGTACATCCATTTCAAAGTCTCAATTACAGTTACATTGCATAATAACTCATATTACCAATCAAAAATTGAATACCCTAGTATCACTATTAAACAATCATTTGACTATAATTTTGTTCATTCATACTTTGTGAGATAACTATAATTTACTTAGTTTATTTTATAACAATTCATATAATCCTCCCAAATCTATCATAAAAACATTTTATAGATATGATAACAAAAAAAAAAAAGAAATATTCATTATTTTCTAAAATTCTAGATATTCTATTATTGTATTTTATTATCTAACCATTTGGCAGCACATATACTAAAATTCCATTGTTTCTTTCATATATTTTTTTCTTATATGTATCCATAACTATGTATTTACTTATACCTATTATCTTGTAAGCAATTGACAAAAATAAATAAATAAAATAAAATAAATATACCCTTTCTCTGGATTGAGAGTCCCTCAATATGGATATGGTGGCATGAAAAATTAGAGCTGTTAACCAAGTGTCATTGCTTCTCACCTGCCTTTTGACTGAAATCCAACATATTGATTGTCATCTATAAAGTCCTCATGCCAGTGCTGGGATTCAAATTTCAGTTCCATGGGCATGGCTTGATAGGCATGGCAGAGAAAGGATACTTATAAAACCTCCATTCAGAGGTGGTATTTCTCTGAACTACTCAAAATTTCTGCTACCAGTTCTCCAGAACTGGTTAGAGCCTGTTGAATACCATCTCTTGCCTCATGCCCAGTTTTCTGCAGGATCATATTAGTAGAATGAGCATGCTCTAGATAATGTCATCCTGTAGGATTTCAGAGGAAAACCTTTTGATGGCCACTCCTACTCTGCTAAAATAGTCTCACAATCTTCAAGGGTATAATCTAAGAAAGGCTTTAACATATAGTCCTTTCAGCAGTCCCTGGAATTTGTAATCCTGCCCTGATTTTATGTAATTTATTCTCAGTTTTCTATGACATTTCCACCCTAATATAATAAGGGTGTACATTGCCATTACTGTATTTTCTGTTTTTGCTATTGTTTTTAGCATTAATTGCCTTGAGTTTCTTGAGCAATCGAGGTGGTTTATAAATGGAACCAATCAATCAATACTTGAAAAAAAAAAAGCTGAAAAAGTAAGGTCTTTCCACAGCTTTCTTCCCCCATTGGTTCTAGTGCTAAATGTGTTACAATGTTAATCACAAGATTTTTATGGTAACGATTATGTAGCGATATTTCTGTCTTTTCAGATACAGTTATCTGCCCTAATGTGCTTTAATTAGAATAAAATACTAGCTATGATATAAATCATTACTCTGCATTTAATGTAGTTATCCAGGAGTACACAAATGATTGAGAACTGTGAACATTCACATTTTATAAATATTTAAACAAGACAACTGGAAAAATCAGCATCCAGTGAAACATGGAAAAGTGCCACAACTGTGAACTGTCTGCCAAGTTCTCTTGTTTATGTCACTTTGTAGCGAGGCAGTGTATATTTTCATCAATTTATTAGCTATTTGAAGCCAAATTTTCTGCTGGTGGCATCCCATTAATTTCAACAGAGTTAGTAGAGAACTTACAGTATTTTTAGCCTTTCATAAAATTATTATGAAGGTATTTGCATAAGCTCAGCACTGGCTGTTATGCTTGCAAAAGAGATTATATTTCTATAATATCATAAATGTTAAAATCAAGGATATATTTTACAGGAATTTTAGCAATTAGGTAACCATATTGAAGTTCATGATAGAATAGCAGCTATGCTATAGTGCGTAGGGTGCTATTATTTAAGAAAACACAGTATAATTAATAGCTTCCCAATAATTCTAGCTTTGAAGGGAACACAGCCTTCAGAATTTTGTGTTGCTGGGACCAGTTCTACTATTAGATTATTATCTAATGCCACAAGGTAGTATCTTATACAAATAATGAAAAGGCAGCATATTCTTTCCTTTACAATCACTGCATTTTTACTAATAAGGAGAGGGGGTGTTGACTGTCTGATTTTGTGCCTCAAGTCAAAGAAGAGGGCTGGTTTTAATATTGTGCAATGTGCATTTTGATGGATGGATGAGAGCCATCCATCAGACAGCAAAATGCCATTAATACCTCCAGTCCCAAGATTTCCATGGCTTAACAGCATGGATATCAGCATGAGAAACAAAAATGTCCATAATAGCATGTTGTGGATCCATAAATGTCCACAGCAAGCTATGATGATGAAAAAAATTATGACATGTGGATAGTGATATCCCAATGACTGAAATAGGTATGCAAGTCATGATAAAGTCCATGATGTAAGTCCATGACCATCATGGTTTATGTTGGTGTATTAATTGTGCAATTTATGTAATTTGTCGGCATAAATTGCATTCATCAGTGACTTTGTCAAATGATCACCTGGCATTCTGATACTTGCTCACATTGCCTTCTTATTGGTGACATTCAATCAATCAGATCAGAACTGGAAGGGACTTTGGTGGTCTTCTAGTCCAACCCCCTACTCAAACAGGAGCCCTTTTCAGGCTGAATCACCAACAGGCTGAAGAACAGTTTCTACCCGTGGGCTGTCAGACTCCTGAACGGAAAATAACATCATGTCAACATAGTATGCCATGATGCGTTGTGCAACAGGTCACATGGTGCAATAAGATTGGGACTGGGTTAGGGACTTCTGCCCTCATTGTGAGTTGTGTTGGGAGGGGGTGCACAAAGGGAGGCTCTGCCAATCTTATTGTACACATGTTGTACTCTGACAATAAAGGTTGATTGATTGATTGATGGCTGTCCAGTTTTTAAAAGCCATCCATGAAAACCCACAACTTCAGAAGGCAAGCTGTCCCACTGGTTAATTATTCTAACTGTCAGGAAATTTCTCCTTAGTTCTAGATTGCTTCTCTCCTTGATTAGTTTCCATCCATTACTTCCTGTGTGGCATCCATAGAAATCATGTAAGGTAAACTAGGAAAGGAAACTTATCACTGGCCAAAGCCTGTGACTGATAAGGTGAAACAAGAAGGCAGCAAATGTAATTCTTCCTTCTCACCCCTCTCTTTTCTACCAAGCCCTTTTATTATACTTACAAGAATATCATCCTTTTGACATTTTGGCTCAAGAACATTTAATTCTACTACAATTGGAGGCAAAGAGCAGAGAAGCAAATGCATTCTGGACAGTTAATAGTAGTCTACGTGACAGCAAAGTCAGGAGTAACTAATTAATTCCAAGTATTTTAATTTCTAGCATTGGTTTTTATTAGCATTAAAATATTTATTTACATCCATATAACATGTCACAGGAAAATAAGGCAACATGAATAATAGTGCTGTTCAGTAGTGGGATTCAAATTTTTTACTACCGGTTCTGTGGCTGTGGCAGGGGAAAGATACTGTAAAATCTCCAGTCAGAGGTGGTATTTGCCTTTTCTCTCAATTACTCAAAATTTCCACTACCGGTTCTCCAGAACTGGTCAGAACCTGCTGAATACCACCTCTGGTGCTGTTATATATCCTCTATCTGCACATGCCCAAAATATGCCTGACCTGGACAGTGATATTTAACTGGTCTAGAAGATACTGTATTCTCCAAAGTTGTCTGTTGTTAATTCTGATGTATATAAGAGATCGGACTCTTTAGGATATAGACTAAAATGTTTACAGTTTTCTTTCAGTAGATTTACTTCATGCTTTTTTTGTTGTTCTATCTAATATTTAATAATATGTTGAAATTGTTTCTTTTAATTCTGCCTTTAATACTCTGTAGTGACCAAAAAAAAAATCCACAAAGTTTGGAAAAATGAAATTTAAGAAATACAGATCAGGATTTATTGCCAACTCAGTATATACTGGATTGCAGACTCAATTACAATTAACAGTATATAGACTGAGTCAATGACTGAGTCAATGTCTCTCTTAAGTTCTCTGGCACTGTATTTTGCCCGTGTTTTTTTAATCAAAGAAAATTGTCATAGAGATGCAATCAGCATGCATGCTAAAACACATACTTGTGTTGTGGTTCGCCTGCAGCCTGTGCAGACAGCAGCAGAATCAGACAGTGGGGAAGAATGGGGACCAGTCAGGGGGTCCGGAGAAGACTCAGATGAGGGTCCTGTGTCCGATGCAGAGATGGGGCCAGGATCATCTGGGAGTGGGGCGCTGACTCCAGAGCCTCCACAGTATGGCAGCAATGAGACAGAGGAACAAGGGGATTCTGTTCGCAATGCGTGTGTGTGTGCAGAGCTGCCTAGAAGGCAAGGGCAGCTGAGACAAAAGGGGCAACTCGGGAGTAAGGCTTGGAGGTGATTGCCCCTTCCATAAGACATAAAGGAGGTGCAAAGGTAGAGAAACCTTTGCAGGAGGCAAAGTCGTTCATTATGTTCAGATTAATCCTTGAAGCTCTGTGTGGACTTTGTACTTTGGGTGTTTTTATAATTCATTTTGCACTCTAGTTGTTGGCAGCAATTCAAAAGAAAGAAAGGTGGGTGCTAATCTCGAAGGGATTGTTTGGGACTCATTACCAGCTGGGAATGAAAATAATTCCCAGTGTTGAAATATACCAAGAGTTGCTTTAACTAAGCATGTGCTTAATTACGGTCTCGGAAAGCCTTGGTCAGAACAACTTGCAAGTCTATACCTTGATTTCAAACAGTACCATCCAGTGGTGGGATTCAAATTGTTTTACCACCAGTTTGGTGGGTGTGGCTGGGTGGGCGTGGCTTGGTGGGCGTGGCTTGGTGGGTGTGCTTTGCCTAATGCCAGCACACAGCTTTCCCTAACCAGATGAGACCTGCAATGCCATATCAACTGAGAGAATAAAGAAGAGAAAAGCACAGGGGCAGGTGGGGGGAGGCGATCCTGCACTTTTCTCTTCTTTCTCCCCTCAGCTGATTGTGGGTGGATTTTTTTTCCTGCTCTCAGCTGATTGTTGGCTTTCTTTTTTTACTTCCAGTTCAGCCGAACCAGTCTGAACTGGTAGTATACCACCCCTGGTACCATCTGAAAAAAAAATCAAAATGATGTAATCAGTGCTATACTTTTTAAAAATGCTTATCACAAGGAACTGGTTTATTGATATCCCTAACAAATATTTGATTTTTTTATTTGTGTTCAATGGATCCAAGTACGGTGGTAATGGGTAATTCATTAGACTATTCCTATTCAAAATGGATCTTTCACATGTTTAATAAACTGATGAGTTTTCAATCATGGATCAATTTGGATAACTACCTTCTACATAGTTCTACACAGTTTGAAACCCAAGCTGTCTGAAATCTGCACAATTTAGTTAAATTATTTTAGACAGCTCCCACTGCCTTTAGACAGCTTCCATTGATCCCATTGGTAGAGTCTTGTCAATCTTGTAAGATGAACCAAGCTAAAAAATCAATGGCATATATGGATCAGGACTACTTTTATTGTAAAAGCCATGGTAACAGAATCTTGAAAGTCTGAATGTGCTTCTTTCCCCACTTTTTCATGTGAATTAAAGAGGGACCTGTCTGAGGTATTTTCTCCAATTATTTATTGGAATGGACTTCAGCTAAGCTTGTCTGAGCATTGCCTTGGTAACACATCTTCCCATTATCCTTCAGACCTATTCCTTATGCCTTCAATAGATCTGAAGTGAGGCAGATGGAAACACGGATTACTCTCCTGATAGAATTATCTTATAGGGAAACATACTGGCATCTATACTTATGTCCTTGGAAGAAAATAAGTGTTCTAATAAGTTTTATAAATTACAAGACTTTGTGTTAGATATTGACAGCTGGACAACAAAAATATATTATTCAGGCCTTTATTATCAAGAGTTTAGTTGTTAAACATTGGAGAGACTAATTTATGGTCCCAATTACCAAATAGGTTGAATATTTGATGTTATTTATGTCATGTGAACAAGTTGCTTATAGACATAGATAATTATAGTGGAATATGGTTTATATTAAATTGAAACTGTTATTTTGAAAATTTCACACACATACCTCAACCTCCCCACACACTATCAGATAAGTTATCTATGCCTGAGAACTCTTATATAATTTATCCTTTTTAAAATTTAATTGTTTTTCTCCTTTTATAATATTTTTTCTTCTTTATACGGAAGGAAGGAAGGAAGGAAGGAAGGAAGGAAGGAAGGAAGGAAGGAAGGAAGGAAGGAAGGAAGGAAGGAAGGAAGGAAGGAAGGAAGGAAGGAAGGAAGGAAAGAAGATATTTTGTTATGCTATTTTATGATTCTTATGTTGAATGTACAAATATTTTTAAAAGATTATTTAAATAATATCCCATCTGGATTCAAACAACTTGACAAAGTTGCCAATATACCTGTTAAGCCTGGTTTCCCCAACCAGGGTTAGGGAGACAAGCTAAAACAGAATGTGCAGCTTAGTCAGATAGGCACACAGATAAATGAGTGAGCTAAGCTTGTATGTTTATTTAACATACAGTAAAAATGACAGATACGCTTGTGCTATCAAATATATAGTTTATTCCATTATGAGTTCATAGCATAGTCAAAATAACAGTCCAATAGTCATGTATCATTTAGTCAGTCCATTTAGGGATATTCAGTTAGCACAGTCCGTGTTAGAATATCCTATGTCAATTCACTTACAAGTCTGTCCTTTGTTTTCTCTCCCGTTCGAGCAATGCAGTCTTGCAGTAATCAGGGATCATCAAAGCCAGAGAGCGAGCAAGCTGTCGTCTTGCTTCTTTTAAAGTGCTTTCATAACCACTCCCTTAATTACTATCCCACAGTTAAAGTTGCAGACACTTTAACATACAAACTATGATTACATATTATTATTTACCTAAACCAGTTAGGGTAAAACAATGTTATCCCTAACATTCTCCCCTTTTAGGAAATAATAATAATATAACTATTTACATCTTTAAATCATATTTGTTACAACTCTCTTTAAACTTGATTACTCCTTGAGCTTTTGTAAATTGGTCTGCAATGTTTTCTTCCGTCATGCAGTATTCCAATTTAATTAGCCCATTCTTTACAGATTCTCTAACATTTAAGTATGCTTTGATCTAGTTTTTACAGCAATACTAGTAGCTAATTTTATAGCTGCTTGGTTATCCTCGTACACAATAATGGAATCTTTTACAGTTACACCCATGTCTAATAATAACTGTTTGTACAAAATCAAGTCAGTGCATAATAATGACAGACATGAAAATTCTGTTTCCATCGTGGACAAGCTGATATGCTGTTGTCTGATTGACCTCCACCCTATTAGTGTCTTACCAAATAATATAGCCATCCCAGATGTTAATTTTTTAGTGTTTATATCAGTTGCAAAATTTGCATCTGCATAGGCACTAAGACTCAAATCACCCTTTGGTTCTTTATACAATGCATGGTTCATTGTTCCTTTAAGATATCTTAAAATTCTCTTTAATGATTGCCAATGACATTGATGTGGATCTGTATTAAAACGTGCCAGCTGATTTACACTATAAGCTATATCTGGCCTAGACCAATTGCTTATATATGATAAGCTGCCAATCAAAGATTGATATGTGGACTTATCAAATTTGGGACTTTGATCATCAGTTTGGCAAACTTCCTGACTCATTGGAGTCTTTGCCGGTTTACAAAGTTCCATTTGAAAAGTTTTAATTAATTGGCAAATTTTATCTTCTTGAGATATCTTAAAACCATTTTTTGTTTTGTTAATTGTCAATCCTAGATACTTTTTAATTTCACCTAAATGCTTTAATTTTATCTTTTTGGCTAATAATGATATAATCTCATTAGCTTCATTATTAGTCTTAGTTATCAAAGCAATATCATCTGTAAATAATAACAATAATGACACCGTTCCATTATTTTCTCTTTTAAACACACATGGATCTGCTAAACCAGATTTAAAACCTATATTGTTTAACTCTTTCACAATATATTGGTTCCACTCAAACCCAGATTGTTTCAACCCATAAAGACTCTTTCTGAGTTTCCAACAATCATTACTATTTACTTTATTGTCTTTTATACCTACTGGTTTTCTTAAATATATAGTGTGCTGCAATGGTGCATGTAGATAGGCAGTTTCTACATCTAAATGGTTAATTACATAGTTTTTCTTAGCTGCCCACACTAATGCTGCTCTTAAAGATGTTGCTTTAAGACTTGGTACAAAAACTTCATCGTAATCAGATGCAGTTTGATTAAATCCTTGAGCTACTAACCTAGCCTTATGGGTAACAGTCCCATCATTTCCAGTTTTTACTTTAAATATCCATTTGTACCCAATGGATTTTTCTCCTGGAGGTAATTTAGCATCTTCATAAACTTTCATTACCTTTAATGAATTTAATTCCTTTTTCATTGCCTTTTGCCAATTCTCCTGATCCTTAGCAGGATACATCCTAAGTTCATCTACACTAGTTGGAACTTTAGTTACTTGGCAAACTATACTTGCTTGATACCTATCAGGTGGTCTAGTTACACGTGTAGTAAGTCTAGGTATTACAGGACTTACAGGTGGACTTTCATTTATTAACTCTTCTTGATTATCTAACTCTTCCTGATCAACTGTTTCCTCTTGTTCTGGTCCTATTTGCTCTTCGTGGACTTCTTCTTTAATTGGACTCTTCTTATAACTAGTCTGATCTTTCTGCCTTTTGTAGGGTTCAATAATTACTTTATTATTTAAATCTTGCTCTAATCTATTCCATCCTACATGTTATAGGAATTTTGCACTAGAACTGGTGTAAACTCTAGATGTACCTGGTTCCCAGAATCTATAAGATTTATGATTAGATGTATATCCTACAAAATATAATCTTTTAGCTCTATGTTGTCCTTTGTGTCTAAGTTGTGAAGGGATATGCACCCATGCTGGTTCTCCAAATGTGTGCATGTAACTTAAATCAGGTTTTGTACCATGCCACAGTGTGAATGGTAATTCACCTGTTGTTGAATTAACAACATTATTTAATATATGATTACCACACATTATTGCTTCTCCCCACAAATTGTCAGGTAATCCTGAATCAGACATCATAGATCGTGTCATTGATTGTAATGTTTGGCCTCTTCTCTCTATAAAGGCATTATGTTGTGGCCTATATGGTGCAGACATTTTATGTTGAATACCTAACATTCTTAGTCTGTTCTGGAATTTATTATTTGTAAATTCTGTACCATTATCTGTTATAAGAGTTACTAATTTCTTTTTAGTTTTCCTTTCAGCAAATTTTATCCAATTAAAGAGATTTTGATACGTTTCAGTTTTGCTTTTCATTAAATAGCAAAACCCATATCTAGAATAATGGTCCATTATACTTAATATGTAACGAGCTCCTCCTACACTTGGTTTTTTAGGACCTATTAAATCTGCAAATACTACCTCTAAAGGCTCTTTGGTAGTAAATCCATCAACTCTATTAGCCGGTGTAACCCTGGCTTTGCTATGATTGCAAATATTACATTGCAAATACTTATTACAAGGTTTCAAACTTATTCCCTTAGATAATTCAACAGTTTTCTTAAGCATTTTAAAATTTAAATGCCCTAGCCTTCGATGTAACGAGTGAATACATTCATCATGAGGTTTCTTATTTTCATAAACCATGTTAGCCACCTTTGAACCATCATCATTTAACACATATAATTCACCTCTTAAAGATGCAGTAATTTTCTTATCTTCTTTTTCAATTATGCAGTTATCTCCCCTAAATGTAACTACATAACCTAGTTTAACCAAAATTTTAACTGAAATTAAATTAAACTTAAGTTGTGGTACATATAACATTTTTACATTCTCTTTTATAAAAGAACAATATGCTATACCTTGACCTTTAGCTTTCAGTTTCCAGCCATTGGCTAACGATATCTGCTGTGTACTCTTGGACATTTTAATAAAAATTTTCTTGTCATTTGTTATACAATGTGATGCTCCACTATCAACCACCCATAAATTATTTTTTACAGCTCCGTTAGTATACATGGCTAACTCTAGATTTTTATTTATCTTTTGATGACTTTTTGTATTCTGGCCAGCGTTCTGGCGCTTTGCTTTTTTACAAAATCTTGCCAAATGTCCTCTTCCTCCACAATTAAAACACTTTTTAATTGCGTATGCAGTAGGAGATTCATTATCTTCTTTTTGAGGTTGCTGCCTCCTTAATTCATCTCTTTCAAGCCTTCTTCTGGCCTCTTCAATCAATCTGCCAGTTATATCAGTTAAAGTTAGGCTTTCCTTTGGCAATATTTCAAGTGAAGTTACGTAGTTATCATAGCTTTCATCAAGGGAAGATAGAATTATATAGACTTGGTGTAGTTCAGAGAAAATAAGCTCTTTCTCGTGCAGTTCTTGAAAAATGCTTTGCATAGTTTTCAAATGACTCAGCATATCACCATTCTTATGGAGATGTGTACTGAAAAGTTTCCGTGTTAGATTTATGTGAGCACCAACATTATCTCGAACATAAATCCTCTTCAGCTTCTGCCAACACCCAATAGCTGATTTCTCTCCATGGATATAAACAAGTTGCTTATCAATTAAGGTTAAAGCAATAATGCAAATAGCTTGCTGATTTTTATGCATAAATTCTTCTATCTTTAATTTATCTTCCTCATCCTCTGGATCCCATTCTTCTACGTTTGGTGGATTTTCAATTATGTTCCACAAACCTTCTCTTCGTAGAAGCAGACTACATTTCATAGACCATGATACATAGTTTGTTCCATCCAGCTTGGATATAAGGGACAAACTTTGTTGATTGACTTGTGCCATGTTTTCTTATATGGATATAAAACTATAATTAATAAAACGCAGCTGTCTGTTTACTGTAATGTATAACAACACAAACTCTCACTTTTACATAAATCTGTTTTATCCTAGTTAAACTGACTTTGCAGCCTCTGGGCCCATAACCAGTGTTAAGCCTGGTTTCCCCAACCAGGGTTAGGGAGACAAGCTAAAACAGAATGTGCAGCTTAGTCAGATAGGCACACAGATAAATGAGTGAGCTAAGCTTGTATGTTTATTTAACATACAGCAAAAATGACAGATACGCTTGTGCTATCAAATATATAGTTTATTCCATTATGAGTTCATAGCATAGTCAAAATAACAGTCCAATAGTCATGTATCATTTAGTCAGTCCATTTAGGGATATTCAGTTAGCACAGTCCGTGTTAGAATATCCTATGTCAATTCACTTACAAGTCTGTCCTTTGTTTTCTCTCCCGTTCGAGCAATGCAGTCTTGCAGTAATCAGGGATCATCAAAGCCAGAGAGCGAGCAAGCTGTCGTCTTGCTTCTTTTAAAGTGCTTTCATAACCACTCCCTTAATTACTATCCCACAGTTAAAGTTGCAGACACTTTAACATACAAACTATGATTACATATTATTATTTACCTAAACCAGTTAGGGTAAAACAATGTTATCCCTAACAATACCTATAAAATCCTGGCAGTAAATATAATTACATCTTGTCTCCACTTGTACTTCATTTTCTCAATATATAGGAGCACATATATGTGCTTGATAAACATTGCAGAAAAATTGATTGATGGAATCAAAGGTCTGTTCCTATCAACTTAATTTTTAAAAGTTTATATTTATGTGGATACTACAGTAAGGCAAGAAAAAATGCAAACATATGAAGGGACTAAAATCTGTAATAAATCACCAAATGCTTCAATTTCAGAATGTACAATGTGAAAAAAATAATGACTGGATTTTTTTCCTAATCAATTTCTATAATTCAGTGGGGATTCTACTTTAGGTACCAATAAACAAATGTACTAAAGTTTGCCCACAAGTTAATTCAGCAGCTGGAGCAAGATATCCTTTTTCACTCAAAAAAGCCCCAGAATTAGTTGGGTTAGCCATAGAGAATTATCTCATTGTTGAAAAGCTGATATATATATTTTTCTTTGTGAACCAGACACAACTGTGGACATACAATTCATATATCATAGTAGTTCTAACTGACAGCTAACTACAACTCAGACAAATAACAGACAGCTAACTACAAGGTCAGACAAATACCAGATAACTTTTCAGAGGCAGTGGCCTGGCTCATATACTGTAATTCTGTGCCATTAACCATAGTTTAACATACTACAGAATGAAGAAACAATGGAAATAAGGTGTTCATTTTCTAGGAAAGGATCATGTTTATTCAAATATTCCATGAAATGTTGATTTTGGTTCGTTTAAATGAAATAACACATAATCATACTGTTGTGAATGAATAATGTCAAATAAAGTTATCTTGAGCTTGAAGTCAAGTGCAGGGTTCTGGCCCTGCACTTCTGATTGGCTGTTAATGACAGGATCGGATTGGTCCGTTCAGGAGCATCTGATTGGCCATTAACAGGCCATTCTCATTGGTTAACGGAGCTAGCGCTCCCGGATTGCTATTGGTTGAATAGTTAATAAGATGCCTATATAAGGAAGGCTATAGCAGCCATCCAGTTTGAGCTGTCACACCATGTAAATAAAGAGTTTGAAGTTCACTGTTTCTACCAGCTCGTCTCCATTATTCGCACCCATGCTCCAGACTTAACACTGGCAACGAGGGTGGGATTGGATGACATCAGAGCCAACTAAAACAACGACGAAGACAACCAAGCACGTGGCTGAAGCACACAATGGCGGAATCATATCCAGTGGCGTAGTACCACCCGCTCCGTTCGATCCAGCTCAAGAGGACTGGGAGTCCTACATGGACCGTTTCCAAATGTTTTTGGAAACGAATAATCTGAAGGATGCCACAACCGGGAAGAAACGGGCGGTATTCCTAATGCACTGCAGGCCGACGGTATTCAAAATGGCTAAGGCATTAGCAAAACTGGCTGAAGTGAAGGCCATGGACTGGGACGTCCTCGAACTGCTACTAAGGGCCCACTATGCACCGACCGTTCCAACGCTCGTAAGATGACATGAGTTCTATCAAAGAAACCAGCGGAAAGGAGAAAGTGTTGCCGATTTCATTGCAGACCTCTGGAACTTGGGAGGCCTTTGCGATTTCGCCGACCTAGAAGAGGCCTTGAGAGACCGAGTAGTTCTCGTGTTAGACGCTCTAAACATACAGAGCAAAATAATGGCTAAGAGCAACATTAGCCTTGCTGATGCCATCACTGAGGTTACGGCAGCGGAGGCGACCAAGAAGTCGGCTGCCCAACTACGCCGGAATCGCGCTCCAGCACACCAACCAGCCAGCGAAGTTTCACCTAAGTCAGAATGGCAGCTTCAGACGACCCAATATGAGGACCTGTCTTCATCGTCAGACAGCGACGAAGAAGAGGTCCATCGCCTGCGGTCCGACCGGGACCGTTACCAGAAATCCCAGCAACCGTGCGCTGGCTGTGGGGCCAACCATTACCATTCCAATTGCAAATTCCGTGATGCGCTCTGCCACGAGTGCGGGAAACGAGGCCATATCGGATGGGTCTGCAGAAGTCTCCTTGGACCCAGCCAGACCTCGAAGGGTACCAATCTCCGCCAATCGACAGGGAATCGCCCTGTAAGGCGAGAACCAGCAAACCATTCCTACAGAAACCGACCCGTTAATTGCCTAACGAGACAGGGAGAGGCTCACCAAACACTCACTATCGTCCACGCCTCTTCACTAGATGCTAAGAAAATTCGAGTCAAAGTGGACATTGAAAATCAGCCTTGCCAAATGGAAGTTGACTCGGGATCGTCTCTTTCGATGGTCTCCTGGAAGACCCTCAAGCAACTCATTCCCACTATCCGGCGCCAAGACCTCCAATTCCAACGGCTTGTGTTAAAGGACTACCAGGGGAACCGGATTCCAGTCGTAGGATGCAGCAGAGTCCGGGCCGCGTTCAAGAACCGCACAGCGTACTTACCCCTGACAGTGACCGACAAGGACCAGCCTAGCCTGTTAGGCCTGCAATGGTTCGCACCACTCGGCATTGAAGTGGCAGGCATTAACCAAATCGGCAGCAGTGACTGGGAGGAGGACCTTGCCCACGAATTCAGGGACGTCTTCGCGGAAAAGCTAGGCGAGTACAAGGGGACTCCGATATCCTTTAGCCTTAATCCAAAGATAGCTCCCATCCGCCTTAAGCCTTCTTGAGTTCCGTTCGCACTAAAGCTGAAAATCGACGAACAGCTTGATAAGTTGATAGCCCAGGGAGTTTTAAAGCCAACCGACCACTCCCCATGGGAAACACCAATCGTGACACCAATTAAGCCGGACGGCTCCATTAGAATTTGTGGGGACTATTGAGCCACCCTAAACAGTGCCCTGCAACAAAATCCATATCCGGTGCCGGTGGTGCAACACCTCCTCCATTCCCTGGGGGGCGGAAAAGTCTTCGCTAAACAAGACTTAGCTCAGGCTTATCAGCAACTGCCAGTTGACGAAAAAATGGCACAGGCACAGACTATCGTAACACACCGAGGTGCCTTTAAGTGTACGCGGCTCCAATTCGGAGTCAGTGTAGCCCCGGGGATCTTTCAGAGCCTAATGGAGAGACTATTGCAGGGGATCAAAGGCGTTGTCCCCTACTTTGACGATGTGCTCATTGCTACCCCCACTCCAAAAATTTTACGGGATCGTTTAAGACTGGTTTTACAAAAATTCCAAGAAGCAGGCCTGAAAGTGAAGAAAAATAAGTGCAAACTGTGTACAGATCGTTTTGAATTTTTAGGGTACTTAATTGACAGTCAGGGTATTCACCCTACTGATAGTAAATTGAGAGCAATAAAAAATGCTCCCAGACCCCGGAACAAGGGCCACCTCCAGGCGTTCTTAGGCCTCATCAATTTCTATAATGTATTCTTGATGCACAAGGCGACTGTCGCTGAACCTTTACATCGCCTCCTTGATAAAAAAGCAATTTGGGTATGGGGTCACAGAGAAGAGCAGGCATTCCGTAATGTAAAAAAACTACTGACTTCTGATGCTGTACTAATGCAGTACAATGATACTTTACCATTAAATTTCACATTTGATGCATCGCCTTTTGGAGTGGGCGCCATTTTGAGCCATGTATTACCTGACAGTAGCGAAGCCCCTGTTGCTTACTTTTCAAAAACGCTCTCGAAAACCGAGTGAAATTACAGCCAGATCGATAAAGAAGCCCTGGCAATTGTATCAGCTGTTAAAAGATTCCATGAGTACGTGTACGGCCGGGCTTTTACTATTGTAACTGACCACAAACCATTGCTGGGGATAATCGCTGGGGATAAGCCAACTCCCTACATACTTTCTCCCAGAATGACCCGCTGGTCAGAATTCTTGGCTGCCTACAATTATCAGCTACAATATCGTCCTGGAAAAACCATTCGCCACGCCGACGCATTGAGCCATGCACTGCTCCCTGAAACTAT
The DNA here is from genome assembly GCA_033807585.1 of Hydrophis major. Taxonomy (NCBI): domain Eukaryota; kingdom Metazoa; phylum Chordata; class Lepidosauria; order Squamata; family Elapidae; genus Hydrophis; species Hydrophis major. The sequence goes on from CM066333.1 coordinate 84,185,492, forward strand.
CAACGATCCTGCACCAACGATGACAACATTGCAGATCGAGACACTCCATACGCCGCCATTAACTGCCCGTGACATCGCGAGACAAACAAAACGCGACCCCATCTTAGCACGAGTCCTCACATGGGTGGAACGCGGATGGCCATTGGACCAAGTACCAGACGACTTTGCACCATTCAAAAGTCATCAATCAGAGTTGTTCTCGCAAAAGGGCTGTATCATCTGGGGCGATAGAGTCGTTATCCCAGAACGACTCCAACAGACACTGCTAAGAACCTTGCACGATGGCCACCCTGGCATCGTGCGCATGAAGGGCCTCGCACATAGCTATGCGTGGTGGCCAGGTATAGACAGACAAATTGAATCGTGGGTTAAAACTTGCCAGAGATGCCAAGAAGTAAGTAACGCTCCACCAAAGGCAACCCCAACCAAGTGGGAGACGCTGCAGGGACCCTAGTCCCGCATCCATCTGGATTTTGCTGGGCTGACCAAAGGCCACACATTCTTGCTAACCATCGACGCCTACTCGAATTGGCTCGAGATTCACCACATGAGGAACACGACCACCAAAGCGGTCATCAAAAAACTGGAAAGACTGTTTGCAACCCACGGATTACCAGATGTCCTGGTATCCGACAACGGGCCCCAATTTACCGCGCTGTCTTTTGAACAGTACCTGGCTGACCGCGGTATCCAACATGTGCTTACTTCGCCTGTGCACCCTGTGGCCAATGGTAGGGCTGAGCGCATGGTACAATTTGTCAAGAGAACACTACAAAAGATAGACTACGACAACATCGACGAGAAAATCAACCGAATCCTTTTCCTACAGCACATCACACCTCACAGCGTTACCAACAAAACTCCTGCCGAGCTGCTAATGGGACGAAAGCTCCGCTCCCACCTCGACCAGTTACACCCAGCCTATGAACTGGAAAAACCACTCGGATCCAGCGGCTGATGCCGTACCTTCCAGGTAGGCAATTTGGTATTCGCTAAAAACTTATCGGGCGATCCGCTGTGGGTAGAGGTGACCGTAATCCACATAACTGGCCTAAGATCATACCTTGTACAGTGCCCTGACAATAGACTTTGGAAGCGCCACATAGATCAACTACGATCACGGCTGCAGTCACGGCTGCAGTCATTCTGAACTCCCTTATGACCAAACTGAGGGGGGGGGAGATACAGAGGAAGACGAATTGCAACTAGAGGAAAATCTTTTTGAAGGGACTGATAATGGAACTGAAACGCAGGAACAGGAACCGGGGACGGGAGTGAGTTCACCTCAGGGAGTGGCCAGTGATATTGGTAACGACCGAAATGCGAACTCTGAACCAGAGGCACCCCTATCGTTAAACAACGATCTACCTCAGCAGAAGTGCAGCCAATCGCCAGGCACTTTGCGAAAATCAAAAAGACTGATAAAACAACCGTCCTACCTCAAGGACTATGTAACCGCGCCCCGTAAGCAGAACCCAGGGGAAAGGGGTGTTGTGAATGAATAATGTCAAATAAAGTTATCTTGAGCTTAAAGTCAAGTGCAGGGTTCTGGCCCTGCACTTCTGATTGGCTGTTAATGGCAGGATCGGATTGGTCCATTCAGGAGCATCTGATTGGCCATTAACAGGCCATTCTCATTGGTTAACGGAGCTAGCGCTCCCGGATTGCTATTGGTTGAATAGTTAATAAGTTGCCTATATAAGGAAGGCTATAGCAACCATCCAGTTTGAGCTGTCACACCATGTAAATAAAGAGTTTGAAGTTCACTGTTTCAACTGGCTCGTCTCCATTATTCGCACCCATGCTCCAGACTTAACACATACTTAATATGAAACTATTTCAATTTTCTTTTGTTTGGGGAGAGATACCCAAAGAATCCATGAATAAATCATATTCATTTGTACATTGCATATTACACATACTGCATAAAGAAGGATTTCTGGCTGAGAAGTAGATATTAATGTGGTCTCTGTATTGAAAAATATTTAATGCAAGATTTGAATTTCAGATGGTTTTGCTTCTGTATTGCTGCATTTCTGTGTTTTCACATTACTGTACCAATTGTATTAAACCATCTATTTTAATGACAGAATCTAGGCCATCTGCTTTACAGTTTTTCAAGATAGATCCCTAGAAAGTAATCCATGCAAATTTTAGCATCTGTCTTCTAGGATATTAATATTTTCTTGACAAACTTTCAGCTGGTACAGCCAAAACCTTCCTCTAGACCATTTGCAGTTCTTAGTCCTACAATTAACAGACAAAATCGAAATAAATGTTTCAAATAAGTAAAGGAAATAAGCCAGCCAAGTTGTTTCTATAAGAGAAGGGTGGTAAATAAATTTAATAAATCAGTAAATAGACAAGAAATGATGTTATTAGAAAGTTACATGAAAGCTGCATGTGCAAGACCTAAGATTCTTAAGGACAGAATCTTAATTTGTGGTTCCTATAAGTTTCCACCTCACATGCATTTCACAACTGTTAAGTTTGAGAATGGGTGAGGAGGAATGGAGACGAGCCTCTGAAAGGTGAACTTCAGCTCTTTATTTACATAGTGACTTCTCAATACAACAACAGTAACCCTCGCCTTATATAGGCAACCCTTGTAACGTTTTAACCAATAACAGGCTAGGAACGCTAACTTTTATGACCAATAGGAACTCTCTGTTAAGGGCCAATTGGATTCCCCGGAACGGGCCAATCCGGTACGGCTGCTTAACAGCCAATCAGAAGTGCAGGGCCAGAACCCCGCACCTACTCCAAGCTTACACTTTATTACTTATATACATACACAACAACAACCATTCAGTTTCAGCTGCCATAAACTCTAAGGGGCTCAATGGGAATGGAGATGTGTCAAGGGAAACAAAACTTCACTGTATCTCTCCAAGATGGGCTTCGAGGACAATTGGCTGGGAACATTAAGCAGTTGCATACCAAACCTGTGCCTTGAAGCAACTGTTCTAAAACTTCTTGTTGAATTTGATTGCACATGGGGGCCCAGTGATGGGAGGAAACTAAGGGAGGAAAAAGTTGGACTTAGGGATTTGGGCGCACAATTTTCAGTTCTGGCTATGAGTTAACTGTAATTCACTTGACTTTTAGTAACGTATACCTTTCTCAATAAATGGAGGTAAGGATTGTTTTTACTGAGAGGTTCAAGCTGAGGCAGGTCTGACAGTGCCACTCCATTGGCATCCATATTAGATTTAAACTAAGGATTCAACTTCTGATGAATTCAACATCCAAGCTCAGAGCCACAGAATTCTTTGCTGACATTGCCATCTGACAGGCCTCTCTACATGATCTAGAACAGCGGTTGCCAACTGGTGGACTGCAGCCCACCAGTGGGCCACAAGAAAATTTTGGTGGGATGCAGAGAAATCTCACCCGCAGAGCCCCCCCCAAAGCAATTAATCCAGGCTGCGCAGAAATACAAGACTGCTCCACCCACATGGCCCACGGAAACCCTCCTCATCCACTCATTCCTTACCTGGCACATTTGCCTGCTAAGTTGCTATTTTTCCTTTTTCTGAACATCAGCTGTTTTGCTGTGGAGATTTAGATTGGCTAGGAAGCAGGAAATGGTTGGATTTCTTGCTTTCTAGCTAGTCTTTAGATCTTCAGCTCTGCTTTTAAGCACAGCCGAACCTCCCTTAGGACTGAAGGTTTTATTATTCAGTGTGTTCCGAACTAATCAAACTCGTTAGCTTGCAATTCTAATAGTTTTCCTTCCACGACAGGCTCGTAAACCTGCATTTCTGATTGGCCCACTGATAGCGGATCATGATTGATCATTGTTGGCTGATCTGATTGGCTGTTAGTGGGTCGCTGATGATTGGACGCTCCCAGCGCAGCAAACTCAAATCATAGGGTGTTGTGACAGTAGCTAGTTCTATAAAAGGAGCTGCTGCTGCCCTAATATTTTGCTCTGTTCTGAAGTCACTAATAAAGAGTTGGAATCACTATTCGATGCCTCGTCTCCGTTCTTGCACCCACTCTCCCAGATTTAACACTGGCGACGAGGATGAGATGCGGAGACGATAGAGCTGACTGAACACTCATTGAACACTAACAGAGCACGTGGCTGAGAGCGCACCAATAGTGGCAACATGACCAGCAGTGCCATACCACCCATTCCACTTGATCCTGCTAACGAAGACTGGGACTCGTATATGGACAGGTTTCAGATGTTCCTGGAAACCAACAACTTGAAGGATGCTATGCCTGGCAAGAAACGAGCTGTATTCCTGACCCATTGCAGGCCAGCCATATTTAAGATGGCAAAGGCACTTGCAAAACCAGTGGAAGTAAAGACAATGGACTGGGACACTCTCGTCCCAATCCTCCGGGCCCATTATGCCCCAGCGGTGCCAACACTCATCAGAAGACACGAGCTTTACCAGAGGGACCAGCAGGAAAACAAGAGTATGGGAGACTTCATCGCGGACCTCAGAAACCTGGGGGGACTCTGGCTTCGCCAATCTCAAAGAAGCCAAGAGAGATTGAATTGTTCTGGGTCTAAGAGACCCCACGACCCAGAGCAAGATTATGGCGAAGGGAGACATTGGCCTCGCAGATGTCATCGCCAATGCTACTGCAGCAGAAGCAACCAGGAAGTCGGCAGCTCGAATGCGCCAAGCAAACGGACCGCACCACCAACTCACCAGTGATACTACGTCCTTTCCCGAGAGGCACGCAACAACCACCCACCATGAAGACCTCGAATCCTCATCAGAAAGCGAGGAAGAGGAGGTCAACAGACTCAGGTCAGAACGTGATCAGCGAGATCAACGGAATCATAAGCACTCATATCAATGTGCTGGATGCGGGGGAAACCACCCGCGATCAGACTGCAAATTCCTAGACACACTCTGCCGTTCCTGTGGAAAGAGGGGCCACATTGCAAAGGTCTGTAGAAGCAAGCGAGGGTCCAGCCCAAACCGAAGAGAAAATAATTTCCGGCAGACAACAGGCACCCCACCAGTAAATCGGGACTGCCCAAGCAACCAATGGAACCACTACAACAGAAATAGAGCACCAGCCACTTCTACCAGACGAGAAGAGGCGCACCAAACCATCACCATCGGCCACGCTTCATCCCTTGATGCAAGAAAAATCCGAGTAAAGATCACCATTGAGAATCGACCATGCATTATGGAAGTCGACTCCGGGTCTTCCCTATCGGTGGTTTCCTGGAAAACCCTCAAACAGCTGATCCCTGACATCTGTCGCCAGGACCTCAGCACTCAGAGAATTATATTAAAGGACTACCAAGGAAATAGGATCCCAGTCGCCAGTTCCAGCCATGTCCAAGTCTCCTTCAAAGACCACACTGCAACCCTACCTCTTACCGTCATCAATAAAGATCAACCCAGCTTACTAGGCTTGCAGTGGTTTGTGCCACTAGGAATCGAACTGGCGGGCATCAACCAAACCGAAGGCGATGACTGGGAAGCGGCCCTTGTCCAGGAATTCCAGGAAGTTTTCACCGAGAAGCTAGGCAAGTACAGGGGATCCCCCATATCGTTTAATCTCTGCCCTGATATTGCGCCCATTCGCCTTAAGCCTCATCGAGTGCCCTTTGCACTCAGACCAAAGGTTGATGAACAATTGGACAAATTAATAGCCCAGGGCATGTTGGAACTGATTGACCACACCCGAAGGGAGACCCCAATTGTAACCCCCATAAAACCTGATGGATCTTTGAGAATTTGTGGGGATTACAAGGCCACCCTAAAGCATGCACTTCAGCAGAGCGCTTACCCCGTGCCGGTGGTCCAACACCTCCTTCACTCCCTTGGGGACAGAAAAATATTCGTAAAATTGGACCTAGCCCAGGCGTACCAGCAGCTGCCCATAGATGCAGAGATCGCAGAAGCCCAAACTATAGTCACGCACAGAGGTGCGTTCAAATGTAATAGACTCCAGTTCGGAGTGAGCGTAGCACCTGGCATCTTCCAAAGTCTGATGGAGAGATTGCTACAAGGCATAAAAGGGGTCGTGCCATATTTCTATGATGTCTTGATAGCCGCCCCCACTAGAAGTCTACTAGAAAAGCGACTAAGAATGGTCCTCCAAAAATTTAAAGACGCTGGCCTGAAGGTCAAGAAGGACAAGTGCCAACTATGTACTGAGAGAGTTGAATTCCTTGGTTACCTTCTTGAAGGTAATTCACCCAACTGAGAAAAAATTGGCTGCAATAAAAAATGCCCCGAGACCTAGGAACAAAACACAGGAACGACAGAGGGCGTCTAGGAATTTGCAGTCTGATCATGGGTGGTTTCCCCCGCATCCAGCACACTGATACGAGGGCTTACGAGCCTGTTGATCTTGCTGATCGCGGTCTGACCTGAGTCTGTTCACCTCCTCTTCCTCACTTTCTGAGGAGGATTCGAGATCTTCATGGTGCGTGGTTGTTACGTGCCTTTTGGAAAGGGGTGTATGGTCACTGGCGACTTGGCGGTGCAGTGCATTCGCTCAGTGCATTCGAGCTGCTGATTTCCTGGTTGCTTCTGCTGCAGTAGCATCGGCGATGACATCCGCAAGGGCCATGATTTTGCTCTGGGTTGTGGGGTCTTTTGGACCCAGGACAATTCGATCTCTCATGGCTTCTTCGAGGTTTGCGAAGCCACAGAGTCCCCCCAGGTTTCTGAGGTCTGCAATGAAGTCTCCAACGCTTTCACTTTCCTGTTGGTTCCTCTGGTAAAACTCGTGTCTCCTGATGAGTGTTGGCACTGCTGGGGCATAATGGGCATGGAGGATTGGGGCGAGGTTGTCCCAGTCCATTGTCTTGACTTCTGCTGGATTTTCAAGTGCCTTTGCCATCTTAAATATGGCTGGCCCACAATGGGTCAGGAATACAGCTCGTTTCTTGCCAGGCGTAGCATCCTTCAGGTTGTTTGTCTCCAGGAACATCTGAAACCTGTCCATATACGAGTCCCAGTCTTCTTTAGCCAGGTCAAATGGAGCCGGTGGTATGGTGCCGCTGGTCATTCTGCCGCGATTGGTGCGCTCTCAGCCACATGCTCTGTTAGCATTCAGTGAGTGTTCATTCAGCTCTCTCGTCTCCGAATCCCATCCTCATCGCCAGTGTTAGATCTGGGAGCGTGGATGCAAGGAACGGAGACGAGGCATCGAATAGTGACTCCAACTCTTTATTAGTGACTTCAGAATAGAGCAAAAAGCTAGGGCAGCAGCAGCTCCTTTTATTGAGCTGGCTGCTGTCACAACATCCAATGATTTGAGTTTGCAGTGCTGGAAAACATCCAATCAGCAGCGACCCTCTAACAGCCAATCAGATCAGCCGACAACGACCAATCACGATCCGCTATTAGCGGGCCAATCAGAAGTGCAGGTTTACGAGCCTGCTGTGAAAGCAAAACTATTAGAATTGCAAGCTAATGAGTTTGCTTAATTCGTAACACTTTACTTTCTGTAGACTAAGCTAATGTATTGATGAGAAAGAGGGAGCCTTACATTCTCCTTGCTGAGTTATCTCAAAATTTGTCAGAGCAACTTCAATTGTTCAGTAGTTCTGCCATTGCCTGGATACAGAAAGCAGCTGAAGAACAAGTTTGCTATATTTTGTCCTTAAAAAGACTGATGAAATATACATGACTTCTCCATTTTGCTTTTCTTTTTGTAAAATAAATGATGACATGGTGTGATGTGTCATGCATTGTTGTTCATCTTAGATTGTACTTACCTGCTTTTAAGAACTGTTAAAGACCAGATAATTTCCACTATGTCCTGCTATGAAAAACCATAAAACTCAAAGAGGGTGTACTTACTTTTTTTTTGTATGACTCCAGATATATGTATGGCATAATTATTGTGTCCATTGTCCATTAGTTGTTGAAAATAGATCATTGTCACTGGAGGGGATGGGAGAATAAGGTTACATTTAGGCAGAAGTAATATATATATATATATGTATATATGATGTATATATGTATATGTATATATATATATATATATATGGATCTTTGGTTATTCGGGTTTTCTCCCGCGTAAGATTGGAAGTATCTGGGCAACGTTTCGATGAAGTCTCATTCATCATCTTCAGGCTTGGTCTTCAGCTCTGTGCTTCTCAAAGTGATGTGAGCTTGCAGCTGCTTCTTCCTTTTAACTGCTTCTGGGGTTGGCTGGGGGCTTGGCTGTGTTCTGATTGGATGGGGGGGTGTTCTTATTGGTTGGGGGTTTGGCTGTGTTCTGATTGGTTGGGGGGTTGGCTGTGTTCTGATTGGCTGGAGGCGTGTTCTGTTCAGGTGGGGGCTTGATTGTGCTCAGGTTAATCTTAGTTGCTGGAAGGTTTGAGCTGGTGAGCTGTGATCTTGCTGTTTGGCTTCGAGTTCGTGGTCGTGCTGCATCTTCATGGTGGGGGTCAGTTCGCTTCATGTATGGCTCAGAGGGGTTTGAGGTGGGTAGTGATGCAGCTGCAGTGCAGCTTCTGGTCCGTGGTCGTGTTTCATCTTCTGTGTGGGTGTGAGTCTGCTTTCTATGTGGAAGTGTGGTGGTGGCATCTTGTGTGGCTATCAGGGGTGTGGGTCTGGTGTCATTTTTCATGTTAGGTACGCGTCTGTTCATGAGGGCGGGTTTCCAAATGGCTGGTAGGCGGGAGGCATCATCTCCACACCCCTGATAGCCACACCAGATGCCACCACCACACTTCCACGTAGAAAGCAGACTCACACCCACACAGAAGATGAAACACGACCACGGACCAGAAGCTGCACTGCAGCTGCATCACTACCCACCTCAAACCCCTCTGAGCCATACATGAAGCGAACTGACCCCCACCATGAAGATGCAGCACGACCACGAACTCGAAGCCAAACAGCAAGATCACAGCTCACCAGCTCAAACCTTCCAGCAACTAAGACTAACCTGAGCACAATCAAGCCCCCACCTGAACAGAACACGCCTCCAGCCAATCAGAACACAGCCAACCCCCCAACCAATCAGAATACAGCCAAACCCCCAACCAATAAGAACACCCCCCCATTCAATCAGAACACAGCCAAGCCCCCAGCCAACCCCAGAAGCAGTTAAAAGGAAGAAGCAGCTGCAAGCTCACATCACTCTGAGAAGCACAGAGCTGAAGACCAAGCCTGAAGATGATGAATGAGACTTCATTGAAACGTTGCCCAGATACTTCCAATCTTACGCGGGAGAAAACCCGAATAACCAAAGATCCACATACAAGTACCCGCGAGAACCTCAGAAAACAAATTATATATATATATATATATATATATATATATATATATGTATATGTATATGTATATGTATATGTATATGTATATGTATATGTATATGTATATGCATATGCATATGCATATGTATATATATATATATATATATATATATATATATATATATATATATATATATATATATATATATATATATATGGCATTCAGCTTTGTTCGGGTATTTTCCCACGTGGTGCTTTTAAAGTAGCAACGTTTCAGCAGAATCTCATCTGCCATCATCAGGCTTCTGTATGGTGTTTGTCTGGGAGTCAGACTTTTACAGTGGTTTCAGATTTAAATTTGGGGCAGCCTATTGCTGTGTCAGAATGGTTTTTTCTTCCTCCTGATTGGTTGAGAGTCTTGGTCTGTGTTTATTGGTCTTGGAGTTTGCTGTGTTCTGCTACTAGTATCTTCTGTCTGTTTTTTTTGGGGGGGGCTCTTTTTGTATCTTAATTGGCTGGCAACATTGTGTTACTTTATTGGAGGCCTTTAGTGCAGCTTGGCTTCGGGTAAATGGACAGCTATCATTGGTTAGGAAGCTGGGTTTCATCTGGGTGCCTGGTTGGGGTGTGTTTGAGCTGGAGGTATCAGGGGGGATCTGTTTGTGCCCAGGTGTTTGCCTGGCTTGCGACGTGGAGATTTTTTTGTTTGTGAGTGCAGGTTTCCAAGTAACACAATGTTGCCAGCCAATCAAGATACAAAAAGAGCCCCCCCCAAAAAAAAACCAGACAGAAGATACTAGTAGCAGAACACAGCAAACTCCAAGACCAATAAACACAGACCAAGACTCTCAACCAATCAGGATGAAGAAAAAACCATTCTGACACAGCAATAGGCTGCCCCAAATTTAAATCTGAAACCACTGTAAAAGTCTGACTCCCAGACAAACACCATACAGAAGCCTGATGATGGCAGATGAGATTCTGCTGAAACGTTGCTACTTTAAAAGCACCACGTGGGAAAATATCCGAACAAAGCTGAATGCCAGACATGTAAGTACCCGCGAAAACTTAAGAAAACATTATATATATATATATATATATATATATATATATATATATATATATATATATATATATATATATATATATATGTAGTCCTTGACTTACAACCACAATTGAGCTCAAAATTTGTGTTGTTAAGGGAGACATTTGTTAAGTGAGTTTTGCCCCATTTTATGACCAGTCCTGCTACAGTTGTTAAGTGAATGGGCTCCCCCATTGATTTTGTTTGTCAGAAGATCACAAAAAGTGATCACATGACCCTTGGGCACTACAAACATCATAATTATGAGTCAATTTCCAAGCGTTTGCATTTCAATCATGTGACTGTGAGGAGGCTGCAATAGTTGTAAGTGTGAAAAAGGACAATAAGTCTTTTTTTCAGTGTGTTGCAACTTTGAATGGTCACTAAACAAACGGAAACCTGTACCACCTATCAAATGACATGAATGGAAAGCATTTATGATGAAGGAAAAGAAAAGTTGAAGAAAATTTGTGTTTTCTAGTTGTCCTTTTGATGGCTTTAAATCTTTATCTATAATAATGCTTGAACAACAGCTGAAGTGAGAGTCAAATCATAGATATTTTAGAGCTTTGTATTAATTGGTTCTAATGAATTTAGGCACAGAGAACTTACTCTGCACAACTCTAACAGCTGCTGCTTCTGGAAGCTGCTTATACTCAACCTTTGTAAACAACACTCAAGGAACATGCTTTACCTAAAATCAACAACAACAACAACCCAACAACCCTCCTTTCTCCATAAAGAATACTGACAAATCTTTCAATATATTAGACAATAATAGTCAAACTTTTGAAATAAGATTTTAAAAAATAAAAACTTCTTAAGGTTAGCCTTTATGGAAGCAAGATATGGTTTTTTAAATGGAGGGCAACAATGCTAAATTCTTAAGATTTACTCTAAGTATATATAGGTAGATGTTAGTCCTAAGATAAAATTTATTTACGTAATGCTAGGAAACACAATAGATTAAACTATAAATCAATCATTTGAATAATATATTCATATCTTCTGATGAGAAGGGCAGTGTACAAGTTTAATAAATAAAATAAATATTCAGCAAAAATTGCATTTAATTTCTTGAATCTATGTTATTCAGAAAAAAACGATTAAGCTGCTGGATAAGAATGAATTATTTTCCCATGCTGTCTATTTTGTCACTATCACACGCTGTTGATTTCTTCTCCAGAATCACATTAATCTCTACACCTAGAAGGCCTGGAAAATACAAAAGCTAATGTAGTGGAACAGGAGCCATAAGGAGCTTGGGCTTTGTCATTTTTTTTTAGAGTAGCATAATGGTCCAAAAAATTACCAACCAGTATCACTCCTCTGCCTTTTCTACAAGGGAGTGGAACAGATGATTCTTAACTGTATTTCAAATTTTATTGATGAAAAGATCAGAAGAATGAGTCACGGTGGCGCAGTGGTTAGAGTGCAGTACTGCGGGCTACTGCTGACTGCTAGCTGATTGCAATTTGGCAGTTCAAATCTCACCAGGCTCAAGGTTGACTCAACTTTCCATCCTTCCAAGGTAGATAAAATGAGGACCAAGATTGTTGGGGGCAATATGCTGATTCTGTAAACTGCTTAGAGAGGGCTGAAGAAGCACTGTAAAATGGTATATAAGTAGAAGTGCTTTTTCTATCAGGGAGCAAGTTCACATATTTTTGCCATATACCAATATCATGTTTTTGTCACTCTTTTGTCATAGACTGCTCTTTAACTAGTTTTAGAAACTAGTTTTGTGAAAACAGATCACACTTCATATCATATTTATGCAGAAATATGAACTATTTCAAAGGGTTCACAAACTTTTACATATCACTGTGTCTACTTATGTATGTGTGCTTTACAAAAAGTGATTTCATACTGCATTGCTGCCATGGAAAGTATCTGTGGCAATGGAGGCTTAGTGAATCTTTTTTGCTGTGGGCCTCAAAGACCCATACAACTAGCAAGCTACAATAGCTCCCTCAAGAACAAATGCTTATGCTGTTGGTAAATGGCATATTTTTATTAACTGACAGTGACAGGGTTATTGTTATGTGTAAAGTGATCTATGTCATGTCTTGTAACGCATTTTGGGAATTTCTGAATTCCCAACTACTTTTCTTTGAATCCTCTGCTCTTTCTGCCGTTTACTGAAGGACATCATTATATTCGACAATAGAAGTATGTCAGCAGAAATGCCACAATTTTTCAGATCTGAAATCTCTTTTCGTAATTCATTTTATTCTAGAGGTACATTAATAAACAGTCTAACAATATCACTGAAGAAACTATATACAAATTGCATAAAAATGCAATACTTTAAAATTCTATAAAAGTATTGACTAAAATGCAATATTCAAGCAAAATAAGTTCCATTTAATGACTTACTTCTTGAAGGGAAAATATGATAACAAAAAGATCAGACAAAAGATGAATGTAATGTACAGTAATCTGGTGTTCTTAGCATCTAAGATACAGATGGGAAAACTTCTTATCCTTGTTTCTCAGCAAATTGTACAGAGAATTCTATTTCATTTTTCATGTCATTATATTTATTTATTCAATTATTATAGCCTAGCTATTCACCATTTAAGAGACCAATAGTTATAATATCAATCACCTTTTTGATTTTTCATATTGTTTGAAATCTTTTTATTCTGATAGTGTAGAAATTTTGTCTGGAATTTAGGAGCCTTTATCACTCCAGGGGTATATCTTGAGCTGTTACTAGACTTAAAAAATGTTCAGAGTTAACAATCAGACTTTTGTCTACTTGCAAATTAGTTGCACAGATTATTTTGATAATGAAGGATGCCCTTTGATCTTTTGCAATAAAAAACAGACTATTTAACTTTGCCAAGGTGTCAGGAGAAATTACTCACGGAGCCTATTGTATAATATATCTATTCATTGAACACCTTCAAGGTGATTTTATAGAATATTTTCATAGTATTTAGAACAGAGGAGAGAAGCTATTATGTTGTATTTTGTTGGTAAGGTTAAAAAAGGTTGAAAGAATCCTTTAGAAAGTACATTGCAATTTAGTACAAAAATGGATTGTGATTCTATTTCTTCAGGTTATTTTCATTTTCTTCAAAGAACTTCTTCCATGAACAAAAAGAGACTGAATTAGATTTATATGAATATATAAAATCCCAACTGAATATTTTGATTAATAGTAAAACTTTAAAAAAAATTGTGAAGCAGTTTCTTCTCTTCAAGGACATTTTCAGGCTAAAATTTGTACTGTTTATAAGCTGTTCAATACTATCTACACATTTAGTTTACAATGAACTAAAACAAATGCATCACATACAACTAATCCATGTATTATAAAGTTTTATTTCTTTCATTCTTAAAACATTGCTCTTTAATTCATCTACTGAGAACAGGACAAGAGAGGAAGGGTGATATGAACTGTGGATATTCCTGGCCTTTTACCCATACCCATCAGTGGTGAGATTCAATTTTTTTTACTACCGGTTCTGTGGGTGTGACTTGATGGGAAGGATACTGTAAAACCCCCAGTAAGAGGCGGTTTTTTCTTGGTTCTCTGAACTACTCAAAATTTCCGCTACCAGTTCTCCAGAACTGGTCAGAACCTACTGAATACCACCTCTGGTATCCATGATTCTGGTGTACATACTTTAAGTCTGAAATGAATATTTTCCTATAAAAACCATAAAGGAATAAATTGCATTGGGAAATCATCCAAAGCAAGGGATTGTGTTATTCACTTATGTAAGGTAACCAACCGTCCTCCTTTAGGGAGGACAGTCCTCCTTTTGTAAGTTCTGTCCTCTCTCAAAAAGTGTCCTCCTACATGTCCTTCTTTTTGATATTTGAAGACTAATCTGTAAATCTCCGTCTTTGATTGATGCTGATTGGATCCGTTGTGTGTGATGTGACGTATCTGTATTTGACATGACGATTCGTCAAGGCTCGGTAGAGTGCAGCGAGACGTGATTATCAGACACATGCTCCACACAGGAGAATTGTTTTGAGAGAGTGCGCCGCGCACAAGTGGCTTTGTTTGTTTGTTTTCTTCAATTTATTTGTATCCTCCTTTTCATTGTAAAAAAGTTGGTAACCTTAACTTATGTCACAACTGATATCTCCCCTTATGATTCTTCCTAACAGATCTTAAATCCTTCCTTGGGCAAGGATTTTCAAAATCAAATAAATACCAAAAAGCACAAATTGTTCAATAATTAAGCTCTGTAAGTGGCATTGTCTCAAAATGAAATGTCAGTGAAATAGTAGTGAAATATTTTCTAATAGAAGACTTGGACCCTATAGAATAACATCTAGCTACCAATGCAGTGATGGGATTCAAAAAGTTTTACTACTGTCCTGTGGGCCTGGCTTGATGGGCGTGGCTTGGTGGGCATGGTCATGTAACTGGGTGGGTGTGGCTTTTTTGCAGCAGATCCCCCATGTTTTATGGGCCTTCTGAGCCTCAGGCAAGCCTCTGGTGGGGAAGGGGGGCATTTTTGCTCCTAGGAAGCTTCCCTGGGGCCCAGGAAGGGAAAGAATGGTGCAAGGGAAGTCAGGCAGTCTGTGCCTCCCTCCCTCCATTTTTGGCCTTCCTGGGCCTCAGGGAAGCCTCCTGGGATAAGCAGTAAGTAAACACGGAGAATCCCAATACAGCTGATTGTAGGAACAGCTGATTGTTGGGATGGGAAAAAAAATCTTAAGGAGTGACTGGGCAGGGCGAGTGTCAGGTGGGCAGGGTGAGTGAGCAACCGGTGACTGGGTTGCAGGCATGGCCAGCCAGAAGTTTCTGCCAGTTTGGCGACCCATGCCAAATCCTTGCTTTTTATATATATAAATTTTTTTATTGATTTTTAAAAACAAACACAAACAAACAAAACATAAAACATAAAAACATAACACATCGTTTTTGAAAGCAGCTTGATCCCGGGTTACATCTCTTTGTACAGACACAAATTCATGCTCATTTTATATACCATTCCATATCTTATTACCATTCTACATTTTCTATATAGCTTCTCCCCTCTTTTAACTTTCTTTCTTTTCTTTCTTTTATTTATTTCATCTCAATTCAGATCATTGATCCAAATCCTTGCTAAATACCACCGCTGTACCTA
This sequence comes from Hydrophis major, assembly GCA_033807585.1. NCBI lineage: Eukaryota > Metazoa > Chordata > Lepidosauria > Squamata > Elapidae > Hydrophis > Hydrophis major. Next base: position 84,200,880 of record CM066333.1, read on the forward strand.
TGTCAGATGAATCAGACATTCATTATTTCATGAATGTCATTGCCTGCATGCCTATTAACTATCTGTCTGTCTGTCTGTCTATCTATCACTGGTAAATTTATAGGTAAAGTCCTTTCAGTAGACATCTATTTTAGAGAAGGTTAGATTATGCTCCCTATTCATCAATTTGCTAAATTTATTGGATATGATGATAAATGTAGTTGTTAAAGCTTTCTTGCCTTCTGCACTGGTCCCTTCTACACTGCAAGGTACAATGTAACAATCCCTTTTTAAGAAACCCTTACTCAACCCCAACTATTTTAGCCAACCATCACTCTCCAACATTTCCGTTTTAGGAGATGAGAAGATGGTTGGAGTACAGTTTCAGAGACTCCTGAGTGAAATGGTTTATAATCTTACAGTAAGGATGAAAGTTGGGCGTGAGACCAAAATCACTTAGTGGGACTGGGATGGAAAGAGTGGTTCTGCTATATTTCTGAGTCTTCCTCGAAATTCTCACAAAGACATCTATAATCAGATTTAAAAAGAAAGGGATCAATTAACTATTATTATTTTTGTGGCTGCATAGTCAGATGTTTAGATTCGATTTGGTATTTTTACCCACCTACTGTCTTTCCCAAGGACCTGGGATAGACAATTGTTGTTTTGTGGTGTTAAAAGCAGAGGTGGTATTCAGCAGTTCTGGAGAACTGGTAGCAGAAATTATGAATAGTTCAGAGAACTATTATCACCTCTGACTGGCCCCATCCTCATCTATTGTCTGCCTCCCAAGTCCCAGCTGATCAGCTGGGTCTTCTTTTGTTGCCCTACACAGGAGAACGGAGGTGGAAAACAGGTTAATAGGGTGGGGAAGGAATGGGAATTTTGCAGTATCCTTCCCCTGGAGTGGGGTGGGAATGGAGATTTTTACAGTATCCTTCCCCTGTCATACCTACCAAGCCATGCCCACCAAGCCACACCACGCCCACCAAGCCACGCCCACAGAAGCAGTAGTAAAATTTTTTGAATCCCACCACTGTATTATCACAAGATGTAAACTGTTCCAAATATAGCGGCATTTATTTACATAAAGCTGCACTGATGATGATTTGGTCAATGATGGTGTTCAAGTGGTGTTCCAGTTGTTTGGGAATGTGCTCAAGGCACCTGTTACTATTGGTACTATCTTTTATCTTTTGCTACAGCCAATATTGCTGACAGAGCTATCAATGACAAACAGTGGTAGTGATAATGAATTTCCTTCTCTCCTAATCTCTCCTAAACTATCACCATGGACCAACAGCTGTGTCTTCCATTGTGACATTGAACTTTGTGGAAACCTACTCATGTTTCCACTGACTCCTTTTATTTCTAGGCACTTGATTATCCAATGCCTTGTTATAATAAGTCCAACCCATGGGTGGGATTCAAATTTCTTAACAACCGGTTCTGTGGGTGTGGCCTAATTTGTGGGTGTGGCTTGGTGGTCATGTGACTGGGTGGGTGTGGCTTGCTGACTGAGCATGGCTTGGTGGTCTTGTGACTGGGTGGGCATGGCTTATATGTAAATATTATAATATTTATGTAAATATTATGTAAAGGAAATGTTAGAGATAGGATGACATTTTGTTGATTTCAGACCTATTTTAAGGGCATCTGAAATCTCGTTTCCCTCAAGGCATTGCCTTTTGGTCAGATATGTTCCTCAATATCCTACCTTTCTGCTTTTATTTCTTGGGATTTGGGATGGGACAGGAATCCAATCCACAAGTGTTGGGAACTAAAATCCTAAAGAGTTAAGTCTGCTTCCTCAGGATTCACAAACTCAAAAGTCTCCAAGTAACTCAACAAGATGTCACCACAAGATGCTACTTCTGTCATGTCAACAAATTATGTCCATCTGGCTTCTATATCAGAATGGATTTTTAATTAACTCCAGGCATGAACACTATTACCATTGAATTTCATCATGGCAATGCTTATAGAAAGCTGTTGTATAACTCTGCCTCCTCTGTTCCAGACTCTCAAAGGAAGAGGATAAGTGATAGTTCTTTGTTAAGTATCTTCGCAGTGCGTCATCTCAGCAGTAAAGTGAGTAACCTTTCATATCAGATGAAGGCTTTAAAAAAAATGTGTGAAATTCTTATTTTGGAACAATCAGCAGGTTAAAGTAAAGGCATTGCACACAAGCCAAAAAAGGAACATTCTGGATTATCTGCTTCATGTTGTTATTGGTCTCTGTGGGTTTTTTTTTAAAGCTTTTTAACTTCTCTAGATAACTTCATATTTGTAAAAGTTAACAAATCAATCTTTGTCAAAAATAACATTCTTTTGGCATATTTGGGCATTGAATTCCAGATTTCATTGTCCCTTCAGAAAGTTAGTTGGTCAAAACATTTTCACACATATATACTGTACATACATACATACATGCATGCATGCATACTATATTCGCAGCAGAGCAACTTCCTGCTCCATAATCTCTGACACCATACATACATATATACTGAAGAGGTGAATAAGAGGAGTGCTTGCAATTTTTTATTTTATTTTATACATTATGATAAGTACGGCAGTTTTGTTATTCCAGATGCTGTGCCAGTTCAAAGGTTGAAACATATTTCATTCCCATTTCTGATTGATTAGCTGGAAGATAACATAATTGATTGCTTCATGATACTTCCATCTATTTTTAATATTTCAACTCCAGCAAAAAAACAACTTACTACATGATGAATTAGATCATGGAAATTGAGTGAAAACTGCCATGAGAAAGAGGTCTAAATTAGCAGGAAAAACACTTCAGGAACAATAGCAATAGCACTTAGACTTATATACCACTTTACAGTGCTTTACAGCCCTCTCTAAGCGGTTTAATATTCCAGCATATTACCCCCAACAATCTGATTCCTCATTTTACCTACCTCAGAAGGTTGGAAGGCTGAGTCAACCTTGAGCCTGGTGGGATTTGAACTGCCAAATTGCAGGCAGCCGGCAGTCAGTAGAAGTAACCTGCAGTACTGCACTCTAACCACTGTGGGTCATACAAGAATACAAGTTAACAAACTGAGCACTGTTCCTGTTTACTGTACATACAAATGTTCACCTTCTTGATTTATTCTTAGTAATAACTAATACTTCTTCCAAGGATATTCTAATATTTTCTTTTATCCTATCCATTCTGCTCATCTATTCTCTTCTGCTTCTTTTAATCCCTTTCACTTTGCCAAGCAAAATAATTTTTATACTATATCATCGACACACATTAGACATCCAAAGTGCAATCAGCGTTCAGTTAATTCAGGATTGACTGACAAGAATTCTTCTTGCTCCATGTTATTCCCATAAACCACATCTGAATCCCACAATTCCAAGATATAATTTTTCTCAATATAAATCTCTCATGTTGCCATTCAAAAGACAATTGCTGTATTTACTTTGAACTTCTTTGTTACCAAAAAGTTCTTATCCTATGCAATCCTTAAGATAATTGCACTTCTTCCTTCCTCTTTACTTTTTCAGCACATTTTCAATTTTACAAATTCTTGATCTCCCAGATTCAAGGCTATCACTTTGTCATTAACCACCACATGTATGTCCCCTAAACTATAGGTCTATATTGCCTTTGTCTTTTAATAATTAACATTAATCCAGATTTTTCACTTTTCATTTTCACTTTCATGATTAGCTCTATTTTTGACCAGCAAAATTGTGTTTTCCGAGGACCCAAAATATGCAATTGTTGGATGTCCAAATTTGATTCCATTTGTACCTCTTCTAAGTCTGCCATTAAAGAGTTAAGGAGATAATTTGAATCTATGTAACACTTTTTTCTTAATAAAAATCCTTCTGTTTTTATCAGTAGCTTCTGGTAATGGTAACGTTTGCTCCAAAGAATATTTTTCCATTTAGGTGCATATACATCAATTTCAGTATGTTCCATATTTTTCCATGAACTGCAGAGTTGAAAGTCTTGGTATAGTCAATGAAGCAAAGATAAATGTTTTTCCTCTAGTCACTTGCTCTCTCCATTATCCATGTTATGCTATCTGATCTCACGTCCCCCTACCTTTTCTGAAATCTGTCTGCTCACCTGGCATTTCTCTCGCCTTCTATAGTTCTGTTTTTTGTCAGATCATAAACAAAACTTCACTTGTGCAAGGAATTTTGTTCAATTATTTAATACATTGTCCATTCTCTCACTACTACCTTTTTTGTTATAATCTCTATACATACTGTATATTTTACTAGGTTTCAGACTTGTATATTTATTGAGAAGTACCTGCTAGCATTTTATCTATACCTGCATCAGTGGGTATTTCTTCTGTTCTTGGCACTTTCCTATTTAAATTTTAGTCTATTAACAGTTACACTTCATTTTCTAGGGTAGTGAATTTCTGAGAATGATATTCATATAAAATATTCATATAAAATTTCTCTCGACATAAATACAGTATTTTTCTCATTCCATAAATCTGTTTGGAAATGGGGTTTAGCACAATACTTCTATAATCTTATACCATACACCTTTATTAGCTTTCTTTTGAGATTATTCTGGAGTATTCTCATCATAGCTATGATTTCTTTGAACTTTTTTTTAAATCTCTCTTTTCTTTTTAATTTATTTATATTTGGCTTTGGCTTCATTACTTGGTGTTGAAACTTTGCATGCATTCTTTTTTTAAGAATTTTCACTCTCATCTTTCCCAACCTATAATGATGTGAATAATTTCACCCCCACCCCCAATATTATCTATTTATCCCTTCAAATCAGATGTCATTTCTGGATACTGCCTGGACAAGTTCCTGTACTTTTCCTGACAACATTTTTTAAATGTAGTTTCTTACTGCTTTCTCCCTAGAGTTGAGGGAAAGGTACTGGCCCAAAGTCACCCAACCGGCTTTATGTCTGAGACAGACTAGAACTCAGTTCTTCTGGTTTCTATCTTTTAATTATACTCTTGTTCAATATTAGTTATGAGAAATCAAAGATCTTATGCAAATGTTTAATTTATTTGCAGAATTAAGTGAATGATCACCAGGCTTAAAGTTTTAATTATTTTTATATTTGTATCTCACCCTTTGACTGATATGTCAGAATAATGTTTAACTTCTAATCAGCAGTAGATTAAGTGACTGATTTCTTCAGGGCTACTTAATAAATGCAATCTGGATTGGTTATCTTTACATTCAACCTTCTAGCTGAGTGTTCCAAATTGTATGTCTTTTAGATAACTATATATCTATAAGCTCTCAAAATTCCCAGCCAGCTGTGAATTTTCACCTTACTGTAAAAAGAAAAACTATCATTTTTCTGTAACATGTTTCCATCCTAAGCTCAAATCTAAAAAGTGTTGTGTATGTACCATAGTTAATAAAGTATGAGCTTGAGGTAAAGTACAGGGTTCTGGCCCTGCACTTCTGATTGGCTGTTAGGCGGCCAGATCGGATTGGTTAGTTCTTAGGAATCCGATTGGCCCTTAACAGAGGATTATTATTGGTTTAAAGAGCTAGCGTTCATAGCTCGCTATTGGACAATTCTCACAAAGGTTGCCTATATAAGGCAGGGTTCACTGTTATTGTTTTGACAAGTCACAATGCAATAAAGAGCTGAAAGTTCACATTCAAGACTGTCTCCATTTACTCCAACCCATATCCAAGAATATAACACTGGCAACGAGGATGGGATTTGGAGACATCTGAACCTAAGAAGCCAGGAAGCAATACCGAGCACGTGATAAGACGATGCCAACAATGGAACCATGTCCGGCGGCATCGTACCACCCACTCCGTTCGATCCAAACCAAAGGATTGGGAATCCTACATGGATCGCTTCCAAATGGTTCTTGAGACGAATAATTTGAAGGACGCCACACCAGCAAAGAAGCGGGCACTGTTCCTGACGCACTGCGGCCCAGCTGTATTTAAAATGGCTAAAGCACTTGCCAAACCTCGAGAAGTGAAAGCCATGAGCTGGGACGACCTCGAACCCATCCTGAGAGACCATGACGCGCCAACCGTGCCTACACTCATGAGACGCCATGAGTTTTATCAGAGGAACCAGTGAAAAGGAGAGAGCATGGCCGACTTCATGGTGGACCTCCGGAATTTAGGGGGCCTCTGCGGGTTCGCCAATTTAGAAGAAGCACTAAGAGATCGAGTAATTCTGGGATTAGATGCACTAGGCGTGCAAAGCAATCTGATGGCGAACGGCGACATCAGCCTTGCTGATGCCATCGCCAAAGCCACAGCTGCGCAGGCGACCAAAAAGTCGGCTGCACAATTAAGGTGAAGCCGCACTCCGGCAACACAACCGACTGGTGAAATCTTACCCAACTCAGAAGGGCAGCTTACAACAACGCACCACGAGGACCACTCTTCGTCATCAGACAGCGACGAAGAAGGGGTCCATCGACTGCGGTCTGACCGGGACCCTCGCCCTAAGCCCTTACGCCCTTGCGCTGGCTGTGGAGCAAACCATGCCAGGGCTGAATGCAAATTCCGTGACGCACTCTGCCATGAGTGCGGGAAACGAGGCCACATCAGCTGGGTCTGCCGCAGCTTACCAGGACCCAGCCAGGCCTCAAAAGGGGCCAATTATTGCCAATCGACAGGAAACTGTCCTGTAAGGCAAGAACCAGTAAACCACTCCTACAGAAATCGAGCTTTGCAAAAAGAAGAGGCTCACCATACTATCACTATAGGTCACGCCTCAGTTTTGGACACTAAGAAAATTCGAGTCACGGTAGCCATCGAGAACCAGCCTTGCCACATGGAGGTCGACTCGGGATCGTCCCTCTCGATGGTGTCTTGGAAGACACTCAAGCAACTTATTCCCACAATCCAACGCCAAGAACTCCAATTTCAACGCCTCATCCTCAAGGACAACCAAGGAAATCGAATCCCCGTGGTCGGGTCCTGCCGAGTCCGAGTCTCCTTCAAAAAGCATACAGTGTACTTACCTCTAACGATCATCGACAGAGATAGGCCTAGTCTATTAGGCCTCCAATGGTTCATGCCACTCGGCATCGAAGTGGCCGGCGTGAACCGAGTCGGTGGTTGTGAGTGGGAGGAAGACCTTATTTCTGAGTTCAGCGATGTTTTCGCAGACCATTTAGGCGAGTATAAGGGGACCCCAATCTAATTTAGTCTAGATCCAAAAGTAGCCCCAATTCGCTTGAAGCCCCGTCGAGTTCCATTCGCTCTCAAAGCTAAGATAGATGAACAACTCGACAAGCTAATTGCTCAAGGGGTGTTGAAGCCCATCGATCACTCTCCATGGGAAACCCCTATTGTAACACCCATTAAGCCAGAAGGGTCAATCTGAATTTGTGGGGACTACCGGGCCACTTTAAACCACGCCCTACAGCAGAATGTGTATCCAGTTCCGGTGGTGCAGCACCTCCTCCATTCCTTGGGGGGCGGAAAGGTTTTCGCTGAATTAGACTTAGCTCAAGCTTATCAACAACTACCAGTGGATGAAAAGACAGCCCAAGCCCAAACAATTGTAATGGACAGAGGTGCTTTTAAATGTACTCGATTGCAATTTGGGGTTAGTGTGGCCCCAGGGATATTCCAAAGCCTCATGGAAAGGTTGTTACAGGGAATCAAGGGCATGGTTCTGTATTTTGATGACGTATTAATTGCAGCCCCTACCAAAAAAATCTTGCAGGATCATTTGAAATGTGTTCTTAAAAAATTCCAAGAGGCAGGACTTTAGGTGAAAAAAAATAAATGTCACTTATATACTGACAGTGTTGAGTTTCTAGGGTATCGGATTGATAGCCAGGGCATCCACCCTACCGAAAGTAAATTAAAGGTGATAAAAAATGCCCCCAGGCCACGTAACAAGGCCGATCTCCAGGCATTCTTAGGCCTCATTAATTTCTATAATGTATTTTTACCACACAAGGCGACTGTTGCTGAACCGTTACACCGGTTATTAGATAAAAAAGCATTGTGGGTATGGGGTTACCGGGAAGAACAAGCGTTCCGGAATGTTAAAAAATTGCTCACATCTGACTCTGTACTTATGCAGTATAATGAGACTTTACCATTAGTTATAACCTGCGATGCCTCGCCCTTCGGGGTGGGCGCCATTTTGAGTCATGTACTGCCTAATGGGAACGAAGCCCCTGTTGCATACTTTTCAGAGACTCTCTCACATGCAGAGCGGAACTGTGGACAAATTGATAAAGAAGCTCTCGCAAAAGTTTCAGCTGTAAAGAAATTTCATGAATATGTGTTTGGAAGGACATTCACCATTGTAACTGACCACAAACCGTTGCTAGGGATAATAGCCGGGGACAAGCCAACCCCCTACATATTATCCCCTAGAATGACCCGATGGTCAGAATTCCTAGCTGCTTATAATTATCGCCTTCAATATCGACCAGGGAAAGCCATTCCCCACACCGACGCATTAAGCCGAGCACCGCTCCCAGAGACTCTCAACGATCCGGCACCAATGGCAACCACGTTGCAGATCGAAACACTCAACTCGCCGCCTGCGACCGCCCGAGACATTGCGAGAGAAACCAAACGAGACCACACCCTAGCTCGAGTCCTAGGCTGGGTAGAACGTGGATGGCCATTGGACCAAGTCCCAGATGACTTTGCGCCGTTTAAAGCAAGACAGACTGAACTTTTTTCCCAAAAAGGCTGTGTCATCTGGGGCGATAGAGTCGTTGTCCCAGAACGACTCCGGAAGATGCTGCTACAAATTCTGCACAAGGGCCACCCCGGCATCGTGTGGATGAAAGCACTTGCACGAAGCTACACATGGTGGCCGGGCATGGACCGGCAAATCGAGCAGTGGGTCAAAGCGTGTACCAATTGCCAACAAGCCAGCAACGCCCCACCAAAAGCCATTCCTACTGAATGGGAGACGCCACGTGGACCCTAGTCCAGAATCCACCTGGATTTCGCGGGGCCAACCAAAGGATATACCTTCCTGCTGACAGTCAACGCATACTCAAATTGGTTAGAAATTCATCGTATGATGGCCACAACTTCCGAGGCAGTGATTAAGATCCTAAATAGACTCTTTGCAACCCACGGATTGCCTGATGTCCTAGTGTCCAATAACGGGCCACAGTTCATGGCATTGATGTTCGAGCAGTACCTCGCTGACCGCAGCATCCGCCATGCGCTCACTTTGCCTGGGCACCCTGCGACCAATGGCCAAGCGGAACGCATGGTCCAATTTGTTAAAAAGACTTTGCAAAAAATGGACTATGACAATATCAATGACAAAGTCAGCCAAATTCTCTTTTTGCAACACATAACTCCACATAGCGTCACCGGCAGAACTCCCATGGAACTACTGATGGGATGAAGACTCCGTTCCCACCTCAACTGGTTGCACCCTTCTTACGAATCGGAAAAGCCAATAGGATCCAGTGGCCGCTGTCGCACTTTCCAGGTAGGAGACCGCGTTTATGCACGAAACTTATCAGGCGATCCGTTATGGATAGAGGCAATGGTAGTGCGAGTGACCGGCCCCAAATACTACGTAGTGAAATGCTGTGACAATAGACTGTGGAAACGGCATATCAACCAATTACGGTCACGACTCACAACGACCAGTCAACAACTCCCCCATGACCAAACCGAGGGGGGGGGAGGTACAGAAGAAGATGACGTTCCAGGGAACCTGCTCGAAGAGAGCGACGAATCAAGTGAGACTCAGGAAATGGATCAGGAAGGAGAATTGTTTGCACCACAAGAAATTGCACCTGAGCAAGAAGCAGAGACACTGCCAAACAACAATCTACCTCAACAGGATTGCAATCAACCAGTCCAACGAAAATCCGAAAGACTTAAAAGACAACCGTCCTATTTAAAGGACTATATAACTACACCGTAATTAAGAAGCCAGGGGGAAGGGGTGTTGTGTATGTACCATAGTTAATAAAGTATGAGCTTGAGGTAAAGTGCAGGGTTCTGGCCCTGCACTTCTGATTGGCTGTTAGGCAGCCAGATCGGATTGGTTAGTTCTTAGGAATCCGATTGGCCCTTAACAGAGGATTATTATTGGTTTAAAGAGCTAGCGTTCATAGCTTGCTATTGGACAATTCTCACAAAGGTTGCCTATATAAGGCAGGGTTCGCTGTTATTGTTTTGACAAGTCACTATGCAATAAAGAGCTGAAAGTTCACATTCAAGACTGTCTCCATTTACTCCAACCCATGTCCAAGAATATAACAAAAAGGAATTAGAAACGGAAGGATGTGTATGCCATTGGTTTACATATTTACAATTGAAAAAAAAAAAATTAAATCGGACAAAAAGAATTATGGGTTTGACTTTGTGAAAAATGAATTGGAAATTCTACTGCATGGTAGTGATGAACATCTATAAATTGTTATTGAATTTGAATTTAGAGAATGGATATAAAAGGCATTACATGATTCAGTGGGCAAGCAATATTGGATATAATGTAATGTTTGAACAATGGGAGAACATTTGGATGAAAGGTCTGAAATTTACAAAAAAATTATTATTTAAAGAAAAATTTTATAAGGTAATGTATCATTGGCATTAGCACCAGATAAATTGTCAAGAATGTATAAAGATATTTCAAATGAATGTGGCAAATGCAAATGTGGAAAGCGATATTTTATAACTGATAGTGGGCATGTGGCAAAGCAAATAAATATTGGAGTAGGATTTATATCTTAATACAGAAGATTCTCAAAGTGAATATAAAGATAAATCAGAAATTTTATTTTGGGGTTTAATGGATAAATAGTTGGAAAAAAATGAAACTTTGATGTTATATATGTCGACGGCAGCAAGACAAGAGTATGCATAAAAATGGAAGGACACTTTGATTTCTACAATGGTGGAATGGCTGCAAAAGTTGATAGAGTTAGCAGAGATGCTATGACAGATAGCTAAATTGAGTACTTTGATTAAAGAAAAAAAACACAATTACTTTTGTTTCTACTTGGAAACTGATTTTGGACTTCGTGTTTGAGGTAGCAAATATGAAACTTTGATTCTGGGTTTTACCAATTGAACAGATTTGTTGTAGAAATAGCTAGTTTATACTGTATTATTATGTAAAAATAAAAAGTTGAGGTTTTGATGCTGATTTTATTCTACTGCACCAAAAGGAGTCGGAAGTCAATGTTCTCTATGTCCTACAATTTTCTCTTCCCTTTTCCCTCCTTTATATTCCCACTATTTATTTTTGTATTTTACATTACAAACTGTTATGAACTAATAAAACACTTAAATAAAGTTTATCAAAAGCTTTGCAAAGTAGCAGGGTTCTAGCCCTGCACTTCTGATTGGCCGATAATAGCGATATCGGATTGGTCCGTTCAGGAGAATCTGATTGGCTGTTAACGAGCCACTCTCATTGGTTACGGGGGTTAACACTCCACGTATCTTATTGGTTACTAGAGCGGCAGCTTGCCTATAAAAGGGCTGCTGTTGCACTAGGGTTTTGCTCTGTTCAGAATGTATAATAAAGAGTTGAAGTTCACTGTTCACCGTCTTGTCTCTGTTCCTTGCGCCCATGTGCAGAACATAACACAAACCATAAAATTTTAAACAGTAAACAGAATTACATTGAAAAGATTTTATATCATCATTTTTGCTAGTAGTTTATCCTGACATTTTATGAAGTTTTGTTGTTTTTAAAAGTTCAATAAAGCACACTTTTCATGGTACACCACATGGTAAAAATCTGATAATTAAATAAATAATCTGTTATTAATCATAGTTTTGACAAATAATGTTTAAAGCTCTTTACATTTATCGTATCATCTTGAAGAAGTGACCCACTTAAAATACATTACTGAGAAATAGCAGCCTTTAATTATATAATTTTGCACATTTGCCATTTTTGCTAGATTCATTTATAACATATGCTAACAAAGCAAGTATGTATAATAGTTCTTGCAATATTTCTATAGTTTATCAAAGGTAATGAATATGGAAAAGATGACTTCTTCACCTTGTTCCAATCGTAAGCAAAAGATGTATCAGCAAAGCAGTTTTTTGATGCAGAGGAATTATAAGTAGAACATTCAGCATAGGTTTAGGAAATAGCCCAGGAGAAATTAGAAACATGTGTCACCTTTGATGCTTTCAAATTGAGGAAAAATTGTAATAAAAATTTAAAAAAAAACACCTGGCTTTCCCATTATACAAGCTTACTGTAATGGAACTAAGAAAAATGTATTTTCCTCATTGTTGTGGTAAATGATAGTATGGAGCATTTCTCTTGATAAAAATGTCATGATTTGTTTTTATGTTATTTTGTATTATTCTGAGGCACTTGGAAATTGTGCTGAGATGGGGGTGGGGGAATGTTGAGTGACATTTATATTGAACAGAATAGAATAGAATAGAATAGAATAGAATAGAATAGAATAGAATAGAATAGAATAGAATTCTTTATTGTGATTGGACATGCAAGGAATTTATCCTGGTGCAAATATTCTCAGTGTACATAAAAGAAAAAATACATTCATCAAGAGTCAAGAGTCATAAGATACAACACTTAATAATAGTCATAGGGTACCATAAGCAATCAAATCATACTAGGAAACAGTCAATATAAATCGTAAGGATACAAGCGACAAAGTTACAGTCCTACAATCACGAGTGGGACGGGATGGGTGATAAGGAGTGATGAGAAGATTAATAGTAGTGCAGACTTTGTAATAGTTGAACAGTGTTGAGGGAATTATTTGTTTAGCAGAGTGATGGCTTTCGAGAAAAAACTGCTCTTGTGTCTAGTTGTTCTGGGGTGCAGTGCTCTATAGAGTCGTTTTGAGGGAAGGGGTTGAAACAGTTTATGTCCAAGATGTGAGGGATCTGTAAATATTTTCACAGCCCTCTTTTTGACTCGTGAAGTATTACAGGTCCTCAATGGAAGGCAGGTTGGTAATAATTGTTTTTTCTGCAGTCTATGCAGTAAACAAACAAACAACAAAAATATCTCCTGTAGACAGCCTAAGGTGCATGGTGGTTGAGACATGGATTTGTTCTGGTGATCTATCCTGCATCAATTGGTTGGACATGAGTGCTGTGGGATCAGTCTCTGCCATCCAGTGACTCTCCATCATTCTCAGTTTGTTTGTGAAAGATCCCAAAATCCTAATTCTACTGCTTCTTTTCTTTTTCTGGTGGTAGTTCAATCAGACATGGAAACAAAGTCACCAAGGTTGCCTGCCAGCTGCATTCAGCAGTTAAAGTGGCTGCTTTAACTGCTTGGCCAGAGAAGCTACTCTGGGAGAGGAGATAAAAGATGTTTCCTCCAGTTCTTCCTTTCATTATGTAGGATTAGGACCACATTGAGTGTACAAGTGTGTATTTTGAGTCATTCATTAAGCGTCTTATCTCCCTTGTGGTTTAATAATTAGGAAGCGAGGCATTGTAAAAGTTAATTGTCAGCATGGCTAAGACTCACCATTTACAGAGCGGGAACATTGCCTTGTAGAAAAGATTAAAATCAGAATGCTCTCTCCCTCTCTCTCTCTCTCTCTCTCCCCCCTCTCTCCCTCCCTCCCTCCCTGTGTGTGTGTGTGTGTGTGTGTGTGTGTGTGTGTGTATAATTTGATCCAAAACAAGAGATTTGTTTTGCCTTTAAAAAAAGTAGCTGTAAGTAAAATGGGGGAAGAGCTCACCAAATGTTTTCTGCTAGAATCAAAAACATCCTTTTTCATTGCTGTGGTGAGGAAATAAGGGAGAAGTGTTGGTGGTTCAGGCAAATGCTGCCACTGTCACAATGTAATTTCTGTTGTCACTGTTAAGTCTGGAGCGTGGGCACAAGGAATGGAGACGAGTCATCGAATAGTGACTCCAACTCTTTATTAGTGACTTCAGAACAGAGCAACGATACTGGGCAGCAACAGCTCCTTTTATAGAGCTGGCTGCTGTCACAATAACCAATGGTTTGAGTTTGCCACGCTGGTAGCGGCCAATCAGCGGCGACCCACTGTCAGCCAATCAGATTAGCCAGAAATGGCCAATCACAATCCGCTGTTTGCGAGCCAATCCGAAGTGCAGGATTACGAGCCTGCTGCAGAAACAAAATTATTAGGATTTTTAAACTAAAGCGTTTGCTTAGTTCATAACACCCCTCCCCCCTAGGTTCCATCTGAGGGGTGGGGTGATGTATTCTTGCAGATAGGCAGGTCATTTCACCTGTCTACCTGAGCTGCGTTGCTCCACCAGTCCTTGCCCTGACTCTGGTCTTGGTGGGCTGCTTGCTGAGCTTGTTGGCAAAGATGTTCCGCCCTCTCCATTGGGTGACTCGGGGTTGTCATCTCTGCTTTCGTTAAGGCTGTCCTCTGGATCCCTTGGATTTGCTGCTGTCACAGTGCTGCTCTGTGGTGAGGCGATCATCTGGCCTGGCTCTCCTTCGGAAGGTGAATATCCCCGGGATGGTTGTGCTGATTGCTGGTTTTCAAGTACTGGGTTGTATGCTAGTTCTTCTCTGGTCCCCTCGATTTCCCTTCCCCCCCAGGGGATGGTTCGGGGTTTGTGATGGGGGTAGGTGCCAGCCTGGAGCACAGTTGATCAATATGATATGGCGCTTGCACATTTTTCCGTCAGTAGTTTGTAAACGGTATGAACGTGGACCCATAAGTTGAGTTATGGTAGCGGGGACCCACAATGGGTCACCGGAAAAGTTTTTTGCAAAGACTGGGTCGCCTACCTTGAAGGTGTGATACCTGCTGCTGGACCCCATGGGCTTTTCTGGTGTGTAGGTAGGGTACAAGCGGTCAAGATGTAAGCAAAGTCTCCGGCCCATCAGAAGTTCGGCCGGGGTTCTGTTTGTGGTGCTGTTTGTGGTAATATGCTGGAGAAGGAGCATCTGGGTCACCTTGTCGTCAATGTCTGCTTGCTCCATCTTTTGTAAAGTTTTCTTTACGAATTGGACCATTTGCTCAGCCCTGCCATTGGCCACAGAGTGAGCTGGCAATGTCAACACATGGCGTATCCCCTGCTCTGCCAGGTACTGTTCGAATGCCAGAGTGGTGAATTGGGGGCCATTATCCGAAACTAGGACATCTGGCAACCTGTGCGTAGCAAATAGTTTATTTCGTTTTTTAGTGACGGCTTCTGTGGTGGTGCTCTTCATTTTGAGGACCTCCAGCCAGTTGGAGTATGCATCCACTGCTATAAGAAATGTATGCTCCTTGGTAGGTCCCGCAAAATCAATGTGGATACAGGACCAGGGACCTCGGGGTGCTTCCCATTCAGTTGGTGGTGCTTTAGGTGGAGATGAACGAGTGTCCTGACACTTGCTGCAAGTGGCCATCCAGGTTTCTATTCGCTTATCTATACCTGGCCACCAAGAGTAGCTTCTTGCTAGTGCCTTCATTCGCACGATGCCCAGATGGCCATCATGCAATAGTTTTAGAACTTTATGTTGTAATCTCTCTGGAATGACGACTCTGTCTCCCCACAAGACACATCCCTTTTGGGAGAAAAGTTCTGTCTGCCGGTTTTTGAACGTCTTGAAGGTGTCGTTTGGTTCAATGTCAGGCCAACCTCTTTCTACCCAGCTGAGGACCCGTGCCAAACAAGGATCCTTCCTTGTTACTGAGGCGATGTCTTGTGATTTTTTGAGTGCTGAGGTCCTGGCGACGAATGTCAGGGATCAGCTGTTTTAAGGTTTTCCAGGAGACCATTGACAGGGACGACCCAGAGTCGACTTCCATAACACATGGTTGATTCTCAATGGTGACCTTCACTCAGATTTTCCTCACATCAAGGAAGGACGCGTGGCCAATGGTGATGGTTTGATGGGCCTCTTTTCATCTGGTTGAATTGGCGCGTGCTCGATTTCTGTAGTATTGGCTCCATTGGTTGTTTAGGTGGTCCCGATTTATTGGTGGAGTGCCTGTTGTATGCCAGGAGTTGTTTTCTCTTCGGATTGGGCTGGACCCTCTCCTGCTTCTGCAGACCTTTGCGATGTGGCCCCTCTTTCCACAGGAACGGCAGAGTGCGTCTAGGAATTTGCAGTCTGATTGCAGGTGGTTTCCCCCGTATCCAGCACATTAACTTGAAGGCTTACGATTCCGCTGGTCTCGTTGGTCATGTTCGGATCTGTCTGTTGACCTCCTCTTCCTCACTTTCTTTTTTTTTTTTGAAAGAGATTTTATTAATTTTCTACAAACAAACAAGACAAACAAAACATTAAAACATCAACTCTCATATGTACATCCAGTGTGTCAGTTGGTTCATCAGTTTTGTGCATTCCTTTTGTAGTCTCAATGACAATTATGTTGCATAACAACTCATATTGTCATTCCAAACTTATATATCCTAATATCACTAAAAAAGAGAAAGTTTTGACTATATTTTTAATCATTCATGCTTTATGAGATAACAATACTTTAACCAGTTTATTCTGTAACAAATCATACAATCATACCAAATCAATCCTAAAAAACCTTTTATAAATATAATGTCAAAAACAAAGTAATAACAAAATAGCAAAATAAAGATATTCCTTACTGTCTAGCATTCTAAATATTCTATTATTGTATTTTATCATCTAGCCATTGATAAAAAAGATCCCAAATTTCATAAAATTGTTTATCCTCTTGCTCTCTAATTTCAAATGTCAATCTACTCATCCAATATTTTCTTAATAATTCCTTCCTGTAATGGTATTTTCTCATTCTTCCAATTTTTAGCAAATGCAATCCTAGCCGCTGTTAATACATTTACAATCAGGTATTTCAAATCTTTACGATATATATCAGGTAAAATTCCCAATAAGAAGATCTCTGGTTTCAAGTCTATGTGTTTCTTTGTTATTTTTTCCAACCACATGCAAATTATAGTCCAATATTTTCCAGCATCCTCACAAGTCCACCAAATATGGTAATACGAGCCAGGTATCTGATGACATTTCCAGCATTTTTCAGATTTGTTCTTAAACATTCTTGCTATTCTTGTCGGGGGAAAGTGCCACCTGTAAAACATCTTATACAAGTTTTCTTTATATGCTGTTGACATTGTCATTTTATAATTTTGAGACCACAATTTCTGCCATTTCTCTAGATCAATCCCATATCCAAAATTCTTCCCCCAAACAATCATAGTTTCTTTGACTTGTTCTTCCTCTAATTTCATTCCCAGTAAATAACCATATAATTTTTTAATCACCATCTCATCAGTACCCATCAAGATCTTATCTAAATCAGTCTGCTTATCATAGAATCCCTCCATTTTAGAATCTTCATCATACCTTGAATGTATTTGCGCATATGAAAACCAATTCATCCTTATACCTTGTTCCTCTAAGTTTTGGATCAATTTAAGTTCACCCTTTTCATCCAATAGTTCCCCATATCTAACTGTTTGTTCCTTCTTATAAATTATAGGATAGGAAAATGCTTCAATAGTCGATAACCAAACTGGAATTTTCAAATAACATTGTCTTTTTATCTTCTCCCAGTTTAACCACAAAGACTCCCATATATAATGTCTTCTAAAATAACCCTGTGTTTTAGTTCCCTTATACCATAAAAAAGCATGCCAGCCCAACAGCAAATCATGCCCTTCTAATGTCAACAATCTATGCTTTCTTAATGTTATCCGTTCTTTGACCCACATCAAACTTGCAGCTTGATAATACAATTCCCAATTAGGCAGGCCAAAACCTCCTCTAATTCTAGCATCTTGCAAAAGCTTTACCTTTATTCTCGCTTTTTTACCTTGCCATATAAACTTCAACATGATTTTATTTAAATCTTCAAAATAGTCTTTTCCAAGCCTAATTGGTATTGTTTGGAACAAAAATAAAATTCTGGGTAAAATATTCATCTTGATTGTTGAAATTCTCCTTATTAATGACAATTGAAAGTTTTCACACTTCTTCAAATCTGTAGCTATCTGTTGTTTGAGTTTAATATAATTATTCTCTTTTAATGTGCTACATCTTGCTGTCAAATATATCCCCAGATACTTAACCTTATTTGTAACTTGGATTTTCAAAAGATCTGCCAGTTCTTCTCTTTGTCTCAATAGCATGTTCTTTGTCAAAATCTTTGTTTTATCTTTATTTATTTTCAAACCAGCCATCTCACCATATGTCTCTATCTTTTCCAGTAACCTTGGAGCTGTTTCTAACGGGTCTTCCAGAATAAAAGCTAAATCATCAGCAAAAATTCTTCCTTCTTAATTTTCATTCCTTTGATGCTTTTATCATCCCTAATATTTCTATTCGACACATCCAAGGTCAACACAAATAGCAAAGGAGATAGGGGACACTCTTGTCTTGTGCCTTTTCTTATGTTAATAAAATCTGTAAGTTCCCCCTCCATCATTACCTTTGCTGTCTGTTTATTATATATGGCTTCTATTGCTTGAGTAAATTTTTTAGCAAAACCCATCTGTTCCAATAGTAATAACATAAATCTCCAGTTCACATTGTCAAATGCCTTTTGAGCATCTAGGAATATCAAAGCCATTTGCTTTTCAGGATGAGCCTCATAGTATTCCAAAGTATCCAAGATTACTCTCATATTGTCTCTGATTTGTCTCTTTGACAGAAATCCATTTTGATCTGGGTGAATAAAATTATTTCAATATTTTTTAAGTCTTTCTGCTAAAATTGAAGCAAAGATTTTATAGTCTGCATTCAATAAGGAAATAGGTCTATAATTCTTAATTTGCAGTGGGTCAGCCTCTTCTTTTGGAATAAGTGTGATATAAGCCACTGACCATGTTTTAGGTATCATCTTCTTTAACATAACTTCATTCATGACTTCTAACAATGGGATGCTCAATGATTCTTGAAATGTTTTATAGAATTCTGCCGGAAGCCCATCTGGACCCAGTGCTTTCCCATTGTTTTGACTCTTAAATACTTCATTTAATTCCATCATTGTTATATTGCTTTCTAGCATTTCTTCAGTCTCTTTAGGTATCTTCGGTAAATTAGCATTCTGTAAATACTGTTTGACTTTTTCCTCATCAATATTCTCTTGTTTATATAGTTGCCCATAAAAGTCTCGAATAATTTCTTTTTTCTCCTTATTACCATAACAAACTTGACCTTGATCATCTATTAGCTTCAATATTTTTCTTGTTTCCTTCTCCTTTCTCAATTTACATGCTAGCCATCTACCTGGTTTATTTGCATCTTCAAAGTAATTCTGTTTAGAATTTCTAATTTTCTGTGCCAATTATTCTTTCTCTATTAATTCCATTTTATGTTTAATTACATCCAGCTTCAATTTAATATCCTTTTTCTGTGGCATTTTCTGTAATTCTTTTTCAAGTCTTTTATACTCGTCTTCCAAGGCCTTAGAAGCTTGCCTTTTCCTAATATTCTTTTTTCTTGTATAATCTATTATCAGACCTCCAGCATATGCCTTCATTGTATCCCAAATATTCTGCGTTGAAGTATCTTCTTTTTTATTTTCTCTGAAGAAAAAAGCCAATTCCTTCTCCATCCATTGTATAAAATCTTTCTCCTTTAAAATAGTATTATTTAATGTCCATCTCGATCTCTTTTTTGTCCCTTCCATTTAATTGTCATTGGACTATGATCTGCCCAAGTACTTGTTTCAATATTTGTTTCTTGAATATTGGGTATTAATTCTGTTGAGATCCAAATCATATCTAATCTGGACCATGATAGATGTCTATTTGAATAAAAAGTATATTGTTTCGCTTTAACATTTCTTTCTCTCCAAATATCTTTTAAAGTTAGTTTGTCTGTCATTTTAAAAAAAGATTTAGGGAGAGCCTTTCTATTTTGCTTGGTTGTTGTTGCTATGTAGTCCAATTTATTGTCCACAATTCCATTAAAGTCTCCCATCATAATTATATTAACATAGTCCAGTCCAATTATTTTCATGTGTAGCTTTTTATAAAACTTTTCTTGTTTATCATTCGGAGCATAAATTGCAATCAAGAGTATTTTTATATTATTGTCCATTATTTCCACCATTAATACTCTTCCGTCTTCATCTGTGTAGATCAGTTTTGCTGGGATAGCCTCTTTAATGTATAGAACCACTCCTCTTTTTTTACATTGAGTCAAAGAAGTAAATATTTTCCCCAATTTTGGCTGTACTAATTGTTCATGTTGTTTTTTAATATGAACTTCTTGTAGACAAATTATATCAAATTTTAATTTCTCTAATTTATGAAAACTTTTCCTTCTTTTAACAGCTGAATTAAGTCCATTTATATTCATTGTAATCAGTTTTTTTTTCCATGATTATGCTTTATATTTAGGTCTAAGAGCTCTCGTGGATCTCACTTCACGTTGCTCTTTACTATCCACCTGTCCACCTACAGCTCCTTTCTCTTTTTCAGTCTCCAGTTGTTCCTCTTGAAACTCAATTAATGAGACGTCTTTCTCTGCCTCCTTTCTTCTTCTTCCAAAAAATTCTGCATGGAAAAGTTCTGCTTTCTCAATTGAATCAATTCTATGTCTCTGCTCTTGCCATGTAAATATTAATCCTTCTGGAATCAGCCATCTATAATTCACTTCGTTTTCCAGTAGCATTTTGGTCAGAAATCAATATTCTCTTCTCATCTCTCTCACTCTTCTGGGTATTTGTTTTAAAACCACAATCTCTTTACCTTTGTATTTCAATGTTTTCTCTCTTACCACTTGTAATATTTGTGTTTTAGTGGATTTTTTTGTAAATCTAATATGAACTTCCTTTGGTAATTTATTTCTCATCGCATATCTTGTATAAACTCGATATACCTCATCTACTCCATCCATCATCTTTTCCTCTGTAATTTCCAAAGCATCTGCCAAAATTTCTATCATTATCGCAGCCAAATTTTCTCCTTTTTCCTCTTGTATATTTTGAAATCTGAGATAAAATTCTGACCTTTCCATCTCCCACCTCAACATCCCACTTTTTTCTTGTTCAACCACTGTTAATCTACTGTCAATATTTCCAATCTTCTCCTCTCTTTGTTTTCCTTCTTCCTCAATTTTTTGGAATCTCTCCTCATACTTCCCCATCATTTGTTTAATATTTTCCACTTTTTCATCAGTCTTCTCTATTCTTTGTTCAATGATGTCTGATTTTATCTTGAGATCTTGGATTCCTTGCATAATCATCTGTAAAGTTACTTTTTCTTGTTCTTTACCTTGCTTCAACATTGTCTGAATTAAACGTTGTCTCTCCAGCTGGTGGGGAAGCAGAGGTAGAAGTAGAAATGCCAGATGTTATTGGTTTCCTGCTCATTTTAATGCTTCCAAAGCTTCAAATTCTTTTTGACTTTTAATCCAACTGGTAGAGTAGCCAATTATAATCCAAAATGGAAAAATCCAATAGTAAAAGGCCCAAAACCAAAGAAGAAAAAGGGAAAAAGGAAGAAGAAAAATCTTCAGGTTCTTCTAGACCCTAAGTAGTCCACCATAAAACAGGAAAAATAGAAAGGATAAAAACAAACAAACCCAAAAATAATAATATTGATTAAGAGCAAAAGAAAGCAAAAACAAAAGAAGAAATTCCTTCAGGTTCTTCACACCTTAATCCAGTTGAGAAGTCTCAATAATCAAAAAAGAAAAATGAAGTGGTCCAAAAACATGGATAGAAAGAGGAAAGAAGTCCCAATAAAAATAAGGAGAAAAAAAGAAAAATAAAGAAAAAACTCTGAGGCTTTCCCTTTAAAATAAAAAGCAAAAATAAGAATATTACTAGAATTGAAATTTACAAAAAGGCTGGTGAGTAGGGATATCACAATATATATATATATTTGTTTTCTTAAGTTTTCGCGGGTACTTACATGTCTGGCATTCAGCTTTGTTCGGGTATTTTCCCACGTGGTGCTTTTAAAGTTGTAGCAACGTTTCAGCAGAATCTCATCTGCCATCATCAGGCTTCTGTATGGTGTTTGTCTTGAGTCAGACTTTTACAGTGGTTTCAGATTTAAATTTGGGGCAGCCTATTGCTGTGTCAGAATGGTTTTTTATTCCTCCTGATTGGTTGAGAGTCTTGGTCTGTGTTTATTGGTCTTGGAGTGTGCTGTGTTCTGCTACTAATATCTTAGGGGGGGGCTCTTTTTGTATCTTGATTGGCTGGCAACATTGTGTTACTTTATTGGAGGCCTTTAGTGCAGCTTGGCTTCGGGTAAATGGACAGCTATCATTAGTTAGGAAGCTGGGTTTCATCTGGGTGCCTGGTTGGGGTGTGTTTGAGCTGGAGGTATCAGGGGGGATCTGTTTGTGCCCAGGTGTTTGCCTGGCTTGTGGTGTGGAGATTTTTTTGTTTGTGAGTGCAGGCTTCCAAATGATTGACAGCCTGGTGGAATCATCTCTTCTGTTCATGCTTTCTGGTCTTTTTTCAATCTCTATGGCTTCTCTGATGATTCTGTGGCTGGGATTTTCTATGATGGCTAGGGTTTTGGTGCCATTGAAGTTGATGTTGTGACCTGTGGCTTCCATGTGTTGGACAAGTGAGGAAGTGTGTTCCAGCTTTTTGACTGCATTTTTGTGTTCATCTAGGCGGGTGCTTATTCTTCTATTGGTCTGTCCAATGTATGTGGCCGGGCATGATGCACAGGGGACTTCATATATGCCTTGGTTTTCCAGGTCAATTTTGTCTTTGGGGTTCCTGAGGATGGCTGCTATTTTTCTGTCTGTTTTGAAGGCAGTCTTGATGTGGTGTCTGTATAGAATCTTACTAATTTTGTCTGTGGTGCCTCTTATGTAGGGCAGGACAGCTGTTCCATGGGTCTGTTCATCTTCTGGGTCTCTATTATGTCTCAGTGTGTTTTTGTGGATCAAGTTGGTGATTTTGCTTTTGTGGAAGCCGTTGGCTGTCAATATTTTAGTCAGGGTGCATAGTTCAGTCTTAATGTGTGTCTTGTCTGCCAGGCGTTTGGTTCTAGTAATTAGTGTTTTAGCCACGGAGTTTATCTGTGCTGGGTGGTGGTGGGATTGGGCGTTGAGGTAGCGGTTAGTGTGTGTTTTCTTCTGGTATATGGTGTGTCCTAGTGTACCATCTGTTTTCTTGTAGATTAGTACATCTAGGAATGGTAGTTGTTTGTTTGTTTCTGTTTCCATGGTGAACTTGATTTTGGGGTGTGCGCTGTTTAGGTGTGTTTGGAAGTTGTTTAGGTTTTCTTGTCCATGGGGCCAAATCACGAATGTGTCATCGATATATCTTAACCATAGTTTGGGTTTGAGTATGGCATTAGCCAGGGCTCTGGATTCGAATTCTTCCATGAACAGGTTTGCAATGACAGGTGACAGTGGTGATCCCATGGGGGCTCCTTCAATTTGTTTGTATCTTTGTCCTTTGTATATGAAATATGTGTTGGTTAAGCAGTGTTCTGTTAGTTCCATGAGGTGTTTAGCTGGTTGGTATTTATTTTTGATGATTTCGAGGGTCTCTTTTATCGGGACTTGAGTGAATAGTGAAACCACGTCAAAACTTACAAGCAGATCTTCTTGCTCCACGTGTAGATCTTTGATCATTTCCAAGAAGTGGTATGAGTTTTGTACATGAGAAGCTGCTGTTTCAGCATGGGGCTGTAGCTCTTTTGCTAGGTGTTTAGCCAGGTTTTGTAGTGGTGCTCCTCTGGAGCTGACTATGGGTCTGAGAGGTATGCCTTCTTTCTGTATTTTTGGGAGGCCGTATAGTTTGGGGCATCTGGAAGATTTCTCTCTGGGTATGATCGTGTGTTGGATCTCTTTGCTTATGTGGCTGGTTATAATTTTCTTCTTGGTTAATTTTTCCAGATATGTGGTTGGGTCTGTGTTTATGGGTTTGTATGTGGAGTCTTGGAGTAGGTCTGTCAATTTAGTTTCATAGTCTTTTCTGTCCATTACTACAGTGGCATTCCCTTTATCTGCTGGGAGGATGATTATGCTGCTGTCTCTTTTCAGGGTTTGTAGCGCTTTAATTTCATTTTGCTGTAAGTTGCTTTTGGGTGGTTTGCTTGTGCATAGAATGTTGGTAACTTGGTGTCTTATTTTATCAGCTTCATCTGTATTTAATTTAGTTAGGCTGGATTCTACTGCACATATGATGGATTCTGTGGGGATTTTTTTGGGTGCTATAGCATAATTGAATCCTTTGGTAAGGACTTCTGTTTCTGTTTTGGTGAGTTCTCTGTTGGAAACATTGTACACTAATTGTTTCAGGTGTTGTTGTGAGTTGTTGGGGGTTTTCTTGTCATGTTCTAATTTCTTTAATTTGTTCAAGAGCTTTTCCTGTTTGTAAATGTTTGCAGATTCAGCTCTCCAAGTTGTAAGTTGTTTTATCTTGTCCCAAAGTAGAGGGTGGATTTTGCTGCTCAATTCCAGGTGTAGTGCTAGCAAATCTTTGTTTAACTGATCTAATTGGAATCTCTTACTGTGGAGCTGGTTCCTTAGTAGAGCCATTTCAGTTCTTTTCAGGATACGTTTAGTGGCTGCTGTGCTTTGATGAAATGTTAATTTGAAGCAGGTTGGTGTAGTATTGTTGTCTCTGCAGCTGCGTAGGAATTGGAGGTCACATAGTATTACTGCTCTTTTAATTTCCAGTTTCTCGTAGGTTTTGATCTGGTTGTTTATTCCCTCCCCGTAGAGGTTTGATATTTGTTTTCTTAAGTTTTCGCGGGTACTTACATGTCTGGCATTCAGCTTTGTTCGGGTATTTTCCCACGTGGTGCTTTTAAAGTTGTAGCAACGTTTCAGCAGAATCTCATCTGCCACCATCAGGCTTCTGTATGGTGTTTCTCTGTGAGTCAGACTTTTACAGTGGTTTCAGATTTAAATTTGGGGCAGCCTATTGCTGTGTCAGAATGGTTTTTTCTTCCTCCTGATTGGTTGAGAGTCTTGGTCTGTGTTTATTGGTCTTGGAGTTTGCTGTGTTCTGCTACTAGTATCTTCTGTCTGTTTTTTTGGGGGGGGGCTCTTTTTGTATCTTGATTGGCTGGCAACATTGTGTTACTTTATTGGAGGCCTTTAGTGCAGCTTGGCTTCGGGTAAATGGACGGCTATCATTTGTTAGGAAGCTGGGTTTCATCTGGGTGCCTGGTTGGGGTGTGTTTGAGCTGGGGGTATCAGGGGGGATCTGTTTGTTTCACAGAGAAACACCATACAGAAGCCTGATGATGGCAGATGAGATTCTGCTGAAACGTTGCTACAACTTTAAAAGCACCACGTGGGAAAATACCCGAACAAAGCTGAATGCCAGACATATATATATATATATATATATATATATATATATATATATATATATATATATATATGCACACTGCACTTTATTTATTTATCCAAGGATCTTATTATGACTCTCTTCTCCAGCAGCTTCAAAGCCAAGCCTCAAGTGTTGAAATATTGATAAGAGTCCAGGAAAACACCTGTAATAATATTTTGCTGTGCTCTCCCTCTATCTTATCACGTTGAAATGTCCTTGAGAAGGAGTCTTCTTACAGTTCTCTCCAATTCAAATAAAGTATTTTCAAGCCTCTAGTTGGTAGTGTTGCAAAGTTTCTTAATGCTCTTCCCCCCCCCAACCAGAAAAAAGGAGTAATGTATGCAAAAAAAAAAAAATAGCCAAAGGGAGCCTCTATCCTAAAGAAAATTAAAAAATCAAAAGGAGCATAAAAATATATATAAGAGAAAATTCAATCCGGTTACCTAAAAAGTCACACTAAAGTCCCCAGAAAAAAAGTAAGAAAAAAAAAAATCCAAGCGTCAATTTGACATCACTTTAAAAAACGCTGCTCAAACGGTTTTGGTTAAAAAAAAAATCTCACAGGTTTCTTCTTTGTTCAGGATGCCCTTTCAAACCTCAGCGAATTTACAACACAAAAGAAGTTTCTCACCCAGCCGACACACTTTCTTTCCAGCCACTTTCTTTCCGGAGCTGTCCCGACTTCAGCAGCTATGGAGGCTGCCTCTCCGCCGCCAGCAAAAGGGCTTCTCCCTGATCAAACCAGACATTTTGCGATATCTCTGGGATCCTGGGATAGTGCCCTTCACAATCCCCGTCTCTACGGGACGGTTTAGGTCCGTTAGGACCAACCAGGGGTGAAAATATCGGCTGTGATCTCAGAGCCCCGAGATCGCAGCTGTATCGCCGAAACGAAGCTCCGCCTTCTCCCCCTCTTCCTCACTTTCTGATGAGGATTCGAGGTCTTCATGGTGGGTGGTCATTGTGTGTCTTTCGGAGAAAGGCATAGTGTCACTGGCGAGTTGGTGGTGCGGTGCGTTCGCTCGGCGCATTCAAGCGGCTGACTACCTTGTTGCTTCTGCTGCAGTAGCATCGGCGATGACATCTGCGAGGCTGATGTCTCCCTTCGCCATAATCTTGCTCTGGGTCATAGGGTCTTTTAGGCCCAGAACAATTCGATCTCTCATGGCTTCCTCGAGGTTTGCGAAGCCACAGAATCTCCCTAGGTTTCTAAGGTCAACAATGAAGTCTCCAACATTTTCGCCTTCCTGCTGGTCCCTCTGGTAAAACTCATGTCTCCTGATGATTGTTGGCACTGCGGGTCCATAATGAGCCCGTAGGATTGGGGCGAGCCCGTAGGATTGTCCCAGTCCATTGTCTTGACTTCTGCTGGTTACGCAAGTGCTTTTGCCATTTTAAAAACGGCGGGCCCGCAATGGGTCAGAAATACAGCTTGTTTCTTGCCAGGCATAGCATCTTTGAAATTGTTGGTCTCCAGGAACATCTGGAACCTGTCCATATATGAGTCCCAGTCTTCATTAGCCGGGTCAAATGGAGCGGGTGGTATAGCGTTGCTGGTCATTCTGCCGCTTTTGGTGCGCTCTTAGCCACATGCTCTGTTAGCGTTCGGTGAGTGTTCAATCATTTCTATCGTCTCCACATCCCACCCTCATCGCCAGTGTTAAGTCTGGAGCGTGGGCGCAAGGAACGGAGACGAGACATCGAATAGTGACTCCAACTCTTTATTAGTGACTTCAGAACAGAGCAGCGATACTGGGCAGCAGCAGCTCCTTTTATAGAGCTGGCTGCTGTCACAATAACCAATGGTTTGAGTTTGCCGCACTGGTAGCGGCCAATCAGCGGCGACCCGCTGTCAGCCAATCAGATTAGCCAGAAACAGCCAATCACAATCCGCTGTTCGCGAGCCAATCCGAAGTGCAGGATTACGAGCCTGCTGCGGAAACAAAACTATTAGGATTTTTAAACTAAAGCGTTTGCTTAGTTCATAACAGTCACCTTAGCAGACTATGTACACTGGTTCATCTTCTTTCCCTCCCCTCTCAATGTAAAGTAACGTACAAAATGGAGAACTCCTGCTTTAATGTAACAACAGAGCAGGTAAGGAAAGAGGCTGGTCCTCCTTAGAAAGTCTGAAGCATGCTGGTGCTGCTCTGTTCAGCAAAGAATCTTTCCAGAATTTAATGAATACTTTTTCAGACAAGTCAGTAGATGGTTATCTAGTTTTCATTCAGAATAACTCTCCTGTTGTCTGACAGCAAGGATCATGAGATGTGATTATAAGATGCAAACAGTTGTGAATGAATAAATGTGTTAATAAAGTTATCAAGAGCTTGAAGTCAAGTGCAGGGTCCTGGCCCTGCACTTCTGATTGGCCATTAATGGCGACATCAGATTGGTCCTTTCAGGTGAATCTGATTGGCCATTAACAAGCCTCTCCCATTGGTTAACAGAGCTAGCGCTCCCAAGTTTTCATTGGTTGAATAATTAATAAGTTGCCTATATAAGGAGGGCCATTACAGCCATGGAGCTGAACTGTCACACCATGTTAATAAAGAGTTTTGAAGTTCACTATTTTACCGGCTCGTCTCCATTTTTCGCGACCACGCTCAGTACTTAACACTGGTGACAAGGGTGGGATGTGGAGACGTCAGAGCTGACTGAACAACGAAGATCGATAACTGAGCACGTGACCGAAAGCACAACGGCGGAACCATGTCTGGCGGCATCATACCACCTGCTCCATTCGACCCAGTGCAGGAAGACTGGGACTCTTATATGGATCGTTTCCAAATGTTCTTGGAAACCAACAATTTGAAGGATGCCACTACTGGAAAGAAATGGGCGGTATTCCTAAAGCATTGTGGGCCGACCGTATTCAAGATGGCCAAGGCACTAGCGAAACCGGCAGAAGTAAAGTCTATGGACTGGGACATCCTCGAACTGCTACTGAGAGTCCACTATGCACCAGTCATTCCAACGCTCGTCAGAAGGCATGAATTTTATCAAAGAAGTCAACAGAAGGGCAAAAGTGTTGCCGATTTCATAGTGGACCTCCGGAATTTGGGAGGCCTATGTGGGTTTGCTGATCTCAAAGAAGCCTTAAGAGACAGAATAGTTCTGGGATTGGATGCACCGCACATCCAAAGCAAGTTGATGGCGAAAGGCGACATCAGCCTTGCCGATGCTATCGCTGAGGCTACTGCAGCAGAAGCAACCAGGAAGTCGGCTGCCCGAATGCGCTGCAACAGCACCCCGGTTCACCAACCGACCTGCAAAATTTCACCTCAGTCAGAAGGACAGCTCCTGACGGCCCACCACGAGGACCTCTCTTCGTCGTCAGACAGCGACGAAGAAGAGGTCCATCGACTAAGGACTGAACAGGACCAACGCCAGAAATCTCAATATCAATGCGCTGGTTGTGGGGCAAGCCACCCCCAATCAGAATGCAAATTCCTCGACGCGCTCTGCCATGTGTGTGGGAAACGAGGCCATATCGGACGGGTCTGTAGAAGCCAAATAGGACCCAGCCAGCCCTCGAGGGGGGCTAACTATCACCAACCAACAGGAAGCCGTCCTGTAAGGCGAGAACCAGTGAACCACCAATGGAACAACCACTCCTACAGAAACAAAGCCATAAACCGCCCCACGAAGTGAGAAGAGGCTCACCAAACTATCACAATCGGTCACGCCTCCTCTCTGGATGCCAAGAAGATCCAAGTGAAAGTGGATATCGAAAACCAGCCCTGCCTGATGGAAGTCAACTCAGGATCGTCTCTCTCAATGGTTTCATGGAAGACCCTCAAGCAACTCATCCCTACCGTCCAGCGACAAGATCTCCAATTCCAAAGACTCATACTCAAAGACTATCAAGGGAATTGGATTCCAGTCGTAGGATGCAGTCGAGTCCGGGTATCATTCAAGAACCATACAGCATTCCTACCCCTGACTGTGATCGACAAGGACCGGCCTAGTCTGCTAGGCCTCCAGTGGTTCGCTCCGCTTGGAATTGAGGTGGCAGGCATTCACCGAATCAGTAGCAGTAACTGGGAAGAGGACCTCTTCCAAGAATTCAAGGACATCTTTGCAGAAAAACTAGGCAAGTACAAGGGGACCCCGATATCATTTAACCTCGATCCCAAAATAGCTCCCATCCGCCTTAAGCCTCGTCGAGTGCCATTTGCCCTTAAACCAAAGATCGACGAGCAGCTTGATAAATTGATAGCCCAGGGTGTGTTAGAGCCAACCAATCACTCTTCCTGGGAGACCCCAATCGTTACACCAATTAAGCCGGATGGTTTGATAAGAATTTGTGGGGACTACCGAGCCACCCTGAACCACGCCCTTCAACAAAACGCATATCCGGTACCGGTAGTGCAGCACCTCCTCCATTCCCTGGGGGGTGGAAAAGTCTTCGCTAAACTAGACTTAGCCCAGGCATACCAACAACTGCCAGTAGACAAAAAAACGGCAGAGGCACAGACAATCGTTACGCACCGACGTGCCTTTAAATGTACTCGGCTCCAATTCAGAGTGAGCGTAGCCCCGGGAATCTTTGAAAGTTTGATGGAAAGATTATTACAAGGAATCAAAGGCATTGTTCCATACTTTGATGATGTGTTAATTGCTGCATCAACCCCAAAAATTTTATGAGAGTGCCTGAGATTGGTTCTCCAGAGATTCAAAGACACAGGGCTTAAGGTGAAGAAAAACAAGTGTAAACTCTGCACTGATCGTGTCGAATTCTTAGGATATTTGATTGACAGTAATGGTATTCACCCTACCGATAGCAAATTGAGGGCAATCAAGAACGCCCCAAGACCCCGAAATAAGGCCGACCTCCAGGTGTTTCTAGGCCTTATCAATTTTTATAATGTTTTCCTGCCGCACAAAGCAACCGTAGCCGAACCCCTACATTGTTTACTGGACAAGAAAGCAATCTGGGTATGGGGACAAAGAGAAGAGCAGGCGTTTTGAAATGTTAAAAAATTATTGACTTCTGACGCTGTACTAATGCAGTACAATGAGACTTTGCCATTAACGATCACGTGTGATGCATCGCCTTTTGGAGTAGGTGCCATTTTGAGCCACGTTTTACCAAATGGTAGCGAAGCCCCTGTTGCTTATTTTTCCAAGACATTTTCAAAAGCAGAATGCAATTATAGTCAGATTGATAAAGAAGCCCTTGCCATTGTGTCTGCTTTCAAGAGATTTCATGAGTATGTGTACGGCCGAGCCTTTACTATAGTGACTGACCACAAACCTTTGCTGGGAATAATAGTGGGAGATAAACCAACCCCCTATATATTATCTCCCAGAATGACTCGCTGGTCAGAATTCTTGGCTGCCTATAATTATCAGCTGCAACACTGCCTGGGGAAGGCCATTCCCCACACTGACGCATTGAGCTGAGCACCGCTTCCAGAGACCATGGATGACCCCATGCCTACAGTGACAATGTTGCAGATCGAGACACTTCAGACACCACCATTAACAGCCCGAGATATCGCAATGGAAACGAAACACAACCCCACCTTAGCACAAGTTCTCAGTTGGGTCGAGCGCGGATGGCCATTGGATCAGATACCTGATGACTACGCCCCATTCAAGAGTCGACAAATGGAATTGTTCTCACAGAAGGGTTGCATTATCTGGGGAGATAGAGTCGTTGTCCCAGAGCGGCTACAATGACCGGTACTAAGAACCTTGCACGATGGCCACCCCGGCATTGTGTGCATGAAAACCCTCGCACGTAGCTACACATGGTGGCCAGGCATCGACAAGCAAATTGAGACATGGGTCAAAGCTTGCCACAAATGCCAGGAAGTAAGCAACGCCCCTCCGAAAGTGACCCCAACTGAATGGGAAACACCATGGGGGCCCTGGTCCCATATTCACCTGGACTTTGCGGGACCTACCAAAGGCCATACATTCTTGCTAATAATAGATGCCTACTCGAACTGGTTCGAAATCTACGAAATGAGGAATACAACAACCGAAGCGGTCATCAAGAAATTAGACAGATTATTTACAACACATGTATTACCAGACGTTCTGGTATCCGATAACGGACCCCAATTTACCGCATTGTCCTTTGAGCAGTACCTGGCGGACCGTGGTATTCGCCATGCGCTGACTTCACCGGGGCATCCTGCGGCCAAAGGAAGGGCCGAATGCATGGTACAATTCGTCAAGAAAACACTACACAAAATGGACTATGACAATATCGAGGAAAAAATAAACTGGATACTCCTTCTGCAGCATATCACTCTGCACAGCGTCACCAACAAAACTCCCGCCGAATTACTAATGGGGCGGAAGCTCCGTTCCCACCTCGACCAACTACACCCAGCGTACGAACCTGAGAAACCACACGGATCCAGCGGGCGATGCCGTACCTTCCAGGTAGGCGACTTAGTATTTGCTAAGAACTTGTCGGGCGATCCATTGTGGGTCGAGGCGACTGTGGTCCGAGTAACCGGCCCCAGATTGTACCTCGTGGAGTGTCGCGATAATAGACCATGGAAGCGCCACATTGATCAGCTTCGATCAAGGCTACAGTCACGAATCTCCGAGTCCCCTGATATCCAAACTGAGGGGGAAGGGGATACGGAGGAAGATGAACTTGGAATAGTAGAAAGTTTTAATGATAGAAACGACGGCGGAACGGAAACACGTGAAGAAGAATTGGGGATGGGAGTGAGTTTGCCTCATGGTGATACTGAAGATGTTGTGGACAACGAAAATTTGAACTCAGAATTAGAGGCACCCCTTTCGCCAAATAACGTCCTACCTCAACAAGATTGCAGCCAAATACCGGGTGCAATACAAAAATCAAATAGACTAACGAAACAACCGGCCTACCTCAAGGACTATGTAAGCGTACCCCGTAAATGGAACCCCGGGGGAAGGGATGTTGTGAATGAATAAATGTGTTAATAAAGTTATCAAGAGCTTGAAGTCAAGTGCAGGGTCCTGGCCCTGCACTTCTAATTGGCCATTAATGGCGACATCAGATTGGTCCATTCAGGTGAATCTGATTGGCCATTAACAAGCCTCTCCCATTGGTTAACAGAGCTAGCGCTCCCAAGTTTTCATTGGTTGAATAATTAATAAGTTGCCTATATAAGGAGGGCCGTTACAGCCATGGAGCTGAGCTGTCACACCATGTTAATAAAGAGTTTTGAAGATCACTATTTTACCAGCTCATCTCCATTCTTCGCGCCCACGCTCAGTACTTAACACAAACTTTGTCAAGAACCTTGGAGTACTCATCTCTAATGATTTAAGTGCTAGAGCCCTCTGTAACTACACAGCCAAAAAGGCATTATGAGTTGTTAATCTAATCCTATGTTGCTTCTTCTCTGGTAATATCACACTACTAACTAGAGCATACAAAACGTTTGCTAGACCTATACTTGAATACAGCTCATCTGTCTGGAATCCATATCATGTATCTGATATTAACACAATTGAAAAAGTCCAGAAATACTTCACAAGAAGAGTTCTCTGCTCCTCTACTCATTGCAGAATACCTTATGCCACCAGACTTTAAACTCTAGACCTAGAAAACCTAGAACTATGCCGCCTCCGGTCCGATCTAAATATAGTATATAAAATCATACATTGCAATGTCCTACCTGCAAATTAATATTTCAGCTTCAATCATAACAATACAATAGCACGCAATAGATACAAACTCAAGGTTAACCACACCAAACTTGACTGCAGAAAATATGAGTTCAGCAACAGAATGGTCAATGTCTGGAATACTCTACCTGACTCTGGTTTCTTCCTCAAACTCCAAAAACTTTAACCTTAGACTGTCTACTATTGACCTCACCCCTTTCCTAAGATGTCTGTAGGGAGAGTGCATAAGTACACCAATTGTGCCTACCGTCCCTATCCTATTGTTTCTTTTTATTTGTCTTATTTGTCTTATAAGTATCTATCTCATGTATTCAAAACTATATTTATTCTTATACCTGTATCTTATAAGCGATTGACAAATCAAATAAATACTAAAAAAAAATACTAAAAATAAATGAGGAGTGGGAAGGGGGTTGTTTTGAGGAAGAGTTGCCTGTACCATGGCAGATACACACAACAATCAGAAGAGTAATGGGATTCAAAAAATTTTTACTACCGGTTCTGTGGGCGTAGCTTGGTGGGTGTGGCATGGCTTGGTGGGTGTGGCAGGGGAAGGATATTGTAAACTTTCCATTTCCTTCCCACTTCTGGGGGAAGGTTATTGCAAAATTCCATTCCCTCCCCACCCCACAAACCTGCTTTCCAGCTCCGGTCTCCTGTGCAGGACAACCAAAGGAGCCAGTCAATCAGCATGCTTCAGACTGTCTAAGGAGGACTAACCTCTTTCCTTCTTACCTGCTCAATGGGAGGCAGAGAAGAGATGGGGTTGGCAGGGCCAGTCAGAGGTGGCATTTTCCGGTTCTCTGAACTACTCCAAATTTCCTCTACTGGTTCTCTGAATTACTCCAAATTTCCGCTACCAGTTCTCCAGAACTGGTCAGAACCTGCTGAATACTACCTCTGAATCACAACCCCTGTTCTCATCAGCCACTGGTTTTTCTCTTGCGAATGTGTAATGGCATTTTCTGAGGTGGAGGATAAAAATTAAAGTTGGCAAAACTATGGAGAATAAGAACAGATGGATGCTGTAGCTGTTTCTCATAAATGATGAGCCAGACCTTCTCTAAATTAGGAGAAAATTAAAAGTTAAGAGCCATCAAAGACAACCTGCCTCACCATATTTGCTGATAAAAGCAAGTTTAAAACACACACATCTCTTTTTTCCAAGTGTCTGTAATATCCTCTCATTTCTCTTGCAATAAATCTTACTACTGAAATATTATTGGAATCTAACTTTTCTGGTTACTGCTACAAGGCATGTGAAGGAAAGGAACAGAGAAACTGGCAATTGTATTAGACAATATTGTCTTCTGTCCATGGGCTCACCTTTATAGCCTACTCCTCCCCAAGGCAGTCACTGAGGATGTAGTTACACAATGAAGCTTCCATCTCATTTCCAGCCTGATACTGAAGCAGACTGAAAACAAATCACAGTTAGAGTAACCTTGCATAGAAGATGGGCCGCATAAAAACTGAATAAATAAAATAAACAATACAGCAGAAACATGGAGTTTTCCACTGGAACTTAGAAGAAAATCTCCTATGAAAGTATTTTACAAAGTCTCACATAAAGGAGGGACTTGAAGGAAGTTGGGCTGCACATGATCTGCTGCTCCTCCCAGCTAGCTGTGTCTCCTCCCAGCAAGCTATGGGGTCTGTTCTTCCATAGCCACTTCCACTCTATTTGTTGAAAAAAACAGAATCTCCCTTCCCTTCCTCCTCCCTCCTTTTTTTCTTTTTTCTTTTTGGTAATGGGACTATGAACCTTGTGGAATCAGATATTTCAGGTTAGTGTTCCTCTAGGTCAGGGGTCTGTAACCTGCAGCTCTGGATCCACATGCGGCTCTTTCGGCCCACTGCTGTGGCTCCCTGTCAGCTGATCCCACCATTGGCTGGTCCTCCCTTTCATGTCACTCCTCGCCTGGTGTCAGGCTACAGAACTTTTCCCATTCAATCAACTAGAATGAACTTCTCAAAACGTATCAAAACGTAATAAAAAGTATTGTGAATGAATAATACCAATAAAGTATCATTGAGCTTGAAGTCAAGTGCAGGGTTCTGGCCCTGCACTTCTGATTGGCTGTTATTGGCAGGATTGGATTGGTCCATTCAGGAGCATCCGATTGGCCATTAACAGGCCATTCCCATTGGTTAATGGAGCTAGTGCTCCAGGTTTGCTATTGGTTGAAGAGTTAACAAGTTGCCTATATAAGGGAGGCTATAGAAGCCCTCGAGCTGAGCTGTCACAATATGTAAATAAAGAGTTTGAAGTTCACTGCTTCTACCGGCTCATCTCCATCATTCGCACCCATGCTCCAGACTTAACACTGGCGACGAAGGTGGGATTGGATGACATCAGAGCCAACTAATCACGTGACTGAAGCGCACAACGGTGGAACCATGTCCGGCGGCGTAATACCACCTGCTCCATTCGATCCAGCTCAAGAGGATTGGGAGTCTCACTTGGATTGTTTCCAAATGTTTTTGGAAATGAATAATCTGAAGGATGCCATGGCTGGGAAGAAACAGGCAGTATTCCTAACGCACTGCGGGCCAACAGTATTCAAAATGGCTAAGGCATTAGCGAAACTGGCTGAAGTGAAGGCCATGGATTGGGACATCCTCGAACAGCTACTAAGGGCCCACTATGCACCCACCGTTCCATTGCTCGTAAGACAACACGAGTTCTATCAAAGGAATCAGCGGAAAGGAGAAAGCGTCGCCGATTTCGTTGCAGACCTCCGGAACTTGGGAGGCCTTTGCGATTTCACTGACCTGGAAGAGGCTTTGAGAGACCGAGTAGTCCTCAGGCTAGACGCTCTAAACGTACAGAGCAAAATAATGGCAAAGGGCGACATCACCCTTAAAGACACCATAGCTGAAGCTACAGCAGCGGAGGTGACCAAGAAGTCGGCTGCCCAACTATGCCGAAATCGCACTCCAACACACCAACTGGCCAGCGAAATTTCACCTAACGCAGAAGGGCAGTGTTCGATGGCCCACCATGAGGACCTCTCTTCATCGTCAGACAGTGACGAAGAAGAAGTCCATCGCCTGCGGTCCAATCGAGACTGACACCCGAAGTCCCAGCAACCCTGCACTGGCTGCGGGGCCAACCATTACCGCTCCAATTGCAAATTCCACGACGCACTCTGCCACGAGTGCGGGAAACAAGGCCACATCAGACGGGTCTGCAGAAGCCTTCTCGGACCCAGCCAGACCTCAAAAGGAACCAATCTCCGCCAATCGACAGTGAATCTCCCTGTAAGACGAAAACCAGTAAATCACTCCTACGGAAACTGACCCATGAGTCGCATAGCGAGATGGGAAGAGGCCCACCAAACACTCACTATTGGCCATGCCTCTTCAATAGACGCTAAGAAAATTCGGGTCAATGTGAACATTGAAAATCAGCCTTGCCAAATGGAAGTTGACTTGGGATCATCTCTTTCAATGGTCTCATGGAAGACCCTCAAGCAACTCATCCCCACTATCCGGCGCCAAGACCTTCAATTCCAACGGCTCGTGTTAAAGGACTACCAGGGGAACTGAATCCCAGTTGCAGGATCCAGTCAAGTCCGGGTTGCATTCAAAAACCGCACGGTGTACTTACCCCTGATGGTGATCGATAAGGACCGGCCTAGTCTGTTAGGCCTACAATAGTTCGCACCACTCGGCATTGAAGTGGCAGGCATTAACTGAATCGGTGGCAGTGACTGGGAAGAAGACCTCGCCCACGAATTCAGGGACATCTTCGAGGAAAAGCTAGGCAAGTACAAGGGGACCCCAATATCCTTTAGCCTTAATCCAAAGATAGCTCCCATCTGCCTTAAGCCTCGTCGAGTTCCGTTCGCTTTAAAACTGAAAATCAATGAGCAGCTTGATAAGTTGATTGCCCAGGGAGTTTTAAAGCCAACTGACCACTCCCCTTGGGAAACGCCGATTGTGACACCAATTAAGCTGGACGGCTCCATAAGAATTTGCAGGGACTACCGAGCCACCCTAAACCACGCCCTGCAACAGAACCCATATCCGGTGTTGGTGGTACAGCACCTCCTCCATTCCCTGGGGGCCGGAAAAGTCTTCGCAAAGCTAGACTTAGCTCAGGCTTATCAGCAACTGCCGGTTGACGAAAAAACGGTCCAGGCACAGATTATCGTAACGCATCGAGGTGCCTTTAAGTGTACGCGGCCTCAATTCGGAGTCAGTGTAGCCCCAGGGATCTTTCAGAACCTAATGGAGAGACTATTGCAGGGGATCAAGGGCGTTGTCCCCTATTTCGATGATGTGCTCATTGCTGCCCCCACTCCAAAAATCTTACGGGAGCGTTTAAGACTGGTATTACAAAAATTTCAGGAAGCAGGTCTGAAAGTCAAAAACTACTGACTTCAGATGCCGTACTAATGCAGTACAATGAGACTTTGCCAATAAACATAACTTGTGATGCATCGCCCTTTGGAGTGGGCGCCATTTTGAGCCATGTGTTACCCAACGGTAACAAAGCCCTTGTTGCTTATTTCTCAAAGACACTCTCAAAAACTGAGCGAAATTACAGCCAAATCGATAAAGAAGCCCTGGCAATTGTATCAGCTGTTAAAAGATTTCATGAATACGTGTACGGCCGGGTTTTCACCATTGTAACTGACCACAAATCATTGCTGGGGATCATCGCTGCGGACAAACCAATTCCCTACATACTTTCCCCCAGAATGACCTGCTGGTCAGAATTCTTGGCTGCCTACAATTATTGGCTACAATATCATCCCAGAAAAGCCATTCCCCATGCCGATGCACTAAGCCGTGCATCGCTTCCTGAAACCATCAACGATCCTGCACCAACGATGA
This sequence comes from Hydrophis major, assembly GCA_033807585.1. Taxonomy (NCBI): domain Eukaryota; kingdom Metazoa; phylum Chordata; class Lepidosauria; order Squamata; family Elapidae; genus Hydrophis; species Hydrophis major. Next base: position 84,238,502 of record CM066333.1, read on the forward strand.
CAGCATTGCAGATCGAGACACTCCATATGCCGCCATTAATTGCCCATGACATCGCAAGAGAAACAAAATGCAACCCCATCTTGGCGCGAGTCCTCACGTGGGTAGAACGTGGATGGCCATTGGACCAAGTACCAGATGACTGTGCACCATTCAAAAGTCATCAAACAGAGTTGTTCTCGCAGAAGGGCTGTGTCATCTGGGGCGATAGAATCATTATCCCAGAACGACTCCAACAGACACTGCTAAGAACCTTGCACGATGGCCACCTTGGCATCGTGCACATGAAGGGCCTCGCATGAAGCTACGTGTGGTGGCCAGGCATCGACAGACAAATCGAATCATGGGTTAAAACTTGCAAGAGATGCCAAGAAGTAAGCAACGCTCCACCAAAGGCAACCCCAACCGAATGGGAGACGCCGCGGGGACCCTAGTCTCACATCCATCTGGACTTTGCTGGGCCAACCAAAGGCCACACGTTTTTGATAACCATCGACACCTACTCGAATTGGCTCAAGATTTACCGAATGAGCAACACGACCACTGACGCGGTCATCAAAAGACTGGAAATACTTTTTGCAACCCACGGATTACCAGACATTCTGGTATCCGACAACGGGCCCCAATTTACCACACTGTCTTTTGAGCAGTATCTGGCTGACTGCGGTATTCGACATGCACTCACTTTGCCTGCGCACCCTGCTGCCAACAGTAGGGCTGAGCGCATGGTACAATTTATCAAAAAAACTCTCCAAAAGATAGACTACGACAACATCAACGAGAAAATCAACCGTACCCTTTTCCTGCAGCACATCACACCTCACAGCGTCACCAATAAAACTCCCGCCAAACTGCTAATGGGACGAAAGCTCCGCTCCCACCTCGATTGGTTACACCCAGCCTATGAACCAGAAAAGCCACTCGGATCCAGCAGCCGATGCCGTACCTTCCAGGTAGGCGATTTAGTATTCGCTAAAAACTTATCGGGCGATCCGCTGTGGGTAGAGGTGACCGTAATCCACGTAACCGGCCCAAGATCATACCTCATTCAGTGCCCTGATGAAAGACTTTGGAAGCGCCACATAGATCAACTACGATCGTGGCTACCATCTTGCACTTCCGAACTCCCTTTTGACCAAACTGAGGGGGGAGGAGATACAGAGGAAAGCGAATTACTATTAGAGGGAAACCTTTTCGAAGAGACTGATAATGGAACTGAAATGCAGAAACAGGAACCAGGGACCAGAGAGAGTGCACCTCAGGGAGTGGCCAGTTATATTGGTGACAATGAGAACGTGAACTCAGAACCAGAGGCACCCCACCTGTAAACAATGATCTCCCTCAGCAGAAGTGCAGCAAACTGCCAGGCACTTTGTGAAAATCGAAAAGACTGGTAAAACAGCCGTCCTACCTTAAGGACTATGTAACCACGCCCTGTGGGCAGAAGCCGGGGGAAAGGGGTGTTGTGAATGAATAATACCAATAAAGTATCATTGAGCTTGAAGTCAAGTGCAGGGTTCTGGCCCTGCACTTCTGATTGGCTGTTATTGGCAGGATCGGATTGGTCCGTTCAGGAGCATCCGATTGGCCATTAATAGACCATTCCCATTGGTTAACGGAGCTAGCGCTCCAGGTTTGCTATTGGTTGAAGAGTTAACAAGTTGCCTATATAAGGAAGGCTATAGCAGCCCTCAAGCTGAGTTGTCACAATATGTAAATAAAGAGTTTGAAGTTCACTGCTTCTACCGGCTCGTCTCCATCATTCGCACCCATGCTCCAGGCTTAACAAAAATGAATCCTTTATTGAGATGAGATAAGTCATGTAGGGGTTAAAAGCAGCGTCTAATGCCTCTCAGGCATACCGGGATAAATAAGGGAGTTTAGAACCCCTCCTCTTCTCTCAATGTATATTTTGTGAAACAAAAGCCAGTATGTGCATTCCACCCCCAGCCCTTCTGAAGGAACGATCTTTTCCAAACAAACATCTCACTGAAATTTTTATGGTTTTCTCATCTCCTGGCTGTGCTGCTCAGAGGTGTTAGGTTCCGGCCATCTGGGATTCCTCTCTCCATTGTATCATGTGTGGGTTATACAAATTTGATATAAGATTGATGTATTCAAGTTACATCAAGAAAGGATTTCTTTATCAGTCTACCCCTCACCCATTTTCTTCTTCCACTGAAGAAATGACAGATACATGGATCTGACATCTGGCCTGAGAAGGTAAAGGGTGATGGTGGGGGATGGAGACTCTCTCCATATTCCAGAGCTGGAGGCGACTTGGTGGGAGTGAATGACATCGAGTTGGCCATGCCCACCCAGTCACACCTATTGTTAAATTATTGGCTCCCGATGGGTCCAAATGGCTCTTTGAGGTTAAGGTTGCAGACCCCTGCTCTAGGTCAGGGCATGACAGCCTTGCTCTAGGTACTAGATACTTTGTGGTATCATGGCAGAGGACATGAAAAACTTGGTGGGGTATGAGAAGCATTCAGGAAATATGTTAAACACACATCTTCTTTGAAGTGGATGCAGTAGGAGTATATGCTCAGGTTTATCAAATGTAGCATATTATACAACAAATATTTAAAATGGTTCAGACTGGTAATTACATTGCTGTTGTAGATCTAAGACAGTAATAATAAACAACACTACCTTGATTTCTTATTCAAGCTCAGAGGCAAAAATAATCATGTATTCTGAATTAATTTCTTCACATGACATCCTTAGGTAGATATAATTTTTTTCTTCCTGTTCAGTGATTTCGCCTGCTTTTGTTTTTGTTAATTTTATCTGTTGTTTTCTGTTGCATTTATATCTGCAATATTTATTTAATAATCAATAAATAAAAACTACTGCTACCATTTCATGGCGTTATCTACTTATGAAAAGTTGACTACGCAGCAGAATGACTGGGACAAAGAAGAAGAGGAACAAGAAGCCATCTTTGATGGACAATGGGATTTTTCCAGGGAGGAGGAGAAAGAGGAAAAGAAAAAGGGGATTTTAAGGTTTCAAAAAACAACCAAAAAAGAGAAAAATGAGAGGAAAGGTGGATGCAAGGTTAGAAAGCAATGGAAAGGGAGTAAGAAAAGGGAGTAGGGGAGACAAAGGGGTAAAAAGGGCAAGGAGAAGAATAAGCAAGAGAGGAAGGAGAAGCCTCAATGGTGGGAAGCAAGATCTAAAGAAAAAAAGCTTATTTAGAGACAATGGCTGAATCTAATTAAGGATAAAAAAGGTGTCATTGGATACATCTTTGGTTTCGGGAGCATCACCCCGGCAGGAATTCAATACTACAATCAGTCGACTGATGGGGGGGGAGCTCATCGGAAGCCTCTTCACTAAAAACCTCTCTTAAGTCCCAATACTCCTTCGGGATTTTCTCCTCCCCTTCCATGTGTTCGGCACCTGTAGAGGCTATCTCGGTGAGTACCTGGGACTTCGGATGGGATTTCTCCTCCCCTTCCAGATAGGGTTGCTCCTCCCCTTCCGGTGGCCGATCGGTGAGGATGCGTATCCACCCCTTCTTCCAGTTCACCTGGGGATTCCACTTCCGAAGCCAGGGTAATCCCAATATTAGGGGCTGTTCCATCCCAGGAGCCACAATAAAACACAGGGTCTCATGGTGGTTTCCCATGGTCATTTCTAGGGGTTCTGTTATAAAACGCGTGGGGCAACCTCCCGCCACTGATCCATCCAGTTGGCAGAAAGATATGGGCGTTCTTAAAGTTCTCAGTCTGATGCCCATACCCTTAACTACTTTCATGTTAATTACACACCTCGTGCACCCCGAGTCCAATAAGGCCAACATCACTCCCTCAGTCCCAGAGGTGGTCTGCTTTAACTTTACTGGGATGGTCATGAGCCCTTGGTTTGGACTTACCGGGACGTCATCTTCCGAGTCAGTCTCTTTCTTGTCGAGTGGGGTTGGAGGCCCCAGCTCCTCTCCCACCGAAAGGGTGACCTCTGCAACCTCTCTTGTCTTCAGTCCGGTCTCGCGGGGCTTGGCCAAGGGGTTTTCGGGCTTCCTCCCGGGGTCCCGCATTTTCGGTGGGTTCGTCTTTACCCGGCAATCCGCCATCCGGTGGCCCTCCTTCCCACAACGGAAGCATGCCGTGGTCTTGGCTCTTGCCACCATCCCTCCCAGTTGGGGGGTTGAAGTCTCTCGGAGACGTGGGGGGAACGGTTTTTTCCAGGCGGGACCTCCACTGTGTCTGCTTCGGGCTAGATCAATGTCCACCTCTTCCACCAGCAAGTACGATGACTGTAAATCACGGGGGTCCCTTCTGGAGATGCACATGTGGTATACATCTTCATTTAAGCCATCTTTGTAGGCTTCCACCAGAGCCTCTTGGGACCAACCTCAGATGTGGTATGCCAGCTGCCTGAATTCTTGGGTGTAGTCTGCCACCGATCTCCTCCCTTGGACTAGGGTCTTCATTCTGATCCTGGCCTTTCTCTCTGCCAGAGGGTCCTCAAACCTTCTCCTCAGTGCAGTCATGAAAACATCGAGGTTTCGCAGTTGGGGGGAGTTATCATTGTACAAAGTCACCACCCAGTCTGCTGCCATCCCTTCCAGGGTTCTGGTGACACATCTCACTTTGGCTGCTTCAGAGGTGAACTCCCATTCAAATTCTGCCATATAGCTCCCAACTTGTACCAGGAAAAATCCCAAATTTCTGGGATTTCGTCCAAACTTCACATCTGGGGGGGGGCAGGTGACATCTTCCAGGGACCACACCTATTGCTGGGGCTCCTCGGGCAGCAGCAGGCGGCTGCACTGTTGTAGGCTGGGCAAGGGGGGTAGAGATAGCTTGACTTCCCTGGGCTGACCTCACTCCCTCTTCCCCCTCATATCTTTGATCCGTGCCGGGTTTCTCAGAAACATCCATAAGGAATTTCCCAGCTTGATCCAGCCTGCATTCCATCTCCTCCCCCTCCTGCCACAGCCATTCCCTCGCACCTTTTCATCTTACAGTGATTCTGGGAGGAGGGGGGTCTTCAGAGTCTCTCCAACCAACCCCAACGACCATCTGGGCATCTTGGCTGGGGTTTCTTCCAGAGTCAAGTTGGCCAGCAGGTCAGTCACCAACGTCTCCGGTAGCAGCATCGGCTGCCCCCCCACAGCTCCCTGGTCCTCTTCATCGCTGGCTGGAGACGACATGAGATGAAACCCCCTCGGAAGAAAAGTTGCTATTTTCTCCGGGTGGGTTGATGTGGGAGTTTCAGAATAATGTCAGGCTGTGCTCCCATTAGATCCCAAGAAAGAAATACTCAGACTCCATGGTGTAGAGCAAAGTTATCCTTTTACTGGAAAATAAAGTGGAAGCTACAAATCAATTCCGAAACTGAGAAATTGGCGGGTAGAACACACATACAAAGAAATAGAATTGCTCCCACCCCTCAAAGTTCAAATGATTCTTCCAATTAAAACTTCTGAATAAGCTCATGTGGTCATCTCCAGACGGTGATGAGGTTTCTTGTCAAATGGCCTTGACACATTTTGATAAAAGTTCGCAGTTGCGCAAAAGAGGACAGATGATAGCCAAGAAATGGAAAGTTAAAGAAAAGAATCCCCCCTCCCCTTGCTAGCCCAGCAAAGGAATGCAAAACACCTCCAGCCTTCTTCCCCTCCAGAGTCCCTCCTCCCACCGTTGTCATGACAGCCGAAAGAAGTAATAGCAGAAATAGAAGAAAAGCAACAGTGGAATATATCTTCAGACTATCTTGAGGCTGACAAAAGTGGGGGGGATTCTGGAAGGTACATAAGATTGTGTTTTTATAAGTGTACTTAGAGTAGAACCTTTCTTATAAAATTTATTGTGTAATTTTAGAATGTACTAAACAGAATCCCAAGATAAATTAAGTGTTATATGAAGTACTTTTAAGTTAGGTCAATGAGTTAAAGGCGTCACTCCAAGTAGTGTATAGGAGAAGTATAGTAAAAGAAAAAAGATGAATGGATAGTTGGAAATAGAACAGACAAAGAATGTTATTGAAAATGGTAATAAGATAGGGAAGGATATATAAAGTGAATATGATGTGTAAATTTCGTCTGTGTGAAGAGTTTTAACTCAGGATCAAGCAGCTTTCAGAAAAGTTGTTTTAAGTTTTGTTATGGGGTTTTTTTTTGTGTTTTGTATGTTGATAAAAGGCAAAAAAAATTAATTAGTAAGAAATAATTTGGATGAAAAGGAGAAGTTGGGATAAGATATGAAGTTAAATAGATAAAGTAAATATTGATATTATAATTTGGAATCATTATGTTCTATTGGTTTTCTTCTTTAATTACTACTATTTTATTTATTTTTTTAGAAAAGAATTTATAAGCTGTTATGCCTTGATTGTCTGTGCAATGTTTTTGTAAAATTAATAAAATTTGTTTAAAAAAAAAAAACTACTGCTACCATTTCTCTGGCTGTTAAAGCAGCAGGAATGTAATCTACACTTTGCCATGGATAAAGTACCAAGGCAGGGGTCCCCAAACTTGGCAACTTTAAGACTTGTGGACAAGCTCTATAAACTTAGCCTATGTCTTCTAGGTCTGAATAAATCTTCATGATATTGAACTGAATAAAAACTGGGTGATGTGTTTTGGCTTCGTTTTTCAATTCTTAGAAATGGAGATTTGGAACTATATGAGAAACAACAAGAAAAGACTGCAAAACAAGAAGACTGGGACAAAGAAGAAGCCATCTTTAATGAACAAGCAATTTTATGTGGCAAAGAAAAAGGAAAGGGGGGAAAAGAGAATGGAGAATTTAAGATTTAAAAAAACAACCAAAGAAAAGAAAAATAATTCGAAAAATAAGTATAATACTGGAAAGCAACAGAAAAGGGGAATACAGAAGAGAGAAATAGAGGTAGAGAGACAAGGGGGTAAAAAGGGGAGAGACAAGAAGAGAGGGAAGAAGGAAAGGAAAAGAAGTTACAAAGGACCGGAGCAAGATACAGAGAAACATTTAGAGGTAATAGGTGAAAATCTAACTGAAAAAGGGATTCTGTAAAGGTACATAAGATTGTATTGTTATGTTAGTAATAGAAATAACTTTAGAAAATTGGAAACAATGTATGATTAAAATGAGGGATAAAATAGTTATTTAGTGAAATGTTTGTGAATAAAATAAGTGAAATAAAATCAATGAGAAAATTGAATTAGGAAGGAACTGGAACATTTTAATTAGTTAATGTTTTATAAAATATAAGTGAAGAGGGGGGAATTAACTATGGAAAGCTTATAATTGTTCCCATAGAAGTATGATATTTAATTAAAAAGTAATGTTAAAGATGTTAAGACTTTAATGAATATTAATATTAATGATAGAATTGAATTGGAATGGAATGTTGTTTTAATTATATACATTTATAATTTTTTTTCTTTTTTTAAGAATACAGTGTGTATTTTAAGAATGTACCAAGCAGAATCTGAATGGAAGTTATGTATTATATTGAATGTTACAACTTTAGGGAAAAGATATAAAGGCGTCATACTCCAATCAGTAACTACAGGAGAAATTTTGTTTAATGAGAAAAGATAATAGATAATTGAAACAGGACAGACAAAAAATATAAATACAATTATTTGAAATGAGATGAGATAATTAAAATAAAATTGAGAAAATTAAAAGAGGGGAGAAGCTATGCAGAAAATGTAAAATAGTAATAAAATCTGGAATAGAATATAAAAATGAGCATGAACCTGAATTTGTGTCTGTATGAAGAAATGTAACCCAGGATTATGCTACTTTCAAAAAAGATGTTTTATTTGTATTTTTCTTTCTCTTTGTGAAAACTCAAATAAAATTTACCAAAAAAAAAAAAAAAAAACCTGGGTGATGTCACTGGACTTCTGTGTTTTGTCCCTCTACATATATGCTTCAACAGAAAGAGAAGAACAGAGGGAGAAGAGCCACAAAGGCAAGCTGCCCTAAACTAGCAGTAATGTAGCTCTCAGTCACTTTCCAGCATTAATACATATTGATTTAAGTGGTGTAATTATATATAAGTTAAGTGGTATAATTCTGCCTGCATTGCCCCAAAATCTTTGTCCAGGACAGAATCCAATTTGGTGATTCAAAATGCAAACTTTTTCCTTTTGTATACAGTCCTGTTTGACAGAACAATGAGTCCAAAATGGGATTTGGATGCTTAAGGCTTCATGTCTCCCATTAAGTATAATGAGAAAAAAAAATTGCAACCATATTTTAGCAAACAACAAAATGGAATCAAAATAAAAGTAGAAATGCATCAAATCCTGACAATAATTGATAGAATGGAAAAGAAGTCTAATGCAAATTCAAGGGCATGTGTAAGTGACTTTAGATTTCAATGTAGTTGTCAAATTATCATTCTAAGGAGAGAAATAAATTATTCTAAATCATATAATTCCTCTGTATGATGACATTAAAATAATCTAGAAATAATAACCCAGTCTAGGATGGAGGCTGATGAAAGCTTCTAATAAATCTTCAATAGGATTGCTTGTTAAAAAGAAGTTATATTACAACATTTTTCCTGATTTTAATGTGTGTTTTTTTCTTCTGTTCCAAATGTCTTTCAGTACAGTAGATTATTTGAAAGAGGTTGAAATAATTGATCAATATGTGCAGAACTGTTATAACCATTGTAAAATTCTTCGTTCATTGCAGCAAACATTTTCAGTAGTTAGAGTGCAAGTTTTTACTGTAACCATCTGATTCATCCTATTAATGTCAAAACGACATCAGATTAAAAGGGGTATTCAAAATAGTCTGGGTTAAATTCCTAGTGTCTGTAGTAGCAGGGAGGTCTTTGTATTTGTATTTATATATATGAGGATATATATTATATCCTGTGTATATAATAATTAGAAAGACCAATCATTGGATCTGGTACAAGGTATTTTCCTGTGATCCTTCAACTATATCTTGTTAGGAATTTTTTTTTAATCTTATTGTTTGCTTTTCTTTGAGGAAAAACTAGTTTTGAAAAACAGTGATAAGCGTAGAAAAACAATGATAAGGGTGACATTAGATAGACATATAACATGAAAAATATGTACGGATTGATTTTTTTTTTCTCTTATTCTCAACTGAAATTAAGGGAGCAATTATTCAGACAAGTAATAGAAAGTAGTTCACTACACACTATCCATTTAAACTATAGAATTTGTTGCTATCAAATATATGGAAAAGTATCACTTTACATGGTTTTGTTCAAATCAGAGAGCAGCCCATTTTCATTGGAGCACAAATTGATTTATTGATAACTACCAGAGGCAAAGACAAGCCTAAAGCATACAGGGTTTATTGCCTAGCTCCCTTTATAAATTAAAATATACATTTCATCAGTATAGCAAAGCATTTTATTTGGTTATGGCAAAATGCAGTTAGTGAGTCAAGGCGGTGAAACAATAAATGAATATAATGGCTTTCTTGAGTTATACAAGGAATCTTAGAATATATTGTGGAAACCATTAATATTCTACTCTCTCGGTGTGGTTCTGTAACATAGATCAAACAGAGCAGATGAACTGGAGGTGAAGGAGACAGTTAACATAAACCAGACTGTTTCTTTTTTCCTGTTTGAAAAGTTTAACGATACAAATACAAGAAGGATGTTGTTTATGTTAAAAGATTCTAGTATCAATCCAAGGGGGAAGGTTTGGGACCTTTTCAAGATTGTGGAATTTAGAGGCACTGTTTCAAACCATGGTAAGGTCACCCCACAGTATTATTAAATATTATACTCCAGCTATAACTATCATAGTATGATTTACATGGTTTTAATATGGTTTTTTCTAATATATATACATTTAGTAAGAATTTTTATTATAACAGTAAAATCTAATATAAACTAAACTTAAAGAAAATAAAGAAAATAGAGGGATAAAAAGGGCAAGGAAAAATGAAAAAAAACAGAGAAAAGGAAAAAAAGGAAAAAAATAAAAATATATAATCAAGTGACCTGTTATAAACACAAGTATGAACTATTCACTCCCTCTAAAGTTATAAACATTTATCTCTTCATCCAATATCTCATCTCTTATCTATAAACAAATCCATAAAACATATTTTTAGTCCTGGTACCAGCGTAAATAACTTTAAGCAAACCAACTTTATATTCCTCTATTTTACTTTTAACACTCTTGATTTGTTCAAATATTATCACAGGGTTTGATATCTCTTCATTTTTTTCTTCTTTGTCCCCATTGCAAAGAATTCTTCAAGTTCTTCAAAGGTTTAAAAAGTCTTTTTTATAGTTCTAGTCAACTAGTACTCAAACTTACAAAAACAGCTGTTCTGCTTTCTCTTTGTGGGTAGCAGCCATTTAGAACACAACTTTTTTTCCCTCTGCATATCTGGAGAAATTCCACAATTTCTTGGCTCTTTGCCTTGGTTGTTGGCTTTGCTTTTGCAGAGCTATCTGTTGTGGCCCGCCAGCTGGCACAGAACCGGTGGCAGATTCAGACAGTGAGGAGGTTGGGGAGGAACATGGAGCAGTCCTGGAGTCTGGGGAAGGATCTGATGGGTGCTCTGTGTTGGAGGCAGAGCTCGGGCCAGGGCCGTCCAACATTTAACAGCTGCCTTAGGAGTCAGAGATAAGTGGGGAAGAAGAACAGCTAGAGCCTGTTCCAGGATGCGCAGAGCTATCAGGAGAAGGAAATAACTGAGGAAAAGGGGTTGACTCAGAAGAAAAGGCACAAGTGGATGCTGAATGGCCACTCCCAAAGGGAATAAATAGGAGCAAAGGGGAGGGATGTTTGCAGGAGACAATTAGTTCCCTTATTATTGTGAAGATTTGCTTATCTGAGTTCATGCCTCACAGAGACTCCTTTCCTTTAACAACTTTGTGACTGGAAGGTATCGGCCTGGCAACTATCCAAGGATTGATCAGGTCTGTTCTTGCAATTAAACCTATGAAGGATTATTGCCAGGACTTTTCTGGGTGTAAATGCAAGGAATTCACATTAACCAAATAAAAATGGGGTTTTGGGGAGACAAGGAGTCTCTTTTGTGATTCAGCCTGGGTCCGAACACTATCTTAGGTTTGTAATACCTCCCCACTTTATAATTCCTCATGAAATAGTTTGGACCAGGGATTTCTATTCTTGGCAACTTTAAGAATGAAAGTGCCTGAGGAATTCTGGGAGTAGAAGTCCACAAGTCTTAAAGTTGCCAGGTTTGGAGAGCCCTGGCTTGAACAGTGTATGACCCATGACTTTGCTTTGTTAAAGATTATTTTATAATGATATTATTTTGTCAGAGACTCCAATGATCAATGTAGTTATTCATCCCAAATGAAAGGTACTTTGTTACATCTATCTCATAAGTGTTTTGGTTCCTTAGTGAAGTAAGGACTTTTCCCACAGTAGTATCTTGTTGAGATGACTGAGCTATTAATTTATTTTCTGTGAGAAAGTGCATGCACTGAGTTTGAGTTATATGGAAAAGGGGACTTACTTGCCTATCATAGTGTCATTTTCTTCTTCAATCAAGGGTTTCTCACAGTGATGGGTGTTATGTTCTATGTGTGGCACAAGAAGTGGAGACGAATCGATGAACAGTGAACTTCAACTCTTTATTTAACATGGTGCAATGCTCTCTTAACGGCCACAACAGCCCCCTTTATATAGGCAAGCTCTTGGGTATTTAGCCAATGAAAACACAGGAACGTTAGCTCTTTTAACCAATGAGAAGGGCTCGTTAATAGGCAATCAGATTCTCCTGAACGGACCAATCCTATATCGCTATTATCGACCAATCAGAAATGCAGGGTCAGAACCCTGCACTTTACTTTAAGGTTTCAACAATCTTTATTCAAGCACTTTTATTAATTCACAACACCCCTTCCCCCTGAGTTCCATTTAAGGGGTGCGGTCACGTAGTCTTTGAGGTAGGCCGGTTGTTTTGATTGTCTATTTGTTTTACGTTGTCCTCCCGTTATTTGTCTAGAGTCTTGTTGGGGTAGGACGTTATCTGGTGAACAGGGTGCCTCTGGTTCTGTGTCTAAACTTCCGTTACCACTAATGTCCTCGGTATCCCTTTGAGGCGAATTTACCCCTGTCCCCGATCCTTCTTCACCTGTTGTGTCTGAGTGGTCATTTCTTCCACTTGTGCTTTCCACCATTCCAAACTCAGCCTCCTCGGCGTCTCCTCCCCCCTCAGTTTGGAAATCACCGGAATCGCAGACCCCAGACTGTAGCCGTGAATGCAGCTGATCAATATGGCGCTTCCATATTCTATCGTTGCGACATTTCACTCGGTACGATCTGGGTCCGGTTACTTGGATTACAGTTGCCTTAACCCACAATGGGTCGCCATAAAAGTTTCTCGCGAAAACCAAGTCGCCTACCTGGAAATTACGGCATTTCCCGCTGGATCCATATGGTTTTTCAGGTTTGTACGATGGGTGTAGTCGGTCGAGGTGGGAGCAGAGTTTTCGTCCCATCAATAACTCAGCAGGAGTTTTGTTGGTGACGCTGTGTGGAGTGATGTGCTGCAAAAGGAGTATCCGGTTAATCTTGTCTTCGATATTGCCATAGTCCATTTTATGTAGAGTTCTTTTAACGAATTGTACCATGCGCTTGGCCCTTCCATTGGCCGCAGGATGCACCAGTGAAGTTAGCGCATGGCGAATACCGCGGTCCACCAGATACTGTTCAAAAGAAAGCACGGTAACTGGGCAACTGGGGGCCCGTTGTCGGATACCAGAACGTCCGGTAGTCCGTGTGTTGCAAATAACCTGTCCAATTTCCTGATGACTGATTCGGTTGTTGTATTTTTCATCTCATGGATTTCGAGCCAGTTCAAGTAGGCATCTACTGTTAATAAAAATGTGTATCCATTTGTAGGTCCTGCAAAGTCCAGATGAATACGGGACCATGGTCCCCTGGGTGTTTCCCACTCTGTTGGGGTTACTTTCGATGGGACTTCCTGGCATTTGTGACAAGTCTTTACCCAGGCTTTGATCTGCTTGTCTATGCCTGGCCATCACGCATAGCTTTGTGCGAGTGCTTTCATGCGCACGATGCCGGGGTGGCCATCGTGCAAGGTTCTCAGTACTGCTCGCTGTAACCGCTCTGGGACAATGACTCTATCGCCCCAAATGATGCAGCCCCTCCAGGAAAACAGTTCCGTCTGTCAACTTTTGAAGGGAACGTAGTTGTCAGGGATTTGGTCCAATGGCCATCCACGCTCTACCCAGCTGAGGACACGTGCTAAAATGGGATCGCGTTTAGTTTCAATTGCGATATCGTGAGCTGTCAGCGGCGGTTTTTGGAGTGTCTCAATCTGCAGTGTTGTGACGGTCGGAGCAGGGTCGTTAATGGTTTCTGGAAGTGGTGCCTGGCTCAATGCGTCAGCGTGGGGAATGGCTCTCCCCGGGCAGTGTTGCAACTTATAATTATAGGCAGCCAAAAATTCTGACCAGCGAGTCATTCTGGGAGATAATATATAAGGGGTTGGTTTATCTCCTGCTATTATTCCCAGTAAAGGTTCGTGGTCAGTTATTATAGTGAAAGCTCACCCATAAATATATTCACGAAATCGTTTAACAGCAGATACAATAGCAAGAGTTTCCTTATCGATTGGACTGTAATTGCGTTCTGCTTTTGATAGCATTTTTGAAAAATAGGCAACAGGGGCTTCACTTCCGTTTGGTAAAACGTGGCTCAAAATGGTGCCCACTCCGAATGGTGATGCATCACATGTAACCGTTAAAGGCAAAGTTTCATTATACTGCATCAAAACAGTGTCGGAGGTCAATAGGTTTTTTACTTGTCGAAACGCATGTTCCTCCTGGTGCCCCCAAACCCAGGTTGCTTTTTTGTCCAATAAATGATGTAGGGGTTTGGCTACGGTTGCCTTGTGAGGCAGAAAGACGTTATAAAACTTGATAAGGCCTAGGAAAGGTTGGAGATCAGCCTTCTTGCGGGATTTTGGGGCGTTTTTGATTGCCCTAAGTTTGTTATCGGTGGGGTGAATGCCTTGTTTATCTATTAAATATCCTAAAAATTCTACTCGATCCGTACATAATTGACACTTGTTTTTTTTAACTTTGAGACCCAAGTCTTTAAATCTCTGAAGAACCAACCCCAGGCGCTCCCTTAGTATTTCTTGAGTCGGAGCAACAATTAAAACATCATCAAAATAGGGGACAATGCCTTTTATCCCTTGTAATAGTCTTTCCATCAAACTTTGAAAGATTCCCGGGGCCACGCTTACTCCGAATTGGAGTCAGTTACATTTAAACGCACCTCGGTGCATAACGATCATTTGGGCCTCTGCCGTTTTTTTGTCTACAGGCAGTTGTTGGTATGCCTGGGCTACATCTAGTTTAGCGAAGACTTTTCTGCCCCCCAGGGAATGGATAAGGTGTTGCACTACCGGTACCGAGTAAGCGTTTTGCTGCAGGGCGTGATTCAAAGTGCCTCAGTGGTCCCCACAAATTCTTAACGATCCATCTGGCATGATGGGTGTCATGATTGGGGTTTCCCAGGGAGAATGGTCGGTTGGTTCTAACACCCCTTGGGCTATTAATTTATCAAGCTGCTCGTCAATCTTTGGTTTAAGGGCAAATGGAACTTGACGAGGCTTAAGGCAGATGGGAGCTATTTCGGGGTTGAGGTTAAATGATATTGGGGTCCCCTTGTACTCACCTAGTTTATCTGCAAAGACATCCTGGAATTCTTGGACGAGAGCCTCTTCCCAGTTGTTGCTGCTGGTTCGGTGAATGCCGGCTACTTCAATTCCGAGTAAAGCGAACCATTGGAGGCCAAACAAGCTAGGCCAATCCCTGTCAACTACAGTCAAGGGTAGAGATGCAGTACGATTTTTAAATGAGACATGGACTTGGCTGGATCCAACGACTGGAATTCGATTTCCCTGGTAAACTTTGAGTATGATTCTTTGGAATCGGAGGTCTTGTCGCTGGATGGTAGGGATGAGTTGCTTGAGGGTCTTCCAGTGAACCATCGAGAGGGACGATCCTGAATCGACTTCCATCATACAAGGCTGGTTTTCGATAGCCACCTTCACCCGGATCTTCTTGGCGTCCAGTGATGAGGCATGACCAATCGTAATGGTTTGGTGCTCCTCTTCTCACTTCGTTGAGTGGTTTAGGTGTTTGTTTCTGTAGGAGTGGTTGTTCCATTGGTGGTTCAAGGGTTCTCGCTTTACAAGACGGCTTCCTGTAGATTGGTGATAGTTAGCCCCCCTTGGGGGCTGGCTGGGTCCTTGTTTGCTTCCACAGACCTGTCTGATATGGCCTCTTTTCCCGCACACATGGCAGTGCGTGTCGAGGAATTTGCAGTCTGATCGGGAGTGGTTTGCCCCACAACCAGCACATTGGTACTGCGATCTCTGGTGTTGGTCTCGTTCAGACCGGAGCTGGTTGACCTCTTCTTCATCGCTTTCCAATGACAATTCGAGATCCTCATGGTGGGCTGTTGTTGCCGGTTCTTCTAAGTGAGGTAAAACTTCGCTGGCGAGTTGGCGAAGTGGAGCGTGGGTGTGGCGCATTCGGGCAGTCGACTTCCTGGTTGCTTCTGCTGCAGTAGCGTCAGTGATGGCATCTGTAAGGCTAATGTCGCCTTTCGCCATCAGCTTACTCTGCACGCCTGGTGAATCTAATTCCAGAACGATTTCATCTCTCAGGGCTTCTTCGAGGTCGGCAAACCCACATAGGCCTCCCAGATTCTGGAGATCAGCTATGAAATCTGCAACACTTTCACCCTTCCGCTGATCTCTCTGGTAAAATTCATGCCTTCTCATTAGCGTTGGTACGGTCGGTGCATAATGGGCCCTCAGAAGGGGTTCGAGGATGTCCCAGTCCATGGACTTCACTTCTGCCATTTTCGCTAGTGCCTTGGCCATCTTGAATATGGTCGGTCCGCAATGAGTTAGGAATACCGCCCGTTTCTTTCCAGTAGTGGCATCCTTCAAATTGTTGGTCTCCAGAAACATCTGGAAGCAATCCATATATGAGTCCCAGTCTTCTTGTGCCGGGTCGAATGGAGCGGGTGGTATGACGCTGCCGGACATGGTTCCGCCGTTGGTGTGTTTCAGCCACGTGCTCAGTTATCACTCTGTAGTGTCCAGTCAGCTCTGACATCTCCACATCCCACCTTCGTCACCAGTGTTATGTTCTGTGCGTGGCGCAAGAAGTGGAGATGAGTCGATGAACAGTGAACTTCAACTCTTTATTTAACATGGTGCAACGCTCTCTTAATCGCCACAACAGCCCCCTTTATATAGGCAAGCTCTTGGGTATTTAGCCAATGAAAACGCAGGAACGTTAGCTCTTTTAAACAATGAGAAGGGCTCATTAATAGCCAATCAGATTCTCCTGAACAGACCAATCCAATATCGCTATTATCGGCCAATCAGAAGTGCAGGGCCAGAACCCTGCACTTTACTTTAAGGTTTCAACAATCTTTATTCAAGTACTTTTATTAATTCACAACAATGGGATTCAAATTTGTTAGGGATAACGTTGTTTGCCCTAACTGGTTTAGGTAAAATAATAACTAAGTAATCATAGTTTGTAAGTTAAAGTGTCTGTAACTTTAACTTTAGGACTTTAATTTGGGGAGTGGTTGTGAAAGCACTTTAAAAGAAGCAAGACGACAGCTTGCTCTCTCTCTGGCTTTGATGATCCCTGATTACTGCTTGGAATCAAGACTGCATTGCTCGAACGGGAGAGAAACAAAGGACTGATTTGTAAGTGAACTGACATAGGATATTCTGCACAGACTTTGCTAACTGAATATCCCTGAATGGACTGACTAAATGATACATGACTATTGGACTGTTATTTTGACTATGCTATAAACTCATAATGGAATAAACTATATTTTTGATAGCACAAGCGTATCTGTTATTTTTACTGTATGTTAATAAACATACAAGCTTAGCTCACTCATTTATCTGTGTGCCTATCTGACTAACGCTGCACATTCTGTTTAGCTTGTCTCCCTAACACTGGTTATGGGCCCAGAGACTGCAAAGTCAGTTTAACTAGGATAAAACAGATTTATGTAAAAGTGAGAGTTTGTGTTGTTATACATTACAGTAAACAGACAGCTGTGTTTTATTAATTATAGTTTTATATCCATATAAGAAAATATGGCACAAGTCAATCTACAAAGTTTGTCCCTTATATCCAAGCTGGATGGAACAAACTATGTATCATGGTCTATGAAATGTAGTCTGCTTCTACGAAGAGAAGGTTTGTGGAACATAATTGAAAATCCACCAAACGTAGAGGAATGGGATCCAGAGGATGATGAAGATAGATTAAAAATAGAAGAATTTATGCATAAAAATGAACACGTTATTTGCATAATTGGGTTAACCTTAACTGACCAACAACTTGTTCATATCCACGGAGAACAAACAGCTGTTGGGTGTTGGCATAAGCTGAAGAGGATTTATGTTCGAGATAACGTTGGTGCTCACATAAATGAAAACTTTTCAGGACGCATCTCCAGACGAATGGTGATATGCTGAGTCATTTGAAAACTATGCAAAGCATTTTTCAAGAACTGCACGAGAAAGAGCTTATTTTCTCTGAACTACACCAAGTCTACATAATTCTATCTTCACTAAATGAAAGTTATGATAACTACGTAACTTCCCTTGAAATATTGCCAAAGGAAAGCCTAACTTTAACTGATATAACTGGCAGATTGATTGAAGAGGCCAGAAGAAGGCTTGAAAGAAATGAGTTAAGGAGGCAGCAACCTCAAAAAGAAGATAATGAATCTCCTACTGCATATGCAATTAAAAAGTGTTTTAATTGTGGAGGAAGAGGACATTTGGCAAGATTTTGTAAAAAGGCAAAGTGCCAGAATGCTGGCCAGAATACTAAAAGTCATCAAAAGATAAATAAAAATTTAGAGTTAGCCATGTATAGTAACGGAGCTGTAAAAAATAATTTATGGGTGGTTGACAGTGGAGCATCCCACTGTATAACAAATGATAACAAAAATTTTATTAAAATGTCCAAGAGTACACAGCAGATATCGTTAGCCAATGGCTGGAAACTGAAAGCTAAAGGTCAAGCATATTGTTCTTTCATAAAAGAGAATGTAAAAATGTTATATGTACCACAACTTAAGTTTAATTTAATTTCAGTTAGAATTTTGGTTAAACTAGGATATGTAATTACCTTTAAAGGAGATAACTGCATAATTGAAAAAGAAGATAAGAAAATTCCTGCATCTTTAAGAGGTGAATTATATGTATTAAATGATAATGGTTTAAAGGTGGCTAACATGGTTTATGAAAATAAGAAACCTCATGATGAATGTATTCACTTGTTACACCGAAGGCTAGGGCATTTAAATTTTAAAATGCTTCAGAAAACTGTTGAATTATCTAAGGGAATAAGTTTGAAACCTTGTAATAAGTATTTGCAATGTAATGCCTGTAATCAAAGCAAAGCCAGGGTCACACCGGCTAATAGAGTTGATGGATTTACAACTAAAGAGCCTTTAGAAGTAGTATTTGCAGATTTAATAGGTCCAAAAAAAACCAAGTGTAGGAGGAGCTCGATACATATTAAGTATAATGGACCACTATTCTAGATATGGGTTTTGCTATTTAATGAAGAGCAAAACTGAAACATATCTAAATCTATTTAATTGGATAAAATTTGCTGAAAGAAAAACTAAAAAGAAATTAGTAACTCTTATAACAGATAATGGTACGGAATTTACAAATAATAAATTCCAGAATAGACTTAGAATGTTAGGTATTCAACATAAAAAGTCTGCACCATATAGGCCACAACATAATGCATTTATAGAGAGAAGAGGCCAAACACTACAATCAATGACACGAACTATGATGTCTGATTCAGGATTACCTGACAATTTGTGGGGAGAAGCAATAATGTGTGGTAATCATATATTAAATAATGTTGTTAATTCAACAACAGGTGAATTACCATTCACACTGTGGCATGGTACAAAACCTGATTTAAGTTACATGCACACATTTGGAGCACCAGCATGGGTGCATATCCCTACACAACTCAGACACAAAGGACAACATACAGCTAAAAGATTATTTTTTGTAGGATATAAATCTAATCATAGATCTTATAGATTCTGGGAACCAGGTACATCTAGAGTTTACACCAGTGCTAGTGCTAAATTTCTAGAACATGTAGGATGGAATAGATTAGAGCAAGATTTAAATAATGAAGTAATTATTGAATCCTACAAAAGGCAGAAAGATCAAACTAGTTATAAGAAGAGTCCAATTAAAGAAGAAGTCCATGAAGAGCAAATAGGACCAGAACAAGACGAAACAGATGATCAGGAAGAGTTAGATAATCAAGAACAGTTAATAAAGAAAAGTCCACCTGTAAGTCCTGTAATACCTAGACGTACTACACGTGTAACTAGACCACCTGATAGGTATCAAGCAAGTATAGTTTGCCAAGTAACTAAACTTCCAACTAGTGTAGATGAACTTAAGATGTATCCTGCTAAGGATCAGGAGAATTGGCAAAAGGCAATGGAAAAAGAATTAAATTCATTAAAGGTAATGAAAGTATATGAAGATGCTAAATTACCTCCAGGAGAAAAATCCATTGGGTGCAAATGGATATTTAAAGTAAAAACTGGAAATGATGGGACTGTTACCCATAAGGCTAGGTTAGTAGCTCAAGGATTTGATCAAACTGCATCTGATAACGATGAAGTTTTTGCACCAAGCCTTAAAGCAACATCTTTAACAGCAGCATTAGTGTGGGCAGCTAAGAAAAATTATGTCATTAATCATTTAGATGTAGAAACTGCTTATCTACATGCACCATAGCAGCACACTATATATTTGAAAAAGCCAATTATTTTAAAAAATAATAAAGTAAATAGTAATGATTGTTGGAAACTCAAAAAGAGTCTTTACGGGTTGAAACAATCTGGCTTTGAGTGGAACCAATATATTGTGAAAGAGTTAAACAATATAGGTTTTAAATCTGGTTTAGCAGATCCATGTGTGTTTAAAAGAGAAAATAATGGAACGGTGTCATTATTGTTATTATTTACAGATGATATTGCTTTGATAACTAAGACTAATAATGAAGCTAATGAGATTATATCATTATTAGCCAAAAAGATAAAATTAAAGCATTTAGGTGAAATTAAAAAGTATCTAGGATTGACAATTAACAAAACAAAAAATGGATTTAAGATATCTCAAGAAGATAAAATTTGCCAATTAATTAAAACATATAAAATGGAACTTTGTAAACCGGCAAAGACTCCAATGAGTCAGGAAGTTTGCCAAACTGATGATCAAAGTCCCAAATTTGATAAGTCCATATATCAATCTTTGATTGGTAGCTTATCATATATAAGCAATTGGTCTAGGCCAGATATAGCTTATAGTGTAAATCAGCTGGCACGTTTTAATTCGGATCCACATCAATGTCATTGGCAATCATTAAAGAGAATTTTAAGATATCTTAAAGGAACACTGAACCATGCATTGTATATAGAACCAAAGGGTGATTTGAGTCTTAGTGCCTATGCAGATGCAAGTTTTGCAACTGATATAAACACAAGAAAATCAACATCTGGGATGGCTATATTATTTGGTAAAACACTAATAGGGTGGAGGTCAATCAGACAACAGCATATTAGCTTGTCCACGATGGAAGCGGAATTTTCATGTCTGTCATTACTATGCACTGACTTAATTCTGTACAAACAGTTATTATTAGACATGGGTATAACTGTTAAAGATTCCATTATTGTGTACGAGGACAACCAGGCAGCCATAAAGTTAGCTACTAATATTGCTGTAAAAACTAGATCAAAGCACACTGATTTAAGATACTTAAATGTTAGAGAATCTGTAAAGAATGGGCTAATTAAATTGGAATACTGCATGACGGAAGAAAACATTGCAGACCAATTTACAAAAGCTCAAGGAGTAATCAAATTTAAAGAGAGTTGTAACAAATATGATTTAAAGATGTAAATAATTATATTTATTATTATTTCCTAAAAGGGGAGAATGTTAGGGATAACGTTGTTTGCCCTAACTGGTTTAGGTAAAATAATAACTAAGTAATCATAGTTTGTAAGTTAAAGTGTCTGTAACTTTAACTGTAGGATTGTAATTAGGGGAGTGGTTGTGAAAGCACTTTAAAAGAAGCAAGACGACAGCTTGCTCTCTCTCTGGCTTTGATGATCCCTGATTACTGCTTGGAATCAAGACTGCATTGTTCGAACGGGAGAGAAACAAAGGACTGATTTGTAAGTGAACTGACATAGGATATTCTGCACGGACTTTGCTAACTGAATATCCCTGAATGGACTGACTAAATGATACATGACTATTGGACTGTTATTTTGACTATGCTATGAACTCATAATGGAATAAACTATATTTTTGATAGCACAAGTGTATCTGTTATTTTTACTGTATGTTAATAAACATACAAGCTTAGCTCACTCATTTATCTGTATGCCTATCTGACTAATGCTGCACATTCTGTTTAGCTTGTCTCCCTAACCCTGGTTGGGGAAACCAGGCTTAACAAAATTTATTTACTACCAGTTCTGTGGGCGTGGCTTGGTGGGCATGGCATGGTTTGGTGGGTGTGGCTTGGTCATATGGCAGGGAAAGGATACTGTAAAATCTCCGTTTCCTCCCCGCTCCTGGTGGAAGGTTTCTGCAAAACCCTATTCCCTCCCTACCCCACTAACCTGCTTTCCAGCTCCATTCTCCTGTGCAGGACAACAAAAGAAGACCCAGATGATCAGCTGGGACTCGGGAGGCAAAGAAGAGATGGGGTTGGTGGGGCCAGTGAGAGGTGGGATTTACCAGTTTTCCAAACTACTCAAAATTTCCGCTACCAGTTCTCCAGAATGGGTCAGAACCTGATGAATACCACCTTTGGTTTCTCATATTTAATTCATTTATAGGGGCTTTGTTTTTTATGGGAGGGAGTATTTGTTTATGAAGTTTATATACAGTAGCTTGCCCTGCCAAATATTGGCATGGATTTGGCTTTCTTCCTGCTTGTGCCTTGACTAGGATATTGTTTTCTGCTCAATTGTTTCTCTGGTGTTTTATCCTTTTCAGAGTTTGCATTAGTTGTATTCAAGTGGATTGAGTGGCCAGGCACTTTTTAATAAAGTTGCATGAATGCCCATTTTGTTGAAAGATGGTTCTCTATTTCTTTTTTTTCCTTCCTTCCTTCCTTCCTTCCTTCCTTCCTTCCTTCCTTCCTTCCTTCCTTCCTTCCTTCCTTTCTTTCTTTCTTTCTTTCTTTCTTTCTTTCTTTCTTTTTTTGGTGTTCTGGATTCATGCAATGTGTTTGAGTGAGTATGACTGCCTATCTCTTAGGTATGTGTGACATGAGTTTGTATGACCGCATCTGCATATGCACATCTGCTAGATATGAGTGTATACCTATTTGGCACCAATTTGTAAAGACATTCCTACCACTTCTTCTACATTCCTATTCTTCTTCTGAACTTCGTGGATGCACCTGGTTCATTGTTCTGTGACAAAATCTAATCTAGATTAGAACCTTAACCTGATCCAACATTATGTTCCCATGATACCAACTACTTAACAACAATTTAGTCTAGCAGGTTTTACCAACAAAAATGATTAGTTCATGGTTCAGTGCATTATGTGAACCCAGAAAATTGGATTGAATGAGTCGCAATTCAATTAATTTTGGGTAAGTGTTTTGTGCAGACACAGCTGCCTTCTTGACTGATTAAAAGGTTGCTTTTTTCTACTCCATTTGGATGATTCAGCTAGACAGTTACTTAACCTTTATTGCTGAATTACCTAGATCCCTATATTACCTAGGGATAATATAATGGAGCATCAGTAACTGAATGCCAGCATCCAATTTTTTGGCCATGCTTGATGATAATGAATGATGTAGTTTAGAAATACCTGGACAGTCACATATTCCCATATGCGCTCTAATAGCTTTTATTTGTGGCAATTGGTTCTATTTACTATAGAACATTATGAATATTTTAACAATCTGACCATCTTCTCGTAGAAAAGAAAACAGCTGTAATAAATGAACACCTCCCATTTAGAAATTTCATATCCATGACTTAGTTCATGTTGACCAGGTTCATGCTAAATAATGGCATTTTATTGTACATCAATTACTCTAACACTCTGGGGAAATTCAGTGACACATAAACTGTGCTGTCCAGACAGTTTAGAATTAATGGGATTTGGTATAATTAATTAGGAATTAAGAGCTGTCCCCTTAAGGGAATGCATCATGGTAAATGTAGTTAAGGTATCCTGGGAAATGTAGTTCATGTTGTGTGGCCACATCTGTAACCCTGATTAGTCACTGAATTGACTTTTGATGGGTTGGGAGAGGTTTCTTCACTCTTGCCTGAACACAGCCTCATGGTAGCATCTCTATCCCCTGCTTCTACGATATGGGATGAAAGGGATAAGAGATAACCATCTTTTTACCCAGAAAGTCAGATATCCAAAGGATTGGACATTAGGAAGAATCTCGCCATAACTGTGAGTTGTTGAGGATGCCTGATGAACCAATAAAAAAGACTATGTATGGATGCTTTGTGGAGTTTGTCCATCTGTCTTTGTACAGGACAGAATATAAACCATAGAATTTTCCAGAGAAATAAACCAAATAGCTGAGCTCTGTGAGCTTTAGAGATTTAAATACTAATTATCCATTTAGTTGACTTTTCAAGTAAGTTTTGCAAATTAATTATGCAAGAATCAATGGTCATAGAAGGTAAAACTACGTTCAAGAAAATTACAGATTTTCATTACACAAAAATTAACGTTCTGCACATTGCAGTCTGATGCATGTTTACCCAGAATGAAGTTCCATCATATTCAGCCTCTTCTCGATAAGTGTTTTTGGAGTGCAGCCTAAAACTATTTAAATTTAAATATCTGCAAAACAGGGAAATGTTAATCCACTTCAGGTAATTTTCCTTCTCTTTAAATTACTAGATTTCCACATTATTTTTAAAGTTCTGTTTTGATAATCAAGAAAGAAAGAAAACTTCTCTTCTTGCCAGGGTAGTCTGCCTCTTAGCCTTTATATAAGGCTTTTGTGAGAAGAAGAAAATTCTAACACCAAAGTATCTTAAACCTGCAAGCCTCAATCATCAGAATTTTCAAGTTTGCCTTTGGGAATAAATACTGGACTGAAGATGGCTCCATGAAAATGTAGAGTGGGCAAGTAAACAGGCTCCTCAATAATTCCTCTCTAAACAAGGAAAGACTTGAGATGACTTGCAAATGCTATAGAACAAAGCCCCCAACCCCCAGAAATACTGGAAGTGATGAAACAGGCCCATTTTTTGGCCTGCAAATCCTGCAGAGGCTTCCCTCAAGCCTCTGGCATGCTGAAAAATGCCTCAAAGGGGTCAAAAATCAGCTGGGAGGCACAGTGCAGGTAAGGGGGTGGGGGAGGAATCACACACACATGTGCAGGGGTCAGAGGAGGGCGCACATATTGCCTTTTAGGTGCTGGCACACGAGCAAGTGCACACAAGCAATTTTTGGCACAGGAACCCAAAAAGGTTAGCTACCACTGCTATAGACATTTGTTCCTTATGAGGAATCTGCAAAACAGTAGTTACCAGTGGGTTTAGAGTTTTAGTACACAAGGGAATAGTCCTCAAAGCAGAGCTGATGCCTCTGAAAGGACATTGGGTTCCCATCAGAGGTGGGATTCTACCAATTCGCACCTATTTAGTAGAACCGGTTGTTAGAAGAAATTACTGGCCTAATCCTGTAAGGAAAGCAGGAAGGAAACATTCTGGTGTTGCTTACAGAAACTGCCTCTCCGTTAACCCTTATTACTTGTTAACTGCTTTTCAGTATTAAGGAGTCTTTGGATTGACAAGTGTTATAGCACCAGTTGAGTTTCTCTCAATCCTTAGTAACAGATATTTTAAGGACTTTTAAAAATTCCTTTGAAATAAACAACAAAAGGGTGATTGCAACATTGATTTTAGAAAGTTACAAATGGGCTTAGGATCCGGATAGAAAAATATGTCCCTTATATTCATGTGTATAAAATATTTCTCCATATATGCATATTTAAGGAAAAACATTCCTTATATATTTGTATCCTCTCAAATATATACCCATTAATTGTACATGGAAACTTGAGACTGCCTTTTTTCATGACACTGTTGAACACATTTCCAAAAATAACCGTACTGAAGTCAACGTAATCTACTTTTAAATAAATGTTACAGCAGCCTGGGCCTCATCAGATATATTAAGTTTTATAATCACTATAATTTAATAATTTGAAATTAAGCTCCAAAAATCTAGGGGACAACAGCTGGGAAAAAAATTGAATTACAGACTAAATGACTTCCATTTGATTCTTACGGTAGAGCATTACACAAAATCTAATAGTCACAAACAATTCAAATGAATCAGAATTTTCATGGTGGCTATTTATTGTTGTTGATGATTTCTTTTGCAAACTGTCATTTGAAGTGCGGGTCCCCCAAACCCCGGGCCACAGCCCACTTCCAGGCCACTCAAGTGGCAGGTGAATATGCATGTGTCAGCAATGGGATCCTACCTGTTCCACTATTGGTTCAGTAATCGCGTGCGGGTGGTATTTTCCGGTTCTCTAAACTACTCAAAATTTCCGCTATCAGTTCTCCAGAACTGGTCAGAACCTGCTGAATTCACCCCCTCTAGCGCATGCACCACACCACCCAAATCACACACCACACACCAGCTGAGGCCTGAGGCCTTCTCAGCTAATTGGAGGCTTTTTCCCCTCCTCTCAGGTGATTATGGGAGGCTTTTTTTACAACCAGTTTGGCCGAACCGGTAGAATACCACCATTGGCATGTGTGTGCAGCTCCACTTACACAAGTGGCATGCACTTGGACTTGCACAGGAAGCTTCAACCCACTGCTTGTGCAAATGTAAGTCCGCTCATGGGCGTGCTTAGCACTTGCACAGAACTATCCCCCTCCCACATCTCCCACTCTGGTCACCAAGCCACAAAAATTGGGCATTGCTGATTTGGAGAGTTTATCCTTATTAGAGGCTATCAATTGTTCTGTTTTGTTCACTGTTTGAAGTCTTTCTCAAAGGAATCTTAATTATATGTATCATCAGACAATCTATGACTGCCCGTCCTATAATGGCCTCAGTTCATATATATCTAAATTTCATTGTCCTATATAATTTCCATCACTATAAAGAAATAACTGAAGACAAACAAACAAGTCTCATTATAACATCTCATTGATATGTTTGTTTATAAATGAAATGCAGGACATATTATGTCACTGGTTATGAATGTAGTTCAATCCAGATTTAACATTTGCTTTAACAAAAATCTATTCCACTAGGTATTTTAGTATTTCCTTGCTTATTCACCAAGTAAGTAAGAACCAAGTAAGTAAGAAGTATGAACCAAGTAAGTAAGAAGGCTGGCAGCCAAAGCATATTGGCTGTTATCCTATGCCAGCTTGTTTTCTGGGAAACTGATAGTGTCAGATCTGGAAACAACCACATGGGCAGATGGTGAGAGAAACCTGTTCTTCAGGGTAATTTCTTTTTTTTCCCAGCATTGAACACCCATCACAAGAATGGATTCATTCCAAATCTTTACTGGTTTCGAAACAAGAGTGATATGTCTATTACGATCATCCAAGAGAAGAAAATGAATGTTGGATCATGGATGTTTTACCTTTGGTGTTCTTGAGGTAACGGGGTAACGGCTGAGATTCCTTCCTGGTGCTTGTATTATTTATGAATCTTGAAGAAGATTACAATATTATTTTGGCTGTGAATCTTATTTAACAAATGAATAAAATGCAAATATGGAGGATAGATACATTTAGACTAAATGTTTATCTGAACGTAGCCAATATATTCCATCTAAGCCCATATGTAACTCATAGGCACAGCAGTTTCTTTGTATGCAAATAGCTTCAAGTTTACTTCTTGGCATCTCCATACAGGTATGATAAACCTTGTAGGTAAAGCCCTATAGGGCTTCTGACAGTCATGACTGACCATATTGGACTAAATGGAACAATCAACCAGTATTTTAATGATCTTTAAATATTAGTATACCTTTTTATATTGTAATGACCTGCAATAGTTTCTACTTCAATTATTTAATCACATATACACCCTGATGGGCATTTATAAACCATAAACTTGCCTACTTTGTTTCTTAAGCATATCTATCAGAGATGATTTCAAACAGAGCACTCAATCGAATCTTATTCAACCGTATTTAAGGCAAAAGATTATCCAGGTATTTCCCGTGTAGGCAACTGACTAACTATACTGCTAAAAGCAGATGATCAATAAGCTTCTTGGTTTCTATTTCTTCCATCAAATATGTACAATAATGTTAAATTTGATGAAAAATCCTTTGTTTATTACCATCTCTTAATGACCTACATTCAAAATTGTGAGACTACAGCATTGCCACCATAAAATGAAAAAGAAGAGTGGGTAAGTATTATGAGTGTTATAAGAGCTAAATTATAGCTCTTATAAATTATGTTATAGGGGCTAAATGTCAACAAACTAAGATCTTAAAACATAATTCCTGTATTGAGGTAGATAAAATTGTCCATACTTGCGTAAGGATAGCAGGTTACAATAATTTTATGATGACTTATAACTATTTCCAACAACAGTACATTTTTATTATATTCTTGGGTTTAGCAAAATAATTAATATATGTGTGTGTATATGTGTGTGTATAATTTTATACACACATACAGTAAATATATACTTTTTAAAAAAAATTAATATAAGAATACAAATGAAAATAGAGTAAATAATAAAAAGTGAAGGTGTAAAACAGAAAAAGAATAGCAGAAAAATTGAAGAAAGGTGGAATGCAGTTAATTCTGCGATATAAATGAAAATAAAATATCTAAATTAAAAACAACAAATTTATTCATTTGTATAACTTAGTTCCTTATTATTTAAGGAACTATAATGAAGAGATAAGTGCACATTTAGGTAATAAATATACATGAATTTCCGGACCATTTGTTCAATGACTTAACTTGAAGAGAGGAATCAGAGAAAGTTATGTTGTTATGTGGGCTATCGTAAGAGAGTAATGGCTTGCTTGAGCCTAAAGAATAGAAAATAAGATACAGTTTAATGTATATAAGCATTTTTTAAGATTATGAAACTGGTTAGAAATTAACTACAGGATTAATATCAAGCTCACTGTAAGGGTGCCTGTTTTCAATCATTATATTATATGTTATATTAAAGTCATATTGAGTAAGATCTTGCCTTTGCCCAAGAGCTAGAGAGCATAGTAAATGAAGAGTAAAGCCACCTACAAGTCCCAGTGCTGCCAAATCTAGGGTTTTTTTTACAGTGCAAAATAAATTAGTGCAAAGTCAGAAGTATTCTGATTTGGGGAAAAGTGGAGCTGCATATTTGTAACCAATCCAGATGCAATAGGAAGTTGGAGTGCCAAAGCTTATCTCAAAATTTAATTGAGGCATCCCTAGCAATGAGCCATGAAGAGATTGCAGAAAAAGTGCAATACGAAGAGTTAGATCTCATTCTGAAAGACTTGCTTTTTCTGTTTTATTACAGGTAGTCCTCAACATACAACAATTCAAAGTTACAACAGTGCTGAAAAAAAGTGACCAATTTTTACACTTTTGACCATTGAGGGAATCGTTATGATCATATGATCAAAATTAAGATGCTTGGCAACTGGCTCATATTTATAACAATTGCAGTGTCTCAAGGTCATGTGATGCAGCAAAGTTAAATGAGGCAATCAGATTCACTAAGTAACTAACTTAAAATGAGGCAAAACTCATTTAAACATTTCACTAACAATTTTGGGCTCAATTGTGATTGTATGTCAAAGACTACCACTGCATAATATTATGAAGGATAAAAGGTAGGATCCTAGCATCATTAATTGGAGATAGGGAAAGAATTGGTTGTGCTGCTACTGCAAATGGCAGTGAACAGGATTTTTTTCCTTGTTAATATAGATAAGAAATAATCCATTTGCTAAATTTAATTGTGAGCATCATTACTGAGAGTATCTAAGTTTCATTATCAAGATTTCAAAGTTACTTAGCTCTTTTAAATATGATATAATAGTAACAAGTATCCTGAAAACAGGACTGTTAATTCTTCTTGGGACAATGGCTACAAAAATAGGCTTGATTGTCTTCATCTAGTGTTTGAAACCACTTGATTCAATCAATCAGAAAGTTCAAACTGCCCAAGGAGCTGCTGATACAGACCTACAGAGGAATTATTCAGTCTGTCATCTGCACCTCTATAACTGTCTGGTTTGGTTCTGCAACCCAACAAGACAGACACAGACTTCAGATGATAATTAGGACTGCAGAAAAAACAATTGCTACCAACCTGCTTTCCATCAAGGACCTGTGTACCGCACAAGTCAAAAAGAGGGCTGTGAAAATATTTACAGATCCCTCACATCCCGGACATAAACTGTTTCAACCCCTTCCCTCAAAATGACACTACAGAGCACTGCACACCAGAACAACTAGACACAAGGACAGTTTTTTCCCCGAACGCCATCGCTCTGCTAAACAAATAATTCCCTCAACACTATCCAATTGTTTACAAAGTCTGCACTACTATTACTATTAATCTTCTCATCACTCCTTATCAGCCATCCCCTCCCACTTGTGACTGTATGACTATAATTTTGTCACTTGTATCCTTATGATTTATATTGACTGTTTCGTAATATGATTTGATTGCTTATTGTACCCTATGACTATTATTAAGCAATGTACCTTATGATTCTTGATGAATGTATATTTTCTTTTATGTACACTGAGAGCATTTGCACCAAAACAAATTCCTTGTGTGTCCAATCACACTTGGCCAATAAAAAATTCTATTCTACTACATGTTGGAAGAACTCCCAAGTAAATCCACACTATTCCGTTGTATGCAGTGGTGGGCTGCAACCGGTTTAACAACTGATTATGTGAGTGTATGCTTCGAGCGTGTTTTGCGGTAGATTCCTCAAAGAACATGTTTATTGGATGCATCATATCAGCACAGCTGGTGAAAACTAATTCTGAAAGTTCCCATGGTTTTCACCTAATTAAAAGAGTATAAACCCCACTCCCAGGTATCACCACTCACATTATCCAATGGCAGGATCCTCTCCTCCTTCACCAACCATCTGTTACTTTCATGCGCCATGCTCCTGAACGCTTTAAGGAGCTCGGGGACAAGCAGTTCAACACTACAAAGACTTCCATGCAAAGTTAGTTCATTGTATTTTATTAGGCATCTCAAAGTATAACTCACAGTTATGTTGAGATTCATCTAACATCCAATCTTTGCCTCCATAGTTGCCTCAATAGTGTGAAAAGATGGTGTTCCTCATCCCATAGCATTATAGCAAAGGAAAACTCCAGCACAATGCTAGGTTCAGGTAAGAATGCCCAAAAACTCCCTCAGCCCAACCAGAGATCAATTCAGTAACCAGTCAGGAACACAGATGTGACCACATGATATGAACTACATCTCCCAAGAGGCATTTCCCAATATAACAATCACTTAAGGGGGCAGCTCTCATTCCTAAACTAACCATATACTATCTTACCAGCACACTTCCCAACTGGAATTATAAATTCACTACCAATTAACTATTAACTAAAGTAAACAATAAATGGTAACATAGCATCAAACAATGCAACAAGGAGGTCGATACAAAGCATGCAAAGCTTGAGGTTCAATCTTCGAGTTCAGTCTTTCTCCGCAGCAACACTACGTCAGTGACCGGTCTGGTGTAGAGCTTCTTGGTGAAAATCTGCTTGGTTCCCACAGGAAAAACATTTTATTTTGACTGTTAGCTGAGCTATCTACTTCTCCCCTCCCTTCCTTCTTTCAGGCTTTGCAGCAACTATGAGGCAAAGATGGCTTCAGCCAGGTCCACTTCAGAGTTGGCAAATATAATGATATATGATTGTGAGAGTTGGACACTAAGAATGGCTGATCAAAGAAGAATTATGAACTTTGAAATTTGTAAATTATTGCATATACCATGGCAGCCAGAATAACTATCAGAGAGGTGTTAAATTGTATAAAACCAGACACATTAACAGAAGTTAAAATTATAAGTCTACGTCTGATTTACTTTGGCCAGGCCCAGAGTCCAAATTCATTGGAGAAGGCAATAATGTTAGGAACAACAAGAAGAAGCAAGGAAAGAGCATGCTGATTTGATAACATCAAATCTGATACAATTGAAAAAAGTTGTGCTTGACAGATTGGCAGAAAGAGCACTTGCTGTGATCACCCGGGCATGGCACAAAGGCAACACAGTCAAATAAGCAATAAGAATCCCTTTATTATCTCCAAATTTGCCCCCAATGTCCAGGTTACCTTCGGCTGGAGACAAACTCTCCCAGAAACAGCCTTTAACTGTAGAAAATTCAGTCCAAAACAAGGTACATACAAACTGTAACTAAAAATCCAAATAAAACCAAACAGAAATAATCAATTTGACAGGGCAGGAGAAGGAATTTCAGACTTGAAAACACGGCAAAACTCACACAGTTGGGAAGACGCCAGGAACACAGATAAGCCACAATGATACAAGATAAATTCACGTTTGCTCCCAACAACTTGCTGTGCGAAGTTTCCTCTTTTTTACACTGTGTTCCCAGCTGTAGCTAATGAAGGGAATCAGGGCCTTTTCCTCCCCCATAAGCCAGGCAACTCATGCTGCTCCCTTCTCCGTTCCTCCCTGTGTGCCCTAGAATCAAGAGGGGGTGGCCCTAGGTCTTCCTCTGAATTCCCTCTCCCTTCCTCTACCTCTCCCCTGCTCTGCCCAGCTGGACTTTGGCCTTCCCCAGTTTCTTCCCCAGCCAACGGAGCCACACTCCCACTCCCTGTCAGCTGTTCGGCTTCCTCCTCCAAGTCAGATTCCGATAGGGGCATGACACTTGTTTATAAAATTGCCAAGAGTTGGACACAACTAAGTGTTTAAAACAACAGCATAATGTTCTGTGTGTCGACAGATCCACTGAATATGTCTCTGCCATTTTTTTGTATTTGTGATTGTGTTGAAATTGTTTGAACATAAAATTGACTTAACATTTAGAGGTTTAGGATTGCTCATTTTTTTGCAAAAGAAGAGCAAAGAATGAATCAGCTGAATTAGCCATGCATAAGATGAGCTGTTTTTTACAGCAATACACACATCTCTTTTCTGATTTGTAATTCAAATTAACTCATAAATATTGAAATTCTGAGCTTAAGGAAATTGTGTTATTTGATGCATGGCCTATTTTAAGTAATTAGTTTTATGGATAAATTGTAGCAAAAGAGAGAGTCGCCATTCTAGAATATAAGCAATGCTTCTTAGAAGTATATATATTTGATTCATCCTTTAATTATACAGCCCACCCTCTCTGGAAGGCTTTGAGGCTTTTAAAACCACCAACTAATCTATTTCACAATGAACATTTACATAACTTGGAATACTTACAAGTTTCTTTTATTCCTTTGAGATCTATGCTGTGCTTCATAACACGATATTCTTGGGAGATCTGCAGAGAAAATTGGTGAACCTGAACCAATATTTGCTCTAGCTTTTTCCAAACTGGTTAATGTTGTGAACTAATAAAATACTCAAATAAAGTTTATCAAAAGCTTTAGAAAATAGCAGGGTTCTAGCCCTGCACTTCTGATTGGCCGATAATAGCGACATCGGATTGGTCTGTTCAGGAGAATCTGATTGGCTGTTAACGAGCCACTCTCATTGGTTAAGGGGGTTAACACTCCGCATTTCCTATTGATTACTAGAGCAGCAGTTTGCCTATAAAAGGGCTGCTTTTGCTCTAGGGTTTTGCTCTGTTCAGAATGTATAATAAAGAGTTGAAGTTCACTGTTCACCATCTCGTCTCCGTTCCTTGCGCCCATGCACAGAACTTAACACTGGCGATGAGGATGGGATACGAGATGTCAGAGCTGACTGAACACTACAGAGCATGAAACAGAGCATGTGGCTGAAGGTCCATGAAGGGCGGAAACCATGACCAGCAGCACCATACCACCCGCTCCATTCGACCCGGCATAAGAAGACTGGGACTCATACATGGACCGGTTCCAGATGTTTCTGGAGACCAACAACTTGAAGGATGCCACTACTGGAAAAAAGCGAGCAGTATTCCTGACTCACTGCGGACCTGCCGTTTTTAAGATGGCTAAAGCACTGGCGAAAACGGCTGAGGTGAAATCCATGGACTGGGATGTCCTCGAGCCCCTACTATAGGCCCACTATGCACCTACTGTACCAACGCTTGTCCGAAGACATGAATTTTACCAGAGAGACCAGCGGAAAGGAGAAAGCGTTGTAGATTTCATCGTGGATCTCCAGAACCTGGGAGGCCTCTGCGGGTTCGCTGACCTCGAAGAAGCTCTAAGAGACCGAATAGTTCTGGGATTAGAAGCACCACACGTGCAAAGCAAGCTGATGGCGAAAGGTGACATCAGCCTTGCAGATACCATCGCTGACGCTACTGCAGCAGAAGCAACCAGGAAGTCGGCTGCCCGAATGCGCTGCACCAACGCCCCACTCCGCCAACTCGCCGGTGAAACCTCACCTCGCCTTGAGGGACATGCAACGGTAACCACCATGAGGACCTCGAATCGTCATCAGAAAGTGATGAGGAAGAAGTCAACCGGCTCCGGTCTGAAAAAGAACAACGCCACCAGCGTAACCAGAGACTGCAGTACCAATGTGCAGGTTGTGGGGCAAACCACCCACGATCAGACTGCAAATTCCTTGATGCGCTCTGCCATATTTGTGGAAAGAGAGGCCACATCGGAAAAGTCTGTAGAAGCAAGCTAGGATCCAGCCCGCTTCAGAGGGGGCCAACTACCGCCAACCCACAGGAAGTCATCCTGTGAATCAGGAATAATCAAACCACCAATGGAACAACCACTCCTACAGAAATAAACCACTAGCCCATTCAACGAAACGAGAAGAGGCACACCAAGCCATCACTATTGGTCATGCATCATCATTAGATGCAAAGAAGATCCGAGTGAAGGTTGCCATCGAAAACCAGCCCTGCATGATGGAAGTCGATTCAGGATCATCCCTCTCGATGGTTTCCTGGAAAACCCTTAAACAATTAATCCCTGCCATCCGGCGACAAGACCTCAGAGCCCAAAGAATCATTCTCAAGGACTATCAAGGAAACTGAATTCCGGTCGTTGGATCCAGCCTAGTCCAGGTCTCATTCAAAAATCTTACTGCATCTTTACCATTGACCGTCATCGACTGTGATCGACCTAGTTTGTTAGGCCTTCAATGGTTCGCTCCACTTGGGATTGAGGTAGCCGGCATTCACCAAACCAGCAGCGATGACTGGGAGGAGGCCCTCGTCCAGGAATTCCAGGATGTTTTTGCAGACAAACTAGGTGAGTACAAGGGGACCCAGATATCATTTAACATTAACCCTGAAGTAGCCCCCATCTGCCTTAAGCCTCGTTGAGTCCCTTTTGCCTTTAAACCAAAGATTGATGAGCAGCTTGATAAATTAATAGCCCAGGGCGTTTTAAAACCAACCGACCATGCTCCTTGGGAAACCCCAATTGTAACACCCATCAAGCCGGATGGATCGTTAAGGATCTATGGGGACTACCGTGCCACCCTGAATCACGCCCTTCAACAGAACGCTTACCCGGTGCCGGTGGTACAACACCTCCTCCATTCCCTGGGGGGCGGAAAAGTCTTCGCTAAATTAGATTTAGCACTGTAGATAAATTAGATTTAACTGCCTGTAGATAAAAAAAACAGCAGAGGCACAAACGATTGTTACGGACTGAAGCGCTTTTAAGTGCAACCGACTCCAATTCGGAGTTAGCGTGGCCCCAGGGATCTTTCAGAGCTTGATGGAGAGGCTATTATAGGGAATAAAAGGCATCATACCATACTTTGATGACGTTTTAATTTCTGCTCCTAATAGAAAAATACTAAAGGAGCATCTTAGACTGGTTCTCCAGAAATTTAAAGACTCTGGCCTTAAAGTTAAAAAAAATAAATGTCAACTGTGTACAGATAAAGTAGAGTTCCTGCGGTACCTAATCAATAAACAAGGCATTCACCCCACCAGTAGCAAGTTAAGAGCAATCAAGAACACCCTAAGACCCAGAAACAAGACTAATCTCCAAGCTTTCCTGGGGCTTATTAATTTTTACAACATCTTCCTGCCCCACAAAGTGACCGTAGCAGAGCCTCTACATCGGCTCCTCGATAAAAAAGCAACCTGGGTTTGGGGGCACCGAGAGGAGCACGCGTTCCAACAAGTGAAAAATCTATTCACTTCAGATGCTGTTTTAATGCAGTATAACGAGAGTTTGCCTTTAACAATCACATGTGATGCGTCACCATTTGGAGTAGGAGCCATTTTGAGCCATGTGTTACCAAACGGTAGTGAAGCCCCTATTGCCTATTTTTCAAGAACTTTATCAAAGGCTGAACGTAACTACAGTCAAATCTATAAAGAGGCTCTTGCTGTTGTATCTGCTGTTAAACGGTTTCATGAATATGTTTATGGATGAGTTTTTACTATTGTTACCGACCACAAACCTTTACTAGGAATTATAGCGGGAGACAAGCCAACCCCCTATATATTATCACCGAGAATGACTCGCTGGTCGGAATTTTTGCTGCGTACAATTATAAGCTGCAGCACCACCCGGGGAAAGTCATTCCCCACGCTGACGCATTGAGCCGTGCACCACTTCCGGAAACCATCGACGACCCAGCTCCAACCCTTACAACACTCCAGATTGAAATGCTACAGTCACCGCCGTTAACAGCTACAGATATCGCAATCGAAACAAAACGCAATCCTATCTTAAAGCGGGTTCTTAGCTGGGTCGAAAGAGGATGGCCAGTAGATCAAACCCCTGACAACTTCATTCCCTTCAAGAATCAGCAAACGGAACTTTTTTTCCACCCCGGCATCGTGCGTTTGAAAGCGCTCGCACGAAGCTATGCGAGGTGGCCGGGCATCGACAAACAAATCGAAGCCTGGGTAAAGACTTGTTATAAATGCCAGGAAGTTAGCAATGCCCCACCAAAAGCAACTCCGACAGAATGGGAAACACCTCGGGGAACGTGGTCCCGCATTCATATTGACTTTGCGGGACCAACTAAGGGACATACGTTCCTATTAACAGTGGATGCCTATTCAAACTGGCTTGAGATCCACGAAATGAAGAGTACCACAACCGAGTCGGTCATCCGGAAGTTAAACAGATTATTCACGATGCATGGATTGCCAGACGTTCTGGTATCCGACAACGGACCCTAGTTTACCGCACTTCCTTTTGAACAATACTTAGCGGACCGCGGTATTCGCCATGTGCTAACTTCGCCAGCACACCCTGCGGCTAACGGAAGAGCCGAACGCATGGTACAGTTTGTTAAAAAAACTCTCTACAAAATGGACTATGGGGACATTGAAGATAAGATAAATAGAATACTACTTCTCCAACACATCACTCCGCACAGCGTCACCAACAAGACTCCAGCGGAACTATTGATGGGACACAAGCTCCGCTCCCACCTCGACCGGTTTCACCCGTCTTACGAGCCAGAGAAACCCTGTGGATCTAGCAGAAAATGCCGTGAGTTCAAGATAGGAGACTTAGTTTTCGCCAGAAAACTTTCTGGCGAACCTTTGTGGATCGAGGCCACTGTTATTCAAGCCACTGGACCCAGGTTGTACCGGGTGAAAACCTGCAATGGAAAAATATGGAAACGCCATAAAGATCAGCTTCGCTCGAGGCTACAACCTAGTTTCCACAACTCCGGTAATTCCCAAACTGAGGGGGGAGGGGATGTCGAAGAAACCGAATTCGAGATGGCGGAAAGCAGGAACGAAAGAAGTCAGCCATTGGGCGTGACAAGTGAAGAAGGATCAAGGATGGGGGTGGCCTCGCCACAGAGGAACAACCCAACAGAGGCAAGCCTGCAAGGGCCAGAGGACAATGACGAGAACATTAGCGGCACCAAGTCTTCCAACGAAGAACCACCAGCACCCAACTTGCCCGAAAACACCCCGCCAAAACTGGCTTACGGACAAGAACCGGTGGGACAGCGTAAATTCAATAGATAGTCGAAGTAACCTTCCTATCTCAGAGATTACGTCACCGCACCCCCCAAACAGAACCCGGGGGGGAGGGATGTTGTGAACTAATAAAATACTCAAATAAAGTTATCAAAAGCTTTGGAAAGTAGCAGGGTTCTAGCCCTGCGCTTCTGATTGGCCGATAATAGCGATATTGGATTGGTCCGTTGAGGAGAATCTGATTGGCTGTTAACGAGCCACTCTCATTGGTTAAGGGGGTTAACACTTCATGTTTCCTATTGGTTACTAGAGCAGAAACTTGCCTATAAAAGGGCTGCTTTTGCTCTAGGGTTTTGCTCTGTTCAGAATGTATAATAAAGAGTTGAAGTTCACTGTTCACCGTCTCATCTCCGTTCCTTGCGCCCATGCTCAGAACTTAACAGTTAATTTTTTTAGTGTCCATAGATCCCACCAATGTAGCTTGTTATCAGAGTTCCAGAAAAACAAACCCCAACACCACAACTCTGAGGCAGGCATTTTCTCAAAGTTCAATTTTATTAGAATTGTCATACTAGCACATCTGGGAAAACCCAAATCTGAGAGGTCTAGGTTTTCCTTCAGTAATTGAAAGTAAAAGACCCATCCCCTGCACCTCTTACTTCATCACATGGTCCAATCACCATCCGTCCCAACTGGAGACAATCCTCTAATCACTCCTCAACCAGGTGCAGGATGACATGACCTTGACTGAAAAGAAGAGTGCTATTATGTCTACGTACACATTATGAAATCTCCCCTCCCAATTTCCCAGGCACTGGAATGTGGCAGTGTGGAAGCTTCTGGTGCTAATATGGCTTCCAAGGCTAAGATTAGTAATAGAAAGATACATACTAAGTATGGTAAGATTCAGAGGGTATATAGTGGATACATAATTATGATATGCATGCATATAACATCAGCAGTGAAGACCAATTTTGTGCAGGTTTCACTTTTGACAGGTGCATAACATCTGAACTGAGGGTTTAAAAAGTTCCTAAAATTAGACATATTAGATATCACTGGGGGGAAAAAATCACCTGATTTTAAAATTTCATATAAGGATTCTAATCCAAGCGCTATGGCGTACAACATGTTAAAGCAATGGTTTCTGGAACTACTTGGAGGTTTGTCTGGCATCAGAAATTATAGCTATTTTTAATATCCATGGAATTTATTCTGTCCTTTCAGCTCAACTTTAACTTTGTTGGGCAATGTCCTTCATTTGACTTTAGCTAAGCAACAGCTTCCAAGAACTTAACAAGGAAGGGTTGAAGGTCAAAGCTTTCCCTGACTGCTAATGGTATAGTCTTTGACAGTTTGGTGTCTTCCTCCTGACATGATAGGCTTAGCTGAAGCTCACATCATCTCCACCCAATTGGAAACATTGGTAAATTAGTCAGGAATTGAATTAATACATTTAGAGAGGCTTAGGATAGGAGAAACTGAATAAGCTAGAGATTTCTTCCTGATGAAATCCAATGCCAGTGACGGACTAGCAGATTGTTTCCGAATTGCATGTATAGTACAGACTAACTCAAACTCAACTGCTGAAAAATATAGCACGGAGACTGAGAACTAATCTGAACCATGAATTCCACATTCAAGACAGTCTCCCTTCATGGAAAAAACAATAATGAATTTTCTGAAAATTAAGCAGTGTCCATTCAGAAATTTAAAGATGGCACTGCCACTGGGGAACACTTTTCTCCCGTTATTGAGATATCTGCAATAGCAAATATCATAACAATAGCAAAGTGCAGAAGAACTAATTATATAGCAGAGGCTCTTCAGCCAGCACCTCCTAGGTAAAGCAAAAAGAAAAGGCTATGACCAAGCAAATGAAGAAGAGATTTTTTTTTTTCTGCACTTTTCTCCTTCCTGATTCTCCTGCCATATCAGTACTAGATGACACATGGGAGAGAAACTGGGAAAGAAAGAGGGAGAAGTGTTTTTTCAGTACCAGCTCTTGCATCCCATGGAGTCAGAGAGCAATCAGCAGAAAGTAACTCCTTTCTTTTTCTCTCCACCATTTTCACTAACTCTATCCTGTGGTAAGAAGAAGGAGGGGAGAAAGGGTAAAACCATATCTGTTTCTCTGCCTTTGCTTGTCTTTAATGTGGATTGGAGGGAGAGAAGCAACAGAGGAAGAAATGGGGAGTTCTGGCACTTTAATGCACTTTACAAATAAATGATAATAATAATATCACACAGACTGACTACAAGCAATGGCATGACAAAGTAGAAACAACGGTGCACAGGAAAAACTACAAGAAATATCATTGGCTTGCAAGCAAGAACTGATGGAACCATAAAATAGAGGAAGTCATAGAAAATGAAGAAGTTAAATTGCTCTGTGATTTCAGGATGCAGATTCAGGATTCATCTGCCACATAACACCCCAGACTTCACAATTGTCAGTAAGAAAGACAAAAAAAAGTCTGGATAGTGGATGCGGCAGTACTTTGAGACAGCAGAATAGAAGAGAAAGAAATGGAGAAGATAACAAAATACAAAGACCTACTAATAGAAATAGAACGACTATGCCAAAGGCAAGCAAGGGTAATACCCAATAGTAATAGGCACCTTGGGTGCAGTCCCAAAACAACTCAAGCACCACTTGAACACCACTGGCATTGACAAATTCACTATCTGTCAATTGCAAAAGGCGACTTTACTTGGAACAGCTTCCATCCTGCGACGATGTCTGTAACACCATCAAACATCCAGATCTGCCTTTCTCAGGTCTTTGGAAAGGGCTCAATAGATAAACAAAAATGCCAAACCCGGTCTGAACATCTGGCTGACTGTGCAACGAACAGAGGTGGTATTCAGCAGGTTCTAACCAGTTCTGCAGAACCGGTAGTGGAAATTTTGGGTAGTTCAGAGAACCGGTGGTAACTTTCCCCCTGGAGTGGCATGGGAATAGAGATTTTACAGTATCCTTCCCTGCCATGCCCACCAAGCCACACCCACAGAACCAGTAATAAAAAATGTTGAATCCCACCACTGGCAATGAACCATAATTATAATAATATTGTGGGAAGGAGGAAGGGTAAAAGGCAACATTTCAGAAGTCATTGGTTTATGTTTGAATTAATAATAAATTTTCATAAATGTATATGTTTGTGTGTGTGAATATAGATATAGATATTAATATAACTGGGGCAGCTATCTATTTTGTGATGGTCTGGCTGTCTTCTGCTCTTCTACTAACTCCTTTTGCTTAAGATTTTTTCTCTCTCTTTCACTCTTAATATGAAGAAAAGAATTGCCTAAAATAAAACATAGTTCTTTAGAAGAAATTCAGTTAGATTTTAGATGGTGGCCTTTTGTGCTCTCAGTGGTCATTTATCTTCTCCTTTATAGTAACTTCAGTAACTTATAGTAACTTATAGTAACTTAATAGTGATTTTAATATTACATTTTTTTCTTGTTTTATATCTGGAAATAGATCAGATGTGACTGAGGTGTTTAATTTTACACCTAAAAAACTGGGGTTTGAACCATTTTTTTTAAAGGTATTACTCTGCCAGCATGCTTTAGCTATAATTTTTGGCTATTCGGGAATTTTAAGATTTGCGTATTATCTTGAAAAAATGCATTCATTCAAAGTCAGGGAACATTACATTATAATATTTCTACAAACTCTTAACTAAGAAATCCACTTTATTTTATTTTTACTTTTATACTCCACTTCAATAAGCAAGTTCAATACATCAATCAATCAATAAGCTCATACCAGTTGCAATGTCCAGGTTTCATTTACAATATAATCATTTTTGGAGGGGATAAATCAATAGCATGGAGCTATCTTTACTACATATATAGTTCCTATATGATATTTTTCCTACACCACAATTTCATAGAGTTCCCATATGAAAATTGTGCTCAACCTGCTGTTCTGGATTTATCTTGGTCAGATGCCCTGAGGTTTTGGAAGGAGGGAAGGAAGGAGGCAGAGAGAGAAGGAGGGGGAGAGAGAGGGAGGGAGGAAGGAAGGAAGGATTTACATCTTGAATTAAAAAAACATGTCACAAATCAAGAATATATATTGTGCAGGTGGATTTGTTCAAAGGTATGAAAGCAATAATTAAAAGCAAATGAGAAAAGATTAAACTATTTAAAAATCAACAAGCCCCATTCTTATTCTAAGTTTAATACTGAATTATATTTATATATGTAAATTTGTTCTAAACATTTAAGAAGTTATGGAAGAAGATTATAGTTTATGAATAAATTAAGGAACAGTTTTAAAAAAAACAACTGTCTATCTTTTTTACTCAAAAGATCATTTACATATTGATATTTGGGAGGGACGGCCAAATAATCTTGCAGGCCATTCTGTGGGCACAGAAGGACAGAATTATAGTTGTCTTCTACTATAAATTGTTAAAAAGTATTATAGCTCTACTATGGTTGTCACTATTCACATGTCAGAAGTCTTCCTCTGAAGCTGCAACATAATATGGTGGTGCGGGGGGGGGGTGTTTTGTTCTTTTATGAAGCTGTGAAACTTTTTTACCTGTTCTTAAGGAAAAAAGAGAGAACTAGAACATGGCAGGCACTTTAAAAATAAATACAAGGGCAAGAACATCAAACGTTTTAACATTCATATTAAATGTCACCGTGAAAATATGAAATATCTGATTTACCTAGCTACTTTGGTTTTTCATGTGGGGTAAATCTTAAAGTGATGGGTATTAAGATTTCTACTGGTAATTCAATCTATTTTTGGTCAGTCAATAGCCATTTAACTGAGAAAATTGATAATACTGTACTCTGTCAACATGTTATTACTTTCGATAGTCATATTGGTAATGGAAAGAAAGGAACATTTATCTTGGTTCGACGATTTTAGAATATTGAATGGCAGATATATGTTGACACAACTTTTCTAACATAGGCTTTGGACTTCCTGCCTGGAATCTTTCCTTTTAACTCTTATTTATCTGGCTATTATTTAAGAAGTTGTAATTCACATGAGGAAGTAATACCTAAAACTCTGAATAGCATTGGAAGGGACCTTAGAGGTCTTCTAGTCCAACCCCCTGCTCAAGAAGGAGAATTTATGTCATTTCAAACAAATTGTTGTCCAGTTTCTTTTTGAAAGCCTCCAATGATGGAGCACCCATGACCTCTGAAGGCAAGCTATTCCATTGGTTGATTGCTCTCACGATTTGGTGAGTTGAGTTGTATATTCTTTTCCATGAAGATAATGCAAAGTATGAATTAAGTAATTCTGCTTTCTTTCCATTGCTTATTACTTCTTTCCCATCTTCTCCCATTAGTAGGCCAATTGTTTCTTTGACTTTTTTCTTGTTTTTTTTGTGTTGAAAGAAACTTATTTATTGTTTTTGACATTTGTTGTAAGTCTTACTTCATTGAAAGCCTGAGCTTTCCTAATTTTGCCTTTGCAGGTTTGGGCTTTTTGTTGGTATTTTGCCTTAGTTATGTGTTCCTCTTTTCATTTTTTGTACTTATTCTTTATTTCTTTCAGTTGTTCTGAGAGTTCCTTGTGTAACCATGCTGGAAGGTTTTTTCCCCCCTTGTTTTTCTTTTTTAGGGGTATTGAACTGGACTGGGTTTTTATAATAATATTTTTCAGAGTTTCCCAAGCTTTTTGAGTTGATTTCCCATTTAAGACTTTCATCTATGAATCCTTCCCAAGTTCTCCCTGAGTTTGTTAAAATCAGCTCTTTTAAAGTCTAAAACATTGGTTTGATGGTGTTCTATTGCTTGTTTCTCTTTTATATTAAATTCTAATATGACATGGTCACTCTTACCTAAAGTTCCTGCAACTTCAATCTCCTCTATGACTTCTTCTTTGTTGATAAGAATAAGGTCCACTATAGTTGTCTCTTTAGTTGCCTCCTTTACTTTTTGGGTGATAAAGCTGTCAGCTAGATGGGTTTAGGAATCTGTTTGCTCTCCCATTTGTTACAGAGTTTGTCTCCTGGTTGATATCAGGGTAGTTAAGGTCCCCCATTACTATGTGGTGTTTTTCCTACATACATTGGTTAATTTTAGCAAAAAGTTCATCTATTTCTTCTGCTTGGTTGGATGGCCTGTAGTATACACCAATGGCAATGTCATTCTTTTTTCCTTTTTTGTTGACCATATGCTTTCTAGAAGGCTTTCATCCAGGGGTGGGATTCAAATTTTTTAACAACCAGTTCTGTGGGTGTGGCTTAGGTGGTGGGAGTGGCTTGGTGGTTATGTGGCTGGCCGGGTGTGGCCAACTCAATATCACTCACATTGACGCACGCATCTCCTCGCCTGGCCTCTCATGACTGTGGGAATGCTGCAACAGTCATAAGTGTGAAAAATGGTCATAAGTCACTTTTTTCAGTGCCATTGTAATTTTGAATGCTCACTCCACACAAGCAAAGTACCAGCAAAGGAGGGGGAAAAACTCCAGAGAAGTTCCTGAGACAGGAAGTCTAGTCCTGCCAAGAACGTAATAAGGGTTAACGGAGAGGCAGTTTCTGTAAGCAACACCAGAATGTTTCCTTCCTGCCTTTCTTACAGGATTAGGCCAGTAATTTCTTCTAACAACCGGTTCTCCAAACTGCTTAGAATGTTAACAACCGGTTCTAGTGAATAGGTGCGAACTGGTAGAATCCCACCCCTGCTTTCATCTTTTGCTGCATGCATCCCTGTAGAGAGAAAGTAATTGCTAACATATAATGCAACTCCACCTCTTCTTTTATTAGATCTGTTTCTTTTGAATAATTTCTATCATTTTATCACTACATTCCACTTATGAGTTTTATTGCACCAAGTTTCTGTAATGGCAACTATATCATACTTGCCCTTATGTACTAGTATTTCAGATTCACCCTGTTTGCTCCCTAAACTTTGAGCAGAAGTGCATAGGCATTTAAATTCTTTGTGGCTGAATTTTTCTTCTTTCTCTTTACTTGCCACTTCGATATCAAATTGGTTACCTACTGGTTTTTCCTTGGAATTCAGTCCTAAGGTCATGAAAATTGGTCACCCTCCATCAATTTTAGTTTAAAGTCCTTCTGATAAGATGAGCCAGTTGTTTTACAAATATATTATTTCCAATTCTTGTTAGGTGCATTCCATCCCTTGCCAGAAGCCCTTCGTGTAAGTATTAATTCCTTACCTTTCTTCTCTAGGTGTTTGTAATCTCTTGTTATAGTTTTGAGGTTCATTGTTGTGTCATTCTTCCCCACATGTAGGAGAAGAAAGGAGTAGTAATCCCTTTCTGTATTTCCTAAATACAGATACTGTATGGAAATTACTGTATTTCTAATTTCGCTTTACCTTTTTGTTTTATGTCTTTTAGGCTGTAAATCTGTGGGGGGGGGGTTTCATTGACTCTATGTGAACCATTTTGGGGGTTAAAAGTAACATACAAACTCTTTAAATAAATAAAGTTTTAGGGAAATAACCTAGCCTCATGGCTATATGGGTAAAAGTACAAATCAGGAATTCTTATCCAGATCTCAAGTTTTGTTTCTTGAAGTTCCCCAAGACAGCTCTTCTCTTTCAGCCTCATGTTCATAAACACATATAAACAACAGAAAACCTGACTATCCTTATTATGTTAGCACAAAACAGCTTTCCCCAATCTGGGTGTTCTCCTGGTGTTTGGTCTGCAACTGCCAGAATAAGATGCGGTTGAGGAATTTTTATAGTGAAAGACTATATATCAGAATGTATTCCTCTGAAAGGG
The DNA here is from genome assembly GCA_033807585.1 of Hydrophis major. NCBI lineage: Eukaryota > Metazoa > Chordata > Lepidosauria > Squamata > Elapidae > Hydrophis > Hydrophis major. The sequence continues at coordinate 84,283,348 of CM066333.1, forward strand.
GCTAATATAAATATTACAGCTCAGTAATGTGTATTTATGTGCTTTCTTTGTATGCTGCATCACATATTCCCTCTTAGTTTGAGCCAAGTATCCTTTTGCTTCTGAATTAAAAAGCAAGTCCAAATTTGGTTCATTTCTGCACCCTTTCTGCATGAAGAATTGATCTTAAAGCTCAACAAAGCACCTGACAAATTTTGCTAAGGCTCAGTCTTCCAAAATTTTCTGAACCAGTGTGTCACTTATCAGTGATGTTATATCCTTAGACAAAAAGAAAATACAGGTGAAACTCGAAAAATTAGAATATCGTGCAAAAGTTCATTTATTTCAGTCATGCAACTTAAAAGGTGAACCTAATATATGAGATAGACTCATTACATGCAAAGCAACATAGTTTAAGCCATGATTTGTGATAATTGTGATGATTATGGCTTACAGCTCAAGAAAACCTCAAATCCACAATCTCAGAAAATTATAGAATATTACATGCAATCAATAAAACAAGGATTGTATATAGAACAATATCGGATCTCTGAAAAGTATAAGCATGCATATGTACTCAGTACTTGGTTTGGGCCCCTTTTGCAACAATTACTGCTTCAATGAGGCGTGGCATGGAAGCTATCAGCCTGTGGCACTGCTGAGGTGTTATGAAAGACCAGGTTGCTTCAATAGCGGCCTTCAGCTCTTCTGCATTGTTCGGTCTCATGTCTCTCATCTTTCTCTTGACAATGACCCATAGATTCTCTATGGGGTTCAGGTCAGATGAGTTTGCTGGCCAATCAAACACAGTAATCCCATGGTCATTGAGCCAGGTTTTGGTGCTTTTGACAGTGTGGGCAGGTGCCAATTCCTGCTGGAAAATGAAGTCAGCATCTCCATAAAGCTCGTCTGCAGAAGGAAGCATGAAGTGCTCCAAGATCTCCTGATAGACAATTGCGTTGACCCTGGACTTAATGAAGCACATTGGACCAACACCAGCAGATGACATGGCTTCCCAAATCAACACAGACTGTGGAAACTTCACACTGGACTTCAAGCATCTTGCAGTGTATGCCTCTCCATTCTTCCTCCAGACTCTGGGTCCTTGGTTTCCAAATGAGATTCAAAAGTTGCTCTCATCAGAAAAGAGGACTTTGGACCACTGAGCAACAGACCAGTTCTGTTTTTCTTTAGCCCAGGTAATGACAATGTTTCTGACATTGTTTGTTGTTCATTGAAGCCCATGTCCAGGATCTCTGTGTGTGGTCGCTTTTGATGCACTGACTCCAGCCTCAGTCCACTCCTTGTGAAAGTCCCCAACACTTTTCCTGACAATCCTCTCCAGGCTGCAGTCATCCCTGCTGCTCGTGCACCTTTTTCTTCCACACTTTTCCCTTCCACATTCCCTTCCTTTTCCCTTCCAAACTTTCTGTTAATGTGTTTTGATACAGCACTTTGGGAACTCCAACTTCTTTTGCAATTACCTTTTGAGGCTTTCCCTCCTTATGGAGGGTGTCAATGATGGTTTTCTATGCAACTGTCAGGTCAGCAATGTTTCTCATGATTGTGATTCCTACTGAACCAGACTGAGAGACCATTTAAAGGCTCAGGAACCCTTTGAAGGTATGATGGCTTAATTAGCTGATTGGAGTGGGACACTTTGAGCCTAGAATATTGAACCTTTTCACAATATTCCAGTTTTCTGAGATTGTGTTTTCATGAGCTGTAAGCTATAATCACCTCAATTATGACAAATCACGGCTTGAACTGTCTTGCTTTGCATGTAATGAGTCTATCTCATATATTAGGTTCATCTTTTAAGTCCCATTACTGAAATAAATGAACTTTTGCACGATATTCTAATTTTTCAAGTTTCACCTGTATATAGAGAATGACAGTGTGCATGAGGCAGAACAAACTAAATGTATGAGTTGCTTTCTAAACATAATGTTTACATTGAATCCTTGCTTATTGCCCATTTTAACACTACCTCTTGGTGATTTGGGCCATAGATACTTCTTAAGAAGTTGTACTCCACAAATCATTTTTGTGCACAGCTATGGGTTTCGTGTGCTTTATTTTAGAAATCCATGATTTGTTGTGAAATTTTTCCTCACTGCTTGCTTCCTAGATAATTTTCTGTGTTCACAGGAATGCTATTACACAACAGGAGAAGATACACAGAGAGATACGTTAACATACATACAGCACAGCTCACATATTGATGGACCAAACAAGAGAGGATAAAATTTATTTTTCAGATATAAGACTACTCTGGGTTCTTTTTCTCCTCCAGCTATTAGGATGTTTCCAGTTCACAAACAAACCAAAATTCCCTTATTATCCCAAGGGTCTTCATTGTTGCTCAGATAGTCACTGTTTAGATTACTACTGTTATTGTTTCATTGTGCTATCATTATGTGTGTGTGTGATCTTTTATGAAATATAAAAGATATTACACTGATAAAGAGCAAAACCAGTGAAGGAAAAAGGAAAAAGTGCAAAAAGACTAAAAAAAAATAGAAGGAAGATGCTTCTGATTTTTTTTTTTTTTTGCAAATGTAAGTACAAATAGTAAATTATTTCTTCCACTATAATTACTACCCTGTTTCTCCAACAATATGGCCTCCCCCAATAGGAAGTCCCAGCATGTTTTATAGGCATGAAATGAAATTAAGGCCCTCCCCCCAAATTAAAGCCTTTATTAAAACATGCAAAATGGGGGGAATGGTGGGGGAGCTTGCCATTAGGAAGTACTTTTGTTGCACACCGGATTTGGTGCTGCCTGCATTGACCCCGATACGAAGTGCCCCACCAACGCCGAGGTCAACTTCCAAGCCATTTCCAGCCGCCCAAAGATTCAAGGGGGGGAAATTAAGTCATCCCCCGAAAAGACGGCCAAGCCATATTTTCGGGCCTCAAAAGAAAGTAAGACCTGGCCTTATTATATGAGAAACACGGTACCAAGGCTTGCTTTTTTCCTATTTTCAGGGTTTTTTTCTTTCTAGTCATCAAAACCCCAAATGAAGATATGTTTTCATACAAAATGTCCATAAGGCCTTTCCAGACAATCATAAATCTAAATATTGAGTTTAAAAAAAATCAAAAAGGTTAATTTAGCCATCTCTACAATTTCCACCATCTTCATCAACTATACTGCCATTGTAGGTGGTGTTGAACCTTTCCACTAAGTAAATAATAGTTTCACTGAAGTTGTCATTTTTTAAAGCAAAATCCCATGTCTGTTTTTTATCTTAACTTGCTTGTCCATTGATCCCAAAGGAAAAGTTTCTGATTTCTGTTGTACTTTAATCTTGAAAGCCTTCTGAATGAATGTGTATATTTGTATCCAAAATATTTTGGCTTTTTACATGTCCACCAGAGATGATAAAATGACTTTTCATTTTGTTCACATTTCCAGCAAAGATTCAAAACAACTTCATACAATCTATTTTTCTGATAATGCTGGCTAATTAAATCTGCCTGGGGTATAGTATATGTAGGTTCTAGTGGTGTTGAACTCTTTCATGGGTGTGGATGCAGTTCTGTCACTTCTCAGGGAGGCCTTGGTTTGTTCCTCTCTTCAAGAAACCATGATTGGGCCCAATTTTTGTCCAGTATCTAACCTCTACTTCAGGGGTCTTCAAACTTGACAGCTTTAAGGCTTGTGGACTTCAATTCCCAGAATTCCTCCTCCAGTCATGTTAACTCAGGAATTCTAAAAGTTGAAGTCCACAAGTCTTAAACTTGCCAAGTTTGAAGACCCTTGCTCTACTTTTTGGGCAAAGTGGCTGAGAAGGTCATGCAACAGTTTCAGATGACCCTGAAGTAGGTGAACTAGACTCCTTTCAGTCAGGATTCATGTCTGAGCATGAGGCAGAATCAGGAGTTGGATTCTACTAGTTCAGACCAGTTTGGGTGAACCAGTAGTTCCGGTGAGTGTTTGGACCCGCCCACAAGCCCCTGCTATTTCCTGTGCTTTATTTCCTGGTTTTTTAGCGGCAGAGCAATTTGCCATGCCCCAGCTATTTCAGTCACTAGGGCTGCAGGTAATTCAGTTGAAAATGAGCTTTTTTAAATGTAGAGCATGCGCACAAAGCATGCACTCACCGAACCAGTTGTTACACTGGTTGAATTGCACCACTGGACAGAAGGAATATTGTCCACATTTTTAGATGATCTCTAGTGAGAGCAGGATGGAGATTGTGTACCTATCTTTCCTCTACATGATCTCTCGTCAAACTTCCATACCATCCACCATGGTATCCTTCTAGATCTGAGGATCCCTAACCCCAGGGATTAGGGCTACAGGGGCACTGTATTGTGCTGGTTCTCCTAATTTATTTATTTTATTTTATTTATTGGAATTTGTCAAACAAAAATTAGAACAAGAATAAGAGAATAATAATACAATGACAGAGATGATAGGTACATTAGTGCACTTATGCACGCTCCCTCTACTCACCACTTAAATATGAAATAAGGTCTACGGAAGTGAATTTGTGACTGAAACTGTGAAAATTTGTAGCTGAGACAAGTAAATCAGGTAGAGCATTTCCAGACTTTAACAACTCTATTACAGGAATTGTACTTCTTACAGTCAAGTTTAGAATGAGTTTAAAGCAGTTGTTCACGTACATATTATTGCAATTAAAACAGAAAAAGTCATTTACAGGTAAAACATTAAGATGTATGATTTTGTATGTAATACCTAGGTATGATCGCAAGTGACGCAGTTCTAAGTTATCCAAACCAAGAATTTCTGTTGTGGCCTGAGAGCAGCCAGGGGAGCTGGCAGCAGATTCAGACAGTGAGAAGGTTGGGGTGGAACTGTTTGGGGAAGGTGGTTGAGAAGATCATGCAAGTTTCAGGTGCAGATTCAGACAGTGAGAAGGTTGGGGCCAGACCTGGAGTCTGGGGAAGGCTCTGAGTGCCCTGCATCAGGGGTGTTGTGGTCTACTGGCAGCTGGCAGCCTATGCAGCTGGCAGCAGAGTCAGACAGTGGGGAGGAACATGGGCCAGTCCTGGAGTCTGGGGAGGGCTCAGATGAGGGAGCTGCATTCAACACAGAGATGGGTCCAGGGCCATCTGAGAGTTATGTGCTGACTCTGGAGCCTCCAGAATCTGACATCAGCAAGATAGAGGAACAGGGGGAGCCTGTTCCAGTGCATGCTTGCGCAGAGCTGCCAGAAGGCAAGAATGGTTAAGACAAAAGGGGCAACTCGGGAGTAAGGCTTGGAGATGATTGGCCCCTCCCATAAGACATAAAGGAGGAGCAAAGGGACATGAGCCTTTGCAGGAAGCAAGTTTGTTTGTTCTGGTCGGTTTAAATGCTGAAGCTCCATGCTGACTTTGTGCTCTGTTTCGCCTTGTACAGCTAATTGGCAACATTTTAAGAAAGATAAAGGTGGGTGCTTATCAGCCCTATCCTGAAAGACTTTGGCAGACTTCTGTTGGACTATTCATAAGCTGTTTGGGACTCATTACGGGCTGTGAATGCATAAAACTCACAGACATTGAAATTAAAAGAAAAGATTTTTGGGAACAGCATGTGATTGTTACTGTCTCAGGAAACCTTGGTCAGAACAGGAGGCAAAAATGGCGCCAGGGCCATCTGACAGTTATCAGCTGCCTTCGGAGTCAGACATCAGTGAGGCAGAAGAATAACTAGAGCCTGTTCCCAGTGTGCGAATGTACAGAGTTGCCAGAAGAAGGGAACAGCTGAGGAACAAGGGCCAATTTGGGAGAAAAAGCACAAGTGGACAGTGAATGGCCCCTCCTCTTGATTATAAAAGGGGAGCAAAAGGGGAATGGGGCTTTGCAGGAAACAACTAGTTCATTTCGGCATAATTGCCAAGTATTGCGGCATCTGAAAGATATCAGCCTGGCCACTCCCCAAGCCTGATAAAGGTCTTTAATTGGGAACTATCTTGAAAGACTGTTGGCTGGGACTTTGCTGGAGAGGAAATTCATTGTAAATTAAATAAAAAGGGGTTTATTGGGACGAAAACTTGGCTTCATGCTGTTGAGGATACCTAGCTCAGAACAATTTCGAGCCTAGTAGACTAAAGAATTCTATTGTGTACAGAAGAGTGCAAGACTTTCTCATGAAATACCTCTGAACCTGCTCGATTGTACTGATGTCAGATATTACTAATTTCTCTGGCATTGAATAGTAACAGGGAAGGAGAAATGCCAGCCTACCATGTGTGAGACTGCAAGGTTTAGTGTTTTCTATCTGTTCCTATTCAATATCAATATTCTATTCAATAGCCTCTGGGTGAGCTCATCTGTTTTCATGGACTGAACTACCATCAGTTTGCTGTGATACCCAGTGATGCATCCCTGGCCTTGATTAGTTATTATTTCTTATTGGTGCAATTTATTCTCATCAACAATGACTCAAAAAAGATCTATTCTGTAAGATAATGCAAATGCACACACACACACACACACATTGTAAATCTATATTGATAAAATATCTTTAACAGTTTTAAAAATGTTCTGTAAGAATTAGATACATTATGCCAGTAGAAAGGTCAACAAAAGCCAAGGTTTCCACACATAGTCTTTTCTTTCTATCCGGAGGAAAAAAGACTATATGTGTTGTTTTTGCGCATCATTCTGTGAAAAAAAAAAATTCTTCTCCCCGTGATTTTCTGAAAGTTTTCATACCTTTTCATGTGGATCCTGCTGAGCTAGCAAGAGAGTGCATGAACAAGTAACCTCAGCATTCAAAGTTTATTTCAATTAAAGCCAAAGCCTTCCAATATGCAATGTATGTAAAACTTCCCTTCCCTTGTCTCATTTCAATAAATTAATTTATATTAAAAAAAAAAAAATAGGCCAGTTGCATGGAACCACAGGGTCAATTTGGATCATTTTCGCTTTATAAAAATTGAACAAGTTTCGGCTCACCCTGGTTTCAGGAAAGTTCTCACCATGAATTTTTCTAGAAGAACAATATGCACGGCTCAAAAATATTTTCCCAAAGACCTTCATAACAATGGTTGATGCTTACAATCTGGAAAAGTTTACAAATCGTTTCTTAATCCATGGGTTTCAACAGTACACAATCCAAGGCACAGTCCTGAAAGGAAGAGCTGGGATAATAGTGAATCTTGCCCAGAGCATACTTCCTTTCCAAATCAGTCTCAGACTGCTGTATGAACTCATCCATAAAGATATCAAGGCAAACAACAAACAGGGATTTGCAGACTTCTCTCTTACTTTGGTTAAATTCTATGTTTATTACTCCATCATCAGTTAGAGCAGGGCTGTCAAACTTCTGGCCCATGGGCTGGGTGCATCATGTGCTAGCCATGCCCACGCCCGGTTTAGCAAAAGGAAAAAAAAAGTCAGTATGTCACGTGACGCTGCCGTGATGACATGAGTTTGACACCCCTCCCTTAGTTAGAGCATCACTCCAGGCACATTCCTAAGCAGGACCCAAGAAAGTTGTATGGTTACTGCAGAAAATTAGAAAAACATACATGTTCCATACAACATCTAGTAGCACGCAAAAATCCCACGCTATATGTCAGTTCCAAAGTTTAGATCCTAGGCCTTTTCTTTCCCCACTTTTCAATAAATGTTTGGCTGCTGTTTTGAACCTTGAACATTGAAACTCTGTGCCATCTATCCCTTGGGTTTTTTAAAAATAGTGTTATTTGTTACATCTGAAAAGTTCTAGTTCATAGGAGAATAGCAAAGCAAAAGCCATTGTCTGAAATTTTTCAGAAAGTATCTGGATGACTTCCCAGACTTTTAAACCAATGTTCAATGAACAGGTTAGACTAGAGTCCAATTTTCGAGGCTACACGGGTATAATTATGTGTGGTAAAAGCGAAACACTGATTTCACAATAAGAAATGCAGTCATATATAAAGATATTGTGGTGTGGGGATGGTTTGTTGGCTCAAGGCCTGGACAACTTGCCATTATTGAAGGAAGCCTGATATTTTTTTTTCTCCTGCGCATTCTATTGACTCAGATAATTGTACAAGAGAATATCATGTGCTGTCTATCAGTTGAAGCCAAACTTCAAGGCAGTGATCACATACAAAGAGTAGATAAAGAACGAATTTAGAGCTTTAGAATGGCTATCGAATCATCAGCTGAACAGAAATATTGTAGCAGATTCTGAAACAAAAACTTCATATTTGAAAATATTAAAAGTTTACAGAAGAAATAAGTATCCATGGAGGAATGAGCCAAAATCTAAAAGGGAATAGATATTTTTTCAGGGAATTTTATGTAAGACCAACATAAACAGGCTAGGAAAGATTCAGAGAAATACATTGTTAGATGTCCAGATCCATTAAGGCCCTTGAATCAGTGCAAAAGTATATTTTTCTTTAAACAAGTCCATATATAGTCATTTATATAGTCATTTTTTCCCCTGAGAATAGTAATTCTTGTGAGTTAAACTTGGGCCTGATATTTCAGGAAAAGGAACTTTCTCCCCACTGTTCCTGCTCTAATCAATTGCCATATAGACTCATGTAGAGTAAGAATAAGGCAAAATAAAGACGACGACGATGATAATAATAATAATAATAATAATAATAATAATAATAATAATAATAATAATAATAATAATAATAATAATAATAATAATAATAATAATATAGAAATAATGCAAAAATAATCATTTCTAAAATCAGCAAAACAAAATACCACCATGTTTCTCACAAAATAAGGCCAGGCCTTAGTTGTTGTTGTTTTGAGCCCCGAAAAAACGGCTAGGCCGGGGGTGACTTGATTTGCTCCCCTACCTAGAGTGGCCCATATGCACGTACCTCTCCATGAGGCCATTTCTATCGGCAGACGAAAGCTCCCCGAAAGCAAAGTCCTCAGCCGCTTTGGGGTGTGGCATGGCTTCCCGTGTCCCCTCACCATGAGACAGTGTCTTTCAGGTGATGGAAGCACTTCAATTGGCTGGTAGAAGCGGCGTCGGGGCGAACACACACACACACTCCCCTCGCCACGAGGCTGCTTCTATCGGCTGACGAAAGCTCCCTTGAAGGCAGTCCCCAGCCACTTCAATTGGCTGGTAGAAGCAGCGTCGGGGCGAACACACACACACACTCCCCTCGCCACGAGGCTGCTTCTATCGGCTGACGAAAGCTCCCTTGAAGGCAGTCACCAGCCACTTCAATTGGCTGGTAGAAGCGGCGTCGGGGCGAACACACACACACACTCCCCTCGCCACGAGGCTGCTTCTATCGGCTGACGAAAGCTCTCTTGAAGGCAGTCCCCAGCCACTTCAGGGCGAGGCGTGGCTGCCTGTGTCCCTTCGCCATTAGGCAGTGTCTTTCGGGCGATAGAAGCTCCCCAAGGGCAGTCACCAGTCACTTTGATTGGCCGGTAGAAGCAGCCTTGGGGCGAACACACACACACACACACACACTCCCCTCACCATGAGGCTGCTTTTATCGGCTGACGAAAGATTCCTTGAAGGAAAGGAGTGTGTGTGTGTGCACACCCAGAGGCAGCTTCTACCAGCCAATCGAAGTGGCTGGTGACTGCCCTTGGGGATCTTCCATCACCCGAAAGACACTGCCTCATGGCGAGGGCACATGGGCAGCCATGCCTCACCCTGAAGCGGCTGGGGTGCTTCTATCGGCTATCGGGATATTCTAGCCTAGGCTACCTGCAGGGTACTCCTAAAGGCAAGTTTTCTTCCCATCTCCCGCCCTTCCCCCCCATTTCTCTTCACCTCGTGTAGTTCTAATGAACGATGTGAGAAATGGCAGGGAAAAGCATGGTTTCAATAGGCCTAAATTTTGGGAGTGGGGCTTAATTTCACCTCATGCCTAGAAATCATGCTGGGCCTTGCTATTAGTGGAAGCCGTATTGTTGGAGAAACACAGTATAACAAATAATAATAATAGACAAACTGATGACAGAAGACAAAAGGTCTTAATTAAATACTCTTCTAATAACTGTGTTTTGAAGTTTTTATGGAAGTCAGTAGTGGAGGAGCCATTCAGATTCCAGATGGGAAGCTGCTCTAGAGAGTAGGCGTTATAGATGAAAAAATAGAAAATTCTTGTATTTTTTTCCAGATCTCACATGGTGGAGGAGTACTAAGCATCCTTACTCAATATCACAAATTGGACTGGTTCGATCCATTTGAAATAGACTGTCCTATTGATATCTAGGTGTCAGCCATGTAGGGTTTTAATTTTCTCTGTAAATTTCACTTTCCGAATAGAAATTTTTTATTCAATGTCTTCTGTTTTCATCTCTGGAACTAATAAATACATTTTAAATAGAATAGTGGCAAAGGCTTTCCATATGCCACAACATTATTGCAAATCAGTTCCTGGAATTGAATGAGAAGTCAAGCAACTAACTGATGTCTGGGTGAAATCTTTTCCCACTGGCTATTTTAGGTTTGGCATTTCAAAATCATATTAATCAATTGAGTTTTCCTAATGATTGTCATTAAGATGACTTTGTAATTTAATAAATTACAAGGCAAAATAAATCAAATCCTGAAAAGATAGACAATCCCAAAGTTTAATTGTTTTATTTATTTATTTTTCTACCTCTTTACTTTTCTATATCATAGATCAGGGGCATCAAACTCATGTCATTATGACATCATCATGTGACATATCGGGACTTTTCCCCACTTCGCTAAACTGGATAGGGGCGGGGCCAGCACATGACACATCTGACCCGCGGGCCACAAGTTTGACACCCCTGTCATAGATCATTATATTAGAAATCACAATTTTAGTATAATTTCAGTGAAGGTTATAGTATATTCCACTATGAAAAGTCTTAGAAGGCTTTCAAGCATTTTGTACTCATTATCCAACCACATGTACATAAGCGCACAATCGTGCCTACCATCCCTGTAAACTTATGTTTATTCTTTAAACTTATGTTTATTCTTGTTTTTGTTATATTGTAAGCTTTTGACAAAAATAAATAAATAAAATAAAAATAAAATAAATGTTAAGAACTAGTTTTTCGACTTCTGGAACTTCTGTTGTAAGTATGAAGATAGCTCATGCACACACAGGCTTAGACAATATTATACATCACTCTTGATAAATCTAATTTGACAGGCATTATGCTAACACAATATTTATCCCTGGAAAAATTCAGCTTTGATACAAACTGGGAGGGAGGGTGATGAGTAGACAGGTTTCATAGCGAACAGTCAACATTGTGAAAAGTCAAGATCTTTCATAAATAACTTTTCATAAAGATGTGTCAACTTTCATTAGTTATTAAAGTATTGGGAACCCCACTGAGAACAGCTTCTCAATGTGACAAAGCATTCTTCTAATGCCTAAGCAATGTTTGTGTGAGTGAGTGAGTGAGTGAATGAGTGATTAAAGGAAGGAAGGAAGGAAGGAAGGAAAGAAGGAAGGAAGGAACGAAGAGGGAAGTCTCATATTCACTGACTAAGTCAATGAATATAAAACTCCTAAGTCAATTAGAAGAGAAGCATACATGACTTAGAAACAGATACTTCTCTGCCAACGATGGGATAGGCTTCACCACTAAAATGATGTATTTATTAAAAAGAATGGTATCATAGCTTGAAAAGCATCATGGATGTTTCCCAGTTGTAATCTTTAATCTCCAAACATTTTGCTCTGGGACTCACACGTGATAGCAGCCCTTTTGTGTTGTTCAGGACATATGAACTATTTATTGGAAATAAATTATATCTGTGTGATGAAATGTGTTTGTGTGTCTGTATGATACCAATGAATTATGAGTTTAGCAATAATTTACGCATGTCAGTCTATTGCATATACTGTATCTCCTAGTTAATGGATACAGTGGTGGGATTCAAATTTTTTTACTACTGGTTCTGTGGGCGTTGCTTGGTGGGCGTGGTGTGGCTGGGTGGGTGTGGCTTGGTGGACGTGACAGGGAAAGGATACTGTAAAATCTCCATTCCCTCTCCACCCCACTAACCTGCTTTCCAGCTCCGTTCTCCTGTGCCACAAAAGAAGACCCAGCTGATCAGCTGGGACTTGGGAGGCAGAGAATAAATGGGAGCGGGGCCAGTCAGAAGTGATATTTGCCAGTTCCCCAAACTACTCAAAAGTTCCAGTACTTGTTTTCCAGACTGGTCATAACCTGCTGAATCCAACCTCTGAATGGATACAAGAAGCAATATTTTGGTTTCAAGACAATCTCAGGACTAGACCGCCTACATTGCATTAAATAGTTTAAGTTTGCTTGGGGTAAAATGGGTTTTAAATCTACTATTCTTACCATTAGCAAGGAATGCCACATTTAACATACATGTGACTAAGTCTAATAACTTAGTTTACTCATATCTTCTCCTATTAAAAAGTGCTTTGTGAAAGCCTTGATTGACCAACATAGGATAAGATGCAGAATGTATATGGCATTTCCCCGCCCCCCCAAAAAACAGATTTGAGTCTTCCATGAGCTGACTTCTTCCTGTTGCCTACTTTTAGGCATTATCTATTTTTCTGTGCTAAAATGACATATATATCTAAAAGGAAATATTTTCAGCACATCAACTATCTATATACTTCACCACTAATTGCATTATATATCTGGATCCTGCACAGCTCATAAATTCATAGCAAAGCATTCATATAGCCTTCCCTCTAAGATGCACTATAACTCTCAATGCATTTGGCAAGACTATGACAGTATTTTCTAGATAACTAAACTATAAGTGTCCTGAGATGGGTTTTCCTTTTTAAAAAAATCTTTCAGTGATAATTACATCATTCACTAGCTTTTATGATTTGTCTGTATTACAGTAAAGTACAAACAGTGCTTTGGCACAAACAGTGAAATGAAAGATCACATCTATTTTTCATAAGAGGAATTTCATTTTCACTGTTCCACTATTACCTGTGCAAATGTCAGAATTCAATTGTCATATACAATATGGAATAATGATAACCCCTTTGAAAATACATTGGGTGGTATTTGGCTTGTCTTCACATTTGAATTATTGGGTAACAAAAGAAGTGTTCATGAAGAACTTATATGTAATTGTGGAGTGAATGGGAAAAATGAATTTGCATGGGATACATACCATTTATTGTTTAATTTCTTTTATTTTTTTGGAGTAAAGTCAAACTTTAATAGGTAGCCAGGTCAAGTTAGGTCTTAGTTAGGTAGTGGGTGTTGCTTGGTGGTCATGTGATTCAGTGGGCATGGCTTGGTGGTTATGTGATTGGCTGGGTGTGGCCAACTCAATATCATTCACATTGAGGCACACATCTCCTCGCTAGACCTCTCATGACTGTGGGGATGCTGCAACAGTCATAAGTGTGAAAAATGGTCATAAGTCACTTTTTTCAGTGCCACTGTAACTTTGAATGGTTATTCCACACAAGCAAAGTACCAGCAAAGGAGGGAGAAAAAACTCCAAAGACGTCCCTGAGACAGGAAGTTTAGTCCTGCCAAGAATGTAATAAGGGTTAACGGAGAGGCAGTTTCTGTAAGCAACACCAGAATGTTTCCTTCCTGCCTTCCTTACAGGATTAGGCCAGTAATTTCTTCTAACAACCAGTTCTCCGAACTGCTTAGAATGTTAACAACTGGTTCCAGCGAATAGGTGTGAACTGGTAGAATCCCACCCCTAGTATACAGCAATGACATAACATCTATCCAAATTCGATGCAAGCCACTCAACATCACTGTACTACAAATCTACACCCCAACTATAGACTCAAATAATGGTGAATCTGAACTTTTTTACAGTGAGCTTCATTGTGGTCTCAAATTACATCTGGAATGGAAGAAGCACAAGAGATATCACATCAGAGAGACAGGGTGATTCTCTTGTCACTTAAAGATATGGGTTAATTTAAAAACTAGGCCAACAAAAATTGATGCTCAAAACTACCTAAGCCACGCCCATAGAACCAGTTGTTATTGCTCCCCTTTGTTATCCATACTCCCAGACATGCATCTGAATGCCTGTGTACACACCTAAACCTCCCAAACAATATAAAGTCTAGATCAGTGGCAGGATTCAATTTTTTTTACTACCAGTCCTGTGGGTGTGGCTTATTTGGTAGGTGTGGCTTGTTGACCATGTGACTGGGGTGGTCATGTGACTGGGTGGTCATGTGACTGGGTGGGCCTGGCTTGATGGTCACATGACTGGCTGCATGGCTTGGTGGTCATGTGACTGGGTGGGTGTGGCCAAGTCAATGTCACTCATGTCAAGGGGTGCCTCAGTTGACCCCTCCCCTCCCAGCCATTCCTTGTGGTGGTCATGTGACTGGGTGGGCGTGGCTTGGTGGTCATGTGACTGGGTGGGTGTGGCCAAGTCAATGTCACTCATGTCAAGGGGCGCCTCACCTGGCCCCTCCCTTCCCAGCCATTCCTTGTCACACCCAGCCTCAATATATCTAGAGTTCTGTAAAAATGTTCACAATTTTTTGACTTTATTATCTACGTACTATAGACATACTTTCATGGACCACTGAAAAGAGGAAATGGCTCACATGCTTTGGCCAAGAGGGTGATAGGCAACAGGCTTTTAGGGGGCTGCCTGAAAGTGTGGGGGGTAATGTATTTTCCAAAGCAGCAGAAGGATGGAAACTGAACAAAGAAAGAAACAACCTAAAACTAAGCAGAAAGAAACTTCCTGACAGTGAGAACAATTAACCAGTGGACCTGCTTGCCACCAGAAGTTATGGGTGCTCTAACACTGGAAGTTTTTAACAAAAGACTAGACAGCCATTTCTCTGAAATGGTATAGAGTTCCCCACAAGGTCCCTTCTAAGTGTTATTCTGTTATTCTGACACCTTTCCCAGTATCTCTACTCAGAGTTTGGCATCCTCAGAGTTTTCCTGCCTGAGCAGGGGGTTGGACTAGAAGACCTCCATAGTCCCTTTCAACTCTGTTAAACACACCTGTATTTATGCTCCAGACTATTGACATGTAAACCCTGAAAAATACTTGGCCAAAAGAAAGGCAGTAAAATCACTCTAGGTGTAGGGACAGTGTAAAATATGAATATATGATAAATAATGGAACAATTAAAAATAATAGCACAGTTTTCTCTCTCCCCCCCTTCCTTCTTTTTTTCTTTCTTTCTCTGTTTCTCTCTCTCTCTCTCTTTCTCTCCCTTCCTCTTTCTTGTTCTTTCTTTCTTTCTTTCTTTCTTTCTTTCTTTCTTTCTTTCTTTCTTTCTTTCTTTCTTTCTTTCTGTTTCTCCCTCTGTTTCTTTCTCTCCCTTCCTCTTTCTTGCACTTTCTTTTTCTTCCTATTTTTCTTCCTTTCTCTTTCTTTTTTCCTCTTTATTTCTTTTTCTCCCTTCCTCTTTCTTTCTTGCTCTACCTTCCTTTCTTGCTCTTTCCTTTTTGCCATTCCTCTCTTCCTCCCTTCCTTTCCTTCCTTGTCTCTATCTCACACATACCTTTTCTGGGAAGAACTTATTGGGCAAACTCCAGAAGAGCAAGCGGTGGGACAATGAAGAAAGCAGCAGCCCCAGAACATCCATCCGCCCTCCCTTTCGAAGCACATGGGTGGCAACAGGGGTGGCACGGCTATGGGAAGCAGCCCCAAGAGTTCACTGCCTCCATTTTGGGGCACCTCCACCCCCTCTCTCAGCCCCAGCACAGCAAAGAAAGCGAATGGAAAGCCATTCACTTTCTCTGCTGGGCTGGGGTTGAGAGGGGCGGCAGAGGTGCCCCAAAACCACTGCCCCCCCCACCCATCCTCTGGATTGGCCCAAAAACGCACCCCACCTTGGCCTCCTCCTGCCCAGAAAGGTCCCGGATGGTGGGGCAGAGGCATGACAAGGTCCCGGGTGGTGGGGGAGAGGCCCGAAAAGACCTCAAGTGGTGGTGATGAGGCCTGGAAAGGCCCCAGGCAGTGGGGGAAGGCTCAGAAAGGCCCTGGGTGGTGGTGGGGAGCCTGTTCAGTTGGGGCACAGGGGAAGTCAGGTTAGACAAGCCATAAGAGCCCAGCGTGCCACATAGGAAGAGAGGAGTGACTGGGCGGGGCGAGCGGCAGGTGGACAAGCTGCACAAGCGAGCAAGCATCGTAGCAGAGTAACTGAGCAACCAATGACCAGGTGACCCATGCCTAATCACCACTACCGGTTCTCCTGAACCGATGCGAACCAGATATTTCCTCAAGTTTCTTAAGCTTTGTCAGTTCTGTCTGTCTTGCTATTTTTTTTTTTATTTAAACCAATATTAAAACTGCAGCCTTAATTTGACTATGGAATTTCTAAAATAACTGTCTTTAATATAAATGTTTAATACATATTAAGTTTCCAGAACACAAAAATTGCATTGTTCCCTCTCTATATTTGTGAGAAAATATATATTCATATTTTAATTACTAACCTCATTTGGCCTTAAAGTCTGATTCTGCAGCTTTTTTTAAAGTCACATGTTTCATTAGTTAGTATGTTACTATCTATGACAGAATAGAATTAATTACTTTAAAAGGACCATGATTTTACAGAGGGTTCTTTTTTTTTCTTGTCTTCTCCTTCATCTTTTTTCCTCCTCTCATTTCCATTCTCTTCTTCCTTTTCCACTTCCCTTCACAAATAAACACACCTTCCTGAGGTGAGAAATGATCCATCCATCATCCTTGTCAGCTGTTTGTTGACAGAACAAGAAAATCTTGCTGGAACTGGTGCCTATAGTTTTGTATCTTCAAGATAGGAGCCAATTCATATGATGAACAATAGTTCAGTGTCACAGCAGAATGTACGGATGGCACGGCACAGAAGCACTGCAGTTGTCCTCTTTGGCAGTTAAACTTTCAGTTTTTGTTTTCCAGCTCCCTTTCCAAATATTGCCAAAATAAAACGAGCTGTCTTTCTGAAGTAGTTGAATGCTTGAAAAAACAGAAGTCTCTAAAAAAATGAAATTCTAGACAAACATGATTGAATAGCAAATAGCAAAAAGGTTAAAAATAACAAGAAATCCCTGAAAAATTACTTCTGCTATTGTACATGACCAATTAATGACTGGAATCCAACTTTATTGAGACATTGAATAAAGAAAAAATCAGCTAAAATCTTTCTCAATCCAAATCTTGTTTATCACTATAGTAACTCTTGGTTTGACATACCTCAGTTACTGGACTTTGAATTTAAAGGAAAAATGTGCTAGGCCAGAAAGTACCATCTGGTACATAATACAGTAGTTAATAATACACTACAAAAATACACAACTACTCTTTTTAGTTCCTTTGGTTCCTGGATCAGTCCAGCCAGTAAAACAACTTTGAGACACTCAATCCACCATACTTGTAATTCCCACTGTTGCTTTTAATTGCAGGGTTAGTATTGCAATGTCCAGACTTCACACTGTCTCTACTTTTTAGCTATGGCTTAATCTGCTTTTATATTCTTTCTCATTTGCTTGGAGATATTAAAGTCATACCTCATTTACATACCTTAAACTTCAACAGACATGAGCATAATTAAAATCATACTCAAGCAATTACAATAATTCTACTCTCTAGAGCTACTGCTAATTCCAATCTCAAACTGGCTGGAGAATTCTGAGCGCCGAAGTCCACAAGTCTTAAATTGCTTTCACTACAGGTTCTATCACAGTCTCAAGGATTTCTGTTATGATAGACAGTGATCTTGTCTTAAAGCTACAAACATACACTGTTGGTTTATATATTGCCAACCCAACTAATTGTTAGACAGATTCCTAACAATTTCCATAGAAAATTGAAAGCCAAGGATTAAATAGATGACACCTACTGCAGATAGGAAAAAACAGATAGGAATTGGAGGCTAAAACATATGAAGAACAGTTGCAGGAACTGGATATGTCTAGTCTAATGAAAAGAAGGAGTAAGGGAGACATGATTGCAGTGTTCCAATATCTCAGGGGTTGCCACAAAGAGGGAGTCAAGCTATTCTCCAAAGCACCTGAAGGCATAACAAGAAGCAATGAGTGGAAACTAAACAAGAAGAGAAGCAACTTAGAACTAAGGAGAAAGTTTCTGATGGTGAGAACAATTAACCAGTGGAACAACTGGCCTCCAGAACTTGTGAGTGCTCCAACACTAGAAATTTTTTAAAATTTAAAAGATGTTGGATTTTCTGGTGTAGGGTTTCCTCTCTAAGCAGGGGATTGGACTAGAAGACCTCCAAGGTCCCTTCCAACTCTATTATTCTATTCTGTTCTAACTCTAGGAATTATGAAAAGCGCGGATTCCACAGAGCTAAGAATCTGACAAGCAGGTAGACCCGGAGTTTAAATCCTGGGTTTCTTTCTCTCACTTTTATATCTTCCTTTTGTAGCTGCTGTTATAGGGAAAGATTGAGGAGACAACCTACAAAGGAAAGTAAAAAAAATGAACATTTGACATTGCCGCCTCCTCCTTCTTTGCATCCAGAGTGTGAGTTAATACCCAGTGTAAACTTCTTTACCTACAATTGGGATAAGACTGCACACAGAGAAATGAAAAATTAATTACTTTCTTGTTCTCTGAACAACTGGCAAAATAGATTTGCTGAAGCTGTTCAGCGTAGCACACAGACAGGCAGACCAAGGCATTATGTCCAAATCAGGTCAAATCATAGCAGCATAGGAAAACATAAGTTGGTGTGAAAATATAGCCATGGAAAATGTTGTGAATCAATAAAAGTACTTGAATAAAGATTATTAAGAGCTTGAAGTAAAGTGCAGGGTTCTGGCCCTGCACTTCTGAGTGGCCGACAATAGCGACATCGGATTGGTCCGTTCAGGAGAATCTGATTAGCTATTAACGAGCCTCTCCCATTGGTTAACAGAGCTAGCGCTCCCTGTGTTTCATTGGTTAAATAGTTAAGAGTTTGCCTATATAAAGGGGGCCGTTGCGGCCATGGAGCTGAGCTGTTTTCACTTGTAAATAAAGAGTTTAAAGTTCACTGTTCACCGGCTCGTCTCCTCCTTTGCGCCCATGCACAGAACATAACACTGGCGACGAGGATGGGATGTGGAGACGTCAGAGCTTACTGAACGACGAAGAACTATAACCGAGCACGTGGCTGAAACGCACCAATGGCGGAACCATGTCCACCGGCATCATACCACCCGCTCCATTCGACCCAGCACAAGAAGACTGGGACTCATATATGGATTGTTTCCAGATGTTTCTGGAGATGAACAATTTGAAGGATGCCACTACCCGAAAGAAACGGGCAGTATTCCTAACTCATTGCGGGCCGTCCATATTCAAGATGGCCAAGGCATTAGCGAAACTGGCAGAAGTAAAGTCTATGGACTGGGACGTCCTCGAATCCCTGTTGAGGGCCCACTATGCATCGACTGTGCCAATACTTGTAAGAAGGCATGAATTTTACCAGAGAAGTCAGCGGAAGGGCAAAAGTGTTGCTGATTTCATAGCAGATCTCCGGAATCTGGGAGGCCTATGTGAGTTTGCCGACCTAGAAGAAGCCCTAAGAGACCAAATAGTTCTGGGATTAGATGCACCAAGGACTCAGAGTAAACTAATGGCGAAAGGCGACATTAGCCTTAAAGATGCCATTGCTGAAGCTACTGCAGCAGAAGCAACCAGGAAGTCGGCTGCCCGAATGCGCCACACCCATGCTCCACTTCGCCAACTCGCCAGCAAAGTTTCACCTCACTTAGAAGAACCGGCAACAACAGCCCACCATGAGGACCTTGAATCATCATCAGAAAGCGATGAAGAAGAGGTCCACCGACTTCAGTCCAAATGAGACCACCACCAGAAATCGCAGCACCAATGCACTGGGTGTGGAGCAAGCCGCCCCCAGTCAGAATGCAAATTCCTCGACGCGCTCTGCCATGTGTGCGAGAAAAGAGGCCATATCGGACGGGTCTGTAGAAGTAAGCTAGGACCCAGCCAGCCCTCAAGGGGGGCTAATTATTGCCAACTGACGGGAAGTCATCCTGTAAAGCGAGAACCCGTGAACCACCAATGGAACAACCACTCCTACAGAAACAAAACCCTAAACCACCCAACGAAGTGAGAAGAGGCTCACCAAATGATCATGATCGGTCACGCCTCATCTCTTGATGCCAAAAAGATCTGAGTGAAAGTGGCCATCGAAAACCAGCCCTGCCTGATGGAAGTCAATTCAGGATCGTCCCTCTCAATGGTTTCCTGGAAGACCCTCAAGCAACTCATCCCTACGATCCGGCGGCAAGATCTCAGATTCCAAAGACTCATACTCAAAGACTATCAAGGAAATCGAATCCCGGTCATTGGATCCAGCCGAGTCCAGGTATCGTTAAAGAACCGTACAGCATTCCTACCCCTGACTGTAATCAACAAAGATCGGCCTAGTTTGTTAGGCCTCCAATGGTTCGCTCCACTCGGAATTGAAGTAGCCGGTATTCACCGAACCTGCAGCAGCAACTGGGAAGAAGACCTCGTCCACGAATTCCAGGACGTCTTTGCAGAAAAACGAGGCAAGTACAAGGGGACCCCGATATCATTTAACATCAATCCTGAAATAGCTCCCATCCCCCTTAAGCCTCGTCGAGTTCCATTTGCCCTTAAACCAAAGATTGACGAGCATCTTGATAAATTAATAGCCCAGGGGGTGTTAGAACCAACCGATCACTCTCCCTGGGAAACCCCAATCATAACACCCATCAAGCTGGATGGATCGATAAGAATTTGTGGGGACTACCGAGCCAGCCTGAACTACGCCCTCCAACAAAACGCTTACCTGGTACTGGTGGTGCAACACCTCCTCCATTCCCTAGGGGGCAGAAAAGTCTTCGCTAAACTTGACTTAGCCCAGGCATACCAGCAACTGCCTGTAGACCAAAAAATGGCAGAGGCCCAAACGATCGTTACGCACCAAGGTGCATTTAAATGTAACCGATTCCAGTTCGGAGTCAGCGTAGCCCCGGGAATCTTTCAAAGTTTGATGGAAAGACTATTACTAGGGATAAAAGGCATTGCCCCATATTTTGATGATGTGTTAATCGCTGCCCCGACTCGGAAAATACTAAAGGATCGCCTGAGGTTGGTTCTCCAGAGATTTAAAGACTCAGGTCTCAAAGTTAAAAAAAACAAGTGTCAATTATGTACGGATCATATAGAATTTTTGGGATATTTAATTGATAGTCAAGGCATGCACCCCACCGATAGCAAACTTAGGGCAATCAAAAATGCCCCAAAACCCCGGAACAAGGCCGACCTCCAAGCCTTCCTAGGCCTTATCAATTTTTATAACGTTTTCCTGCCTCACAAAGCAACCGTAGCTGAACCCCTACATCATTTATTGGACAAAAAAGCAACCTGGGTATGGGGACACAGAGAGGAGCAGGCGTTTCGACATGTGAAAAAATTTATTGACTTCTGATGCTGTTCTGATACAGTATAACGAGACTTTGCCTTTAACGATCACGTTTGATGCATCACCATTCGGAGTGGGCGCCATTTTGAGCCACGTTTTGCCAAATGGTAGTGAAGCCCCTGTTGCCTATTTCTCAAAGACGTTGTCAAAAGCAGAACGCAATTACAGTCAAATTGATAAAGAAGCCCTTGCTATTGTGTCTGCGGTTAAGAGATTTCATGAATATGTGTATGGCCGAGCCTTTACCATAGTGACTGACCACAAACCTTTGCTGGGAATAATAGTGGGAGATAGGCCAACCCCTTATATATTATCTCCCAGAATG
The DNA here is from genome assembly GCA_033807585.1 of Hydrophis major. Classification (NCBI taxonomy): domain Eukaryota; kingdom Metazoa; phylum Chordata; class Lepidosauria; order Squamata; family Elapidae; genus Hydrophis; species Hydrophis major. The sequence continues at coordinate 84,304,954 of CM066333.1, forward strand.
ACTCGCTGGTCAGAATTCTTGGCGGCATATAATTTCAAGTTGCAACATCACCCGGGGAAGGCCATTCCCCACACTGACGCATTGAGCCGCGCACCACTTCCGGAGACCATTGATGATCCTGCTCTGACAGTTAGAACACTGCAGATCGAGACACTTCGAACACCGCCATTAACAGCCCGAGATATCGCGATGGAAACGAAATGCGACCCCATTTTAGCATGAGTCCTCAGTTGGGTCGAGCGCGGATGGCCATTGGACCAGATACCTGACAACTATGTCCCATTCAAGAATCGACAAATGGAACTATTTTCCCAGAAGGGCTGCATTATCTGGGGTGATAGAGTTGTTGTCCCAGAGCAGTTACGACCAGCGATATTAAGGAGCTTGCATGATGGCCACCCTGGCATCATGCGCATGAAAGCCCTCGCACAAAGCTATGCGTGGTGGCCAGGTATCGACAAGCAGATCGAGACATGGGTAAAAGCTTGTCACAAATGCCAGGAAGTAAGCAACGCCCCTCCGAAAGCAACCCCGACTGAATGGGAAACACCGAGGGGACCATGGTCCTGTATTCATCTGGACTTTGTGGGACCTACCAAGGGACACACATTTTTATTAACGGTGGATGCCTACTTGAACTGGCTTGAAATCCATGAAATGAGGAGTACAACAACCAAATCAGTCATCAGGAAACTAGACAGACTCTTTGCAACACACGGATTACCAGACGTTCTAGTATCTGACAACGGGCCCCAATTTACCGCGCTGTCCTTTGAACAGTACCTGGCAGACCGCATTATTCGCCATGCGCTGACTTCGCTAGTGTATCCTGCGGCCAATGGAAGGGCCGAGCGCATGGTACAATTGTAAAGAAAACCTTGCATAAAATGGACTATGGCGATATAGAAGACAAGATTAACCGGATACTCCTTTTGCGGCATATCACTCTGCACAGCATCACCAATAAAACTCCTGCCGAGTTATTAATGGGGCAGAAGCTCCGCTCCCACCTCGACCATCTGCATCCATCATATGAACCTGAAAAACCACATGGTTCCAGCGGGAAATGCCGTAACTTCCAGGTAGGCGATTTGGTTTTCGCTAGGAACCTTTCGGGCGATCCGTTGTGGGTCAAGGCAACTGTAGTCCAAGTAACCGGCCCTAGATCGTACCGCGTGAAATGTCGTGACGATAGAATATGGAAGCGCCATATTGATCAGCTGCGTTCAAGGCTACAGTCGGGGATCTCCGAGCCCCCTGATTTCCAAACCGAGGGGGGAGGAGATACCGAGGAAGCTGAATTTGAAATGGCAGAAGGTTTAAGCGAAAGTAATGACTGCTCAGAGGCAACATGTGAAGGATCGGGAATGGGGGTGAGCTCGCTTCGAGGAGATGCTGAGAACAGTAGCGGCAACAAAAATTTGAATACAGAACGGGAGGCACCTTCTTCACCAGATAACGTCCTACCCCAACAAGACTGTGGCCAAGTACCGGGAGAACAACGCAAATCAAATAGACAATCAAAACAACCTGCCTACCTCAAAGACTACGTGACTGCACCCCTTAAATGGAACCTGGGGGGAAGGGGTGTTGTGAATCAATAAAAGTACTTGAATAAAGATTATTAAGAGCTTGAAGTAAAGTGCAGGGTTCTAGCCCTGAACTTCTGATTGGCCGACAATAGCGACATCGGATTGGTCCGTTCAGGGGAATCTGATTGGCTATTAACGAGCCTCTCCCATTGGTTAATGGAGCTATCGCTCCCCGTGTTTCATTGGTTAAATAGTTAAGAGTTTGCCTATATAAAGGGGGCCATTGCGGCCATGGAGCTGAGCTGTTTAAATAAAGAGTTTGAAGTTCACTGTTCACCGGCTCATCTCCTCCTTTGCGCCCATGCACAGAACATAACAGAAAACTAGTTCTTTAGAAGTGCTTCTTTAAAAAAAGCAAGCAGCAACTTTTTTTGTGTTTCTTTTAAAGGAAGGTTGTTGCTTTAAAGGCAAGCTCTTTCACAAATCAAGCTCAGCCTTTAGTATAACTTCATCAATGTAGTCCATGTAGTTTTCTTTCATTAATTTTTGCACTTATTCTGCATTCGTGTTAAAGGAAGAGATTAGAACAGTAGCTTTTGACATTTAACCAAAAAGTTACACTTATCCACCTCTATAAATATTTAAAACTCATTGTAAAAATTAAGGGCTTAATTCCCCTACATTCAGTAAGTCACTGACGGATTGCTATGTAGAGTTAAATATGAAGATAGATTCTATTAGCATTGTGTGCTGCTACATACTGTACTCTGTAAAAATTCAAGTATTTGCCTTATAATTCCTTGCCTAGTAAAACACCAGGGAAATTTAATCTTTTTTTGTGTAGAACTGTTACTGGACCATTATGATTCAGTATCGTTGAACATAGTTAAAATTTGTTATACTCCCTGTAAAATTGTTACTTTATTTTTATATTTAATGTGCTTCTCTTTGCAATTCTAGTTAGTGACTATCATAAAAAATTCTATTTTTTTAATAACGAAGGAAGGGATGTGCAGATTTAACCACAATGAACTTCATCATTTGAATAAAACTTTGAAAATTAATAAACTAATTGTAAGTGCTAGTTTTAAGACTCCTATTAAATGATTTTGTATTCATTTGAAACACACAATCAGGGACAATTAAAAGTTTTTCTCATTTTTAGATCAGAGAACAGCTTTTGATATTTCTCACTAGAATAAAATAATGCTTCATTCAACATCGTGGCTGTGTTGGATTAATATATACTTACTTTTTAATATGTACAGCAGGTATGCAAGGAGTGAAGTTCAATCATTTGTATGTTTTTCATTTTTCTTAAATTTATATAAACAACAATCTTATATTATGTTTTGATCAGTGACCAATGACAGCAATCAGAAAATTACAAAGCTGGAGGAAGTTATATATTCAAACACATGTTTTAGAGTCAGAATTACAGAAGAAATATCTTTCAACTTTCATTTATTTTTATTTTAGTAGAAATAAGATATGCCAAAAATTACAGATCCAAAATATCACCTATTAATGTACTGGTTTATTTATCTAGTACACTGCCAAGTCCATTTAACCTCATAGTAGGCCACAACAAAGATAAAAATTAAAACATTCATTTTAATACAACATAATGTCTAGAATAAATAAAATGAAAAAATAAAGCATGGTTGGTAACAATCACATAATAATCAGCAATCATTAATCCATGTTTGATTAATTTTTGATAAATTTAGGCCACAAAGATCCAATTTCCTATTTAACTACTTTGATATATTTTAAAAATCTAAAGTTCTCTTTGAATTTCAGATTCCTTAATCTTTTACTGTTTTGGTTAGCTGAAGTTCTGAATAAGCCAGGAAGATTAATTTTGTTTTACACACAGTATGATAGAGAAATTTAAATGTCAATTGTGAGTTGACAACTCTTTCCAAACCATTAATTTGTGTCCAGGCCTTTGATCGAGTTGTAATGCGTAAGGATTTATTATATGATATTTTATTCACTCTGACTGACAGCCATGACTTTTGCACATGAATGGTGCATGGGGGCTTAGCGATAAGAGAACAATTACTTTGACATTCTCATTAATTTGTCTGATTCTAAGATGTTGCTTTGTTTAAAGAAAATCTTGTGTACAGAGTAATTTCTATGTCACACAGCATATTGAATACAAGTACCTTCTGAAATGCATGTTTGCAAAAACATTTTTCAGGAAATTTTTAACACTTTGCTTATGGGCAAAGATGCTAATTTAATAATTTTTAATAATTTCCAAGGATTTTAGATGTGTATATAACCTTACCATTGTTTGCCGTCAGTTAATCATTTTTAATTTTGAAAGATTGATGTTTTACAGGTATTCTTTGATTTTTTATAATAAGACTTCATTCCACAAAGTAAGTACTCCAACACTGGAAGTTTATAAGAAGAGATTGGATAACCATTTGTCTGAAGTGGTGATTTTACAGTTTAGTGTATTATTGCATTATATTATGCAATAATGATTTATACAATACGTCATAGCTACCAGACTTACCTACCAGTCTAGAAGAAAATGGATTGACAAAAAGCCTCCACAAGGATAGTTTCAATATAGTGCAAACAATCTTTTTCTTTTCTTTCTTTTTCTTTTTGTGCCCGCAATTTATTCTTGCTGGATAAACTCCATTAACTTCTCCATCTTGAATTTAACTGAATCCTTCTTCAAGTTGTTGTATTATCATCTCCATTTTCTCTTCACTGTTTATCTGAAATTGTCAAGTATTACAAATAATAGTAAAGCTAACGTTGCAACTTATTCATTCAGTTGCACTGTTATAACAATTCTTAAGTCAGTGAGAAATTAAAAAAAAAGCAGAATTGCTCTAATACTTTTCAAGCAATTACCAAAGAATTGTAGCTTGCTATTATAGATGTGCAGATACATCAGTGGTGGGATTCAAATTATTTTTAACTGCCGGTTCTGTGTGCATGGCTTGGTGCACGTGGCAGGGGAAGGACGCTGTAAAATCTCCATTCCCTCTCCACACCACTAACCTGCTTTCCAGCTCCATTCTCCTGTACAGAGCAACCAAAGAAGACCCAGCCAATCAGCTGAGACTTGAGAGGCAGAGAATAAATGGGGGCAGGGCCAGTCAGAGGTGGTATTTGCTACCGGTTCTCCAGAACCAGTCGGAACCTGCTGAACACCACCTCTGATATACAGGTAATTACACATGGTGAATTAATACTGTTCCGGACTTATCAATGATGTAATATATATTTGCAATGCATATTAGCTGTACTATGTATTGAAAAATTATTTTTATTTCAATATTGTAGACTCTGCTGGTTTTTGCCATTGTTTTCTGTGCATAGAGCACAGAGCCTGCAGAAGAAATTTTCAGCAGAGTGAGTAAAGGAATTCTGGAGCTGGCAGAGCAAGCAAATTATGCAAGAAAGTTCACAATATCAATGTTGTCATGTTTGTTTTAAAATGTAAAATACCCCGGAACCACACTGTTCACAGTGATGTAAAAACAATGTTCATGTTAAAGATGAATATTGATAACTAAAGATTCTTCATAATATAGCTTTTTTTTTTTGCCTGACTATAGGATCATCTTAATTTATCAAATTAGCCAAGTATTTTCTATTATGATTATTGACAGCTTGCTAGTGTCTTTGGCAGAAGTTTTTCCCATGACCAAAATATGATTCATTCAACTAGAAATCCAATATCTTCTGCAGGCAAAATATGTGATGTATCACTGAACTATAATCCCTCTCTTTTCATATTATGCTCCCCAATAAAAGGTTTTTTCAAGCCCAGTGAATTGCAAACAATACTAAGATTGCAAAAGTATGAGTTACAAATTTTACAATGCCCCAATTAGTTTAATTGCGAGTAGGGCTCAATGAGTGAAGTTTTCAAGTTAACGGTTGGTGAATATGCCACAGGCAGTATGTTCAAAATCAGAAGAAGAAGCTAGACATAGCTAACAGAGTTGAACATCAACAATTCTGAGAATCAGCTCTTTGGAAGCAAAATTCATTTGTTTCTTCCGTATAAACAACAGTGCTTCATATAGTAGTTACTCATTCTCCATTGCTTCAAGCTGATATGAAGTTAAGTAGAAAATGTTAGCTGAACACTAAATGATGCTGCATTTAATTAAAATGCCTTTAATTTGCTTAGTTTGAAATTGTACCCTTTGCTTTAATTAACTATAACTATAATCTGATGGAAGCTTAGCTTGGAAGTGCTCATTGTTTGCACTGTTTTGCTGAATTCGGCAATATCCACTTAAACCCATCACATTGTTTTTTCTAGCAACATGAATTAATTATCTATCTTATAGACTGGGTGAAGCCAGGCTCAATAGCAGTAACTGTGAGAGGGGTCTTGGAGTCTTAGTGGACAACCAGCTAAATATGAGCCAGCAGTTTGCAGCACCAGCCAACAAAGCTAATGCAATCCTAAATTGCATTAACAGAGGGATATAATCACGATCAAGGGAAGTACTAATACCACTCTATAAAGCCTTAGTAAGACCACACCTAGAGTACTGCATCCAGTTTTAGTCACTGTTGTGTCCATAGAAATGACTGCAGTCCCCAACCAGGTCCACAATCTTGGCGGGAGCACCGATCGCTCCCATTGGCTGATGCCATTTGACAGCCAGCTATAAAAGGAGCTGTCAAACGGCATCAGCTGTTGCCATCAGCTGATCTGCCTTGTTAGCCTAGGCAGCCACGGCAACCCTTTATTTGCTGAATAAAGCCTTTTAAACGAATGTACTGAGTCTGCCTCGTATCTCTGCCGCTCCACAACACTGGCGACGAGGGCGGGATACTATAAGAGGCTACTGTTATGTATGTAAATAGTTTAAATAAAAGCAAGCTTGGGGTAAAGTGCAGGGTTCTGGCCCTGCACTTCTGATTGGGTGTTAAGCGGCTCAATCGGATTGGTTGGGTTCAGAGAATCCGATTGGCCCTTAACGAAGGACTCTTATTGGTTCTGGAGCTAGCGTCTTACAGCTCCCTATTGGTTAATTCACATTAAGGTCACCTATATAAGGCAGAATTGTTGTTGTTCACTCTCTTAAGTCACTATGTAATAAAGAGCTGAAAGTTCACCAACTAAGATTGTCTCCATTCATTTCACCCATGCCTGAAACTATATCAGCTACCAGACGTTCTGATCGCTGAGCTGGTCACTAAAAAAGAGCAGAGCCACCAAGAGCTGACAGCCGCAGCCGCTGATGCTCTCCACAAGCATGAAATTTAAAAGCCTCCTCAATTGAGGAGACAGACACCGCCTGACAGGTGCAGCCGCAAAACGCTCTTCTAAGAGCGCGATTTTCGAAGCCTTCTCCAGCTGAGGCGACAGATACTGCCGCCTCAAGATGAGCACCAGCCCGGCATTCCCACCTTTCAAACCGACCACTGAGACGTGGGAGTCATACAAGAACCGTTTCATCGGTTTCCTAGATGCCATCGACCTCACAGATGCTACAGACCACTGGAAAAAATCTTACTTTCTCAGTTTCTGCAGGGCTGCAGTCTCTGACACCACTACAGCACTGGTAGCCCCTCGCTCTGTTAGAACCATCCCTTGGGAAGAGCTCCAGGAGATTCTTTCCAACCACTTCTCCCCTAAGCCTTCCCAAATAGCTAGAAGACATGCCTTTAGAATTAGGAAGCAGTCTGAGGGGGAGTCAGCTAACCTACAGTGAGGGTTCAGAGACTACCTAGAAGACATGCTTCTGGATCAGATTGTCTGTGGGGTCAGGGACCTGAGGCTTCAAAGACGTTTGCTAGCCAAAAAAGACTTAACCTTGGCTATAGCAATAGAAGAAGCCCAAGCTGCTGAGCTATCTGCTCAATCATCAGCTGAAATTCAAGGGACTCCTATCAGGCTAGGAAGCTCCATTATCCACTCTGAGGAAGTTTCCCCAGAGGAAGATCCTGAAGGCACAATGGACATAAACCGCCTTAGACAGCAGAAGCCCCCCCCAAAAAGGAGCTAGGCAAAAGACCAACCTCACCCCCAGGCAGCCACCCATCTGCCTGAGCTGCGGAGGCACCCATCTTAGGGCATCCTGCAGGTTCAGGAAAGCAATCTGCCTGAACTGTCAAAGGAAAGGCCACCTAGCTAGAGTCTGCCAAGCAGGGAGAACTTTTCCTCAGAGGCCTCAATCTACTGCTAATTTTCAAAGGCAAGTGGAGGATTGCTATACCTGCTACCACTCAGACCACACTTCTAAAGACTCTAACAAAATAAGTAATTTTGTTTTTTGGAAGTAAGCCTTGCAGAATGGAGGTGGACACTGGATCTGCACTCTCAATCATCTCCTGGAAGACCCTGAAGAAGATTCAGCCCAGAATATCCAAAAAGAAGCTCCAGAAATGCCACCTGAACCTATGGGACTACCAGGGCAAGAACATCCCTGTCCTTGGGAAAGGCAAGTTTTTAATTCAGTTCCAAAACTTTAAAGGCCATTTGCCTTTGGTGGTAGTTGATGGTGCCCTCCCCATTTGTTGGGACTAGATTGGTTCCCTTCTCTTGGCCTTTGTATAACTGGTATCCATGCTGTTTCAACCTCTGAAGTAGACTCCCTATTCAGAGACTATTCTGATGTGTTTAGCAACGAATTGGGGTGCTGTTCTGGTACCCCTATCTCATTCAATGTAGACCCTCAGGCAACTCCCATTCGCCTCAAGCCACACAGAGTACCTTTTTCTATCCGCCCCAAGTTAGACTTAGAATTAGATAAATTGTTAAAGCAGGGGGTGTTAGAACCAGTAGATTTTGCTAAGTGGGAGACCCCTATAGTCACCCCACTTAAAAAAGATGCGTGAGAATCTGTGCTGATTACAAGACTTCCCTCAATAGTTTCCTGAAAGTCAGCGCATACCCTGTCCCTGTGATCCAACACCTGCTACACACCTTTGAACCTGGCACTATCTTTGCCAAGTTGGATATGTCCCAGGCCTACCAACAGTTTCCTGTTGATAACCAGACTGCAGAATTACAAACCACAGTCACGCATAGGGGTGCATTCAAATGCAAACGCCTCCAATTTGGTGTTAGTGTGGCCCCTGGTATTTTTCAGTCTCTCGTGGAGAGGCTTCTCCAAGGGCTCCCAGGCATAGTCCCTTATTTTGATGACATTTTGGTTTCAGCTATGAACAAGTCTCAACTTTTGCAAAGGGTTAGAGCAGTGCTTGACAGGTTTAGGCAGCATGTCCTCAAACTAAAAAGGGAGAAGTGCACCATCGCCACTAAGTAAGTGGACTTTCTAGGTTATAGGATTGATGCCTCTGGTATTCACCCAATTGAGTCCAAAGTCAGGGCTATCCACGAGGCACCCACACCATCCAACAAGACTGAACTCCAAGCCTTCTTAGGGCTCCTGAACTTTTATGCTTCATTCCTCCCTCATAAAGCATCTATTGCAGAGCCTTTGCACAGACTTTTAGATAAACAATCCCCCTGGCATTGGGGACCTAGGGAAGCCCACACTTTCAAATCAGTCAAGTCCTTACTAACATCTGATGCAGTTTTAATCCACTTTAACCAGCAACTCCCCCTAGTCCTGGCAGCAGACGCTTCCCCCTTTGGTGTAGGGGCAGTCCTGAGCCACAGGCTCCTAAATGGCTCTGAGGCACCAATTGCCTTCTTCTCAAGAACCTTCTCTGCTTCAGAAAGAAACTACAGCCAGATTGATAAAAAGGCTTTGGCTGTAGTAGCTGCTGTTAAAAATTTCCATGAATTCCTTTTTGGTCACTACTTTGAACTTATAACTGACCATAAACCACTTCTAGGCCTTTTGTCAGGGGACAAGCAAACCCCACAGGTCCTGTCACCTAGGATGACCAGGTGGACTCTGTTCCTGGCCGCCTATTCATACAAACTAGTGCATCGCCCAGGAAAAAAATTGTGCCATGCAGATGCCCTTAGTCGCTGCCCCCTGCCAGTACAGTCGAAGACCACGCAACCATACATGTTATTTTTGAAGTCAACAAACTCAATTTGCCTATTACAGCTGAAGACATTGCAATGCACTCCAAAAAAAGACAGGGTAATTGCCGAAGTCCTGGACTGGGTGGGGAGGGGGTGGCCTGAAATGCAATACACTCTTGAATTCATGCCATTCAAGATTTGCAGACAAGAGTTATCATCCCTGCAGGGTTGTTTGTTGTGGGGAACAAAGGTAGTCATCCCAGTCACTCTACAGAAACCAATTTTAAAGGTCCTTCACGAAGGCCACCTGGGCATCGTAATGATGAAGGCTCTGGCCTGCAGCTACGTGTGGAGGCCAGGCATGGATGCCTAAATCTCCAGCTGGGTAAGCTTATGCCAACCATGCCAATCTACCAGACCAGCCCCACCAGCAGCCACTCCTGCCATCTGTCAGAAATGGTGTAGGCTTTCCCGCTTGGGCAGGGGTTGGACTAGATGACCTACAAGGTCCCTTCAACTCTGATTATCTGTTATCTATTATCTGTTATCTATCTATCAGAGAGATGGAAAAGTAGGTACAGTAAACTATCCAGTCTACTTACACATGAACCACACTATAATTCATGGAAACTGGTGTTTTATTGGTGTGAATAAACAGAAGTTCTTTGGCAGTGTTAACTTTAGCATGCAGATCATATTCAATATTTTGTCTCATGGCAGTGAGCCACAGCAAAACACTTTATAAAGACACATTATTCCACCCAACTGAAGAGTTGAGATGGAATGAATTGCCTCATTTTATAGTAGCTTTTCCTGATGAATTATGTGTTTCAGAGGATTTGGATGCAGGACTCTTAACTTTTTGCTGACAGACCAGTTGTAAGATAGTTACTGAAGATCTTCAGACTTGATAATTAGTGTTTGCAACTGCTTTATTACAAATTTAGTTCTAATATATTATAAAGGAAGCTTCTTGGTCAAGGAAAATATACAGCACTTTTCCCTCGAAAAAAGCTTTTTCTTTAAGTACTTTGGGGTGTAAATTGTAAAAAAAAAAAGCATAAACACTTCATATTTCCTTCTTCTCCATCTGCTTAGTGTGATCTATATATCTTTCTATTTGCCTTGCATTATAGTTCAGCTTTCATTGTGACTCATTAAAAATGGCATATGAGGTATAAACAAAATAAGGGTGGTCATAGAATGAGAATGAAGTTGAGTACAGCTTCAGAACTTTTTTCACTGTAGAAGCAATGACATTATTGTTAGAATGAAATTTGCTAACCCTGAATATTTGAAGGAATGGACAAGAAAGATGTTCTGACACCCGATCCTCTGTTAAGTAAACGGGGGCTCAGTTATGACTGTGAATCCTGGCCATAGCAAAATCCTGCTCTGCTGCATTCACCAGAGGATTGTTAGATTACAATTATGATATACACTAATCTGACTTCTGGTTGCAGGGCTTCGGCGGCGGCAGGAATCCACTTCTCTGCGGGTCCCTGCTGTGCTCGCCGCTGAGGTGCCCCCAATCCATTTGGATTAGGGGGTTGTCACTGCCCTGAAGAGGCAGCGGAAGACAGAGGAGATCTGGGCAGGGGTCTGGGGATATTGCACCTCCCTTCCCCCGCTGGCTAGAGTCCTTTTTCCTGAGGCGGAGGAGCGGCTGTCAGAAATGGCAGCCTCAAAGGAATCTTCAACCGGATAAGACTGTGCAGGAGGAAGTTTTTTAGAAGGAGAAGTTTTCTTGGCTGAACCAGGACATTGAGTTACTTTTAAAACACCCTAGAAACCTGACTTGTGGATTGATACATTTGTTTCCAAAAGATTGTTACAGCAGCAAACGTGCTGAAGGAAAGTTCACTCACTTCCTTACGGAGAAAGCTAATGAGTACAGAAAAACCTGCTTCTTTAAGGTAAAAACAAGCTCTTTGTTATAAGTGGGAAGGAGAGGACTAAAAAAAAAAATCCTTAAAGACTTGTTGGAGGAGACGCTTTGAAGATTATAAGACTAACAACTAATTGTAATACGGCTTTAAAATATATTTGGGATTTTGCCCCAGGAGGAAAAGCTGTAAAGAGAAGAAGAGGAAATAATTTCTGCCTGTTTGGATTGTTTGATAACTTTGACACTTGTAAATTACTTTAAGATTAAAAACATCCGGGTTGTTTTTAAAATTTTACAATGGCACCATTGGTGGATCAACTAAAAATGGAATATGAAAAATTAAAAGAAAGAGAACCAAATGGCAAGAATACATTGGGAGCTGTCTTCCACTTTTTAGAAATGGCAGTTTCTACGTACCAGCAAATACTTGAGGAAGAAAGAGAAAGAGAAGAAGAAGAAGAAAAGGAAGCCATTTTTAATGGGCAAAAAAGTTTGATTAAGAAAGAAAATAGGAAGAGAGGAAGGGAAAATGAGAATTTAAGATTCAATAAAACAACCAAGAAAAAGAAAAATAAGGTGAAAAAAAGTACAATGTTAGAAAGCAATTGAAAAGAGAACTACAATGGAGAGGGGAAGTTAAAAAGGCGGAGGTTAGGAGGGGGGGGCAAAAAGACCAGACTGGAGAAGAAAGGGAGGCAAAAAGGGAAAGAAAGCCACAGTCTGAAACAAGATGCCAAAAAGAAAACTTTTTTTAGAGATAAGGGATAAAAGATAGTGTATAATTAAAGAAAGATTCTGCCAGAGTACAAAAGATAGTATTGTAGTATTTGCATTTGAAATAGTCTATTGGAATTAAGATTTAACAAAATATTAAAATATTGAAATGTTTAATAATGATAGATCTCAATACTTAATAAAATATTAAAGAGAATGTGTAAAATGATTAATGCTTAGTTACTGTTTAATTCGTTATCGTTTCAATGTTATTATCAATTTACTATTTTATCTTCTTATTCTAAAATAATGCATTAATTAGAATTAGAACTAGAATAAAATGCAACATGTAGAATGTACTAAGCAGAATCAGGAAGGAAATTATGTATTATTTTAAGTGTTACTTTAGGGGAAAGATAGAAAGGCGTCATACTTTAAAAGTGATTACAGGGGAAATTCTTTGCTAAAGAGAAAAGATAAATAGATGATTGGAAAAGAACAGACAAAAGATACAAGCATAATGATTTTGAAATAAGATGAAATAAACAAAATATAATTAAGAGACTGAAAAGAAGGGAGAAGTTATATAGAAAATATAGAATGGTCAATGAGATATGAACGGCATGAATTTGATTTAGATCTGTAAAAAAAGATGTAACCCGGGGCTAAGCCACTTTTCAAAAGAAATATTATGTTTTATGTTTTGTGTTTTGGTTAGCTATGTTTGATTGTGAATTAATAAAACCTTGGAGGAATAAAACTAAAGAGAGATAAATTTGGAAAAGATATGTACAAATGATAATTAAGGAGGTTTTATCTTTTTATGTCTTGTTTTATGTTTTGTGTTTTGGGTGTTTATGTTTGATTGAGAATTAATAAAACCTTGATAGAAAGAAATATAATTGAATAAGTGAAGGGAGAAATAATGAGAAATTTGGAAAAGATATATAGGTGTTTAAATGGAAATGTGATAATTTGGAAATATGCTGTATAAATTTCTATATTTGATTGAGAATTAAGAAAACCTTGATAGAAAGAAATATAATTGAATAAAAGTGAAGGGAGAAATAATGAGAAATTTGGAAAAGATATATATGTGCTTAAATGGAAATGTGACAGTGTGGAACTATGCCTTAAAAATGATGTTTTATTTGCCTTGTTAAAACTTATAAGTAATTTTTAGCAAGGAGGTTTTATGCTTTTATGTTCTATGTTTTGTTTGTCTTCAAAAATTAGTAAAATTTGTTTTTAAAAAATTATGATATATACTAATATGTGTCTCTCTCTGTGTATTTATGCATGTGGTTATATATGAAATGGATCAACCCTCTTGCTAACTTTTCAAAAGCTCTATTTTTAAAAATATTTTTATAATTTTAAAATTATTATAAAATATTATTTTGTTAAAGTTTTACAAAACACATAAAAGCTAACACAAGCTAATAAAGTGCAAAGGAAGGAAGGAGGGAGGGAGGGGAAAACGTAGTTACCAAACTGGTAGTAACACCGGTTGACTTCTATCCCATGTCACCTTCTGTCTGTCCCTATCTCTATCATACAAAAAGAAAAAGAAAGAAGAAAAATCCAAGGCAAAGGAGGTGCCTGGTATGGGCATGGTTGCCATGGCACCACTTCCTTCTTCCTTGCGTTCTTGTTTCACAACATAATTACTTTTCATCCTGTATCTCAATCATTGCAGAATAGGTATTTTTGGCCACCTAAATAAATAGGTATTTTTGGCCACCAATAAATCCTACTGTCAGGATAGTGTAGAGAACTGGAATTCATGACATTCGCTTTGGAGCACAATTTTAGTTCCTCCAAACTGTTGTCATTTAAGGGCCTGATGGAGAGCAGAATAGATGGATAAGGACAGACTGGAACTCAGCATTTGCAGACCAATCCTTAGAGCAGTTCAAAGAAATAAAAAAAAGCCCAACTGAAGTAAAGCCAACTGTAAGATGCATCTGGAAAGCAGTAGCTGAGGTGGAATATGGGTCAGTGCTTATTTTATGGGCCAAAGCCAGAGTACCAACTGTCTGAGGTCTGGTACAACACTGCAAAATTAGCCAGGGCAGAAAGAAGCTAAATGCAGCACAAAGCAAAATAAAATAGCAAGTTCTTCTGGCGCATCAGCATATCTGATTTATATCTGAGTAGTCTAAAATGGGGAGGCCAAAAAGCCATCAATAATTCAGAATTTTGCTCAGAGATCATATCGTTCTTCAGAGCTATAACTTCACTGTTTCGAATAAAAGCTGACAGACCAACAGAAACCCAAACGTCAACTACTGGACACCAAAAACATTTGTTCTTCCGTTGTTTCTCTCAGATGAGTGGAGTTGCTTTATCAGATAGTTATAGATGTGAACCTGAAACAAATATTACAGTCTGAAGTGCTGTTGTTTAGTATTCCAACTATCCAGTGGTATCTATTTTTGGGGTTCATCATTTCACCTACTTCTGTGGCCATAAAACATATTCATTCTTCTGTATTCTGTATTATTCTGTTTTCATTCTAACTGTATTGTTACACTCACAGTCAGGGAATCTGTTTCCTTCTTTCTCAGGATAATTTTTTCCTCCACTGGGCACAATCATAAGTTAATAGGTTCAAAACTTGAACCCAATTGCCTTTTAATACATTTCTTACTTTCAGCACAACAAATTAGAGGTACATATCACTAATTGGCATGATTTTGCCTAGTAATATAAGCACAAATATTATTTTATTTTTTTTAATGCATTTTTATTGAGTTTCTTTTATTACATCATAAAATATCTTAATTTCAACAACATTCTTGGCATCCATATAGGTTCTTAAATTAAATATCATAATACATTACATTACGTTTAACTAATATTAAATAATAATTTCCACTATAATTGCTATCCTTATATCTTTATATAGTTTACATATTTACATTTTCCTTTCATAAGGATTATTTCAATTAGATTTCTTGTCTCCTTCTTAGTTCTGTTTGTTAGCCATTTTTCCCAGAATTCTTTTACCAAAAGAATTCTGAGTCATCTTTTTCTTTCAGTCTCAATGTTAACATGTTCATCTCAGCACTTTCCATTATTTTGTGTATGATCAATTCTTTGTTGGGAACATTTGGTGTTTTCCATACCTGCACAGAGGCTATTCTGGCAGCTGTTGTAATGTGTAGCAATAAATATTTTACCTCTTTTGGTAATTTATCCTTAATGATTCCTAGAAGGAAGGTTTCTGGTCTGAGCTCAATCCGGTACCCAATAATCTTTTGTAACCCATTTTTGATTTGGATCCAATATGTCCTGGTCTCGGGGCATAACCACCACATGTGGTAAAATGTACCATCAACTTTTTTACATTTCCAACATTTAGGACTTATGCTGGGGTAGATTTTTGCCAATCTTGTTGGAGCTAAATACCATCTATAAAACATTTTGTACATATTTTAAGCACAAAGATTATTTTAATCAGGAATCTAGAAGCTACCAACTCTTGTCTCATAGCTCTTTAATTCCAGAAAGATTTCCCAGTGTGAAAAAGCTAGCAAGAAAAGTTAGGGACAAAAAGCAGCAAACAAATAACAAGCTAAAGAAATGAGAGATTCTTGCATACTCTATGCATTCATTAACTCACATATCTTACATCCTCACACAGAGCTCTTTATCTCCTGTCTTATCACCTAATTATATTGGACTCTAACTAGCTAATTTTGATCAGTCTTGCCATGGAATAGTGTTACAATTTAGAAGACAATTGGTAAGGAAAGTTTTCTAGATGCTTTTGAGCAGTTATTAACTATGGTAGTTGATGTCCTGACTCTTTTCATGTTTTTACATTTATCCATCAATTACACTTCAACATTTTTCAGGTCTCTGGCATATCATTGTTTTAATCCATCCTAACATGCCATAGTATTTATCATATATAATTCATTGTCCAACAAAATCTCTAGAAGAAGCTATTTGGTGGGCAAGCCTGCAGTGAGATTTGATTCCATTCAAATATGAATTCTCAGTGGTTCAGCTTATCCTTGGTGTCTGTGTGTCCAAAATCCCTTTCTAAAAAAACCCACCACTTTATTATAGTTGCAAAACTTGTGTATTTTGCCAGACATGTTCCTAGTATTATTTTTTGTTCATATCATCATTATAACTCATTATATTAGTTTCACCTTTTAAGTTGCATTACTGAAATAAATGAACTTTTGCACGATATTCTAATTTTTCGAGTTTCACCTGTAATATTATAGGTAAAACTCAAAAAATTAGAATATCGTGCAAAAGTTCATTTATTTCAGTAATGCAACTTAAAAGGTGAAACTAATATATGAGATAGACTCATCACATACAAAGCAAGATAGTTCAAGCCATGATTTGTCATAATTGTGATGATTATGGCTTACAGCTCATGAAAACCCCAAATCCACAATCTCAGAAAATTAGAATATTACATGCAATTACTAAAATAAGGATTGTACATGGAACAATATTGGACCTCTGAAAAGTATAAGCATGCATATGTACTCAGTACTTGGTTTGGGCCCCTTTTGCAACAATTAATGCCTCAATGCGGTGTAGCATGGAAGCTATCAGCCTGCGGCACTGTTGACCAGGATGGAAGACCAGAATGCTTCAATCGTGGCCTTCAGCTCTTCTGCATTGTTCGGTCTCATGTCCCTCATCTTTCTCTTGGCAATGCCCCATAGATTCTCTATGGAGTTCAGGTCAGGCGAGTTTGCTGGCCAATCAAGCACAGTAATCCCACAGTCATTGAACCAGGTTTTGGTGCTTTGGGCAGTGTGGGCAGGTGACAAGTCCTGCTGGAAAATGAAGTCAGCATCTCCATAAAGCTTGTCTGTGGAAGGGAGCATGAACTGCTCCAAAATCTCCTGGTAGACAGCTGCGTTGACCCTGGACTTAATGGAGCACAGTGAACCAACACCAGCAGATGACATGGCTCCCCAAATCAACACAGACTCTGGAAACTTCACACTGGACTTCAAGCATCTTGCAGTGTGTGCCTCTCCATTCTTCCTCCAGACTCTGGGTCCTTGGTTTCCAAATGAGATGCAAAAGTTGCTCTCATCAGAAAAGAGGACTTTGGACCACTGAGCAACAGACCAGTTCTGTTTTTCTTTCGCCCAGGTAAGATGCTTCTGTTGTTGTTTGTTGTTCAAGAGCGGCTTGACAAGAGGAATACGACATTTGAAGCCCATGTCCAGGATCCATCTGTGTGTGGTGGCTTTTGATGCACTGACTCCAGCCTCAGTCCCCTCCTTGTGAAAGTCCCCAACACTTTTGAATGGCCTTTTCCTGACAATCCTCTCAGGCTGCGGTCATCCCTGCTGCTCGTACACCTTTTTCTTCCACACTTTTCCCTTCCACATAACTTTCTATTAATGTGCTGTGATACAGCACTTTGGGAACATTCCACTTCTTTTGCAATTACCTTTTGAGGCTTTCCCTCCTTATGGAGGGTGTCAATGATGGTTTTCTGCACAACTGTCAGGTCAGCAGTCTTTCCCATGATTGTGATTCCTACTGAACCAGACTGAGAGACCATTTAAAGGCTCAGGAACCCTTTGCAGGTGTTATGGCTTAATTAGCTGATTAACGTGGGACACTTTCAGTCTCTATAGAATATTGAATCTTTCACAATATTCTAATTTTCTGAGATTGTGGATTTGGGGTTTTCATTAGCTGTAAGCCATAATCGTCACAATTATGACAAATCACTTCTTGAAACTATCTTGCTTTGCATGTAATGAGTCTATCTCATATATTAGTTTCACCTTTTAAGTTGCATTACTGAAATAAATGAACTTTTGCACGATGTTCTAATTTTTCGAGTTTCACCTGGAAGCTTAGTTCTGTTTGTAATTTGCATGTTCATTGTTGACTTTTCCCAGTTTAAAAGAAACAAAATATCCCCAACATTTTGTGGCCATGCCATAGGCACCTGCTGTAATGGTTAATTATTTTCAAAATGCTTATTTATGTGAAGGCAAATTGAGCTAAGTCAAGTGAGACAGGTGAGCTCCAAGAGAACTCACAGAGGTCCATTGATACCCACAGGAAATAATGTGTGGCAGTGGTGGGATTCAATTTTTTTTACTGCCGGTTTTATGGGCTTGGCTTGGTGGGCATACAGGGGAAGGATTCTGTAAAATCTCCATTCCTACCACACTCCTGTGGAAGGTTACTGCAAAATCCCATTCCCTCCCCACCCCACTAACCTGCTTTTCAGCTCTGTTCTCCTGTGCAGGGCAACAAAAGAAGACCCAGCCAATCAGCTGGGACTTGGGAGGCAGAGTATAGATGGGGGTGGCACCAGTCAGAGGTGGTATTTGCCGGTTCTCTGAATTACTAAAAATTTCCACTTCCGGATCTCCAGAACTGGTCAGAACCTGCTGAATACCACTTCTGGTGTGTGGAGAAAATGCCAATTTCTCCAGATTTGATCAAAGAAATTTTTTCAGCTGCTTACAGAAAATAGTTAGTCATCAGATAGGCACATTTGCTTCTTTGAGCTAAAATGCCATTGACACAGGAAAAGCAAGTTGTTTGTTGATTTTAGTCTTTATCAGTGAACTGATGATTTCTGCTTCAGACAATCTCCCTTCTAGGTGCCTGTTTTAGAAATAAAGCGGGGTCATTTCCTTATCCTGGTTACACATCTCTGATACAAGATTACATGTCTTTAGCAGCGTGTACAATATATTATCGATTTGCACAGAA
Organism: Hydrophis major; assembly: GCA_033807585.1. Taxonomy (NCBI): domain Eukaryota; kingdom Metazoa; phylum Chordata; class Lepidosauria; order Squamata; family Elapidae; genus Hydrophis; species Hydrophis major. The sequence continues at coordinate 84,323,765 of CM066333.1, forward strand.
ATATGTCCCTTTCTTTTCAAGGAGGCAAAATTATTTCTTTCAGAGTTTAAAGCTTTAAATAGATTTATTAGCACTTTTTTGTTGAAGAAATTGGAGCTTCTTAAGCAGGATAAGTTGTTGATATTTTTGAAAAGATCCTTTTGTATTTATCCAGCTCAATTATATTGCCATATTGTTGGGAAGAAAAAGAGCCATTTTCTATGTTCTGCCTAGCAGTTATCAAATGAATAATGCTACATAAGTGTTGAGACATTTAATGCCAATTTTAAACAAATCTGGTGTAGCAAGCTGCTATGAGTTAAGTACTTTTCATACTGAACCTCAGAATGTTTTTAATGCATATTTAATACCTACGTAAAGTTACTGTTTTTTTCTCTGTTTTGAAACAAATGAGGCCATTTTCTAACAGTTTTAGGTTTTGCCATTTTGAGGTCATCCATGTCTTGACCTACCTACATAGCTAAATTATGGGAATCAAAGAAATATCCAAGCAAAGAGGTGGAAGTCATCAACTTAAACTGATAACTATTGATTAAACAGAATGTTGGCATGCCAAGGTGATTAAAACATTAAAATTATGTATGTATACAAAACAAATTCTGCATCTTTTTAATTGACTTGACAGCAAATGTTGGGAATTCCTATTTTAGATGGCATCAAATACTCCTTGCCAGACAGCACATTTAAACATATAGAGACAAATACATTTTGGATAGTAATTTTCTGTTTCTCAAAAAGGAATTTTTTTTCATTTTAAAAAACATGGAACTGAGACTTGATGAGTTGGTTACTAACATATTGATAGCTGTATGCAACAAAGCGTTGATGGCTGGAAGCAGGACAGCAGAATTGTAGGACTTTTTTCGGAACTGTAGCATAGTGTTCAAGAAATGCAAGGAATAGTGAGAAAGTGAAGGAAAGGAATTTCAGGAGCTTTTTGCTGAGTGGTTTGACAGCCAGTGGAAAATTTTCAGCAGATCGGTTTCAGATCCAGGCCAGGACATGCAAACATTGAGATTGTTGCGGCCTGTTGGCCACTGCCCCTCCCAGAGCCAAATCAGAGGAGGAGGCATAGGAGTCAGGCAATCTGAGAGCTCCGAGGGGAAAGAGGAAATGGAGTTGGCAGAGAGAGAGAGAGAGAGAGAGATGGAACCTGGGCTGTCCATCAGCCCTCAAATGGAGAGTCAACAACCCTGAGTCCAGTGCCATATGCGTGGATACACAGAAGGTAGAGGAGAGGAGAACAGTGAAAATCTATGAGCCGGTTGTTGGGACGGAAAAGCCACCGCTGCTAGCAAAACCCCACCCTAGCTCTGGGGATAAAAGGCAAGAGGCAGAGATGAATAGTTGTGGCAGACAACTATTCAGCTCCCTGTCAGACAGACTTGTTAGCCTGTGATGAGAGAGAAACTTTTTCCTGGGGCTGCTGACGTTCCTAATAAAAGAATCATTGATTTAACTTCAGAGGTTTTGTCGTGTTTGTGGAGCTGCATCAGAACAGAGATTGTCTGCGGAGATGATAATGGTATGTGAGTGTCCATTCCACTCTGAGTTCCCTCATGCCTGCTGGCAAGACCAGGTCTTTAGGGCCTTATGAAAGAGTGTCAAAATGAGGGCCAATGAGGGCCATATGACCATACTTAGCCCTTAAGAGTCTCATATTAAGTATCTAAAAGTTTCCACCAAATGCTTGACGTCATTTGAGAGTGAATAGTACAGAAACATCTAATCTCCATGTTTAGTAAATATTTTTTTTTCTAGCCCATACACTTATACCACTTTGCATCTAGCCTATCATTATCATGCAGATCTGAAATTAAAATCTCCCTTTCACAGATCTGTCAAGAAATGCTCACAAATGTTGACAGAACTGATTTACCAGGCTGCAGAATGGAGTACTCACTCCATGAGTTCTTAACATTCCCATATGGGCCAGTTTGCATGTGTTGGAAAAACTCTTGTCAAATTAATCATCAGACAGGTGATAAGGTTGAAAATGTGTGGAAAGGCATGATTTCCTTACCAAATATGAGTGGATTTAGATTGACAACATATATTAATTTAGTAGTCTATCAAAGTTGTCATATTGTTCTTCTCAAACCGTATACCATAACATATTCCGTTAGCATACTTTCCGATTTTCCTTTTCTATTTGCTAATTTATTTCTCTGGAAAGATATTATTTAAGACGGCAAATGCTTATATCAGTTATGATAACTGTAAAGAAGCTTTCTTTCAGAGTCACCAAAATAAAATAGTATACTACAGGGTGCTTTTCTTTTTCTTTTTTCTTTTGAAAGTTTATACTTTATAACTTGATCCAAGCATTAATTTCAATTCCACCTTTCAAATTCTGCAGGCATTAATATTCCTGTAATCTGTAACTACTAAATACCAGATTAAGGTATGCCTCCCAGGATTTCGTTCAAACTTTCAAATGTCTTATTGGCAAATACCTGTCTGAAGAGATATTTTGGTGCTGTTTAACTGTGATAACAATTCTTTTCCTCACAGTCCTGACTTGAAAAAAAGGTTACACATTGTTTACTACTATTGGTTTTTTATTCAGGATAATTCCAGAAAAATAGCTACTTCATCTTGGGAACTGTTGCATCCAGGAACTCACCAGATCTCTTTATTTTACATTTGAAAATGGAAAAAAAAATAGTATAGTACACAAAGATGTAAATTTTTAATTATAAATGGCATGTAATTTTAAAACAAGAATGAATTTTTGGTTGTTGTCAACATGCATTATCCTTGTTTGGAAGAAAGTACCATTAACATTAATAACTTTCCTTACAAGGATATCTCATGCAACCTATTTAGAAAAAATACTTCCTTTTTACAACCCAGTAGTCCCTATTCATAGTAGAGTTGGGGCAACTGAGCATTTACTGGCCAGATGCCTTTCCTGACACCTATGTGAAGTTCACAGCAGATAGGAGAGAAATAACTGCCACTATTTGGGATTGAACTCTCAACCTTCCAAGTGGGAGCGTGAGTGTCTTCACCACTAGGCTACTCATGCAACGTATAAAATATGCTATATAATCTCTACTAGTTTGATATACTGCAAAAACAATTGTATTTGAGTTATTTCCCCCTTTCCACTGAGCCACTCGCCATCCTCAGGCTAAATGACTAACCATTGCTACCTCTTATTCCTTCTCAGTGCCAAAGCTGCTATTAGATGTTGCATAGCAATACTGCAAGAGTCAAGAGCTAAAATTAGCAAACCAAACAATATCTATTCTCTTTCCAGTGAGCCATTGGTTGGAGCAATGGTAAGGAATAGTTCTACAACAAGTGAGGGGGGCTGCATCTGATTGTTTTGTAAGAGATAGGACTGCTACAGGTCAGGCAGTGACATCATAAATAAAGGGCCACACTGGGGATTATTTGGGGCTGTGGGCTATTCATCCCTGAATTAAGGATTTGGAGCTAGATAAGGATATAATACCAATGACAGGCACTAAACTCAATTTCATCAACTTTAAGATGTGTGGACTTCACCTCCCAGAAATCCCCAGCTAGCATGACTGACTAGGAAATTCTGGGAGTTGAAATCCACACACCGTAAAGGGTTGAGAAACACTGCTCTAAATCAGGATTCTCCAACCTTGACAACTTTAAATCTGGTGGACTTCAACTCCCAGAATTACCCAGACAGCTTTGCTTTGTTGGCTGGGGAATTCTGGGAGTTGAAGTCCGCCGGGCTTAAAGTTGCCAAGGTTAGAGACCCCTGGTCTTAAAGAAAGCTTAAAATGTAAAAAAAAAAAAGGAAAAATATGGGATTTAAAGAAAACTGAAGGGAACATACTGGGACCATTGTACTTAAATTGAATTTTTGTCACCTTATCAGCGATTCATGAAGTTTATACCAGAGGGAAAGAATAATTTCCTCACTTCTCACTAGCATAACTGGAACAATAGATAATTTGACATTTGTTTCTGATTCAGAATTCATTCTTCGTCAAGTGAGCTATTCCTATTAGCTAAGGGATTTCAGGATTTCAGCATTTTGACCAATTACTGTGAAAGTGTTTGGCAGCATACCAGTATAATTTTTTTAATAATAAAGTACTAATTATGATCCTAGCCCCCTTGTACAATATATTTTACATATGAGCATAAAACTAGAGAAAAATACTGGCACTTGCCTTAGTTTTGTTTAGCAGCACCATTAACTTATTTTAGCTCAGTTTGTCAAAGAATCCACTGTTGCTGAACTCTACAAACTTATTCAATTCACACTTCTGTTCCATATTCCACTCCCCACTCTATCAAACAAAAGCCGGAAAAGAAACTACGGAGCAATGTGTCTAGTATAAAACTTTTCTTTTTCTCTGAAAAGGAATAAAAAAAATTTAAAGAAAGAAAAATCATTACAGGGAACACTTTTCCCAAGGATCTTCATCTAAAGTGGTTGTTCAGTATGGACATGAAGCTGCTTTTATTCAAGTTCTGAAGGGAGGATTTCTCTAAAAAGACACGACTGACATCTAGTGTAGATGAGGGGATTAGCAATGGTTAATAACCCTTTAAATATTAAAATAGCCTGATTGTAAGCTAAGAAGGCAGAAATGAAATTAGACAAGAAATATTAGAATAAAAAATTACTGATAGAATGAATAAAAATAATAGAAAGATTAGAAGTTTACAGATGTTAGGCATTTTGTTATATATGTTTAAATAATATAATGAGATTATATAACTCTGATTAATGGGATAGAGATTATCAATAATGTTAGCGTGAACTGGATTAATATGAATGATACCTAGTTAAATTTGTTCATATATAAAAGAGAAATGTTTAGATTGAACAGGAAAGATAGAGATGAAGTTAGAGATAAAGATGAGGCGTTAGGCATTTTTTTGGTTGATGTATGTTTAAATATTCAAATAAGGATTATATAAATGTGATAAATATGATAGAGATTATCAACAATGTTAACGTGAATTGGATTAATATGAATGATACCTGGTGTCATGACTCCAAGGTGGTTTCCGTGGTGGTTTCTGTGGAGCCGCGACAATGGAATCTGTGTTCCTACCGTACCATGGTGTTAAGTCTACTGCGGGATTGGCGTGAGATTGTTTTCATACAATCCCTGGACTGATTCCCTTCATAGCCGTGATGTCCGATGAATTTATCCAGCATTTTCCCTATAGCTTAGGATGGTGATTGCAGATAGATACAGTTTGATGATATCAGATGCCTAAAGTGGAACGTGGCTTGCTGAAAGAAGCAATACAAATCATGGAGGAATCATTGGGTATTGTGGGTGGTGGGTGGTGCTGGTGACGGTGATGTTGGTGTTAATGGTGTCAGTTGAATAAGAGTGATAACCTTTAATTTGACAGTAAACAGTAACATGGTACAGAAGTACCTTGATTCAATGGTTATTCCAGATGGTGGTAAATCATCAGTGGCTGGATGATGGCTGCATCGATTATGTAATTAGATAATGTATTACATGCATAAATACAGCTCTGGCTGCAGATAAACTTTAAACTATTATGCTTCATTGTTACCTGATGTTTTGGCATGAAAGGAGAATAAAAACTCACTATTTGTCCAGCGTGAGTGGTCTTTTCATCATTAAATCCGGAAGAACAGCTAAGATCTGGTCAAATTTGTCCAGGGATGATAGGGAAATGTTTAGATTAAACAAGAAGACAGAGATAAAGATGAGGAGTTAGACATTTTTTGCCTAGGTATGTTTGAATAATATAATGAGAATTATTTAAAATGGATAAATGTGATAGAGATTATTAATACTGTTATTTTGAAATGGATAAATGTAAGAATGATACCCAGAACCAATTCTGTTCACACAAAACACAGATGTAAATTGGTTAATAACTTTTTTATGTAGTCATGTTATATTCTTTCTCTGGGTTGCTGCAAGCAAACTTAGCAGAGAAAACCTATCATTGGAGTAAACATTACAATAAATACCATAATTTAAGGAATTATGGTTGCATGTTGGCGACACATAATTATGGGCAGTATTAAATAATTTAGAGAACAGAACTTTGTTACAAGCGGGCAAAATCAAAAAGGGAAAGTAGAGATATCTCACCCTTAAAACAGAGAAATATGATTGATTATTAATTGCTTATGGTTCTTTGTCTCTTTGCAATGTTCCAAATAAAAACATTCCAGAAAGAATATTGTATTCGTATTTGAGGCAAACAACTTAGCTATGTGTGTTTTCTGCTGATTTTTAACAAGATTCTCCAAAAATATAGATTCATGAATTTCACACAATAATACTTGATGCTTCATACTGCCTGAGGCCTTTTTCCGCTTTGCTGAACTACACAAGGGGGTGAAAAGACCAGAATGCTTCTTACAGTATAAATAATTCAGCCCTGCCAAAATTTCAAAATTGCTGTAAAAATGGAAGTAGCTTCTACAGATACTTGTAGGAATGCAGGTGACTTGTAGAACCAAGAGAAGTTCAGCACTTCTGGATCTCTTGTAACATTCAGGTCCAGTAATGGTGGTATCCCTCTGGACCACATGCAAGGGTTGAGACTTGTAGGCACTCCAGTCCTGCTTTTTTCTGAGCTGTCTGTTCCATTAGGTGGGGGGAGGGGATGGAAGCAGGAGTGGGATTCTACAGGTTCTCACCTATTCGCTAGAACCGGTTGTTAACATTCTAAGCAGTTCGGAGAACCAGTTGTTAGAAGAAATTACGGGCCTAATCCTGTAAGGAAGGCAGGAAGGAAACATTCTGGTGTTGCTTACAGAAACTGCCTCTCCATTAACCCTTATTACATTCTTGGCAGGACTAGACTTCTTGTCTCAGGAACTTCTCTGGAGTTTTTTTCCACTCCTTTGCTGGTACTTTGCTTGTGTGGAGTGACCATTCAAAGTTACAGTGGCACTGAAAAAAGTGACTTATGACCTTTTTTCACACTTATGACTGTTGCAGCATCCCCACAGTCTTGAGAGGCCAGGCGTGCCTCAATGCGAGTGATATTGAGTTGGCCACGCCCAGCCAATAACATGACCACCAAGCCACACCCACCAACTTAACCATGCCGACAGAACCGGTTGTTAAAAAAATTGAATCCCACCCCGGATGAAAGGTTCTCTTCTGTGGAAAGTCTCAAATTCAATTCCCCATTTTTATTGCTTAATTTCTTTAGTTTTGGTCATAGATCACAAAAATTAATAACATAACAACCACTCTAAAGTAGAAGTAAAATTCAAGAGCTGGAAGGACCTTGGAGGTCTTTTAATCCAACCTCCTGCTCAATCAAGCAGGACTCCCTATACCATTTCAAACCCGTGGTTGTCCGGTCTTTTCTTAAAAGCCTCTAGTGAGGGGAGCACCCACAATTTCTGAGAGCAAGCCCTTTCACTCATTAATTGTTCTCACCATTAGGAAATTTCTCCTTATTTCTAGGTTTCTTCTCTCCTTGATTTGTTTCAATTCATTGTTTCTTGTCTTGCCTTCATATTAATAGACCAAAGCAAAACTAAATTATTAACATCAAACTACAAAGTGCAGGATTAATACCCAGGAAAGATCCATAATATTACAATCAATAGTCTGGATGCTATAGATCTTAAGTTAGATAACTACAGATAAAATACTTAACTCATTCTACATGAAATAACTAGGTTAGGCCATGTGTCATCTTGGGATGAAGAGGGATGGAATAGTATGGCACCTGGACACTCTAAACAACTGGAAGAAGCTTAGATTGAACCAGCTTTGGTTCTATCTTTACCCTAGTGGTTGGATACTCAACTGTCATCTTGACTGTTTGACAATTAGACAATGCTGTCTAGTCTTGGACTCGTACCAAGAAGCTGGGGGTGGATGGGGTATACTTAAGCTCCATTTTAGCAAGACCATGCAGCTGTGAGTGTATGGTCCATCTGGATCTGTAAACCTTTTCATCATTAGTTCTGAATGGGCATTAGTCCCTAGATGTGCACAGTTGGGTATATAATTAACAAGTACACAATTTAGGGGGTCTTCCTGAGCATCCTGTTCTTGCTTGAAGAGCAAGCTGTAACCAAGATTCATCTTGGGTGACAATTGCATCCATTCCTGGGTGGAAAGACCCTTCCTACAGTCATCTAAGCCTCAGTCACCTTATGTATTAACAATTGAAATGTGCTCTACATGGGTCTGTCCGTCAATCTCAGTTGGAAATGGGTTGACTGTCAAAGTGCCCTTCTTCAACTAAAAAAAAGGAAATATACCTAACATCTTTAGGGCAAAAGGCGATGGGGAGGATAAAATAGGCAGGAAGGAGCTGTAAGGACTAAGGAAGCTCAGTCAAAGCACAGAGTGACAATTAAGGAATATTATTACGCTGTAAGGATTATGTGAAACAATTTTTCTAGCACACTCAGCAATTTCTCTATGATATTGGTTTTTCTTACATAACAGCAATACCAATAGCACTTAGATTTATATACCGCTTCATAGTGCTTTACAGCCCTCTCTATGTGCTTTACAGAGTTAGCATATTACCCCCAACAATATAGATAACAGATCACACATAATCAGGGTTGGAAGGGATCTTATAGGTCATCTAGTCCAGCCCCGCGCCCAAGCAGGAGACCCTACACCATTTCTGACAAATGGCAGTCCAATCTCTTCTTGAAAGTCTCAAGTGATGGTGCTCCCACAATTTCCAAGGGCAAGGTGTTCCATTGGTTGATTGTTCTCACTGTCAGAAAGTTTCTCCTTATTTCCAGGTTGAATCTCTCCTTGTTCAGTTTCCATCCACTATTCCTTGTCTGAACTTCAGGCACCTTAGAAAATAGCTTGACCCCTTCCTCTCTGTGGCAGCCCCTCAAATATTGGAAGACTGCTATCATGTCTCCCTAGGTCCTTCTCTTTACTAGACCAGCCAAGCCCAGTTCCTGCAACTGTTCATTGTATGTTTTAGCCTCCAGTCCCCTAATCATCCTGGTTGCTCTTCTCTGTACTTTTTCTAGAGTCTCAACATCTTTTTTATAATGTGGTGAACAAAATTGGATGCAGTACTCTAGGTCTGGTCTTATTAAACAAGTCCTCATTTTACCGACCTCAGAAGGATGGAAGGCTGATTCAATCTTGAGCCACTCAGAATCAAATTCTTGGACTAAGCAGTGAGTTAGCCTTCAGTACTGCATTCTAAACATTGCACCACCACTAAAATTGCCATAGGAGATGGGCATACTGTATCTTTTTCTTTTAATCTGATCAGAGGTGACATTCAGCAGGTTCTGACCAGTTCTGGAGAACCAGTAGCGGAAATTTTGAGTAGTTCAGAAAACCACCTCTGACTGGAGGTTTTACAGTATCCTTCCCCTGTCACACCCTCCAAGCCATGCGCACAGAACCGGTAGTAAACATTTTTTAATTCCACCATTGAATCTGATCTGTTGTATATAATAATACAGTACAAGTTCTTCAAGGAAATAAGTTGACTTAAACTACCTCAAGAGAAGTCAAGATATTCCATGTATTTTCTAATAAACTCTTGATAGCTATATGTCTTATGATGAGTTGATATTTTAGAATTTCAAGTTTTCTCAACAGTTCCAGTCACAAAAGCACCAGACCTAAATTCTTCCTGTAGATAAATTAAAGAAAGAAATGTGTATTCAAAGACAAATCAGCAATTTTGGTCATGAAATATAGAAATATATATGTATTTCTGCTAATTTAATATATGTATAAATATATGTATTTCTGCTAATTTGGAGAACTTAGAAATGTATTTCTGCTGATTTAGAGAAATTATAATTCTGATGATTTGGAGAAAGACAAAAACAAAACTTGTGCAGACACATCCTTGCATAAGATGTTGCAGTTTACATTGGATTTCCAGGATTGTATGCAGTGTTTTCCATTTGCCAACTAAGTGAAAACTACATCAAGTCTTCACTCTACACTTCCCAAAATTTGCTCCAGGACACTCCTGAATACATTTATAGAAATCTGTCACAATGTATTTTATGTAGAAACAGTGAACTGGCAAAATGAATTCCGATAGCAGCAAATAAATGGAGTCTGCTGCCATCCATTGTTCATAGCTAAAAAGTTCATAAAGAGTCTCATAAAATCCAGAGTTTATTGAATTGTTATATTATTTCACTGGACTACAGGCATAGTTTGCAATCAAATAAATCCAAAATAGAAACAAATTTTGTAATGTAATCAAATAAAACATATACTGTAATTGAAATACATTTTATAGTAACATTTCTCTATATTCTTATTTTATTTTGGGGGTTAATTGCAATGTGTTAGTAAGTTTGCAAATAATTGCAATGAGTTAGTAAGTTTGCAAATGTCTTTGCAATAAGTTAATTAATAACTTTCATTTTTATAATGATATGAGTGGTACACCTTCCTGGAATCTGGTGATGTGGGAGGTATAGAAATATGATCAATAAACAAATACATTCTTAACAATTCTCAGAACTTTAATTCATAACTTCACTGAAAACCGTTTGAAAGCATGTGTAAATCATTATCAACTTCAATCCACTTTAAATGTGACCAGTGCTGAGGTAATTCCCCGTTAGGAGAATGAGCGCATACAGGGAGAAGTATTTGAGAGAAGTGTTTGAATAATACATGCACAGAACACAGGTACACTGTACAGTAAATGTAGGTTTTTTACTTCCAGAAACATTAAGCAAAGTCCAAAACAAGCAGTCCAAAGTCATTCACATGTTAAATCTGCTATGTTTAAGGACTAAGCTGCAGTTCTCCTTCTAGTCCGCCGCCTGCACGGGAGCGTCGACCGCTCCCATTGGCTGATGCCGTTTGACAGTCGGCTATAAAAGGGAGCTGTCAAACGGCATCAGCTGTCACCGCCAGCTGGCTGTCAGATTGCCATCGGCAGCCACGGCGACCCTTTATTCATTGAATAAAGTCTGTTAGCCTTTTCCCTGGCTCCATCTCTCTCTGTAACCACCGCTTCACAACACTGGCGACGAGGGCGGGATACAGCAAGATGACCAGGCGAAACAACTGAGCCGAAGTCACTACAAGAAAGAGCTGAAGCCGCCAAGGGCTGTTTTGAAGTCACCGCTGCCGGCGCTCTCCAAAAGAAAAAAAAAAAGAGCGCGAACTTTAAAGCTCCACAGGTGAGGAGCCAAGCGCCGCTGACAGGCACAACCAGAAATGCTTTTCTAAAAGCGATACCTCTTAAATTTCCTCACCTAAGGAAACCGACTCTGCCACTCCGATGGCATCAACTCCGACGTTCCCACATTTCCAGCCGGGAGCAGAAACTTGGGAATCTTATGTGAATAGATTCGAATGTTTTTTAGATGCAATCGATTTGTCTGAGGCTACAGACCTGAGAAAAAGGTCGACTGCAATGAACTTGATCTACCAGTCTCAGCTGGGGATATTGCTGCACACTCCAAAAAAGATTCTGTGATTTCCCAAGTTCTGGACTGGGTGGGGAGGGGGTGGCCTGATATTCAATTCTCCCCTGAATACTTGCCATTCAGGACCCGCAGGCAGGAGTTGTCTTCTCTACAAGGCTGTCTGTTATGGGGAACTAGGGTGGTCATTCCACCCACCTTGCAAAAATCAGTTTTAAGGGCACTGCACGAGGGTCATCCGGGCATCGTAAGAATGAAGACCTTAGCACACAGCTACGTTTGGTGGCCAGGACTGGATGCCCAAATTGCCAACTGGGTTAACACGTGCCAAGCCTGCCAGGCAACAAGGGCAGCCCCACCCACAGCCACACCAATCAGATGGGAAGGTACGGAGTGCCCTGGGCCAGGCTACATATTGACCTAGCTGGTCCCATACTGGGGAAGACATTCTTGGTTGTGGTAGACTCATTTTCAAAATGGACAGAGGTGGCCTTGTTACCTTCCACCACCACACGAGCAGTCACAAGGGTTTTGACCAGACTATTTGCTACTCATGGACTGCCTGACACCTTGGTCTCAGACAATGGCCCCCAATTCAGTTCCAACGAGTTTGCCATCTTCACAGCCAACCTGGGTATCAGACACACCCTCACAACCCCCTTTCACCCTGTGAGCAACGGGATGGCAGAGAGGGCTGTTAGATCAGTCAAAGAAGTTCTGGCCAAGCTGGGCCAAGCAGACTGGCATTCCAAGCTGTCCACGTAACTATTAACACAGCACGTCACTCCATGCCCATCTACCAACAAGTCACCTGCGGAACTCTTGATTGGCAGATGCCTCAGGACTACTCTGGACAGGTTGCACCCCCACTACGCTCCCAGCTCACCCCTGGCTTCTGACAGCCATGCCAGGGAATTCACCCTGCAAGACCTGGTCTATGCCAGGAACTATGCAGGGCACCCATAGGGCAGATAGTTTCTATTACAGGGCCCAGGTCTTATAGAGTCCTCCTAGAAGATGGCTGCATCTGGAGAAGACACGTGGATCAGCTGAGGAGGTGCTGGACCAAGCCTGCTGCTGAAACCACGGTCAAAGACTCAGCCTACCCACCGCCTGCCGCAGCCAACCCGCTAAAGGACCCGGTCTACCAGCCGCTCAACGACCCAACCAACCGACCACCACGAAAGGACTCACCAGAGCAGCAGTCAGATGGCAGATCCAGGATAGCTGATGACCCTCTGCAGACTCTTGGCACCGCCCGGGAAGAACAGGACGAGGCAGCAGCAGACAAGACCCTGGAGCTGCGAAGATCTGGCCGTGAACGAAAACCGCCATCTTGGCTATGAGACTACGCATGCTCGTGGCCAGGGGGAAGGAGTGCTATGTTTAAGGACTAAGCTGCAGTTCTCCTTCTGGTCCGCCGCCTGCATGGGAGCGTCGACCGCTCCCATTGGCTGATGCCGTTTGACAGCCGGCTATAAAAGGGAGCTGTCAAACGGCATCAGCTGTCGCCGCCAGCTGACTGTCAGATTGCCATCGGCAGCCGTGGCGACCCTTTATTCATTGAATAAAGTCTGTTAGCCTTTTCCCTGGCTCCGTCTCTCTCTGTAACTGCCGCTTCACAACAAAATCAGTCAGTTTTCAGTCCAGGGATAATTCAGTAACAAGTCCAGTGTCAAAAACAGTTCAGTATCAGACTTACATCAAATCCAGTAATATCAGTCAATTAAGAAAAATGGAGGAACGGCAATACTTTCCAACAGAAGGAAACAGAGATTCACTCTCTTCTGAGACTAAGGCTAAACAACCTAGGTTTCTGGCTCCATCTTATGGCCATTTGAGAAACCACACTCAACTACAGTTTTGCATTTTCTTAAAAATGCAGTTTTAAAATGTGTATCCTGGTTTATATATTTCTAATCCAAATACCTGTTAGATGACTTATACTCCTAACAACCAGCATGACAGAAAATGAAGATCTGTGACTTTCTCTTTAAAAAAAGAAGAAGACATGATTCTTACAAATTGGGCAGGGGAGGGTGTAACTGATTTACATATTTCAAATGATAAAGTGAAATTAGTTTTATCAATTTACAGCCTTCTGAATATTCTTCAAAATGATTTGTAATCTATATATTCTGCTTCTTCAATGTTTCTCCTAGTCTTCAGCAGCAGCCTACAATCCCAGCATCTGTGAAGAACCAACACAAGTACAATCTTCAGGCAGTAACCAGTCCTCAACTTTGGGACTTCGTAAATTGTTAGTTTACTAACAAGCTGTCAGGATTTTCAGCTAGTAGTGAAAATACTCATTTATAATGAATCTGGTGTTATCCATCAACAAGGGAGGATACAAGACATGAAAAGAACAAGCTAATGCAGTATAACTTCAACAGGAATTACCACCACTGTCACCCCATTCCATAGCAACCAACAAGCCCTATTTTTAATACAACTGTTTGTTAATAATGGTAAGAATTGGCCTCTGACTGTGTGGTCCCCAAAGAAAAACAACCAATAAAGAACCAGCTTGTATGCAGCCAACTAGTTGGAGCAACCTAATATACAACATTGAATCACATATGTAACCTCTTTAGTTGACCAGCAAACACTATTAAATATTCATGTTGCTTTGTTGAATCAACCATGCAACCTTATAATTAAGAGGCAAAGGAAATCTGAAAAGAATATGTCCCCTATTCACTATTTCCCCTTTTCCTTCCCAAATACAGTAGCAATTTATTTTGAGAAAATTCATTTTGAGAAAAAAATAGCCTTAGTTTTGTACCTGAAAAGTGAGATGGTAATAATAATTGACTGGAAATAATGGGAATCATAGTCTATCTGTCAGTCCCGGGTTGGGCAGCCCTGGGTTGGCCAGCCCTGCCTGCGGCATCCCAGGGCTGCCACCACAGTCGAGTGGTGAACCCCACCCAACAATGGGAAGAGCTGGGTATGGACTTCATTGTGGAATTCCCAGAAAGCCATGGCAACACCCTAATCTGGACAGTGATCAACCTTTTTTCAAAGTAAGCACATTTCATGGCCTGTCCGAGCCTCCTGTCAGCCTGGACATTGGCAAAGCTGTTCATTGTCCACATTTGCTGCCTTCATGGTATGCCAAGGAGGATCATCTCCGATTGGGGGAGTGCAGTTTACTGCGAGGTTTTGTCATGAGTGTGTGAAAATGATAAGGTATTCCCAAGGATTAAGCTCCACCTTTGAGACAGCTACTAATGGAGCGTCCAAGAGAGCCAATGTAATGGTAGAACAGTACCTCTGCTGTTAGGTCCAGTACCAACAGACTGACTGGGCTGAGTTACTACTGTTTGCTGAGGTGGCCTATAACAACGCAATGCATAGCAGCACCGGATTCACTCCCTTCCGGGTAGCCAATGGGATTGAGTTTGTCCCCACACCTGAGTGCCTTCGGGAGGTCCCCATGGAAGTGAGCCTGAGCGCATGGCTTGCTGACAAGCAACAGGTGCAGGAAGACACGAGGGGAGCCTTACGGAAAGCGGCAAAGGCCTACAAAGTTCACGACAATAGGAAGTATAGTCCGCAAACCCTGTTCCAAGTTGGGCAACAAATTTATTTATCCACTAAGTACCTCAAGTTCAAGGTACCTTGTCAAAAACTTTTAGCCTCAAAGTTCTTAGGAGCATTCCAAATTATGAAGGTCATCAATCCAGTCACGGTAGATTGCTCCTTTGGCTGTTAGGTAAAATCCATCCCATTTTCCATAGAAGCCTGCTATAGCCCATGAGGATGGCACACGTATGCCCTCATCCCCATGCCACGTGCCCTAATACATCCAGGTGGAAGTGAACTTCACTACAAAGTCACGCAGATCTTGGACTTCTGAAAGCATAAGGGGAGGGTACCACAGTATTTAGTACAGGGGAAACTGTATCCCCTGTCAGACCCCTCATGGGTGAGGAGCGGAGATATAAGGACATCTTGGTTAGTGGAAAAGTTTCATTGACAAAAATGTCTCACGGTGTCCTTTGCTTTCCAAGTGTCATCCCCATGGTAGGAGTGGACCCAGGTTGGCCAGTCATGGCTGGGCTGTCCTGGGGCTGCCATTAGGGTGGGGAGGACCTGCCATTGCTCCGCACATCTGAGAAGCAGCACCCCCAATACAATGGGAAGTCTTCCAGAAGCATACCTCTCAGCTGAGCCATGGCAGAATGGGAACCTGTCAGAAGACTGCTGCCACTATGGCACCATCTTGGACAACCAGCTGAGCTGTGGACATCTCCCACGGCTGATATGAAACAGAACAGCTGAGTGGTGGTGCCAGGATGGTGGAGCTTGTACAGGCAGGGGGAGCCTGCCAGATGCTTCACGAGCAGCTTGTAATGCTGCAGAAATGCAGTAGATGGGTGGCGAGTGGCAGGTGGTGAACAGATGGGGCAGGGTCCAGGGGGTGGGACTGCTGGGGCAGGATAGACATAACCATTTAGAGGTGGAGGGTTAAGCCACAGTAGCACTTACTTTGTTTTCTTTATATAATTGTTGGTCAGGTTTCATGCTTGCAAGATTAAAAGTTCCACACTGAACTGTGTTGCCTGTATTTCTTGCTGCTGAACACCGGAACGTGCTACTAACATAGCTAACAAGCACAAGTTTGGGAAAACCTTATATAATTTAACAAATATTAAACTTACTGGAATGATTCCATTGCATCAAACACCTCCCTATTTTTATTTTCATCCAATATTTTCAGTATGGCTTACTTTCATATAGATGCACATAGCCTTTGAATTTGAACAGCATGATGTTTTGTAATGGATATTTGATCCTGAAGGTATATAGAAAATTATTGTATGTGCGCTTTGAGATCAATACTAAATTCCCAAACAACTTCAACTTGATCTGGTACATTAATCTGTGTGCCTTGCAAACAAATTAGTATGAAGTTCCTGTGACATTTCCTTATCACTTGGTTGACAGAAGAGCAAGAGCAATACAGTGAAATAAGTAAATTCAGAAAGTGATATGGTAATAAATTCAGAAGAGTCTCCTCTTCATTGTCTGCTAAGAGTACAATTTTCAGATGTGTTTTATTAACTTTGATGCTTTCTTTGTACATAAAAAAGTAGAAGACATTTTTCTTTTCTCTTCATTTTATTGCTCCAAACACTCATGAAAAGTTTGAAATATTTATTTTGGAAAGCGAATGCAGAAAGAACAATTTGACATGACCTATGGTAAAGCATGTCTTAGGATATCTTTATGAAAGGGAAGATACAAGCAGAAAGACTAATAAAATAAACTATAAAGGAAAAGTTAAACTGCATGTTACTTGTAACATTACAGTGGGACTTTGTCACACCACTGTCTTTACGAATTTAAGCTGTTTCAGTTTCAATTATATGAATTTAAGCACTGTATAAACTGTAGTTTAGGCCTAAGAAAATTGATTTCTTTGTTGATCGTAGAAAAATAAAAAATAACAGTCACAAAACAGGAAAGCAGCATTTTGAGAAAAAAAAAGTTTTGAGCTTTTTGGACATATCAGAATTAATGAGTGATTAGGTCAAAAAGAAACATGAAATCAACATCTTCACCAGGAAGAATTGATATTAGGGTCAGAGGACATGATACACCTTTTTATCTGTTAAATACCTGAAGGCTCATTTCAGCTATAGGAAGTGTAATATTTAGTATGTTTTTAGCTAAAAGTTCAACTTAAGTACCCTGAAACAGATGCTATAAAGTCCTGCGCCACAATTCAATATAGGCATTATCCAAGGCTTGATAAAATAATAATTAAATAATTAAACTAAAATGATAACTCAGTATAGAAAATCTGTTTGTCAATGTAGCACAGACCTGCACAAAATATACCCAGTAATCCTACATCTTGTTGAATCCCCTAATTCTCTGATTATCGTAGAGGATTGCATTAGGAAATCATTCAGAATAATAATGTTTGCTTTGTTCTAATATCAGATAACAAATGCTAAAGAGCAGCAAAAACTATTTTTCTTTACAATGGTTTTTGTTGTCGTTGTTTTGAAGCCCTGTTCATTTCTCTATATAACATGGTGTTGATGGAGCTAGTTGTCTGGGTCAGCAAAATATCTATTATTTAACAATGGTCTCTGTCTTTAGAGACATATCTAATTGATATATCTCTCAAGGTGTCTTGAAAACAGCAATAACCTCCTGTCAAATATTAGGGAGGAAAAAATGAATTTGAATTCAGAATAGAGCCGGGAGGGACCTTGGTCTTCTAGTCCAACCCCCTGCTGAAGAGGTGGTCTTCAGCAGGTTCTGACCAGTTCTGGAGAACCGGTACTGGAAATTTTGAGTAGTTCGGAGAACTACTCAAATATCACCTCTGACTGGCCCCGCCCCCATCTATTCTCTGCCTCCTGAGTCCCAGCTGCTCGGCTGGGTCTTCTTTTGTTGCCTTGCACAGGAGAACGGAGCTGGAAAGCAGGTTAGAGGGGTGGGAATGGGATTTTGCAGTAACCTTCCCCCAGAAGTGGAGAGGGAATGGAGATTTTACAGTATCCTTCCCCTGCCATGCCCACAGAACGGATAGTAATTTTTGAATCCCACCTCTGCCCTCTACCATTTCAAATAAGTAGCTGTCCAGTCTCTCCTTAAAAGCCTCCAATGGTACTGTTTTTGAGTCAGGTTTCATCTAATCTGTATCTCTTTGATCCTGAGCATGTCTTCTGGGGTGTTGGCTATTTCTGCCAGCGTAATGTCATTTGCAAATTTGATGAGTCCCTCTTCTATTCCCTCATCTAAGTCATTTATGAAGATGTTGAAGAGTACTGGGCCTAAAACCACAATGAGTATACACAAGAGAGGAAGGGTATAGTATCAAGATCTTCTCTGCCTTATTTTGAGGCAGAAAAATTGCACAGAAAGTTGTTGCCTGAAAAGCCACTTCCCAAATTTATTTCTGGGTAGTGAAAAAATAATGGTGGAACATTTCATCATTTTCATCCATCTATTTTCTCATTCACGTTCCTACTTTTCTTTGCAAGGTGCTTTAATTTACACAAAAATATACAGCAAGTTGTTCAAATTATTTTTCAGTTATTTTGCAGGGATACTTATTATACTATAGAAAATAATACAGAGATTAAAAGGTGCCACCGAAATGAATGGTCACAGATGCTGACAATTTATTTATACAAAATGAAGCTGCATATTTGGAACACAAAAACCAAGAAGACATGTTTCTGATATTTATACAAAAACCATGTATATTGTCGATAATTGCAATGCCCATTCAGGAAATTTATATTAAAATGAATAGCACACAATGGGAAATGTTTCGTTTTAAAAAGAACATTGGGAAAATGTTTGTGAAAACATTGCACTGATAACCATACATATTTAATAACTGATAACCATACATATTTAATAACTGAGTATAAAGTATAAAAAAATTCTTATGTCTTAGAATACTACAATAAATGAAAATATGTTTTTAATATAGTAACACCTAGGCAATGTTGGAAAGTACCTATGTTAGAAGGATGGCTAATAAAAATGCTAACATATTTAAGTACAAGGGAAAAATTAGTATCTTTAGTGCTTGCAAGTCTTCAGCCAGCAATTTAATTCATTTTTATTTTTAGTTGAGCAAACATTATTTATTAAAGCATTGCATGTGGGGTCTATTGATAGAGTAACATTTTTTAATTAAAGAAAAGACATTATCTATGTTTATTGCTGACTACAAGAATCTTAAGGACTTTTTGTATAAAAATGGGGGGGGGAGTGATATGGTTCTGATAATTAGACAGGAATATGATGTTTATGCTAGACTTTATTTTCTTGTTTGAAAGTTTTAATAAAAATACACACAGAGAGACAGTATGTCTATCTCTCTATCTATCTATCATCTATCTGTCTATCTCCATGTGTCTCAATGGAAGTCACATGGAAGAAGTCAAAATCAGTAGGTTTTGCATCATGATTAAAGCTTGGTCTTTAGTCTGTTTGTAGATGTGTTATCATCATACAGGTAGTCTTCAAATTACAACCATTGATTTAACAGTATAGGAAATCCTCAACCACAATTTTCAGCCCAAACTTTACATTGGTGAGACATTTTTCAAGTAAGTTTTGCTCCATATTATGCCTTTTTTTTGCCACAGTTGTTAAGTGAATCATTGCAGCTATTAAGTTAGTAGCCTGGTTGTTAAACGAACCTGGATTCTGCATTGAGTTTGCTTGTCAGGTCACAAAGGTTGATTATATGATCCCAGGACACTACAATCGTCATAAATAGGAACCAGTTACCAAGCATCTGAATTTTGATCACATGACTATGGAGATGCTGCAATGGTCGTAAGTGTGAAAATGGTCATAAGTCAATGTTTTTCAGTGCTGTTGTAATTTTGAAGTCACTAAACAAGCTGTTATAAGTCGAGAACTATCTGTACCTCTCCCCCTCGCATTGTGTGACATAATTTGGATACTTGGCAACTGGTTTGCATTTATGACAGTTGCAGTCATGCAATTACAATTTGCAACATTCCCTGCCAGATTCCAACAGTCAATTTGGAAGCCAGTTGCTTATTAATGGTGGGATTCACTTAATCATGGCCATGGTAAAAATGGTCATAAAATCAGTTCTCACAGGATGATTTGCTTACTTGCTTCATTTAACACCTGAAATTCTGGTTCCAATTGTGGTCATAACTCAAGGACTACATAGACAAAAGGAAAAAGGGTTACCATTATTCTGTTTTTAATGAAGAAATAATGTTCAAAATACTGAACAAATTCAAAGAACTATCATAAAAGATATCTAAACATGAAGATGGCTCTATTTCACAGTAATTTTAGTAATGAGGCAGAGTTGAATGCAGAACATTTGTGATAAGTTGAATAACCATTACACCACAAAGGTATCACTCTTTTCTTGTGTGTGTGTGTGTGTATAATAGGCACTCAGTTGCACATATTAAAGATATTAGCAATCGAAATAGTTATACATAGCAACAGGTAGTATGGTTGCCACTACTAATATGAGTATTTTTGTGGCTACTATTTAATATACAAGTGTCCCCCAGAATGCAAAGTTCCTTCTTCAGTTAAAAATTAGGATTAAAAAAAGGCCTTTCCTTTTCTTTCAAATTTCTTTTGCATTCAGTTGTGAAACTTACTTTACTTCTAGAATGTGCAGATAAGTTGCTACTGCATTATGACAGGCTGCAATGCAGTTTTCACAGTTTAAAGACTCTAAATATAACTGTCCTATTAACTATGTATTTTAATTTAAACCAAGAAAGGCAGCATAAGTAAATAGAAAAGAGTCAATATTCAGAAGCGATTCAGTTTTCCACAAACTGGAGAGAATGATACCTTTTGATCATGTGTAGTTTGAAGGATTTTTATTCAGTTTGGGTAATAATGCATTTTACATTTCTCAACATTTTTTTTTCCAAGCCTTTCAGCTATCACACACAAAATCTCACAATACAGAGTTTAGTAAACACTGTCAAGAAAAGCACTTGCCATGGCAACCCTAATGTAAACTTGTTAAATAAACTGGTACAATTCATGATACAAATATCCTACATTCAAAGCTACAAAATTATTGCTAAGATGTTTTTTTGACTTTGGTAGACATCTACTTGAACATGCAGATTGGATTTCTCAAATCATAATTGTATAATCCAAATCAGCCAATATAATTCTAGATCTCAGAGCTCTGCCAAATGTTAAGAAGTTTGTTGAAGCAAAAGTTATAAACAGAACCATTGCCATAGTTTTTCTTGTGTATGCGCAAGAGTTATTCTTCCCAAATTTGCTGTTCTTCAAGTGCTGTTTTGTGTTTGTGTATACATATACGCACACGTGTGCTTCAAGAACAGCATGGGTTTGGCCATATAGTAAAAACATACAATGCTGTCTATACCACAAATGAGCACTGGAATAACAAATTGCTCGTCCCAAAATACAGCCTCTGCTATTCTGTACTTATTATAATATGCAGTAAAGCTAGAAATAAGAAATAATTTGACCATTATTTATTCAAACTTCAATAGTGTGTTATTCCCAAGGAAAAACACTGGCTGTGTTTACATAACATGCTTGCACATGGTTAGCTTAAACAGGGTTTACACCATTTTCTGAGCAATACAATGAATATAATGAATTTTAAGGGATACTGTGAATAATAAATTATTCATATAGCCTGGGTTTGAAAAATGCACTAAATTAAAATATGCTTATCCAGTTTTGGGTTATCTGCATTATACAAATGCATCCATATTTCATCAGTTTGTGATGAAATTAACACTTGTCAGCCAGCTCCTAAATAATATTCTAAAGACTGTGTTGAGGTGCGTTTTTTTTTGTCATTTGCTATTGAAACATCTGTTAAATAGAAGTAATGAGACCTACACATACTTAGTTTTATTTTATTACTATTATTTTTTTAAAAAATTAATGCCAGTGTATTTATTCTGGTAAGGAAACAAAAACTAAACGAAATAGCAACCAACATTGAATGATATCAAAATAGTTCTTTTAATGGAACATAAACATTTCACAGCTCTTGATTCTTTATTAGTCATGTTTATGAAAGCTTTAAAGAAGTTGCTACTCAGTTGAGATTGTGGTATAAATTGGCACATGAAATACAATTTACCTGTACATACATACACAACACTTCTCACTTATTCATTCATACTAACTTACATGATGCATATACATTGTGACTAAATCCACATATGGCCTAAAGCACAAACAACAAATTTCTAAAAATTAGCATATTCTACCTTAGTAACAAGTCTGCTGCGCTGTATTTACAACTAATGATCTGGTACTGCGGATGGCAATTTGTTTAAGGATTGTTTTTGTGAACACGCATTTAAAATGTTCAAGTTGTTGTCAACTATCAAATCAGATATATATATATCTACAAGATCGGTATGATCATTTACAAATATTCTAAGGCAATTGTAGTTTGTTCCACAGGGTTTGTGCTGCAATTGTTACAATCCTTTTCGCACATCTAGAAAGCTGTTCCTGTTAATATGCAACAAGGCATAATGACTCATTTCCGATCAGCAGGTTATTGGCTCAAAAAAATCTAGTATTTTGGGATGTGGAGATTTCTTTTAAAGTTCATGGAATAGCACCATAGAAATAGTCTTTGCCACCACAAAAAGAAAAAAAAATCCTTTTTTTTTTCAATTGCTTGGGAACCCCCCCTTTTTTTTAAAAAAAAAACAACTCTTCATTTTTATTGGCTTAAAATAATAATAAAATAATTCATTCATTCACAAACATTTCCAAGGAAACGCAGAATAACAGTTCATTTTTTTCCAGTAGAATGAAATTTATGATTGATGTGTTGGATTATTCCGGTCCTGATTCCGTCTGTTGATCACTGTGAAGAAGTTTGCCTTAGGCTGGCCAAAGACCAATTCTGATTTGGTTCTTAGTCTGATGTAAGAGCTTCGCTACTTCAGCAGTAATACACTTAATACATTCAGTTACTGACAATATCCAAAGTCTGAATGTATTCATAATGAACCATGAATGTAAAACGATCCGTTCTGCTTTGGCATCGAAGCAAAACTGCCCACAGATTGAATGATTTTGCAGATAGTTTTCCATGAGTATGTGGAGGGATAGGGGAAAAAAAAGAATACACGGCTTTTCTTTGTACATTTTATGCCACCAATGCAATTAGAAATAAGAAGAAAATACGAAGACAACATTTCAAGTGCATGACCTGTGTAGCAGGTGAGTTTTTTCTCCTCTCCTGGATTCAAGTCACTTGTCAAAAAGTTAGTCGGCAGGATCTTTTCCTGTTGTTGAAGATGGAAACAACCCTGACCTTTGTCAAGCTGTGAACAAAGCTCTTACAGTCTCCTTGGAAGCATGCAATATCTTTTCACCAGTTTGCAAACACAACCATGAATGGAGACCATATGTCGTCGCCATAATGTCTGTTCCTCTACAGAGAGTTTATCTAAAAGTGAGATGTTTCCATTTTTCTTGTTTGAAATAATAGGCTAAAAAAAAAACCCAACTTTGTTTTTTACTAATATTGTCAGTATTTTTTTATTTAAAAAAAGAATCCCTCCACCCATTCAAACAGTCATTCTCTGTTTAATTTTGTGACTTAAGGGGTGTCTTGTGTTATTTCTGAGTGTGAACATTATCTTGATATTTTATACTTTTGTATCGTATATGAAAGCCTTTTTTGTTAATTGTATCATCTGTATGAAAATGGAGTAAAACAGAATCACCGGCTGAATAAATTTCTTCCGGGGGCTGTAGGAGGAAGAAGAAAAGAGAGAGGCTTACTAAGGCTATTCTAGAAATAACAATAAATCATTCAGGTTGCAAGCGATTTCACTGTCCTTTTATATGAAATACCGTATATTCAATTTTAAGAAAATGCATTATAATAGTTTGTGTTTCTTCTGCTATGGCCAGGGAACAAAATAGTGCTGTTTTTTTTTTTTTTTAAAATAAATATTTTAAAGTTGGAATGACGGATGCAGCTATATGCTGTACCTTTTTTCTCCATTTTTATTTAAAGACAAGGCAGTATGAAGCACTGTCAAATAAAGGTGGTAAGAACTGACAAGCCATTTCCTTCTTGTTATTTTATTTATTTATTTATATTTTATTTGTCAATTGCTTACAAGATAATAGGTATAAGTAAAAACATAGCTATGAATACATGGATACATTTAAGAAAAATTTAAAAATATATAAAAGAAACAATAGGACAGGGATGGTAGGCATGTTGGTGCTCTTATGCACGCCCTACCTACTCCAAATTACCCAGCTTAGCCTCAGCATTTCTCCTACTCTGTGAACAAAGAAAACTGAAAAAAGAACAGAAGAGTCAGCTTAAAGACAATTTGACTAAGTTTTCCTTGAACTAAAATCTGCCTTGAATTAGAAATACTGGTTGTGTTTCCCTTTCACATTGTGCTTATTTATTCACTTTCTCCTTAGGCAGAGAAAAACATTCTCTTTTAATAAATTTTCATTCAATAATATCAATAAACACAGAGGAATCTCCTTTCTTTTGGATCCTGAACCATTTTAAAACAGGAATCCTGGTAGTTCAATTAAATGTTCTGTTCGTTCATCTGCCAATGGATATTATTTTGGCAGGGTAGGGATTGCATTTGGCCTTTACATGATATGCCGAGCTAAAAAGATTGCCAAAAGATTGGTGAAGCAAAAGGACCTACAGCAAGATGAAAATTGCTTTTATTTAAATTTAATTATGATTATATTTGCTTAATTAAATATAGAACTTTAAAATATACTGCAGATATCATTAAGAATTTGCCAGAAGGATGATCCTGAGATGATATTTTATGTTGCTATCTTCTATAAAAAGTCCCTACATCTAAAAAACATCCAAGTTACCCAGGAGCTTGCTATTCCTGAGACCATTGTCTGTGAACTGCCCTTAAATAACACATTTCAGTTCTTACTGGTCAAACAAGCTAAATACACTACTAACATGGGCAGCATCCTGCCCACACAGTTTTATCTTTCTTGGTGACTTCAGTTTACCTCATATTAACTGGACTCTTAACAAATGTACACCCACACATGGAATCTTACACAATGCAGTAACAAATCTGGGACTAGAACAACTAGTAACCAACAACACTAGACTTAATTGCCTCGATCTCATCTTCTGCAATAGTTTGAATTCAATTTATGGAATACAAGTTAAAGAACCCTTTTCCAACAGTGACCACAACATAATAGACTTTTGTCTCAACATCACAACGATGAAATCCCCAATTATAACTTCAAAAAAGGCAACTATGATCTTATAAACAATGATCTTTCATCCCTTGATTGGCAATTTCTATTCACTAGATGCAATACTGTAGAAGACCATTACAACATATTTTTACTTGAAGTCAAAAGAGTCATCAAACTATATGTACCATTAACAACTCCCAAAACCAGAAAAAAACAAATTACCCAAAACAATAAGGAAGCTTCAATCCAAGAAGAAATCACTTTGGTGGAAAAACAAATCTGGTCACCTTGCCAACTTCAAATGCCGATACAAAAATTTATGCCACCAGATAAAAACTGAATGCACCAATTATCACATTAAACTACTCTCTAATAAACAATTTGGTTTCAGGAAAAAAATACCCTGCAATCTGCAACTCTTACACTGCAAAAACATATGGACTACATAACTCGATCAGGGCAAAGCAATAGACGCAATCTACATAGACTTCTGTAAAGCCTTTGATTCAGTGGTACACAACAAACTACTCCTAAAACTAAAATCTTACACCTCGACACCTGCATAACTGGATAGAAGCATTCCTGTCAAATAAACAATAAATGGTCACAATTGGGAGCATCCTATCAAATTCTGTACCTGTCAATAGTGGTGTCCCCCAAGGCAGTGTTCTAGGACCAACTCTCTTCATACTCTACATAAATGACCTCTGTGATCATATTAAGAGCAACTGCGTTCTCTTTGCTGATAATGTAAAGCTATTCAACACCACAGACAACACTGCTACCCTTCAAAAAGACCTTGACTATTATCAGAATGGTCAAGCAAATGGCAACTTCAAATCTCAACAAATAAGTGCTCTGTCCTACATATTGGCAAAAAAATAATAATCAGAAAATAAAATACAGGCTGAATAGTCAAGACCTGTTGATGATCCAAACTCTGTCAAGGATCTTGGAGTACTCATCTCTAATGACCTAAGTGCTAAAGCCCACTGTAACTTCATAGCCAAAAAGGCGTTAAGAGTTGTTAACCTAATCTTATGTAGCTTTTTCTCTGGTAATATTGCACTAATAACTAGAGCATACAAAACATTTGCTAGACCAGTACTCAAATACAGCTCATCGGTCTGGAACCCACATCACGTATCTGATATTAACACAGTTGGGAAATATTTCACAAGAAGAGTTTTCCATTCCTCTACTCATTGCAGAATACCTTATGCCACCAGACTCGAAATTCTAGACCTAGAAAACCTACAACTACACTGACTTCGGTCTGATCTAAGTATAGTTGTTAGGAATAACTAGGTTACCTAATGTAGTTTGGGTAAAATAATATATATAAACTATGATAGTGAATTTAAGTGTGTATCACTTTAAACTGCAAAGCATGTAATTTTGGGTGCGGTTGTAAAACCGCCATAAGAGGGAGCAAGAAAACCTACTGGCTTACTGTATTGCTTGCTGAGATGATGGATTGATGGTTTGATAACTGCGTGTTCCCTGCTGCTGCTGAAGGAAGAAAGGAGGTTTGATTTCTTCATATCTCTACTGCGAAGAGCTATATTAATGGACCGATATTTGTAAGTTTACTGACCTCTTTTTCGATACTGGACTTTGCAACTGAATAATCCCCGGACGGACTGAACTAGTGAATGATATATGGACTCTTTTGACTATGCTAAAAAACCCTTACTGGAATAAACTATTTAACTAGCACAGTGTATCTGTTTTACTGAGTGTAAGCTACAAAAACATTTATCTCACATATTTGCCTGCCTGCCTGACTGCTGTGCAGATTCTGCTAGGGTGTATCCCTAACACTGGTTATGGGCCCAGGCTGCAGCCAGAATGCTAAAAGGCATCAAAAGGATAAAAAATGCTTAGAGTTAGCCACGTATAGCAACGAAACTGTGAATAATTTATGGGTTGTAGATAGTGGAGCATCGCACTGCATAACGAAAGATAAGAAAAGATTTGTTAAGATGTCCACAAGTTCACAACAGATATCGTTAGCTAATGGCTGGAAAATGAAAGCAAAAGGTGAAGGTATTGCACATTGTTCTTGCATAAAAGAAAATGTAAAAATGTTATATGTACCACAACTTGAGTTTAATTTGCTTTTGGTTAGAGTTTTGATTAAACTAGGTTATGTAGTTACCTTTAGGGGAGAAAACTGCATAATAGAAAAGGAAGGTAAAAAAGTGACTGCAACTTTAAAAGGTGAATTGTATGTGTTAAATGATAATCAGTTAGAGGTAGCTAACACAGTGTATAATAACGTTATACCTCATGATGAATGCATACATTTGTTACATAGACATTTGGGGCATATAAATTTTAAAATGCTCAAGAAAACGGTTGAAATGTCTAAAGGTATAAAACTAAAGCCTTGCAGTAAGAATTTGCACTGCAATGCTTGCAGTCAAGAAAAAGACAAGGTAATACCAGCAAATAGAATTAATGGATTTAAAACTAAGGAGCCTCTAGAGGTCGTATTTGCTGATATTATAGGTGCTAAAAAACCAAGTGTGGGAGGTGCTCATTATATATTAAATATAATGGATCATTATTCTAGATATGGTTTCTGTTATTTAATGAAGAGTAAAACGGAAACATATCAGAATTTCTTTAATTGGTTGAAGTTTGCAGAAAGAAAAACTAAAAGGAAACTAGTAACTCTTGTAACTGATAATGGTATGGAATTTATAAATAATAAATTCCAAAATAGACTGAAGATGGCAGGTGTTGAACATAAAAAGTCTGCACCATATAGGCCACAACATAATTCCTTTATAGAAAGACGAGGCCAAACAATACAGGCAATGGCTCGTACTATGCTGTCAGATTCAGGATTACCTGAAACTTTGTGGGGAGAAGCAATAATGCGTGGTAATCATATATTGAATAATGTTTGTTAACTCAACAACAGGTGAATTACCATTCACACAGTGGCATGGTAGAAAACCTGACCTA
Source organism: Hydrophis major (assembly GCA_033807585.1). Lineage (NCBI taxonomy): Eukaryota > Metazoa > Chordata > Lepidosauria > Squamata > Elapidae > Hydrophis > Hydrophis major. The sequence goes on from CM066333.1 coordinate 84,351,852, forward strand.
AGCTACATGTACACATTTGGAACACCAGCATGGGTGCATATTCTTACACAACTGGGACATAAGGAGCAGCATAGGGCAAAAAGGTTATTTTTTGTAGGTTATGAATCTAATCACAAATCATACAGATTCTTGGAAAAAGGTACATCTAGTGTTTACTGTAGTGCTAGTGAACAATTCCTTGAACATGTAGGATGGGAAAAACTGGAGCAAGATTCAAGTAAGGATGTAATCATAGAAATCTACAAAAGACCAAAACAACATATCAGTAATAAGAAGAGTACAATTAAAGAGGAAGTACAGGAAGAAATAGATAACCAAAGGACCAGAACAGGAAGAAATAGGTGAACAGGAAGAAATAGATAACCAAAGTCCACCTGTAAGCCCTCTAATACCTAGACGTTCAACACGTGAAACCAGACCAACACGTGAAACCAGACCAAGCAAATGTAGTTTGCCAAGTTGGTAAAGTTCCAACTACTGTTGAAGAACTTAGAATGTATCTTGCAAAGGAACAAAAAAATTGGCATAGAGCAATGGAGAAGGAATTAAATTCATTGAAACAAATGGAAGTTTATGAAAATGTTAAATTGCCTCCAGGTGAAAATGGCTGTAAATGGATATTTAAATTAAAAACAGGTAAAAATGGGACTGTTACCCATAAGGCTAGGTTGGTAGCTCAAGGATTTAATCAAACTACATGTGATTATGATGAAGTATTTGCACCGAGTCTAAAGGCAACAACCTTGAGAGCAGCTTTAGTGTGGGCAGCTAAGAAGAACTATATTATAAATCACTTAGATGTAGAAATTGCTTATCTGCATGCACCATTGCAGCACACTATATATTTAAAGAAACCTGTAGGAATTAAGGATGATAAAACAAATAATGACTGTTGGAAGCTTTAAAAGAGTCTCTATGGATTAAAATAATCTGGTTACGAATGGAACAAATATATTGTTAAGGAGTTAAACAATATAGGATTTAAAGCAGGTTTAGCTGATCCATGTGTATTTAAGAAAGAGACAAATGGAGTAGTGTCATTATTATTGTTGTTTACAGATGATATTGCCTTAATTATAAAAACTAATAATGAAGCTACTGAAATAATATCATTATTAGGTAAGAGGATAAAATTAAAGCAATTAGGAGAGATAAAACAGTATCTTGGATTAACAATAAATAAAACCAAAGGTGGCTATAAGATATCTCAGGAGGATAAGATTTATCAATTACTAAAAACATACAAGATGGAACTTTGTAAACCGGCAAAAACTCCAATGAGTCAGGAATTTGGCCACACTGATGCTCAAAGTCCAAAATTCGATAAGACTATTTATCAATCGTTAATTGGTAGTTTATCATACATTAGTAATTGGTCAAGGCCAGACATTGCCTATGGCGTTAATCAATTGGCACGATTCAACGCTGAACCCACTGAACAACACTGGCAAGCGTCAAAACATATCTTAAGATATCTTAAAAGGACAATGCACTATGCATTGTATTTGGAGCCAAAAGATGATCTGATTTTAAGTGCATATGCTGATGCAAGTTTTGCAATGGACATAAACACTAGGAAATCAACTTCAGGTACGGCTATACTGTTAGGAAAAGCACTGATTGGTTGGAGGTCAATTAGACAGCAACACATAAGTATGTCCACAATGGAAGCAGAATTTTCATGTCTATCTTTATTATGTACTGATTTAATTCTGTATAAACAGTTGTTATTGGATATGGGAATAACTGTTAATGATTCCATTGTAGTATATGAGGACAATCAAGCAGCCATCCAGTTGGCTACAAATATTGCTGTAAAAACGAGATCTAAGCATACAGATCTTAGATATCTGAATGTAAGACAATCTGTAAAAAATGGTTTAATAAGATTGGAATATTGTTATGACTGAAGAAAATATTGCTGATCAATTTACAAAAGCCCAAGGTTCAGTCAAACACAAAGAAAGTTGTGATGACTATGGGTTAAGGTTGCAAATATATATATATATATATATTATTATATTACCTAAAAGGGGAGTATGTTAGGAATAACAAGGTTACCTAACGTAGTTTGGGTAAAATAATATATATAAACTATGATAGTGAATTTAAATGTGTATCACTTTAAACTGCAAAGCATGTAATTTTGGGTGCGGTTGTAAAACCGTCATAAGAGGGAGCAAGAGAGCTTACTGTATTGCTGGCTTACTGGATTGCTTGCTGACTGGTTTGATAATTGTGCGTTTCCTGCTTCTGCTGAAGGAAGAAAGGAGGTTTGATTTCTTCATATCTCTACTGTGAAGAGATATATTACTGGACTGATGTTTGTAAGTTTACTGACCTCTTTTTCCACACCGGACTTTGCAACTGAATAATCCCCGGACAGACTGAACTAGTGAATGATATATGAACTGTTTTGACTATGCTAAAACTCTTACTGGAATAAACTATCTAACTAGCACAGTGTATCTGTTTTACTGAGTAAGCTACAAAAACGTTTATCTCACATATTTGCCTGCCTGCCTGCCTGCTGTGCAGATTCTGCTAGGGTGTATCCCTAACAATACTATATAAAATCATAAATTGTAATGTCCTACTTGTCAATGAATACTTCAGCTTCAACCATAACAATACAAGAGCAAAGAATAGATACAAACTCAAGGTTAATCGCATCAAACTTGATTACAGGAAATACGACTTCAGCAATTTTAACCTTAGACTGTCTACTATTGACCTCAGCCCTTTCCTAAGAGGTCTGTAGGGGGCGTGCATAAGCGCACCAATGTGCCTATTTTTTCTTTTCTTTTTTCTTTTTCTTATATATATCCATGTATTCATAACTATATTTTTACTTATACCTATTATCTTGTAAGCAACTGATAAAAATAAATAAATAAATAAAATATCTAAAATTGCACTATATAAATTATAACTCATCTATATATTCTGTTATTGGATTTTAAGTAAATTGGTACATATTGTCATCTTTAATGGCTGTATTCTGTAAGACAGTCCTTTTGGTGGAAAAGTTCTGAAAAAATTATCCAACAGGTTTTCACAATGATTTATCTCACCGTTTGTTAAATAACCTAAGATATATAAATGTAGGCATCTTAAGAAATTTTCAAGTCTTGTTAGCTACCAGATTTTTTAAATGACAAAATAATGTAAAAAAATAAATTAGATATTTGATTAGACTAGCGGTATTTTGAGATGGCCTGAATTTATATACTTCTTTGTTATTGTAATCATTTGGTTTAGATGTGAGAATGTTCCATTTGCATTAAATTATTTTTTGTCACAAGTCCTGGTGAAATGAAAACATTTCATTTGAAAGTTTTTATAGTCAATCTGACAGGAAATTTCAATTTTTCTTCAGGACTAATCCCTCCTCCCCCCAAAAGTATGAAGGAGTCTGTATTAAATGAATTGTTTTGTTCTCTGTTTTCAGACAGCACCTCTGAAATCATTTTAAACGATAACAGAATACTTAAAATTCTTATTCTTCTATACACCTTTATATGTTGTTTCTATCTACTTGCTTCTCAGTAACATTTTTTGGTTTTTTGCAAAAACATACGTTATTTGATTCTCTTAGGTTTAGGAAACAAATACTTCAACTGCAAAAAAAAAGAGCTCAATTATTGATACAATCCAGTAAGCTACTTTAACACAATTTTTCTGAGCATAAGTTTGCAGGAGTTTGATCTTTTTTTCCTAAACAGTAATCCTGCCACTGCATTGAAGCTTTCTTTAAACTGAGATTTTTTTTTCTGTAATAAACTGTGGACATGAAGGTCTGCTAGAGGAAAATGGAAAACAGTAGAAAGATTCTAGGGTATAGGCAGGGGTAGGATTCAAATTTCTTAACAACAGGTTCTGTGAGCGTGGCCTGATTTGTGGGTGTGACTGGGTGGTCATGTGACTGGCTGGGCGTGGCTTGTATGTAAATATTGTAAATATTTAATTTTTTTTATTAAAAAAGAGCAACTTTTACCCCAAATTAGGCAAAGCAGGCAGGCAGATTGATTTGCTCACAGAATCACAGATTCACTTAGAGATCTATCTACTTGCAATCGGCTACCTGAGTCTGCATTGAAAAATAGAAGCTTCAGTCCTAAGGAAGGTTCAGCTCTGTTTTTAGATTAGCTAGAAAGCAAGAAATCCAACAAAGATTAGCTTTCTAGCTAATCTAAAGCTCCCTGCACAGCAGAACAGCTGATGGTCGGGGGGGGAGGAAAAATAGCAATTTACCAAAATGCAGGCAAGTTTGATGGCACGCATGCCAGTTAAAGAGTGAGTGAGTGGGGTGGAGTGGGACAGGGCTAGCCAGTAGTGCAATTTGTCATTTCTCAGAACTGCGCAGAATCATAACAACTGGTTGTATAGAACCGGTCTGACCAGGTAGAATCCCACCCCTGGACATTTGCATCTCTATTGCACATTTACCTATGTGTTCTGATATTTTATGAAGAAATTTGATAATTGCAAAACTTAAAAGCGACCTACCCCTGATCCACAAAACCGGCCAATCCTCAGAGCAGATGTATCATGACCATCGAAGACTTCTAAGTAGTCATAGCCACAGTCTGCCTCTTCTTCCACTTCAAATGTCTGAAAAAATAACTCTATTCGATAGCCGTGGTCTGACACCAGCAACCACTCGCAATCTGCTTGAACTGGGTAATTATTATCTCCAAACTGAGCATGGGAGTAAAGGTCTCTCATTTTGCTTTCAACTTTCAGGCGACCACCACATTCTGTGTGCAAGATAGGGGAAAGAAAAGATTTGTGCCTTAGTTCTAGTTTTGAAAGGGATCAGTTTTGTTTATTATGATTGAGAAGCACCAAGAACAAAAGGAAAGCCACTAGATGTCAGTATAAACAAAGAAATAGACATCACAAGACATTATTTGATTCTAGCATGGCAAAACTCTAATTGCTGGCAGAAAGTTTTTTTTTTAATGAAATAATTTTGATCACCAAGACCTACAATTCAGCTTGATTTAAATATATATTCTGCAGCAAAACATGATTTGGTTTTGCTGAAAATAAGAAAATTGGATTATTAAAATGTATTCTGTATATTTAGCATATGGATTTAAAATATATTCTGTTGTCTGCCCAAGGAACCTAATTAAACTTTCACCCATGATGGTGTTAAACATGCATCCATTGAAGTTGGTAAGAATTACTTTCACACCTGTTGAATGGGTTGCCTGGAAGCCTTTTCTTTGAACTGATGCATCAGAGACAAACCGAAGAAATATTTTATTTCCTGTGGCAATAAGAGGATCTGGTATCTTATTTCCACATAAACGCCCCAGAATTGGCGATTTTTCATTTTCTCCATCAAACACCTCCAGATGGTCATAGGCACATTCCTGATGTTGTTCAATTTCAAACTCAATAAATACCTGGAAAAAAACCCAGAAAAATTTTAATCCAGAATTTAAGTGTATCCCAAGTACAAGACTTCACTATAGTCTTATTTATCATTGTAAATATTAAAAGTGAGAGTGATACTGGAAGAAGCAAACAATGAAATAATGAAAAACTAATTTAGCACAAGTATAGATATATTTATGAGAACCTTGGAGAGTTCTTTTGCATTATATCTAACTGTGCTCTTAATAGTTTTCATTTGCATTAAAAATACCAAGATATTTATTCCAACTATTTACAAAGTCTTCATTACTATTACTATTAATCTTCTTATCACTGCTTATCATCCATCCCCTTGTGACTGTATGACTATAAGTTGTTGCTTGTATCCTTACGATTTATATTGACTGTTTCTTAGTATGATTTGATTGCTTATTGTACTCTATGACTATTATTAAGTGTTGTACCTTATGATTTTTGACTCTTAACAAATGTATCTTTTCTTTTATGTATACCAAGAGCATTTGCACCAAGACAAATTCCTTATGTGTCCAATCATACTTGGCCAATAAAGAATTCTATTCTATTCTATTCCTATCAACTATCCATGATAGTAAGAAAACCTGGATTATGTCTAATACTTGTTGATTCTTTTAAATTTATAGGAAGGTTTCATATTTTTCAGATAACTGTAAAGAAAGCTAAAGGAAAATGTCTGAAACATGTTATAACACTAATTTTAAAACTATATTTTAGACTTTTTAGAAATGAATTCATTAAATAGCCACAACTAAAATTAAAAAGAAAAAATATTTTGGTGCTTTGGCTGAATACTCTTTTTTTTTTTTTTTTTTGAAACAAATTTTTATTAATTTTAAAGATAAAACAACACATCATTAACCATTAAATACATAAACACATAAAACCTCTTAACATTGTAAATCCTTACAAGTCAAACAAAACATTATTTTTATACAGCATAATTCCAATTTATCCCATCTCCATATGGACACACAAACATCTTTCAGCAAGTTTCTCATTTTTTCTCTTTACTCCTATTCAATTTCATTTCTCTTCCATATTTATCCATTTTATAGTCATCATATTCTTTTCTTTCTGGCTTGTATAAATTATTCTCGTCTAGCATTCCTCCAAGGTTTTATTGATTCTTTCCTTTTTTTTTTTTTATAAAAAACAAATTTTGTTAGTTTTACCATAAGCACAATACACAAACATACAAACACAAAACATAAACAAAACTAAAAGATCTTTTCTGAAGGTTGTCTGTTCCCGGGTTAAAACTCTTTACACAGACACAAATTCAAACATCATATTCAACCCATATCTCCTTCCAAATCTTATTATCATTTTCTTTTTTATATATATATATAAAAACCATTTTTATCAGTTTTATAAAAACAATGCACAAAAAATCAAGGCATAGCAGCTTATAAATTCTTTTCTAAGAAAAAATAATAATAATAGACCAATAAAGCATAATATTTCCAGATTATAATATCAATATTTCATATAATATTAACTTCATATCTTGTCCCTACTTCTCTTTTCCATCCAAATTATTTATTAATTAAAATTTTATTGCCTTTTATCAATACACAAAATCCAAAAAAAAAAGCATATATATCCTTCCATATCTTATTACCATTTTCAATAACATTCTTTGTCTGTTCTATTTCCAATTATCCATTCATCTTTTTTTTCTTTTACTATACTTCTCCTGTACACTAATTGGAGTAACATCTATAACTCATTACCCTAACTTAGAAATACTACATATAGCAATCTTTCTTGGGATTCTGTTTAAAAAAAATTCTAAAATTACATAATAAATTTTATATTCTAAATATACATATAAAAACACACTCTTATATACCCTCCAGAATCCCTCTTTTAATCTAAATTAAATTCACCCATTATCTCTAAATAAACTTTTTTTCCTTAGGTCTTGCTTCCCCACATTAAGGCTTCTCCTCCCCCCCCCTTTCTCTCTTGCTTATTCTTCTCCTTGCCCTTTCTACCCCTTTGTTTTTTCTCTTCGCTTTTCTTGCTCCTTTTCCTTTGCTTTCTAACCTTGCCTCCATCTTTTCGCTCATTTTTCTCTCTTTTGGTTGTTTTTATAATTCTTAAAAACCCCTTTTTCTTATCCTTTTTGTCCTCCTCTCCAGAAGGGACCCATTGTTCATCAAAGATGGCTTCTTCTTCCTCTTCTTCCTTGTCCCAGTCCTTCTGCTGCGTAATCAACTTTTCAAAGGAACATAACGCCATTTCTAAGAATTGAAACAAAGTGCCCAAAGTATCTTCTTTTTTATATTTTTGATATTCAATCTCTAGTTCATCCACAGACGATGCCATTATGAAAAGGGAAACTTTTTCCAAAACAACCACAAGAATTTTTAATCAAAGACAATCAAAAGCAATTAAAAAAAGAAAAAAAATTCCAAAAGTTAATACTTTTCTTCCTTCTTCTCTTTCTCTTTCTGAATTAATTTTTAATCAAAGAGGTCCAATTACCATATATCTTCTTTTGGGATCCACAAAGACGTTCTAATCAATCTCCTCCTTTTTCAGCTTCTGCTCCAATTTTTTTTTTCTCCCTTCCCACTTGCAATGAGAATTTTAATAATCAAAAATCCATACCTCCAGCAGAGATTTTCCAATTTCTCACATTTTTCAATGTCCAAAAATCCCTTTGTCTCTTATCTTAGCTTTCAAAACAATCCACTTTCAATGTCTAATATATCCAAATATTTCTGCTTTTTCCGTGGGGTGGGAGAGTAAAAAAAAAAAAAATCTCTTTAACAGCTTCTCTGCCGCTTTTCGCTCTTCTTAGGGATACAATGTATCCTCCAGCAACAAACAGCTCAATTCCAGGCAATTTAAAAGGTGTTACTTGACCCGGCTCAGACAGAACTTTCACTCTTCACACTTCCTCCAGCACAGTTCTTACCCGGTTGCTGGCTTCTTCGTGGCGGCCATTGCTGACCGCCGCTCCACCGCCTTGGGAAAAAGGGGTTTTCCCGGAGAAAGGGGGGGTCTGCGATGCCCCCACCTCCCTTTCCGACTCCCCTCTATCTTCAGCTGTCCCTACAGGGCAGCCATATCCCCCTGACCCATCTGGATCGGGGGTACCTCGACGGCTAGCACAGCAGGAATCGCGAGCTGTCGCGAATTCCTGCTGCCCCGAAGCCACGCAAACCGGAAGTTTCAGAATACTCTTTTTTTTTAAAGGAGGAAATTTTTCATAAATCTAAACATTCAAAGATTTTCCCCCATCCCTACATATTATTTTCCTTTGTTCAATGTAAGTAGTTTTCAAGCTTCCTTCAGCAGTTAATAAAATGTGTGGATAATAGAATTCCTTCTGATTTTCCTCTGTTGGCATGAAAAGTCTATGATGATGAACAGAATTATAACTTGAACTAAACAGAAACAACTCTTCAAAATTATTGAATTGTCTTGAGCACAGAAGTTAGGTGAATAATACTTCTGAATTACTCTTGGGGAAACAGAAATTCCTCAATACTGGAGACAGGAGACATACTCAGTAGTAACTATAACATCTTTATTGAAAAATCCCAATAGGTGGAGTTCCTTTATAATGTCTTCCCCTAGGATTTAATTAAGTGTAGGGATCCACAGAGACACCAGACCTCTGGAGAGATGACTGTACCATGAAAGACAGAATATACATCCCTTAGAATCTCATTACTAAATAAATACAAGCACACAGCATTTGACTTGTCTAACAAAGTTACATTCTCCTTTTGGTAAAATTTCAGCATCAAATTATTTTTCACCAACCTGAATATAAATTATTTGGAGGGAAAAATATTCCTCAGCACTTCATTATCTACAATGCTCCATTGCAGCCCAAGCTTATGCAAAGTTCATGTTCTTGTAATGATATTAATCATATTCTGCTAGTTGTAACTTTCCTACAGACCTCTTTCTTGAACATGGGAATAGATGGCTTTAATATTAAGTTAAAAATCACTGTCATACATTATTATTAATTTTTTTATTTAAAATCCAAAGAAAATTCAGCAAAACTTTTAGGGCAGGTATATCCCATGTAGAGAGTTTAGCTGGATTATAGGAGAACACAGAATTGAATTATAGTGGAATTAAAAGTAGGCATTTTTCTCTGAAAGCAGAAAAATGTTATCTGAAGTTTGGCATTCGGGAAAAGTCTATTAGGTTGAAGACAGGAAGCCAGAATACAGAGATTTTATATAAAATAAATGTCCCTAAAAGTACTACCAAAAGTAATAGCCTTTTTATATTTAGTATAAATATAAAATAGTATTCTAAATTTGCATAAGATTTCCACTGTTTATATTTATAAAAAGTTATCAATGTAAGTATTAAAAAAGATAAATGTCTATCTTTTCTGATACATGGCTTAAGTATGTATTAAACGAATTTAATATCCTTGCAGGTTTACCTCTAAATTTTCCATCACACATTAAAACATCAAATAGGAATAAGAGCATCAGAAGAACCTGTTAGCAAATAAAATTAACATACTAAGTCTATTTAAAAGGAATAAAATTCAACAGGAATCAAGTACAGAGCAGAGATCTGTTAAAATGTCTTGGACAATAAGACTGTTCTAATCTGCAGATTCCCTTATGGAAGTCAGCCAAAGTACAATGTGTTGCCACTTTATATTAACAGCTGTCCTTGAGAAATTTCATATCGCTCAAGTGTTGACATTTTGGCAGTAAAATGGAAATAATCAAAACAAGTACAAGTATTGCAAGCTGAAACAGAGATACTTTCTCTTGGCATACCCCATTAAGAAACATCAGACATTCTTATTAATAGGAAGAAGCTGCAGATACAATATTAACAGCTGAAATATTATCCCAAATGCCACTCATAAATTTTGTTCACTATTACTATACAACTTTCACGGGGGGCCAATCATTGTGCTTTTGACATCTACTTCACTTCTACTACAAAGAGAACTAGATCTATTCAACCTGCAGGCCATATTTAATTGAGGTCTCGTTATGTAACAAAAAATATAACTCAAAGCATGACTAAAGTGATTTTTCCAAAGGAAGACTGCTAATGCTACCAGTCAAAAACATTACATGGCTATATTGTTTTCTCTTTTTAGCATATATTCTTAGGCTCGGGGAAAGATGAATGAAATTATTAGAGGGGGGAGAGAACAGGTGAATACTCGATTGTTCAGAGCTCATAAAATTGTAAAGGTAGCAGAATGGCTGCAAAGCGAAGAGACTCATCTGGAATAATTCATAGCCAGCATGCAACCCGTTATGTTTTAAAGAAAAGCTGCTAGTTTTACTGTAAAATTATATGTATATATGCAAATTCTTCTACTACCGGTTCTGTGGGTGTGGCTTGGTGGGCATGGCAGGGGAAGGATACTGCAAAATCTCCAGTCCGAGATGGTATTTGCCGGTTCTCTGAACGACTCAAAATTTCCGCTACCGGTTCTCCAGAACTGGTCAGAACTGCTGAATACCACCTCTGAGGTACGCCTTGGTATATATCACACCGGCCACATGACCACAGAGATGTTAGTTGTACAATGCTGGTTCCCTCAGTAAGAAACAGAGATTTGATCCCTACAGTTACACACACCTGAACAGGGGAAATCTGTACAAAAGGAAGATGTTTTAATGGATTTCTTTCAAAGCAATGTGTGTAGAATTTTGGGTTTACAACACAATCCCATATTATAGATTTCCCATTGTGTTTGGGGGAAAAAAATCTCCAAGGTAAATTGTACAAGACTGTACTCCTAGAACTTTACATTCCAATTACACAATATACTTCATCTTAGGGCCAAGGGCCAAGAAAAATTGGATCATAACTACATTTTTCCGAAAATGCAATATCGTTATATTAAAGGTTTTTATTGTCTCAGTAACACATTTAATTAATACTTGGAGGAAACATTTGTAGGTGAATGTGACTGTATATTATGTGTCTTTCCTCTTTTTTCTTCTGTTGAAACTTGTTAGTTTCTTGAAGACTATCTAGTTAAGCCCTTGCAGGATTCTACTCTGTTGACGGGGTTGCAAGGTTTTTCAAAAGTGGTTTGCTATCACCCCCCTTCCTAGGGCTGAAAGTGACTGGCCCAAGATCAACCAGTTGGCTTTGTGTATATAAGGTGGAACTAGCACTCATGGTCTCCCAGTTTCTTGACACCAGCTATTACATCAAACTGACTTTCATATTGTGCATGTTGCATCATTTCAAACTGACAGACAGCTTCTCCTCATATCCTTGAATTGCAATTCATTGTAAATACAGTCACGCAAATGATCTTTTTGCAACCATCCAAAGATCACCCACTCAGCTCCCAGAATTCTTTTTTTTTTTGAAACAAATTTTTATTAATTTTAAAGATAAAACAACACATCATTAACCAGTAAATACATAAACACATAAAACCTCTTAATATTGTAAGTCCTTACAAGTCAAACAAAACAATATTTTTATACAGCATAATTCCAATTTATCCCATCCCCATATGGACACACAAATATCTTTCATCAAATTTCTCATTATTTCTCTTTACTCCTATTCAATTTCATTTCTCTTCCATATTTATCCATTTTATAGTCATCATATTCTTTTCTTTCTGGCTTGTTTAAATTATTCTCATCTAACATTCCTCCAAGGTTTTATTGATTCTTTTTTCCTTTTTTTTTTTAATAAAAAACAAATTTTGTTAGTTTTATCATAAGCATAATACACAAACATACAAACACAAAACATAGACAAAACTAAAAGATCTTTTCTGAAGGTTGTCTGTTCCCGGGTTAAAACTCTTTACACAGACACAAATTCAAACATCATATTCAACCTAAATCTCCTTCCATATCTTATTATCATTTTCTTTTTTATATATGTATATAAAAACCATTTTTATCAGTTTTCTAAAAACAATGCACACAAAATCAAGGCATAACAGCTTATAAATTCTTTTCTAAAAAAAAATAATAATGATAGACCAATAAAACATAACATTTCCAGATTATAATATTAATATTTCATATAATATTAACTTCATATCTTGTCCCTACTTCTCTTTTCCATCCAAATTATTTATCAATTAAAATTTTATTGCCTTTTATCAATATACAAAATCAAAAGAAAAGCATATATATCCTTCCATTATTACCATTTTCAACAACATTCTTTGTCTGTTCTATTTCCAAACATCCATTCATCTTTTTTCTTTTACTATACTTCTCCTGTACAACAATTGGAGTTACATCTATAACTCATTACCTAACTTAAAAATACTACATATAAATCTTTCTTGGGATTCTGTTTAAAAGATTCTAAAATTACATAATAAATTTTTTATTCTAAATATACATATAAAAACACACTCTTATATACCCTCCAGAATCCCTCTTTTAATCTAAATTAAATTCACCCATTGTCTCTAAATAAACTTTTTTTCTTTAAATCTTGCTTCCCCCCATTAAGGCTTCTCCTCCCCCCTTTTCTCTCTTGCTTATTCTTCTCCTTGCCCTTTCTACCCCTTTGCTTTTTCTCTTCGCTTTTCTTGCTCCTTTTCCTTTGCTTTCTAACCTTGCCTCCATCTTTTCGCTCATTTTTCTCTCTTTTGGTTGTTTTTATAATTCTTAAAAACCCCTTTTTCTTATCCTTTTTCTCCTCCTCTCCGGAAGGAACCCATTGTTCATCAAAGATGGCTTCTTCTTCCTCTTCTTCCTTGTCCCAGTCCTTCTGCTGCATAATCAACTTTTCAACAGAACATAACGCCATTTCTAAGAATTGGAACAAAGCGCCCAAAGTATCTTCTTTTTTATATTTTTGATAGTCAATCTCTAGTTCATCCACAGACAATGCCATTATGAAAAGGGAAAACTTTTTCCAAAACAACCACAAGTATTTTTAATCCAGGACAATCAAAAGCAATTAAAAAAAAAGAAAAAAAGAAAAAAGTTCCAAAAGTTAATACTTTTCTTCCTTCTTCTCTTTCTCTTTCTAAATTAATTTTTAATCAAAGAGGTCCAATTACCATATATCTTCTTTTGGGATCCACCAAGACATTCTAGACAGTCTCCTCCTTTTTCAGTTTCTGCTCCAATTTTTCTCCCTTCCCACTTGCAATAACAATTTTAAATAATCAAAAATCCATACCTCCAGCAAAAATTTTCCAATTTCTTAAATTTTTCAATGTCCAAAAATCCCTTTGTCTCTTAGCTTAGCTTTCAAAGCAATCCACTTTCAATGTCTAATATATCCAAATATTTCTGTTTTTTCTGTGGGATGGGAGAGTAAAAAAAAATAAAAAAAAAGAAAGTTCCCTTTGACAGCTTCTCCGCCGCTTTCGATCTTCTTAGGGAAACAATGTATCCTCCAGCAACAAGCAGCTCAATTCCAGGCAATTTAAAAATTGTTACTTGACCCGGCTCAGACAGAACTTTCACTTTTCACACTTCCTCCAGCACAGTTCTTACCCGGTTGCTGGCTTCTTCGTGGCGGCCATTGCTGACCGCCGCTCCACCGCCTTGGGAAAAAGGGGTTTTTCCGGAGAAGGGGGGGGTCTGCGATGCCCCCACCTCCCTAACCGGCTCCCCTCTATCTTCAGCTGTCCCTACAGGGCAGCCTTAACCCCCTGACCCATCTGGATCGGGGGTACCTCGACAGCTAGCCAGCAGGAATCGCGAGCTGTCGCGAATTCCTGCTGCCCCGAAGCCACGCAAACCGGAAGTCTCAGCTCCCAGAATTCTTATAATGGAAGCCAAGAGCCTTCAAGACAGGCACCTCTCCTATTGCTGCCCCTTTCTACTATTAATATAATACTAGACAAATATCCTCAAAACATTTGTAGAGGTGAGGGAACTTGCAATTGAGGCATAGGATGCTACTCTGTGTCTGACTGAATGTGATTCAACAACTGCTATCATCTTATGAGGGATCAAAAGGGAATGAAGCATTCTTTTTCCTCAGGCTGCACAAGCAAGTAATCTTAGAGACAAAGATTAGCGGCTATAAAAGATGCATAAGCAACACTGAAAACTCAGGAAGCAGAGTACACACTTTAGAATAAATGATGCTATTTTTGATGCATTGCAAATATAGCTGATTCTTGAGTTATTTAAATTAAGTGAGGTAACTTGTCATTAAATGACAGTGAGAAAAAAATACTTCCCAACCAAATGAATTCAAGCCTATGTGATAAAAACTCTAAATAAGGTAGAGAAAATGTCAAACACTTTGTTCTTTTAATACATATCCAAAACAAATTATCAACTTTTATACATGTCTAGTACTTGCCATATGATGATAGGATTATTTTGGGCCTCATAAAATGGCTCTTCAACCACACTCAATGAATGAGGTCATCTCAACCCCACTTGGGAAATGAGAAATATATTTTTTTTACTGAATTCCCGTTCATATTTTTAAATATTTTAAAATAAAATCATACAGCTATTAAGCATTACATTATAATGTGCTAAATACCATAGGTCTCTGTGCATATTTGACTTCTACTACAGGGGTGTGATGCTAGTTTGCCTCCTCGTGGTGGACCCAGGATAGCACAGAAGTGTGACTCAAACAACTAGCAACAATTGGCAGCCAGACTACACTCAAGAATTGGCAGTTAACGACAGTTGGCAGGTAGACATCTTTGTAGAACTCCTGGCTCTCTGAATACATGGCAACGGCTAAACAAAATGGCTCCCCATCCTGAGCCACATTGCACCACCAGCTCTACGAAGGCAGGAAGCCTTAGTGAAGGAGTACAACAAAATTACAACTTGTTCAACAGCTGTCTAATAACTTTGACGTCACACATGGTGGAAAGCCAAATGGGCTGCTGACCTCCCAGATACAAGTAGTTACACAGATGACCCTACACAAAAGGTGCCAAGTTTTGACCAGCATTGGTCAACTCTGAACAGGATCTGTACCCAACGTGGTGTCTGCTTATTATTTAAGTGGGGTCTTGTCTCTACCCCTCAGTGTGACTGAGTGACTGCTCCTTGACAAAATATTTATCACAGTGTGCCTGAATGTCCATCAAGAGCTTTAACATTTGAACTACTATAAGTCCATGTATTTGCCATACGCTAAATAAATAACTTCTACTAAGAAATCTCTAACCTTTTTAGACACTTACACACTTAGAATCATGACAGCATGTTGCGGGGAAGGGAACTTCTCCACTCACAATATGGTTGCCTAGCCAGTTGGAAAATTAAGAATTCACATGGGGATGGGGTCTGGAGGGTGGGAGACCTACTGAAATACCTGTAACATGGATACGATGTTGGCATCAAGCACTATTCATAGATCTGTGTTTGAAGGGCAAAAAGTGATTCAGAGTACACATGGACATTCGCATAGTCCCAGGTCAAGAATACTTCAAAGCAATTGCATCTTTTCTTGGCTTGCACATTTGCTCTCTGCTTATGAGGGACTCCTGACAGCTGTTATATGTATTCCCATGCAAGCCTCAAATCACTTTTTTTTCTTTTGGAATATGAATATGACTATTAGCTCTTATCAGAGATCTCTAATCTAACATTCATACAGACAAAACAATATTTTAGAAATATGTTCATTCAATTTTTATTTCATTAACAATATTGTTGACTCAAGCCAGACCAATTCTCGAATACAGCGCATCCGCCTTGAACCCACACTGTATATTGGACATTAACACGATTGAAATTCAAAGGTATTTCTCAAAAAGAGTACTCCACTCCTCTATTCACAATAGTATTCCCTATGCCTTCAGGCTTGAAATTTTGGGCTTGGACAATCTTGAACTGTGACGCCTGCAGTATGATCTAAGCATCATTCACAAAATTGACATCTTGCCCGTCAACGACTTCTTCAGCTTCAATCACAATAACATCTTGCCCGTCAATGACTTCTTCAGCTTCAATCACAATAATATATGGGCAAACAACCGATACAAACTCACAGTAAATCGCTCCAAACTCGATTGCAGAAAATACAACTTCAGCAACAGAGTGGTCAACGCCTAGAACAGCCTACACAACTCCATTGTTACAGCCTCAACCCCTCACAGCTTCAACCTCACACTGTCTACCATGGACCTTGCCCCATTCCTAAAAGGTCCTTAAAGGGGGCGTGCCTACCACCCCGTCTTACTGTCCCCATTTATCTGTATTTACTTCCTTTGTTCATATTTATGTTCATACCTATACTTGTTATCTTGTACTTGTTTGACAAATAAATAAAAGTTAAACTTTTGATAGGTTTGTTACTAATGTTAACTACTACTTACTATTTTGACCCTGTGACCAGGTGTGGCACTTATTTCCCAGCTGCATTCCTTTCTGCTTGGGTATTTGTCTGGCCAGTTGGGGCTCGTGATAATTCCATTTGGGCTGTGGATTTTCTGTTCACATTCAGCTACATTAATGATGGATAGAGAGCATCAATGAATTGAGGGAAAATAGGTGATACCACACCGCTAGATAACCCAGATATTAATCCTCTGCTTTATGAAAAAAGGAAGCCTCTGTTAGAAGCTAATAATTCATTCTTAACTATCAACATTTACAATTAGCAAACTCATTACTGAGAACAATGTGCAATAATCCATAATGCTAATTTGGAGAGTTGTGCAAATAATTTGAGATCTTCATCCTCTTGAATATTTAGTGTGGCTGTCTAATGACCCTCCCATTCATTCGCTTGTACATTCATCTGCATGCACAGAAGATGCTTCCACTGACTTTGAGGAATCGTGGTCATACAATATTTGAATATTTTCTACACCCTGTTACATTACACTTTTCAATGAAATAACTTACAATCTTAGAACAGATGGAAATATAAGGTTACATGCATAAAATAAAATGCACTCAAGCAACTTCTTTAAAAAAAGGTTCTCTGGCGTACTACTTTTTACCTTCCTTGCAGTCATGTTTGTTTTCATGAAGCACAAATCCATTCCGACATTGGCAAACATAGCTTCCAAAAGTGTTAATGCATTCATGCTGGCAGCCACCATTGTCCTTTGAACATTCATCTTTATCTATAAAATATACAACACATTTACTCTACGAAGAGCATTTACCTCTATTTTTCATAAAAAGGTACATAATGGTTTTAGTTAGGATTAAGTCCCTGTGGGAAACTTTCTCCTTAAAGTATAGAAAAAAGAGCCACACATAATATGCAACATGGAAATGTACACTGCTTGGCATTTCCTTGATTGGATTGCCATTGTCTCACAACTGGGCAAGTGTATAGAATTGAAGGTCAAAATTTTAATAATTGATGAATTAATGTATAATGAGAATATATATTTCGTTAATTAGCAAAGTCTCAACATCAAAATGCTTGAAGCTTTATGAATTTATATATATGCACATAAGTGTCTGTGTGAGTGCATATATGTATGTTTGTGTGCAAATGACATATATGGCTATTCAATTATGTTGTTTTATTTAAAGAGTTTGAAATGACAAAACTTTAAGAGAAAATTACTACAAATAAAGGAAAACCAATATAATTAGGAAGACAAATGAATAATGAAATCTGGATACTAAGTAATAATAATATAGGTATATATTATTATTACAACTAATAATATATTCCTCTGTCACAATTATTATAGTATATGTATTGAAATTATTTAATTAAGTAAAAAATTTAAATTGAACTTTTTAAGAGACTGGCCATTCATCTTCATTGGAATCAAAAAATGAAAAGCATAAACAAATCTCACCTTGGAAAAAAGATTTTGAAAACTTTAATTGTATTTGCAAAAACCCAAATATTCATACGGATCACACTTATTGTACTTGTTTTAATACCTGAGAAGAAGTGAGCTTTGAAACCTTTTTTTGAAACCGTGTTATCGGATTTGAACTCAATTCTCATGTTGTTATACTGGGATGTGATAACTTCAGGTACTTCTGTACCACAAAATTTACCATGTGGTTTAGAATCAGTAGAAAGGCCACTATGAATTTCCACATAATCGTATTTGCACACCTAAAAAATGAAATGCCAGTATTAATCTAAATGCAATTAAGAAATTTCAATTTATACCTTCAACCATGAGACATAATGTAGTTTAGCTCTTTTTTCTTCTTCTTTGATTGTTTGCATTACTCATTATACCAAATTTGATCAAATATAAAAGAGGCTTTGGATGGTTTTTCTTTCTTTCCTTTTTTTTTTAAATCAATATTTTTATTTTTAAAATGTCTCTTTTTAAATTTGAGCAGAGCTCATTGGGAGTGCCTGACCTTCACAGATGTTTTAATAGGAAGGAAAATATTCCTTCAGGTTCCTTTCCTTCTCCCTGGTCTGCAAGGAGTCCTTCATCCCCTCTTCTTTTGGCTAAAGCAGCTAAAGATTTTAATGTCTTTGGCTCAGCTAATGATTTCCGGTTCAATTCTACTTGACACTTATAAAGGCCACTTATGAAATTATGGTACTTCACACCATGCTCTAGCGATGCCACTTCGATCCTAGTTTCCTGAAGAGTCCTCATATCTTTCTTTTTGAGGTACCTGGCCTTGGTGGTATACACAAAGGCCCTCCAAACAGCTCGGTATGCCAAGCTATAGCAGCGGTTCCACGAAAATGCAGAGCATGCTTGAGGATCCGCTGCTTGCACCAAAATCGGTCAGTCATCTGGCTGTGGAGCCAAAGCGACAAAGTGAAGAAAAGAATTGCCAGCGACCCTTTTGATTTGCATAAGAAGTGGCGGAGGGAAGGAGGTCGCCAAGCTGGAAGTGACCGAGCCACGCGATGCAATTCCCTTCCTTTCCCCGCCCGGATGGTTTTTCTTTCTTGAGTAAAAGACTTGGAACCCTATTGATGCCAGGATCTTAATATTAGCTCTGTTGTATTATGATTCAAATTCCTTTGGTATTAATAATAATGAGTAATGTAAACAGTATTGTCACACCTACATATATTTTTTTCATTTTAGTTTGTCTTTCCATATTTCTGGTTTAATTTAAAAATTTAATTTTCTATTATGGTTACCTGAATCATGTTATGTCTGTATACTGGTATTAAATGAGTTGGAAAATTCTTATTAATTTGTTAACTAAAATCTTTTTTAGCTTTTTAAATGAATGTATGGTATTCTCTATGAAAAGACCTAACAGTTGGTCATCTTGGCTTTTCCTGACCCTGAATTCTAATTCTGGACCTAATATTTTGATAGTGTGTTGATGTATGTTTTAATTAGTGATAATGAATTTATTCATGTATGTTCATGTAATAATCTCAATCTCAAAGTGGGTTTTTAGAAATGTGGTCATGATTTCATTTGTATGTTGATTTCAAATGTATTATTCAGCATGCAGTTAAAACAGCACCAAGAAATAAGAATTAAGAGCCAGTTAAGAAAACAAGAATTATGATGGATACTTTTCATTAATAGGATCTATTTTGCATTCTGCTACTATTAGCAAATATTAGCTGCAGCTGTCATTAACTTACTTCACTCCCTTCCAGTTCAAAGAACTCAAACTTCACTGAGATTCTGTACTGGGTGGGAGCCACAAGTTGCCACACACAGTTTTTATTAGGGGGGTATTCTTTGGGCCATCCTGGTGATGTTAGAGTCCCATTCAGCTTTGTCAAAAGACCCCCACAGGCAGCTGAAATAAAAGGGAAAGAACAGATTCATAAAGCTCATAAAATTATAGTTAGTACACATGACAAGTAGTAAATGAATTCAGTAAACTATCTTTTCAAAACAAACAAACAAAACAGATCAATCCTAAAGTGTGGCCAATATTGGCTATTGGCATATATGGACTGTAGGGAAGGAGGCTGAAAACAAGGTACGCATACATAAATATTGTTTCTTCTTTTTTAAAAAAAATCGGCTACATACTATATCTTATGACTCTCAGAAAATCTCACAGGTTCCTCTTTTCTTTACTCATATTTTCAACATTGTATCAATTCAAACTGTAGCTGAAAGTCAAAATAGAAAATAAAAGACAAACCAAAACAGATTTCATGGTGGGCCTGAGGCCAGGATGCTAAAGAGCTTGTACTAGAATATTTATATATTTTCCTAGTGAAAATATGTGAAATCTGTCACTCCATAATCATATTCTAAACTGGAGTATACAGTATTTATGGACACCCCAATGCTTATGAAATGCCTGTGACCAATACAGTGGAATGGCACCTACAGAATTCCAATTCTCACTCAATAAATAAGAAATAGCTGCAAAAATTTGTGGAGACACAATTGAAATCTTATGAATATAGTATATGCGTATGTGAGTTTGCAGCTATTTTCCTCATTTTAAAAAATTGTGACCATTCCCTCAAAAAGTTACCCAACTCAGGCTAAATTCAAAAATATGTTAAGTAATTCATGTAAGATTATATCCAGTGGGTAGAATTCAGCCAGTTTGCACCACTTCGGGAGAATTGGTTATTAATTTTGGTGAACTGGTTGTTGGAAGAAATCATTAGGGCAGAGAACCAGTTGTTAAATTATTTAAATCTCACCACTGATTATATCGATTTAATTTCTTCAACCAAGGTATGAATTCCATGATCATAAATTTAGAGCCGAATCTTAGAATCTTAGGCACTTAGAAGAAAGCAAAGAAATAGATCATCAAACAAATCAATTCTGAGTTCTCATTCAAAGTGCACATAGTCAGGTTAAAGTTCTCCTACTTTGGACATATTATATGAAGTTCTAGCTCTCCAGGAAAGGCAGTAACACTTAGAAAGGCAGGAAGAGAACAAGATGACCAGAAGCAAAATGGAAGAATTCTATTCGCCAGGAATATGCTGTTGGAAGAGCTGAAGGATGCAGTTATGGATAGGTCATCATGAAGAAAATCTAATTATCTGATTTCTAGGAGCTGAGAATGTCTTAAAGGCATACTTACTAACTATACTTATGCAATAAGAGAAAAGATACGATGCCGCAAACATTTAGATGTAAGATACACATAATGCGTTTTCTTCGAGAAAATTCTAATGTAGAAATTGAGTGATTTCACAAATGAAGTACAGCTTTAGTGGTAATATTATCCATATAAAATATTATATTTGTTCATGCAAGAGATTTTCTAAATTTTCTGAAGTAGTATTTATTGTTCTGTAATAAAACAAAATTTGGAGAAGGAGGGGGGCTGGTTTTTTCTACTGTCAGGACTAGCTCATTTAAACCAGAGGTCAGCACTACATTGTAGCTTTCCAGACACTTGACTCCTTATTCACATGTAGGCTTATTCAGCAAAAGATTCCCAGACATACATTGCCTAATTCAGAGGTTCTCAATCTTTCTTCACCACGGATCCCTATTCAATACCATTTTTGGCCACGGACCATGGCCACAGACCACCAAGACTTAGCTATAGCACTTAGACTTACATACTGCTTCACAGTGCTTTAAAGCCCTCTTGAGAGGGCGGAGCTGGTGTCGTGACGATACGGCATACGATCTTGGAGGTCTGAGATCGCTGCTGATATCTTTGCTCCTAGATGGTCTAATCGGATCTAAACCATCCCAAAGAGACGGTGAATGTAAAGAGCACATCCTGTCGATCCCAGGGATATCGCAAAGTCCCTGGTAGAGGCAGCCATTAAAGCTGCTGAAGTTGGGACAGCTCCGAAACGAAAGAGAACAGAGAGTGTGCCGGTTTGGTGAGAACTTTTTCTTTATTTTAAGATCTGAAAGGACACCCTAAGGAAAAGAAAGAATCTGTAAAAGTTTTGACAAGTGATTAAGCGGCGATTTTAAACAGGAATGTCAAAGTAATATTTTTATTTTATTTTTTCTCACTGCTGGATTTTCTACACATGATCTTCTATTTTGAAACTGGACTGGGTTTTTTTCCCCTTCTTTTCCCTATTCTTTCTCTCCTTTTTGACTTTATAATATTCTAGGCTAGAGACTCCCTTTTAGTCATCTTTTTAAATATCTTTTTCCCTTTTTAATTAATTTTTATTATATTTTGTTTGGAAAAGGAGGGGGAAAGTGAAAGCAAAAGAAACTCTGTAACACTGCCAACTAGAGGCTTGGAAATATTTTATTTCTTTTTCTCGACCAGACAAAGCTGAGAAAGAACTGAGACTTCTTTTCAAGGACATTGCCTGTTTGATAAGATAGAGGGAAGAGCATGGGAGAGTATTATCACAGGTGCTCTTCTGGGTTTCTATCAACAGCTGAAGTCTGGGTTGAAGCTTATAGAAAAAAAAAAGGTGATAAGACTCAGAAGAGAGTTATAAATTTTAACAAAAGCCTTGGATAATCAAACAAGGTGCAGTGTGCTCTTTTTATTTATTTTTTTAAGCTGCACTATTTCTTACTTTAACAAACCCCCTTCTTACTACTTTACTTTTCATAATAGCTATTTGGATTTTTGGCCTTTTGGAACTTGTTTTTGTCTTTCTTTTTGTCTTTTGAAGTCAAATTTTTACATTTGCATTTTATTTTAAAGGAAAAGCTTTAGTATTAATGATTTCCTTCCTTTTCTTTTTAGTGGAGTAGTCTCTTTTCTTTTTTCTCTCTCCCTCCCTTGTATTTTTTTTTAATTTACTTTCCATATTGGGGTTTTTTTGGTGGCTTTCTTTTTTTTCTTATGCATCCTTTTAAACCCGAGACTCTTAATTGGATTAAGGTGTTGAAGAACTTTTCTTTTCTTTTCATTTTTTTAGTTTTTTTACTTTTCCGCCTTTTTCAGGATTTAACAATTTTTTCTTTTTTGTATGTGTTTATGGTCTTTTCTTCCATTTTTGAGTTTTTACTGCTATCTAGCCAATCAATTGGATTAAGGTATAAAAGAACCTGAAGAATTTTTATTATTATTATTATTATTATTGCTACTATTTGGTTTCTTTTTTCCTATTTTTATTTGGAATTGCAATTGGTTATTTTACAAGTGGATTAAGGTCTAGAAGAACCTGAAGATTCTGAATTGTCCGAAATGTGTAGGAAACTAACAGCCCCTGGTTCCTCAACACCTACTTCTTCTTCTTTACCATCTGGAGGACAACGTTCAATACAGACAATGTTACAGCAAGAAAAAGAACAGGAAAATGTGACCCTGCAGATGATTATGCAAGGAATTCAAAATATTCAAATAAGAACAGAGAATATTGAAAAGAGAACAGAGAACATTGAACAAAGAACAGGGAAAACTGATGAAAAGGTAGAGAACATTCAACAAATGATGATGAAGTATGATGAGAGATTCCAAAAAATTGAAGAAGATAAACAAAGAGATAAGAAGATTGGAGATATTGATAGCAGATTAACTGTGGTTGAACAAGATAAAAGTGGGATGCTGAGATGGGAGATGGACAGATCAGAATTTTATCTTAGATTCCAAAACATAGAGGAAGAAAAGGGACAAAACCTAGCTGAGATAATGATAGAAATTTTGGCTGAAGCTTTGGAAATAACTAAAGAGAAGATGATGGATGGAACAGATTAGGTTTATTGAGTCTTCACAAGATATGTAATGAGAAATAGCTTACCAAGAGAAGTTCACATCAGATTTACAAAGAAAACCATTAAAACGCAAATATTGCAAGTGGCAAGAGAGAAGTCATTGAAATATAAAGACAAGGAGATTGTATGTAACCATGGAAGAGAAAAAACTGATTTCAATTAATATAAATGGACTTAACTCAGCTGTTAAATGAAGGAAAACTCCATAAATTAGAGAAATTAAAATTTGATATAATCTGCCTACTAGAAGTACATATCAAAAAGCAACACGAACAATTGTTGATACAACCAAAATTAGGGAAAATATTTACTTCTTTGACACAATGCAAGAAAAGAGGAGTGATTTTACACATTAAAGATATTATCCCAGTGAAATTGATCTATATCATGACGATGAAAGAATACTAATGGTGGAAATAATGGACAATAGTATGAAAACTCTCCTGATTGCAATCTATGCCCCGAATGACAATCAAGAAGAATTTTATAAAAAAATTACATATGAAAATAATTGAACTGGACTATGCTAATATAGTTATGAGAGTTTTTAATGGAATTGTAGATAATAAACTGGATTATACAGCACAGAAAACAATAAAGCAAAACAGAAGACTCTCCCTAAATCTTTTTTTAAAATGGTAGATGAAATAAACTTAAAAGATACATGGAGAAAGAAATGCTAAAATTAAACAATACACCTTCTACTCAAACAGACATTTATCATGGTCCAGAATAGATATGATATGGATGTCAACAGAATTGTTAACTAATATTCAAGAAATAAATATTGAAACAAGTACTTTGGCAGATCACAATCCAATAACAATTAAATGGAAAGGACAAAGAAGAAGATCTAGATGGACGTTAAATAATACTATATTAAAGTAAAAAGACTTCATACACTGGATG
Organism: Hydrophis major; assembly: GCA_033807585.1. Taxonomy (NCBI): domain Eukaryota; kingdom Metazoa; phylum Chordata; class Lepidosauria; order Squamata; family Elapidae; genus Hydrophis; species Hydrophis major. The sequence goes on from CM066333.1 coordinate 84,376,633, forward strand.
GTGAAAAAACTGGCTTTCTTCTTTAAAGAAAATAAAAAAGAAGACACATCAATGCAGAATGTATGGGATACAATGAAGGCATATGCCAGAGGCTTGATAATACACTATACAAGAAAAAGAAATACCATGAAAAGATTAGCCTCTAAGGCATTAGAGGGTGAGCATAAAAGACTAGAAAAAGAGCTACAGAAAATGCCACAGAAAAAGGACATTAAGTTAAAAATGGATATAACCAAACATAAAATGGGTCTAACAGAAAAAGAAGAATTAGCACAGAAAATTAGAGGTGCAGATGCAAATAAGCCAGGTAGATGGTTAGCATATAAATTGAGAAAGGAGATAGAATCAAGGAAAATATTGCAATTAATAGATGACCAATGCCAAGTTTGCTATGGTAGTAAAGAGAAGAAGGAAATCATACGAGACTATTATGGGAAACTATACACACAAGAGAATATTGATGAGGAAAGAGTTAAACAGTATTTACAGAATGCTAATTTACCTCAGATACCTAAAGAGATTGAAACAATGTTAGAAAGCAATATAACGATGATGGTGTTAACTGAAGCACTCAAGAAGCAAAATAATGGAAAATCACCAGGCCCAGACGGACTTCTGGCAGAATTTTATAAAACACTACAAGAATCGTTGAACCTTCCATTGCTAGAAGTTATGAATGAAGTTATGTTAAAGAAGAAGATACCTAAATCATGGTCAGAAGCTTATGTTACACTTGTCCCAAAAGAGGAGGCCGATCCATTACAAATCAAGAACTATATTATACAAATCAAGAACCGATTTCCTTACTAAAGGCAGATTATAAAATTTTTCCTTCAATATTGGCAGAAAGACTTAAAAAATATTGAAATAATTTTATCCATCCTGATCAAAATGGATTTCTGCCAAAGAGACAAAGATAATATGAGAGTAATCTTGGACACTTTGGAATACTACGAGGCACACCCGAAAAACAAATGGCTTTGATATTTCTAGATGCACAGAAGGCATTTGATAATGTGAATTGGCGATTCATGTTGTTACTGCTGAAACAGATGGGCTTTGCTAAAAAATTTATTCAAGCAATAGAAGCTATGTATCATAAGCAAACAGCAAAGGTAATGATAGAGGGAGAATTGACAGACTCTATTGATATAAGAAAAGGAACAAGACAAGGATGCCCACTATCACCTCTGTTGTTTGTGTTAACCTTGGAAGTGCTAAACAGAAATATTAGAGAAGACAAAGATATAAAAGGGATGAAAATTAAAAAGGAAGAATTTAAGTTGCAAGCATTCACACATGATCTGGTTTTCATTTTAGAAGACCCACTAGAAACAGCATCAAAATTGATAGAAAAGATAGAGGCATATGGAAAGGTGGCTGGTTTGAAAATAAATAAAGATAAGACAAAGATTTTGACAAAGAACATGCTATCAAGACAAAAGGAAGAACTGGCAGACCTATTGAAAATTCAGGTTACGAATAAGATCAAGTACTTGGGAATATACTAGACAGCAAGATGCAGTACACTAAAAGAGAATAATTATATCAAACTTAAACAGCAGATAGCACTAGATTTGGCAAAATGGGAAAATTTACAACTGTCATTAATAGGGAGAATATCAACAATCAAGATGAATATATTACCCAGAATTTTATATTTGTTTCAAACTATTCCAATTAGGCTTGGAAAAGACTATTTTGAAGATTTAAATAAAATTGTGTTGAAATATATATGGCAAGGTAAGAAAGCGAGAATAAAGTTAAAACTTTTGCAAGATGTCAGAATAAGAGGAGGATTTGGTTTACCTAATTGGGAGTTGTATTACCAAGCTACAAATTTGATGTGGGTTAAGGAATGGATAACATTAAGAAATACTAGATTGTTGCCATTAGAAGGACATGATCTGTTGTTGGGGTGGCATGCTTTTCTATGGTATAAAGGAACTAAAACACAGGGGTACTTTAGAAGACATTATATACGGGAGTCTCTGTGGTTAAACTGGGAGAAGACTAAAAAACAATGTTATTTGAAAATTCCAGTCTGGCTATCGGCTACTGAAGCATTTTCTTATCCTATAATATATAAAAAGGAACAAACAGTTAGATACGGTGAAATATTAAATGAAAAGGGTGAACTTAAATCTATACAAAAATTAGAGGAACAAGGTATATGTCAGCCTCAAGATACCTTCCCCTTCTACCTTTCTGCTAAGATACCTTCCCCTTCCTGCCTTTCTGCTATTATTTCATTATTTCTCTCGGCTGTCATGGCAATGGTGGGAGGGGGGATTTTATATGGGAAGAAAGCTGGAGGTGTTTGCATTCCTTGCTGGGCTAGCAAGGGGAGGGGGGATTCTTGTCTTTAACTTTCCGTTTCCTGGCTATCTTTTCCTCTTTTGCGCAACTGCGAACTTTTATCAAAATATATCAAGGTCATTTGACAAGGCGTCTCATCACCATCTGAAGATGACCACATGAGCTGTTTCAAAAGTTTTAATTGGAAGAATCATTTGAACTTTGGGGGGTGGGGGCAAACCTATTTCTTTGTATATGCATTCTACCCGCCAATTTCTCAGTTTCGGAATTGCTTTGTAGCTACCACTTTATTTCCCAGTAAAAGGATAACTTTTCTCTACCCCATGGAGTCTGAGTATTTCTTTCTTGGGATCTAAAAGGAGCGCATCCTGACATAATTCCGAAACTCACACATCAACCCACCCGGAGAAAACAGCAACTTTTCTTCCGAGGGGGTTTCATCCCATGTCATCTCCAACCGGCGATGAAGAGGATCAGGGAGCTGTGGGGGGGCAGCCCATGCCGCTGCCGGAAGCGTCGGTGGCTGACCTGCTGGCCGAATTGACTCTGGAAGAAACCTCAGCTGAGATGCCCAGATGGTCGTTGGGGGTTGGTTGGAGAGACCCTGAAGACCCCCCGCCTCCCAGGATCACTGTAAGACGAAAAGGTGCGAGGGGACGGCTTTGGCAGGAGGGGGAGGAGATGGAAGGCAAGCTGGATGAAGCAAAGAAATTCTCTATGGATGTTCCTGGAGAGCCCGGCACAACTCAAAGGTATGAGGGGGAAGAGGGAGCGAGATCAGCCAGGGGGAGCCAAGCTACCTCTACCCCCCTTGCCCAGCTTCCGCCAGTGCAACCGCCCGCGGAGCCCCAGCAATAGGAGTGGCTCCTAGAAGACGCCACCTGCCCCCCCTAGATGTAAAGTTTGGAGGAAATCCAAGAGATTTGGGATTTTTCCTGGTACAAGTTGGGAGTTATATGGCAGAATTTGAGCGGGAGTTCACCTCTGAAGCAGCCAAAGTGAGATGCGTTACCAGAACCCTGGAAGGGATGGCAGCAGATTGGGTGGTGACTTTGTACAATGATAACTCCCCCCAACTGCAAACCCTCGATGTTTTCATGACTGCACTGAGGAGAAGGTTTGAGGACCCTCTGGCAGAGAGAAAGGCCAGAATCAGAATGAAGACCCTAGTCCAAGGGGGGAGATCGGTGGCAGACTACACCCAAGAATTCAGGCAGCTGGCACACCACATCCGAGGTTGGTCCCAGGGGGCCCTGGTGGAAGCCTACAAAGATGGCTTAAATGAAGATGTATACCACACGTGCATCTCCAGAAGGGATCCACGTGAGTTACAGTCATGGTACTTGCTGGCGGAAGAGGTGGACATTGATCTAGCCAGAAACAGATGCAGAGGAGGTCCCGCCTGGAGAAAACCGCTTCCCCCCCGTCTCCGAGAGACCTCAGGGCCCCAACCGAGAGGGATGGCGGCAGGAGCCAAGACCACGGCATGTTTCCGTTGTGGAAAGGAGGGCCACCGGATGGTGGATTGTCGAGTAAAGGTGAACCCACCGAAAACGCGGGACCCCGGGAGAAAGCCAAAAAACCCCTCAACCAAACCCCGCAAGACCGGGCTGAAGACAGGAGAGGTTGTAGAGGTCGCCCTTTCGGCGGGAGAGGAGCTGGGACCTCCAACCCCACTCGACGAGAACGAGACAGATTCGGAAGATGACGTCCCGGTAAGTCCTAATCAAGGGCCCATGACCATCCCAATAAAGTTAAGGCAGCCCACCTCGGGGACTGAGGGAGTGATGATGGCCTTACTGGACTCGGAGTGCACGAGGTGTGTAATTAACATGAAAGTGGTTAAGGGGATGGGCATTGGACTGAGAACTCTAAAAACGCCCATATCCTTTTGCCAACTGGATGGGTCGGTGGCGGGAGGTTGCCCCGCACGTTTTGTAACCGAACCCCTAGAGATGACCATGGGAAACCATCATGAGACCCTGTGTTTTATTGTGGCCCCTGGGATGGAACAACCTCTAATATTGGGACTACCATGGCTTCGGAAGTGGAATCCCCATGTAAACTGGAGAGAGGGGTGGATACGCATCCGCACCGATCGGCCACCGGAAGGGGAGGAGCAACCCTATCCGGAAGGGGAGGAGGAATCCCATCCGAAGTCCCAGGCACTCGCCGAGATAGCTTCTACGGGTGCCGAACACGTGGAAGGAGAGGAGAAAATCCCGAAGGAGTATTGGGACTTAAGAGAGGTGTTTAGTGAAGAGGCTTCCGACAAGCTCCCCACCCATCGGTCGACCGATTGTAGCATTGAATTCCTGCCGGGGGTGACGCTCCCGAAACCGAAGATGTATCCGATGACACCGGGGGAGTTGGAGGAATTGAGGGCGTTTATTGACAAGAACTTGAAACGGGGTTTCATCACGCCTGCCAGACCTCGAGTAGCGGCCCCTGTGATGTTCCGTGAGAAGAAAGATGGCTCCAAACGTCTGGTAGTGGACTATAGAAACCTGAACGCAGTATCCGTAGAGAACATGTACCCCCTCCCTCTGATGAAGGACATGTTAGCCCACCTGGCAAAGGGGAAGATTTTCACAAAGCTGGACTTGAGGGAGGCATACTACCGGATCCGGATAAAGGAGGGAGACGAGTGGAAGACTGCGTTCAACTGCCCAATGGGTTGTTTCCAGTTCAATGTTCTCCCTTTTGGCTTACAGGGGGCGCCTGCTGTTTTCATGCAATTGATCAATCAAGTGCTTCACGAACATTTGTACAAAGGGGTTCTAGTATACCTTGATGATATTCTTATCTACACGGAGACAAGAAACGACCACGTGAAGTTGGTACGCTCTGTGTTGCACAAGCTGAGGGCCGCCAAACTATACGCCAAATTATCCAAATGTGAGTTCCATCAAGAAAAAATCGACTACTTGGGATATCGTATCTCCCCTGAAGGCATTGAAATGGACCCAGAAAAGGTGTGAGCCGTTTTGGACTGGGCCCCACCGAAAACTCGTAAACAGCTTCAAAGTTTTCTGGGATTTGCAAATTTTTACCGCCAATTCATCCCGTCTTTCGCAAAAATAGCTATGCCCATCAGCAACCTCCTAAAAACAAAGGGGGAATTGAAACCAAAGCCCAGTCAACCATTGAATTGGACTATGGAGTGCCAAGCTGCATTTGAAAAACATAAGAGACTTTTTGCTGCAGAACCAATACTGAAACACCCTGACATGGACGCCCCTTTCGTGATCCAAGCTGATGCAAGCGATGTAGCAGTGGGGGCGGTCTTACTCCAATTGAACGAGAAGGGAACACTACAACCATGCGCTTACACTTCTCGTAAATTCACGGAGACTGAAAGGAGATGGGCCGTTTGGGAGAAAGAAGCATTTGCAGTCCGTTGGGCTTTATTAGCTTGGAGGCATTTTCTGGAAGGAGCGAAACACCCATTTGAAGTGTGGACTGACCATAAAAATTTAGAAGCTTTAAAGACCCCTCGGAAACTCTCCCCTAAACAAGTTAGGTGGGCTCAGTTCTTCAAGCGATTCAACTTCTCCTTGAAATATATCCCGGGGGGAAAAAATTTTATGGCAGATGCTTTGTCTAGAATGCCTCAATACAACAGTATCCGAAAAGAAGTGATTAGGCCAATCGTATCCACTACACAACTGGCTGCCCCTGTTGTTACCCGCGCACAGAAAAGAAACCAGGAGAGGGATCTACCTACTGATCTGATGGAACAGTTTAAGGAGGCCTTGAAGACAGATAAGTGGTTTCTGGCAAATGCGAATAACTGCACCATTCGAGATGGCCTAGCCTGGATGGGGGCGAAATTGTATGTACCACAAACCCTGAGAAGCCAGGTATTGCAACAAACCCATGATTCCAAAGTGGCTGGTCATTTTGGTTTTGTGAAGACCTTGCATTTGGTGAAACGACAGTTTTGGTGGCCTTCCTTGAAAAAGGACATTGAGACTTATGTGGCGAGTTGTCCGATTTGCGCCTCAGCAAAAAGACCGCCGGGTAAGCCACCAGGACTGTTACAGAATGTGGCCAGACCAACTGCCCCTTGGAAGGAAATTTCCATGGATTTTATAGTAGATCTACCTGAAAGCGGTGGACACACGGTCATTTGGGTGGTGACTGACTTGTTTTCCAAACAAGCTCATTTCATTCCTTGCTCAAAGATCCCTTCGGCGAAAACCTTAGCCATACTCTTCATTCTTCATGTTTACCGATTGCATGGTGTACCTGAACGTGTAGTTTCTGATCGAGGAGTCCAATTTACCTCTAATTTCTGGAGGGAATTTCTGAAGTTAATAGGCTCCACCCAAAGCTTAAGCTCCACCCACCATCCCCAAACTAATGGAGCCTGCGAGAGGACTAACGGAGTACTAGAGCAATACCTCCGATGCTACATAAATTTTCAACAAGACAACTGGGTGGATCTGTTACCTTTTGCGGAAGTGGCGTATAATAACTCTGTTCACAGTAGTACGGGGTTCACTCCTTTCAAAATAGCAACGGGGCAAGATTTTGTACCCATACCTGAACTGCCTGGTGAAAACCCAACTGTCCAGTCATTGGGTGATTGGATATCTCAGCTTCAATTTAATTGGCCAGTCATCCGCAAAGCTTTGGATGAGGCGCACCAATCTCATAAGAAATTTGCTGACAAAAAGCGAGCTCCACAGATGTCATATCAAGTGGGCGATAAAGTATTTCTTTCGACCAAGTATTTACAAACCACCCAAAAATCAAAGAAATTGGGTCCTAAGTATGTAGGACCTTTCCCCATTGAGAGGATTATAAATCCTGTAACTGTCCAACTGACTTTACCAAAGACTCTTCGTTGTATTCATCCTGTTTTTCATGTTAGTTTGTTGAAACCAGAACGTACCTGTGCCTTGAGACCAATCCAATCTGATCCCCCTGTGCCAATATTAATTGAGGGAGAACAACATTTCGAAATTAAAGAAATTCTGGACTCTAGAAAATGGAGGGGTCGTACCCAATACCTTGTAGCTTGGAAACATTTTCCTCCGTCCCATTCTGAGTGGGTAAATGAAAAGGACCTTAGGGCTCCTGAACTGTTAAAGAAATTTCATGCCAAATATCCTGATAAACCATAGAAATGTACATTAATGTTAACATGTAACTATTTTGTTTTTCTTTCAGGGACTTATGTCCTTCTTCTAGGGGGTCCGAATGTCAGCCTCAAGATACCTTCCCCTTCTACCTTTCTGCTAAGATACCTTCCCCTTCCTGCCTTTCTGCTATTATTTCATTATTTCTCTCGGCTGTCATGGCAACGGTGGGAGGGGGGATTTTATATGGGAAGAAAGCTGGAGGTGTTTGCATTCCTTGCTGGGCTAGCAAGGGGAGGGGGGATTCTTGTCTTTAACTTTCCGTTTCCTGGCTATCTTTTCCTCTTTTGCACAACTGCGAACTTTTATCAAAATATGTCAAGGTCATTTGACAAGACGTCTCATCACCATCTGAAGATGACCACATGAGCTGTTTCAAAAGTTTTAATTGGAAGAATCATTTGAACTTTGGGGGGTGGGGGCAAACCCATTTCTTTGTATATGCATTCTACCCGCCAATTTCTCAGTTTCGGAATTGCTTTGTAGCTACCACTTTATTTCCCAGTAAAAGGATAACTTTGCTCTACCCCATGGAGTCTGAGTATTTCTTTCTTGGGATCTAAAAGGAGCGCATCCTGACAGTATAAAGATGAATTGGTTTTCATATGCGCAAATACATTCAAGGTATGATAAAGACTCTAAAATAGAAGGTTTCTATGATAAACTAACTGATTTAGATAGGATTTTGACAGGTACTGATGAAAAAGTGATTAAAAAACTATAAAGTTATTTGTTGGAAATTAAATTAGAGGAAGAACAAGTTAAAGAAACTATGATTGCTTGGGGGAAGAATTTTGGATATGGGATTGATCTAGAGAAATGGCAAAAATTGTGGTCTCAAAATTATAAAATGACAAGGTCAATAGCATATAAAGAAAATTTGTATAAGATGTTTTACAGGTGGCATTTCCCCTGACAAGAATAGCAAGAATGTTCAAGAACAAATCTGAAAAATGTTGGAAATGTCATCAGACATCTGGCTCATATTACCATATGTGGTGGACTTGTGAGGATGCTAAAAAATATTGGACTAAAATCCACATGTGGTTGGAAAAAATGATAAAAAAGCATATAGAGATATTTTTATTGGAAATTTTAATTGAAATATATAGTAAAGAATTGAAATGCCTGATTGTAAATGTATTAACAGTGGCTAGGATTGTATTTGCTAAAAACTGCAAAAATGAGAAAATACCATCACAGGAAGAAATCATTAAGAAAATATTGGAATGTGCTGAAACACATGACATTTGAAATCAGAGAACAAGATGATAAACAATTTTATAAAATTTGGGATCTATTTTATCAATGGTTAGACAATAAAACATGGTAATGAAATATGTAGGTTCTTAGAAAATAATAAATATATAAAGATGTATTCTTTTTTTATTATATCTACAAAATGATTGTAGGATAGATTTGAGATGATAATATGAACTGTCATAAAACAAATTAAGTAAAATATGATTATTTTGTAAAACATGGATGAATAAAAGTACAGTCAAATATCATTAACAATGATATTAATGTATTTAATACTTGATTGAAAATATGAGAATATATACAATGTATTGTAATTGAAGACTATGAAATGGAAACACAAAACAATTTGTAAACCAACTGGCACACTATATATATATATATGGAAGATGGCTTGATGTTTTTATGTTTTGTTTGTCTATGTTCGTCTTAAAAGTCAATATATACATAAAGAGAGCCCTCTCTAAACGGTTTTACAGAGTCAGACTATTGCCCCCAACAATCTAGGTCCTTAACTCAAAATTTAAATCATAACATTTCTTTAAGCCTTCACGGACACATCAAGAGTCCGCAACCACAATTTGAAAACTGTTATGTTCTGCGCATGAGTGCAAGGAACGGAGACGAGGCAGTGAACAGTGAACTTCAACTCTTTATTTATCATCGTGAACAGAGCAAAAACCTGGGGCCAGCATCAGCCCTTTTATAGGGCAGGCTGCTGACCTATTAACCAATGGGAACAAGGAAGCATTAAACCCTTGAACCAGTGAGAGTGGCTCGTTAACAGCCAATCAGATTCCCCAGAACGGACCAATCCGATATCGCTATTATCGGCCAATCAGAAGTGCAGGATTAGAACCCTGCTTTTTCTTTAAGCTTTGATAAACTTTATTTAAGCGTTTTTCTATTAGTTCATAACAAAAACCATTGTCCTAATTCATCTCTTTATTGTAATTATTGACAGTATGAATGAAGCTACCAACAATTTGCCCTCTGCCATGGCAAAGAAGCAAAACCTTTATGCAGCACCATGTTTTAATTTCCATCTTTCTGAGTTACAGTAATGGACACCTGGTGGTTCACTCAGGTATATTAGGCAACTGCTATATGTTTATTTAATAGATCCTTGTTTGCTGGATTATCTACAAAATGGAATGGAAGTAGAGGAAAGTGAGCATATTTGCAATAATTTGAGACCTGATCTTACCTTGCTCTTGGCAAAAAATCCAAGTAACTTTATAGAACAGTAATAGTAAAGAGACTTAACAGAGTAGCAGCCTGGTAAGTTTTATCTTTTTTCTGTTTTATTTAAATACACAGTGCTACTTTTAGAACACACAAATGTTATATCTAGGGATGTTTTTATTAGTTAAATGTTTTCCATGATTTCATAAAATTCATACCCATCTCACTAAGAACAAGACATACTGACATTGAAAATAGCCAGCTGGCCAGAGTAAACTTTTATTAACTCACTAGGCATGGAATCTATTGTCTGGTCAGCATTTTTGAGAAATAGCTGATGTAAGGTTTATAATAGATACACAAAACCAGCCCTGGCAAGAATGAAAAATTGGGCTTAATGCAGATATGATATTTGCCATAACAGCAAGCCATGTAATAAAGAGTCTCTCAAATATTGAAAATTAGTGCATTCAATTACCTTCACAACTCTTTTTATCAGGCCCAAGCTCATAACCTGGATCACAAGCACACTGATAACTGCCCAGCGTATTCACACATCGTTGTTCACATCCACCATTGTCCAACTTGGCACATTCATCTTCCTCTGAGAAATAAAAATAGCATTGCATTCAAACATAAACATGCCTCTTTTTTATACTGTATTACAATACAACAATTACAATAACAATAAACTTGCATTTATAACTCAAATTGTGTTTGATGGAAGCATTTTCACAAAGCCAGGATACATCTAATGATTGGGAAGACAAGAATAACTCCCTTTAAGCATTGACCTTATGTTTTGTCAGTCCCAGTTGATAAGACCAGAGCAAAAAATCAATTCTACAGGAAGGCTGAACTTATTTTTATGGTGACTGGCTATAGTAACGGAATCTTGCAAATCTAATTGTGTTGTACCTACTCCCCCTTTTTATACCCCAGTAAATCAGAGAGGAGTCTGGCTGAGCTGCTTCCAAGTGTTATCTCATTGCTCTAGTATTAGTTTTAGTTTTTTTTTCCTAGGTAAAGGTTCTTGCATACTTCCATCATGAATATCTGTTACCTAGAGTTGTCTTGTTTTTCTCTACTTCTGTTGTTTATATTGATATCAGCCAGGAATACAGCTGAGACTGAAATAATATTCTTTGTAATTTCAAGACTTCAAAATTAGTGTAGGTAATGTGTAGTAGAAATTAGGATTGGTTAGGAGGAGTACAATACAGCAAAACTCCCTTCCTCCAATTACTTAATCTGGCACTTGAAAAATAATAAACTTTGTCAGCTCAGCCATAAAACATTTAGAAAGAATGATGACAACAGAAGATAATAGGAGGTGAGCATAAACTTTAGGAAACAAGATAGCTCCATACCATATTTTTGTAATTATGCTCTTAGAATGCCTTTTCTTCATTCAGTGAAGCAGTTTTTGTAGTTATCCATTATCTCATAAGAACCACCCCATAGTTGATTCCATTAACATATAAGTTTTTTATTGCTTTGGACTTGTCCCTGCTTCCCACTGCAGGGAGAGGATTTATTCATCTGTTTTGCTGATGATTGCAATTGTGTTTCAGGGGATGTTTGATGGAATTCCTGAGTACCTCATTGTGTCGATCATTTAAGACCTCTTGGATTCACTTGAGTTGGATTTGTTCTGTGGAGGAACTCTGGAGTTGGCTGAGTAATGGGGTGATTTGGTTATCTACAAAGAGTTTTTGTCCTATTGACACTGAGGAACTGGCTAGAGACAATGGAGCTGTAACTGCATCAGCCTATATTTTAGGATGATGCTCCAACTTGTTGCTTAAGATCTTCCTACAGGTGACATGTAGTTGGGTCCAAGTGATGGTAGATTCTTCCTGGAGAGAAGGAATGATTCCATATGTGGATAAGGAGGCAGTGGCCTGGCAGTGGTTAAGGAGGAAGGGAAGATTGTTGAGTAGATAAAAAGGATTATCTAGATCACTTTCAATTAGGTTCAGACTTGGGCACAGTATGGATAATATTGGTCATCTTTGCTGAAAATATCAAAGATATTAAATATCATAAATGCAGGGTATGGGACTGGTGTGATCCACTGGATCAGGGTTTTTCTCTTGGCACTTATCTGTTTGCATGTGGTTGCTTTGGTGCAGTGGTTGCCAACTGGTGGTCCGTGGCCCACTGATGGTCCGTGAGAAAATTTTGGTGGTCTGTGGAGAAATGTCACCCCCAGAGCACCCCACAAAGCAATTAATCCAGGCTGCGTGGGAACACGAGGCTGTGCGGGAACACGAGGCTGTGCCGCCCACATGGCCCACAGGAACCCTTCCCACCCACTCACTCTTTACCTGGCAAACTTGCCTGCTAAGTTGCTATTTTTCCTCCCCCCCCCCCGCCTATCAGCTGTTCTGCTGTGCAGGGAGATTTGGATTAGCTAAAATGCAGGAAATTGTTGCATTTCTTGCTTTCTAGCTAATCTTTAGATCTTTGGCTCTGCTTTTAAGCAGAGCCAAACCTTTCTAAGGACTGAAGCTTCTATTATTCAGTGCAGGTAGCTGATGGCAGAAAGAGATCTCTGAATGAGTCTGTGATTCTGTGAGCAACACAATCTGCCTGCTTGCCTGTTTAATTTCGGGTAAAAGTTGCTTTTAATAAAATAATTCAATATTTACATACATAGTGTGTTATGAGTTAATTCTGTGAGTTTGCTTGCAAGCAAATTTTATGTGACAGACTCAGGTAGCCAATTACAGAATCATAGATCTCTAGATGAATCTGTGATTCTGTGAGCAACCCAATCTGCCTGCCTGCTTTGCCTGATTTTGGGTAAAAGTTGTTCTTTTTTAATTAAAAAAATATCAATATTTACATAAATATTTATAACATTTACATAGAAGCCATGCCCAGCCAGTCACATGACCACCAAGCCACACCCACAAATTAGCCCTTGCCCACAGAACTAAGAAATTTGAATCCCACCCCTGCCTCTATGTTTGTGTTTGTGCGTATGTGTGTGTGTGAGAGAGAGAGAGAGAGAGAGAGAAAGAGAGAGAGAGGAAGATTCCACCAATGTCAGCAAGCCACCGTCAGTGAAAATTCATATTAGTGGTCCCCGGGATTTTAAATTATGAGTTTGGTGGTCCCTGAAGTCAAAAAGGTTGGTGACTCCCTGCTTTGGTGTATAGTTTTATACTTTGGTTTTAGGTTTTAATTGGCTTCTGTTATTTTCTGATGATATACGCTGCCCTGAGTTGAGCAGCTGTGTAAATCACTTAAATAAATAAATTATATTCAATTGATTCTTGTATTGTATCCACTTAGTTGCATATTCTCATTATTCTATATAGATAAGTTCCCCTTCCACCCTGTTTAGGTTTTCCTTTTTAGGCTACCTCCAGTATAATAAATAAACTGAGCTTCAAAAGAATTGTGTTGCAACCTTAGCTTTAAAATGAATTCTTAGCAAAATTAACGAGAGTAGTTTCCCCTAGAAATGCATTCAAATCACTTTGGATCTTCTGAAAACCATTTCATAGTGAGAATAAATAAAAGATGAAAAAGAGACTTGCAAGCTCATAGATCAAACCACTCTTATAGTCTCAGTAGTGAAGGCTATAGGATCAGGGGCAGAAGCAGAAAATTTGTCTGAACAATAAACTTGAAATAAAGGGAAGTGTCCACATTATTTTTTCCTCAGTTTTATCATTAGCAATAGCACTTACTGTTCCATTGTTCCTTTACAGCTGTTCCTTTACAGCCCTTTCTAAATGATTTACAGAATCAGCAGAATTAGCCTGCAATACTGCATTCTAGCCACTGCACCAGCATAGCTCTTAAATGCAATTACACCATTAATTGCCTAAACCGTTACCTTTAAAAAAATTAGCAGCAAATCCCGCTTTATTGACTGTCCCATCAGAAACAAACTTCATCCACAGGGTATTTGAGGTAGATCTTATATCTTCGGGTTTATCATAGCCACAGAAATGGCCAATCAAAGGGCTACTTTCACTCAATCCATCTCGGACTTCTAAATAATCATAGGCACAATTATCATGTCTCTCAATCTGCAAATATAAAATGATATTTGATCAAAAGTATAATATGTATATTTCTGCTAACAATTTTTAGATTACCGTATATACTCGAGTATAAGCCGAGTTTTTCAGCACATTTTTTGTGCTGAAAAAAACCCCCTCGGCTTATACTCGAGTCAGATTCCCCTCTGAAAAAAAAATGGTGTGGAGCTCCGAAGCTGGGCAGCCGCTTCCCTGCTTCCGTGTTTCCTTTGCAACTTTTAAGCATGGGAGGGGGAGGCTTTTCTGAGCTCTAGGCTGAAAAAGCAACGCGAGCCTCAGTTTCATTTCCTCAGCTCCAGCTGCTTTCAGTCCACTCGGGAGGAGGGGGAGAGAGAGAGAGAGAGATATCATAAGAACGGCTCTTGGTTTTTTCTTGCAAGGGAGAGAGTGACTCCTGCCTACCACTGTCATCATCATCATCTTTTGGGTTAGTGAATCAATCAAACCTTTCATGATAGTGAGATCCTTTCCCAAATTTCCCTTAAATCAGGAAAGAAATCAGAAACAAACCTTTGGGCTGAGAATAAGCTTGTTCCTATGATGCCATTTTTGTTCACTTCAGTGTGAAAAGTGTGAAAAAACACACTTCTTTTTCTTCATCTTCTTGTTCCCTATTTACTGGTCTCTTTCAAAGAGGAAATTGTGAACATCAAACTTATTCTCAACTGTCCTAGTGAAAGTTTTTATTGGCATCTATTTTTATTTTTGAAATTTACCAGTAGCTGCTGCATTTCCCACCCTCAACTTATACTCGAGTCAATAAGTTTTCCCAGTTTTTTGTGGTTAAATTAGGTGCCTCGGCTTATATTCGGGTCGACTTATACTCGAGTATATACGGTAGCTGTATTACTCAGTGTCTAATATAAAATATTTGTTGTCCAATTATAAAAAGCTTCTTTATATCTCATAAAGGCTAAATATCATGGATAGGTTTATACTCTTTTCTAGGGAAACCGATTCCAATTCCAAACAGGGTTTCTTTAAAAAGTAAAATTAAATTGGAGAGAAATTATGCTGGCACCAAGAGATGTTTATTTGCCATCTTGTGGTCAAATAAGTATCAAGTTGAACTTAAGGCAGATGAGAAAATCAGAACTAGGAAAAGTTATAAAATTTGGAAATTCAACAGATAAAAGTATTTTACTGAGCAACAAAAATAATTTTAATATGACCACATATAGTTTAGATTGGAATAATTTTTTGCCTTAGATAAAACTTAGTACAGTAAAAAAATTAATGTTTTTAGCAGTGTTTTAGGCCAGTAGTCTATTGAGCAATTCTAATTTGGAAGCCATATTTCTTTCATAACGTCTAGAAGCAGGGAAGAGAGATATTAGCACCACAAGGCTTCCATTTTATATCTGTGTTATTTAAGAAATATCTTGTATCTCACTAAGAATGGTTTCCCCCTCAGTTATTAATCCAGATGAGTTTTATGAGAATGCCTCTTTTGACATTTCTTTACGATACAATTCTGCAACATGAGTTGATTGATTATGAACAAGATTGCAGTTTGAATTCTTATTATTTTTAATGAAAAGGAAAAGAAGTAATATAGTAAAAATCAGCATACTCTATATAAAAACTTCATAAAACTTTTTTTTTATTAAGTTTCATTTATATAATTCCATTTATCTATCTACCTATTTTTCTAATCCCTATGACACAAAGGGATTTTGAACAACATTATGAAATATATTTTCCTGGCCTAGACTATAACGTAAATCAGAAAAAAGTTAAATGAGTCACAGGCTTATTTAACAGTACATAATAAATATGGTTCCTAATTAAATTATACTGTATAACGATAAAAATAAAAATTAGAGATTATTATAAAATTCATTACAGTTATGATCCCTTTATAAAATATCAGCAAGATGTAATTGTATGAAGAGGGAAAAAAGAACAAACAGATTTTAGAAAGAAATAAAAGTCCTATTCCTTAAATAGTCTTTGGAACAGGATTAGTTACTTGTTAAAAGAAACTATTGTCAGTTTTTAAAACATTCCTATTCAAATAGTGAGATAATAACCCTTTCATCTTTTGAAATTTCTGCAATGAAAAACTCTCAGTGAAAGGAAATATGAACTACTTTATGGCTTTATGTTATACAGAGAATGCTTTGTGTCTATGTTGGCTTTATGAGGATTCCCTTAAATGTCACTGTCAGTTAGCCAAAAGATGGTTTGCTCAGATCAGTTAAAAGGCTTTACCTCAAATGCCTGAAAGGTTAATCCGACATTGTAGTTCTCAGACACTGTTATTTTCCACACACATTCTTTCATTGGTCTATAGTCATCGGGATAATTGGGCGACTGGATCTGGCCTTCATTTTTATGTATCTCACCTCCACAAATTGCTAAAGAATACAAAAGAAGAAATGTAAACTTACTAGTGTCTACATTTTTTAAAAAATGAGAAGTTACTTGTGTCTGAAGGACCCATTCAAATCACAAATATGTGAATTCTTCATCAAGGGTTCCCGATAAAATTTATGATTAAAACTATATGCAGTGCAATCTACCTACTCTATGTATACAGCACATTCAGAAAGTACTCAGACCTCCTTCACTTTTATCAATTTTGTTATGCTGCAGCCTGATTCTACGGTTGTTTAAATCCTTTTTTGGTTTTGTTTTGCATTAATCTACACACAGTACCATATAATGATAAAGTGAAAATAGAATTTTCTGTAAATTTATCAAAAAGAAAAAAAACTAAAATATCACATTGGCATAAGTATTCAGACCCTTCACTCAGTACTTCGATGAAGCACTTTTTGGCAATAATTAGAACCCCAAGACTTTGGGGGTATGATGTGACAAGATTTACATACCTGGATTGGGGGATTTTTCTGCCTTTCTTCCTTGATAACCCCCTCAAACCCAAGTCAGGTTTAATGGCAACTGCTAGTGAACAGTCATTTTTCAGGTTCCCCCAGAGATGTTCAATAGGGTTCAAGTCAGGGCTTTGGCTAGGTCACTCTAGGAAATTCACCGAGTTATCTCTAAGACATTCCTGTGATATCTTGGCTTTGGTTAGGATCGTTGTCATGTTGGAAAGTGAACCCTAGGCTCAGTCTGAGGTCCTGAGCACTGTGGAACAGGTTTTCATGGAGGGTATCTTGATACTTTGCTCCATTCAGTTTTCCCTCAGCCCTGACCAGTCTCCCAGCCCCTGCTGCTGAAAAACACCCCCACAACATGATGCTGCCACCACCATGCTTCACTGTTGGGATGATACTGGGCAGGTGATGAGCAGTGCCTGGTTTCCTTCAGACATAACATTTAGAATTGAGCACAAACTGTTATGTTCTGCGCATGGGCGCAAGGATTGGAGACGAGACGATGAACAGTGAACTTCAACTTTTTATTTAACATTGTGGAACAGAGCAAAAACTACGGCAGCAACAGCCCTTTTTATAGGCAAGCTGCTGATCAAATAACCAATAAAAAACGGGAAGCGTTAGTTCCCTTAACCAATGAGAGAGGCCCGCTAATAGCCAATCAGATTCTCCTGAATGGACCAATCAGATGTCGCTATTATCGGCCAATCAGAAGTGCAGGGTCAGAACCCTGCACTTTTCTAAAAGTTTTAATAATCTTTATTAAGCACTTTTATTAATTCACTTTTATTAATTCACAGCACAAACAGTTCAATCTTGGTTTCATCAGACCAGAGAATTTTGTTCCTCACAGTCTAAGAGTCCTTCAGGTACTTATCTGCCAACTCCAAATGGGCTTTCATGTGTTTTGCACTAAGGAGAGGCTTCCGTCTAGCCACTCTGCCATAAAGCCTAGATCAATGGAGGGCTGCAGTGATGGGTATTCTTCTGGAAACTCTGTCCCATCTCCACACAGGATCTCTGGAGCTCAGTCAAGTTCTTGGTCCCCTCTCTTACTAGGGCCCTTCTCCCCCGATTGCTCAGTTTGACTAAGTGACCAGCTCTTGGACGAGTCCTGGCTGTGCCACGCTTCTTCCATTTTAGAACTATGGAGGCCACTGTGCTCTTTTTATTTTTTATTGTAGTCTTCCCCAGATCTGTGCCTTGCAATAATCCTGTTTCTGAACTCTACAGGCAGTTCCTTTGACCTTGTGTCTTTTGCTCTGCTACAGTATGCATTGTTCAATTGTGAGGCCGTCTATAGAGAGGTCTGTTTTGCACTAAGGAGAGGCTTCCATCTAGCCACTCTGCCATAAATCCAAGATCAATGGACTTGATCAATGGACCAAATAATGTCCAATCAATTTAATTTACCCCAGGTAGGCTCCAATTAAGGTGTAGGAACCTGTTAGTAATGATAAAGATGAATTGGGGGAGAGGCACCGAAGCTAAATTTCAAGTATTGGTGCAAAGGGTCTGAATGCTTACGCCAATGAGATATTTCTTTTTAATAAATTTACAGATATTTCTAAAATTCTGTTTCCATGTTGTCATTATGGGGTACTGACTGTAGTTTAATGAAAGGGGAAAAAAAATTCAACAACTATAGAAATCAGGCTGCAGCATAGGAAAATTGACAAAAGTCAAGGGAGTTTGAATACTTTCTGAATGTAGTGTAAATTGCAGACTGGATAGCAGCCATAGGAAATGACCCAGCAACTTCAGTGTCTGGGCCAATACCTGTTAATGTAGGGGGTTTCCCTTTGTCGACTGTGAAAGGGAAATGCTTGGCATGCGCAATGGGAAATCTGCAGTGCATGGAAAATTCCCTTCCCATCAGAAAGGAAACTCTAAGCATACAGAACCTGGTATGCTACCCCAGTTTGCATGTTTATTACTACTCAGAAGAGTCCAGAAATATCTCCTGAGAGATTAGAACACAAAAAGAACTTTCAGATACTTGAACGTTGTGTAAGACAATAACTATCACCCAAGAATTCTCTGAGAGGCATCTGGTAATTATTCAGGGGTTGAATGCAAGAAAACTCTATTGATTTGGGTTGGACTTCACATGCATATCCAAACCTACAGTCAAATCTACCCACTTATCCTTACTTTAACACATAAGGCAATCTCCCCCAGTTTGATCCATTATCAATGTGTTGGGCCTGTAATTCATAAGCCTCAGCAAATCTGGCCAGTAGGGAAGACTGCTAATCGCTCAAATCTTTCCTGTAGTTTTCTATTTGAACTATAAAAGCAGTCTGAGGAAAGAATTTTAGCAATTGATTATCTCAAGAGCCATGGTTAAGTATTTTAGTATTTCCCTATTTTGGTATTTCTTAAAATTTACATGTTATACCAAAATAGATGGTCTGCTGAATTTGGGCCACCGAGGTATTTTATGTTAATCTGGTATAAAAGTTTAACCTAGTTGATTTTCCTATGGACTCACCTTCATAAATGGCTGCAAATCCTTTCCCTACCCAGTTGCTGCTGCTACGGAACTCAATCCACATTCTACTATCACTAGATGTGAGGATGTTTGAGAGTTTATCTCCGCAGAATCTGCCTAAAAAAATGTAAAAAGTGAGACAGTGCATTTTAAGGCATCTCTAAAGATGATGCCATGCAGTATGATATAAGCAGTGTGAGATGCAAACTACAGTTCTACAAGATGGATGGATGGATGGATGGATGGATGGATGAATGGATAGATAATTACTTTAGTTTGGGGGAATCATTTAAATTTGGCTTAGAATTGTACATTTATTTAATTCCCTAGTGGAAAATGGCAATGTGTCACACAATTAGGGATGCACACCCATATACATACACTCAAACCCACACAGCTTGCTGAACCATGATTTAGTCATTCTTCCAGCTTTCACTCTGTCACTGCTTTTACTCAGGTAAAGACATAGGTGTGTTGGAATAAAGTAGCGGGTTGTATTTGACAATAGTAGACAATAATAGATCTATAAACAGCCAGATGAAAATAAAATAAAATCTAATGTGGAACAAACAACAGAAAAGAAATATTGTGAAGCAGAAAGGATGCAGATGTGTAAATAACCGACACTAACTTAGTACACTTAAGCTAAGCCACTCTTACCTATATGAATTTTGAAATCATTTCTTGAGGTACCCATAACGTAACATCATCCTATAACAGCTTTCCCAACTTTTCCATGTGCACATAAAAAAGTAGGATTTTGACGGCATGATTGTGGCTGCCATCTTGATTTTTTTTTAACCCTCCCTACAGACACGCCTGCCTGATTCAAAATATTAATTCCATTTCCATTTATGTTATTTTTATTTCTTCCTTTCACTTTTCAAAACTGACCACAATAGTTTCATACCAAGCAGAGGAGATTTCCTCCAGTAGCCATCTCTTACTTCAATGTAGTCATACCAGCACAGGCTGCTCTTATAGAGATCCATTGTTGTAAAGTTTAGAACAATCTGGAATAAACGTAAAGGAGATAAATGCCAGTAAATTGGTTTGTAGTTTGACAAAAAAGAAAAATGCAAAGCTGTTCTTACCAGTATATTGGCTTTAAAGTGGGAGAAGATATTTCTAAAATAATTTTGGAAATCTTACCTTCTGAATAGCATCAGTATGGGGCATCTACGTGTTTATGACAGACAGAAGAGGAGAGGACATTTGGGTGATTAAAAGGGAGATCAAAAACTACTTTTAAAGACGTAACAGAAGGAAGGGATTGTTAATTTTCGGATAAAATCCAGCAGTAAGGATTTTGAACTTTTATTTTGCTAGCCAATGATGAGCTTAACAGATTGCATCAATTTCATGGTATATATTTTAGCTAGTGACACTAGAACTTCTTTAACAGAATCTCTCCAGCATATTCATATCATGGACATTTAGCTGAAATGCATTAACTGTGTGTCCTAGTAATTTCAGTTGTGAAACATATCAGATGCTGCTATAGATTTCATCAACCTTATGACAGAAGGGAAAATAGTGTCTGGTTACTTGCATCCTCCAAAGCAATCAGCCAGATCAGAGGTCAATCTCCATAACGATATCTCAGATAAGTACCCTTGGTTGCTACCATGCTCAAGAATAGAGACAATTGATATGTCTATGATTTCCTGCGGGGCAGGGGATGGAAACTTTGAAATGTAGGAAGGGGATAAAAGCTTTGTATTGATTTTTTTTTTTTTAAAAAGTAAGGTTTAATACTGTGATTTCAATTGGCCTATTATACAAATAGGTACTTATGGTAATTATAACTGTATCGGAGGTGGCCAATCATTTTCTGGACAGTGTCTGCTTAAAGGATTTCAATAAGATCAAAGTATTGATTATTTTGAATGGGATCATTTTAAAGATGGAACATATTGTATTTTGAACAATTGCTTTCAAATGATTATTTGTTATTGTTCAGTTAATGCAATTTCATATTGCAATGGTGGACTTCTCCTGACAACCACCTTGGCACATGTCCTCTGTTTCTAAATGGGAATCTACCCTTCCGCTAATTAGTTAGTTAGTTTACTTTATTGTCATTGCACCTCGTACAATGAAATTAAATACCATCTGCACATTATACATAAAAAATAAAAATAAAACACACACATCCTTCACATTCTATATAATTGAATTGAAAACCCCTGGTACTGCATTAATATTGCACTATACAGTAGAATTCAATATAGTTACTGTTCTGGGATAGAAGCTGTTTTTCAGCCTATTTGTCCTTGTTTTTATTATCCTGTATTGTCTCTGTCAGATGGTAATCGTTCAAAAAATCGGGTGTCCAGGATGAGATGGATCTTTAAAAATGTTTTGCACCTTCTTAAGGCAGCAGGAGTTATAAAGCTCTTCCAAAGAAGAAAGAGAGCAACCAATAATCCTCTGGGCAATGATATTAACCCTCTGGAGTGTTTTCCTATTTGCCACTGTGCAGTTAGCAAACCATACAATAAGTTCAATAAGTTAAAATACTCTCTATGGTGTAGAAGATCACCAGCAGTTTTTCATTCATACAACACTGATATTTGAAAAATAAACTTACATGTTTACTTACTGGTTTTCCCCTGCCCATAATTTGCATAACAGTACACTATGAAAATCACATCATACTGAAGTTATGGAAACATTTTTTGTAATTTTATGTTCAGAGATTTATAACTACCCAAAATATATCAAGATATAAAGTAGTATGCAATGTTTTAATAGAATATATAAATCTGTTAATTTATTTAACAGTTCATTAAACTGTGTGCATTCTTGGAAGAAAAGACAACCAACGTAGTTGGTTAATTCATTGGTTTCCATAATCATATTGATGAATCTCTGGAACTGGTTACTCTCTTGACTATATTTCATACAGCAATTGTTTTACGTCATTGACATTTTTTTTTAACTGAGCAAGTAAAAACAGAAATTATATGAGAGATCTGTGACCACATTTTACCACCCTGTGTTATTGTTATGACAATCAAGGATGAAGAGTGATAGTAAATACTACTACATTAAATTCTACTAATACTTCAGTGTTATTATCAGCATGAGATTTGAGGATCTATTTTCAATATTTCTTTCAGTTAAAATGTGCCCAGTAATATAATGATTACATATTATCTGCAATATGCTTAAAGTTCTGTTTGTTTTGCCATGAGCCAAATGATGGCCAAGGATCCAGAGAAGTGAATTCAGCCTTCAGATTTCTATAATGTTTGTTATATTCAACTATTAAGGCTCTGGCTATGGCATTAGTAAACATCTGGACTTTTCTTGTCTTTTGATCATGGCTATTAGGACTGGTGCAATCTGTTTATAAGGTTTTGGGTTTAAAACTGGGATCTAAACAGTTAACACATAAACTGGTTACAATGTGGTTGAATTGAAGCACATAGCACCACAGCTGTGTTTAGGACTGCCAACTACTTCCATGACTGAATAAAAAATTAGGCATGCTCCAGCCCACCCATTTAAATGGATGGACTAAAGCTTTATGAGCACTGTTGGACAATTACTAAAAAGTTTTGATATATTAGCAATAAGTTATTTTCATTTTCTTGTGTGCTTATTTTTTTTTTTATTACAGGCAAGAAATATAGAATAATGATTTGCTTAATCAAAGTCAATTACACATTCATAATAAAATTTTAAGTATATTTTAATTATTTTCAAAATTCAATTTCTAGTGACTGTTTCTCCCAATTGCAAGTACACTTGCATAACAGACTCAATTATCTGAACTAAAAAGCAAAACGAAAGAAAGAAGGTCGAGAATTCAGCTTTGTTCTTCCATTCTTTATCCTTCTGAGAATGCACAAGGCAGGATGGAAAACTATTTATTACATTTCTTTCCCTTGTATTATGAAATGAGGCTAGTAGAACAGTACTGTAGCATGGTCTTTCAGTAGAGGAAGAAAAAAAACACATTAAATGATGGAAAGATATGGCATATGTGACATGGAATCTCACAACAGAACAAAAATCTTTCAGAACTGGCTGTTATGATAACATAACAGCTAAATATGACATTATTTGTGTTTTTCAATACCCATGAAATTACTTTAATATATGTTCTGCAACTCAGCAGACACAGAAAAACTGGAGGCAAAGCAAACCAAGAGTTAAAGAGGATTGCATGATAACAAATTTCCAAAGATAAATGATCAATGAACATTTGCCAGCAGTTAAAAAAATGAGTGGCTATGTAAACAAATTAGAAGTAGCAATAATATCTGATGCTGAGTTATCTGTTTCATTTTCACAGGTCTGCCAGAAAGCAGTGGGATAACTCAAATAGCTTTTCAGGATTTGACAAAACTAAGCAACAGGTTTCCATCAAATGAGCTCTTCACATTTCTAGGAGAGCTATAGCGCTAACAGTTGGTAACAGAACAGATAGTCGGGATAATTTTTGAAGTTTAAAAGCATACTTTATTTTTCTCCAAATTAAAGGGTTGAGGCATACTTCCAATGCGAATGTTAAGAAATACTAAGAAATTTATTTTAAAAATGAAGACTAGAAAATTGATACTTTTTAAATCCCTATGCTGTTTACAAAAATAGTAGGATAATCTGTTTTTGAGTCTCCATCAGTGTGCACCACTACCAACCTAACTAAAATCCATGTTAGTATAGTAGTATTTTTTTCTAAGTAGGAAATCACCAGGCTGTACTCATTTTCATAGGAGGTTTCAAGCATTAAAGGGACCTGCAATAAGAGATTGATGATCTCTGAACAGACAAAATAAAAAGGGATGAAGATGTAGTCCAAAGGCTTTATTTGATTGATCTGCTCTTAACAAAACTCAAGCCCCTCAAGCTTTAAAATTTCTAATAAAATAATGTTTTCTTTCTGAGGAACCAGAGTTGGAAATTAGAGTGAAGTACCTTCTCTCCAGGAGTCACTGAAATTCTCCATATGCAATGTGTGTATGAAGGATAACCATTTGGGAACCCTGGAGATGAAAAGTTGCTTGTAGATTCTTGCAGAGTTTCACCACATGCTGAAAGACATCAGATCATAGAGAAATTGTGAGCTCTCTGGGAGGGGGTGCTTGAGGAAACATGCTTCTTCTTACTGGGATTCACCAAAGGCAGAAAGAGAAATGCTTGTATTCAAATGATGCAGCACGCTTTCCATCTCTCTTACCTGAGCTATGCATCAGTCTGATTTGCAGCCACTACTTACATAGAAGAATCCTAGTAATGATATAATGTTTGGCGTTACCTCTTTCATTTTACGGCTATATTGACCATTAGCTATTCCTACATTATTTCCTATTCTCTCCAGGAATCACTGAAATTCTCCATATGCAATGTGTGTATGAAGGATAACCATTTGGAAAGTCATGGAAGGCCATTATAGAAGACCCCTCACACCCTGGCAATTATCTTTTGGACCTGCTGCCGTCTGGATGGCGTTTTAGGTCAATAAAATCCCACACCACTAGACTAACAGTTTCTTTCCCTGGGCCATCCGAACCGCAAATAAACACGAAGTCACTAACTCATTAAGATGTGAAATCTCAATACCCCATTCAGATGTATAAAAACTTATTACAGTACGATCCATCTCTTGTGTATTATACTTGGTGGCAAAGCGTTTCAGTCAGTGTTGGATGTATATTTTGTGTATATTCGTAAATATTGTACTCTCAAAATGCAAATGGAGACATGGGTACTCTATTTTTCTTATCTTTATTTTTAAGTGCTTTGGTTTTATTGTATTGAGAACAGTTGCTAGGGTGCGTCCCACAGTTTTGTTGTACTTGTACAATGACAATAAAGTTCTTCTAATTCTAATTCTAATCTATTTTACTAATCTCCCATGATATTTTGTATTAGCAGCTCTGCATGAATATATTTCTTTTTCTCTTGTGTTGTAATTTTTTAACTTTATTCTCACCATACCCCATTGACATAACAGTAACAAAATAACCAAGTTGAAAAAGACCTTGGGGGGGAGAAGGTGGAGCCTCCTCGCTGGCAGACCATAGATCGCGACTATCTGCGGCTATGGTCCATGCTCTTTCATTGGAGACCCCCAATCATTACTATTAGGGGCTGAAGCTGCCTTGGAGGGGCGGCGGAGTAAGGGGAAACCTCAAGCCAGGTTGAGGGGAGCTGCATCTCCCCCCCAGGGCTTGGTCTTTTTCCTCCCGAAGATGACTGCAGCGGTAGTTTAAAATGGCCACCCCGAAGAAGAGGACTCAGCTGGATTAAGATTTGTGCAGGAGGGAAGAAAGAGGTGGATAACATCTGAACCGGGACAATTGAGCAATACAACTAAACAAAAGTACTGCGGGATTAAGGTAACATGGAATTTTTAAGAAAAGAAAAGTGAGCGGCGAAATTACAAAGGGACAGGAAAAAAAATATTTTTGACAGCTAAGCGGGGCTTCGAACTGGGAAAGAAGCTGGAACTAAAGATTTAACTAAATTGGACTAAAATATTTTGGGAATAAACAGGCATAAAATAAAGCTGGAATTAAGATTGTCAACAAATAATAATGATAAAGTTTACAAATTGGAGACTGGACTGTGCTGGAATATTGAGGTTCGAAAAACCCTAAATAAAAAAATAGGGGGAAAAGGTGAAGACTTTGTATAATGGAGAGTGCCACCTTTTGACAAAAACTTGAGCTCAAACAAGGGAAAGCATCCTGTTTCTGAATGAACTTGTGTGGATATAACATTAAAGAAATATTGAAACAAAGTAAGAATCTTAGAAAGTGAAAGCAGAACCAGAATAAAGGAAAAAGCAAGGAAAGACTGACTGTGGGATTGATTGATGTTTTTGGCATAGACCCTCGGCTGGAATAACAGAACTTTAGAAAATTGAAAGAAGAAAGAAGGAAAGCAAAAGTGTTTTTTTGGTGGACTCTTAACGATCATGAAATATAAGAGTGCAATGATGATATCTCTTCGGGAATTAAAAATGGAACTTAAAAATATGAGAGAATTACTATAGGAAAGAGGCGAATCATTTTGCTCTGTGTTAGAAAAAATGGAATTGGCGATTGAAGAACAAGAAGAAAGAGCTTCGGAGGAGGATGAGTCGATTCAAGGAGAAGACATTTTAAAGAGACAATTAACACAAAGAACACTACAAAGAAGTGGGGAAAGAAGGAAGGCTAAAAAGTTGAGATTTAAGAAGGCAATCAAAAGGGGGAATACCTGTGAAGCTGGGAAAGGCAGAAAGACCCAGCAGAAAAGGGGAAAGGAAGATATTAAGAAAGAGAGGGATATTAACTGGAATGAGAAAAGATATGGGGAAAAGAGGGGGAGGAGAAGCAATAAGAAACAGGTACATGAAATAAAGAAATACGGAAATAGTAAAATGTTGAAAAGAAATTGTTTTTTTAGAGATAATGGTTGATGAATTAAAAAGGGGATTCTGCAAGGTGACAAGAGGTAATAAGAATATTTCTGCAATTAAAAATATTTAGAAAATAGGGTAATATAGATACTGATAACTCTTATTAAAAATCAAGGGGGGGAAATATGTTGAGGAATCCAAATGAAAAGATGTAATGATTATTATTGTAACTTCTTAAAAATAATCGTTTATTGGGAATCAAGATGAGGGAATAAAGGTATATTTTAATCATTGAGGTGTCACACTCAAAACAGTAAAAGGGGGGAAACCTATCCTTTTTTTTAGTGTTAAAATTTGTATTAATCTAGATTTTATAAAAAGAATGGGTAATGGAAAGGGAATATGACAGACTAAAGAACCAACTAAATTAATAAATTAATGTAGACTATTAAAAGCAAGGAGAGACATTGGTAACTTTTATTATTATTATTATTATTATTATTATTATTATTATTATTATTATTATTATTAGGCAAACACATTGTTTATCTTTATTTTTAAAATAAATATTAAAGGATTGTATTTGAAATAATTGAAATGAAACAAAAAGATGTTTCGCTTGAGATTAATGAAAGAGGCTAGAATTAATGTGTTTGTTTCTCTCCTTACTGAAAATTTGGAATGGAAAAGGTAATAATAGAATTAAGTATGCATATATGAATGTATAATTGCTGTCATATTTGTATGTAAAGGTGATGACCTGGAAATATGTTGTCCACTAAAAAGAGATTTTTGTTTTTAATGTGAAAAACTGAATAAAATTTGTTAAAAAAAAAAAAGAAAAGAAAAACACCTTGGGGGTATTCTAGTCTAAACTTCTACTGAAGCAGGAGACCCTATACTAAGACTGAAACCTCTCAGCCTGCGGGCTGGATGCATCGTGTGCTGGCCACGCCCACGCCCAGTTTACGGAAGGAGAAATAAGTCCCGAGACATCACGTGATGCTGCCATGATTACATGAGTTTGACACCTCTGCCCTATACCATTCTGGACAAATGACTGTCCAATCTTTTCTTAAAAATCTCCATGACCCCCACAACTTCTGAAAGCGAGTAGTTCCACTGATTTATTGTTATTGCCATCAGGATTTTTTTTCCTTGGTTCACAGTTAGATCTCTCTTTGATAAGTTTCCAGGTCTAAAGCTGATGTATTTCTTGGACCTTGTGCTAAGCTTGAGTAGGAAATGAGGAGTGTATCAACACTTTGGAACATCCATTCCCTGTTCTTTAATACAGGAATGTCACAGGGTGTGCAACACATCGCTGGAGCTTCAATCACATCCTTTCCTTTTTTATCATACCCTGCAGACACTTCTGCTACTACATAATTTTTTTAAAATTATCTTGGTTTCAATTAACAAATGGCTTTTTCTGTGGATCTGAAGATCTGCTGAACATCTCATATTTGAGACCTGCATTTCCTTATCCCAGTGCAGTGGGCCAGTCACAGGAATAATTAAAAGCAAATTAATTATAAGATATTTTGGATATTTTCAAAGCCTTTAGATGTTAACTCAAAAAAGGTCAGTGATTGGATTAAGACAGACTGGTGATATTGCTCTCTGGCTAATGTCATATTTTATACATATACATATACGCACATACACACACACACACACACACACACAGAGTAATACATTACACTGGACTATAACAATTTTAAGCTTCATTCTAAACATGCAAGGAAAGTATCTGTAATGCCATGTGAAAATATCTAATAGCGCAGAGTAACATATTTTCTTATATGCAGAAAAAAAAATCATTGGCTTATCCTAAATATATTTTCCCTTTCACTCCATACACCAAGCATGTATCACAGGACATCCTAATCAAATATGAGTTGCATATTAAATAATTTATTCAGCACTAGACATTTTCAAAGTAAATACCATAGCTAATTATCAACAGTTTATTTTTAACTCTGCAATCATTACTAATTCCATTAAACAGCAGAGCTTTGGTATCTTGGGTTTCTTGATGCTGGCTGCTATAGAATTAAAGCTGTATTAAACTTTGTTTCTAGTCTGAAAAACTTCTTAGTGTTAGAAAAGAAACAAAACCAGCAGAATAACAAACAATAAAACCATTGAAAGACAACCATCAAAACTCATCTGCGGGTTAATTGCAATATGAAGTGGTCAGTCTGAAATGCTCACCTGCAGTACAGATTTAAAAGGTCATTTTTTGTCAGATTTTTATTTTTACTATGAGGTAAAATAATCTGGAAGTCCAAAACAGGCTGGCAATACAGGTACTCCTCTATTTACAACCCTTCATTCAGTGAACGTTTACTTATGATGGCTGCAGTGTCCCCCAAGATCATGTAATCAATCACCATTTGTGACTTTCTGATAAGTAAAATCAAGGGGGAAGCCAGATTCAATTAAAACCATCTTACTAACTTAACAACTGAAGTGATTCCCTTAACAACTGTGACAAGAAAGATCATAAAATGGAGGAAAATTCACTTAACAATGGTCTCGCTTAGCAATGGAAATTTTGAGCTTAATTGTGGTTGTAAGTTGAAGACTTCTATACATAAAGTATCAAAAGAAGTAGGACATTAAACACAAAAAATTAAATGTACCCTGTTTCTTCAACAAAACGGCCTCCCCCAATAGGAAATCCCAGCATGTTTTATAGGCATGAAATGAAATTAAGCCCCTCCCCCCAAATTAAGGCCTGTATTAAAACATGGGAAATGGGGGGAGGGAAATGGGGGGGTCTTGCCATTAGGAAGTACTTTTGTTGCACACCCGGATATGGTGCTGCCTGCGTTGACCCTGACACGAAGTGCCCCACCAACACCGAGGTCAACATCCAAGCCATCGCCGCCCGCCCGCCCGAAGATGCAAGGGGGGGGAAATTAAGTCACCCCCGAAAAGACGGCCTAGCCATTTTTGGGGGGCTCAAAAAAAAATAAGACCCGGCTTTATTATATGAGAAACACGGTAGTATGGTCTCATGCAGAATTATGGATATTTTCCCCAAATCTCAATTATGAAATTATTGAAGAAATTGTAATGTAGTATGAATGAGGATCTATTGTGAATTTGAATAAGCAAAGGTCTAATAATAAAACTGCCTGGTGAATAACTATTAATATAACTACCTAGTTTTAGCAAGAGTATAATTTTAAATTTTAAATCCTTCCAAAGTCATTAGATGCAATTATGTCAAACATATTATCAATTTAACCTAGTTAAAGACAATTATTAAGCTGAATTGTTTATTTTGTGGTTGGGCTATAAACTGAAATAGCTCATCAATTTTATATGTGTGTGTGTGTGTGTGTTGCTTAATAACATGTATTAGCTGAACACGAATTGGATGTCCTACTATGGCTTCCATATGCAATTTTTCCTGCATCTTCTCTGGTTTTGACATAGTTGCATCATAATACAGCTTGTGAAGCATTGAGAATAATATGCAAAAGGTAAAATCAGTGGAAGTTATTGGCAAGACACATAGATGGACATACATGCAAACATATATACTGCATGTATTGGGAATAGAGAACAGTTTTATTACTGTCCCACCCGAACTGGCACCCATTTAAAAAAAGTTCAGTTTCAAAATGAGTATTGCAGAAATGGTGTCTTGCATAGGACTTTATAGGTAGGGGGGAAAAAACTTGAAACAGGAATTCTGACCAATTGCATAATTCAAAAAGTGCAGTAATAAAGAAATTTACTGAGATTTTAGGGCAACATGAATTTCTCTAAGAGCTGAAGAATCAAGTTTCAAGGCTACATTCTACAACTAGATTTCTTGATCAAATGTTGCACTTATTTTATGACTTATTACATCTTTTTTAAAAAAAAAACTAGGACTACTGCTCTGAAGAGCAGCTAGGTTTTCCCTGTTGAAGTTTGCTAAACAAATGCATCATCAGTCTAAATATAGATCTGGATTTAAAGTACACTACCTTAAATAAGAAATGATAGAATGAATCATGTTTTTCCCACTGTCATCTCCAGCAAGTGAACAGCTACAATAGGAAAGCACAGAAATGCCTCTTGAGATGGTAAACTCAGATTCAAGCCACTGATCCCTTAATGCCTTAAGAATGTTTATGATCTCACCTTAAGTAACTGCCTGAATAGAAGCAGATAAGAAAACACCTTATTCAGAATTATAGTTAGACCTCGTTAATTATATTAGAATATGCTTCTTCATGCTTATTTTCTCTACGATTCAATACCTGGACATCTGTACAGTTTTCTGGCTTGTGCAATATCTCCTTTACTTAATCGTGTGCGCTGACCAATGGCCGGTCGGATCCCATTATCATCACGGGAAGGAAGTATGGTATCCAGAAACATACCCCTAAAAATAATTAAGAAGCAGAAAAAAACCCAACTTATTTTTCATATCAAGAGTTTTTGAATTTACAAAAGATATCCTTAGTAACAAAAAGCAGCCAGTGAAATGGAAAAGTCAACAATTATAATAACATGGTTATTTGATTAGTTTGGCTTGTTCCTGACATTCACACAATAGGTAAAAAAAAAACTGTTCTACTCAAGCACATCATCTTGATCTTAACCAATTATTTTAATTATACTTATTAAAATCTGCTACAAAGGCATTCATTTGCTTTTTCAAAACTGCATTATATATTGTGCGCATAATAATTTTCACGGCTTTTGATGTGTGTGAGATTAATGCATTGTTCTGTTGAAATTTTCATTACAGTGACAAGAATACTTAAAGCGTTTATTTAAAATAACAGCAAACCTTAGGGACATAATCAGAAAAAGGCTTTCAGATCCTTAATCGAAAGAGGCAGCGTTTCAAATTGGAACAAACTAATTATTGTAAAATGTTAATAATATTAAAACCAATCAACATGCAGGAAGCTATCCAAGGGAAAGAAGAAACCAAAAGCATGTTTCTATTCAGAAAAAAATAATAATATAATTGTATGCAAAAGATTTGCCTGCATAAATAAGAATGGATTGATTCATTTTGTAATTACACAAATCATTTTCAAAATAATTAATTTTAAATGGACAAATTATTTGTCCTGCATGATTAAAAAGATATATTATCTTCAAACAACAAATTTTTTATCATATAATAGCTGGAGCATTATACAGTGTTCACAGTGGTTTTTTTTTTCCTATAGAATAGTTTTTAAAGATATTAAGCATGGCTTTTAAAGCCTTTTATTCAGTTTGTTACTTCCATAGTCGAGTCAGGTTTCAATGGTTCTGAAAGCAATGCCTATAAGCTAAAAATGTAAACATAAGGCATTCCTCTATCATTTCTCAGAATGGACAAGTTTTCCAGAACAGTATTTGGAAAGAATCTGACACAAAACTGCACAGTTTAAGAAACTTCCCTTAAAACAATCATACAAAAAAAATACTATGAAATCTTCAATAAAGCCACAAAATACATTTGGGCAGCTAGCAAAGATGTGCAACATCACAAAGCAATTCTGACAACTGCCTACATCAGAACAACATGCACAGAATATTCACATTGAAGAATAGAATTATAAGACAAAAGGTATAACCTGAGACTCCAACCTTGAGAAGGTGTTCCTGGCATAGTGCATAATGCTATCAAAATCATACGGTTCTCCCAGAGAATTCACTTCTCCAGGCTCCATCTTCAAAAAGTTGTACTCCTGACCTGTAATTTAGAAGATTTCAAACATTTTTCCAATAGGAAGAAAGGAGAAAATGCAATACTCCTTTTTCATATGCAAATTATAATATATTATAAACAGTTTGCTTGCAAAGGCTAACACAGATTTAATTGATTGTGATATATGTTCACAGGTAAAATTAGCTTTCTAATTTTTCCTGTAAAAGGCAATAACAATGTACCTGTTTGCTCATGAACTGAATTACTGATGGAATAATTGTATGAAATGTCATCTTGGTATGCAGCATATTAAGAAAACTATTATTTCCTGTCATCCTCTGACTTGATTATTCCACGCTTACTTTCTTATTTTCTACAATGCATTGCGGAAACATAAAGACGTTGGTTGCAATTTTATAGCACATATTATTATTTAACAATACAGCATAGCCCAGGCATTATAAGAAGCAGCACCTAGTTGAACTTGGTTGATCTCAAAAAGCCAAGTAAGATCAAATCTGGTTAGTACTAAGATGGCCAACCCACCAGAAAATTTCAAATCTACAACTTGATTAGGGGTGGGAAATACCCCTGAAGGTGATAATGACAAACTACTGTATAACATTCTCAGAAACTATATAGATAATGAAGTCATCGGGAGTCAGATTTGATTGATAAAAGAAGATTTTATCTTTTCTATAGACTATTAAAGATTGTTTTAATCTTTATTGGAGATTATCATTATGCACATTTATTTCTATCATTTCTTCAATAATTGTCCTCATCTAAAGATTTTTTTTTCCTTTCCTTTTTTCCACCCACAGAACTTCATCCTTGGAAATATCCTTCTTCATTTATTTGCATAAACAATTTCTATGGCCACTCATCTCACTACTATGTCTGTGGACAGGCAGCAATAAATAACCGCACCAAAAGGAACAACAATCCAAATAATTAAAATAATTACAGCCACAATAAAAATATAATACCTTAAAGGTCCAATATTCATGTCTTATAGGACAGTAACAAACAGAACAATATCAACCAACTAAGCTAGTGGCCCCCAACCTTTTGGGCACCAGGGACCAGTTCCATGGAGAGAGGTTTTTCCGTGAACCAGAGGGAGCGTGGTTTTGTATGCTGCCTGTATCCCGTGAATGGGGCTTCATTTGTTTGCGTGGACCGGTTTCCAGCATGCTGAGACCAGTGCTGATCCAAGGACCAGGGGCTGGGGAACCGTGAACTAAACAACCAACTGTTTATATCAAGTAAAGCAAGTAAGGAAGTTGGGAACTAATTAAAACAATTCCCATTTCATTAGGAGAATTACAACTTTAATCTACAAGATTTAATGCTTATATTCAAAGCAATTTCTTACAAAAATTACCAGACAATTTTTTAGTTACCAAAAGATTAGTTCAATAATTAGATGCTCCATCTCACATGGCACATCCGGTACCTTCTAGATGCTGCAGAACTACAATTCACAAAAGGCAGTTTTAATCTATGACATTATGCTAAAATATCTAGAATTGTCTAACCTGGTTGAATGTTCTCTCTGATGATGGCAACATGATCATCTCTGTCTGGTCTTGTGTGCTCATGCCAAAATCCTACTACATGTCCCAATTCATGAACAACAATTCCAAACTTATCACAATTCTTGCCAATAGAGATTGCTTGAGGACCATTGCCTCTTCGGCCCACATAGGAGCAGCACCTGTAATTTAGGGTAAGAAAAGAAGTGAAATCATTTGAATGTACACTTCTAAGAAGGAGCTGAGATCTCTATTTATTTATTTTTTATTTCATTGTATTTTATCCTATTTTATTGTAGGATTTGTTTTTAACAAACTCCAACCAGCTATAAAGTCCACAAGTCTTACAGTTGCCAAGTTTGGAGACCACTGCTCTAGAAGAAAGGTTTTGAAATATTTTGGTTAACTGAAATACTGTATATTATTTGTTGCTGATAATGGAGGCTGCTCTTCATGATGTCTCCTATCCTCCTTTAATTTAAGACCAAACTAGCTCACACATGTTAAAGATATAACTGGGTGCTGGTAGTTCCTTTTCAAATCAACTGTCCCTGTCATAGGGGGAAGATTCTAGTAGGAACATGGTTTGGAAATAAGAAACATGAATCCTTTCACCGTTGAAATTCCTCTTCAAGAAGTGGGGGGTCAGGAGAAAGACAGTAAACATAAATATTATATGTCGTTTTTAATCTCTTAAAAAGCCATATAAGCCTACATAATTTTGGCTAATGACACAGAAGCTTCTATATACCACAGAGAAGCCAAGTAAAACTGAATAAAATATACCACAATATTCTAAGTCAAAACTGCACTTCATATGAAATTGACACTTATATTCCTTATTCGCTATTGCTTTCACACAGTTTCCAGTGAGTGCTTTTTCAAAATAACTTTCAATATCTTCATGGGATAGAACACTACTGCAGTGGTAGTGCTGGTATGTCAAGTTCGTGTCTCCTATTGTTTTTTGATCTGAAGCTCTTCAACAATAACATTAGACAATGAAAGCAAACCATCCAGGCGTATATACTGTATATGTCATAAACTTTTTCAGGAGATCTTCAGATTGGAAATTATACTAACATGTACGATTTAGAACAGAATATCGCAATGAGAGATACTGAAGATCTTTGAGGATTCTACTTAGGTTATCTTGTTCTCTTTCAAAATGTTCTGTTATTGTTTTTTCTGCAAATCTTTTCCGCTTCTTCAGACTTTGGAATGCTTCCAAGTCTTGTAAACCTTCCTCTTGTGTAAAGATGATATATTTTGCTTCCATAACAATCCATATTAAGTTTGTTATTAGACTATAGGCTTGGGGCTACAGCCACATAACCATAATACAAGTTGATAATATTCTGAATTGGCTTTGAAAAGGAAAAAGTAACTGGAATGTGATAAAACATCAAATCACAGCCTGCGGAAGGATCATTGAAAAAAGAAAGAAAGGAAAGGAAAAAAAAGAACACCAAATCACATTTTGGGGAAAAAATATCAATAGAGGCAATTTGTTTATATTAGTTTTGCTGCCATCAGAATAAAGTTTTGATTTAAAAGAAATTAAATCATAATATAGTCATTCAAATAATCACAATTTGAACAGCAACTTAATTAAATAAATATAACATGTACTTACTGACATAATTTATTAAGCAAATATAACACAATCCTCCTTTATGTGGAGAATCAGTAAGTTTTTAGTATGAAGATTCCAAAAATTTATTTAAAAGCATGTTCGATAAATCCATTTTGCATACTAACATTATTTTAAGGTAATGCCTAATTGAAACAGAGCTCACTGTGTAATGTAGGTTGTATGCCATTTTACATATTAAATTTAAACACTCTGAAAATGAGAAGCTTTTGACCTATTTCAGAAATCCACGGTTTGTTCAGGACATGTAGGTCACATTATATAAAATCACAATAGAAACATTTTAATAAGCATCACATTTTGGGAAAATCATTTTTAAGTTAATCATTCTAAGTCATTAGTACATATAATCTCTTCTTCCCATCTGTCTGTCCCACTATTTCCATCTGGTCCCTGCAGGAGCATTTCAGTTCTCTATAGAACAGTAGTGAATACTCAGGTAACCCTCTATTCATGGCCTTTCAGATTACAATTTGCAAAAGTTA
Source organism: Hydrophis major (assembly GCA_033807585.1). Classification (NCBI taxonomy): domain Eukaryota; kingdom Metazoa; phylum Chordata; class Lepidosauria; order Squamata; family Elapidae; genus Hydrophis; species Hydrophis major. The sequence goes on from CM066333.1 coordinate 84,412,641, forward strand.
TTTGACAAAAATGCATGTTTGGTTATAATAAAAGGATACAATTTGGAAAGGTTCGACGCTACCCAAAACGGAGGACTGGTTAGTGAAAATGATGGAACTTGCAAAAATGGCTAAATTAATTTCTTTGATCAGAGAAAAAAAAAGTGTCTACATGTATGGCAGAGCGGAAACCTGACAGATTTTTGCATGAAATGAGAAAAAAAACCCTTATAATTTATTCCTTTAATGATTAGAAAAAAATGGATAATAGAAAAAAGTGAGCTTTTCTTTTTGTAATCATAGAGTAAAAGATAATTTGATAATTATATTTGCTCAAAAGGAAATGGAAGCTTTTTGTATTTCCTTTTATTATTTCTGCACTCTTCATTTACTATCTTCTTTCTTTCTTTGAATCCCTTTACTTTTTATTAACTTTTATTAATTGTTATGTTCTTTGTAAAAAATTTAATAAAATATATTGTAAAATGTGTGTGTGTGTGTGTACATATTCTCTCTCTCTCTCATACACACACACACACATGCATACATGTTCTGTCTCACTTTTCTTCTTTCCCAAAAGATGAAAGAATACAAACTCACACAAACACAGGCAGGCAAGCTGGCTCGGACTTCACAGAGTTAATTCTTTGGAACTGATAATATCCTTGGCATCCCAACACCCTCTGCCTGCCAAGTCCAAACTGATAACAAATAAAAATCTACTCACAGAAAATTACAAGGCAGTCCACAAAAATCATTCACGAAGAAAATCTGAAATAAGATTAAACTTTGTCCTGAACAAAGTTCCAGCTGAAAATACACCCACTTTTATCCCGTGGGGTGTGGCTCAATGACTCAGCTCACTCTCTGATCCTCCCATGCCTCCTACGTTGCTGCTCACATTTCTCCCTACGACGCTGCTTAGGATCAAGCTAACACTCTTCCTCTTTACTCCCTGTCAGGGGCTGCTCTGATATGCCTTCCTCCTGATTAATCTCAGGCTGTTCCTCTCGGTTGTCTGATGGAACCTGAGGCATTATCAGGGAGGAAGGTCCTGGTGAGGAAGGCATTCCCAGTTCCTCCTCCTCATCTTCCAGGTCTTCTTCCTCTGACAGCATAGGCTCGGGAATCAGGGCCACAACACATACGTATGTACTGTAATTTTAACCAACTATTATTATTTAGATCCCATCTTTATTTATAAATAACTCAGTGAGGAATACCTAACATTCCTTCCTCTTCCCATTTTCTCCAACTCTTGTGAAATAGGTTGAGCTGAGAGTGAGTGACTAGCCCAAGGTCACCCATTTTATTTCTTTTTCTTTTTTTTTTAATAAAGTTTTATTTGGGTTTTCACACATACAAAATACAAGTAAAACATCTTTTTTGAAAATAGCCTGGTCCCGGGTTGAACTTCTTTATACAGAAACAAAACTCAATTTCTGCTCCTTTTTGTGTTCTATTCCATATCTTATATTATTCTACATTTTCTATATAGTTTTTCCCCTCTTTTAATTTTCTCAATTTTATTTTGATTATCTCATCTCCATTCAAATCATTATATTTATACTTTTGTCTGTTCTGTTTCAATTTCATATTATCTTTTCTCATTAAACAAATTTTCTCCTGTAGTTACTAACTGGAGTATGACACCTTTATATCTTTTAATTACATCCATTCAACTCTTATTTAAACTTCAATATATACCTTAAGGTTATGACCTTCAATATAATACATAATACATAACTTCCAATTGAATTCTGCTTGGTACATTCTTATAATACACACTATATTCTTAAAAAAAAAAGATTATAAATATATGTAATTATAAACCCTCATTCCATTCCAGGTCAGTTTATAAACCCTCATTCCATTCCAGGTCAGTTTAATAATCATTAAAATCTTAACATCTTTAACACTTCTTTTCAATTAAATATCATACTTCCTTAAAGACACATATAATCTCCATAATTAATTTTTCCCTTATTTCTCTTCACATGTTTTATAAATCATTAAATATTCATTTTGTTACATTTATTTATTGACAAGCATTCTACTGAATTACGATAGCTATTTTATCAAAAATTTTAATCATACATTGTTTCATATTTTCTAAAATTATTTCTGTTTCTAATATAACAATATTATCTTGTGTACCTTTGCAGAGTCCCTTTTTCCATTAAATTTTCACCCATTATTTCTAAATAGGCCCTGTTTCTCTATATTTTGTTTCTGTCCTTTATAACTTCTTTTCCTTTCTTTCTTCCCTCTCATCTTCTCCCTCCCCCTTTTACCCCCTTGTCTCCCTACTTCTAATTCTCTCTTCTGCATTTCCCTCTTCTGTTGCTTTCTGATTTTATACTTATTTTTCATTTGTTTTTTTTTGGGGGGGGGGGAGTTGTTTTTCCCAATCTTAAACTTTCCATTCTCTTTCTCCCCTTTCCTTTTTTCCCCCCCACTTAAGATTACTTGTTCATTAAAGATGGCTTCTTCTTTGTTGCAATCTTCTTGTTCTGCAGGCATTTCTTGTTGTTTCTCATAATTCCAAATCTCCATTTCTAAAAACTGAAATACGAAGCCAAAAGAACCTCTCCCTTCTTGTGCATCTTCTTTGTACTTTTTAAGTTCCATTTTCAGTTCTTCTAAAAGTGGAGCCATTTTAAACAGTTTTAAACAACCACCCGATTGATTTTAGTCATTCAAATACAATAACCAAAAATCCAGAAATCATCAAGTAATCCAAATAGTCCCAAGTTATTTCTTCTTGTTTCTTTTTCCACTTTCTCTTCCTGGGATTTTTGTTGCAATATTTCAGTTAAAATGTATCTTTCGGAAGTCTTATTGAGATTTTGCTGAAAATTCTTTTTAATTCCAGTTAGTCTCCTCCCTTCCAGATCGTGCCCTTTTATTCTTTTTCTCTCCTTTCCTGTTTTCAAAAGCTTTTGATTATCCAGAAATCTTTATCCCTTTGACTTTTTATTTTCAGCATTAAATACCTATTAATGTCAAAGTGTATTTTTTTTCCAATTTCTTGCTTAAATCTCTTAGCTGTCAGTATAGAAAAAGGAGAAAAAAACCCAAATCTTTTCCCTTTTCTCTCTCTTTCACAGCTTAAAAATCTTCTTAGGGAACAATGTTATTGGTTTTTTTTAAATAGTTTCAATTCCAGGGTACCTTATTTGTTGCTTTTGCTGTCTGACCATGTCAACCAAAACTTTCTCTTCTTATCTTCCTCCTGCACATTCTTTTCCGGTCGAGTTCTTTTTTGTGGTGCCCATTTCTGACCACCGCTACAACCGCCTTCAGGGAAGGGAGTAATGGCCAGCTGAGGAGGAGAGATGCGGCTCTCCTCAATCCTGCAGGCAGTCTCTCCCCTCTTCACCACCTCTACGGGGTGGCTTAGCCCCAAAACTAGCCGGCTCGGGGCGCTCCAGCGGTGAGCACGGATCGAAGCCTCGCAGAGACGAGGTTTCAGTCTGTCACCGAAGAGGCTCAAACCGGAAGTCCACCCATTATATTTCTAAGATAGGACTACAACTCAGTTTCCCAGTTTCTAATCTGGTGCCTTAACTACTAGACCAAACTATATTAACTTTTAAAGAATTCATAACCCTAAAATTCATTTAGAAGAAAAATGAGTAATATAATGTGATTTCAAATTAACCAACAAAAGCAACCTTCTTAACTGTTGATAAAATAAATAAGCTTCATTTTAATATATGCATATAAGCATATATTAAGATGCATATAAGCATCATAATTTCTTGAATTTGTATGCTACTAAACTTTCATGTATGTAGCCTCCAAATAAATGAAACAATGCATTGATATCTCATTATCCCAGAGGGAAATTTGGAGAAACTGTGATAGCTTCAATAGTGAGCAGTCCTTACTGCCTCAGTGCCATCACTCACTATGCTGTTAGAGTCGTATGATCCTCTTTCAATATTCAGTGTTTCCTCATAGCTTCCCAGCCATTCTTATAATCCTTCAGGAAGGGAAGGGAAAGGAAATGAAAGGAAAGAGGGAGGGAGGGAGGGAGGAAGGAAGGAAGGATTGATTTCTAATGCTCACTGTCAGCTTCCCATAAGACTGTGCAGTTGGAAAGCTGACAGGAATTCTGAACTTGCTGCTGCTCTCATCATTATACAAATATACTGCATAATGATGCTTAAAACAGATTTAAGTATTAATAATCAGAGTACATCAAAACAAAAACATAGTTAGGACATAAATCTTATCCATATCTTTTTTGCATTCCACAACCCAATGCAAACATATAGGCTGTGGGTTTTGTGACTTGGAAGTTTCTCTGATCATAGATTCTCAATAAAATGTAATTCCAGTCTTCTGTGTAGTTGATTTTTGGGTCTGGTTCCCCTAGTGTGGCTCACAATTCATTAGAATCCGTATCTTTTATATCAACTTACCCACAAGGCCGGTATGTAAACACTATGTAACTTTCTTCATCACTTCGTTCAATGAATGTAACGCAGGTATATTTTTCCCAGTGTCGCATTGCTTGCTTGAACATGGCTCGTTGGCTGCCTGAAATCAAAATTGGTAACAAAATCAAAAATTTCAAAAACAAAATAAAACATATCACCCCAAACAATAGTAAAATTAAATTTTCGATTTTCAAGAATTCTGAAGGCAGGTTGGAAGAGCTGGGTAGCAACTAGTGAAATCTTACAAAACGAGAATCTTTTTTTCAGAAAGGATTTACTCTGCAGAAATACATAAACAAATTGCATATGTTAAACATGTTAACCTAAGTATTTTTAATTACCCACAGTTAGAAAGAAATATATCAACTGTCAGACTGACACCACAAAACTTGTGGTCATCAAGCTGGACACATAAGCCATCAGCCAAACCTTGTATAACAACATGCTTAATTAGTTTGTCTTAGTGAATTATCATTGGTGCATGAAATACAGTTCATTTTTACTGCTATTCCATTTGTCCAACAGCTGCTAATAACATGGAAATAATTTGTCTTGGTCTTTTATGTAAATGCAAGATAATAAATAGCATATTGTTGCAAATGTCAGAGCATTAAATTATGCACAAAATGGGAAATAATTTAATTAAATAATGGGCAAAACAGTGAAAGGCAATTGGGTTGCTTTTGAATAAATGATTATTCAGTGATTGATATGTTTACTGTCATTCCAAAGGAAAAACTGTTTGTGTAAATACACACTTACGTATGTTCTCTTCACACTATTCTCTTTCAGAGTACACAATGTTACACAAAGAGCAAAAAGGGGATAAAGCAATTAAGACTAGAGATAAGAAAAAGAAATATAGTTAAATCTAGTTTACATCATTCATTACAGCTCTCCATGCCATTTACCCTTACAAAGTCCTTGTCTCTGTGACCCATACGATGTTTCATATATTTACCTGTTCTTCTTTAGATTTCTCCTCTCTCTCATTTTGAGGACCTCATCAACTTTATTTTTTCAGCCTTCCTTTTTCTCTCAACCCTTTCTTATATTTGTTTCATGAGTTAATTCTCATTTGTTCTCACTATACAACCAAATCATTTCAATGTACTTCTTTCACATGGACGTTCCCTTCTATATTCCACACATATTCATTCAGCACTCTTCTTGTCCTAACACACACAAACACATACACACACAGAGCCTACCCAACAAAACTTAAATAATTTCTTATATATTCATCAATTCTACTGGGCATATCAAAGTACCTTTATTCATATTTATTACATCTTTCTCCTTTTTTCTTAGCTTTATAGCAATAGCAATAGCACTTAGACTTATATACCGCTTTATAGTGCTTCACGGTCCACTCTAAGAGGTTTTACAGAATCAGCCAATTGCCCCCAACAATCTGGGTCCTCATTTTACCCACCTCAGAAGGATGGAAGGCTGAATCAACCTTGAGCCTTGTGGGATTTGAACTGCCAAATTGTAGGCAGCTAGTAGTCAGCAGAAGCAGCCTGCAGTACAGCACTCTAACCTTTGCACCACCGAAGCTTATAGTGTGCATTTATATGTGCATGTGTGTGTGTACAGATAGATATACAGTAAATATAGATGACATAGATATATAGGTATAGGTATAGAGATGGACATATAGACATAGACATATGTGGTCAGGAAAAGATAGGCCCATAGAACCTTTTGCTGCCCATCATGTCTTTAGTAAATTGAAGAATTTATTTGAAGGTTGTTAATAAGTTTTAAAAATGTAGATTAAGTTACCCATCTTAATCACACCATGCTGCAAGCTGCATTCTCTGCTGCTGTATTGTTAAAGAGATTGTGTACCCTTTGTTGATGTGTATATCCCATTTCTAGAATTAGAATCTTAAAATGTATACACATTCATCATTAGTTAATGGATTGCATAATAATGTTGCATAAATACATAAATGCGTAGATTTGGCATCTCAATATTAACACCAGCAGCCTTTTCCCAACTTTTACTAGAAGTTGTTGAATTACTGTAACCATTATTTTCACTCAGCAACAACAGCATGCAGGAATATTAGTGTAAAATGCAATAACATTGGGAAAGTTAAGTTTGGGGAAAAACTGATTTAATACCAATAGTAAATATAATATATTACATTACTCTAAAAACGAAGTTGGTTACATTTGTTAAGGACCACTTTCCCATAGTTTAATTATAAGCACTATTATTTATTATAGAATTTCTTTTAATGATTCATAGGATAGGTTATAACACATGGAAATACATCTGTATCATTCAGATTCCAGAATATGCAAATAATTTAAAATTTGGTATTATTAAATGCCGTTTCATGGAATAGAATAAACTTATAAAAGAGGGAATTGTCTTCAACACATCTCCAGTTGAATTGGTAAATATATACTTTTCTATTTGGGAGGGCTTAGTTCACAGGTCTGATAAATATGTTCCTTTGGTCTGCCTTACCAGTGAAATTTCCTGCTATGACATATGGAATAACACCTCCTGGCCATATTCTTTCTGTGCGCGATGTAGCTGCCCGGGAAAATCGTTTTCTCTCATTGTTCCCTGAGAATGTTAAAGTTGGTTTTGCTTTTGTTTTATTATTTTGTTCAAAACCTGCAATGACATTTACATTGTAAAATACCATTCTTAATACTGTACTAACAGTAACATTTTCTTCAAGTAAATGAGCTTTTTCCTCTTACAGACAGTCAAGCTTTGCATTATGGTAAATATATATGATTTAAGAAATATATAGTAACAGTAATGACTATGGCTCAGTGGTAAGAAACTATTTATCATGAACTCAGTATTTAGAATATTCACTTTTCTGTCCTCCTGCCAGCCCTGCTATGCTGATTCACCCTTGGTACTGTAAATATCCACTCCTCCTGTTTTTTCCCTTAACACTTATTAATGTGCCAATGAATCACACCAACATTTCTTTACCTAGGAAGTTACTTTTTGGTTAAAGAATAAAATTTTTGTAACAAATATCTCTAAAACTGTAATAGTTATTTTATTTATAGGCAGAATTTGCTTAATTTGTTTAATGTGAAATAAGATAAATGAAAATGATATTTTTAAAAAGATATAATTTTAAATGTTTGCTTCCCTGAATTAAAAAGTTTTATAGTTCAAATGCATGTGGAGTTCCCAAACACCCCACATGGTTTTGGGTTATATTTCTTTATTGACATGAATTAAAGTTGATATACAGAAGAAACTTTTCTAGAAACTGAAATGCAAATTGGACTCAAGACAAATTCCACAGCATGTTTATTAAGGATGATCAAATACATCCACTATTGATTTGTTTAAATTAGCTATTGCAAAAGGCAAAAGCTACACTTATGAATGGCATGAAAGGCAGTACAAATATAGTCAATTGCAATGCATCAACTTTCATTAGAAGCATACATAAATGTTAGAACACATTTAGGAAACATTAAGTCAAAATCAATGTTATTTATAAGGAAAACTATGTTAAAATTAATGAATATTAGGGTTGGCAAAATAAGGAGGAAAAATTGATTAGGTGAAATACCTGGGACCAAAACAAGGCTCTTTGCTATGATAAAAATATACTGAAAAACATACTCTACCACTGCATGATAAGAACTGAGACATTTAGAATATGGATGTATTGTAAGTTTTTTAAACTTCAATTTAATCTGATTACAGATAACATACAAATATATTAGGCACTTGCACAAACTGGATTTAAGGTTTCATTACTGGTATTCACAATTAGCTTATCTACTTACTGTCATGGTTACTCAGAGATTGGACCAAGAAAGGTATGGAATGTCTTATATTGCATGCAATGTTGAACCAAATTTAAACAGCGTGCCCATACCTGACTCAATTCGTCTTATCCTGTCTATAAGCTGATAGAGAACATTGCTTTTCTTTGACACCCCACGTTCTTCAAAGCCACCTTTTAAAAGAAAAGTAAAAGTAAATGAAAGATTGCATGCAATTAGCAAATGTATTTACAAAAAGTAGAGGAAGAATATGGAATATTTTAACTATAACAACTTCCTGCCTATCATAGTGATTTTGACTATGCTTTAAAAAACAAATAAACATCTCTTTGATTATACCCACCACTGGTCTCTTGATTTGATTCCTAGATGTGAAGAATTTGACTCCTATTTCATCACTGTTTCAAAAAGTATTCTTTCCCTTATGGAAGTTTGCTTTTTCACAATGGCATATTGTATATTAGATAACTTTGTTGATGAAAAAAAATTAAAAATGCTCCAAACATATTTGTTATTTGTTCATTCAGATTCCCCTGCAAAATAGGGTCCCCATATGCTCTAATAACATTCACCCAAGCCTTAGACACTCAAAGAACCAGTGAGTTGCTTGGTGGCTCCATAGCTGTCCCCTCTTTGCCTTTTAATAACAATGTTTCTGGGTTTGTTAATTATTTTTATATTACTGTTTCATAATTTTTATTGCATCAAAGTCTCTTTTCATGAAATGGTTGACCATATAAATTTGAAAAATTAATTAAAGAATTTATTAATTAATGGATAAATAATTAAGCAAACATTCAAGGACAAAAACATCATGAACTTCAGAAATATTTAAAAACGTTTTTGACAGAAATGTTCCATACATTTTAAAGAGGATATTACTCAACATTAGAATAAAGGGCAGGTATAATTTGAATACTGGAATAGCTAATCAAAGTTATGAGAGTTTCCCTGACAGTTTGGGGATGACGTATAAGTAAAGTTAGAATAAAAAAAGAGAAAACTACTATGTCAGGGAATTATTGCACTAGTTATACTATACTAGGAACTATTGTACTAGTTATATGCAAATAAAATGTTTGTGGCTTTATATGAAATTTAGGGAAGAGATTGAAGAAAATTAAGCCTGTATAATTATATAAAAATTATATTTTGGCAAGTGACCTCATCAACTCTTTTGTAATTTTCACTTAACAGCTTAAAATTATTTTTACCTGATAAATACCTTTAATGATGCTATGAATTTTAAGCCTATCTTACTTAAGAATCAGTTGGTGACATCAATGAAGGTTTGAAAGCTTAACAAAATATTCTGCAAATATATATTTGACTGTGGCAGAGAATCCATAGAATAAAATCATGAAGTGTAACTCACTGGAATCTATTACACACTAACAAAGAATACAATATATATAATACTGTAAATAACATTTATATTAGTTGCACTGTTTATTTTAACACTTGACTGTGTTTTGAATTGATTTTTGGTAATCACTTTTAAAACTTTACATTATGTTGCTTTTAACTAATGAACATATACAGTATTATTTGAAACAAATACTTTTCAAATAATACTGTATATAACGTTTGTATTAGTTGCACTGCTTCAGTGAACTGCTTCAGTTGCACACTTCAGTGTGTTTGTAATTGATTTTTTGTAAACACACTCAAACATTTTACGTTATGTTTCTTTGAACTAATGACACTATTTACTTCTGACAAACAACTTTACTTCCCATTAGTAAGAAGATTATGAGTGAATGTTTACACTTGTGGCCTATGAAATGCATAAAAAGACTGTTGATTTACTATGCCCATTCAAAAGTGAGAACCACTGCAATCAATGAACTTAGCTATTTCAGTAATTCCTCAGTTTTTTTTCAACATGTATTCTCCTTCTACATTATGTGTTTAAAGGGTTACGACAAAATGCACAGTGCCATATAGGGCAAATGGGTTGCATCATTGCTGAGTAATTTACCTTATGCCTTTCACTGTCACTGTAGCAAGCCTTGAGAAAAAAAATTTGATATTTTTTTCTCTTAAATTTTAGAAGAATGAGATAATACGTTAAGACATTCTTACCCTATGAGCTATTTTATCAACTTTACAGAATGCAAACATTTACTGCCCAGTGATGCAGCAATCTTTCAAATTAAGGTTTAATTTAGGAAGTAAAGTTTTAAATGAAATGGTCTTTCTTCAGGAAAGCTGGGAGAAGGATGCAATTTAAATAATGTTATATTAATTCCAGATCGCATTATACTGCTATGCCATCTTGTTTTCATTCATTAAAAATATTTTTTTCTTTTTAGAAGTAAAATAATGAACACAAATTTTAAGCATTTTCCTTGTTATGACATACAGTATTTGTCAGATATGTAACTAAAAGCAGAACATTTTATCTGGAGGTGATCATATATATTTCCTGCGCAAAACATGAAGGAAGTTAATCTGCTGGATACCATGTATTGTAAAAGATATCAGATTGACTATGTCATAATTTTAATTTCTTTGAATGAAAAGCAGAAATGCAAGCTAAACAAATATAATTATTTCCAATGATTTCCCTTACTACATGATCCTATTGGCAAAATTGGACTGAAAAATTAAATGAAGATGATAAAGTAGTATAAAGAGATCTACTCACCATATTTTAGTTATTTATTTATCAAATGTCTACACTGCCCTTCTGATTTAAGTGATTTATAGTAAAAACATACAAAAGTATATAAATACAGTTTAAAAATCGAGGTAAAGATGAAGGTGTTAAAAGCTAAGAGGCAGAGGGAGTGCCCCAGGGGTAGGATTAAAAAATCCCAGCAACCGGTTCACTGCCCTGTTGCTGGGTGGGCGTGGCCTACCAGTACTTCCAGAGGGCCATTTTTTTGCCTTCCAAATGGCCCAGAGGCTTCCCTCGGGCCTCGGGGGGGGGCAAAAATGGCATTCCCTGGGCTCTGGAGGCCCTCCGGAAGCCGGAAACAGGCTCATTTCCGGATTTCTGGTGCTTCCGGAAGGCTCGTTTTTTTCCCCCTCCCACAGCCTCCTCACGGACCCTGCACCTACCTTCATTGAAAATGGGCCGCATGGAGACTCCTCGGAGGGGAGGGATGGGTGGGGCCAGTTGGTCGGTTCAAATATTGGTTCGGCAAACCAGATGTAAATTTAACATGCAGTTCGCCGGAACCAGTAGAATCCTACCCATGGAGTGCCCTTAAGCCACCCCGCTACCCACAGAGTTTCTTATCAATCAGACTACTATATTAACTGACAGAACCTGGTATTGATGCTCTTCTGGAAGACTAGAAGAGCGGGGCCCTGCCTCATCTCTGAATGTTTTAAAGAATAATGGCAAAAGTAGAGAAGACCCTCTTCCTGGATCCCGCTGATCGAAACTCTTTCCACAACATAGCCTCCCTGCCTGATCAGGTGGATGGGCCAAAGTAATTGGGATGAGACGATTCCATGAGTAGCTGGTCCCATGCCATAGAAGACTTTAAATGTAATAGCCAACACCTTGAACAGGATCCAGAAGTAAACTGGCATCCAATGCAGTTCATATAGCAGAGGTATTACATGCATAAATCTAAGGATGCCTAAGATTGCATCATATTGCACCAGTTGCAGCTTCTGGATACTCTTCAAGGATAGTCCGGTATAGACTGCACTGCAGTAGTCCATCCAGGAAATGACCAGGGCATCAATGATTGAAAGAAGGGCTTCTTGAGCCAAGAAGGGGCCTAATTGGTGCTCAACACAAATTGAGGGAACCCCCCCCCCCCAATGACTGCCGCATGCTATTGAAGCAGCAGTCTTGAATCCAGGAGAACCCCCAGATTACACATAGCTTCATCTGGGACAGTGTAACCCTATTCAAGACCAAAAATGGTAAAACCCCAGATACAGAGGAGCCCCCTACCCACAACCAAGGCCCAGTTTAAGTCTGTTGTTCCCAATCCAGATCCCTACTCCAAACAATATGACAGAGCATCCACAATATCATTTACTTTGCCCAGCTGGGAGATGGTATCATCTACATATCATCCCAAGGTATTGGATGATCTCACTCAGTGGCTTCATGTAGTTGTTAAAAAGGAGCAGAGAGGGCATGAAGGCCTGCAGTACTCCACAAAGAAAGGGCTATAGGCTGGTCATCTTGCTCCCTATCAACACTGATTGGGATTGATCTCGAAGGAAGGAGAAGAACTAGCACAAAACTGTTCCCCCACCTTCAACTCCCGAAGCCATTCCAAAAGGATACCCTGGTCAATATTGTCGAAAGTTGCAAAAAGAGCCAGGATAGATGCTTTCTCACTTCTGCCAATTGTCCTCCAAAAGGACAACTAATACCATTTCCATCCTATATCTTCAACTGACAGCTGCCTGGAAATGGTTCAGAAAATTCATCTCAAACAACATTATAGAATCACACATCTGGACAATTTTAAAGGTCTTCTGGTCCAACCCTTATATTTTATAAATTCTGGATAATTTATTTTCAGGCTGTATTAAAAATTGTTGAAAAATTGTATAAAAGTCTCATTAGGTCTGAAGGCCAAAACTATTCTGTGGATTTTCCCCTAAATAAGATAAATGTTGATACTGCCATTTTTTTTTCAGAATTGTATATTAAGGAGATTAAGAAATGCATCAGGTTTCTTAACCATATTTTCAAACTAGAAAGTTTTGGATGCATGGATGGAGAAGAAATGACCACAGCTATGGCTGACAAACATAAAAGAAAGAACAGAGCAGAAGAGCATCTACCAATCATCACAACCAATTAATACTATTGTTGCATTTAATTATTTAATTAATTATTAATAACTATTGTATCTTGCATCAATTTCTCAGAATCTGAGCAAGATACTGAGATAGCTGAGACTCGGAAAGAACTACCTCCATGCATCCTTTAAGACAATACTGCAATGAAGAGGGTTCAAGATTCAGAAAAGCTCTGGCCTATTAAAGAAAGTATTCCCACAAAGTTTCTGCAAATTTGGGGACTCCTAAAAGTCCTAACTGGTTTTCCCAGTTGCAATGTATGGCTGTGAAAGTTGGACCATAAGAAAGGCTGAGCGCCAAAGAATTGAGGCCTTTGGACTATGCTGCTCCTACGAGTTCCTTGGATGACAAGGCGATCAAACCAGTCAATCCCAGAGATCAACCCTGACTGCTCTTTTAGAAGGTCAGATCCTGCAGATGAAACTCAAATACTTTTGCCACCTAATGAGAAAGAAGGACTCACTGGAGAAGAGCCTAATGCTGGGAATGATTGAGGGCAAAATAAGAAGAAGGGGATGACAGAGAATGAGGTGGCTGGATGGAGTCACTGAAGCAGTTGGCATGAGCCTAAATGGACTCCAGAAGATGGTAGAGGAAAGGAAGGCCTGGAGGAACATTGTCCATGGGGTCGCAATGAGTCGTACACAACTTTGCAAACTAACAATGAAAAATCCTAACTATCTCTCAGAATTTTCAAAGAAAGGTGCACCAAACTTCTGTAAAGAGCTGTCCATTGTACTGCTTTCCATCTAAGTGCCAATAAACCTCCCCAACGTCTTTAATTCATAATTGAATGTCATCACAAATCATGACCCAATTTTGGCCAATTCCCTTTTTATTTAATTCAGATTTTTACTTTTTTATTTATTTAAAAGATTTATGTAGCCGCTCATATTATGGGCAGTTGATAAAACAATAACAACAGTAAAAATAAAACCTCATGGCTTCTCAGGGCAATGCTCTCACAATATACCACCTTGCTGGGTTCCAGTTTCATTCTAGTGTTTGTGTAAAATGTTAATATCTGATTCAGCTTTCATTACAACTGTAGTAAAGGAGATCAATGTTCTGCATAGATTACTCCTCTGGGTAACTTTTAACTACGGTGAACTTTCAAATTTATGTCCTTCTATACAACTTCTACACTGAGGAATGAGAAGTTCTGACATCTAAAATCAGTTTTTACACTGACCTGGCACCAAATGCCTTCTTGATGCCATTTAGTATCTCAGATAAACTTTAATTCTTTTTTATACATGTTGTTCTATATTTTTAATTTAATTTTAAATAAAATAAAAGCCAGCTATTGTATTTAACAAACAGATAAAACAAAGATTTATTGTTTAGTCAATTACTTTTCCAACTTTTTTGTGACCATTGACATCAATTTACTAAGATTGTCTGCCAGCAATAGCTTCTTTGAGTTAATGCAAATTCTGCTTGAGTCATCAGTAATAGTATCGAGTAGCCTTATCTTCCATTGGCCTCTTTTTAAGATACTTTTTTTTTTCAGTCGTCATACTTTTTACAATGACTCTTGCTTAATTTTATGCGGCCAAAATGCTTAATTATCAGCAAAATGCTTCTTTATTATTGGCGATGTGATGACTGAGCCAATGAGTTTGTCAACTGGAAAGAGGTTTGAGATCCGAGTGTTGTGCAACAGGTTGAATGCCTGTCTTCACCTAGCTCCTGCCTCCATTTGCAAGTAGACACGTAGGTAACACTTCGGTGGTGAGGAAACAGCACTCCACAATGTCATGCTGGCCACAGGACCACTGAAATATCTTCAGACAGCGCTGGCTCATGGCCTTGAAATGAAGGTGAGCATTGTCCCCTATAACGGGCAATAACGTAGTAAAATCTTGCAAGGGCTCTTTTCCTTTCCTTTTCTTTATTATTACAACTTCCAATAATCAAACTTCATTAACTATTGAATCATTTGTTCTTCTCACAGCTCACAATATTCTCAACTATTTGTCCTACATGGTCATTCAAGTGATCAGCTTATTTTCATATAAGGAATGCAGTTTTCACAGCCATAAGTAGGTTTGTGGTACAGCATGATGTTGCTGCACTGCATTTTTATATTATATCAAATAGAACAGTAGTCTTTCTCCCACATAACAGACATCTCTATTTCATAACTAAATGGCTACATTCATTAATTAAACTGAATGAATAAATATATTTATTTGCAAATTTAGAATTATTCACAACTAACAAGAATATGTTTCAAATCCACATTACAAATTAGTGTAATCTATACAAAATTCTGCATATATAAATGAATAAAAATTGCTTACCAGTATTATGTCCATTTTTTCCCTCTGAATGTTGTGTAAGATCAATTGTCCTATCAATCTGAAAGATTTTTAAGTCTTCAACATCTAAGGCAATGTCTCCCCAAAAGACAGCTATAAATACAAAAAGTAAACTTAATATAAATATATTTAAGTAATATCACACAAATTTTTATTTGAAGTCTATGACTATAATCAAATATAGATCTTTAAGGATAGTTTGATATATTGAAATCAAGGATCTTTGCTTGCTTAAAGTTTCTTGCAAAGGTCATTACTGTGAAAGACTTTATAATACACAAATTATACAGTTTAAATGCTGCAGTGTTATAGAAGTCTATTGTTATACTGACTTTGAAAGTAGGTGTTTTAAATATAATATTCTACACAATATTGAATATTTGAGGATAGGAAGTTAAGGATACAAATCATTAAAAGAGAAAAAATAAATGATTAAAACACTCTATGGCTATAAGAAAAGGGACACCATAGAAATATAATTCTCAATTTCTATACAATTCTTTGGTAAGATAAATACTTCCCAATGATTAAAAATATGTTATCCTTTTTTCTATTCAATCGGAAACATTTTGTTCTTAAAATATGTAAGTTTTAACATTTTAAATTTCACAATGTATTGTCACAAATATATTTTCAACAAGTTTGCTTTACTATGCAATATTGTTCAACATGGAAAGTTTTATCAACGTTAGCCCTACCAAGCTGTCAGCAGAAGAAAAACTTTTTTCAACTTGTGTCATTAAAAGATGTTTATTGTAGATTAAATATTGCAGTTACACTTTAGACATGGTCCCATTTCTAGATATGGATGCAGGAAAATTTAATTGCTTGACGTGTAAAAAACAAAATCTCAAAGAAATCTCTGAATGACCATACCTTACCAGATTATTATTATTATTAAACCAGAAAGTTCTGATATATTTACATATATATCACTGTACAGTTTGAGGGTACAATAAAAACTGTATTTCATTGTGGACAAATGTAAACAGTAGAGAAAGAACTTCAACACTGTTTGGAACATTAGTATATACTGTATATTTTAAACTAACAGATTTTTAAATTAGAATTTCCAATTATCAATTTTGAATCAAGTTTAGATCATCCCATGCTGTTTCCATTTCCCACATTTTTAATGTTCAGTTGACATTCACACAATTTGCATATACAATAAGAAATTAAATACCAGTAGGAAAAAATCAACTTATTTCAACAAACAATTATTCTTCCAGCTACAAGTTTATGGCACTCTCTTAAACATGGTTATTCACATGTAAGCTCAATGCATTATACAGTTATCTTCTGCAACTTAATGGGCATTATTGTCACTTTTTTTCTTCCCTACCTACATCACAATCTATTTCTGAAGATTATACAGCAGAGGTGGTATTCAGCAGGTTCTGACCAGTTCTGGAGAACCGGTAGCAGAAATTTTGAGTAGTTTGGAGAACTGGCAAATCCCACCTCTGACTGGCCCCGCTCCCATCTAATCTCTGCCTCCCGAATTCCAGCTGATCGGCTGGGTCTTCTTTGGTTGTCCTGCACAGGAGAATGGAGCTGGAAAGCAGGCTAGTGGGGTGGGGATGGAATGGGATTTTTCAGTAACCTTCCCCTAGGAGTGGGGCGGGAATGGAGATTTTATGGTATCCTTCCCTTGCCACACCCACCAAGCCAGGCCCATCAAGCCACGCCATGCCCACTAAGCCATGCCCATAGAACCAGTAGTAAAAAAATTTGATTCCCGCCACTGCTCTACACATTTTTACAGCACATTTTCAGATAAGTGAATGAATATTTTTGAGAAGACTAGTGTAGGAGAAGAACAGGCAAATAGGAGAATGGGCAGAATTTAGTGAATCATCAGTCTGGAGTCATTACATTCCCACTGTGCTGTCCCAGCCAGTTTATGGGAATTGGATAGTTACTTAGGAATTATGAGCTGTCCCCTTAAGGGAATGCACCTTGGTAAATGTAGTTAAAGGTATCCTGGGAAATGTAGTTCATGTCACATGGCCACATCTGTAATTCTGATTGGTCACTTTGACCCTCGAAGGGTGGGGGAGGTTTTCCTCATTCTTTGTCTGAACTCTCTAACTCATGGGAGCTATTTTCTATCACTACAAGATAGGTTAGGAGATAACCATCTTTTACTACAAGGCAGATATACAAAGGATTGGTTATTAAAGAAGAACTTTGTCACAAATGTGGGTTATGAGGATACCTGATGAACCAATAAATGTAATTTGTTATGGATGTCTTGTTGAGTTAACTATCTGCATCTGTACAGCTTCAAATTCAACTCTGTGCAGAAGGCAGAAAACCCACAAACATTCTAAGTCCAATCCCTCTTGAATTCTGTTGACCCTCATCTACCACCAATTTTCCTCTTAATGTTAATTGACTATATTCTTGTGTACAGGCTTGAACAATAAAACTTTTTGCTTGCAACTTAACATATGATCCTGATTCTTTGCATCTGACAGGCAGGGGGTTGCAGGAAAGACATATTTGGACCTCATCTGTGGAACTACCACTTGTACTCTACGTATATTAAATCTGTTTAAAAATTGAATTGTACAACATGTATTGCAACTTGTGACAAAAGTGAGCACAAGCTGTTCTGAAACGCATGTAAAAATTGTAAATATGTACATATAACCAAGAGGGGTTAAATCTATGTTTTAAGAACTTAAACAGTAATTGCTTTGTTCCTGATTCAGAAGCAAGATACTCTGGCAATTAGCAAGCAAAAACTGAGATAAAATGGATAGTTCAGAAAGAAAATAAGAAAGAAAAAAAAGGGTAGAAGGATCTTAGATGGAATATTTACATTAAAAGAAAGCTTCTAAAAATAAGTATGTATAATGAAGATGCAAAACAACAAAGAAAAAACTGGCTACAGTCAATCTAAGTAATTACACTGGATGAAATAACATCATGTACTGTATATTTAATAACTAACACTCTTATTTTTAATTTTGCTTATATTTAGGTTTCTTGTACTTTTTTTTTTTTACTTTTTCATGAAAACCAATTAGATTAACTCCTTATCTCCGATATCTAATAAGGACTTAATCAAAAGGGTAATAGAAAATGAATTGTTTTTTTTTTTTTAAGTTTTATTTGGGTTTTCACACACACACACAAAAACATAATACAAGTAAAACATCTTTTTAAAAAATAGCATGGTCCCGGGTTACGCTTCTTTATACAGACACAAACTCAATTTCACGCTCATTTTTGTGTTCTATTCCATATCTTATTACTATTTTGTATTTTCTATATAGTTTTTCCCCTCTTTTAATTTTATCAACTTTATTTTGATTATCTCATCTCAATTCAAATCATTATATTTATACTTTTGTCTGTCCTGTTTCTATTTCATATTAAACAAATTTTCCCCTGTAGTTACTAATTGGAGTATGATACCTTTATATCTTTTAATTTTATCCATTCAACTCTTATTTAAACTTCAATGTATACCTTAAGGGTATAACATTCAATATAATACATAATACATAACTTCCAATCGAAATCTGCTTCGTACATTCTTAAAATACACACTATATTCTTTAAAAAAAAAGGATTATAAATATATGTAATTAAAACCCTCATTCCATTCCAATTCAGTTCTATCATTAATATTCATTAAAGTCTTAACATCTTTAACATTTCTTTTCCATTAAATATCAATGAATTGTTGACAATGGAATTTATGGAAAAATACACTGAGGCTGGTGAGATTAAGATTGTGGAATAAGGTCTGCAATTTAAAAGGGTAATTCAAATGTAACTCTGGGACTGAAACATTCAATGATATAGTTATCTGGCAGGGTGAGGAATAAAGTCAGTTAAATATTCTATGTGGCTCCAGAGCCAAGCCAAAGAATTAGTTCCGTACCTACCATGAAAAGCATGGTAAATTTTATATGCAGAAAAACGATACAGGTTTCCTGAAAGTCAGTTATTGCAAAGATTTTGACTTTTTAAATTTCTACCACAATTATTACTTTCTGATCATGCACTAGCATCATCCCTGGAATATATTTAGCTGCAATTTTCTAATATCTCCAAAATGTACATTGTACAATACTCGTCAGAGTTACTTTACTGATAGAAGTTATAAACTCTTCAATGTGACTTCTTACCTTCAACCCTCTTCTGCCCAAGAGTAGATCCTTACAGTGTAGATATATAGACATGAACAGGGAAACTTTTCCCCCCTAAAATATCAGTTTGTGTGGTTTTCATTATAGTATATTACTTTGGTATGTATTAGTAGTAATGC
Organism: Hydrophis major; assembly: GCA_033807585.1. Lineage (NCBI taxonomy): Eukaryota > Metazoa > Chordata > Lepidosauria > Squamata > Elapidae > Hydrophis > Hydrophis major. The sequence continues at coordinate 84,432,254 of CM066333.1, forward strand.
TATTATAATAACTTAGAATACTCCATAAGGACAATACCTATGGCTTAATTTATCGGATTTTCTGTTACTCAACAATCTTTCTCAAGAAGCGTTTATCAGAATCAGAATCAGTATCTTTACTTTTGCTGTAAAGATTATGTTTCTCTACATTTGCTGACAATTATATTCTCTGCTTAAAAATGTGAGTAACATTGACATTTATTTCGCAAAGGAAAGCAACAACCCAGAAGAATAAATCAAACCAAATATGTCTTCAGTCTCTTTTAATTTTTTGAAATGAACTGTAGTTCAGCATTCCAATTTGACAGGCACGTTGTGCAAAGTGTAAAAACCTGATATTGAAATACAAAACAGGCAACAAGCCAGATAGTACTGGGGGGGGGAGGGGGGGAGAGAACAATTATATAGCAGTTTAACTCTTTTTAAATTTGGAATGAATGTAAAATGATGAAATCAAGCACATGTCCAGGCTTGTCAGCAACCCAGGGAGAATGAATTATTTATATATTTTCATTAAAAAAAAAAAAAAACTTTGGGAAATTTATCAACATACTTACACTGCAGGTGCTAAGCTATCAATCCATTTTGTTGGATTGATACAATTTTGAAGAACATAATTCTTTTTTCCAGCTCACTATTTTAAAGGACACTATTTTAAACCACTCCACAGGGATACTTTGCATGGCAAAAACACACATAATTATTTTATGAATAAACTAATAAGTAAATTGTACACTATGACACTTTCTACCTACTTTAAAAGAAACTTCACTTTTCTGTTTATTTCTATTTAAGTCAGATTGTTCTATGTCTTAAATCTAGTTCTCAAACATTTTATAAATGTATACACAGCAAGGAAAATGCAATGACAAATAATAATTATTATTTGGTCTAATGCATTCTTCCCCTATAGTTGCCCTCCAGATATGTTGGTTGAGTGATCTGGGAAGCTGGAATATGTAACAAAATATCAATCAGGCCATGACCCATCATAGATGACTACTGTTTCTCCTGATGGATATCAGATGCTTTTGAGGTGTTTGTAGTGGGAGACACATATTTCTTCTGACATTTTTTCTCTGCAACTAGCATTTAACTAAGGTTATTTACTAGGAGAAAGTAAGTGCTTGCATAATGCCTTTTCCAGCTGTTTAATAAAATGTGTCTGCCAGCTAAACAAAAAGTAATTGAATTCTATTTTTCATTTTCCGCTGTTATTTTTGCTTATTCCTAAATATAGGTGCTAAAAAAGGGTTTTGACCTAGCTGCTACTCAAAAGTTTATTGTTGTGGGATCATCCAAATTAAACCAGTATCAGTCTTTCAAATCTTTTTAATTTTTGTAGAAACTAGGTCAATGAACCTCAAATATGAAGCTCCTGCCTATGGTTTCCGTATGTCCTTATCTGCAACATACAGAGAAAAATAGGGACAGTGACAACAGACATTATCAACAGCAATACCACTTAAGACTTATATACCGCTTCACAGTGCTTTACAACTCTCTCTAGTGGTTTACAGAGTCAGCATGTTGCCCCCAACAATCTGGGTCCTCATTTTACCACCCTTGGAAGGTGAAAAGGTGAGTCAACCTTGAGTCTAGTGACAATCAAACTACTAGCAGTCAGCAGAATTAGGCATGCAATATTGCATTCTAACCACTGCACCACCATAGCTCCATGGTATTTCTTTCATTTTGTTCCATTTTTATTTAAAAATAAATAAAATTCCTATTTTTAATTAATATGCAAGTTGTTTAATTTATATTTTGCCTTTCATAGAGGAGTTCAAGGATGCATGGCATTTCCATCTTCCTTTATACCTCATAACAACCCTATAAAATAATTTGGGCTGAGAGAGTATGATTGCCCGTTCCCCCCCAAATACTACTTGATCCCAAATATTAGATTTCATTTTAATTGCCGATTATCCCAGGAAAATATATTTTTCCAGGCAAACAACGGAAAAAAATTATTAAACTTATTAAGCAACTAAGTATTGAACAGCTATACAACTTGCTACTAAGGTCAGCCCTATGATGAGGTATACATATTTCAGTGTTGCTTTTAGGTACATAATGTTTTCTTTTCTGGGCATATTAGCAAAACTTTACTAAAAGTGATTATATTTAGAAATGTAATAATAGTACAGAGTGGAAAAAAATGAGAAAAGTTGTGTAATGATAATAGGCTCAATTCAGCTATAAATACAATACACCATTACCAGTTTAATCAATATATGCACACAAGGCAAAGTTATACACTATATGTCTTTGTTTTGAGAAAATGTATTAAAATATAATAAAATATTCTGAAAACTTTTGAAATCTATAAATAAGTGGATTACATGCACGTTCTAAAATAGAAAAACCAACTATTTTGAGTCAAGTATATTAATGGTGGGACAAAATTATCTCAGCAGAGATAACAACTACAGTCCAATGCAAATGAAATTTGTAGATGACCAGCTAACCCTAAAAAATTATTAAAAATTAAAATTTCACTAAGTAAAAGATAAAATTTCAGCAACATAGTATTGATCTTAATTATCCAAACATCAATGTTATACATGTTATAATATGTAATAGTTATTATACTAACTGTTGTTGCATCCAAATGTTCTGCATGAATTTTTGCCTTTTCTTAGCAGCATTCCCTGACAAATATACTGTAGGATAAATGAAGGGTATGCAGTGGACTATATAATTATTACATAAATGTTAAATTATATTTTTACAATATTAGTTTATTTGTATCCCACCTTTATTATTTATACAAATAACTCAAAGTGACGACCATGTCTACATGCCTTCCTCTTCCTATTGTCCCCACAACAACAACCTTATCAGGTGAGTTGGACTGAGAAGGAGGGCCTGGTCCACAGTCACCCAACAGTATTTCGTGGCTGTGGCAGGATCAGAACACATGGTTTCCCATTTTCTAGTCTCCTGCCTTAACCACTAGATCAAACTGCTAAGATTTTAAAAAGATAGATGGATGGATGGATGGATAGAGAGAAATAGAAGAGAAAGATATTCTCTCTCTCTCTCTCTCTCTCATATATATATATATGTGTGTGTGTGTGTGTGTGTGTGTGTGTGTGTGTGTGTGTAAGTTTTCATGGGTACTTACATGTATGGCATTCAGCTTTGTTCGGGTATTTTCCCACGTCATAGTAGTGGTGCTTTTAAAGTTGTAGCAACGTTTCAGCAGAATCTCATCTGCCATTATCAGGCTTCTGTATCGAATATACAGAAGCCTGATCTATCTATACAGAAGCCTGATGATGGCAGATGAGATTCTGCTGAAACGTTGCTACAACTTTAAAAGCATCACTATTATGACGTGGGAAAATACCCGAACAAAGCTGAATGCCAGATACACACACACACACACACACACACACACACACACTACACAATACACACACACACACATACACACACACACAATTGGTCTTGGAGTTTGCTGTAACACAATGTTGCCAGCCAATCAAGATACAAAAAGAGCCAAAAAAAAAAACAGACAGAAGATATTAGAAGCAGAACACAGCAAACTCCAAGACCAATAAACACAGACCAAGACTCTCAACCAATCAGGATGAAGAAAAAACCATTCTGACACAGCAATAGGCTGCCCCAAATTTAAATCTAAAACCACTGTAAAAGTCTAACTCACAGACGAACACTATACAGAAGCCTGACGATGGCACCACTACTATGACGTGGGAAAATACCTGAACAAAGCTGAATGCCATATCAAGGATATGGCAGCAAAATATGAGCCGGCATTGCTGAGTGACTTGGATAGTACCCAGGATGAGAAGATGGATTTAACAAAGGGAGATAAACCTGATTTAATAGAATTGTCAGGACCTTCGACCTCCTCTGGTTCTTTATCTGAGCAGCAGCCGGGAATGGCTGTCAAGGAAGGCATGAGAGAGTTTTCCAGTGGAGATGAAAATTTGGAGAACCTATGGCTTGACGTCAGAAACAGAAGGAGGCTCAGACGCCAATCGCAATTAGGGAGGAGGCGTCAAGCCAGTAATTAATTAGGAAAATTAACACGTTCCATAAGTGGATAAAAGGACACGGCTGGGCTGGTGGAACTCGCCAGAAGCAAAGTGTCTAAATGGAATGAAGACATGCAGCAAACTCTCTGAGGCTTGTGAATTATTGCAATGCCAGGATTGCCGGACAGAGTGTGGATTTATTGCTGTGTTTTGAAATTACTCCAGCCGTTCTCTTGTGGGGGTTTGTTTTTAAGTTGAGTTAATTCTGAAACGGCTGAATTTTGTTTTGCTTGCCTGAAATTAAAGGGGAGACATAATATATATATATATATATATATATATATATATATATATATATATATATATATATATATATATATATATATATGGATCTTTGGTTATTCAGGTTTTCTCCCGCGTAAGATTGGAAGTATCTAGGCCGTTTCGATGAAGTCTCATTCATCATCTTCAGGCTTGTGTCTTCGGCTCTGTGCTTCTCAGAATGATATGAGCTTGCAGCTGCTTCTTCCTTTTAACTGCTAGTGGGGGTGTGACTTGATTGGATGGGGGCTTGGCTGTGTTCTGATTGGGTGGGGGGGTGTTCTCACAAGCCTGAAGATGATGAATGAGACTTCATCGAAATGTTGCCTAGATACTTCCAATCTTACACGGGAGAAAACCCAAATAACCAAAGATCCACATACAAATACCCACGAGAACCTCAGAAAACAAACACATATATATATATATATCTCACACACATACATAGATACATACGTAGATACATACATACATACATATATGAGAGAGAGAGAGAAAGAGAGAGAGAGAGAAAGAGAGAGAGAGATATATATTTGAATACATGCAAGTATTATATAAATGGATGTAAAAAAATTAAATTATATAGAATCTGTCATAATGGAAGGAATAAAACTAGTATGTCAAGAATCAGAGGTTCAATTAATAGTTCAATTAAAGATTATTATCAGGAGCTGAAGTTTACTCTGACCTCAGTATATATTAAATAATATTCATTACATCATCTTTAATATCAAAGAATACACCTCTATTAAGAAAAATGGGGATTATATATAGATCAGAAGTGCCATTAAAGGTTTTAATAATTTGTGATCCATCAAGAATGGGGAATATATAGCTCTTCTGCTGTTCCATAACTACAACTCTCAATGTTTTGTTAGCCCTGAAAATGATAGTGGTGCACATGGACTCATGATTTCCAATTCTACACTACTCTGAATGCCACAATCAGCTGTTCAGCTTTATACTAAATGCCGAAGACTATAAAATCGGGGGATGTATGCTTGGTAGATTACTAAAGAAACATTACAATTTGCATTCTTTATGTTGAGTGATCACATATGACAAAGTTTAATCAATTAACACAAATAAAACCAAAATATATATGCATAATGCAACTATAAAATCTGCTCGCATTAGATCATGGCGCTGGGGAATTCTGGGAGTTGAAGTCCATAAGTCTTAAAGTTGCCAAGTTAGGAGGTGCCTAGACATATATGAATTTTCATTACAGTGTAAGGACAATGTGACAAGCTAGAAACTATTCTGTTGTTCATCCACTGTTTACTCCCTTTGTTATATATGACTATTCTCCTTGTTCCAAATGAAAATGCAAAGTGGGAAATCAGACAGAGTGTAATCTCATCATCTAACCTTTACCGCAATCTTTAGGCAAGAGACCATAACACCCAAATATATAAACCTATAATTATTATTATATATGTAATGAAATTACATACACAGTGATCTCCAACCTTTCTGGCTTTGCGGACCGGTGAGGGGAAAGAGAGAAGATGGTTCCATGTGACTGGGGGTAAATATGCACATGCACAAGCAGCTCTAATGGGACACAGCCCAGTGGTAGGCTGCTGCCAGGGAGCTGACGACCCCTGTACTACATCATTATAATAATACAGATAGAGGTGGCAATCACAAACATGTATGCTAGACTTCATCCATAAGTACCCTGTTTCTCCAACAATACGGCCTCCCCCAATAGGAAGTCCCAGCATGTTTTATAGGCATAAAATGAAATTAAGCCCCTCCTCCCAAATTAAGGCCTATATTAAAACATGCGAAATGGGGGGGGGGGAATGGCAGGGGGCTTGCTGTTAGGAAGTACTTTTGTTGCACACCCGGATATGGTGCTGCCTGCATTGACCCTGATACAAAGTGCCCCACCAATGCCGAGATCAACATCCAAGCCGTCGCCGCCCGCCTGCCCAAAGATGCAAGGAGGGGGGAATTAAGTCACCCCCGAAAAGATGGCCTAGCCATTTTTTCGGGGCTCAAAAAAAAAAAAAGACCAGGCCTTGTTATATGAGAAACACGGTAGCATACTAATAGCAAATGGTAGCAACCTAATATTATATCAGGACCCTAGTTGCATAAAAGCAGTGACATGTAGTCATCAGAGCATGATTTCTGAAATTGTTTCCAATCTGTCTACTTCAGTAGCCAGACATTAGTGTGTGTGCATGTTTTGAAAAAGATGAAGCAAGCTGTATCTATTTGAGGTACATTTAGAGGGAGAGCTTTAGGATGGAGGAGTTGTAACTATGTCATGCGGCTGCCCCATAGCCTCCCTCATAGAAATGTCTTGTTACTCTCCCCCATTTTTCCCCTGAGGCTCCTGGCCTGAACCCAATCTATTGTCAAAAGCTGTGTTTCTTTTATCAGCTTTTCCCCACTTCCTTAACATTGGTCCTACTCTTGAGTTGAAAATAAGTTATAAACGCCTTAATCTATTGTTTGTTACTCCTCCTGAAAAGAAGCATGATTGTTACTCCTCCTGAAAAGAAGCATGATTGTTACTATTAAAAAGAAGCATGATTGTTACTCCTAATGAAAAGAAGCATGATTGTTACTCCTACTGAAAAGAAGCATAATTGTTACCCCTACTGAAAAGAAGCATGGTTGTTACTCCTACTGAAAAGAAGTATGCTACTCATTGCTGTTTTGCTGTTTTCCCTCTTGTCAGCTTCTCAATAAAAACAAAATTTTACTCAGCAGATCAAAGAAACAAATCAGGAAAGAACCATCTGCCATTGCTCAAGGACATTTCCGGATCCAGCAACAGAAGGTATTCTCATTACCACAGTTTCCTCCTCTTCTACTTTAATCCAGTGCTTCCTTGGAAAAGGCAGCCAATATTAAGGATGGCTCTGGATGAAGATGGAGCACTCAACATCATCCGATGCCTTCCCACCCCACAATGGCATCCTGCCTCTGCCCCTTTCAGCAAAGAACAAGAGGAAGTTTTGATGTAGCAGCAGGGATTATGAATGACTAATCATAATGACAAGAGGTGGCACGGAAGACCTCCAAGCGTAAGACACAAAATAAGGAAATCCATTCTCTATTTATGCCCAACTGGCCAGCACCTAATTAGCCAATCATAAACTTCAGAGAAATAAGGATTTTACAGTCTCTATCTGTAATTCTATCTTCACTCACCTGCAAATAAATTCTGTTAAGCTGAGACTTTTTCCTACACAGATATATATGATATTTCATTATTAGTTAAAAAAGGGTATTGCTATTACTGGGGTAGAACCCTAACAACTACACTGAATCAATTTTGCACATAGACATGTTAGTAAAAGTTTTATAAATTTGAAACTATTCTTTCTCTCTCCCCACCAAATACAAAGAGAAATTGAACATAGTGTTCATATTGCTTTGTGGCCTTAACAACAAGCTGCGAAGTAAGGATGAACAAAAAAAAAAAAAAAAAAAAACCCAAACAGAACTAAACCATTATATTTAACTTGCTACATACAAAATATCTGCTAAAACTAGGAAACAGATGAACCAGGAAGCTAAGCATTCATGTAAGATACAATCATGTTATACCATTTTGATGTATGTATGTATGTGTATGTATATGTATATGTTTATGTTTATGTGAGTTCAATCCAAAATAGAGGCAGATATTTCTCTCTCTGGGCATAATGAGAACGTATCTTCTGTGAACGCATTGGCCACAGAAAGGGCATCTGCCCAACAAACACTCAGTTTCCCCTGATTCCACAAGGGCTTACGGGGTTATTAAAAGACATATATGCATATGTGTATATAATATATATATAATATATAGGCACCATTGGTTATATTTTTGGTGTTAGCATTGTACTGTGCATGTTAGTTAACTTGAGAGGTCTGCACCTGTATATTTTTCTTGTGGAACAAACAGCAATTGTACTTTGAGACAGCATTTGATACAGAGAAAGAAGGCTTTTCTCTATATTCCAGAGCAGTAATTAATGATCAATTGATCCCTACAGCTGTAGTTAATATTTTAACTCATATCATAGCTCTAATTATTATCTTCTGCTTAAGAATAATATAGTTTTACAATTTTCTTTCTGACAGATTTGTCTCGGAAAAGATAGTAGTTATTATAAATGTTTTCCTTAAAGTCTAAAGAACTTAACAAGAAATCAGTTGGACTTGATATTTGTATTTGTATTTTTAACTTTATTTCATTCCCAGTAGCTAAATCATGAACCTTCCTTAACATGAGTATGGACTCTGAAGGAGTCATTTTGGACTATCAAGTTGAAACATTGCTTGGTACAAGAACCCTTATTAAATATCCCTAACTGATAGCTGTGTAGCCTCCATTTGGACATCTCTGGATAAATTGGTCCCACTTGAATTGCTAAATATACCCAGGTTGAGTATCTAAACCTCTAATCATCCTGAAAGCCTTTCAGTAAATGTTCTAAATATCTATGGATTCTTAAAGTACACTGTAAGAAAAGAACAAAATACTCAAAATACTCCAGAATTAAAGTTCCACCTTACTCTGCTTTGAACAGATTGCATTCATTCTCAGTCGATTGGTTAGAATATACAGTATTCTTATATACAGTATTCTTCCCTTGCAGCTTAAATTATATTTGCTTTTCTACAATCACATTACACTGCTGGTCCCTGCTATTATCATGTGATCAACAAATGCGTTGGGACAGCAATTCCTAGACTTCCAAGCCTACATACTGTATGCATAAAAAGTTGATCACAGTGGCTTGAAATATTGAGAGATAGAGCTTTGACTTCTTTGGAGTATTATGGCTGTAATAAAGCACAAAAAAACAGGGAAAAATACAACATTACTAAGTGCACATAAGCCAAAATTAGTCCTTGTTTGCTGCTTGTCTTCAGCAAAGGGCCTATAGTAAAATGCACATCAATAGCACTGGAAACATTGCTAGAAATACATAACTGTTTATTGTAGAATTGAACAGTCTACTGATTGTTCTGTGATCTCACTGTTACCACAGAAGCATTAAAAATATGCTTGTTTCTGCAGAATTTTCCATTTTGTGAGCACAGCTGTCCATTTATGCATTTTTAAATGTATCAAATTAACAGGGTGGGGACTTTGTTAAAATCATCTTATTGATTTTTTTTTCCTTTCATAGAATTCCAAAGTGTAACTATCAAACTGTACAAACTTGAAATGTGAATATTTTATTAGCAATAACAGTTTTGCTTATTTTTTCCCAAATGCATTCCCCCTTTTTTTTTAGTGAGTTCAAAGTCGTATGTAACAATTGTTAGTCTGGCTAACGTTGACAAACAAGCAAATTTTGAACAAAATGCTCTCTAAATTGAACGGAAATAGTTTACAATGGATTGATTGTTTATGACTATTGTATATAAGAGATTGCAACCTTTCAACCAGCCTGTTTTGTGTTCCTCTTCATAATAGTGTTTCATAAAAGCTACTTTCTTAGCATGCCATCCTAGAATGAGCTGTTTTATAACTAACATGTTTTTCTTCTTCTATTTAATCATGTCCGATTTTGAGACACTGCCTCGACAGTTCTCTGCAGTTTTTGGTAAAAGTTTGTCAGAAGTCTGGTTTGCCATTCGCCTCCTGAGTGACTGGCACCATGGTGGGACTAGAAGTGTTAGTCTCCCAAGTTTGATGCCATAACCACTTCATCAAACTGGCTCTTTATTAGCAAAATACTTCATCCTATTTAGGCCAGGTGAACTGTGTGAGATGCTGTGAAACAGAAGCCTAAAACTATGCTGTACAAGCAATTGACTCTTCTTGCTTTCCCAACAACTTCTGTTCCCGCTATAGATTTAGAATGCTACAAAACGGAATGGAATGCTACAAAATGCTTTAATGAAACGGGGATTACCATTGAGAACCAGCCACTTCAAACACCCAGGGGTCAGATTTCATTCTTGGGTTTGAAATCATAGAGAAACTGTGTAACATTCTTAAAATGTTTTAATTGTAAGGTAATGTAAATTCTGCCACAATGTAATCATGTCATTCCTGCAATTCTTTGTGTATTCCAAAATATTCTTTAGAATGTACAATTTCTCCAATAATGCATTAGGAAATATTTTTAGTAATGTAACATTAAGATCTTTCTGAAGGCATAACATCCATACCACTGAGCACAAGGGGAGTGGGGAAGAAACGTATATGATTTTTTTAAAAAGAAAAGAAAGAAAATGCAATTATTTACTGAAAGAATCTTGAAAGTTTCAAAAACTATATACAACAAATATCTGAAAATGGTGTGATTGAGAAGGGTGGGGCAGTGAATGTAATATTACAAATATCTATTTGAGATAATGATTTTTTTTTCTCTATCAATGGGATGCTTATAGTAGTAGCTGATTTGATTCAAAGGGGATTTCTCCTTCACAAAATAAACATTTGAATTGTCTGTCACACAATCAAAGCAGTGCCTAGATGCTTTGAAGAAATATGAGGTATTTACTGATTCTGTTGATATTCTGGCTTTAAGGAGTCTCAATCACTATTACAGATTTATTTCCATATATGGAAAAGTTAAAGGCAGGTTGAATGGTATGATGGGCTCCCTAATGTTGACAGATGTAATCAGCCAACTAGTTTTATCCCTTCTTCAAACTCTACCTACAACAAAGTGCACTCTGTTGCTTATATCTTATATTCCTTTGCTAAAATTTGCTTAGATAGTTTAGTTTTTTAGCTTATTATGCAAGTAGGTAAGAAATACTGTGCTGGCTATTTATTGCACATAAAGACTGCTTCTTTGCCACATAGTTCATTTTACACACAATAATAGTAACACACATCCTTCTGTGCTTTCTTAAATTGTTGCATAAATAGCATGTAATGCATCATATATCCAAAAGAGCACAATCCTTGTCAATAACCCATGCCAACAATTCTGCCAGCCAAGAAAACCAAGCAATCCAAGGATTCTTTAGTAAACAGTAAGACTTTTTAAACTATTTTTAAGTTTTTAATGTTCTTTAAGTGAAACAGAAAACTTTCTGCATTGGTTCATACAATACCTCTGTAGACTAGGCATGTCCAATCCATGGCCTTCAGGCTACATATGCTAGTAATGCAGCCTCACAAAATCACAAACTTTTAACATTATTATTAAGGTTGGGCAACCATGTTATATATTTTATATGTTGTCCAAAACAATTCATCTTCACTCAAAAGACTCCCGGCAAGCCAAAAGTTTAGACAACTATGCTGTAGTCTTTATGGTAATCAATGGGTAAATTGCTGTCCATTGCACTCATTTCATATTCCCTATTACATCATATAGGAAAACATTTTACTGAATCAAATATCAAATCAGTTTGAATGTAAACATGTTGCCTTTGAATCCTGAGAGATAAATTCCAGTAAAATCTCAAACTCAAAGAGGATTTTGACTGATTTCCATTGTTTCATAGTTCAACCCTTATATACAGTAGAGGCTTAATCCTAAATAGAATAGAATTCTTTATTGCCCAAGTGTGATTAGACACACAAGGGTTTGTCTCTGATGTAGAGGCTCTCAATGTACATTGAGAAAACAACAATGTACTAGTCTGTGATGGCGAACCTATTGCCCAAAGTGGCACGCAGAGCCATTTCCCCAGGCACGCAAAAGCTCGCCCGGAAGAGGCCCATTGCGTATGCACACGCATTGCTGCCGTCACCATCCAAGAGCTGATTGTCAGGTATCTGGCGCACATGCATGGGGGGTGTGCAGGAGGCACATGCGCAGATGTGCGGCATGTGGAGGGGCGATCTCACATGCATGCGCAGATGCGTGGCGCGCGGTGGGGGAATCGCATGCACAAGCACAGAGAGGTGCTCTGCACGGCGGAGGAATCATATGCAGGTGCAGATGCATGGCATGCGGCAAGGGGATCACAGACGCATGTGCAGACATGCAGCATGCTGCGGGGGGGTGTCACACATTGCCTTCTGGGTGCTGGCACGCAAGCATGAGCACACAAGCACGCATGTAATTATCGGCACGGGAGCCAAAAACGGTTTGCCACCACTGTACTAGGTCATAGATCATACTTACAATAAATTAGTCATAAAATAACAAGAAGACGTGATAAATCATAGATAGAATCTTCCTTGTCTACATTACTTGGGAAATTACTGGATCTTCCATTGACCTAATAATATGATTTTACTTTTCCATAAGATTTCTGGGCCACATACTTAGTAGCAATTTTGGTAGTAGCGGCTCTGGAAGTATCCAAAACGAATAATCTACAGCTCTATAAGAGGGAATAGATAATGATGACATCAGTAAAGGAGGTAAAGAGATCATTAGGAGAGAGAGAGAGAGAGAGAGGGAGGGAGAGAGGGGGGGCAGGCAATATTAGGACAGACTAGGAAAATGCTAATAATTTCCCCAAGGGCATTAGTGGGCTTAGCCTTAAAATCTGCTAAACAATATTTCTTGGTGCTTTGGTAGCATACTACGTCCTTATTACGTCCAGACGTTAATGGCTCTCTTTTTACTCTGGAGGAGAAAAAAAGGTGAAACCAAAGTCAGAAAGGGATAAAACTGCCTTTCAGTCTCTTTTATCATAGCTAGGAAGGCAGCTGTCACATGAGTCACTGGAAATGTATGCTATTAATGCAAGTAGATGGGTTATTTTACTGGCAGAAGGGATGACTGGATTGCTTGCATCACGCAGCCAAGGCTGTTCTGACTTCCTGCCTACCTTCCTAAAAGTCATTGATATTCATTCTTGTACATTCTTCTCACCCAGCCCAAAAATACAATGTATGCATATCAATGATATGTATGTATGTATGTATGTTGTATGTATGTATATATGTATGTTATTAACTAGTAGCGCATTGCTGATGTTCCTATGTTTTAACTGTGTATTTATAAAAGTATCTCCTTGTAAAGGTATTATTTTAGCATTTTGAACCGAAAAGAACATATTTAGCAAGAATGAAGACTAGTAATTACTGTACTGCTATTTTAATCTACATGACACATAAAATTAAGTACCGTATATACTCGAGTATAAGTTGACCCGAATATAAGCCGAGGCACCTAATTTAACCACAAAAAACTGGGAAAACTTATTGACTCGAGTATAAGCCGAGGGTGGGAAATGCAGCAGCTACTGGTAAATTTCAAAAATAAAAATAGATACCAATAAAAACTTTCATTAGGACAGTTGAGAATAAGTTTGATGTTCACAATTTCATCTTTGAAAGAGACCAGTAAATAGGGAACAAGATGAAGAAAAAGAAGTGTGTTTTTTCACACTTTTCACACTGCAGTGAACAAAAATGGCATCATAGGAACAGGCTTATTCTCAGTCCAAAGGTTTGTTTCTGATTTCTTCCCTGATTTAAGGGAAATTTGGGAAACGATCTCACTATCATGAAAGGTTTAATTGATTCACTAACCCAAAAGATGATGATGATGACAGTGGGAGGCAGGAGTCACTCTCTCCCTTGCAAGAAAAAAGCAAGAGCCGTTCTTATGATCTCTCCCCCCCCTCCCCGTAATACAGTCAAGCCCTTTCCAGCACGCACGATCTGCCTTCGCCACTTTGCACCTTGCAAATGCAAAATCCTGGGGTTTTTGCATTTGCAAGGTGCAAAGCGGTGGGGGCGGATCCCGCGTGCTGGAAAGGGCTTGACTGTATTACGGGGAGAGAGAGAGAGAGGGAGAGATCATAAGAACGGCTCTTGCTTTTTTCTTGCAAGGGAGAGAGTGACTCCTGCCTCCCACTGTCATCAACATCTTCTTCTTTTGGATTAGTGAATCAATTAATTTGGGAAATGATCTCACTATCAGAAAACAACGCGAGCCGCCACCACCACCTCCTCCTCCCCCTCCTCCCGAGTGGACTGAAAGCAGCTGGAGCTGAGGAAACGAAGCTGAGTGAAGCGACCTTGGCTCGCATTGTTTTCTCGGCCTAGAGCTCAGAAAACAACGTGAGCCGCCACCACCACCTCCTCCTCCCCCTCCTCCCGAGTGGACTGAAAGCAGCTGGAGCTGAGGAAACGAAGCTGAGTGGAGCCGAAGCAACCTCGGCTCGCGTTGTTTTCTCAGCCTAGAGAAAGGGGAAGGGGGCTCATCTGGACCAAGGGTGAGTCTCCCCCTCAGTTTCCCCTGAAGGATCTTCCGTCGCTTTTGCCTTCTCCCTACATCTTCCCTCTGTTAAAATCCCCACACACACACACTTATTTTCGGTCGGATAGATTTCGTGTCTGAGCATTCTCACATGGCGGTGGGTCTTCCCCCCCAAAAAACAGTTAAAAAAAGAAAAAACAATATATCCTCAAGCAAGAACTTTTCTGCTTCCGATTACCCCCGTGCTTAAAAGTTGCAAAGGAAACACGGAAGCAGGGAAGCGGCTGCCCAGCTTCGGAGCTCCACACCATTTTTTTTTCAGAGGAGAATCTGACTCAAGTATAAGCCGAGGGGGATTTTTTCAGCACAAAAAATGTGCTGAAAAACTCGGCTTATACTCGAGTTATTATACGGTATATAATAAGTTAATACAGTAACAATTTGCAGAGGTCCTTTAGGAACTCCTCTGCATTATTTCAAAATTCTTTCTGCAAACTTTTATTGGAATTCTATTTCTTATAATTTATTACAGCTATTGCACTCTGATAATTCCTCCAAGCTCTTTCCAATTTGCTAGTGCAGAAGTTGTAAAGTATGCTGTTGTAAAAGAGCAAAAAAACGCCCATAGATACAGGTGAAACTCGAAAAATTAGAATATTGTGCAAAAATTCATTTATTTCAGTCATGCAACTTAAAAGGTGAAACTAATATATGAGATAGACTCATCACATGCAAAGCAACATAGTTCAAGTCATGATTTGTCATAATTGTGATGATTATGGCTTATAGCTCATGAAAATCCCAAATCCACAATCTCAGAAAATTAGAATATTACATGCAATCCATAAAACAAGGACTGTACATAGAACAATATCGGACCTCTGAAAAGTATAAGCATGCATATGTACTCAGTATTTGGTTTGGGCCCCTTTTGCAGCAATTACTGCTTCAATGCAGTGTGGCATGGATGGTATCAGCCTGTGGCACTGATGAAGTATTATGGAAGACCAGGATGCTTCAATCGTGGCCTTCAGCTCTTCTGCATTGTTCAGTCTCATGTCTCTCATCTTTCTCTGGGCAATGCCCCAAAGATTCTCTGTGGAGTTCAGGTCAGGCGAGTTTGCTGGCCAATCAAGCACAGTAATCCCATGGTCATTGAACCAAATTTTGATGCTTTTGGCAGTATGGGCAGGTGCCAAGTCCTGCTGGAAAATAAAGTCAGCATCCCCATAAAGCTCATTTGCAGAAGGAAGCATGAAGTGCTCCAAAATCTTCTGGTAGACGGCTGCGTTGACCCTGGACTTAATGAAGCACAGTGGACATGGCTCCCCAAATCAACACAGACTGTGGAAACTTCACACTGGACTTCAAGCATCTTGCAGTGTGCGCTTCTCCATTCTTCCTCCAGACTCTGGGTCCTTCGTTTCTAAATGAGATGCAAAAGTTGCTCTCATCAGAAAAGAGGACTTTGGACCACTGAGCAACAGATCAGTTCTGTTTTTCTTTAGCCCAGGTAAGACGCTTCTGACGTTGTTTGTTGTTCAGGAGCGGCTTGACAAGAGGAATACAACATTTGAAGCCCCTGTCCAGGATCCATCTGTGTGTGGTGGCTCTTGATGCATTGACTCCAGCCTCAGTCCCCTCCTTGTGAAAGTCCCCAATACTTTTGATTGGCCTTTTCCTGACAATCCTCTCCAGGCTGCGGTCATCTCTGCTGCTTGTGCACCTTTTTCTTCCACACTTTTCCGTTTCACATAACTTTCTATTAATGTGCTTTGATACAGCACTTTGGGAACATCCAACTTCTTTTGCAACTACCTTTTGAGGCTTTCCCTCCTTATGAACGGTGTCAATGGTGGTTTTTTGCACAACTGTCAGGTCAGCAGTCTTTCCCACGATTGTGATTCCTACTGAACCTGACTGAGAGACCATTTAAAGGCTCAGGAACCCTTTGAAGATGTTATGGCTTAATTAGCTAATTAGAATGGGACACTTTGAGCCTAGAATATTGAACCTTTCCACAATATTCTAATTTTCTGAGATTGTGGATTTGGGGTTTTCATGAGCTGTAAGCCATATTCATCTCAATTATGACAAATCACGGCTTGAACTACCTTGCTTTGCATATAATGAGTCTATCTCATATATTAGCTTCACCTTTTAAAGTTGCATTACTGAAATAAATGAACTTTTGCACGATATTCTGATTTCTCGAGTTTCACCTGTATAATCTGTGACCTAAAGTATAATTCTCACTTCAGAAAAGTTCTCTCTCAGTATGAGTTTTTGCTAGTTTAAATCCTATGGTTTTACTTACCTACCTTCCCAAATTTAACAATTCACTTTTTTGTAAAAGGGAATCTTCTTATCACAGAGTATCATTTTGAAAATTAGAAACAAATAAAGTAGCCAAATGTTTTCTTTATTAAGCCTCATTAAATTAACTTGTAACACCTAAAGGGACATTGATGTAAGTAAAAAATAAACAAGAAATTATAAACTCCAATTATCCAGTAGGATAGATAATTATATACCGTAAGAATTTACCAAGTTCAATTTGGGCTATAACATGAAGTTTCCATTTTCTGCCTTTTGTTCCGTAGATTTACTTTAAGTGATTACTTTGGCTAAATAAATATACATATATCACTTTGTGAAAAGTACATATGTATTGTTTCAAAGTATTTGCTGAAGTTATTTAATCAACAGCATGTTTTTCATGACAGTTGGTCATCAGTAAACAGTCAGTAGTAGTTCTGTTAATTCAGGAAGTGGAAAAACTAATTAACAGGAAGGTGGCTCAGTTAATGATGACACTTCTGAATAAATACTAAAAGGAAGTTAATTCTTTACTGGGTAATGATTACAAGAATTTAAGTTGCTTGTGCTAATTGTGCAACATTATACAATATAGAAATAAATTAAGTAGGATTTTAAGTAAGGAAATTAAATTAAGTAAGGAAATTCTAAGAAGTTTACATAAATTTGGAGAAAAATGTAATGTTTTCTGCTACCTCAAAAACATGTTTTGCAAAAAATTTATACCAAATGTATTAAAAGTAGGCAGTATATTAAATATTAATGATAAATTACAACTGATACAGAAAGTTAGAACTGTGTATTTTTCAATAATTTAGAATAGATTATATATTATCTATATAGTGAAAAAAGAGTAAAAAGTAGAGTGACTAGTAGGCATATTGAGACTTCAGATTAATGTAGAGGCACACAAGTGTACTACTAATATAATAATGATTCATCAATTGTGTGAAATGTTTTCCATTATCTGAAGGATATGAAAATTGAAAGATTTCTGTTATGCAGGAGTTAAAGTTAAACAGAAACATAGTATATAAATGATGAACAAAAATAATAAATGCTTAAAGTGGAACTTGAAACTGATAAAGAGTGTATTACTGTAAATATATGCAACAAATAGAACATAAATATTATATTATATATATTATATGCACCAATTCCACCCACGCTTTTTACAATTTTGTAAACAACAAACTAAAAGATTCAAGGTCCATCCCACCCCTGATAGGACCTAATGGTAAAGACTGCAATGACAACACCATTAAAGCCAACCTCTTTAACACATTCTTTGGCTCAGTATTTGTAAACAGCAATGGATCATGCCCAGGATTTCCAAGCCGAACCACAGAAAACTACAATGATCTAATACATATTGATTTTATAGAAGACAATGTTGAAAAAGCACTATGCAATCTAAAACCATCTCTATATATTGGACCTGACAGAATATGTGCCTACTTCTTTAAAAAGCTATCCACTGCCATAGCAGAACCTCTAAACATAATCTTTGAAAAATCTTTCAGGACCAGCTCCTTGCCTAACCTATGGTCACAAGCCACGGTCATCCCATCTTAAAAAAGGGAGACCCCAGCCTAGTTGAAAATTACAGACCAATCTCCTTATGCTGCGTCATCTGTAAAGTCATGGAATCAATTATTAACCAATCCATTATCCTCCACTTAGAGACAAGCAACCTATTCTCCAATAAACAATTTGGTTTCAGAACAAAACTATCCTGTAATCTGCAACTCTTTCACTGCAAAAACATATGGACTCGACCAGGGCAAAACAATAGATGCAATCTACATAGACTTCCGTAAAGCCTTTGATTCAGTGGTAGATGACAAACTACTCCTAAAACTAAAATCTTATGGTAACTCTGGACACCTGCATAACTGGATAAAAGCATTCCTGTCAAACAGACAACAAATGGTCAAAAATGGGAGTGTCCTATCAAATTCTGTACCTGTCAATAGTGGTGTCCCCCAAGGCAGTATTCTAGGACCAACTCTCTTCATACTCTACATAAATGACCTCTGTGATCATATTAAGAGCAGCTGCGTTCTTTTCACTGATGATGCAAGGCTGTTCAATACCACAGACAATACTGCTACCCTTCAAAAAGATCTTGACTATGTATCAGAATGGTCAAACAAATGGCAACTTCAAATCTCAACAAATACATACTCTGTCTTACATATTGGCAAAAAAAATATATCAGAAAATAAAATACAAAGTGAATAGTCAAGACCCTGTTGATGATCCAAGCTCTGTAAATAACCTTGGAACACTCATCTCTAATGATCTAAGTGCTAGAGCCCACTGTAACTACATAGCCAAAAAGGCATTAAGAATTGTTAGCCTAATCCTACGTAACTTTTTCTCTGGTAATATCACACTACTAACTAGAGCATACAAAACATTTGCTAGACCAATACTCAAATATAGCTCATCAGTCTGGAACCCACATTACGTATCTGATATTAGCACAGTTGAGAAAGTCCAGAAATATTTCACAAGAAGAGTTCTCCACTCCTCTACTCGTTGTAGAATACCTTATGCCACCAGACTTGAAAGAATACCTTATGCCACCAGACTTGAAATTCTAGACCTAGAAAACCTTGAATTATGCCGTCTTCGGTCTGATCTAATTGTGGTATATAAAATCATACATTGCAATGATTTATCTGTCAATGAATACTTCAGCTTCAACCATAACAACAGAAGAGTACACAATAGATACAAACTCAAGGTTAACCACACCAAACTTGATTGTAGGAAATACGACTTCAGCCACAGAGTGGTCAATGTCTGGAATACTCTACCTGACTCTGTGGTTTCTTCCCCAAACCCCAAAAACTTTAACCTTAGACTGTCTACTATTGACTCACCCCTTTCCTAAGAGGTCTGTAGGGGGCATGCATAAGCGCACCAATGTGCCTACCATCCCTGTCCTATTGTTTCTTTTATTTTTCTTATATGGACCCATTTCATGTATTCATCACTATGTATTTACTTATACCTATTAACTTGTAATAGATTGGCAAATCAAATAAATAAATAAATAAATAAATAAATAAATAAATAAATAAATAAATAAATAAATAAATAAATAAATAAATAAATAAATAAATAAATAAATAAATAAATAAATAAATAAATAAATAAATAAATAAATAAATAAATAAATAAGCATTAAAATTGAGTTGATGTGTAATAAATTAAATTTGAGTTGATGTGGTGATGTCCAGTGATACAGAATACAGTACAGAAATATTTGCCCCTTTTCTCCATGGGATAGAGGGGAAAATGGAAATTCAAAAGTTAAGAAAATATTCCATAAATCTGCATTTATGCATGCTAATTTTCATAGGATTGTTTTGTATCAGCAACTAAGTCGGGTATATCTAGCTACTGGAAAAAATATGAGTAAGAAAGTGTTTTCCCATTGCTTCAGGATATAGCTTCTTGCAACTGTTGGCGTATGTGTCACTATGATCATATTATTACGAAGTCCGAGTATTTGAGAAGAAACTTGGCAAGGAAACACGTTGACACTTTTTCCCCTGAACAGGATGCTTGTTAAGATGCAAAGACTTTTTCCAATAAATAAAGACACAGAAGTGAAAAGCTGACCAAACAAAATCTTTTGGTAAGATGGAGTGAATTTACAAATCTGCTTCCTGTAGCATTTTGCTTAATACCTGACGCAGGGAAAGATGTTTTTGGGTAAAATTTCCTTCCTAAAGAACCAGCAAGCATCATAAGCTTGGGAGGAATAGCTATGAATTCCTTTTTCCCCGCCCCCAATTTGAAACTTGTTTATTTTCTACAGAAATTCAAAAAAACTGATCAGAAAATTGTATTGTTACTTACTAGATTCTAAATTAGAAGAGCAAGTAAAGGAAACGATGATAACATGGGCAAATTTTTTTGGGTATACTACAGAACTAGATAAATGGCAGAAGCTATGGGAAAGAAACTATAAATTAACAATATTGACAACACACCAAGAAAATCTGTATAAGATGTTTTATCGATGGCACTTTGCACCAGTAAAACTGGCAAAAATGTTTAAAGATAAATCAGCTAAATGCTGGAAGTGCCACCAGACACCTGGATCATATTACCATATGTGGTGATCATGAGTAGAAGCAAAAAGATATTGGACAAAAATACACACATGGTTAGAAAAAATAATAAACAACACATAGATTTGAAACCTGAAATATTTTTACTAGGGATGGTATCTGAATGTTATAGTAAAGAAAAAATATATTTGATTATCCCTATATTAACAGCAGCTAGGACTGTATTTGCTCAGAATTGGAAAAGCAATTAAATTCCGGCAGAGGGAAAAGTGATCAAGAAAGTATTTAAATGTGCAGAGATGAACAGATTTTTATGGCTCATTTTTCATAAAACTTCAAAGAGAGAAAAAAAGAGAAAGAGAAACTGTAGTTAATGTACTTATTTATCTGTACTATTTCTACCCTCTTTTTCAGCTGGAAAGTTTCCCAAAAAGGCTTACTTCTCAATAAAAATAGAAAGTTCCTGTCCTCAAGCTTACTATTTAAAAGGATGATACAAAAGAAAAAAATTGTGAGAAAAAAGAAAATCAATGTTGAGGTACCAATATTATATAGATGTTATCATTGCCAGCCATAATATGCTGTTAGGTGCAAACAACCAGGAACATTAGCTAACTTCGAAGCACTGAAATGTTTGTTATTGCTACCTGTACAGAAGAATCTGGTCAAAGCTAAATCGATGCTAAAGAAGGGTCAATGGAATGCACGGATTTAGGTCTCTTGTAGAAGCACAAAGATTTCAAACTGATGACATGTTTAACCCAGCCTTCCAACCTCAGCCTGCTTATCCTAATGCGATTCTATATTGGCTGTAAAGCATCCGGAAGCTTTTGGTAGCCAAGCTGGAAGAGAAAGACCTTAAACAAAAGGAAAAGGTCAAATCTGATGTCCTTTCCACTAAGTTCACGTTTATCTTCTTTCTTTTTTCTACAGCCCATGCGAAACATCTAGGGCCTCCAAGAAATCCTTATTTAAAAAACATAAAAATAAAGCAACAACTAAACTTTATTTTAAAAGCCACATTTCCCAAAAATGAAAATTGAAAATTTTAGTGTTGCATCTTCTACTTTGATCACTCTTGCCATTCTCTTTCAAAGGACAAATCACTATTTCACTGTCAGCATTTTTCACCATAATCACTGCAACTCTTGGCAAAATAGCTCCTCATTATCATTTAGAG
Organism: Hydrophis major; assembly: GCA_033807585.1. Taxonomy (NCBI): domain Eukaryota; kingdom Metazoa; phylum Chordata; class Lepidosauria; order Squamata; family Elapidae; genus Hydrophis; species Hydrophis major. The sequence continues at coordinate 84,454,266 of CM066333.1, forward strand.
TCCGACTTGATTCCTGCATGACAACTGAAGTACAGATAATAAAGCTTTGGAAGGAAAAAGAAGAGAGAACGAGGACTAGCAGTAAAGTAGATGGACTCAACCAGTGATGGTGAATGTACCATTAAAAGACCTAAAAGACTGAATAACTCTTTCACGTAAAAGAATGCAAAGAAATACAATGTCAGGAATAAATTTCAGGACATTACAACTTAATAGAAGAATAAGAGAAATTTTAGTTGTTGGACTCTATTTACCACGGGCTCCACCCAGCAAGGTCCACGGCTGAACTACTAAAGCTGTATTTGTCAAGGATGATGGGAACTGTAATATCAGAAGAGTCAAATCCTTGTTTTTAAAGGTTAAAATAGACCCCGAGGTTGCAAGTAATCTATGATGTGAGTTGTTATTGAGACTTCAACGTTTTTTTAAAAAAATGTTTAATGTTTATATTTTTATCCATGTTTGCTATCTATGGTGGTGGATGGCAATTAAATTGTTGATAGATAGATAGATAGATAGATAGATAGATAGATAGATAGATAGATAGAGACAGACAGACAGATAGACAGTCTTAACTGAGCAGTTTTCCAAAGAGAAAGAAAGGATATATGAAATACTGTATACTCTAGGAGTACTTAAATAAATCTTTCCTAAAGGTAAAATGTACACTGAAAGTGATTGAAAAAAAGTGTAAATAATCCTTTTTTAAAATTAAAATATGAACTTCAGACTAAAGAGGCAGAAGTCCGAATGAAAGAAAATTAGTTTATTTAGGAAACACTGTATTCTAGCACTATAGCAAGATGCTTTGAGGAATCTCTTTTGAAGATGTTAGAAATGCCTTTTCTGAAGGATATCCCGTTTCTGGGCAGGACATTGCTCTTGGCTTCCTTTCAAAATCTTGATTTTATGGTATTCGGAAACTGCTGATCTAAACAATTAACTAGTACATTAAAAACAGTTTTCTTTTTAAAATTCATCCAAATTCAATTTTTATTAAATACACAATTTTAAAAAAAAGTATATGAAAGATAAAATTTAAAATTGTTTTTAATAAATACTCTCAGTATTTTTTTCATTAAGGAGTAAATTATGTTACTCTTTCTTAACCTTTTGACTTCCAAATACATTGACTATGTTGGCCATGTTTTCTGTGAGTTGTAGTTCCAATACATCTAGAAGTCATCCAGTTGGGAAAAGCTGTACTTCTTTAAATATAGCCTCTGGATGGAGTGAAAAACCTCAACCAAGAAAAAGTACATTTTGTTCAGGATTACTATATCTGGAATGAACAACCTCTAGAAATGCATAAATGTCTAATGCTGCTGGGATGCCATTTACCAATCATCTGATTTTTTGCAATCCTCATTTGCACTGATAACTAATTTGATACCTGCTTCCCTTAACTAAACATTAGACTGCTTCTCTAAAGGTAGAATAAAAAGTTGAATATAAATAGCTGAATAGGGACATAGTCAGGCCATTCTTCTTGATTCTAGGCATCAGAAGATAATGACATAAAACAATAATGTTAGTTGTGTCATGATGGTACCTGCAATTTGGCAGTTCAAATCCCACTAGGCTCAAGGTTGACTCAGCCTTCCATTCTTCCAAGATGGGTAAAATGAGGACCCAGATAGTTGGGGCAATAGGCTGACTCTATAAACTGCTTAGAGGGGGCTATAAAGCACTATGAAGCAGTATATAAGTCTATAATACCTATACTACCTATAATAGTGCTTTATAGGTAGTCCTCAACTTACAACTCTTTGTTTAGTGGCCATTCGAAGTTACAACTGCATTGAAAAAAGTGACTTATGACTATTTTCCCTTTACAACTGTTGCAGCATCCCCAATTCCCCATGGTGTTATGATCCAAATTTGGGTGCTTGGCAACTATTTACAACAGTTGCAGTGTCCCAGGGCCACGTGATCATCTTGCAACCTTCTGACAAGCAAAGTCAATGGAGAAGCCAGTTTCACTTAACAACTGTTACTAACTTAACAACTGCAGTGATTCACTTAACAATAGTGGCAAGAAAAGTTGTAATATGGGACAAAACTCACTTAGCAATGGTCAAATTTGGGGCTCAACTGTACATCAACAACTACACATACAGCACTGTATCAGTTGCTCCTTTTTCCTCCTGTAGACATCATGTTTATGAGTGCTAAAAAATGGAATTTTCCATTTTTTATATAGTTTTGGGCCAGGAAAAGAGGCAAATTAAATTGTCTGAAATCAGGTTAAGACCCTTTATTCTACAGCATACTTCAGCAAATTCAAGTATCAAAGGCTGAATGCTAAGTTAACTATTGAAAAAAATGAAACACAGAAGTATAAAGATTTAATGTAAAGATAGTTTTTTTTGACTAAGTGCAAATTGTTTCTTATCAAGTAAAAATAGTGAAAAAGCTGATCTAATTATACTTTGTAATATTTTGAAGTTCACATTTTAAGTATAAATTTCAAATTATTATCCTGAATTGCTTATTCTAGCAAGGAACAATGCTTTCTCTCTTCAACATTTTTGATTTGTATATATACAGATTTTTGACCGGTACTTTTATTCCCCAAAAATTATTACAAGTCATTTTAATCAAAGTAAAAATTAGATCAACCTCTTTATCATAATATCAAACTTCAACATTTGTTACATTTGCATGTACACTGAGAGATAAATACATTCTGTGTCTGATCGCACTTGGCCAAATTAAGTATTCTATTATTTCTATTTCTATTTCTATTTCCTATTTCTATCCTATCCTATAATATCCTCAACCAAAAGTTTATCTGTCTTCAAGGAATTATATTGTATTTTTAGGAACATGGGTCTAATCATGGCATTAGCATGATAATTGTAGTCATATAAATAAGGTTAATAGTAATAATATAAATGTGCTTAATTCTTTTTAATCTTATATTGTTACATCTTAAATTTATAAGTCATGTTTGATAAAAGGATTTTCATTTGTCAATCCTTAATATCTTTCATCAATTTCAGACCAGTTCCTACTAAAGCTAGTTTTTATTAATGAACATTGTTCAGCGACTATCTGAAGTTGCAACAGCACTAAATGAATGGTACTTACAACTATTCCTTGATGTTTTGGCATCACTTCACATAATCGAGATGTTTGGCAATGGGCTAATTTCTTATGACAGGTGGAATTACTAATATGTTGGTATGCATGAGGTCACTTGCAAATTACATTTCTTTAAAAAACTTTCAAAAGAATATAAATAAAAAAAGTAAGTGAAATATATAAGAACATATAAAACAGAAGATAAGGTACAGGTAGTTATCCTTTTTGAACTTATTGAATTGCATTTCTCAAATCTTTAGAGCTGTATCATGCAATTCTTGAGACACACAAGCGAGAATTATATGAGATATTTTCAGCTGATCCAAGAAATGTGCATTTACCTACACTTATTTGTAAATATTTGAGGGAGGGGGAGAGAAAGATGATTCCTACTGTGCAATTCATAAAGAATAATGGAGAATTAATTGCGTGGAATTAGCTTTAGAATTATCCCAGCTCTAAATACTGTACATACAATTACTTATTGTTTCATTTGTTCTTCTATATTATTATTCCATTTGTGGAGTACTTTGTGTTTCAAACCATCCAGTCTATTCCCCCTTAATATTGTATATGATACATGACTACATAACAAAATAATAATAAATTTATCTGAATCATCTTCCCCATACACACTTTTACTAAACTCTTTCTTTTTCTTTTTCAGAAGTCAAATCCACACCCCGCCTACATTACAGAAATGCCTACAGAGCTTGACATTCTTTAGCCAAACATGAAGACAATTTTCTTGGATACTTTTTCCTTCAATAATAGTTTTTGGAATCCAGTACATTAACATCAAGAATGGTGCTGGAGTAGGAAGAACATACAGAGAAATTAGTGTTTTAAGTTTTTTTCTGCTCTGTCACAGCAAAATTTAACAATATGCACATGTTGTGTTTTCTGTGTTAAGGATGCTAAATTTTATTCTGTTGCATGATAGGGTGCAGCTGCAATGGATTTTATGTGACTTTAAATCACTGAAGATAATTTAAATGTACCGATAATGGTTTTCCAAGGATCAAATTGAATATATTTAATCTGAAATATGCTTGTTGCTTACAAATATCCATTTACATCTATCTTGGTTTTGGATATCTAAGTCGGTTTGGTCTAGTGCTTAAAGCAGTACACTAGAAATTAGGAGATTGTGAGTTCTAGTATCACCTTAGGCAGGAAAGCTGGCTCAGTTACTTTGAGTCAGTCACTCACTTTCAGCCCAACTCAACTCTCAGGGATATTGTTGTGGCGAAAATAGGAGGAGGAAGGAATATTAAGTATGCTTGCCACCTTGAGTTATTTATAAAAAATAATAAATATTCTGGAACAAAGAGATGAAATTACTTTGAGACTTGTCAATAAAAATCAATTCTTTACTGGTGCAATACAAAATAGTTCAAAACTGAAAAAAGGCACTTGACAAATGCATCCTGTCACCTATAAGCTACTACTCAACATGTACACAGAAATAATTAAAAGAAGTGCACATTTGGAGGAATCTACTATTGGGATTAAAATTGGTGGTAGGAATATCCACAACCTCTGATATGGACATAGTACTGTCAACTCGTAAAGCATTCCTGGCTTGCTGTCGAGTTACCATAAGAAGGAGGAGGGGGGCAGATCTGATGGAGCTGTTCCTTGCTATGATCAGAAGCACATTCCACACATATCTTTCTCCAGATTGTGTCTCAAGTTACCAAGCTAAGACAGTGAGGCGTGCTTTTCACAGCTCACGAAAGTGCTTCATTGGAGAATGTGATTTATGACACACCCTGGAAGGAGGGGGGAAACAAGGTCATAGGTGAACAGTAAGTTACATAGGGCAAAGCCGACTGCACTTGGGAAAAGTGCCAACATGTTGCTCCTAATAAATAATTGGATTTCCTTGGAAACTTGACTCGAGGCTCATGAATTAATTAGAGCATCCGTCGGAATCCTGACAAGTACAATATTGGTTGTGGAAAGCAGGAGGATCCGGCATGGTTAATCCTGAGAGTTAAAGATAAAAGTGAAAAATTTGGACAACACTTAACATCAAGAAAACAAAGATAATGACAACTGCAGGGAACACACACATCAGAATGCAGATCAACAACGAGACCATTGAAACAGTACAATAATTCATCTTCCTAGACTCTGAAATCTGAAAGTGGAGATTGCAGCCCTGAGATCAGAAGGCATGGAGCACTTCGAAGAATTGCAATGTCTGGCATGAATAACATCTGGAAGAATAAAGACATCAGCCTCACAACCAAAAGCAGATTAGTTAACACAATAATTTTTCCACTTGCTACTTATGGCTGTGAAACGTGGACTCTGAAAAAGTCAGAGGGGAAGGATGGATGCCTTTGAACTGTGGTACCAAAGGTGACTATTACACATCACATGGACTGCAAAAATAATGAAGAAAGAAGTCCTAGACTGAACCTCACCAAAAATATCACTTGAAGTCAAGATCCCCAAGCAGAGGCTAACATACTTTGGTCATGTCACGAGAGCTGACTCACTCAAAGTCAATCGGAGAAAGGAGAAGGGGCCACCCTAGCATCCACTGGCTGAATATTATAAAAGATAACACTGAGTGCTGATCCATAGAGTGGCCAAGGATTGGACACAATTGAATGACTGATGATGAGATGAGGATGAGGATGAATGTGAAGCATCTGCAGATGTTGGTGATATGATATGCAGTAATTTTTAAGAAAAGATGACTAAATATAAATTTGATATGAATATTTAGACCCAACCTAAGGCAGAATTATAGCATTTTGTTTTACAAATTCAACTGAAAATTCAGACTCAGTATTTTCAAGTACATTTTCAACTGATAAATAATCCTTTAGAGCAGGGGTAGGGAAACTTGGCTCTTTTATCACTTATGGACTTCAACTCCCAGAATTCCTGAGTGAGCCATAAAAGGTTCCTCATTACTGGCCTACTGGTTTTTCAGTTGTGGGGGAAATCAATTTTGACTTGAATGGGACTGTTTAATATACAAATGTAGGACATATAAAGAATACCCAGGCTTTAGAGAAATACAATTTTACTTTTTTAAAAAATTGACCCAATAATTCTAGGAGGGGAAATATTCTCCAACTTGTTTCATGGAACAGCTTCACTGATTTATTAGAACTTTTTGGGGGAAGCAAATCCCACTGAACTCCCAGATCTAATTCTGATTATACAGAATTATTGTGAATGTCTGATTCCACTCTCCTTCCCCCAAAATCACAGCATGACATGACATTTAATTCTGGTTTTGATTTCAGGGGTTATTTGCAAGATATTATTTTAAATGCTTCAAATAAACCTTTGCGTGTGTGTGTACATTTTCCCTAGACTTGTGTGTTTTTATGTCTGCATTAATTTCTACCATTTTTGGAAGGAGTTCTCATCAATCTAATAACTTTCTGAATGATATACCTATTTTATAAAGAATGTTGCTTTTAAAAGGATATAATTGAAATGCTATCCATACAATGGTAGACCTCTAGTGAATGGCAAATGACTCTATATGTGGTCGCTACTATTCTGAGTTAGGTAATTCAATTCTGCTTTATTTTCCCTCGGGTAATAGTGTACTCTCCATCCTAAAAATCAGTGAGTGAAAATGAACAAGACAGATATAGCTAACTTGTTGTGAACTACAACCCATATTAAAAGAAACTGTTGAATATCATTCACCATAATGGTCAGAAATAATCAACCTCCCTGTTGTACATAGACAGGTATGTAATATAATCCCAGCACTATCGGTCCTAAAGCATTGAGAAACCCCTTTCGAGTCTTTACATCTATAAACATATTAAATGGAACATCTACCACTTTTTTCACATCTAAACTTCATTTGTTTATAGAAAAAAACAATTTTTAGTAAGAGGGGTACCCTAGTGTCTTTTACTCAAGTTTTGTTTCTTTTTTCCAAAGAATTATTCATCATTACCCCAAGCATAACTCTTCTATAACATATACTTTATCTGATGCTATTAATCCAGAATGTTTCTTATAATTGGCAATTTTGTTCCCTATTAGCTAACAGATCTCGCAGAAAAGCATATTTTTAAAATATAATAAGGTTTATATAAAATGACCCCTTTTCAATGTTCAATGTTTTGATAAGATGGCACTTTTGAAGGAAATAGGAAACTATTATCTTTTTGGTTAGAGGAATATTTTTTTAAAAAATTAGATTTTTCAACTCAATTAATTTTGAACACATTAGCCATGTTGGCATCAAAAATAAGGAAATGTTTTTCAATCTGCAGTTTTGAATATTGTTTTGTGCTACGTTTTTCAACATTATATAAAGAACAGCAATTTTAAATTCTCCTTTGAACCTGAAAGGTCTGAATAGATTGATTGACATGAAATTTCCCATGTAAAGATTTTATCGATCTATATTTAAAGAATGTTAAATGTTTAACAAGGCCAATGTCTAAAAAATTATGAGAGAATTATTGTAAAATGAGGACTCCAAAGAAGAGGGTAGGTTTTTACGAGGTGTTTTTTTTTTATTATCCCAACAAAACATCCTGAGAGAATGCTTTTTTCAATTTAACACATAACTGAGACCCATGTAATGCGAGCACTTATTGTTTCGATAAATAATTTCAATATTAAACAAGTCTAAGCAGGCAGCATGAATGAACTTGCATGGGTGCATCTCTGTCTCTGTCTTTGCTGAAAAAAAACGAGACTTCCAACTAAGAGGCAGGATGCAGGCTACCAGAAAGAGATAAACTAAGGGAATAGTGAGCACTTGTAATATGTAAGCAAGTTTGGCAGGACTCAATACTGTACCACAACCGGGAAATTAGATAACAAAAGGTTGGCAATGTGTATTTTGTTCTTGAAGAGAACAGATTGTATCAGATAAATGAACAGTCAAATACTCACATCGTGCTTTTCCTAGCAATAATATAAACAGGAATACCTAGCAGTGATAAAGTTATGTAATATTTTGGTTGGACACAAAGCTACTTTGAACACCGGTATAGTGAACTGATTTTTTTTTCTTCTTTAAGCAAACCCAAATTCCCAGTACAAAAATGAGTGGACATAATTACTTAAATTATTAACATAACTACTTCAATAACACTTGCCTTAATATTCTTTTATCTACTTTAATCTTAAAAAGAAATAGTCACGTTTTGCTATCAGAGCTGCTCTGTGAATTTCACAATGTTTGCCAAGGACACATTTTTATTCTTCCCTTTGGCTACAAAGACATTCTTGTGGTCCTTCATGTGCCCAAATCGAGCTAAAATTTATTTTAGTTAGACTCATCGATGCCCAATCTTGACTGATACCGGGAGTTCACGTTTTTAAGAAAAGAAATTTGTATTTATATCACCAGTAAGGGAAAGTCTAACCCAAAGAAACAGTACTGGCACCTAACCCCACTCCTTTCTCAGTTTTTATTCTGTTATGGACTAAGCCATCGCATCAGTAACAACCCTAAATACCTTTACTTTGCAACAGGCTCGTAATCCTGCACTTCTCATTGGCCCGCGAATAGCGAGTCATGATTGGTCGTTTCTGGCCAGTCCGATTGGCTGTTAACGGGCCTCTCTGATTGGACACTTGTTAGAGCGGTAAACTCAAATCATTGGCTGTTTTGACAGCAGCCAGCTCTATAAAAGAGCTGCTGCTGCCCAAATATTTGCTCTGTTCTTATTTCACAATAAAGAGTTGAAGTCACCTTTCGATGTCTCGTCTCTGTTCCTTGTGCCCATGCTCAGGACTTAACAATGGCGACGAGGATGGGATGTGGAGACAATAGAGCTGACTAAGTACTCATTGAACAAGACAGAGCAAGTGGCTGAAGAGCGCACGCAATGAATGGCAGAATGACCAGCGGCGCCATACCACCCGCTCCATTTGATCCAGCAAACGAAGACTGGGACTCGTATATAGATCATTTCCAGATGTTCCTAGAGACCAACAATTTAAAAAATGCTATACCTGGCAAGAAACGAGCGGTGTTCCTGACTCACTGCAGCCCCGCCGTTTTCAAAATGGCTAAAGCACTTGCCAAACCGGTGGAAGTGAAGACCATGGATTGGGATAACTTCGCGCCAATCCTCCGGGCCCATTACGCACCCGCAGTACCTATACTGATACGAAGACATGAGTTTTACCAGAGGGACCAACAAAAGAACGAGAGCGTTGGGGACTTCGTAGCTGACCTCCGGAACCTAGGAGGCCTCTGTGGTTTTGCAAACCTCGAGGAAGCCCTGAGAGACCGCATAGTTCTGGGTTTAGATGTCCACACTGTGCAGAGTAAACTCATGGCAAAAGGAGACATCAGCCTTGAAGATGTCATCACTGACGCTACTGCCGCAGAAGCAACCAGGAAGTCAGCCGCTCGAATGCGCCGAGCGAACGCACCGCATCGCCAACTCGCTAACGATAGCCCACTCTCTGCTGAGAAGCATGCTACTACCGCCCACCACGAAGACCTCGAGTCATCCTCAGACAGTGAGGAAGAGGAGGTCAACCGGCTCCGTTCGGAACGAGAGCAAAGGAACCAGAGACTTCCGCGCCAATGTGCTGGTTGCGGGGCAAACCACCCGTGATCGGACTGCAAATTCCTTGATGCACTCTGCCGTTCCTGTGGGAAAAGAGGCCACACCGCGAAGGTCTGCAGAAGCAAGCGAGAGTCCAGTCCAAGCCGAAGGAAGAACCTCCATCGGGAGACAGGCAAACCACCTGGGAATCGGGACCACCTGAACCACCAATGGAACAATCACAACTACTACAGAAATCGAGCACCTGCCTCTTCAACGAGACGAGAAGAGGCGCACCAAACCATTATTATCGGCCACGCTTCATCGCTAGATGCAAGAAAGATCCGCATAAAGGTTACTATTGAGAATCAACCGTGCGTGATGGAAGTCGATTCGGGGTCAGCCCTATTGATGGTATCCTGGAAAACCCTCAAACAGCTGATCCCTACCATCTGCCGCCAGGACCTCAGCACTCAAAGAATCATCCTAAAAGACCACCAGGGAAACAGAATTCCAGTTGTCGGTTCCAGCCACGTCCAAGTATCCTTTAAGGACCACACCGTGACGCTTCCCCTGACTGTCGTCAATTGTGACCGGCCCAGTTTGTTAGGGTTAGAGTGGTTCGCTCCACTCAGGAGTGAACTAGCCAGCATACACCAAACCAGAAGCGATGACTGGAAAGAGGCCCTCATCCAGGAATTCCAGGACGTGTTCACAGGAACATTAGGCAAGTACAAGGGGACCCCATATCGTTTAATCTCAGTCCCGATGTAGCTCCCATTCATCTTAAGCCTCGTCGGGTGCCTTTTGCCCTCAAGCCGAAGATCGACGAGCAGCAAGATAAACTAATAGCCCAGGGCGTGTTGGAACCAATTGACCATGCCCGTTGGGAAACTCCAATAGTAACGCCCATGAAGCCAGATGGCTCATTAAGAATTTGTGGGGATTACCGGGCCACCCTAAATCATGCTCTTCAACAGAGCACTTACCCAGTATCAGTGGTCCAACACCTTCTTCACTCCCTGAATGGTGGAAAAATATTTGCAAAATTGGACTTAGCTCAGGCGTACCAACAACTACCTGTAGAGGCGACAACTGCAGAAGCCCAGACAATAGTTACACATAGAGGCGCCTTCAAGTGCAATCGACTCCAATTCGGAGTAAGCGTGGCGCCTGGCATTTTCCAAAGTTTAATGGAGAGACTATTACAGGGCATAAAAGGCATCGTGCCTTATTTTGACGATGTCTTAATAGCTGCCCCTACTAAAGAGTTATTCGTACAACGACACAGAAAGGTTTTTCAGAAATTTAAAGACGCTGGCCTGAAAGTAAAAAGGGACAAGTGTCAACTTTTTACGGAGAGAGTGGAGTTCCTGGGATACCTTCTCGACAGACAGGGAATCCATCCCACCGAAAAAAAACTAACCTCAATCAAAAATGCCCCGAGATCTAGGAATAAGACAGACCTCCAAGCCTTCCTGGGACTTATTAACTTTTATAACATCTTCTTGCCCCAGAAGGCGACCGTAGCCGAGCCCCTACATAGACTTCTCAACAAAAAGGCTTCCTGGGTCTGGGGATGGCGTGAAGAATGGGCATTCCAACAAGTAAAAGACCTCTTAACTTCCGATGCTATATTGATATAATACAACGAGACTCTACCCTTAACGGTTACCTGTGATGCCTCACCATTTGGAGTGGGAGCCATTTTAAGCCACGTCCTGCCAAATGGGAATGAGGCACCTATTGCGTTCTTTTCGAGAACTTTGTCTAAAACTGAAAGGAACTATCGCCAACTTGAGAAAGAGGCTCTCGCCATTGTATCCGCAATGAAACGTTTCCATGAATATGTGTATGGGAGACCCTTTGCCATAATAACAGACCACAAGCCGCTACTTGGTATTTTGGTGGGAAACAAACCAACTCTCCACATCTTATCACCAAGAATGACATGTTGGTCGGAATTTTTAGCCGCCTACAATTTCCGATTGCAACACCGCCCGGGGAAAGCCATTCCCCACGCTGACGCTTTGAGCCGCTCTCCACTACCAGACGTCATAGAGGACCCAGCTCCAACATTAGCCATATTGCAAATCGAAACCCTTAAATCGCCGCCGCTGACCGCTCGAGATATCGCTGCAGAAACAAAAAAGGACCCCCTTTTGGCACGAGTCCTCAGCTGGGTGGAACGGGGTTGGCCGGACAGCGCACCCAATGACACTTTCAAACCATTCAGAAATCGACAGACAGAACTATTCTCCCAAAAGGGCTGCATCTTGTGGGGACACAGAGTTGTAATCCCGGAGAAATTGCAACATAAAGTTTTTAAAATGTTGCACGATGGACATCCAGGCATCGTGCGGATGAAGGCATTGGCCAGGAGTTACGCATAGTGGCCTGGGTTAGACAAACAGATAGAGACCTGGGTAGCAAAGTGCAGCAAATGCCAGGAGACTCGCTCTACTCCTCCAAAAACACCCCCAACTCAGTGGAAAACGCCTTGAGGTCCTTGGTCCCGTATCCACATCGATTTTATGGGACCCACAAGAGGACACACTTTCCTCCTAACAGTGGATGCCTATTCTAACTGGCTCGAGGTCCACAAGATGAAAAGCACCACCACGGAGGTGGTCACTAAAAAACTGAATAAGCTATTTGCTTCCCATGGATTGCCGGATGTCCTGGTCTCCAATAATGGCCCCCAATTCATTGCCCTGGCATTTGAACAGTACCTAGCAGACCAGGGCATCCGCCATGCCTTAACATCGCCAGCTCACCCTGCAGCCAATGGTAGGGCTGAGCGAATTGTACAATTTGTAAAAAAGACTTTACACAAAATGGACCACGGTGACATTGATGACAAAATAACCCGGATGCTTCTCCTCCAACACATAACCCCAAGCAGCACCACAAACAGAACCCCAGCTGAACTCCTGATGGACCGAAAACTTCGCTCGTACCTCGATCGCCTCCATCCTAATTACACACCTGAACAACCCCCAGGATCCAGCAGCAAGTATCAATCATTCCAGGAAGCTGACCCCATTTTTGCGAAAAACTTCTCGGGCGACCCATTGTGGGTCCCCGCTACCATAACACAACTTACGGAACCCTGATTCTATCGTCTACAAACTGCAGATGGTAAAATGTGGAAGCGCCACATAGACCACCTCCGTTCCAGACTAGCACCTATTCCCATCTCAGCCCCTGAATCTCTAACTGGGAGGGGAAGGAACATCGAGGAGGCCGAAAAAGAAATAACAGATGACTTAACAATCGAAACCCAGCAGTCTACACAACCAACCAGGGGATACTCACCGCCAGAAGGAGAACCGAGTCAGGGAGTGGCCTCGCCGCGTGACAGCACTGCGATGGAAACAGATCCAGGGAACCGGAAGACAGCACTGGCGAAAGCAGAGAGAACAGCCCAGAGCCATTAGAAGGAACAGCAGGACCGTTTTCGCCATCCAGCTCAACTAGCAGCCCACCGGAACCAAAGCCAGGACAGAAACCGGTGGAACAGTGCAAATCAAGCAGACAGGTGAAGCGACCTGCCTATTTACGAGAATATGTCACCCCACCCCTCAGACGGAACCTAGGGGGGAGGGGTGTTATGGACTAAGCCATCGCATCAGTAACAACCCTAAATAGCTTTACTTTGCAGCAGGCTCGTAATCCTGCACTTCTCATTGGCCCGCGAATAGAGTCATGATTGGTCGTTTCTGGCCAGTCCAATTGGCTGTTAACGGGCCTCTCTGATTGGACGCTTGTGAGAGCGGTAAACTCAAATCATTGGTTGTTTTGACAGCAGCCAGCTCTATAAAAGAGCTGCTACTGCCCAAGTATTTGCTCTGTTCTTATTTCACAATAAAGAGTTGAAGTCACCGTTCGATGTCTCATCTCCGTTCCTTGCGCCCATACTCAGGACTTAACATATTCACTGTCTTTCAGCAAGGAAAAGCCATATAAAAATCATTTATCCAGTGATTTTGGGTAGGAGCAGGGCATTTACCTTCTCTCCATTTGCTTATATTGGATCAGGCAGCTGTTCACAGCTGCTTGTAGCCAAGTCAGTATTCTCACTATTTTGGAAAGTTATACTCAGGCAAACACTCATTCCAAACTTCTTCATATCTTTGGATAAAATTTATAAAAGTTCTTTTTTGAAACAGCCAAAAGCGATATTTTAATATTACTTTTGTAGAGTTTCTAAGAATAAACAGCCTTTTCTTAAGATCAATCTTTACCCTCAGGATTAGCTATCTTCTGAAAGGTGCAGCTTCTCTGGGTGTTTCTGAAATGTTACACCTCTCAAAGCAACACGGAGAAATCTAGAATGGGCATTGGTTCTTACCTGACACGCTATTTCTCTTGAGCTGAGAGGATCGTCCAGAGAGTGGGTGGAGCTTCAGTCTCTGCTGTTGTAGGCTGAGCTTAATTGCTGAGGAACGCTCCACCTTCTATCACGTGGCTTGTCATCGCGTTCCCCAGTTTATGCGAAGACGAGAGGAAAAAAACAGGCATTCGTGCTGTCCTCTTGCTAGACTTAAAGTGCATTGGCCGAAACAAGACCCCTCCAGACAGTGAAAGGAAAAGGGAGGGGCTGGACAATCCTCTCAGCTCAAGAGAAATGGCATGTCAGGTAAGAACCAATGCTCATTCTCCTTAGAGCTGTTCGGATCGTCCAGACAGTGGGACATACCAAAGCTGGGGCCTGTCCTACGGGAGGGACACCGTCTGGTCTGTTGAGTCCTTGGAATCCCTGAGCACCCTCTGAAGGACTCTTCTACCAAAAGAAGCCTCCGCAGCGGCATACCTATCGATTCTGTAATGCCTAATGAAAGGTGATGGGGAGGCCCATGTTGCTGCCTGGCAAATGTCGAGTATAGGGGCCTGGGTAGCCCAGGCAGCTGATGTCGCCGCACTCCTGGTGGAGTGAGCCGTGATACCCCTGGGCACTTGGAGGGCCTGGGCCTGGTATGCCCTAGAAATGGCCGCCCTTATCCAATGGCCTATTGTGGTTGAGGGTACCTTGAGCCCCTGTGACTTTGGTTGAAAGGAAATAAACAGGGCCTCGGATTTACGGAAGGTCTGAATACGTTTAATATATATCCGCAAGGCCCGTCTGATGTCTAAGGTGTGCCATAGCCTCTCTCTTTCATGAGTTGGCCTGGGGCAAAAATTGGGAAGGATAAGCTCCTGAGCCCTGTGGAAAACCGAGTTAATTTTAGGTAGAAATGAAGGGTCAAGTTGGAGGACCACCCGGTCAGAATGGAAGATGCACAGGCCTTTCCTGACTGACAGAGCAGAAATCTTTGAAATCCTCCGGGCTGAAGTAATCGCCACCAGGAACACTACTTTGTAGGATAGGAACTGGAGAGAGACTTCTCTTAGGGGTTCAAAGAGTGGCTTAGTGAGGGAAGTCAGGACTCTGTTGAGATCCCATGTTGGGTACTGGTGAAGGGATGGAGGTCGTAAGTTTGAGGCCCCTTTCAGAAATGCACGAATGCGGGGATGGTGAGAGAGGGAACTAACAGGAAATTACGGTGGATAGGGCTGCTACCTGATGCCTCAGTGTGTTGGGGGACAGTCCCTTACCGAGACCCTCCTGGAGAAAGTTGAGGATTTGGGCCACAGATGGGTTCGTTGGGTCAATGCGGAGATTGGCACACCATTTGCGGAAATTGTTCCAAGTGGCGTCGTAAATCCTTCTGGTGGAGGGACGCCTGGCTGCTAAGATGGTATTAATGACTTCAGTGGAGAAATTCTCCCTCTTCAGACGTTCCCGCTCAACCTCCAGACAGCTAGCTATAGCCATTGGGGGTCTGGGTGAAGAAGGGGGCCTTGAGACAGAGAAATCCTGTCTGCTGGGATCCTCCAGGGTGGGGCTACTGATAGGCTGCGGAGGTCCGCAAACCAAGAGTGACGGGGCCAATAAGGAGCTACCAGAAGCAATTCCGCCCTCTTGTGGAGGACCTTTTGTAGTACTCTGGGCACCAGTGCCAGAGGGGGGAAGGCGTAAAGAAGGCCCGAGGGCCACAGGCATCGAAGGGCGTTGTGGTTCTTCGCCCCTAGGGATGGGAATCTGGAGATGAACCATGGAAGTTGGGTATTGAGGGGGGAGGCAAACAGGTCTACCACTGGCAGGCCGAATATTGCTGTCGCCTCCCTGAACAGGGCTGGCACCCCCTGGCGGGAGGACCTCCCAGGGAATTCTACTAAATAAGAAGGACCAACTGCGCAGGGTTAAGGGAGAAAAAACAATGAAGGGTTATATACAACCTGAATTGAAGCAAAAAAACAAATTAAATTGGAATATTCCTGAAACGGCCAAGAGCACTTACAAACACTGCCTACTCTGCACGAGGGCTGAGCATAAAACTGGGGAACGCGATGGCAAGCCACGTGATGGAAGGTGGAGCGTTCCTCAGAAATTAAGCTCAGCCTACAACAGCAGAGACTGAAGCTCCACCCACTCTCTGGACGATCCGAACAACTCTAAGGAGAAACTATCAATGGTATGGTATTATTGTCTTCTTACAGGAATGCTTGTTAACCAGTGAAAAGTCTAGCTGTTCCATGATTTCCAAAGCAGATTTCTTTCTGTAAGGAGATTTAGGAATGAGGCTAAATATTGTGCCATGTTTGGATTCACCAGTGGTGGGATTCAAAAAAATTTTTATTACTGGTTCTGTGGGCCTGGCTTGGTTGGCATGATGTGACATGGTGGGCATGGCTTGGTGGGCATGGCAGGGGAAGGATACCACAAAATCTCATTCCCTCCCCACCCCACTAACCTGCTTTCCAGCTCCATTCTCCTGGCCAGGGCAACCAAAGAAGACCCAGCCGATCAGCTGGAACTCGAGAAGCAGAGAATAGATGGGGGAGGGGCCAGTCAGGGGTGATATTTGCTGGTTCTCCGAACCACTCAAAATTTTTATTACCGGTTCTCCAGAACTGGTCAGAACCTGCTGAAAACCTGCTAAATCATTGTAGAATACCTTATGCCACCAGACTTGAAGTTCTAGACCTAGAAAACCTTGAATTACGCCATCTTCGGTCTGATCTAAGTATGGTATATAAAATCATACACTGCAATGTCCTACCTGTTAATGAATACTTCAGCTTCAACCATAACAACAGAAGACCAAACAATAGATACAAACTCCAGGTTAACCACACCAAACTTGATTGCAGGAAATACGACTTCAGCAACAGAGTGGCCAATGTCTGGAATACTCTACCTGACTCTGTAGTTTCTTCCCCAAACCCCAAAAACTTTAACCTTAGACTGTCTACTATTGACCTCACCCCTTTCCTAAGAGGTCTGTAGGGGGCATGCATAAGCGCACCAAAGTGCCTACCGTCCCCGTCCTATTGTTTCTTTTATTTTTCTTATATGTACCCATTTCATGTATTCATAACTATGTATATACTTATACTTATTATCTTGTAAACAATTGACAAATCAAATAAATAAAATACCCACCCTGGGACTCACTCATATTCACCCTTGTCTCATCAGTTATTCCCAGCTTTTCCCGTAGACGTTTTCTTTGGCTAGTTCTCAAATCTGGTGGAAATGCAGGTGTGTTGTTTTTTTTAAATGTATTTCTTCTACAAGTGCTTCCTAGACAGTCCTGCACAGGTAGTCCTCGACTTATAAGAATTTGTTTAGTGATCATTTGGAATTACAATGGCACTGAAAAAAAAGTGACATGGTTGTTTTTCACACGACCTTTGCAGCATCCTCATCCTCATAATCAATATTCAGACTCTTGGCAACTGTGATCCTCTTTTGCACCCTTCTGACAAGCGAAAGCAACGTGGGAGCCAGAATCACTTAACCATGTTACTAACTTAATGACTGCAGTGATTCATTTAACAATAATGGTAAGAAACATTATAAAATGGGACAAAACTCACTTAGCAACTTGTTTCATTTAGCAGCAGAAATGTTCGACTCAATTGTAGTCATAACTTGAGGACTACCCGTACTTATCATCACCATCCGCCCTTTTTTTCTCATTTTTTATTATTTTTCAGTCCTGAAGATAATTCTTGTCTTTTAAGACACCAGAAAAATTTATATAGAATGTATAAAAAGCCAGTTCAAATGTAAGCTGGAAATATGAACTACTAAGAAGGAACATATATATAAAAGATAAAAATGTTGGCATTAAATATATATTATACTTTGATACAGAGGATTTTAAAGATTAACATTCAATTCAAGCCAGAACTTTTCATTTTAGGACAAATGGGTAAACAGTTTAGAAAAGAACATGGGAGATTACTTCTATGTGCAATCACTGCAGATTATTGTATGCACAGAGATAAAAAGATTCAGTGCTACTCATTTTGGAGGAATGGCTGGTGAAATTAACAGATCTTGCTGAGGAACCTTTTTGCCTATAAATGGCAAAAATGAACTTGTGATTTATTGCTGATAGAATATAGAAAGAAGACTATTAGATGTAATTTTACAGATATTAAAATATAATTGGACTTTTAACTACTCTAAAGAATATTGGAAACCTTTGTTGTATCTTTTTTCTTTTCAATTTTTCTTAACCCTTTTTCTCTTTTTCTTGCACTTTTGGCTTTCATTTTGTTTTTCCTTTTTCTGCTTTATTTTAGTTTGGATTTGTTTTTAACTTTTTTAAAAGTTTCAATAAAAACCATATAAAAAAAAAGAAATTTATTCACAATCATGAGATCAGAATCTTGTTAGGCAAGAACTTCATATACTATTCATCCTTCTCCTTGGGGCTGGAACACTTACAGGACATTCATAGGTAGCTTGGCAAGAGTAAACACACAAGAAGCGGATGCTAAAAAATATTGGACTAAAATCCACATGTGGTTGGAGAAAATGACAAAAAACCATATAGACTTGAAACCAGAGATATTTTTATTGGGAATTTTAGCTGAAATATACAGTAAAAATTTGAAATACCTGACTGTAAATGTATTAACAGCAGCTAGGATTGTATTTGCTAAAAACTGGAAAAATAAGAAGATACCATCACAGGAGGAAATCATTAAGCAAATATTGAAATGTGCTGAGATGAGTAGATTGACATTTGAAATTAGAGAACAAGAAGACAAACAATTCTATAAAATTTGAGATCTTTTCTATCAATGGTTAGATAATAAAGTACAGT
Organism: Hydrophis major; assembly: GCA_033807585.1. Classification (NCBI taxonomy): domain Eukaryota; kingdom Metazoa; phylum Chordata; class Lepidosauria; order Squamata; family Elapidae; genus Hydrophis; species Hydrophis major. Next base: position 84,473,032 of record CM066333.1, read on the forward strand.
AATGAAATATGTAGATTTCTAGAAAATAATAAATATATAAAGATGTACTTCTTTTTTATTATAACTACAAAATGATTTTAGGATAGATTTGGGATGATAATATGAACTGTTATAGAATAAATTAAGTAAATTATGGTTATCTTGTAAAACATGAATAAATAAAAGTATAGTCAAATGATTGATTAATAATGATACTAAGGTATTTAGTTTTTGATTGACAATATGAGATTATATGTAATGTAATTGTAATTGAAGACTACGAAATGGAAGCACAAAACAATTTGTAAACCAACCGACACACTGTATGTACATCTATGGAAGATAGCTTGATGTTTTTATGTTTTGTTTGTTTATGTTTGTTTTTAAAACCAATAAAAAAAATTTTTAAAAAAAAGAAGTCAAAAGAAATCTAAATAAAGCTCCACATAATACTATCAACTATTTTCATGATCCAACTTTTATATGAATTATACTAGGCATTGGCAACATATAGTCCATAAAGTTTTTGTGTTCCTTGGTACCTTATTTGTAACAATTGTGCCACTGAAATTTAGAAATAAAATATCTATTATATATAGTGATTTAAACCAGTGGTGGATTCAATTTTTTTTTACTACCGATTCTGTGAGCATGGCATGGCTTGGTGGGTGTGGCTTGGTGGGCATGGCAGGGGAAGGATACTGTAAAATCTCCCCACTCCTGGGGGAAGATGACTGCAAAATCCCATTCCCTCCCCACCCCACTAACCGGCTTTCCACCTCCGTTCTCCTGTGTAGGGCAACCAAAGAAGACCCAGCCGATCATCTGGGACTTGGGAAGCAGAGAATAGATGGGGTTGGCGGGGCCAGTCAGAGGTGGTATTTGCCGGTTCTCCGAACTAATCAACTACTCAAAATTTCTGCTACTGGTTCTCCAGAACTGGTCTGAACCTGCTGAATACCACCTCTGATTTAAACCTACTTCCTTTCTCATTTCTTTGGATGGATTTAAAGAAAGAGATTAGATGTGTTTTGTGGATGAAGCCATTCTATCCCTATCCCCGCATTTAATAACTCCACAAAACAAGCCAAAATATGGGCTATAAATATTCAATCACATACTTCCAGCATCAATAGGTTTCCAAAACTCTTTCAGACAATCAACAGGAGGAGTAATGCCCTAATCCTTAAATGTTGCCCATCCCATAATACAATTAAAATAAAAAACAGAGCAGTGACAAAGGTATTAAAAAACATCAATTTCAATATCAAAAAGCCTATGTTAAGGAAACTTCAACTTATCAAACAGCAGCATTTATTTCACATGCTACACCAATATTTGTAATTCAGATTTCAGTAGTGCTGGAACGAGAACTGTTGGATATACTAGCTGTATTCAGAAAAGAAAAGACAATGTTTCTAAACACTCAATGGATAATGAAAAAGACAAAAGAGTTCCAAAAAGATGCCTATTTTTGCTTTATTGATTATAATAAGGCTTTTAACGGTGCAGAGCATAATACATTATGAATAGTCCTTAAAAGTATGAGAGTAATCTGACACTTCCGGTTTGTGTGGCTTCGGGGCAGCAGGAATTCGCGATAGCTCGCGATTCCTGCTGTGCTAGCCATCGAGGTACCCCCGATCCAGATGGGTCAGGGGGATATGGCTGCCCTGTAGGGACAGCTGAAGACAGAGGGGAGTCGGAAAGGGAGGTGGGGGCATCGCAGACCCCCCCTTTCTCCGGGAAAACCCCTTTTTCCCAAGGCGGTGGAGCGGCGGTCAGCAATGGCCGCCACGAAGAAGCCAGCAACCGGGTAAGAACTGTGCTGGAGGAAGTGTGAAGAGTGAAAGTTCTGTCTGAGCCGGGTCAAGTAACACCTTTTAAATTGCCTGGAATTGAGCTGTTTGTTGCTGGAGGATACATTGTATCCCTAAGAAGAGCGAAAAGCGGCGGAGAAGCTGTTAAAGGGAATTTTTTTTTTTTTTTTTTTTTTTTTTACTCTCCCACCCCACAGAAAAAGCAGAAATATTTGGATATATTAGACATTGAAAGTGGATTGTTTTGAAAGCTAAGATAAGAGACAAAGGGATTTTTGGACATTGAAAAATGTGAGAAATTGGAAAATCTCTGCTGGAGGTATGGATTTTTGATTATTAAAATTCTCATTGCAAGTGGGAAGGGAGAAAAAAAAAATTGGAGCAGAAGCTGAAAAGGAGGAGATTGATTAGAACGTCTTTGTGGATCCCAAAAGAAGATATATGGTAATTGGACCTCTTTGATTAAAAATTAATTCAGAAAGAGAAAGAGAAGAAGGAAGAAAAGTATTAACTTTTGGAACTTTTTTTCTTTTTTTTAATTGCTTTTGATTGTCTTTGATTAAAAATTCTTGTGGTTGTTTTGGAAAAAGTTTCCCTTTTCATAATGGCATCGTCTGTGGATGAACTAGAGATTGAATATCAAAAATATAAAAAAGAAGATACTTTGGGCGCTTTGTTTCAATTTTTAGAAATGGCGTTATGTTTCTTTGAAAAGTTGATTACGCAGCAGAAGGACTGGGACAAGGAAGAAGAGGAAGAAGAAGCCATCTTTGATGAACAATGGGTCCCTTCTGGAGAGGAGGAGAAAAAGGATAAGAAAAAGGGAATTTTAAGAATTATAAAAACAACCAAAAGAGAGAAAAATGAGCGAAAAGATGGAGGCAAGGTTAGAAAGCAAAGGAAAAGGAGCAAGAAAAGCGAAGAGAAAAAGCAAAGGGGTAGAAAGGGCAAGGAGAAGAATAAGCAAGAGAGAAAGGGGGGGAGGAGAAGCCTTAATGGGGGGAAGCAAGACCTAAGGAAAAAAAGTTTATTTAGAGACAATGGGTGAATTTAATTTAGATTAAAAGAGGGATTCTGGAGGGTATATAAGAGTGTGTTTTTATATGTATATTTAGAATATAAAATTTATTATGTAATTTTAGAATTTTTTTTAAACAGAATCCCAAGAAAGATTGCTACATGTAGTATTTCTAAGTTAGGGTAATGAGTTATAGATGTTACTCCAATTGGCGTACAGGAGAAGTATAGTAAAAGAAAAAAAAGATGAATGGATAATTGGAAATAGAACAGACAAAGAATGTTGTTGAAAATGGTAATAAGATATGGAAGGATATATATGCTTTTTTTTTTTTTTGGATTTTGTATATTGATAAAAGGCAATAAAATTTTAATTAATAAATAATTTGGATGGAAAAGAGAAGTAGGGACAAGATATGAAGTTAATATTATATGAAATATTGATATTATAATTTGGAAATGTTATGCTTTATTGGCCTATTATTATTATTTTTTCTTAGAAAAGAACTTATAAGCTGCTATGCCTTGATTCTTTGTGCATTGTTTTTATAAAACTGATAAAAATGGTTTTTATATATATATATAAAAAAGAAAATGATAATAAGATTTGGAAGGAGATATGGGTTGAATATGATGTTTGAATTTGTGTCTGTGTAAAGAGTTTTAACCCAGGAACAGACAACCTTCAGAAAAGATCTTTTAGTTTTGTTTATATTTTGTGTTTGTATGTTTGTGTATTGTGCTTATGGTAAAACTAACAAAATTTGTTTTTTATAAAAAAAAAAAAAAAGGAAAGAATCAATAAAACCTTGGAGGAATGTTAGATGAGAATAATTTATACAAGCCAGAAAGAAAAGAATATGATGACTATAAAATGGATAAATATGGAAGAGAAATGAAATTGAATAGGAGTAAAGAGAAAAAATGAGAAATTTGCTGAAAGATGTTTGTGTGTCCATATGGAGATGGGATAAATTGGAATTATGCTGTATAAAAATAATGTTTTGTTTGACTTGTAAGGATTTACAATGTTAAGAGGTTTTATGTGTTTATGTATTTAATAGTTAATGATGTGTTGTTTTATCTTTAAAATCAATAAAAGTTTGTTTCAAAAAAAAAAAAAAAGTATGAGAGTAATCTTTGTTTTTTGCAGAAATCCTATACAACGAGGAAGTAATTGTTAGAATAAAATGTGGAACAAGTAAATAGTTCAACATTGGGAAAGATATTCTTATACTAGTTTAATGGTCGAAAGTAAAGCAGATTGTGGGAGAAAAACTTGAGATAAAAAAATGCAAAATCAGATTTTGCTAAATAATAATAATGTCAATTATTATACCCAATTCAAATAGGTTGAATTGTTGAATTGCTTCTACAAATCCAGATATGAAATTAAGAGATAACTACTACTTGGGAAGAAAAAGAATAAAAAAATTGTTTAAAGATTAGGAAAAATATGAAGTTATCATACAAAGAATAAACCTGTTGACAAAGCAACGTTTTTCCCATTTATATAATATATGGCAATAAATCATTAGAAAAAACAAAAAGAAATGCCTTTGAAATATGCAACTAGGGAAGATTGTTGAGAATTCCTTGAATTGCAATAAATAATAATAATCATTTGATATTACATGAAATAAAACCAGACTGCTACTAAAACACTAATAATAAAGTTAAAACTTTGATAATTTTGACATACGAGGCCAGATTTGGATATTTGGAAAAATTGCAATCAGATGTAATAAAGGCCTATGAAAGACAAGATGAACAGATATTATCACCAATGTCATAAACATGAGATTATAAGAATTGAAAGAAGCAGTTGCTGACAGACAATCTTGGAAAAATAATGTCACAGAATCAGAATCTGAACAGTGTACAGTAATATGATAATATTTAGAAAATAAGATACTCTGACAATGCATGTTAAGTACTGGGCAGTGTTATGGGTACCATTTTAAGATGGGAATGGAAGAACAGGAAAAAGTTTAAAATGGCCTGAAACAAGGCAAGAACGGGCTGGGAAAAGGCTGAAAGTAAAGCTGGAAAGGAAGGTAGACCCAGAGGTGGTATTCAGCGGGTTCTGGTCAGTGCTGAAGAACCAATAGCGGAAATTTTGAGTAGTCTGGAGAAGCGGCAAATACCACTTCTGACTGAAGATGTTACAGTATCTTTCCCCTGCCATGCCCACCCAGCCACACCCACAGAACCAGTAGTAAAAAAATTTGAATCCCACCACTAGGTAGACCTGATCTTTAGAAACATATAAGAAACTTATTAAGGGAAGACTTGGACATAAGACTTGGACACTCCGAAGATGAAAAAAAAATGTGAGGAAGAAACTGAAAGTAATTCCACCTTGATTTTATTTAACCTAAAGTGAGACAAGGGAGTAATTTGGACGGGCTTTCAAAGTTCTGTTAAAATACTGCACAATAATAAAGTATAACTCTTGGAATCTTCATATGTCTATTTCTTAACCTGCCCCATCTTGAAGAGCTGACATCAATCATGAAAGCATGTCTATGTTTGGAGTGGGAGAGCCAGGGGGGAGAAGTTCTTAAACAAAATGTATATCAGGGTGAGAAATCATAAATGGGGAAGTACCACACTGATATATTAAATAATTGTGGGCCATAAAGCGAGCTGGCATGCAGATCATATATTTAAAGTTAGGTATGTAGAAGCAGCAATGGAGCTGGCAGTATGGGTGAGGCCTGGAAGTGCTTGTGGGACAAAGTTGACTCCAAGAAGCTAGATGGCATCAGATCCCTCCAAGTGATGGAGATGTTTGGTAACAGTCGATTTGTTGAATTTTTTTTAAAAAATGTTAGTGGGCTGCACTTAATGGGTAACATAAAGCCCATATTTGCCATATTTGTGCAAGGCTGGTCTATATTTTTGCCGAACTAAGGCACACGACAACTACTTCTAAATGAGACAAATTACATGTGCCAGATTGGCATACTATGTTGATAAAATTAAACTCTGGAACACCAATGAGGAAGGGAAAATGGGGGTGGGGAAAGGCACCCTCTTGCAGTGATTATGACATTATTTTGATTCACAGTTTTGAAAATCCATCCTTCCCTCACTTCAGAAAAGTTACGTCACTGGAATATACCAGTTTCTTGATAATTGATCCTCTATTTTTTTCTAGACCAGAAGTCAAACAGAATTGCTATGTGGTCTATGTTGTTATAGTGAAATAAAAAAAATATTGAAGGATAACAGTAAAGCATTTTGAATGAGATTTCGTAAATGTTGCCCATTGTATCTAACACTTTTGAATGTGTAAGAATAGCTTCACATTTAATACACAAGTGAACAAAATTCACATTTGGACAGTTGACTGCCAAATCTCTTGAATCAAGCTATATTTGCTAAATGTTTTGCATAAAAATTTGTTATCAGCTCTTAAACTAAAATGTGAGAAACGTCTTTTCTGGCTTACTTTAAATGACAGATGGAAGTATAAGACTGAGCCAAAATGTTTGCTGGAATTAATTATTTGCACTGACACTTAACAGATAAAGAATTAATTAATATTTTGGAAGAACTGCTGTGATATGCTATATTGTACCCTGAAATTACTGAAATATATGCTAAATATCAGTGACATACGGTCAGATGGGTCACTTGTTATTAGAGCTATTAATTTGTTTACTTGGCAATGGTAAAAGTACAAAGGTTATTTTTGTAGCTTGCGGCTGAAATTATATCCATAATATAATTAAGCGATTGTGTTTTGATTTTCAGATATGTCTTATTTCTTTCCATCTATCTGATAAACTTACAATGCAGATGCAATGCCACATTTACTGGTATTGGCAAATGTAGTCCCTTAATATTTTAATTGTATAAATCTGACTGCAAACCTTATATTAAACACCAGAGATTCCTGATGACCCCTATTTTGGCATGAATTGCTCCTTTTATGTTTGTATTGTACAAAATGGGATCTGATATGATCATTGCTCTTAGTTTTACTTTCATTGAAAGGGAAAGTTTATTAAAATGTTGATTGTATAAGTTTATTCACTTATTTATGAAATGTTATTACATTTTTATGCCATCCATCTGTCCCATAAAGCAACACTGGGCAGATTACAGAATATAAAAAGCAAATAGAAAAATAACTAAATATGCTGTATGTTAAAACTTTAAAATGACATAAATAAAAAATTTAAAACTATTTTTATTAAAATTTATTTGTTGCCCACCTCGTTTCAAAATGACTCTGGGTAGCTATAGTGTAAAAATATTAAAATCACCAGAGATAAATATTTGTAACTCAATACAATCAAAGTAAAATAATGGTCACAAGATGCACAGTTGGGAAGTGGGATAAGCTCTTAATTAATCAACCATCTCTAATGTGATGCTTTCTGTTAGGAATATAAGTCACCTAACAGGTATTTGGGTTAGAAACATATAAACCAGGATAAACATTTTAATGCTATCTCTTTAAGAGCATGCTAAAAACTGCAATTGGGTGCGGTTACTCAAATGGCCATAAGATGGAGCCAGAAACCTAAGTTGTTTAGTCTTAGCCTTAGTCTCAGAAGAGAGTGTAAGTCTCTGTTTCCTTCTGTTGGAAAGAATTGCCGTTGCTCCATTTTTCCTAATTGACTGATACTTCTGGATTTAATGTAAGTCTGATACTTAACTGTTTTTGACACTGGACTTTGTTACTGGATTATCCCTGGATTGAAAACTGACTGATCTTACCTGTGAATGATTTGGGACTGCTTGTTTTGGACTTTGCTTAACATTTCTGGAAGTAAAAACCTACATTTACTGTACAGTGTATCTGTATGATGTGTGTGTATTATTCAAACACTAATCTCAAATACGTCTCCCTGTGTGTGCTCATTCCCCTAATGGGGAATTACCTCAACACTTTCCATTGGGGCCCCCAAGCCATCTAGCAGAGCCAGGTCTTCAGGCTCTTCCAGAAGGACAGAAAGTTGGGAGCCAGCCTTACCTCAGGGGGTAATATGTTCCAAAGGCCAAGAGCCATGGCAGAGAAAGCCCTTTTCCCTTACCCTTACCAGCTTGAATTCCTTGAGTGACAGGGCCTACAGCATGGTTCCTCTGCAACAGGTCAGTCCCATCGGGGTGAGATGATTCCTCAGTTAGTCTGCACCCATGCCATGCAGGGCTTTAAAGGTGATAGGCAACACCTTGAATTGCCCTTGGAAGCACACTGGCACAGTGCAGTTCATGGAACAATAGTGTAACATGGGCCACTCAAGGGGCCCTAGGAACTGTCCATCCTAATGTCTCTGCACCAGCTGTAACTTCCAAATGTCTTGAAGCATAGCCACATGTAGAGCATATTACAGTAGTCCAAATGTGAGATAGTTAGAGCAGTAGCAAAACTAAAAGATGAATAGCATGGGGATGAGATCATCTTACCCCAATAACTATCTCCATCAGTGACCATTGCCCTTGGGAGCCCAAGTTAACTGGCAATGCCAAGTTTTAATACCCTTCTGGAAGGCCAAAAGGATGGGAGGAGTGCTCAAATCCAATGGTGGATCATTCCACGAGACGAGGCCACAGCGGATAGCAGTTACCGCGAGAGGGATCTTGGAATCCTAGTGGACAATCGCTTAAATATGAGCCAGCAACTGGCAAAAAAAGCCAATGCCAATCGAGACTGAATTAATAGAAGGATAGAATTAAGATCCTGTGAAGTGATTAATACCACTTTATAATGTCTTGGTAAAAGCACATTTGGAACATGCATCCTGTTTTGGTCACTGTGGAAAGGAAACTTCACAAGGACAGTGGTGTCACCCAAGCAGGAAAAGCCCAAAGGGAGCATCAAGCTAGCCATAAAACAAACTTGCATAGGAAAAGGAATCAAATAAAAGATGTTAAAGAAGCCTCTTAGACAAAAGCCCAAATAATTAAGAAAACTAAGGGAACAAGAGAAGAAAACCCTTACAAACAGACAAAAGACACAAAATATATTGCAAAGGAGACAGACAGGAGATTGCCACAAAACAAATATAAGAAACCATTAAGCAAAAAAAAAGACTAGGACAAAACTGATAATCCAATCAAACCACCCTGCGGAGTTTACCCTCCGGCGGAAATGAAGACAACCCCTGACAGGATTTAAAACATTAAGAAATATAAACACAAGCACACACACACAAAAGGAGAAAAGGTATAAAAAATCAGGGGCTTATCATACAAGCTAGCTAGCCCCAGGAACGCAGACTTCTTGCTATCTCTTGCCTTCCTGAAAAAAATAAAAAGATCCAGCTTTCAAGCAGTTGTCTGTATCCTTGCACCGGAGCTCTCCCAGCAGGAAAATCGAATCCTCAGAAGAAAGGCATTTTCCCAGCCTTTCAACAGTCACCATGATATTAAAAAAAATGTTGCGACTCAAGAAAGAGTGCAGAGAAGAGCAACATAAGATGAAGGCTAAAACATATCAAGAACAGTTGCAGGAATTATATATGTCTATAGTTTAATGAAAAGAAGGACTAAAGATGACATGATAGCAGTGTTCCAATATCTAAGGGGCTGCCAGAAAGAAGAGAGGGGGGAAGTCAACCTATTCTACAAAGCACCTGAAGGTAGGACAAAAAGCAATGGATGGAAACTAATCAAGGAGAGAACCAACCTAGAATTAGAAGAAATGTCCTGACAGAACAATTAATCAGTGGAACAACTTTCCTCCAGAAATTGTGGATGCTCCAACACTGGAAGTTTTCAAGAATGGATTGGACAACCGTTTCTCCAAATGGTGTAGGCTTTCCTGCTTGAGGATGGGTAGGCCTAGAAGACCTCCAAGGTCCCTTCCACCTCTGTTAATTCTGTTTTGTTATTCTGTTATTACTTCACGATGACTGCTAGGATTCTTAGCAAACAGAATCCATAGCAGGCCTCTGAAAGGATCTCAGTAGATCCAAATGGTCTTCTGATCACTCTTTAAAAAACATGGCTTTAACAGAACCCAACATTTGCCACTAAAACTTCCCACCTATTTTGTCTCCATCCGAAGTTGGGGGGGAAAGGTTCAGATACTCAGAGCATTAAAGAGCAATAGACTATGAAAACATAAACAAAAAGAAATATGGATCGAAATGAGAAAAAGCCAAAAATATACAAATATATAAACTCACAAATTCCTCTTCTGTTTTAATACAATTCTGATTACCTATATATTAATATAACTTTATTAACTCCAAATAAAACAGAAGTTAAAATGCCTACTCCAAGTGGTTTTTATTAGCACTATAAGATTGACACCCAGCTAATCCTTATAGTTAATAGTGAAATAAAAGTCTACCCTTTGTCAAAGGGCAAAATAACATTATTACTAGAGAAATTATTATTTTATTTTATTTTTCATTTGAAGAAAATCCTCAAGGAATAAGGAAGCAATTATTAAGTAAATCTTATTGCAGCTTTATTATAATTGTATATTACTTTATCTGCTTTTACCAAAAATTCCGTAATATGTGAAAAAAGGTAATTCAATAGAATAGTAAATCACATAAGCCACATAAAATAAATGCAACAAAAGATTTTTTTTTAAATAAGCTTTTTATTACCATATCTCAATATGAACTGTTTATCTCTGCTTGCAGATCCAAATAAATGTGTTACTCCAGTACTTTACTCTAGCACTATCCATACAAAAGCCCCAATTTATAAATATTATAGTATGTCTGTCTGTTTGTCTCTCTGTGTGTCTGCCTATCTGCTTTATCCATATAACAACAAATGTACATTAACATATTATGTTTCTCTCAGATCTTCCTCTCCCCTGCTTCATTTAAGAGACTAAAATTCTCGACATTATAGTATCCTGACTATGCCAGCTAGGAATTCTAAGGATGATAGTTCCCAATTGTAGGCAGAAGGACTAAATGACCAGCCCATGCTCACTTACTGAATATTTTGGCTGAATGAGAATTTGAACCCAAATCTCTTTACCTTCTAACATATCACTTAAGCTTCTACAGCACATTGGGCCTCAATTTTTAGGTTTACAAAGGAAATAACAACCAAAGAAAAAAGAAAAACAATTAAATTCTTTTGTTTCAAATGAGTGAATTACAAGCACATCTGCTTACATATAACTAAAAGCAAAAAGTCAGCAAAAGTGTTTGCAAACTAAAAAGTTCATAATATCATAATGCAATTAATTTCACTGGATAAATGAAAATACTAATCTAAGGGGGGGGGTAAAGTCAAAGATCTGGAGATTGCCAATAAAATCCAGATTTTTATTTGAAAAACAAAATTCTAGGCAGGAATACTGTTGACTAGAGTTAATTACCAAAGTTGTATATCTACAATGTAATTTTCAAAACAAATTGACAATAACCTGTAAAATAACCTGTAACAGTAAGTCAAGGTTTAATAATGAGTCACAATTGCTGGGTTAATGCAGTGCTACTTCATAATCCATGATTGTAAGTGATAAAAGCAGAATCAATGAATATACTAAGCTAAAGCCAAATTAAGACACTATGTTGTTTATTTTTATTTATCAGATTTAGAGAGTGTCCATCTCACTTTCAGAGCTAGTGTGACTCAGATGCTGTTCTGGTGGCACTATAAGATGTCTATATAAAGAACTGTAGGTTTGGGCTGCAAGTCTAAAGATACTTTCAAGGGAGAAACCTTACTTTAGAATAAACACAAGTTAGCACTATATTATTCTGTGAGGTAATTCGGCAGTCTTGCTCATTTGGGGCCAACAAAGAAGGGATTCAGGTTCAGTTTGGAGATATATAAAGAAAGTTAAGCACTGCCAGAATGCTCAACTATAGGGGTCACTACAGTAGAACATCTGGAATAACTAAACTTTGGTACTGCAGTGTGCTTTCTCACAAAGCAATAAGAAAGACATTTCCAGGCAGTCTAATAGTAATTAGATGCATTTCCCAACTGATGGTTGCAGAATCTTGAAACTGTTTATGACCCTTTTGATATGTGTAATTAATTCCTATTACCATCAACGGGGACTTAGGCCCATATGTTAAGGATAAAACAGGCCAATAAAGATAACTACAGATAGGGCCAGGACAATTAGCAGGGAAGTGCTTCAAATAGAAGCCACAGCTGTGAGAAAGAAAAGATTTGTGAAATATGTCATATACATTTGTCAAAGAAAACTGACAAGAGCAAAGCTTACCATGTCATTGGGACTTAGTTTCACATATCAAAGAGAGGGCATGAGAGAGGATGTGCCCTACAGCTCCAAGCACATTGTTAGCCAAAAATGAACTGGCGGGGGAAGGGGAAAAATGCTTTTCCCATCCTTTGAAAAATAATGATGGCTCTGCAATTTCAAGATGATTTTGGTGCCACTGCAAGCAAATCTGTTATTACTTATTTGTTTGAAATATATTGTGCCTTTCATTGAACAAACCGTATTAGTAAAGTCTTCAAAATTATGTTCTGTAGTGAAATGGACAATTCTAGGAATTTAGGGTTAAACTACCATAAATGGACTTTGTACATGGGGTCTTGATGCTGCTAATTTAATTGAAAAATCCCCTAAACGTATAGCATTCAAAGACATACCTATTTCTCTCTGCCAGCTACAACTGTTTTGTAGAGAATTCACACATTTTGGACTGTACATTTTTTAAAAAATCATAGTTTAATACAATATTTGAACTCGGTAGTTAACTGAATGAATGCATGAAAATGTCATAGGACAGAAATAGATTGATTAACATGTCCTTAATATCTGTGATTCTGCATGAAAAATTGTAAAACCACAGATGATAAGATTGTCAAATGGATTCTTGTCTTTTTTAATTTGGAATTCAAATTTAATTTGTAAAAGCACCCATAGTACACAAAATATATACTTTAACACCTATTTTACTTCTTTTTCATAAAATAAGTAGCAAGACAAAATTTAATTAAACCAAATAGCATCAGAAAGCATTTAGCAATTTGTAGAAATTTTAGATTTCAAGAGTATAATCATTCAACTAAATTCCATTAACCATAGTGGACCTTGCTCTCAAATACATGGGATATTGATTGCAGCCCCCAAAGTACTTGATTTCTTGCAGCTAGCAACCACTAAGCAAATAAGTATTAATATTATCAGGATTATCATAATAATCCCAGGTCTAATAATGAAGAAGCCCACAAATTATTTCCCACAGAGTAGCCATTGTCAACAACAAGAACAGCAAACTTACTGTAGCTATACTACTAAATACCAGCAGCAAATATGAAGAATAGTTGAGCAAGGATTAAACTAATTGTAAAATAGGCTGTTTTAACTGTCATTTGGACACGTGTTTGAAGAAATAATTGCTCAAAATTGAACGAAGTATTTTCTTTAGTGTCCCTTTTTAACTGAGAATCTTTGGTTTAGTTTATAGCCTTATGTAGTGAATGGAGGCTTCTTCAATCAGATTTGGAGGCCCAGTATTTCCCTATATGTTATTGATTTATTTAGAATTAAGGATCATGTTTCTTTTGATTCATAAGAAGATATTCTTTTTGTACTATAGAAATATGTGGGTAATTTTTAAAATAATGCCATGTGTAGAGTATTTCAAAGTTCTGCCCCTCCAGTGATATACCATAAAGATGCAAACAAATATAATGGATATTTCAAGCATAGAAAGAGGAGATGTGAAAAACCTGTTTTCACATCTGAAACTAGTTCCATTAATTATATCCCTTTATTTTAAATTACTGTTCCCCATTTATCAAAAGCCATATTTGAAAAGAATTATATTAACTTTGCTTTTGATATAAAAAGCATGACCCAGATGGTATATCAAAAAGTAACTTTGGTGTAGCTATTTGACACTGATTCTGAATGGTCCTATTCCTGAAATAAAACTACTTTAAGTAAAATTATTCCAATAGCCATTTCTAGTATGTATATACTAATATACAGATTTTAATTAGGTTATAAATTAAATTTGCTTTGAAACTCAGCTATAATTCAAATTTCTAATTCTATATCAAAGTTATACAAATATTATATATTTCACATATAAAATGCAAACAAGACTTTAACTGAATCTTGTGAAACTCTGTGAAAACTGTAGTTTCTCCCACCTTGTTTGTTCATTGAAATAAGGGTCACCCTATTAAGACCTCCATTTAGCCAATCACCCAACATACAGGCTAATTTCCATGTCGTGTGCAATAATTCTGAATAAGTATTGTGTTTTACAAACTGCTAACTTTCAGGATTGATAGTGCACAATCACTATCAATTGATAGGGTATTTAATAGTATCTAGTTCAGGGCTGTCAAACTCCTGGCCCATGGGGGCCAGATGGATCACATGCTAGCCACACCCATTCCCGGTTTAGCGAAGAGGAGAAAAGTCCCAATATGTCACATGACGCTGTGACAACTTGAGTTTGACACCCTGATCTAGTTGTTCAGGCATTCCTATTAAAAGTAAATCTGATAAGGAATGACACTGACAATTCACAGTGGTGAGTCATCTTTCTGCAGTCATTTTAATGCTTAAAAATATTTTGGAATAACTCTTTAACAGAACTGTTTCATGCAGCAATCTGCATTTCAAAAAACATCTGTGTGATACCACATGCTGACTTTTGAGGCATATTTGTAGGATGTAATAAATCATGTGATATAGGAATAAGAAAAATAAATTAAACCACAACTTCATGAAGTGAGAACAGATACAGATGAGGAAGGGGACAACATTTTGCAACCAGCCATCAATTATAACATTCCTTTTTGGAGATATTCCATCCAGCCTGTATTTTGAAAAACAGGAAGCGAAAGTATAAATATATAGCACTCTTCAAAGATATGCTGATTTTAGTAGCCCAAACAATATGTAATAGACACACCTTTACATATGATTTTAGTTTCTCTTTTTTTAATCTAATACTTCTCAACATGTTCAATGTTAGGAGAATACAAATCAATCATCTTAAATCAGATATATCATCTTGCTTTACCAAATTTAGTAATGTTAGTCAGCTCATTGTAGTACTTCCAATAATTGTAAGAAGAATTCAACAAAGCATTCTCATCAAGGCTAATAAAAATAAACAAGCCTAGGTAAATATCCTTCTGTAGCTAAGGTTTGCATATCAGCACTTTACAAATCTGTCTTCTCTTCCTATAGCATAACCCCGTGATGGTGAATGTATGGCACGTCTGCCACAAGTGGCACGCAGAGCCATTTGTGCTGGCACGCAAGCTGCAGGCAAACTTACCTCACTGCGCATGCACGTGCCTCACAGCTGATTTTTTTCAGCTGGTTTGAGGCCTTTTTCAACTTCCCAGAGGCTTGGAAAAAAGCCTCTGCAGGCTTTGCAGGATGAATAATAGGCCTGTTTCATCACTTCCTGTAATACCGGAAGTGACAAAACGGGCCTATTATTCAGCCTGCAGAGGCTTGGAAAAAGCCTCTGCAAGGCTTTTTAGGACAAATTATAGACCCATTTTGTCACTTCCTATAATTCCAGAAGTGATGAAATGGGCCTATAGTTCTTCCTGAAAAGTCTTGCAGAAGCTTTTTCCAATCCTCTGGGAGGCCAAAAAAGGCCTCAAACCAGCCAAATAATCAGCTGAGGCGCAGTGCAGGTAAGGGGGTGGCGGGGGGATTGCACATTGCATGCGCAGGGGGCATGGGGAGTGTGTGTGTGCAATCGCCCCCCCCCGGCCTTAGAAATAATTGGCAGGTATTAAGATCTGGACTCCCCGTTCATGAGCATCTGACTTTCAGCCACTTTAGCTTCTCTGTGTTTCTGTTGTTACCCTTCTTTTAGACAAGCATTGTAACATTTCATTTTGATTTCACATTGAACTCTTGATTATTTTCTTCTTTCTTGACAATATGTGATGTTCAAATTGTTTCAAATTGTTTATCTTCCATCAGATTAAATCCTATTTTACGTGTTAAAACAGTGAAAACTAAGCTACTGCGCCTCTCAGCTGTTTAGCACAACAATCCGCTCTGCTGCACCAAACATCTAAGTGGTTAAAAAGGACCTAGGAGCAGACAAGTGGGCTCAACTGCAAAGCATCAGAGAGACTCGGAACGAACTGGTTCTCTGCCAGCTGATCTTCAGAGCTATCGGTATACCAGAACCTGGCCAAACTGGTAGAATATCACCACTTATGTGAACCATGTTAATTGCAGATAATATGTAGCAAACTCTTAAAATCTGAAGGAACCAACCTGCTGAAGGCATTTTTAAAAAAAAAAAAAAAAACAATTTTAACATTATTCTGCTAATGATTCCTGCAATTCTGCTATCAGAAAGATAACCAGGCATGAGAAAGGCAAGACTTTAACTGAAGGGTTACAGCATCCCATGTCATTAAATATGAATGTCAGTTCTCAAGCAGTGTGAGAAATATATTCTGCTAACCTTCAGTTGACTTCACTACCAAAAAATCAAAGGCAATACTTGAAAATGGATTCCATCATAGGAAATATCTGCAACATGATTAAACCAAGATAAAACTGAATACTGCAAACAGCAAATATTTTCTATCCTTAGTATTCCGAAAAAAGTATTATGACAAATCACATCTCTTGTTTTTCTATAAATTATCAGGTGAGAGTACCTAGTAAGATCATATTGGCCAGTATGGCAGTGTAATGAAAGTATGGGGTTTAAGGAAGCTGAGTTTTGCACTTTGGTGCGGTATTCACTGTGTGACTTTGGAATAATCACTATATCTCAGTCTAGTTTCTCTCAAGAAGATATTATGATCACATAATGAGTAGTCCCCCTGTGTATTATCTTGATTTTTAAGGGAAAAGGCATAATACAAATATAACACTTTTTAATTCCACTCTAGTAAAAACAATTTTTCTGCACTGCACATGGTTATCTATTTTATAGAGCTCTTGTGCCAAAAATTGTGTGGATGCTTGCATGTGTGTGCTTTCCAACACCCAGAAGGCAATGCGCACGGGGCCCCCACGCCCTCTGCATACCTGCACTGCGCCTCACAGCTGATTTTTGGTGGGTATGAGGCCTATTTTGGCCCCCCAGAGGCTTGAAAAAAGCCTCTGCAGGATGAATAATAGGCCTGTTTTGTCACTTCTGGTATTACAGGAAGTGATGAAACAGGCCTATTATTCATCCTGCAAAGCCTGCAGAGGCTTTTTTCCAAGCCTCTGGGAGGTTGAAAAATGCCTCAAACCAGCTGAAAAAATCAGCTATGAGGGGCACACATGAGCAGTGAGGTAAGCTTGCCTGCAGCTTGCGTGCTGGCACAAATGGCTCTGTGTGCCACCTGTGGCACACGTGCCATTGGTTCACCATCACAGTTATAGAGTATTCTGAATGGATATTTGATCCCAATTGTTTTTCCTTTTTCTTCTCTTATATAAGAATAAATATATTCTTCACCTGTCGTGGCATGTGGTGTCATCTGCAACATGCACGACAAGGTTACAGTTTCCCTCCAATTTTAAGGCTGTCAAGACTAGCAAATTTTCTGAGTAATAGTGTGCATCAATGCACTATCACTAAAGTTGGAGAAAGGGCCAGTGATTATCTAGAAACTGCATATTAAAATCACCTGTACAAAAGCAGTAAACATGGAACCAGGAAATTGCTGGATGTTGTGCCTAAAGCCTATAATATATCATTGAATCTGAGTATATGTGCTGAGATGATTCTTTAAATATACATACATCTAGGTACACACATGTAGAGAAGATATTCAGAATTGTGGTTAAAAACATGAAAATCACTGGTGGGAAATAGATCTGCCTTTCCTTAGCTGTACCCCATATGACCCTACCATCTTCCAGCTGAAGTGGTTAAGAACTGAGATGCAAAATAACATTGGGAATTTTAAAACATTTCTATGAAAAGAAGACAAACATTTTTGCATTATACTTTTTAAACAAACTTAAACTAGATCAGCTGCATTTAGTGATGCATTTAATGAGACCTAATACAAGTTTTATAAATTATAAAGATACTATTCATTACAAATTATTAGAAAAGTACTATTCATGTAATTTTAATGTCTTGGTTTTATTACCTTAAAGTGCAAGTGTTTAAAACTTCTGAGAATATATTCCTTTGGTTTCAGGCTTACCTTACCAGATCTACAGAACTGTATTTCTCCATCAAACAGAATCAGCATTTACATTGGAGATACTGGACTTAATGCAAACAAAACCGATATGTGTTTTCAAATAAAGCAGTCTATACAATCAAGATAAAATTAAATGGCTTACCTGTTTCTAATTTAATTTTACAAATTGCTTTTTAAAATGTGCTTACCACTTTGCAATTTGTTAAGGATGCAATCAAATAAAATTAAAGACAACAGCACCCCCAATTTAGCAATAGATTTGGAACAGAACAAATACCTGGATTCAAAATGTGAATGTTATCAGTTAATCTTTGCAGGACATCAAGTACAAACAAGCTGTCACTATTAAAACTATGAACAACTGAATGCACTGTGATCAAACTAGGAAATTAAAAAGAAGCCACATTCCTTGGAATAATCAGGATTTCTCCCAACTTCTGCTGTTCTTCCAAAATTGCCAACACCCACATACCTTCTGGTGACCACGAGCTCTTTATTTCCAAAATGATGAATCACTGTTAAAGTCCAGTTTAAAGCCCCAAAATAAAGAAACTGAGTAAGTTCCCTCAACACTTGCTGTTCCCTGGATATCTGAAAGTAAGCAGATTGATTGTTTCACAGCATTTTCTACATCCTTGTCATCTACTCTAGGGCTTTGCGATATAAGTGTTCTCTGCTGTCTAATGTCTTCAAGTCATCCTTTTTCAACACATCACAAACTGATTAAATTAATCACAACACTATTTCTATGCTAGTTATCCTAATCTCTAGTCTAAGTGCTTTACGGTCTTGGGGAAAATATATAGCCCTTAAAAATATCATTTTTTGAAGCAGTTGTTTAATTAATGTGGCAATTCTAAGTGCAAACATTAAGCAAACCTACTGTTTGCTTCAGTGCTGTTTTGTCAAAAACTGGAAGCACTGGTTCTCAGCAAACCCACTGTAAAATGTGGTCACATGACCAGAAGAGTTGCAAACAGCTATTAATGCAACCATGTTTCTGAGCACCCGAGTTGCAATCACTTCAACTACAAAAGCTCCCAACCATCAGAACTTCAGATCTGGGTTATAAATAATTATGTTACTTTTGAGCACCCACATATATTTGAATTTACTTGTATAAATCACAGTTGTACTGTGTATTTTCTTTCTTACATCTGTGCAAGGAAAAGCCACTATGGGAATATTCACTTGTCATACTTTCAGATATGCAAACCACTAAACTCTTCTAGAATACTTGACCCCTATATACAGGGGTGGGATTCAATTTTTTTAACAACCGGTTCTGTGGGTGTGGTTTAGTTGGTGGGCGTGGCTTGGTGGTCATGTGATTGGCTGGGCGTGGGCAACTCAACGTCACTCACATTCAGGCACGCATCTCCTCGCCTGGCCTCTCATGACTGTGGGGATGCTGCAACAGTCCTAAGTGTGAAAAATGGTCATGTCACTTTTTTCAGTGCTATTGTAACTTGGAATGGTCACTCCACACAAGCAAAGTATCAGCAAAGGAGGGGAAAAAAACTCCAGAGACATTCCTGAGACAGAAAGTCTAGTCCTGCCAAGAATGTAATAAGGATTAACAGAGAAGCGGTTTCTATAAGCTACACCTGAATGTTTCCTTCCTACCTTCCTTACAGGATTAGGCCAGTAATTTCTTCTAACAACTGGTTCTCCAAACTGCTTAGAATTTTACAACCGGTTCTAGCAAATAGGTGTGAACCTGTAGAATCCCACCCCTGCCTACATACATTATTCCATAATAAAAGTACCTCAAAGAATAACCAATGAAACATATTCCGATATATTCAAAAGAAAGGAAAAATTACACAATGAGTATGCAGGTTAAAATAATAGAATATGTCGTGTCTTTATATAAACATAGAAAAGCATTTTTTGCCAGATGGTAAATTTGGGCAATTCATCTCGAAAGTTCAGCACCATCATGTTCTCACACCCACTGAATTGTTCTAAAACTATCCTACGTGAAACCAGAAATAATTGGCTTGTGCAAGTAACATACTGAAATACACAGATATTATGTAAGAACAATTTCTGCACTTTATCTACTGCACATTATTTCTTTAAGAACATCATACTGATAGTGTTACAGCAATATGTGTGTGTGTGTGTGAGAGTGTGTGTGTGTTTATGTAGAAATGTGCAAAAATATAAATGACTCACTAGCTAAAACATATTATAAACAAATGATTTCAAGGCAAAATATCCTTTAATTTGCATGCTGCAAGCCTTATTCCAGAACACCCAAAACCATATTTGCTTTCATTGAAATTACATTTGAATTTAATTAAAAAATATAATTAATTCAACTCATAATCAGCTGTCCTTGTAATTTGTTACAAAATAAGCTGTCTTTTTACCAACATTTTAAGAGACTCTGAAGAGTACACCTAAGGTTTTTCAAGGTCATCTGAGGTCTTAAAGCACAAGTGCCAATTATTTCATGGGCCAGATTGTGATGTATCGCGACATATTGAGCTTTTGCAGAACCAGAGTGGGCGTGACTTACGTGTGATGTATCCAGCCCACTAGCCGCTAGTTTGACACGCCTTTAGGTAAGACCTAAAACCTCAAATTGTGCATTTCTGCTTTATGAATGGCAACGGGATATAGAAGGGGAGAGAGTAATTACTTTAAATGATTTGGATCTGCAAGTTGATAACCTGATTGGACTGAAAACCATAACTTAATCCAGTATTTTTCCATTTTGTTGACTCTTAAGATTTGTTGACTTCAACTCTCAGCTCTGCTAGCTGGGGAATTCTGGGAATTGAAGCTCATATATCTTAAAGTTGAGAAACATTGACTTAATCCATTGTTAAGCATCAATTTTCACTTATTTGGTTAGATAGGGCAACACTGTAGATGATGAATGGTGAAGAACAGAACAGAAGAGAGCTATAAGGAACCTTGTAGATCTTCTAGTCGAGCCTCTTATTTAGGCAGGAGGACCTATACTATTTTAGATAAGTGGCTGTCTAGACTCTTCTTAAAAACTGCCTTCTGGTGCCTTGTAGAATAAGTTGACCCCCTCTCCTTTGTGGCAGCCCCTCAAATACTGGAATACTGCTATCATATTGCCCTTAATTCTTCTTTCTTTAGATGAGCCAAACCCAAATCCTGCAGCTGTTCTTCCTATGTTTTAGTGTCTAGGTCTTTGATCATCTTAGTTGCTCTTCTCTGAACTTTTTCCAAAGTCTCAACATATATATATATTTTGCAGTATGGTGGCCAAAAAATTGGTTGCAGTATTCCAGGTGGTGGTCTTACTGGGGTTTTATAAATATAAATAAAAGCAGGCAAAGAATTGTCTGCTCAGTTCAAGATTAATTTCAAACTATGTTCCAAGAAATGAAACATCTGAGTTGAACCTCACATGCAAACTTTATCACGATTCTGATGGTATCGCTGTGGAAAAAGTTAGCACTCAGTTACAGGACACATGATTTACATGCAGGTGGTTTCCACAGTCAAATCCAAAAGTATTTAGAGAGGCTCATTTTTTCTAAAACAGAATAGAACAGAACTTTGCAAATTCACAAACTCTTTACGGAGTGGTACCTGCACTGTTTAAAGATGAAAACCTGTTGGCATTTCCTCCATCTTTTCTCAACTACTACCAGTTTTCAATTAAGTTTTTTTAAAAAAAAAAAAACTTAAGCCATGATTTTAAAACGAATGTAAAAAATTAGACCGGGATTACATTTTAGTTAATAGAAAAGTCCATTCACATAGTATTTGTCCAGACACAACATAAGAAAAGGAATTAATGAGTAGTTTGCATAGTCACCGTTCACAAGTGCATACCTGTACATAAAAAGCTGCAGATTTGCCTACAAGTCAAATGATATTTTACTCATATTCAGAATGTGGTTCCCATATTCACCTACTGAAATAACAAACTAAAAAACAATATTTCCAAAACGGGAGAAAAAAAGATTCCAATGAAAAACAACCATCTCAAAAAGGATGCAAAGAAAAAAGAAAAACTAACAACATTGTTTCCTTTCTGCAAATGGACTTACAGGTATAAGCTAAGCACGTAAAGGGAATTGTCATTAATACCTTTATATTCATTTTGAGAAGGAATAGTAGTTTAAATATTATTTCATATATGCTGGTATTAAAATAGTTGTAATTTAACAAGCCATATGTTTTTCCTGTTTTTTTTTTTTTAAATGCCTTTTCAATCTTGTTTCTGTCAAAAGATTTATTTAAAGAATTCATATTATTTTTTGATAATGTCCTTATATGTACAATCTTAATTACCAGAATTATAAATCAAATTGACAGAATATAGACTGGTTTGTTGATGGGAAAGAACTCCTAATGCGCTACTGAACATAAAAAGAAAATCAATTCTATTTCTACCATCCAGATTTCTCACTTAATCCCACTTAATTATTTTCAAAATAATAGTTTTAATCACTTGAAAAAATTGATACTATATACAAATAAATTTAAGCAGATAACTCCCAGAAGCCAATATAAGACCACATAGTACTAATCTACATTGATTTAACTTGTATATTATCATTGTTTGTTCCCCCCAAATTGTGAACAGGAAAATATCAACAAGGAATCCACAAAACTGGCTACCTTATTTGGTATGACAAAATAGTTAAGGAATTGGATTAGAACTAAGGACACTGTTAAAATAAGAGTTCATAGGTGACTTTGGGCCAATCGCTAGCTTTTTAATTGACCTCACAAGGTTGCTGTTATAATTAAAACTGCAGGAAGACATGGTATTCTTCCTTTTGTAAGTGGAAACTGGAAATAATTTTCATAAATAAATACCAGAATAAATACTTATTAAGCGCTAGATTGTTATATTTTTGTTCAATCATTGAAGGATGCACAGTGTTTGCTCATGCAAGCTCACCTTCCTTTTTCAGTTTCATCCAACACTAAAATAATTCACTTTAGCCAAACCCATAATATTCTTTTCTCTCCTCACCATAATTAGTAAGGAAACACTACGGCTGATAACACAGCTTGGCCTGATTTTAGTCTAAAGAAACTTGCTGGAACTGCACAAACAATTCAACCATAATGTTATGTACAGGATATATAAGTATAAGAACCTGGGGGTGGGTCAAAATTATGTGATCTTAAAAATGCTATTTAAGATTATATAAAGATAGATATCTTATCCTGGCCAGAGGTTTGACTGAAATAGGGCAAGAATATATATTAATATCATGCTTTTCAGAAGCATACATGGAGTTCAGATAAATTATCGATTGGTCCATTGGATATGCATCCATTTTAAATAAAATATTTTTTTTTAAGTTAAGTAAATATTTCTATTAGCTAGATACCACAATAATGCTCTAAGGTGTGAGCACTGTTGATTAAATATATACTGTATAAACCAGAGTATTAGAATTGTTCATCTAACATTTGTTGCTATTACTTTAAGGCTCGTAGCATAAAAGGAGCAAGTATGTAGCTAATTGCTTCAGAGAACAGACATGATCCTCAGAAATAAATCCCTTTGAAAAATATATCTGATATTCTTGCCAATCAAAACAATCACAGGCTAATTATCTATTCATTTCTCGCTCTCTTGTCAAGCAAATATCACCTCAACAATCTTAAGCATGCAGAGCAGATGGTTAATGACCAAGAGAGCCTTCCCTTAGGCATCACTTTTCACATAACTCAATAATATAAGAGCCCAGAGCTATTTCAGAGCAAAAATGATCTCTACATCTTTGATTCTTGGCAATCTTGGTTTTAAATATTAAAGGGGGGGAATCACATTCTTACATCACAGGAACTAAGTAGAGAAAATGCAACGACTAGAGTTTATGGGTTTGACGCGACAAGTCCTTCTTAAACTCATTTCATCATCTGTGAATTACAAGTATTGTTTTTCTACAAAATGCTGGACAAATACAACTATGGAACAACTTCAGACCTGTATCACTTTTTATTCTTTCTTTTACTGAATATACTTCCAGAGATTTCAGGAATCAGTCCCCCAAAGTTTTATCTCAAAACTAAACCAAGAAGATTTAGGATTCCACAAAGAATCACATTTTGCTAATAACTCTCCTGAGATAAACTATATTGTCTACAAAGTAATTTTCACAAGAAAGCTGCCCTACTAGCAAGCCAATAAATCAAATTTCAACCTCAAGCCATCAGTACTCTTTATAGTTATTGTTTCATTTGACACCATTATGCCTCAAATTTCTGCCTCTTGACATTTTTATCTTCAGTTAATTTTTGTTTAAATTTGGAAGTTGGAACGTTCACACTTTCTCTGTGAAGTTTACAAAGTTGAAAAACTACAGTAGAGCCTCCAAAACAGCCAAAACAACCTAGTTGTCCACATTAACCATGTACTAAATTATAAAAATAACCAATTTGATCTAGTTGTTAAAGTTTCTGAATTAGGAGCAGAGAGTCATTATTTTAGGAATGGAAACCAACTGGATGACTTTAGGTTAATCTCTCTTAAGCCCCAGGGGGAAAAAAAAACAATGGAAAAACTGCTTAAAC
Organism: Hydrophis major; assembly: GCA_033807585.1. NCBI lineage: Eukaryota > Metazoa > Chordata > Lepidosauria > Squamata > Elapidae > Hydrophis > Hydrophis major. Next base: position 84,497,454 of record CM066333.1, read on the forward strand.
TTGTCCAGGCAAATACTCAGATTCAAAATGGACTTGAAGACACAATATATATCCCCATGTCTTCCTAGGCTGCCTCATTCAAATGGTGAGGGGTGTTATTGGGAGTGATGAGTAAAGAGTAAGGAGAATGACAATGAACATTTGTTACCAGCAAGGTCATACAAGGCATGAAGATCATCCCAAATGCCCAGCTAAAGCTGGGACAGCAATGCAGGATGATACTGAACACAGATTATCATTTGAATCATTCCATATTGCAAAGAAGGCAACAGTTAACCACTCTTGTATTTTATCAAGAAAGCCACAGAGGTAAGACAAGATGAAGTAACTAATGACATAAAGCCAGGTATTGAGTCTTCAGGTTGGGTGACACTCAACATGCTACTAAGGTCTAAGGATCTTTCAAAATGCCAATGATACTTATGACTTATCTAGATTAAAGCTTAAGGACATCTAGTTGCTGATGTTGCCATGCAAGAAAAAAAAATCCAAACATGCAAATACAGAATGGCATCGGAAACATGGAATGTAAAAACTATTAACATGGGAAATCTTAATACAGAGAAAGATGAAATGAACTGCCTAAACACTGACATTGTAGGCATTAGTTAATTGAAATGGAATGGAATTGGACCCTGGCAATCAGAAGATCGTTCTGTTTACCAACTGAGTTGCTTTCAGAACCAAGAAAGATAATAACAAAGACAGCACTCGGGTATAATGCAGTCCATGACTGAATAGGTTTCAGAGACATCTCTTCATATAAGGTTACCCATGATAATGCTCCAACCACTGAAGCAGAAAAAGAGAAAGTTGATCAGTTTTATGGCCAAGTTCAATATAAAATCCATAGAACATGCAAGCAGGAAATGCTACCCATGACTGGAGACTAGAATGCCCAAATTAAAAATACTAAATGATGTAAGAAACAGAAATGAAGCGGGAAAGCAACTTATCGGTTTATTCCAATTCAATTACTTCTTCATTAATAACTCATTCTTCATATAACCATGATGGTGGCTATGTACATAGAATGAATAGAAAGAGCACACTGGAGCCAAATTGACCACATTATTGATGCAAGGAGGTGAAGGGGTTTAGTTATAATAGCAAAGATATGACTAGGGTCTGTCATTTTACATTTACCTAATATGGGTAGTCCTCAACTTACAACCACAATTGGGACCAGTACTTCCATTACTATGCAAAGTGGTTGTAAAGTGAGTTGCACCAATTTTATGACTTTTGTCGTGGTTGTTAAATGAATCCCTATAGTTGTTAAGTGAATCATACAGTTGTTAAGCAAATCCAGCTTTCCCCATTGACCTCGCATGTCAGAAACTTGCTTGGAAGGTGGCAATTGGCAATCACATGACCCCAGCACAGTACAAGCGTTGTAAATATATGCTGGTTATCATATGATGCAACGGTGGGGAACAGCAATAAGTCACTTTTTTCAGTGCCTCTTTGAACCGTCATTAAACAAATGATTGTAAGTCAAGGATTTCCTGTACTTGATGAACTGCTCATATGCAAGTTTCACACCAAGCTAAAGGCAAACAAGAACATTAGTAAGTTTCCACTTCACACTCTTGAGCATATTCCCACCATTTTCAAGAAATCACTTTAAAATCCTGAACTTCAGTGACAGCAAACCTGAAGAATGAATGAAATCTAAGAAATCCTGAACTTTAGTGACAGCAAACCTGAAGAATGAATGAAATCTAAGAAAGAATGAAAAAAAAATGAAATAAGGATGAATATGAGACAAAACCATAAAGGACCACAAAAAGAAGAAACGTAACTGGATGCTAGAACAGAAGATGAATTTTGCCACAAAGGAAAAACAAGTCAAAACCAAGAAATATCTCAGGATCTTTCTTAAAAAATAATTTCAAAAAAGCTGTTAAAACTTGATTGTGCATATTCAATTTAAAAGAGCCGTGGTGGTGCAGTGGTTAGAATGTAGTATTGCAAGCTAATTCTGTTACTTGACAAGAATTCAACCCTGACGAGATCAAGACTGACTCAGCATTCCATCCTTCCAAAGTCCGTAAAATATCGGGCCCAGATTGTTGGGAAAAATATGCTGACAGAGTAAACCGCTTAGAAAGGGCTGAAAAGCACTATGAAATGGCATATAAGTCTAAGTGCTAATGCTATTGCTATAATAAATGTAGAAGCCGATGTAAAGCAGGACCGCCCCTAAAGTTAAACAGACTGAAATAAGACCCTCAGGTGGCAAAAGATGGATCAGACAGCACTGCTACAATGATGAAAGAAAGAGCTGTGTTGCCATTCCTACTCTAAATTAACCTACTGTCTTAGATAGCAGTGGTAGGAAATCCTGTCTGGTCAGTTGGACTGATTCAATCATCAGTTTGTTCAGTTTTTGTAAATGGACTGAAGAAAGGGCACTCATCCAGTCTTTTGCCTCAAATTACAAACTATCTGAAGCCAACCAAGTGATTAAACTGGTTATCAAATAGCATATGGCTGCAGAGAACTTGAGCAAAATTAAGATAACTCACCAGAAAATTTGTAATAGTGTAAAAAGGGGAATTGAAAAGATGGGATCTAGAGATGAAATGAAGTACTAATGAAGGACAACTTTCCTTTCAAAAAAATTGAAAGATTTTGTACACTCTAAAATGAAGCTAAAAATACCAAAGTAACTTTACTAGTGTGCATTTTTACATTTGATAGTTGCTATAGTTGCAACAGAGATAGAAAAGGAAGAGTCATTGGAGACTGGGAAGGCTTTTTGGTTACTTCTCCGGCAAATGTTATCTAGAACAGGGGTATCAAACTAAGGCCTGTGGGCTGGATTATTAATTATTATCTTTATTGTCAGAGTACAACATATGTACAATGAGATTGGATGAGCCTCCCTTCATGTACCCTCCCCAACATAACTCACAGTGAGGTCAGAAGTCCCTAACCCAGTCCCAATCTTATTACACTATGTGATCTTGTTGCACAATGCACCAGCCCCGCAAGTCTATCATACTATGTTGACATGAAGTTATTTTCCATTCAGAAGTCTGACAGCCCATAGGTAGAAACTGTTCTTCAGCATGTTGGTGGGGCTAGCTATGTTTCTATATATTCTACCCAATGGTAGGAAAGTGAAGAAGTGCTGACCAGGATGTGAGTCATCCCTGAGGATTTTCCTCACTCTTCTAAGGCAGCAAGTCCTAGCAAGGTCATCTAGTGGTATCAGGGAACAGTCCACGATGTTTCGTGCTGTGCTCACTACCCTCTCTAATGTCTTTCTATCCACGGCTGTCAAGCCAGCATACCACACCATAATGCAATATGTGAGGACTTTCCATTTTTTTTATTCTTTCACAAGATCTTAAGGAAATGGAGTCTCTGCTGGGCCTTTCTGGCCACCTAGGTTGTGTTGATTTACCAGGTAAGATCTTCGCTGAGGTAGACTCCCAGGAATTTAAAGGAGGAAACTGTCTCCACATAGCTCCCCTCGATGTAAAGTGGGGCGGGTTCCTCTCTCTTCTTCCGGAAGTCTAACACCATCTCCTTTGTCTTGCTGATGTTTAGGTGCAAGTTGTTTTCTAGGCACCGTGAGGATAATTTTTGAACCTTCCCCCCATATGCTGTTTCATCTCTATCTGTAATGAGACCCAACACAGTAGTATCATCTGCAAACTTAATGATCACAGTGGATGGGTCAGACGATACACAATCGTGTGTGTACAGGTACAGGTAGGGACTGAGCACAAAGCCCTGTGGGGAGCCATGCTAATCTTTAGGGAGGTGGATGTGACAGACCCAGCCCTCACTGTTTGTGGTTGGTCCCTCAGAAAGTCTTTGATCCAGTCGCAGATAGAAGAGGGAAAATTCAAGTCAGTTAGCTTTTCGATAAGGATGCTCGGCAGGATAGTATTGAAGGCCGAGCTATAGTCAATTAAAAGCATCCTGACATAGTTTCCGGGTTTCTCCAGATGGCTCACTACAGAATGTAAGGCAGTAGCTATGGCATCGTCTGTCGACCTGTTCCCCCTTGTAGGCAAACTGATGTCTGTCAAAGTCTGGTGGGAGGCATGTCCTAAGGTGTTGAAGAACCAGTCTTTCAAAGCATTTCATCACTGCTGATGTTAACAAGATTCAGGGGTGCTTAGATCTGGCCCGCAGGGCCAACCTGAAAACAGCAAAGGACCAGCCCGTAGTGCCTCTGCCAGAGGAAACAGTTTGCATGCAGTTCTTCCATGCTCCATTTTTGCTGGCAAGAGAGTTGCAGAAGGTTGTCACAGCCGGAAACGGAACTCGGGAGCATGTTTTTGCTGACAGAGCACTTGGGCCACCACAGTCACCCTCAACATGAGTGACGTCGAGCTAGCTATGCCCTCCTTTTGACCCACCCGAGGGTCAAACACAACCCTGATGTGGCCCTCAATAAAATTGAATTTGATCCCCCTGGTCTAGAATCTACACAGATTCTGCAACACTTGAATCTCACCACCCTACCTGGATTAGATATTACCTTGGCTTCTGGTTACTTAGGAATGTCCTACTACCCCAGAAAGACCTTTTCATTTTGTCAGCCACAACTAACTTATTTTCTATATTGTAGAATCTATAGATAGAATCTATAAGAACTTTCAAATTTCTAGCTACCAAATAGTAACCTTCAATTGCATGGAAAAATAATTAAGATTTATTCACAATACATTGAAAATGAACTCTAATATGTATCTATTCCAGCGCCCTGATTCCTTAAAAGATGTCTCACCATTCTTCTTTTAAATCACGGACTAATTTAGCTGGTTTATAGTATTCTTACATAAGGTATCCCAAGGCATAGGTAGGGAAAGAGGTAGAGTTTGAGGGATTCCAAACCAATTTTTAAATGAGGAAAGGGAAATTTACTGTTGCAGCCTGCAAATTGGATAAATCCACCCACACAGAGTTAGCAAATTCCCAGAATTCAGGATAGTGTGTCACCAGAAGCCAGGAATTGTGATAGCTGCAATAAAAAGAGGTACGCCCCGATTGCAATCAAGTTTCACAATCCATCAGAATTCCTAAGCTCCATGAATTCCTAAACTCCAAACAACTGAATGCCTAACGTTTACTGGTATTATAAATAATATACATTTGCTTATATATGCCATTTATTCTGTACAAAATACTAGAAGAAATATGATATCACAATATTTTTTAAATGTCACAAATAACATAAGTTTATCGCTATATCGTTTGTTTTTATTCAGCCATCTAAAGTTCAGAGCCGCTTGCTTTATGAATGAGCATTTCAGTGCCTGTTGACCATTAAAGAAAATATTTAGAATAGAAGTCTGTACTCACATTTAATAGTATACACAAGATTAGCCTTACTATAGTTAAAGGGATTTGCTACCAGTTAAGTGTAAATAAGAACTGCAAATTAGCCACAACCACAGGCATCCTTACTGGGAATAAATGCAACTGAATATAATTTAATTTACCCCTGAATTTATCCCTTTATGCAATTACCATACTGGGTTACCAGTACCGCTTATTTGAAAATAAACGGTACTGGTAGCAATGAAACTTGTGTCTGACTAAGTAAAAGGGGAGAAACTGCCAAACTGCAGCACAAAAAACTAATTGGGAAGAACTTTGGTACTTAGTAGTCCTGCTAAAAACTGTTCAGAAGCTTGAAAGATGGTAAAAATGACTGTGATATTTAAAGCATGTAGATTGAACTTAAGCATAGTACATAAAATTATGTTTCAATGTCTTACCAGTTAATGAACATTTCAGCTGTAACCACAACAACACAAGAGTACACAACAGACATAAACTCAATGTAAACCACTCCAAACTTGATTGCAGGGAGTACGATTTCAGCAAGAGTGGTCAATGCCTGGAAGTCACTACCTGATTCTGTTGTCACACGCTCAAACCACCACTCCTTTAACCTCAAACTAATCTCTATTGACCTCACCCCATTCCTAAGAGGTCTGCAAGGGGCATGCATAAGTGCTCAATCGTGCCTACCATCCCTGTCCTATTGTCCCTGATTATTCATACCTATTTCATGTATTTATACTTATGTTTATTCTTATTTCTATTATATTGTAAGCATTTGACAAATCAAATAAATAAAAATAAATAAATAAACAATTTATAACTGAAACATGATTGTTTTGTTACCAATCAAGTAAAGAATATTTGCAATTTAAACATAGATGGCATACATGTACACACAAATACACATATCTACATTATGTATGTACCCTGTTTCTCCAGCAATACGGCCTCCCCCAATAGGAAGTCCCAGCATGTTTTATAGGCATGAAATGAAATTAAGCCCCTCCCCCCTAATTAAGGCCTATATTAAAACATGCGAAATGGGGGGGGGAGTGGCGGGGGGCTTGCTGTTAGGAAGTACTTTTGTTGCACACCCAGATATGGTGCTGCCTGCATTGACCCTGATACAAAGTGCCCCACCAACACCAAGGTCAACATCCAAGCCGTCGCCGCCCGCCCTAAGACGCAAGGGGGGGAATTAAGTCACCCCCCAAAAGACAGCCTAACCGCCCGCCCTAAGACGCAAGGGGGGGAATTAAGTCACCCCCCAAAAGACGGCCTAGCCATTTTTTCAGGGCTCAAAAAAAAAAAAAGACACCGTCCTTATTATATGAGAAACACGATATGTACGTATGTACACACATCTGTAGATATGTACACATGTACGCATCTGTAAACATGTACAAACACATAATTAAAATTATTGTTAATAACATTTTGTACTGTCAACTGTGTAAATAAAAATGACTAAAAGGAACCAAAAACATCTACCAGGGCCAGGCCTCAAACCAATCACAACTTAGACCACAAACCATTTAATCCCATTTGTTGCTAAAGAATAAATGATTAAAAGATTGTGGCCAACACATGAACACTAACTTTGGCTGAACTACATCTCAAGGAAAAGAGAAATAATGTAAATTAAGTGTAATAGCAAAATTTAAGCACTTGTTTTAAATTCCAACTGTCTACATGAGTCCAGATCGCATGTAACAGCTCTTTCAAAATAATATGGTACATACATCACATGCAAACTACAAAGGTATGCCATTTAGATGTAATAAACCGTGACCCCATTCCTGGTGCCAAGAAAGCTACTGAGTAGGATTAAATGGATGATGTATTAATTTACTCAAGTCACTTAAAGAGCATATAAATCTAAAACATATGTCTTGCAAACCAACAGATGTTTCACTAAGATCTGGGAAAACAATGATGTCCCCTTTTGATATATTAACCAATTGCTAACAAAAGTTAAGGGATATGGAAAAATATTACAGTAGGTGGACATGGTCATTTTAAATAGCTAATAACCAGATATACTTCATATAGTCAAATACAGTATGTAAATTAATAATATGAAGCACTATTCACAGAACAGAAGCTAAGTTTTGTATCCATTTTTTTGTACATCAAAATAATATCTACTCTAAAGTCATCTAATTTTTTTTTCTCTAAGTTCCATAAACTGATTTATTAAAAAGCAATAGCACTTAGATTTATATACCGCTTTATAGTGCTTTACAGCGCCTCTCTAAGCAGTTTACAAAGTCAGCATATTGCCCCCAACAATTTGGGTCCTCCTTTTACCCTCCTCGGAAATGAAGATCATTAAAGAAATTCTTGCTGCAAGGAAAGTCAGCCAAGTGTTGGTTTTTCAAAAGAAAAATGCTAGCAATTCCTCTTCTCTGCAGATTGACTCCTTCAAAGAAGCATCTGAGTTCTTGGCCTCTGGTTCTTATAAGAAATGCTCATTTGAAGGAATTAGTTTCCATCTCCCATCGAAGCTTCTCCATAGTGAAAAGCCAGAATTTAATTCTTTTTCGGGTCTAATGTTTACATAAAGCCAGTTTGGTTCAGCAATTAATGTAAGAGGGTAGAAACCACCTTTGCCCCACCTTAAGCACAAAGCCAATTGAATGACTGAACCAGTCACTTTCCTAATTCTTAAGAAATAAGCAAATGGCCAATGCTTTTTGAAAAGCTTGCCAAAAAGCTACAAAGACCAATCCAGGCAGTCATGAAAAATTAACACTGACATAAAGCCATGAGCATGGGCTACCTAGTTAGTTGCTTTAAGAAGACAGCACTAACTGATTATAAACAATAACAATAAAAACAATGCAGCAATAATGTATCGGAACATGTTCGAGAAATATTAGTTGCCTGCAAACAAAAACCGATGGAACATAAAATATGCAAAGCAACAGAAAAGGAAGAAACTAAAGTGCTCTAGACTTTAGAATTCAAATAGAAAAAACACCTGCCACCTAACAACTGTTAGTAAGACTTAATAACTGTTGAATAAGAAAGTACTTGGAGACAGCAGAATTGAAGAGAAAGAACTGGAGAAGATAACAAAATATAAAGACCTAAAATAGAAGTAGAATGAAAAAAAGCAAAAGAAGTAGCAATTGTAATAGGTGCCCTTGGTGCAATTCCAAAACATCTCGAGCCCAATTGCAAAAGGCAGCTTTACTTTGAAAGCTGATATAATCTATAATAATACTTATAACACTGTCAAACAACATTTGCCTATCACGTGCCCTTGGGGTAGATGGATAAAAATGCAGCGGCAGTCTAAATATCTGGCTGATTGTGTGACCAACCATAATACAGTCCCAATGAAGTGGCTATGGGACTTGTATGCTCTGAGGAAGAGGCCAGCTTTGCCAGAGAAGATTCAACTACACTGGACAGGCCTCATCAGAAGAGCCAGACAAAGAATGTGTGTCTCATAAACAATTTAAAGAAACTTATACCAGATTAGTCATTGCCCAGACCAACAAAGACTAGGTGCCAAGCGCTGGGACTTCCTGGATATCTGGTGACCAAAGGATTGCAGAACAACCAGGGCCAGAAGCTGCAGGACTGCTAGAAGAAAAAAAAATGTTCACCCTTTGCAAATGTACAGATTGAAAATAAAGAAATAATGATTTGCTATTACAAATCAAGTTCAGTGAGAAAAGAGTATCTGAAAAGAACTCATCAAATCTGGAAATAGCAACATCCAAAATCAGAAATAACAAAACAGAAAATAGCAGATCAAAATTGATTTATAATATAAAATAAAATATTCACAGGAGCAGAATTGGAAGAACTGCAAAGATCTATCAAGGTAATTGATACCTTGCCAGTAGAAGCTCAGACTGTAGAGACAAACCAGGGAAATTAGCAATAAAGGAAGCCAGGAAGATATTGAACTATTTTCATTAGCAAACCAGGCTCCTTTCCTCTGTTTTCTCCTCAGAAAGAACAAAGTCTTCTGACTGAAAACAGAGGAACTGAAATGAAGAATAACTGAGTATCTATAACACCACAAAAATGAAAGAATAATGTTGCCTGCTTTGAAGCTTTTTACAAAAAAAAACAAAAAAACAGTTAGCACAAGTATTAAAAGATGTTAGTACTGTAGTACTGAAGGTAAGCATCAGCTCACCGCAATAAACAAATTAACCCACCTACAGCATAGCTGCAGTTATAACTGAAGATCTTGGATGGAAAACAACAACCCCAAAAAGCCAAAAGTTCATCAGCAAAATGGAAAGAGCAGGTTGGAAAATAAGATCAGCATGCCGTGATCAGATGCAAGCAAGCTAGAGCAGATGGAAGAAAAGAGGAGTTGAGAGGTTGTCTTTATCTAGCAACACAGGTGGACGTGGAATTTTGCAAGAACATCAGCCAATGTACTTGCAAGAAGAAAATAGGGCATGGAAAAATATCTGAAGGACACCAAAGAAGATGCAGTGAAGCTAGTACTGTATACCACGAAGGTTTACTGAATAACAAGGAGACCAAACTCGAAGAACAGAAAGGAGACATTTCAAGTAAAAAAAAAAAACCCTACATAAAAAAAAACCCTAGCAGACAAAGCAGATAACAAGACCTGTAAATGTCTAAGAGCAGGAAAGTTGAAGAAAGCGATGCAGGATCCAATTCCAAGCATTAAGAACAAATGTATAAACAGCCAGAACTGAGAAAACAGCTTTTTTGCCGCCTCTGCAAAAAAGTTGAAGAAACAGTGGACTACCTAATAAACTACTGCAAAAATATCATACAGGTTGATCACAATCAAGAGACAGACCAAATAGCAACACTTGCACATTGGAATATCTGCAAGAAATACCATTCACCAGCAAGCAAGACCTGGTGGGACCACAAAAGAGACAAAGTAATTAAAAAATAAATAAATTAAAGTGCTCTGTGACTTTAGAATTCAAACAGACCAGCCAGCAATTGCGATACAACACCTCAGACTTAAAAATTGTTGACAGGAAAGACAAATTACCCTGGAATACTAGCAGACATTGCAGTACTTGGAAATATCAAAATAGAAGAAAAAGAACTGGAGGAAAAACAGAAAATATAAAGATTACAAATAGAAGTAGAATTATTGTGGCAGAAGAAAACAAAAATAGTACTCTTGGTAATAGGCTGTTTGGGTACAATCTCAACTGGACCACTACCTGAAAACCACTGACACTATCACCATGGGATGATTCTAACCTTTACTTGGAACAGCTTAATTCTGCAAAGATGCCTTCATATTATTAAACACCTGCCTATTCCAGGTTCTTGGGAAGGATCTGGCAAGTGGACAAAAAGGCCAAGTCCAGTCTAAATATCTGGCCATGTGTGAGCAACCATAATAAGGTCTATAATTAACTAACTCTTCCCCTCAATTATTCCAGTTACACTTGCAATAAATAAACCATAATTGAATTTTATTTTAGATCTTATCACTCAGTAGACCCTGAAATAAATGCTAGTGCAAAATTGATATTCTATGTACCGGTATATTTACCAGGGAGTAATAGAGCTAAACAGAAATCTTTGGAATAAACGTAGACAGAACTGGACTGGAAAAAGATTGTTTCTTGGGTGACTTTTATATAATAACGAAAACATACATGAATAAATACATATAACAATGTTGTTCAATATGAAGTCACAGCTATCGATTAATTAGAGGGTGGATTGTTCCTGGATATTTTTTCCAAGATTCACCAGTCTCTCAATATAACATCTTCAACATTTTTTTTTTTGGGGGGGGGGGAGCTTGGTTGTTTGTTTGCAGACTTTTCATTAGCAGACTAGGTAACTTTATCAGCACTGATGAGGTTACCTAATTGAATATCTACAAACAAATAGCCAAGGTCAGAGGAATACCAAGGACTCAGTAATTCAACAATTAGATATATTATCTTGTCTCAGGAGGAAGGTTTTTTTGTTTGTTTGTAAGAGAAATTAACAACATACCCCGAAATGGCAGAATTAGCCTCTTCCTTGAAAACCTGCTTTTTGTAACAGCTGAAAGTTTGAGAAAAGGCTTAAAACAAAACAAAAGAAAAGAAAAGCCTCATTCAAGTCAAGGCCTTATCTAAAAGGCAGGTGCTCCCATATCCAGCAGCACTGATCTAGATAAGGAAGTCTGGTGTTTTCCCTTCTCTTGAGGCATCTTCTAAATCTTCCCTAGCCTGAAGTCCTTAGATTGCAGTTCTATCAGTTTCCACAACATCCAGCGTGGTGGGTTGAAGGACACCTTCCCAAGATCTAACTGCCTTCCCTACCAAGTGTGTAAACACCTGCTGGCGTTAAGAGTTGCCTGCCCATTTCCCCATTGCAAGGTTCAAGAGTGAAGATTTGCTTCTTTCTGACAAAAGTTGGTGGTGACCCAATACAATATTATTGCATACCAGTTGTGGGGATAACAGAACAATATCCACAACCTGCTATTGCTCATACGCATTGTTGTTTTTTTCATTTGGTAAGAATGCTGGGACATTTTTTCCTGTGTTAATACATAGACACCAACATCAAATCATATCCATAGGCTACATTCAGTCAGTGCACAATGCCCAGGGCATCTCTTATTGCTAGAAGAGCCAACGGGCCTCTAATTGTCCACAAGGCGTGCATAAGCGCACCAACATGCCTAACCATCCCTGTCCTATTGTTTCTTTTTATTTTTCTTATATGTACCCATTTCATGTATTTGCAACTACGTCTATACTTACCCCTTTTATCTTGTGATTGACAAATCAAAATAAATAAATAAATAACGTTCTACCCAACTGATCCTGCAGCTGTCTTGAAACAAAGCTTGAGCGACACTTCCACCATTAAGTACGGTAGTTAAAAGACTTTTTCCAAGGCTTAGCCTGGGGAACAACCCAATCCAATTTACGACCGCATAAACAATAAAGAATAAATATATAAATAGCTCCTTTCGGGGCTTCTGGGCTTGCCTTGCCCCACGCAATCCAAGCTGCTCCTCCTTTATGAAGGAAGGGCCACAAGACCAGTTGTTGTTGTTTTTTTGTTTTGTTTTGTTTTGTTTTCAGGTGGCTCTTCCCACGGCAGAATTCAAACTCACGAACAGGCGCAAGTTTTCCTTCCCGATCCCTCCCCCTTTCAAGCGCCAGCGGTTCAGATCAGCGGCGTGTTATTTGCCCCGCAAAGAGATGGAAAGAAGAGGAGCGACGCCCCCCCCCCCAAACCAACCCCCGCGAAGAAATGACATTTCCAAGGCGGCCAAAGGGAGAGGGGGTTAAGATTTCCCCTGGCTCCCGCTGACTTTTCTTTGCTCCGAGGCTTGGACAGCGAAGCGCAGAAAAGCAAGCGCAAAAAAAAGGGGATGGGAGGATGCGGGGTTGGAGGGGAAGGTGGAGAGAGCCGGCTTGGGTCGGTCGGGGAGCGGGGGGGTGGGGGAATCCCAGGATAAGGGGTTCTTGAGAGATCTTCACCCCCACCCACCCACCCACCCAGCGCAATCCGAGTGCGCCTGCCCCGGCTCCCCGCCCCCTCCTCTTCTTTTTTTTCCCAAAAGGGTCCGACATTTCTCACCTGGCTCCCAAGCGAAAGCGAACAGGTGAAAGCTTCCCTCCTTCGCCTCCGTTCAAGCCACAACGTCGTCGTCCCTCTCCTCCTTCCCCCCTCCCCCCAAACCACGGGGAGGGGTCGGGGTTGGAAGCGAGAAATCCTCACTGGAACGGGGGAAGCGCCCCGAGGAAAAAGAGAGAGGAGAGGAAGGTGTGGGAAGAGGTAAAAGGGCGTCAGGGCGACCGGCCCCGAGGGGTGGATGAGGGAGGAAATGAAATCCCGGCCTGGGGCAAAGGCACTTACCGGCTTTGCAAGGATCTTTGTAATCTATGGCTTCAGCCTGATCCTCCGGGGGGCTGAAATCGTAAACGTAGTCGAAATCCAAGCCGGAGCAACGGGAGCGGCAGAGTTTGTTCCAGAGGGTCATCCCAGCCAGCCACAGAGCCATCCTCCAGCAAAACATGGTCAGGCTCCTCGGCGGAGAGGTGGGAAGAAGAGAGGGCAAGGGAGGCAGGCAGGCAGGCAGGCAGGCGCCGGGGGGCCCAGGAGCGGCGGAGCGGACGTGTGTGGCTCTGGAGCGGGGTGGGGGGCGAACGGCTTGGAGAGGGAAGCCGCGGCGCCGTAGGGAGAAAGGGCAGCGAGAGCGTCTCGTCCGCGCCCGGGGTGGCTTCGCTTCTCTTCTCTTCTCCAGGGGGATCGGACCCGGAGCTGGGGCTTCCCCCCATGCAAATGAATCGGGGAGGCTGCCGTGTGCGCGTGGGCGAGGGTGGGAGTGTGTGTGTGCGCGCGCGCGAGCGTGTGTGTATGTGCGCGCGCGTGGAGGGCGAAAGGGCTCCGACCCCCCGCGAGGAGAGGGAAGCCCGACTCGCCCGCCTGGGTCGTCCCGTTTCCCCGTCCCCCTCCAACAACGGCTTCCCTTTCTCTCTCCTCTGTCAAAAGGCCGAGCAAACTTTTTCTGCCTTGCCGCCGTCGCCGCTGCCGCCTCAGAAACAGCAGCAGCAGCGGAGGCACCGCGCTACCAGCGGCTCTTCTGCCCGGGGGGAATCCAAGCGCTTGGAAGAATCTCCTTCTCCCGCTCGCCGAGCTTTCCGCTCTTCCCGAGGTTGGGCGCTGGAGTCGGGCTGCACATCAGCAAAGCGGGCAGGAAAAAGATGCCCTGGGAGGCGCGGAGGAGGAGGAGGAGGAGGAGGAGGGCCAGGAGCACGGCAGCCCTGCAGTGATGGCAGCGCGTCAGCAAAGGAGAGAGAGAGAGAGAGTTCCCCCCCCAGCCCCGTCGTTTCTTTTTTTTTTTCTTTTTGTCTTTCCAGTATAATTTGTCTAGAGTTTTCCCTCCGGTCCGCCTCCTCCTCCTCCTCTACTTTTAATTAGCAAAGAGAGAGAGAGAAGGAGGGAGGGAGGAAAAGTGCAAAGGCTTCCCCCCCGTCTTTTCTTTTTTTTTTCTTTTCTTCCCAATATAATTTGTTTATAGAGTTTTCCCTCCGGTCCGCCTCCTCCTCCTCCTCCCCCCTCCTTTTAATTAGTAGAGAGAGAGAGAAGGGAGGGAGGAAGGGAGGAAAAGTGCAAAGGCTCCCCCCCCCCGTTTTTTTTTTCTTTTCTTCCCAATATAATTTGTCTAGAGTTTTCCCTCCGGTCCGCCTCCTCTCCCCCCCCCCCATTTTAATTAGCAAAAAACATCCAGCAGAATCTTCGCCGTCGGCATCCTGCTTGATTTTTATGCCGAGCCGCAGGGCCAGCGAGCCGGGCTGCTGCTGCTGCTGCTGTCTGATCGGCTGCCCCCGATAGCCTTTTATAGGAAAACACGCGCGCCTCTCCGGTGCGCCCCGTTCCCGCCCCGCCGTGCAGCGGCTGCCTGTTTTGGAGATAAGCGGAGCGGAGCACAACTTTAGGCAGAGGACAATGACTGGAGCGAGCGAGCGGGTGGGAGAAGAGAGAAAGAGAAGAGACTCGAAAGAGGCCGGCCCTGATTGTCTCGCGGTGCCTCCCCGAGGTCCCCGAACCAAGATGGAAAGCAGGTTCGGCGAGGGTGGAGCAATAAACGGGGGGTGAGAAAGGAATTGCGGCGCTTGGCCCCCGGTCTCTGCCTCTTTGGCTTTCTGCTGCCCGCCTGCAGAGCGCGAGAAAAAGGGAAGGAAAGTTGTTTTTGTTGGGGGGGGGTATGTTTTTTTTCCTTTTCTTTTTCTTTTTTAAGGCGTTCACCGGTTTGTTGAGTGGGATAATGAAGCCGACCGCTGACCGGCAAAGTTCAGCCAAGGAAAAGCAGCTTCAGACTGAGGAAAGCTGAAGAGGAAGAATATGAAAACAAAGCAGGTTGCGCATCAACCGCGAACAGAAGTAGAAGTAATAGCAGTCGTCATTTTTTTTTTTTTTTTTTTTTGCAGGCAGCTCGGCCCTGGCTTTTCCAAGCGGATGCGAGAGGTTAACGGGGTTTTTCAGAAGCGAAGTTTCCGCCGCCGGCTTCATCTCCTTCCCTTCCCTCGCTTGGGAAGTGCGCGCTGTGCCTTCTTCGCTTGCAGCGAGCGGACGCCAGCCGGGGAGGGCTGGATTTGTTTTCTAAGCCGCCCGAACGAATCCGCGACTTTAAAAAGCTGACTTTAGCCGATCAGCCTGACCAAAAATAAATAAATAAAACGTGGGACTCGACTAAGAGAATAACAACACAGGGATATATCTCAGAGAGGGCGGGAAGGAGGAGGACGACTGAGATGCTTCGTGTGTGTGTATGTGTGTGTGAGAGAGAGAGAGAATATATATGTATGAAGTGTATGTGTGTGTGTGTGTGTGTTTTCACGGGTATTTATATGTATGATATTTAGGTTTCTTCGGGTATTTTCCCACATCTTAATATTTGTGCTTTTAAAGCACAAATATTAAGTTGTGGGAAAATACCCGAAGAAACCTAAATATCGTACACACAGACATGCAGACATACATACACTGCTCAAAAAAATAAAGGGAACACAAAAATAAGACATCCTCGATCTGAATGAATGAAATATTCTTATCAAATACTTTGTTCATTACATGGTTGAATGTGCTGACAACAAAATCACACAAAAAATATCAGTGGAAATCAAGTTTAGCAACCCATGTAGGTCTGGATTTGGAATTACACTCAAAATTAAAGTGGAAAAAAACACTGTAGGCTGATCCAACTTTGATGTAATGTCCTTAAAGCAAGTCAAAATGAGGCTCAGTAGTGTGTGTGGCCTCCACATGCCTGTATGACCTCCCTACAACACCTGGGCATGCTCCTGATGAGGGGTGGGTGGTCTCCTGAGGGATCTCCTCCCACACCTGGACTAAAGCATCCCCTAACTCCTGGACAGTCTGTGGTGCAATGTGGTGTTGGTGGATGAAGCGAGACATGATGTCCCAGATGTGCTCAATTGGATTCAGGTCTGGAGAACGGGCAGGCCAGTCCATAGCATCAATGCCTTCGTCTTGCAGGAACTGCTGACACACTCCAGCCACATGAGGTCTAGCATTATCTTGCATTAGGAGGAACCCAGGGTCAACCGCACCAGCATATGGTCTCACAAGGGGTCTGCGGATCTCATCTTGGTACCTAATGGCAGTCAGGCTACCTCTGGTGAGCACCTGGAGAGCTGTGCAGCCCCCTAAAGAAATGCCACCCCACACCATTACTGACCCACTGCCAAACCAGTTATGCTGAAGGATGTTGCAGGCAGCAGAACATTCTCCACGGCGTCTCCAAACCCTGTCACATCTGTCACATGTGCTCAGTGTGAACCTGCTTTCATCTGTGAAGAGCACAGTGCGCCAATGGTGAATTTGCCAATCTTGGTGTTCTCTGGCAAATGCCAAATGTCCTGCACGGTGTTGGGCTGCACAACCCCCACCTGTGGATGTCAGGTCCTCATGCCACCCTCATGGAGTCTGTTTCTGACCATTTGAGCAGCCATGTGCACATTTGTGGCCTGCTGGAGGTCATTTTGCAGGGCTCTGACAGTGCTCCTCCTGTCCCTCCTTGCACAAAGGTGGAGGTAGCGGTCCTGATGCTGGGTTGTTGCCCTCCTACAGCCTCCTCCACGCCTCCTGATGTACTGGCCTGTCTCCTGGTAGCGCCTCCATGCTCTGGACTGACAGACACAGCAAACCTTCTTGCCACAGCTCACATTGATGTGCCATCCTGGATGAGCTGCACTACCTGAGCCACTTGTGTGGGTTGTAGACTTCGTCTCATGCTACCACTAAAGTAAAAGCACCGCCAGCATTCAAGTGACCAAACCATCAGCCAGAAAGCATAGGAACTGAGAAGTGGTCTGTAGTCACCACCTGCAGAACCACTCCTTTATTGGGAATGTCTTGCTAACTGCCTCTGCTTTCCAACTGTTGTCTATTCCATTTGCACAACAGCATGTGAAATTGATTGTCAATCAGTGTTGCTACTGAAGTGGACAGTTTGATTTCACAGAAGTGTGATTGACTTTGAGTTACATTGTGTTGTTTAAGTGTTCCCTTTATATTTTTGAGCAGTGTGTATGTATATATGTGTGGATAGATAGATAGATAGATGATAGATAGATAGATAGATAGATAGATAGATAGATAGATAGATAGATAGATAGAGATAGATAGATATAGATACACACACACACAAACACACGGCATGCCAGTATTAGAATGGAAGTAGTGTCAAACTCTTACGTGCTCACATTTATTTATTTATTTTACACCCACAGACTTTGCTGTCTGTAAAGAGCCCGCATACAAAAAGGGAGGGGAAAGAGACTTTAGTTAATCGGATTTTCCAAGTGCTCATACTGGGCCATGCAAAGGAAGATGTGTTCCTACCTTCCTATATAAGTTGGGGTACTTACAGGTTGCTTACGGTTGCAAAAAGTGTACCTTGATAACTATGACAAACAACTTAAGTAAGCAGGTTTCCCTCTGCTCCCTGCAAGACGTTCTGGACAAAAAATGTGCAAGCCCTTCAGATCAAGATCAAGACTTGAGATGTGATCCAGTAACACCAAGCCCTGAATTTCCGTCCAGAGGTTAATGTATACATGTGAATTCATCCTCACATCTACGAAGAAACTGCTTCCTCATCACATCTGCAGTCATAAATGCTGCTGACTATAGAGCCCTGGAAGGATAGTTAATATTTGAGGAAAAGGATACCCAGGCACAACAGGAGGTTGGTAGATGTGGTGATTAAAACAAAACATCTGAGAAACAGCATCTTGTCCATAGGATTTATTAAATACTCTTATATGTTTGAATAGTCTTAGTGGTTAAAAAATGGCCCAGTGTCTGTGTACTGTCCTGATGAAAAGCTGTTTTTCCATTCAAAATTATTCTCTTCTGTGAAAAGGCTGTTTATCCCCACAGCATAATATTGTGCTGGCGCAGAAAATTATTTTTGAAACCAAGTTAAAAAAAAGCAGAATATCAACTAAAAAAAATCCTTCACATTTGCTTTATTTTATGGATGCTATACAATAAACTAGACCTGGGATGTGATACTTTTCTGCTGGAAGCCAAGGACAAAAATAGAGCCTTCTCCTATTTCATGGATAGAAGCAATCCAAGGTGACAGTTCAGAATTCTGTTTTCCTTGTGAAAAGCTTAGAAAAGCTTGAGGCATCTTTGCCTTTTGATATCTTGCTATTACTTCAGTAGCTGGGCAGAACCTGCCCTGTAAATAACAATAAGATTTATTTTTGAAATTCCCAGAATTATAGTTCCTATTACATTACATTTGCTGTCGTGACTAGATTACTTCAAAAAAAAAAAATTATTTTTTTGAAGAAAACAAAGCTGGACAATTGGAATTACAAACTTTAACTGAAGATCAACAGATCTTAGTTAAATAGTGCCATAGCTTTTACCAAGACAAACATGATATCGATGTTTTAATGCAATGGAGCGCAGTAATTATTCTCCGTATTAATAATGGAATGTAAGATGGAGTAGGAGGCTTTTTAATTCAAAATGTGTGGCAATAAACCAACATCTGACAGGATGCTTGATTGATTAAAAAAAAACCTGTAAAACTTCAATCAATGAAATCCAGGTCTTTAATAAAGCATTCAAATATTACAAATAAAAACTTCAATCAATTGCCCTGATTACAAATTTTTTAAAAATGTACCTTGTTCTGGGCTTAGAAACTGTCCTGGGATAGAATCAGACATAATGAGAAGAGGATTTTAACGATTTACAGGCAGTGCTCGACTTATGACCACAATTAAGCCCAACATTTATGTTGTTAAGCGAGACATTGTTAAGTGAGTTTTGCTCTACTTTACAATCTTTCTTAGTTGTTAAGTAAATCACTGCAGCTGATAAAATAGTAACCCAGTTGTTAAGTAAATCTGCCTTCCCCCCCCCCAAAAAAAATGATTTTTCTTTTCAGAAGTTCACAAAAAGTGATCACATAATCTTGGGACACAATGGTCATAAATATAAACTAGCAGGCAAGCATCTGGATTTTTTGGTCACATGATCATGGGGATGCTGGAAAGGTTGTTACTGAAAAACGGTCATAAGTCATTTTTTTCACTAAATGAATGCTCGTAAGTTGAGGATTACCTATATTTCCCAAATGGTGTCATAGCTGCAAAAGAAAAGTATGCAGTCTCCAGTGTCCCAGTCTGCCTAGTTGAGTTCAGAATTAAATACAGTATATCGTCCCTGCAAGAAATTTAATTATTCCAGAAAGTTACACATACACATCGTTTCTTAACCTCCGGACAGCAATATGTCCCTACCTTTAGCTTCACTGACAGATAAACTTGAAGACAATTGGTCTTAAGGACCTCTAAGAAAGCTGAGAAAAGACCTGGATATATTTATGCCAAGATACTAGGGCAACTTGACCTGGGAAGATAAGACAATGAAGTTGCAGGTAGGTAGGTAAGTAGATAGATAGATAGATAGATAGATAGATAGATAGATAGATAGATAGATAGATAGATAGATAAATTAACAGAGTTGGAAGGGACCTTGTAGGTCATCTAGTCCCACCTCCTGCCCAAGCAGGGGACCCTACACCATTTCTGACAAATGGCAGTCCAATACGCCGCCTATGGTTAGACTTAAGCATAGTATGCAAAACTATCTCCTACAATGTCCTACTAGTCAATGACTACTTCAGCTTCAACCCAACAATACAAGAGCACACAACAGATACAAACTCAATGTTAACCGCTCCAAACTTGATTTCAGAAAGTACGACTTCAGCAACAGAATGGTCAATGCCTGGAATGCGCTTCCTGACTCTGTGGTTACATCCTCTAACCCCGACTCCTTTAACCTCAAACTATCCACTATAGACCTCACCCCTTTCCTAAGAGGTCTGTAAGGGGTGTGCATAAGTGTACCATCGTTCCTACCGTCCATGTCCTATTGTCCCCATTTATTTGTATCTATTTCCTGTATTCTTACTCGTGTTTATACTTATACCTATTATCTTGTAAGCAATTGACAAATCAAATAAATAAATCTCTTCTTGAAAGTCTCAAGTGATGAAGCTCCCACAACTTCTGAAGGCCAGCTGTTCCATAATTATAAATATAAATGTACACCTTCAATTTTCCGTTTTTAGTCTAATTGTGAAAAATAGAACAAGCCCATGAATCATATTTTTGCAAGCTGTTTAATTTAACAGCCATTTCTGAACCAAAGGATTTTTTCCTCTCCCAAATCACACATAAACATCTACAGTAATACCAGCCCACTCATAACTCTGATATTCCATCTGTCAATATACATAATCAAAGTCTGTCCATACAGTCATTCCCAAGTAGGTAACAAAAGTCAACAGAGAGAGGCTGTCTAATTGAAAAGACCCTCTCTGCATTTTCCTGTTTATCCAAAGATTTGTGAGGTTGTTGCATATATTCTTTTTAAAAAAAAATCATTAAAAAGTCAAATAATAAGTAGTAGCAATTCATTTTATTTCAAGAGAGCTTTGTTTACCAGCCTTAAAAAAAGGATTACAGTTTATTCTGATGATATAATGTTGTCAGATACAGTGGTAGCCTCTCTTCGCTGCCAGGAATATTAGAAGCAGAAAATATTTAGAATGAAAAATTCTTCATGACGTGCATTGCAGTCTGGTCCTTTAAATTTAAATGCATCTACATTCTCCTGTTACTCTATTGGCTATTTCTTTTAACTTACTGTCAGGATGCGCTCCTTTTAGATCCCAAGAAAGAATTACTCAGACTCCATGGGGTAGAGCAAAGTTATCCTTTTACTGGGAAATAAAGTGGTAGCTACAAAGCAATTCCGAAACTGAGAAATTGGCGGGTAGAATGCATATACAAAGAAATAGGTTTGCCCCCACCCCCCAAAGTTCAAATGATTCTTCCAATTAAAACTTTTGAAACGGCTCATGTGGTCATCTTCAGATGGTGATGAGACGTCTTGTCAAATGACCTTGGCATATTTTGATAAAAGTTCGCAGTTGCGCAAAAGAGGAAAAGATAGCCAGGAAACGGAAAGTTAAGGACAAGAATCCCCCCTCCCCTTGCTAGCCCAGCAAGGAATGCAAACACCTCCAGCTCTCTTCCCATATAAAATCCCCCCTCCCACCGTTGCCATGACAGCCGAGAGAAATAATGAAATAATAGCAGATAGTCAGGAAGGGGAAAGTAGAAGGGGTATCTTGAGGCTGACACTTACATTATTATGTGGCAGCATTTACCAATAGTGAACCAGTTATAGACTGCTCTTTTTTTAAAAAAAGTTTTATTCAAGGGGAGAAAGTATTAATTGAATCTAATACATCTCCAATCCTTTCAAGACTATTCATACAGCGATGGTTAATTTTCTCTTGATTTTATTCGGAAATATATCTCAATGACTTGAAGAACACATATCTCAGCTATCTTAATTGACTTTTTTTTACTTTTACTTTTTCTCCTCAGGATGAAAGTGACAATAGCTCTTCTAGTCTAATCTTTTTGTTATTGTTGTTATTCACAGCCTTAACAATAACATTACCCAAGCAAATTCCCTCCAGATGTGAACTGCATCTCCCATCACTTCATATCAGCACGAACTCAGTGGAACTGCCATGTAAATAAACCTTTATAAAATCCAAGTTACCTTATATACTCGAGTATAAGTCGAGTTTTTCAGCCCATTTTTTGTGCTGAAAAAAATGCCCTCGACTTATACTCGAGTCAGATTCCCCTCTGAAAAAAAAATGGTGTGGAGCTCCAAAGCTGGGCAGCCACTTCCCTGCTTCCGTGTTTCCTTTGCAACTTTTAAGCATGGGAGGGGGAGGCTTTTCTGAGCTTTAGGCTGAGAAAGCAACGCAAGTGGAGGTCGCTCCACTCAGTTTCATTTCCTCAGCTCCAGCTGCTTTCAGTCCACTCGGGAGGAGGGGGAGGAGGGGGGGGGGAGAGAGAGAGAGATATCATAAGAACGGCTCTTGGTTTTTTCTTGCAAGGGAGAGAGTGACTCCTGCCTACCACTGTCATCATCATCATCTTTTGCGTTAGTGAATCAATCAAACCTTTCATGATAGTGAGATCGTTTCCCAAATTTCCCTTAAATCAGGGAAGAAATCAGAAACAAACCTTTGGGCTGAGAATAAGCTTGTTCCTATGATGCCATTTTTGTTCACTTCAGTGTGAAAAGTGTGAAAAAACACACTTCTTTTTCTTCATCTTCTTGTTCCCTATTTACTGGTCTCTTTCAAAGAGGAAATTGTGAACATCAAACTTATTCTCAACTGTCCTAGTGAAAGTTTTTATTGGCATCTATTTTTATTTTTGAAATTTACCAGTAGCTGCTGCATTTCCCACCCTCGACTTATACTTGAGTCAATAAGTTTTCCCAGTTTTTGTGGTAAAATTGGGTGCCTCGACTTATATTCGGGTCGACTTATACTCGAGTATATACGGTAAGTAGATATCATACTAATCCTAAACTTAATTCAATTAATTTCAATTCAGTGTATAGAATGTGAGGGATGTGCATTTGTGTTTATTTTCCTAGTCATAATGTACACTGAAGAATTTTGTCTTATGAGGTACAATGACATAAAGCAAAGTAAAATAAACTTAATCTAAATAATAACCTTTCAGTTCCCAGGGGAAAATACTGCATGTACAAGAAAATATTTTGATGTGGGAGACAAGAGAACAATTCCACCACCCCCAAACCTTTTTAACGGTGTCAAAATATGTGCTTTTACATGCTGTGTTAATATTATCTAGTTTATTACTGGATTAGCATGAGGATGACCCAAATGCCAGTCCATTCTAAGCCATGGAAACTTGTTCAGTGCTCTACCTAACGGAATTGTAATGAAAGAAGCAAGAACATTGATATTGTTCTGTTATCATGATATTCATTAAAGTTTCAGATGAAAGTAATAAAGAGGCAAATCCAAAGTAATTCTTCAATCTGGGTTAAATTTGTGCTTTTTCCTCCTGTCCGTTATTCCATTTCCAGCTATGCATAAATAACTGTGCCTGAAAGGGAAAAATGGGAAGGTGCCATACAGCAATTCCTCAAAAGTTGACTGAAAATAATATATAAAGGTTCAGCATGATTCTAAATTGGCAGGTATTTTCTCTGGGTTTTTTTTTTTTTTAATATAGTTTTGGGGAAAAAAAAAAACCAATGCAAATCCCAGGAAACTTTATCTAAGATGGTTTGATGAAAAGGATGCAAAGATTTTAGCCTATCCTAAACAACTACAGTTGCTTTTTGGTTGTGTCAGTATCCCTTGCTCTCATCAGGGAATAAATTAAATGTTAACAACGGTGAATAGTTACTTGAAATAAGATCCAGGAAAATTTAATTGGGAAAATGTTATTCAAAGTTGAAGAGGTTGGATTATGCTGTGAATGATACATTAATATTTCTGATTTCAAAGTTTCTGAAATCTTCTGCTTAATAAAGAAACACTGGGGATAAAGTCCTGATTTTTGTTGAGATAAATTGTGATTTTTCCATTTCAAATTGATGCAGGACTAGAAAACAACAACTCCATTCCTCAAAACTAGACAATGCTCAATCATATAGATCTGTAATCAGAGGTTGTCTGCTACAGGTTTGCCCGGATTCGGGCAGACCCGTAACTAACGTTATAACCAGTTTGGCAAACCACCAAATCCCACCCCTGGCTGGCCCCACCCTGCCATGCCATGCCACTCCTACCCTACCTCTCCCTGGAGTCTCCACGTGGCCCGTTTGGATGTGAGGTGAGTGCAGGGCCCGCACGGAAGCTCAGGGCAGGGGAAAAAGGGACGTCCCGGAAGTCTGAAAACAGGCTCGTTTCTGGCCTCTGGAGCCTGGGGAAGATGAAAACGCCCCTCCCCCCCCCCCACACCATGGTGCAGGAGACTGACTAGGCCACGCCCACCAAGCAACCAGGCAAACAACCCAGTTGCTAAAATTTTTGAATCCCATCTCTGCTTGTAACTGGTTCTGAACCAATATAAAGCTTCATATGAAATTGCTGCAAGAGTCCAATGACGAATTGCAGGCTGCTTATAAATGCAAAGAGGGCTTGTAAAGAAATGTATGATCTTATCCACCAAGATTATGTACTTGTCTTATCACCTTGACAGGAAATGATTTCGGTATCAGTAACTACACTTGAAAATCTACACCAAAGTGATTAATTCCAGTAAAAGTGCTAAATAGTTTATATGCTTAATATGCTTTTATATGTTTATAAGTGCACCAACGTGCCTACCGTCCCTGTCCTATTGTTTCTTTTATTTTTCTTATATGTATCCATGTGTCCATAACTATGTTTTTACTTATACATATTATCTTGTAAGCAATTGACAAACCAAATAAAATAAATAAATAAAAAGTAAAAGCAAGCAAATACAAGTAGATAAATAGGTACCACTTTGGTGTAAAGGTAACAGCATTCTGTGAGCCTCGACGTAGTTATGCTGGCCACATGACCATGGAAATGTCTTCAGACAATGTTGGCTCCCTTGACTAAGAAACGGAAATGACCCCTTCAGTCAGATCCAACTGGACAGAAGAAACTTGTATTTTATTGCATTATTATATTAAAAATGCTTTTTCTTTCTGCCCAGTGTCATTCCATAATGAATGCTTTTTTTCCCGACAAAATGCATTATTTGATTATTATTCTGGTACAGTACAGTTGCTTGAAATTAATGAAGGGAACGTCAGAATAAGTCTCTGTGTAAAGAAGTTCCAAGTAGACAATTCTTATATTTGCCTATCCACAGTTCCAAAATTGATTTGGACCTGATGTAGGTGCAGGGCCTTTCTGCTTTTCATTCAAGTGTGTGATACCCTGAAACAAGTGAGCTGTTTTAATAAGGAGCACAGAGATTTTGGGCTTATGCAAAATCCAAAGCATTTTGTCAGAGTATTTCCAGGTACGCACAGCATTATACTGCTATGACCAGACACAAAATTGAACAGCACACAAAATTGTTAACCTACTTTCTCTCAAATAACGCTTATAATGTATTTGTTCTTAGCTAATAATATGGACAAATCAGAGGATTATTTGAGTGACAAGAAGAAATAACAAAAACTATGCTTCCTCCCTTCTTCCTTCCTTCCTTCCTTCCTTCTTTTTCTGGTAATGTCTAGTTTTTACAGTTTGTTGTATGATTGTACAATTAGAGACAAGGGAGAAAGCACACTTTAGCGTTTATGAAACAAATATATTTTCTTTTCGATTTTGAAATTCCTGGAGGAAAACTAAAAACAACAACAACAACAACAATGGCATGCTAATCGTTATGTGAAAGCAAAATAGATTGTCAATTGCACAAGGAATAGAAAGAAAAGCACTCATCTAATCTGCAGGGCAAGAGCATACAACTTCTATCAGCTCAGGCATCACAGCAGAGTGCTCACAATTGGCAGGGCCTGAGATAAGTATTTTGTTTTAAAAGAGGCCCAAATTCAGTCTAATTAAGCTTTGCATTGTGTAAAAGGATTATTGGTAATCAATACGAAGCACCTGGGTCTTACTTTCTGCACCCATGGAATAGAAGTAGGACCACGTCTTGAATGCTTCCATGTGTTGCTTTATTCACTTTGCAGGTAAAAACACATCAGCTCATTTTTCAGGCATACTAAATGTATATTTGTGGGAAATTTGGGGGAGAAGAAGAGGCTCAAAAAATCCCCACTCCTATAATCTGATAAACCATAGTTTGTGATGTATTTACTCGGTTGCATACAAGATTCAATCAAATTAAGGGAGAAAAAACAAGATGATGGACCAACAAACTGATAAGTTTAGGTAACAACATTTTTTTTTGCAAGAGAAGGTAAAATATTTCTTTAAATTATATTTTGATAACTACGTCCTGTATACAGTATATTATATGCTTCTTGGTGAGCATAAGATGAAAACAAAGCTTAGCCTGTAATTTTATCTCTCTTTATATTTCTGAAAAATATAAAAGATATTTACAAAATAAAATTTTTGTTCCAGTTATACCATTTTTAATGGAATGACTTATATATTAAAAATGTGATACTTAAGAAACCTGATAATGGAAGGTTGGATTAGAATAAGGAAGATTTGTTTTAAATTTCATGCTGCATTTGGGGCAAATCTTTGTGTCTCAGCCTGACCTCTTTAAAGGCTTATTCTGACTATAATATTAAAGGAGGGTTACTATTTATTTATTTATTTGATTTATCAATTGCTTACAAGATAATAGGTATAAGTAAAAACATAGTTATGAATACATGGACACATATAAGAAATTATATATATATATATATATATATATATATATATATATATATATATATATATATATATATATATATATATATATGAAACAACAGGACAGGGACAGTAGGCACGTTGGTGCGCTTATGCACGCCCCCTACAGACCTCTTAGGAAAGGGGTGAGGTCAATAGTAGACAGTCTAAGGTTAAAGTTTTGGGGGTTGGGGAAGAAACCCCAGAGTCAAGTAGAGTATTCCAGACATTGACCACTCTGTTGCTGAAGTCGTATTTCCTGCAATCAAGTTTGGTGGGGTTAACCTTGAGTTTGTATCTATTGTGTGTTCTTGTATTGTTATGGTTGAAGCTGAAGTATTCATTGACAGGTAGGACATTGCAATATATGATTTTATATACCATATTTAGATCAGACCGAAGACAGCGTAATTCAAGGTTTTCTAGGTCTAGAATTTCAAGTCTGGTGACATAAGGTATTCTACAATGAGTAGAGGAGTAGAGAACTCTTCTTGTGAAATATTTCTGGACTTTCTCAACTGAGCTTATATCAGATACGTAATGTGGGTTCCAGACTGATGAGCTGTATTCAGCTATTGGTCTAGCAAACGTTTTGTATGCTCTAGTTAGTAGTGTGATATTACCAGAGAAAAAGCTACGTAGGATTAGGTTAACAACTCTTAATGCCTTTTTGGCTATGTAGTTACAGTGGGCTCTAGCTAATTACTCATGCAAGTGTTCTTGAGCTGCTGGAGAAAAAAAAGGGCCCAGGAAATTCTATATTCCTTGTCAGTCAGAACTTTCTCATGCTGTCTTAAATATTCAGTGAAAAAAAAAATTGCTGCTTTTTCAATTAAAAAAAAAAATCACTTTTTAATAACCGGGTGCTAATGTAATAAGCCAACACGAGGGGCTATAATATTCATGAAAGTGGAAGCTTTAATTCTGTGCCCTTTTTCAAATAGTACAATTGGTGTGCAAATGATTGTACTAACAGTGGTTTGTAAAGATTGGGGTTACAGCTTTGTTACTGCCGCCTGATTGATTGATTTTTTTTTCTTTTACATCCTGTTGCGACCTCTAGTGAACAACATGACTGCCAGCATACTCATAGCATCTCTTCCCGACAAGATTCTAGCTTCCTTGGACTTTTTCCTGTAGGCATCCCAGTGAATTATCTAGCATCCAATTGAATGCTTCCAATTCAGTTCTTAACAGATAAAAACAGCAATGCAAGATATCATATGGCTGATATATATGCTAATTCAACTGGGAGAAAAAATAGTCAAGTCACCAAGAGGGGAGAAATAAGAAAATGAAATTAGGTTAATATCCAAAAGGAAAACGTATGTGCAATGGTTTCATTGCATTTAACCAGAATTCATTGTTTTATATATGAACTAGCATTAAGGAAAGGGACCTTGCAAATCAGTTTTTCGCTCACCAAATCTTAACTACTGAAACCAGTTCACCGTTTTTGAGAAATTGGGGGTTTTTTAATTGAAAAAATGTTTAAAATACTAGTAAAAAAGTGGAATTTAAAATATCAACACTCAATCTATAAATGTGGTATTAAAAAAATCTAATAAATTAAATTCGTAATAGGAAATAAGTCATTGTCAAAGTATTTAGGAATGCAAAAAAAATCTGAATTTTTCAAAATTGCATAATATTCCATCCCCTACATCAAACTAGGTTTTAGCTATCAGTTTTTGGCAGCCTATTATCTCACGATCATGTTTCTTCCACAAGCTTTATATGCTTGAATGGGAAAGAATTGCTTTTTTCCTTTCTACTGTGAGAAACTTCCTATGGTGGAATACAAATAGTCTTTTCAACTGGCCACAAGGACTCAGTCACCTTCTTCTCAGTCACACACTAGAGAAGGAAAGGCAGATCCTATGGATAAAGTCTTCAGCTGAAGCAGTTTGTCTAACTGTGAGAGAATAGCAAAAAAAAAAAAAAAAAACACCTTTTATGAACTTTAACCCAAATGATAAACAATGTCAAATGTCAATCAAAAATTCACTTTACCAATCTGCTAAGATACATGGTTCACTAAATTGATTTGAACAATTTCAATTCCAAAGTCTAGCGAGGAAGTGAAGGCCCAAAACGCTTCATAATTCCTTACCCCAAAATAGATTGTCCAAAAACCCTATGGTGATTTTTCATATTACAAAAATCAATGAGAACCTCCATATCAAAGTGGAAGACAGCATTTCTTCCATTAAAAAAAGATAGGCACTCAAGCTTTTTTTCATGGGGGTATTAGCAGTATTTGATGTATGTGATGATAAAGGTAAGGAATAAGTCTGTATTTGATCAAGCATGCCTCAAAGTTAGGTATGCTTTTCTTAATTCATGTTCTTACTGAACAGACAACAATCACAAATATCTGGAAATAAGGAATTAAAAATGCCAGTGCCAAATACTCAAAGAAATAATAGCAGTGGAATCCAGAAATCTGGGAATGTTCTCTATCACCTATATCACACTGATCTGTACAATCCTCCAAAATCATTATTTTATCTTCTGTTGCTTCTTTTGAAAGTGTTCCTATTTATTTGGGATTATATTACTGTCCATCTGATTGTTGATAACTGCTTTTTTGGAATTTGACTGTTACTTGCCTGATTCAGTGACCAATCCTTCAGAAACCAATGTCACTTTTTGGAAATCCAACTGTACTGTATATACTCTTGGAACGAAGACAACTTGGATGTTTGTGTTAGACAACTATGGAAAGTTTAGAAACTACTGATTAGTTTGTCCACCAAACATCTAATTATCTTCTTCCACCTGGAAAGCCTTCTTTGAATATTATCTTTCCCTGTTATTTCTAAACTTCATAATAGGTGATTTGCAGACAAAATCGTGTTAGTTTCCTCTTAGATGGCAGATTGCTGCCTTTTACTTAATTTACTATATAAACTATTTAGCAAACGGCTATTTATATGCACAGATTTGCTATTTATAAACTTGTGCAGTCTTTTTATGCAGCATAACATAAAGTAATGCCATTAAAGTTAACGCCACTGTGTGTGTAACATTTTCATGAACAATATATGAAACGTCTGTGGTAGCATCAGGCAAGATTTCTAAGGAACAAGATTTGAAATTAAATCATTCCAGGGCTGTCAAACTCCCGGCCTGTGGGCCAGATGCATCATGCACTTGCCATGTCTACACCTGGTTTAGCGAAAGGGGGAAAAAGTCTTGATATGTCATGTGATGCTGCTGTGATGTCGTGAGTTTGACATCCCTGCTGTAAACCAAAGGTATACTTGGCCCATGGCAATACATGCTTCAAAGCAGTATTGTACCTAGATTAACTTAAAAACAATACATTTTGGCAAACAAAAATACATTATTACAGTACAGTCATTTACTGTCAGCTGAGCTAGATAGAAGAGAACATTTCATTAAATTCCATAGCCAAAAAGACTTGCAAGGGTGGTAATGCTGAAAGATGAAATCATACTCAATTGTATTACAATTTCTATCAATGTATGTGAAAAGAAATGTAAAGC
Source organism: Hydrophis major (assembly GCA_033807585.1). Lineage (NCBI taxonomy): Eukaryota > Metazoa > Chordata > Lepidosauria > Squamata > Elapidae > Hydrophis > Hydrophis major. The sequence continues at coordinate 84,527,538 of CM066333.1, forward strand.
CTCTTCTAACCCCATTTTCAGGATAGCCTAAAGAATTTTATATTAAATTTTTGCTGGCAGAGGAAGATAACTCTTAATTTTTCAAAGTTTGTTTTCAGTTTGCGGAACTTGCACATTGTTGAAGCAAAATAGTGCAAGCGTAAGTGGACCTTTTCCATCTTGTATGCCTTGATGATGATGTTGATGTTCTGTAGTAAGTCTTACTTATTTAGGCTGCTGACCTGCAATAAAGGGCGGGAGGGAAATCTACAGGAAAAACAGATTTGGCAGAACCAGTTACAAAAATGCCCCTTTGGAAGAAGCAGTAGAGAAAAGATTTGGGGCAGCATTTCTATCACATCTACCTCACCTATGCAGACTTTTGCAGTCCTCCCTAAACATGTTTGTGAAATTGTGCCACCTGGGGATGTTTCTTCAGTAAGGTGGAAAGCTCATTCAGGCATGAGATGAGAATAGTCTCTACCATCATAAATACATCATATATATTTTAGTAGGACAAGAAAATATCCAGGAACAGAGAATATAGAAGAGGACATAGAAACAAGAGAAGAAAAACGAGTACATTGATATAAACTGTTCTTCCTGCTTAAAAATGCCAAAAATTGCAGCTCATCAAGCCTTCATATATGTGTACAGCTGCAAAAGGGGACAAGATTAAATAACTTTGATGTATGTCAAAATGTTTTTGACCTTGTTTGCTATTTCTGGTGGTTATGCATAACAGCAAAGTTTTGATTTCATAAAAGCAATTAGTTACTGTTATTCTGCAATGAGAGTGTGTTATATTGTCCTCATCCTTTACAACTTTTTAATATTTCAATAATTGTCAGCCTTGTTTTATGTTATTAAATAAATTATGTCATTTTCCAGGTTAAAATTTAACCAAATGAAGGTAGCTGTTATTTTTATTGTTAGAATTCAATTACGTATTAGTGGTTCATAATGTATAATACTATTATCAAACTGTGCCAAAATAACAACATTTTGAAAATTATAGGGGTTGTAGAAAATTCATCACATTGTTTAGTAGCAAAAATAAATATTATGAATATTTCAATAGTTCAACAATCTAGAATGTTTCAAATTTCCAAATATCTTCTTTATTACAGTCTTTCTTATATTTCCCAACAGTCTACACTTACAGTTTTAATTTAAGGTTTAACAGAAAGTTAAAACATACCCACTTTTAAGAATAATATTCTTTCTATAAGAGAAATAATTTTGGGGTATATACTTGTATATCTAGGAGATATAGCTCCAAGTTCCTTAAAGTTCAGATACATCTGAAAATAATTTGTTTCATTATAGCTTCAGCACCTTGCTTGTACATAGAATATTATTATTAATATTATTAATTATTATTAATTATTAATATTTGTAATCAAGTTAAAATGCATTATGGATACTGGAAAGAAACTTAACAGCCAGAATCAGAATAACAGAATTGGACGTAATCTTGGAGGTCTTGTGGTCCAGCCTCTTCCTCAAACAGGAAACAATATTCCATTTCATACAAATGGTTGTCCATTCTCTTTTTAAAGTCTCCAGGGATGGCGTCTCCACAACTTCTGAAGGAAAGTCTGTCCACTGGTTAATTGTCAGGAAATTTTCCTTAGTTCTAGGTTGCTTCTCTCCTTGATTAGTTTCTATCCATTGCTTCTTGTCCTGCCCTCAGGTGCTTTGGAAAATAGATCTCTCTTAAAATCCATTTGTGTGTGAAACTCTTTTGAAAGTGTTTACCATTAGTTTGGACTGGAATTTTCCACCCTCATCTCGAGATGCCAGGTGTTGAACTTGAGACACACAAAATACAAATTTGCACACAAAATACAAATTTGCCACAAAGAGCTACGATTCCCAATGATACAAATAAGTAAATAGGCTCAACTGCATACTAAGGTTTATGCCATAATTAATACATGTTGTATTTTCACAGTACAATAATACATTTTTTTTCAACTTTGAGGTAGATATAAAACTATGTACAGTACATGGGTATTAGCAAGGAAATATTGTCATTGTGTCTGGAAATTAGTAGCTGAAATAAATAAGACCCACCTACAATGCTTAAATAAGGAAGACACGACTAAAATATTACGATCAGTGTCAGTTAGGAGAGGGATTTTGGACGGACAGAATAACTATGAAGCCAATGTGGTGGAAGTAGTGTAAGGGGGGGAAGGGTTAACTGGTCTGAATGCTACTTAATTTAGGATTTAGGAATACTTAAAGTTGAAGAGAAAATGAAAATGTCTTCATTGGTGAACTGAGATTCTAGTTGAGGGAGATTTCTGAAAACCTTGTGTGAACAAATGATGTAAAGCAATGGTACCCAATCTTTACGGCTTGGCATGCCAGGGAAGGGGAGGAGAGGAGAACCAGCCCATGAAAGTCAAATTGCACACACGTGTGCATCATCCTGCTGCTCACACAAGGGAACCCTGATCTAAAGTGTTGTGAATGCATAGGGCTTAATAAAGAGATTTTGAGCTTGGAGTCAACTGCAGGGTACTGGCCCTGCACTTCTGATTGGCTGTTAATGGCAGGATCGGATTGGCCCGTTCTGGGGAATCCGATTGGCCATTAACGGAGCGTACTTATTGGTTAGGGGAGCTAGCGCTCCTAGCTTGTTATTGGTTAATAGTTATTGGGATGCCTATATAAGGAGGGCTGAAACTGCCATTGAGTTCGAGCAGTCACTATGTAAATAAAGAGCTGAAGTTCACCGTTCCAGAGGCTTGTCTCCATTCTTTCTCGCCCATGCTCCATACATAACATAAAGTCTTCCATGTGGGGTTTTTATATTGAATCCACAGAACTTAGCATCCATGTGATCATTAGTGTGGGTTAGCTAAACTGACATTTCTCCCTCAGCAAGTACACCTGAACTCACATTGAAGTTCGAGGGAGCTTTTGTGCTGTTAGTTTTCTGTTGGTGAAGACTTTTACATTATTCTGTATATTCAACTCCTGTTGTCATTAGCCAGCAGCAGGTGCAGATGGCTGAGGAGAGCAAGGACTCAGATGAGAGGCCAGGACCATTAGGGAGTGGACTGCTGCCTTCAGAGATTGTGGGGCTGGCAGCAGCAATGAGGAGGTTCCCAAGGAGCCTGTGCCAAGTGCACGTGAGCGCAGGGCTGCTCTCAGGAAAGAGCAGCTTACAACAGCACGGGCAACTCAGGAGTAAGGCAAGGCAATGGCCACTCCTTCAAGAAGATAAGAGCCAGCTCTGCAGCAAACATTCTTTGTAGGAAGCAAAGATGTTTTGAAACTCCAGCCTCGTGGACATTGCAGTATCTTAAGTTGGTATTTGAAGACTCTTGTGTTGTAAAATGTTCCTTATCTGTTATTTCTTGGCAGCCTCGCACGGTTTTGGCAAGGCTTGTGCTTATCAAAGTTAATTAGTTTGCAGCAGCCTTTTAACTGGGGATTCGTAAGAATCATTAAAAGGTTTTGGTTCATGTTTGTTTTATTGGATAAGGGTTTGGGTCAGAGCAACTCCCAAATTCAACTAAGCTTCTCCTCAGACCTTGAAAATGCCCAATATCTGTAGCATCTTTCTCAAGTCATAATTACTGTAAATGTGAGAAAAGTGCAGCTCTCTCTGCCCCTCCCACACTAAGAAGCAACCCCAAGTTTGTGGCAGGGAAAATCACCCAAACACATACATGAAATAAACCAGGAATAGCGCTAGGAGATGATTTGAATACCATCAAAATAGGCAGCGAAAAAGAAAAATAATCATTCATACATGTCCAGCATTTGAATTTAATGGAATAAAATCACCCACAAATTATCTTCAAGCCACTTTTGAAGGATTGGGATATGGATACTGTTAAGTTCTGCGTATGGGTGCAAGGAGTGGAGACGAGACAGTGACAGTGAACTTCAACTCTTTATTAGGCATACTGAACAGAGCCAAACCCTAGGGCAGCAGCAGCCCTTATATAGGGTTGGCTGCTGACCTATTAGCCAATGAGAAACATGGAAGTGTTAAACCCTTGAATCAATGAGAATTGGCCCGTTAACAGCCAATCAGATGTCCCAGAAAGGACCAATCCGATATCGCTATTATCGGCCAATCAGAAGTGCAGGATTAGAACCCTGCTTTTTCTTAAGGTTGTTAAAACTTTATTAAACGCCTTTATTAGTTCATAACAGATACGACAGTGATGCAAAAGTGCATTAAGTCATTTGATTCTAACCAACAAGAAACTATAGTATATGGACAAAACATGTTTGTATGAAATCTTGCGATAGACATGGAAAACATAGTCTTAATCAACCACTATAAAATCGCTAACTCCAAGCAAAGTAAAGATTTAAATGAATTTGATTAGTTACTTTGGACCTTTTATGCTTAAGGAAATGTAAGTTAAACATTTATTAAAGTACAACATAAAAGCTGGATTAATTTTATTGAAAGTTGATAGTTTTGAAGCATTCCTATGTTTTCTTCACCTAGAAGCTCTAGGGCAGGGCTGTCAAACTTGCGGCCCACAGGCCACGCCCACGCCCAGTTTAGCAAAGGGAGAAAAACGTCCTGATACATCGCATGACGACGCTGTGATGACGTGGGTTTGATAGCCCTGTTCTACGCTGTTACTTAGATTTAAAGACTTAAAGATCTAATTTTGAAGACTGAAATGTCTCTTGCATTTGACCTGATATTAAAATTGCATAATAATAGCAGTAGTGCTTAAAAGAAAAATGCTATCTCAAGAGAACACTGGGATATTATAACAGAATTAAACAAAGTAAGATTATATAACTATTGCTTTAAAGAAAAAGAGGCAGCTACTCATTTGGCTAAATAGGAAATGATAGCTGTGATGCCTATGCATCTGCACTTAAGATTTCCAAATGAAGCCAAAAATCTAACTCTAAATTTAAATGCAGTGGTTTAGATTGCCTTTTGGAAATGACTACTGTATGCAAAATGCATAATTATACTTTCAAAGAAGCAAAATCTGCACTTTTCTATAGGTAGCTATTCTGAATGTTTAAGTGAGTTCTTGAAAACATTTCAGTGATAACTTTGCAAAAGTTATCTTCCAAAAGCATCATCCTACAGGATATTACATAGGATCTCAATCCATTATGGTCTTCTGCAGACTCCCCACTAATCTGAATACGACCACCATTGCTATCTCTTTCAGAATGTTTTACTAAATACACATACATTTGGGGAGTGTAATTGAAGGTCTGTGGCATATATGCAGTTATTGCATATAAAGCTCAGGCCTACAGTTTTTACAATACACAAAGCAAAATATGGGTTTTTAATCATTCAGCTACTAGGAAGCATAAGAATCAATGCAATACAACTTTTTCCTATAATAATGTCATACAAAAAGATTTTACAATCTTCTGTGTTGTAATTTTCCTACAAATAGAATAGAAATAGGAGTAGGAATAGGGGTAGGGTAGGGTAAGATGGGATGGATTGAATGGAATAGAGTAGAGTGGAATAAGAGTAGAGCAGAGCAGAGCGGAGCAGAACAGAACAGAACAGAACAGAAAAGAAAAGAAAAGAAAAGAAAAGAAAAGAAAAGAAAAGAAAAGAAAAGAAAAGAAAAGAAAAGAAAAGAAAAGAAAAGAAAAGCTTAACTGGCCAAGTGTGATTGGACACACAAGGAATTTGTCTTTGGTGCATAAGCTCTTAGTGTACATTAAATAACAAAGTAATGTATTCATCAAATACCGATCGGAGAAGATAGTAGAAAAGATAAGATGGATAATAGTACTAGATGGGTAACTACTAGGCAATTAGGTGTTCAGCAGAGTATTGGCACAAGGAAAAAAACTGCCTCTGTCCCTGTGTCTAGTTGTTTTGGCATGCAATGCCTTATAGCAGTGTCCAGAGGGAAGGAGTTGAAACAATTTTATATCCAGGATATGAAGGGTCTGTAGATATTTTCTCAGCCCTCCTTCTGACCTGAGCAATATACAGGTCTTTTATAGAAGGCAGGCTGCTTGCAATTGTTTATTCTGCAATTATAATTATCCAAGTCTGTACCGAATCAGACAGTTATAGAAGTACAGATGACAGACTCAGTAATTTCTCTAAAGAACTATGCTGTCCAGCCCAGTGTATGGGAATTTGATAGTTAGTTAGCAATTGTGAGCTGTCCTCTTAAGGGAATGCATCATGGTAAATGTAGTTAAGGTATCCTGGGAAATGTAGTCATACAAGCACAACCCCTTTTGGCGTCTCCACGTTCACTCCTGGGCCGTCAGGCGAGGTCTGACTGCTCCTAACTCCATTGGCTCCTCGGCCATTGCCACGACATGTTGGGGCGCTGTTAGCACAGGGCGGTGAGGTACAAATGCAGATGGCTGCTCCTGGACGGTGCAACAATTCTTTCGCCGTTGGAGACGTGCGTCGATGCACAAGCATTGCACCACCAGAGCATCAAGGGTCGGGGCCAGTTCCACTCGAACTAACTCGTCCTGCAGCTCATCTGAGAGGCCATCCTGGAAAGCGTCCATTAACGCTGTGTCATTCCAGTCCAGGCACAAAAGCCGAAATTCAGAAATAAAAACTCTTGCAAGGGGCGCCTCCCTTGTCAAAGATCCTTAAGATGCCTGGCTGCCATTTGCATTCGTATGGGGTCTTCATACATGTGGTGCATGTGTTGCCAAAAACCCTGGTAATTGGTTAATAACGGGCTGTTCTTGAGTAACAAAGGTGTGGCCCATCTGTTGGCCAAGCCAGAAAGGAGGCTTATCACAAACCCCACCCGAGCCCGGTCATCTGGGAAATCCTCTGGCCTCATAGCCATAAATAACTGGCACTGTCCCATGAAAGCCGGGTATATCTCAGGCTGCCCAGAAAACTTATCTGGCACAGCCACCGGGCATTTCTGATGGGGAAGGGGAGGAGGAGCTGCATGAGCCTGCAGCAAAGCAATTTAGGCTGTTAATTGAGCCACTTGCTGTTGTAGAGTTTGATTTTCATCTTGCAGCTGTTGTTGAAGCTGCTGCTGGTGGTCCATCTTAGGTAAAAGCTGGCTCGGACTTCACAGAGTTAATTCTTTGGAACTGATAATATTCTTGGCATTCCCACATGTCCCGCCTGCCAAATCCGAACTGATAAAGTCTTACTCACAGAAAATCACAAGGCAGCCCACAAAAATAGTCATTCACGAAGAAAAGCTGAAGTCAGGTTAAACTTTGTCCCGTACAAAGAAAACACATCCACTTTTATCTGCTGTGGGGTGTAGCTCAATGACTCAGCTCACTCTCTGACCCTCCCACACCTCCTACGTTGCTGCTCATGTTTCTCCTTACGACACTGCTTAGGATCGAGCCAACACTCTTCCTCTTTACTCCCTGTCAGGGGCTGCTCCGATATGCCTTCCTTCTGATTAATCTCAGTCTGTTCCTTTTGGTTGTCTGATGGAACCTGAGTCATTATCAGGGAGGAAGGTCCTGGGGAGGAAGGCATTGCCACAGAGGAAGGTCCTGGGGAGGAAGGCATTCCCAGTTCCTCCTCCTCATCTTCCAGGTCTTCTTCCTCTGACAGCATAGGCTCGGGAATCGGGGCCACAACATATATATACATATATATGTGTACATATATATGTGTATGTATATATATATATGAATATATATATGTTTTCTTAAGTTTTTGCGGGTACTTACATATATGGCATTCAGCTTAGTTCGGGTATTTTCCCACGTCATAGTAGTTGTGCTTTTAAAGTTGTAGCAATGTTTCAGCAGAATCTCATCTGCCATCATCAGGCTTCTGTGTTGTGTTCATCTGTGAGTGAGACTTTCAGAGCCGTTTCAGTTTTAAATTTGGGGCTAGCCTACTGCTGTGCCAGAATGGTTTTTTTCTCTTCATCCTGATTGGTTGGGAGTCTTGGTCTGTGTTTATTGGTCTTGGAGTTTGCTGTGTTCTGCTTGATTGTGTTTCTAATATCTTCTGTCTGTTTTGTGGCTTTTTGTGTCTTGATTGGCTGGCAACATTGTGTTCCTGTATTGGAGGCTTTTAGTGCAGCTTGGCTCCAAGTAAATGGATGGCTATCATTTGTTAGGAAGCTAGGTTTCATCTGGGTGCCTGCTTGGGGTGTGTTTGAGCTGGAGGTATCAGAGGGGATCTGTTTGTGCCCAGGTGTTTGCCTGGCTAGTGGTGTGGATATTTTTTTGTTTGTGAGTGCAGGCTTCCAAATAATTGACGGTCTGCTGGAATCATCTATTCATGTTTTCAGGTCTTTTTTCAATCTCTATGGCTTCTCTGATAATTCTGTGGCTGGGGTTTTCTATAGTGGCTAGGATTTTGGTGCCATTGAAGTTGATGCTATGACCTGTGGCTTTCATGTGTTAGACTAGTGAGGAAGTGTGTTCCAGCTTTTTTACTGCATTTTTGTGTTCATCCAGGTGGGTACTTATTCTTCTATTGGTCTGTCCAATGTATGTGGCCGGGCATGATGCACAGGGGACTTCGTATATGCCTTGGTTTTCCAGGTCAGTTTAATCTTTGGGGTTTCTAAGGATGGCTGCTATTTTTCTGTCTGTTTTGATGGCAGTCTTGATGTGATGCCTGTGTAGTATCTTACTGATTTTGTCTGTAGTGCCTCTTATGTAGGGCAGGACAGCTGTTCCACGGGTCTGTTCATCTTCTGGGTCTCTATTATGTTTCAGTGTGTTTTTGTGGATCAAGCCGGTGATTTTGCTTTTGTGGAAGCCGTTGGCTGTCAGTACTTTAGTCAGGGTGCATAGATCAGTCTTTATGTGTCTGCCAGGTGTTTGGTTCTGGCAATTAGTGTTTTGGCCAGAGTTTATCTGTGCTGGGTGGTGGTGGGATTGGGTGTTGAGGTAGCGGTTGGTGTGTGTTTTCTTCTGGTATATGGTGTGTCCTAGTGTGCCATCTGTTTTTTTGTGGATTAGTACATCTAGGAATGGTAGTTGTTCGTTTGTTTCAGTTTCCATGGTGAACTTGATTTTGGGGTGTGAGCTGTTTAGGTGTGTTAGGAAATTGTTTAGGTTTTCTTTTCCATGGGGCCAAATCACAAATGTGTCATCGATGTATCTTAACCATAGTTTGGGTTTGTGGCATTAGCCCAGGGGCTCTGTATTCAAATTCTTCCATGAACAGGTTTACAATGACGGGTGACAGTGGTGATCCTATAGGGGCTCCTTCAATTTGCTTGTATCTTTGTCCTTTGTATATGAAATATGTGTTGGTTAAGCAGTGTTCTGCTAGTTCCATGAGGTATAATATATATATAATAGAAGCATGCTAGATATTATTTCTATTTCAACATAATGAACTGCCCATGCTGAAGAATTTAAAGAGATAATCCAACTTTTAGATGGAATTCACAGCTACCTGAATGATGCTAGTTAAATTTCCCTTCAGTTTCTACTAGAATGGGAAATGGACTCATCAGTTTGGATGTCAGGAAGTATTTTTGACTGTATAAGCTTTCAGTCAGTATTAGAGGTTGGCACAAAATGTGGTGGGTTCTCTTTCACTAGAGATCTGCAAACCACAAATGCTAATGTCAGAGATGACCTGTTCCAAAAAGATTCACACAGACACACAGACACACACACACCATACACCAAAAATTTTCAAAATGAATTGACAATTCAGAAAAGACATTGAGGCTTCAGGTTTATTGACAGAATGCTCCTCTTTGGGGAAGCAGCAACGGAAATGTCAAACCATGTGCTTTGCTGAAATTGTTGTTCATTCAGAAATCATCTTGTTGGTGATGATCGAAATGTCCAAAACTGTTGCATAGAATGGGAGGCTCGCAAAGCTATTTGATCTTCCTGTAGTAGTAAACTGTATGAGCTACAGAGACTGTGGAAACAACAAAAATCCAAAATTTGTAAAGGCTTTTCTCTCTCTGCACAAATGTTGAACTTCTATTTAATGCAATAAGCAATGAATCCAAGAAAATATTAAGCTTAAACCTAAGATTAATATTTCGCTTCTAGTATCCAAATGCCTGGATAAAAGCAAGTGGCAAGAACCAACTGAACTGGAATAATCTTGAAAAAAAGCAGTAACCACATTAGTACTTTGACCAAGGAACACCAATGAATCCTAGGACTAGATTGGGTAATTGAATTGACTCAATTGGGTAATTGAATTGACTCAATTGGGTAATTGAAAATATCCTACAAAAAGACAATGGCAATTTATTTATTTCAAGTTTACAAGGACTTGAGTTGAGTTCATCTTGAGAGAGAACTTCTCTATTCAAATTCCAATTTTCTTACCTACCCACCCCACAAAAAAAAAGATTATTTCAATAAAAGGAATACTCGATTGTTTGCTGATTTTCAGCAAATAATCCAATAAGTATGTCATTTAAAAATACCTTTACTTCTTCTTCTTCCCATTCTTCTTTTCCTCGATCCTCCAGAACCCCGTTTTCGTCTTCGCCTGCTACGATTAGGATTTCTGCACCCACATCGTGACATTGTCCTGGGGTTCTGGGGATGTTCTAAGTTAACCCAGGATCAAGAGGAGTATGTCTTTCGACCAAGCCAACGAAGCCTGTTCTGCAAGATGGTGATTGCGTTATGAAGCTCTGCTGTCTCCTACACTTTTATTTAAAGGGTTTGACAATTATGACCTCATCTCTCTGATGTGACAATTTCTGTGACTTAAATATGATCAGATATGACACAAAGGGATTAACCATGAAATTATTTTATCTTGGGCAAACAACTGATAGCCTTAATTTGTCTCAAATATGGTACCTTCACTGAACAGAATAGAAAAAGAGAATGGAATTTACCAAAGGAAACAAGAAAAGAAATAAAGAAGAGTAATTTAAAACTTTCATAATGTTCATATTCGGGGGGGGGGGGAGAGAGAAATCAAACTCTATCTTGGTGTAAGAACCTCAATTACTTTTAAAAGTAGCATGGTGCCTTGTTCCTACATGTTTACACGCCACCTTATCTCTTGATTTTCTGGCCAATTTACTACTTCTTCTACTGGCTGCCACCAAAAAGGCAAAATCAAAAAAATATCTTTCCGATATAAGAACATGTTTCTCAAATTTAAAAAAACAAACAGTCATTTGTTTTATATTGCTACTAACTTTTTCTCCCTTCAGGCAAAACAAGGTAATAAAACCAGAGAATCAGAATAAATCGGTTCATTGAATTTAGCCCTTTTCTCAGTGCAAGAATCCAACTGTGTGCCCAAACTCTGCTTGAGCAGAAATGAAAGCTAACTACTTCTGTTAACTAAGGAAATGCTCTGGTATCAGTTCCAAAACTCCGTATTCTCCAACCTCAGATACATTAAGGTGATTTATTTATCTTAACTACAACGCCTCCAGACTGGCAAAAAAATTGCTATTTTTCAGTTTAACAATGCTGAAACTCTAACATTTGTGGGTGGACTGTTTTCACAATCAGTTTCTTCTCATTGATGCCTCATTTTTTCACACCTGGGGTGTGAAGGAGGCATAGGTGAGGTTTCTGTGGGTGTGCGGGGGGGGGTGCAGAGGAAAGGAAATATGACTAAGGAAATGCACACTGATCTGCTGATCTGCTGATTTCAGCATAAAACGTTGTCGTGATTTATCTGGATTATTTGGGCTCTGCAACAGGTCTGCAACTGGTCTTACTTTTAATGCAGCCCAAGAAAGAATCAATTTAATCTGAGGTAAACTGATAGGTCTTCTGTTTCCCTCATCTCTGCTGCAAGGGGACCAGCTGTCTGCTATTTGGTTTAGTTTAGTTGTTGTGGTTAGCCGGTAGCAGGTGCGGATGGCTGAGGAGAGCGAGGACTCAGATGAGGGGTCAGGAACATTAGGGAATGGACAGCGGCCTTCAGAGATTGTGGGGGCTGGCAGCAGTAATGAGAAGGTTCCCGAGGAGCCTGTGCCAAGTGCACATGCGCTCAGGGTTGCTTGCAGGAAAGAGCAGTTGCAACACCACGGGCGACTCGGGAGTAAAGTTGCAACATAATGGCCCCTCCTTCAAGAAGATAAAAGCCAGCTGTGAAGCGAACATTCTTTGCAGGAAGCAAAGACGTTTTGAAACTCCAGCTTCGTGGACATTGCAGTATCTTAAACTGATATTTGAAGATTCTTGTGTTGTGAAATATTTCTTATCTGTTGTTCTTGGCAGTCTCACACAGTTTTGGCAAGGTTTGTGCTTATCAAAGATAATTAGTTTGCAGCAGCCTTTTAACTGGGGATTTGTAAGAATCATTAAAAGGTTTTTGTTCCCTTTGGTTAATGTTTGTTTTATTGGAAAAAGGTTTGGGTCAGAACATTAGTTTGGATTTAGTAACCGTCTCTTGCATGGGAAAAGAATTAAGCAATTTATTTCCTTTGCATTTTGCAGAAAGTGAAGAATTATCTTCCCTCTTTTCTGGCAATCTTTAGTGTCCTGTTCCTGGAACCTGCCTGTGGGTATTGTTTCAATGCATCACCTCCTTCCTCCCCTTTATTCCAGACCGCCTCAGCAGCCTTAAGCTAAGATCACTAGCTGTGAAAAAATGTTTGCTTGCAAAATGTTGACATGCTATTTCTGTATCATCACAAACCTAGCAAAAAGATTTTAAATCCAATGGAGAAATGATAACTTGGTGGCTTTTCAATGATCCTTTTAGCATAACTATAACTGCTCCGAATTTTTCTTGTGGAGGAGAGAATGGAGAGTTGGTGTTTTGTTTTGTTTTGTTTTGTTTCTGAAGCAATCAAATACGTACAAGTATATCTTTACTCATGTGGACTGAGGATGTTTGTTTGTTTTAAAAAAACCTGCATGAATTATGGCACTTTCCAAGTGGAGGACCTTGTTCTAAAGAAGGAAGCTTTATTTTGAGCAGTTAGAACTCAGATATACAGGCTCAGACTTGGAAAAGTTTCCACTCCTACTTTGTTACTCAACCCTTCCCATGTAGGTTAAATTGCTTACCGTGACCACTTCAATTTTGTTTTCTATAATTTGAAGTATCTGCCGAGTAACTTCAGCCTTGCACCCCAATATTGTTTTGTACAGAGTCAAGTCAACATCTTTCAAAAGTCTTTTTTGTGATAATTTTGTGACTGAATTTGTGATAAATCATCAGGTTGTGCAAAAAAGCACAGCCTGATGATTTATCATAAATACGGTGAATTGGCCAGAATTAAAGTCTACAATAGTTTTAGGTCTGTGAGGAATTTTTCAAAATATTCATTCTTTTTGGAAGTCTTTCATTAAACCTATTTTTGGGGTGCAGTGTTCTGCAAACTTTTTTGCAAGTCAGCCCTGTAATTTTTTTCCTCTTCCTTGAGTGGGTTGCATGCTATCAAAACACCAACTGACACCTGCCAGTCTACACTGTTATTTCCCTCGTTTGTTACATCAATATCAAAACACTGCTTAAACTATTTCCAGGATTTAACATGTTACCTGATAAATGTAAATTTTTGGTGAATTGTATACAAATAAGGTATAATATTCTGATATTAAGCTTAAATATGAGGAACTTCTCCCACACTGGCCACAAGTCCCAATCTAGAAATCAGCAAATTAATTCATCAGCTGAAATCTAGAAAGCCATCTTGATTGGTGGGTTCCAGTTTATTCTCATTATTGACTTATGCAGCCAAAATCCCTCACACCGAAAGGAGCAGAGAAAATACAGGTACAATAGAGCAAAGGACTTAGGTGAGGCATTTACTGGGGAAATGTATAACTGGAAGTAACTGAAGCAATCCACATAAATAAGCATTTAAAAACATCCAGTTAGTACATACAAGTAACACCTTAATGCATGAGAATTATTGGACAGAAACCAGGCCAATTGCCATGGGGTCAATAATTGGATCTAGAAACCAGGCCAACTGCCATGGAGTCAATTATTGGATCTAGAAGTGAATAATAATAGTTCTGCTAATTTTTCTGGATGTTTTGAGAATTTTTGCAAAAATAGCCAATCACTTCTTGCAGATGGGACAGAAATGACACCGATTGTTCTTATAGTTGACCAGCAGCAAGATATACATGGGAACTGTGGTTCTTCTTATCCTTTTTTTACACTCTCAGCAGCACTTGGTAACATCACTACTGATATTGTTTTGAACCAAATGTAAAAGTTGGGAGTTGTGCACATTGTTTTATGTGGATGTTACTCCTTTCTGAGCAGTGGTCTCAATGGGCATTCTTGGGCAGAAGAACTTGAATCTTTTCGCATATCAGTGTAGGATGCCTCAAAGCTTAACCACGTTCTCTGTCTTTTTCAAAATCCACTTGAAATCACAAATAATTCATTCTCTTTGAAAGTGAAATTTTATCAGTATGCTTTTAATATCCAGTTTTACATCTCTGCTGAACACAGGAGAAGGAGCAATGGAAATCTTCACCAGACTCTTGTGAGATGTCTTGTGCTTGTTGATAAATCCTCAATTTCCAAAAAGTCTTTGCCTGTAGCTTAGATAGGGTGGTAATATCTGAGAGCAGAGGTGGTCTTCAGCAGGTTCTGACCAGTTCTGGAGAACCGGTAGTGGAAATATTGAGTAGTTCAGAGAGCCGGCAAATACCATCTCAGACTGGAGATTTTACAGTATCCTTCCCCTGCCATGCCCACCAAGCCACGCCCACAGAACCGTTAGTAAAAAAAAAATTGAATCCCACCATTGCCTGAGAGGAGATCCACAACAGTTGGACAGACGAGGACATGACTGAGAAAGTTAACCTAGCTTTGAGTTGTGTACCAGTTGAGATCTCTCAAAAACAAAAATTGGGAGGCTCTAGTAACCCTCATTATATAACCCTCATGCTTTGTTAAGTTTGAATGTTTACTAATGCAATGCATTCAGCATGGGGATCCTTTCAAATGAAGCTGACAATTACAGCCAAAGCAATGCATTATTTAACAAGGAGGGAAATATAGCTATGATGGCTTCAAATAATGTTCTAGGATCAGTTCGGTGCAGTGTTATTCATTTTTAAGACAAAGATGCAATGCTGACATTTGAAAATAATTAATTTAGTTATTAATTAGTTATTTAGAATAATGTAATTCATGGAGCAGAATGGAAAACAATCGATTTTTTAAAGAAAAAATACAAAAATATTGAGAAGTTATACTGTATGGTACTGGCATGAAGTATGTCATAGTTTATCTTTATGATGTCATCAATGTAGCAGTTATATATTGCTATTTAGATATTAGCCAAACAGTTCAGCAGTTACTGGGGCAGCAAACTAGTGGCAGGTAAGGCCTTTTAAATGACTATTCACATTGAACATGAAAAAGACTTTTTAAAAAATAGTTGAAATTTTGTTTCTGGATGGATGAGTATATGATCAGGTCACCTGAAAATCTATGTTGTTTCAAAGCTGTTGCCTACATTTCTCTGATGGACAATAAAGCGAGGAAAATTGATCAAAGCATCTCCCAGCAACACATTAATTATTGTAATAACAACAGAAGTAGAAAGTAATGCTTTAAAAAAGAGAACAAAAACTACTTATATTTCTTATTGCATAGCAATAATCTAAGAGTAATAATGTATTGCAATTCATATTTTATAAAGACTGACTGAACTGACACAAAGGTCTTCTTGTTTGTGTATTTCCATAGTCAGACTAACACCACCATCTGAAGATGACCATTTGAATTTCCAGATTATCTTGGGCTGAACATTGTAAATAAACTATGTCGCGGTACATTCAGCAAAGCAGCAGAAGCAGGAGGCTGCGCCGCAGTAGGCACTTAAAACAAAGGAGGAGAACTGCTAGAAGACCTCGGAGGATTCATAAGACAGGTTTTAAAAAATAACTTAAGACTTTTGAAAGGAAGATTAAGAAATGTCGAGCAAAAGAATGAGAGAAATTCTTACACAGAAGGAAAGCACTGTGCTGCTTCCTTTTTAGTTTCAATTTTCCAAGCCAACTTATTAAACAAATATTTTAAAACGATCAGGAAACTATCACGAAAAGGTGATTAGGAAGAACTAGACCTATTATTTTACTTTGGAATTAATGAAACATGTTTGTTATGACTTAATGCCCACTATTTTTAATTAACTTCTTCCAATGGCAAGTTTAAGAGCCTTCACATGCCAAGCAGCTTTTAAGTATTACTTTTACAAGTTGTAAAATTATATATATATATATATATATATATATATATATATATATATATATATATATATATATATATATATCTCTTTGGTTATTCGGGTTTTCTCCCGCGTAAGATTGGAAGTATCTAGGCAACGTTTCGATGAAGTCTCATTCGTCATCTTCAGGCTTGGTCTTCAGCTCTGTGCTTCTCAGAGTGATGTGAGCTTGCAGCTGCTTCTTCCTTTTAACTGCTCCTGGGGGTGTGACTTGATTGGCTGGGGGCTTGGCTGTGTTCTGATTGGATGGGGGGGTGTTCTCATTGGTTGGGGGTTTGGCTGTGTTCTGATTGGTTGGGGGGTTGGCTGTGTTCTGATTGGCTGGAGGCGTGTTCTGTTCAGGTGGGGGCTTGATTGTGCTCAGGTTAGTCTTAGTTGCTGGAGGGTTTGAGCTGGTGAGCTGTGATCTTGCTATTTGGCTTCGAGTTCGTGGTCGTGCTGCATCTTCATGGTGGGGGTCAGTTCGCTTCATGTATGGCTCAGAGGGGTTTGAGGTGGGTAGTGATGCAGCTGCAGTGCGGCTTCTGGTCCGTCAGCTCACATCACTCTGAGAAGCACAGAGCTGAAGACCAAGCCTGAAGATGATGAATGAGACTTCATCGAAACGTTGCCTAGATACTTCCAATCTTACGCGGGAGAAAACCCGAATAACCAAAGATCCACATACAAATACCCGCGAGAACCTCAGAAAACATATATATGAGGTTCTCGCGGGTATTTGTATGTGGATCTTTGGTTATTCGGGTATTCTCCTGCGTACTTTCAATCTTACGCAGGAGAAAACCCGAATAACCAAAGATCCATATATATATATATATATTTGTGTGGCATTCAGCTTTGTTCAGTTATTTTTCCACGTCATTGTAGTTGTTCTTTTAAAGTTGTAGCAACGTTTCAGCAGAATCTCATCTACCATCATCAGGAAGCCTGATGATGGCAGATGAGAACTACAATGACGTGGGAGAATACCCGAACAAAGCTGAATGCCATACATGTAAGTACCCGCAAAAACTTAAGAAAACAAATATATATATTTGTTCATACATTCTATACATTTGTACCAACTTTTTGATTATTTCATAAAGGTGTGCGGCAGTCTCATTACCGGAAGAGCTCATTCTCAGCCTAGTCATCTTCAACTCCTGAAATAGGACAATCTCAATCCCCAAAAGCAACATGTTGGCGAAGACCAGGATTGTGATATCTGATCCACCAAGTTTCTGCAATCATTCATGCTGAACAATAAACCATTTGAGCATCACTTGGACTGCTTTTTCATCTCTCTATAAAATATACTGTTAGGGGAAAACTCCGATCATACTTTGAAATATAACAATAAAATTTAAGGATTTGGGGGTACATTAGATCCATTTTTTTTAGAGAGATGCAAATGATTGTTCAGTTTTTTAGAACATGTGGAATCACATGGGGAGCAAAATTCTTTGCTTCTTTTCCACTCATAGAATCTTTAATGCTATAATAGCAAAACTTTCACCAAAAGACTTTGGAATGGGAGCTGCTTCATTTTAGGGATTATAAAATGTGTGATTAGGAGAGCTTTCCCCAAAGTGATAGTATTGCTTGTCTTGGACAGCAATTGCCATCAATCTAGATACATAAGACTAAATACGATGGGAGTTAAACTCCAAATATTTAAAAGATAGACACAAAAAGGTTATGATCACCAATAGTTCGCATGAACTGATAATACTAACCTTGACTAGCCTCTATTCATCATAGATTATGGAAATGCTATAGGCAAAATATTTTGCAAATCATGGCAAAATATCTTTATGACATTAAAATAAGTGAACCAGTTAGAAGAGTGTAGTTTGTATGAAGTGAATACACAATTGGTTCAAAAATTTAATTCAATGGGATGTTAATAATGCTTTTTCAGAATAGAAAAAGGAAGTTATAATATGAAGTTGCACAAGATCCCAGTAAGGATCTTCTGGGGAAAATAATTGCAATATTATATTGATCAATTTGAAACATTAATTGAAAACTATTAGAATTCTAAGAGTACATAGAATGGAAGTATATGAGTCAGCAATACTCATTGTAAAATTATATTTTTACAAAAAATAGTTATTTACAAATTGAATATAAAAATTTTAAAATAAAGGTTTTGGTTTTTTATATGACTTCTCTTAAATGCATGGAATTATTCTTGGAGAAATGTTTTTTTATTTAATAATTTCAACTGTTAAATCAATATTAATATAAATGGCTGATTGAAATCTCCCATGAGTCTATGGGGAAAATGTGGTTAAAATGAATATTTTAGAACAATACTTATATGGTTGATTAAATTAATGGACCAATGAAATTTAGCAGACATAATATACTTGGATTTCAGTAAGGCATTTTACAATGTAGTCCTCAACCTACTTCTTGATAAACTAAAAAAGAGGAATATATAGTATCACCACCAGATGAATTTATAACTGGCTGACAAACTATACTTGAGTTGCAGTCCTCAATGAAGCTACATCTATATGGAAGGAACGAAGTAGTGGGGTACCCCACGCTTCCAATTTAGGCTCTGTATTCTTCAATATCTTCATAAACTATTCAGATGAGGGAATAGAGGTCAAACTCATCAAATTGGCAGATGACACTAAACTGGCAGGAATAGATAACATCCCAGAAGACAGCTCAAGATCCAGGTGGATCTCGTTTATATAGTTGCCCATAAAAATCTCGAATAATTTCCTTTTTCTCCTTATTACCATAACAAACTTGGCCTTGATCATCTATTAACTTCAATATTTTTCTTGATTCCTTCTCCTTTCTCAATTTATATGCTAGCCATCTACCTGGTTTATTCGCATCTTCAAAGTAATTCTGTTTAGAATTTCTGATTTTCTGTGCCAATTCTTCTTTCTCTATTAATTCCATTTTATGTTTAATTACATCCAGCTTCAATTTAATATATTTTTTCTGTGGCATTTTCTGTAATTCTTTTTCAAGTCTTTTATACTCATCTTCCAAGGCCTTAGAAGCTTGCCTTTTCCTAATATTCTTTTTTCTTGTATAATCTATTATCAGACCTCTAGCATATGCCTTCATTGTATCCCAAATATTCTGCGTTGAAGTATCTTCTTTTTTATTTTCTCTGAAAAAGAAAGCCAATTCCTTCTCCATCCATTGTATAAAATCTTTCTCCTTTAAAATAGTATTATTTAATGTCCATCTCGATCTTTTTTTTTGTCTCATCCATTTAATTGTCATTGGGCTATGATCTACCCAAGTACTTGTTTCAATATTTGTTTCTTGAATATTGGATATTAATTCTGTTGAGATCCAAATCATATCTAATCTGGACCATGATAAATGTCTATTTGAATAAAAAGTGTATTGTTTAGCTTTAACATTTCTTTCTCTCCAAATATCTTTTAAAGATAGTTCGTCTATCATTTTAAAGAAAGATTTAGGGAGAGCCTTTCTATTTTGCTTGGTTGTTGTTGCTATATAGTCCAATTTATTGTCGACAATTCCATTAAAGTTTCCCATCATAATTATATTAACATAATCCAGTCCAGTTATTTTCATGTGTAGCTTTTTATAAAACTCTTCTTGTTTTTCATTCGGAGCATAAATTGCAATCAAGAGTATTTTTATATTATTGTCCATTATTTCCACCATTACTCTTCCGTCTTCATCCGTGTAGATCGGTTTTGCTGGGATACCCTCTTTAATGTATGGAACCACTCCTCTTTTCTTACATTGAGTCAAAGAAGTAAATATTTTCCCCAATTTTGGCTGTACTAACAATTGTTCATCTTGTTTTTTAATATGACCTTCTTGTAGACAAATTATATCAAATTTTAATTTCTCTAATTTATGAAAACTTTTCCTTCTTTTAACAGCTGAATTAAGTCCATTTATATTCATTGTAATCAGTTTTCTTTCTTCCATGATTATGCTTTATATTTAGGTCTAACAGCTCTCATGGATCTCACTTCACACTGTTCTTTACTGTCCACCTGTCCACCTACAGCTCCTTTCTCTTTTTCAGTCTCCAGTTGTTCCTCTTGAAACTCAATTAATGAGACCTCTTTCTCTGCCTCCTCTCTTTTTCTTCCAAAAAATTCTGCATGGAAAAGTTCTGCTTTCTCAATTGAACCAATTCTATGTCTCTGCTCTTGCCACGTAAACATTAATCCTTCTGGAATCAGCCATCTATAATTCACTTCGTTTTCCAGTAGCCTTTTGGTCAGAAATCGATATTCTCTTCTCATCTCTCTCACTCTTCTGGGTATTTGTTTTAAAACCACAATCTCTTTACCTTTGTATTTCAATGTTTTCTCTCTTACCACTTGTAATATTTGTGTTTTGATGGATTTTTTGGTAAATCTAATATGGACTTCCTTTGGTAATTCTCATCGCATATCTTGTATAAACTCGATATACTTCATCTACTCCATCCATCATCTTTTCCTCTGTAATTTCCAAAGCATCTGCCAAAATTTCTATCATTATCGCAGCCAAATTTTCTCCTTTTTCCTCTTCTATATTTTGAAATCTGAGATAAAATTCTGACCTTTCCATCTCCCACCTCAACATCCCATTTTTTTCTTGTTCAACCACTGTTAATCTACTGTCAATATTTCCAATCTTCTCCTCTCTTTGTTTCCTTTCTTCCTCAATTTTTTGGAATCTCTCCTCATACTTCCCCATCATTTGTTTAATATTTTCCACTTTTTCATCAGTCTTCTCTATTCTTTGTTCAATGATGTCTGATTTTATCTTGAGATCTTGGATTCCTTGCATAATCATCTGTAAAGTTACTATTTCTTGTTCTTTATTTTGCTTCAACATTGTCTGAATTAAACGTTGTCCTCCAGCTGGTGGGGAAGCAGAGGTAGAAGTAGAAATGCCAACTGGTATTGGTTTCCTGCTCATTTTAATGCCTCCAAAGCTTCAAAAAAATTTTGACTTTTAATCCAACTGGTAGAATAGTCAATTATAATCCAAAATGGAAAAATCCAATAGTAAAAGACCCAAAACCAAAGAAGAAAAAGGAAAAAAGAAAGAAGAAAAATCTTCAGGTTCTTCTTGAGCCTAATCCAATTACAAAGTAGTCCACCATAAAAAAGGAAAAATAGAAAGGAAAAACAAACAAACCCAAAAATGATATTATTGATTAAGAGCAAAAACAAAAACAAAAGAAAAAAAAGAAATTCCTTCAGGTTCTTCACACCTTAATCTCAATAATCAAAAAAGAAAAACAAAGTGGTCCAAAAACATGGATAGAAAAAGCAAAGAAGTCCCAATAAAAATAAAGAGAAAAAAAGAAAAATAAAGAAAAAACTCTGAGACTTTCCCTTTAAAATAAAAGGCAAAAATAAGAATATTACTAGAATTGAGATTTACAAAAAGGCTGGCGAATGGGGTATATATATATATATATAAGAGAGCACACTGCACTTTATTTATTTATCCAAGGCTCTTATTATGACTCTCTTCTCCAGCAGCTTCAAAGCTAAGCCTCAAGTGTTGAAATATTGATAAGAGTCCAGGAAAACACCTGTAATAATATTTTGCCGTGCTCTCCCTCTATCTTATCACGTTGAAATGTCCTTGAAAAGGAGTCTTCTTTCCAATTCTTTCCAATTCAAATAAAGTATTTTCAAGCCTCTAGTTGGCAGTGTTGCAATGTTTCTTAATACTCTTCCTCCCCCCCCCGCCAGAAAAAATGAATAATGTATGCAAAAAGAAAAAGAAAAAGAAAATAGCTAAAGGGAGCCTCTATCCTATATAAACAAGAGAATATTGATGAGGAAAAAGTCAAACAATATTTACAGAATGCTAATTTACCGAAGATACCTAAAGAGACTGAAGAAATGTTAGAAAGCAATATAACAATGATGGAATTAAATGAAGCATTTAAGAGACAAAACAATGGGAAAGCACCGGGTCCAGATGGGTTCCCGGCAGAATTTTATAAAACATTTCAAGAATCATTGAGTATCCCATTGTTAGAAGTCATGAATGAAGTTATGTCAAAGAAGATGATACCCAAAACATGGTCAGAGGCTTATATCACACTTATTCCAAAAGAAGAGGCTGACCCACTGCAAATTAAGAACTATAGACCCATCTCCTTATTGAATGCAGACTATAAAATCTTTGCTTCAATTTTAGCAGAAAGACTTAAAAAATATTTAAATAATTTTATTCACCCAGATCAAAATGGATTTCTGCCAAAGAGACAAATCAGAGACAATATGAGAGTAATCTTGGATACTTTGGAATAATATGAGGCTCATCCTGAAAAGCAAATGGCTTTGATATTTTTAGATGCTCAAAAGGCATTTGACAACGTGAACTGGAGATTTATGTTATTACTATTGGAACAGATGGGTTTTGCTAAAAAATTTATTCAAGCAAAGCCATATATAATAAAAGCAAAGGTAATGATGGAGGGGGAACTTACAGATTTTATTAATATAAGAAAAGGCACAAGACAAGGGTGTCCCCTATCTCCTTTGCTATTTGTGTTGACCTTGGAAGTGTTGAATAGAAATATCAGGGATGATAAAAGCATAAAAGAAATGAAAATTAAGAAGGAAGAATTTAAACTAAAAGCTTTTGCTGATGATTTAGCTTTTATTCTGGAAGACCCGTTAGGAACAGCTCCAAGGTTATTGGAAAAGATAGAGACACATGGTGAGATGGCTGGTTTGAAAATAAATAAAGATAAAACAAAGATTTTGACAAAGAACATGCGATTGAGACAAAGAGAAGAACTGGCAGATCTTTTGAAAATCCAAATTACAAATAAGGTTAAATATCTGGGGATATATTTGACAGCAAGATGTAGCACATTAAAAGAGAATAATTATATTAAACTCAAACAACAGATAACTAAAGATTTGAAGAAGTGGGAAAACTTGCAATTGTCATTAATAGGGAGAATTTCAACAATCAAGATGAATATTTTACCAAGAATTTTATTTTTGTTCCAAACAATACCAATTAGGCTTGGAAAAGATTATTTTGAAGATTTAAATAAAATCATGTTGAAGTTTATATGGCAAGGTAAAAAAGCGAGAACAAAGCTAAAGCTTTTGCAAGACGCTAGAATTAGAGGAGGTTTTGGTCTGCCTAATTGGGAATTGTATTATCAAGCTGCAAATTTGATGTGGGTCAAAGAATGGATAACATTAAGAAAGCATAGGTTGTTGACATTAGAAGGGCATGATTTGCTATTGGGCTGGCATGCTTTTTTATGGTATAAGGGAACTAAAACACAAGGTTATTTTAGAAGACATTATATGCGGGAGTCTTTGTGGTTAAACTGGGAGAAGATAAAAAGACAATGTTATTTGAAAATTCCAGTTTGGTTATCGACCATTGAAGCATTTTCCTATCCTATAATTTACAAGAAGGAACAAACAGTTAGATATGGGGAACTCTTGGATGAAAAGGGTGAACTTAAATTGATCCAAAACTTAGAGGAACAAGGTATAAGGATGAATTGGTTTTCATATGTGCAAATACATTCAAGGTATGATGAAGATTCTAAAACGGAGGGATTCTATGATAAGCAGACTGATTTAGATAAGATCTTGATGGGTACTGATGAGAAGGTGATTAAAAAATTATATGGTTATTTACTGGGAATGAAATTAGAGGAAGAACAAGTCAAAGAAACTATGATTGTTTGGGGGAAGAATTTTGGATATGGGATTGATCTAGAGAAATGGCAGAAATTGTGGTCTCAAAATTATAAAATGACAATGTCAACAGCATATAAAGAAAACTTGTATAAGATGTTTTACAGGTGGCACTTTTCCCTGACAAGAATAGCAAGAATGTTTAAGAACAAATCTGAAAAATGCTGGAAATGTCATCAGATACCCGGCTCGTATTACCATATGTGGTGGACTTGTGAGGACGCTAGAAAATATTGGACTATAATTCGCATGTGGTTGGAAAAAATGACAAAGAAACACATAGACTTGAAACCAGAGATCTTCTTATTGGGAATTTTACCTGATATATATAGTAAAGATTTGAAGTACCTGATTGTAAATGTATTAACAGCGGCTAGGATTGTATTTGCTAAAAATTGGAAGAATGAGAAAATACCAATACAGGAAGAAATTATTAAGAAAATATTGGAATGTGCTGAGATGAGTAGATTGACATTTGAAATTAGAGAGCAAGAGGATAAACAATTTTATGAAATTTGGGATCTTTTTTATCAATGGCTAGATGATAAAATACAATAATAGAATATTTAGAATGCTAGACAGTAAGGAATATCTTTATTTTGCTATTTTGCTATTATTTTGTTATTTGACATTATATTTATAAAGGGTTTTTTAGGATTGATTTGATATGATTATATGATTTGTTATAGAGTAAACTGGTTTAAAGTATTGTTAGCTCATAAAGCATGAATGATTAAAAATATAGTCAAAAACTTCTTTTTTTAGTGATATTAGGATATATAAGTTTGGATTGACAATATGAGTTGTTATGTAACATAATTGTAATTGAGACTACAGAATGAATGCACAAAAATGATGAACCAACTGACACACTAGATGTACATATGAGAGTTGATGTTTTTATGTTTTGTTTGTCTTGTTTGTTTGTAGTAAATTAATAAAATCTTTTTTTTAAAAAAAGATCCAGGTGGATCTCGACTGACTTGAATATCGGGCCTTATCCAACAAAATGAAATTCAATATAGAAAAAAGTAGGCAAGAAAAAAAAAAGTACAGGTATAGATTAGGTGAAACCTGGCTCTATAGTAGTAACTATGAGAGGTATCTTGGAGTCCAACTGGATGATCACTTAAATATGAGCCAGCAGTATGCAGCAGTAGCCAAAAACCCAATGCAATTCTAGGTAGACTGCATTAATAGAAGGATAGAATCAAAATCAAATGAAGTGCTAGTACTACTACTTTATAAAGCCTCAGTAAGATCACACTTAGAAAATTGCATCTATTAAAAGTTGAAATTTACTTGGAAGATGCTTGGATTACAGTTTGATTCCTGTTCAGTAATTGACAGACTGAGATAATGTTAATTAAAAACCTGCAGGCAATTTTTTTTTCCTTTTCCCCCTCTTTTGAATAATTGGATAAAGGACAGAAATTTAATTATTTTTCCCCAAAATTTCATGCATTTCAAGAATATGAGCTATTTATCTTCTATTTTTTTTAATGTGGACATGGAGGATTAGCACTTCTAAAGCTTATTTGTTCTATTGAAAAATGTTTTGAAATAGTTTAAATTTACAGTTTAGTTCTACAGACACCTGAAGAATTGCTTTCTGTATTTTGTTTTACTGTGGGTTTTTGTTTTCATTTCAATTCAGAAGTGTGTAGTTTTAAACTTTGCTGTAATTCATTTTTATAAATTGGAAAAAATGATAAATAAAAGTTTTAAAAATTGAATGAGTCAAGAGTGTAATATCACTTCAGAAAAGGCTGATGCAAGTTTATGTTATATCAAGCATAACTAAAGAGAACTAAACTAAACATAAACAAAACTAAAATTTGCGAAGTATAGGTTGAACAACTACACTTCCTGCATTGCTGACTTCAAAGTCCACCATCACTTAAGATTAGGAGTAAAAGCTGCCCATGCAGTAAAACTGGGAATAGTCGTTTCTCATTTGGACAACTTACACTTGATAGATTTTGTTTTTATCTTAATTAACACTACTCTACTTGTTTAAAATAAAATAGAAAACACACTGCATAAATAAAAGTAGAAATTGCCATTCTTTATGATTGGAAGTCACCTGATAGCAAATTTCATTAAAATTAGTGGGTCTTACTTCTAGCACATATGTGTAGAGAAAATTGAACTTCTAGCTTATCCTTTATCTTTGAAAGACCATCTCTAACTTGCTTTAGGTAATTAATTGTCAGTGAACTGGTCTGTAAATTTTAAGATATTTCATTTTGCTGAAAGAAAATGTCCCCCTCCCCTCAACCAATAGCTGGCAGTTGCTATATATGGTCATGTTGCATCAAACAAAGGGCTACAGTAATAGTGCCATACTATTACAGATTTTATAAAAGAGGGAGCTGAGATACTCATGCTTCAGAAACTCTCAGAACACCTGAGTAGACAGGTTGTCTAAAAAAAAAAGGCCAGGTAATCATGTCTCTGCTCCTACAATCTTGAAAGACCAAGCAACATGTCAAGGCACAGAAGAGTTTCGTGCAAAAATCCAGAACGTAAAGTACCTCCAAGCAGGAGGAATAAAAAATGCCAGGTCATTTATGATTCGCCTTTAAAAAAGAAGAATGGTAAACTTCTCGTTTGTACTGTTCTACTTGTGTGGATAAAAGGCTCTTGGGAAATATAGGGATATTGGGGGGATCTTAACTATTTTGAAAGAATGTTTTAACAGTCAAAGTTGCATTTTGTTTTGGATAGGATACATCCGTGTTTGTGCTACGTACTATTACTGGAAAGGGAAGAAAAAATAATTTCTAGTGCAGAATGATTCCATCATTCACATCAATTAATCACCGCCACGATGCAACTTTCAAGATAAGAAAACACATCGGATTAAGACATCAGTGAGCTGAAAAGTGTAAAATTGGGGAGCAATTCCTGACCTGCCTGTCATTAAACTCCTAAAACTGCATTTCTTTTGATGTGATTCTAAATGTCTTTTCTCTGAGTTTCAGTATAATGACACTTTTTAAAACCAAACAATTATGTAAGAGAATGACAAGCTTGCTTAAAGGAAAAAAATGCACACACTTAAATGCATTTGGAAATAGAAGAAGAAAGAAAATCATACAGTATATCGTAATAATTCTTCATCTTTAATATAACAGTACAATCTGGAGAGATGTCAGCCTTACAAAGTTGACCAGATCAGTGAATTCTACTTTATTGTACTATAAGGTTGCACGAACAATCTTGCAAGCCGCAAAATTCTTCTCTCCAACCAACCCTTTACAGTTCCCAAACTGGAGAGTCTCTTGTGCTGTTCACCTGGGCTGCCTTTTATCTGATTGTTCTCTAGGTTTCATCTTGTCACCTGATCTCCAAAGGTTATTCCATGTACCATTATGTCTCTTCCGATGGTCTAAGCCAGTGGTGGGATTCAAATATTTTTAATACCACTTCTGTGGGCGTGGCTTGTTGGGCATAGCTTGGTGGGTGTGGCAGGAGAAGGACACTATAAAATCTCCATTCCCTCCCCACACATAGAACAGAACAGAACAGAATAGAATAGAATAGAATAGAATAGAATAGAATAGAATAGAATAGAATAGAATAGAATAGAATAGAATAAGTTGGAAGGGACATTGGAGATCTTCTAGTCCAACACCCTGCTTAGGCAGGAAACCGTACACCACTTCAGACAAATGGTTGTCCAATCTCTTCTTAAAAACTTCCAGTGTTGGAGCATCCACAACTTCTAGAGGCAAGTTGTTGCGCTGATTTATTGTTCTGTCAGGAAATCTCTCCTTAGTTCTAAGTTGCTTCTCTCCTTGATTAATTTCCACCCATTGTTTTTTGTCCTGCTTTGGAAAATGGCTTGACTCCCTCTTCTTTGTGGCAGACCCTGAGATATTGGAACACTGCTATCATGTTACCCAGGGGTGGGATTCAAATTTTTAACAACTGGTTCTGTGGTCATGGCTTAGGTGATGGGCATGGCCTGGTGGTCATGTGACTGGGTGGATATGGCTTGGGGGTCATGTGACTGGCTGGGTGTGACCAACTCAACATCACTCACATCGAGGCACGCATCTCCTTGCCTGGCGTCTCATGACTGTGGGGATGCTGCAACAGTCGTTAGTGTGAAAAATAGTCATAAGTCACTTTTTTCAGTACCATTGTAACTTTGAATGGTCACTCCACACAAGCAAAGTACCAGCAAAGAAGAGGAAAAAAACTCCAGAGACGTTCTAGAGACAGAAAGTCTAGTCCTGTCAAGAATGTAATAAGGTTCAACGAAGAGACAGTTTCTGTAAGCAACACCAGAATGTTTCCTTCCTGCCTTCCTTACAGGATTAGGCCAGTAATTTCTTCTAACAACCAGTTCTCCAAACTGCTTAGAATGTTCACAACCAGTTCTAACAAATAGGTGTGAACTGGTAGAATTCCACCCCTGATGTTACCTCTCCTAGTCCTTCTTTTCATCAGACTAGACATACCCAGTTCCTGCAACTGTTCTTCAAATGTTTTAGCCTCCAGTCCCCATATCATCTTTACTCTTCTCTGAAAAATCCCCATTCCCTCCCCCCCACACACTAACCAACTTTCCAGCTCCATTCTCCTGTGCAGGGCAACAAAAGAAGACCCACCCGGGTCTTCTGGGACTCGGGAGGCAGAGAATAGATGGGGGCGGGGCCAGTCAGAGGTTGTATTTCCCAGCTCTCCGAACTACTCAAAATTTCCGCTACTGGTTCTCCAGAATTGGTCGGAACCTTATGAATAACACCTCTTGTCTAAGCGTTGCTGATTTAAATTCAGTAAGGGATAATGTGCTGCTGAGACTTGGGAAATCAGTCATGGTGGTCAGTCACATCATCCAGTTTAAGGGACCATTCCTTAGCTGGGAAAATGAATCGATAATTTGTAAGGGAAACTATTGGGATAGTATAGGCTACATTGTTTAACAACAACCACTAACCTCTCCATTCTTATCAAGTCTGATTGCAAAAACTAGAGTTCAAAATATGATCAGGTGCCCATTAAGGCATCCACTTATGTCACCTCAGGGTTCCTCTTTCTCCACATGACTAGAGAAGAAGTTGGGAATTAATAAAAGTGCTTGAATAAAGATTGTTGAAACCTTAAAGTAAAATGCAGGGTTCTGGCCCTGCACTTCTGATTGGCCGATAATAGCGATATCGGATTGGTCCGTTCAGGAGAATCTGATTGGCTATTAATGAGCCCTTCTCATTGGTTAAAAGAGCTAACATTCCTGTGTTTTCATTGGCTAAATACCCAAGAGCTTGCCTATATAAAGGGGGCTGTTGTGGCTGTTTTTAGAACTGTTGCACCATGTTAAATAAAGAGTTGAAGTTCACTGTTCATCGACTCATCTCCACTTCTTGCGCCACGCACAGAACATAACACTGGTGACAAGGGTGGAATGTGGAGACGTCAGAGCTGACTGAACACTACAGAGCGATAACTGAGCACGTGGCTGAAACGCACAAACGGCGGAACCATGTCTGGCAGCGTCATACCACCCGCTCCATTCGACCCAGCACAAGAAGACTGGGACTCAAAAATGGATCGCTTCCAGATGTTTCTGGAAACCAACAATTTGAAGGATGCCACTACCGGAAAGAAACGGGCAGTATTCCTAACTCATTGCAGACCGACCATATTCAAAATGGCCAAGGCACTAGCGAAACCAGCAGAAGTGAAGTCCATGGACTGAGACGTCCTCGAACCCCTGCTAAGGGCCTACTATGCACCGACCGTACCAACGCTCGTTAGAAGGCATGAATTTTACCAGAGAGATCAGCGGAAGGGCGAAAGTGTTGCAGATTTCATAGCTGATCTTCGGAATCTGGGAGGCCTATGCGGGTTTGCTGACCTCAAAGAAGCCCTGAGAGACCGAATAGTTCTGGGATTAGATGCACCCGGCGTGCAGAGTAAGCTGATGGCGAAAGGCTACATTAGCCTTACAGATGCCATCGCTGATGCTACTGCAGCAGAAGCAACCAGGAAGTCGGCTGCCCGAATGCGCCACACCAACGCCCCACTTCGCCAACTCACCAGCGAAGTTTCACCACACTTAGAAGAACAGGCAATGACAGCCCACCACGAGGACCTCGAATTGTCATCGGAAAGCGATGAAGAAGAGGTCAACTGGCTCCAGTCTGAACGAGACCAATGCCAGAGATCACAGTACCAATGCGCTGGTTGTGGGGCAAACCACCCCCGATCAGACTGCAAATTCCTCGACGCTCTCTGCCATGTGTGTAGGAAAAGAGGCCACATCGGATGGGTCTGTAGAAGCAAACAAGGACCCAGCCAGCCCCTGAGGGGGGCTAACTATCGCCAATCCACAGGAAGCCATCCTGTAAAGCGAGAACCCTTGAACCACCAATGGAACAACCACTCCTACAGAAACAAACCCCTAAACCACTCAACAAAGCGAGAAGAGGCAGACCAAACTATTACGATTGGTCACGCCTCATCACTGGATGCCAAGAAGATCCAGGTGAAGGTGGCCATTGAAAACCAGCCTTGTATGATGGAAGTCGATTCAGGATTGTCTCTCTCGATGGTTTCCTGGAAGACCCTCAAGCTACTCATCCCTACCGTCCGGCGACAAGACCTCCGATTCCAAAGAATCATACTCAAAGATTATCAGGGAAATCGAATTCCAGTCATTGGATCCAGCCAAGTCCGTGTCTCATTTAAAAATCGTACTGCATCTCTACCCTTGACTGTAGTCGACAGGGATCGGTCTAGCTTGTTAGGGCTCCAATGGTTCACTCCACTTGGAATTGAAGTAGCCGGTATTCACTGAACCAGCAGCAATGACTGGGAAGAGGCTCTCGTCCAAGAATTCCAGAACGTCTTTGCAGATAAACTAGGTGAGTACAAGGGGACCCCGATATCATTTAACCTCAACCCTGAAATAGCTCCCATCCGCCTTAAGTCTCGTCGAGTTCCATTTGCCCTTAAACCAAAGATTGATGAGCAGCTTGATAAATTAATAGCCCAGGGGGTGTTAGAACCAACCGACCATTCTCCCTGGGAAACCCCAATCGTGACACCCATCAAGCTGGATGGATCGTTAAGAATTTGTGGGGACTACCGAGCCACCCTGAATCATGCCCTGCAGCAAAACGCTTACCCGGTACCGGTGGCGCAACACCTTCTCCATTCCCTGGGGGGCGGAAAAGTCTTCGCTAAACTAGATCTAGCCCAGGCATACCAACAACTGCCTGTAGACCAAAAAACGGCAGAGGCCTAAACGATCGTTACGCACCGAGGTGCGTTTAAATGTAACCGACTCCAATTCGGAGTAAGCGTGGCCCTGGGAATCTTTCAAAGTTTGATGGAAAGACTATTACAAGGGATAAAAGGCGTTGTCTCCTATTTTGATGACGTTTTAATTGCTCCTCTGACTCAAAAAATACTAAGGGAGCGCCTGGGGTTTGTTCTTCAGAGATTTAAAGACTCGGGTCTCAAAGTTAAAAAAAAAAACAAGTGTCAACTATGTACGGATGAAATAGAATTTTTAGGATATTTAATAGATAAACAAGGCATTCACCCCACCGATAGCAAACTTAGGGCAATCAAAAATGCCCCCAAACCCCGCAATAAGGCTGATCTCCAAGCTTTCCTAGGCCTTATCAATTTTTATAACGTCTTTCTGCCTCACAAGGCAACCGTAGCTGAACCCCTACATCGTTTATTGGACAAAAAAGCACCCTGGGTTTGGGGGCACCAAGAGGAACATGCGTTTCGACAAATAAAAAACCTATTGATCTCCGATGCTGTTTTGATGCAATATAATAAGACTTTGCCTTTAACGGTTACATGTGATGCATCACCATTCGGAGTGGGCGCCATTTTGAGCCATGTTTTATCAAACGGAAGTGAAGCTCCTGTTGCCTATTTTTCAAAAACGCTATCAAAAGCAGAACGCAATTACAGTCAAATCGATAAGGAAGCTCTTGCTATTGTATCTGCTGTTAAACGATTTCATGAATATATTTATGGGCAAGCTTTCACTATAATAACTGACCACAAACCTTTACTGGGAATAATAGCGGGAGATAAACCAACCCCTTATATATTATCTCCCAGAATGACTCGCTGGTCAGAATTCTTGGCTGCCTATAATTATAAGTTGCAACACTGCCCGGGGAAAGCCATTCCCCACGCTGACACATTGAGCCGTGCACCACTTCCAGAAACCATTGATGACTCTGCTCCGACCGTCACAACACTGCAGATCGAGACACTCCAAAACCCGCCGTTGACAGCTCGTGATATCGCAATTGAAACTAAATGCGATCCCATTTTAGCACGTGTCCTCATCTGGGTAGAGCGTGGATGGCCATTGGACCAAATCCCTGACAACTACGTTCCCTTCAAAAGTCGACAGACGGAACTGTTTTCCCAGAAAGGCTGCATCATTTGGGGTGATAGAGTCATTGTCCCAGAGCGGTTACAGCAAGCGGTACTGAGAACCTTGCACGATGGCCACCCCAGCATCGTGTGCATGAAAGCACTCGCACGAAGCTATGCGTGGTGGCCGGGCATAGACAAGCAGATCGAAGCCTGGAAAAAGACTTGTCACAAATGCCAGGAAGTCAGCAATGCCCCACCGAAAGCAACCCCAACAGAATGGGAAACACCCAGGGGACCATGGTCCCGTAATTCATCTGGACTTTGCGGGACCTACGAATGGACACACATTTTTATTAACAGTGGATGCCTCCTTGAACTGGCTCAAAATCAATGAGATGAAAAATACAACAACCGAATCAGTCATCAGGAAATTGGACAGATTATTTGCAACACACGGACTACCAGACCTTCTGGTATCCAACAACGGGCCCCAGTTTACCACACTTTCTTTTGAACAGTATCTGGCAGACCACAGTATTCGCCATGCGCTAACTTCACTGGTGCATCCTGCGGCCAATGGAAGGGCCGAGCGCATGGTACAATTCGTCAAAAGAACTCTACATAAAATGGACTATGGCGATATCGAAGACAAGATTAACCGGATACTCTTTTTGCAGTACATCACTCCACACAGCGTCACCAACAAAACTCCCGCTAAGTTATTGATGGGACAAAAACTCTGCTCCCACCTCGACCGACTACACCCATCGTACAAACCTGAAAAACCACATGGATCCAGTGGGAAATGCCGTAATTTCCAGGTAGGCGACTTGGTTTTCGCGAGAAACTTTTATGGCAACCCATTGTGGGTCGAGGCAACTGTAATCCAAGTAACCGGACCCAGATCGTACCGAATGAAATGTCGCGACGATAAAATATGGAAGCGCCATATTGATCAGCTGCGCTCAAGGCTTCAGTCTGGGGTTTGTGATTCCGGTGATTTCCAAACCGAGGAGGCTGAGTTGAAACGGTGGAAAGCACAAGCAGAAGAAATGACCGCTCAGACACAACATGTGAAGAAGGATCGGGGACAGGGGTAAACTCGCCTCAAAAGGATACCGAGGACATTAGTGGTAACGGAAGTTTAGATACAGAACCAGAGACACCCTGTTCACCAGATAACATCCTACCCCAACAAGACTCTAGACAAATATCGGGAGGACAACGTAAATCAAATAGACAATCAAAACAACCTGCCTACCTCAAAGACCACGTTACCGCACCCCTTAAATGGAACCCGGGGGGAAGGGGTGTTGTGAATTAATAAAAATGCTTGAATAAAGATTGTTGAAACCTTAAAGTAATGTGCAGGGTTCTGGCCGATAATAGTGATATTGGATTGGTCCTTTCAGGAGAATCTGATTGGCTATTAACGAGCCCTTCTCATTGGTTAAAAGAGCTAGCGTTCCTGTGTTTTCATTGGCTAAATATCCAAGAGCTTGCCTATATAAAGGGGGCTGTTGTGGCTGTTTTTAGAACTGTTGCACCATGTTAAATAAAGAGTTGAAGTTCACTGTTCATCGACTCGTCTCCACTTCTTGCGCCACGCACAGAACATAACAAGAAGAAGTTGGGAATCTTAGTATCAAGTACATTTCAAGTAAACTCCTTGAATTATTGTCACTGTTTCATCACAATTTGATTATGAATTCTGAATTTCTTTATATATATATATATATATTGTGTTGGATTTGGATCATTGGGTTTCAACCCTTGCTAAATTGCAAAGATGGGAAAATCAAAAGTGGCAAAACTCATGACAAGTGTAAGCAAAGATATGGGAAATAAATATAATCCCTAAATTAATTCTGAAATGAATGCTGAAAGTTGAGTTATTTTGAATAAAGCACTGGAATAAATTCATGAATACACATACACATAGAGTAGTTACATGCATATTCTTATTTTTAAAAAGAGAAATACAAAGACAAAAATGATAATTTAGGATTGCAAAGAAAGTAAATTTAAAGGTCAGTAGGGCTTCTACACATAGGACAAACTTCATCCTCATTAATTTCAAAGAAATGTAGATCACCAAGTGCTTCATGATCTCATAATTTGTAACAATACTCCATGTGTATCTAATGTGAAGTACTTCCTCCTGTGTTCTCCCTTAGAACTATACTGTTATTATTGGCACTTGTTTCAATCAGCACGAAATGTCAGCAGTAAGCCAGCAAGGGCTCTGGCCAATGGGTGTAACCAGCAAGTGGTTACTAAGAGAAGAGCGGTTAGGATGTGGCAAACTTTCAAAGTTTCCATTACAAAATATTTGTTAATTTTTATATATATATATATATCTTAAAATACTTTTAAACTGGGTTTTTCTCGTGCAAGCTGCTTCATTTATTTGAAATTGGGTAAGATTATTAATTAATTATTATAATCATTCATGGGGTTTTTATCCTGATTTTTGACTATGTTTATTGTGTATGAATTGGGCTAAAATTTAATTTGAAGATCTTTTTAGAAACTTTTGTGAATATTTCACTGTTCACAAGTTATATATTTCTTTATTGCCAAAAGGCAAAAAAAGAAGTTTTTGCTTTTATTTTTATATTAAACTAATTATAATGCTTTTATATTAAATTAATGACACTAAACCAATTGCACCACGTAAATAACTATGCTTAGTAAGTCTCTTATTTCAGAAATAAGGCCAGCATTACTTACATTTCTTTAAGAAATCCAGGATATTAGAAAGAAATGATTAGAATTAAGAGCAGAGTATCATGTCACTTGTCTTACATGATTTATTCATCCCTAGTTTCACCTAAGACTTCAACGTCACTCCATTTTAAGTGTATTTTATAAATATATGTACATTTTACTAAACACTAATCAAATTTTGCAGACTGCTGTAAGTGTAATGTATTATGTATAAGAGCACAATTGTGCTTTTTTTAAAAAAAAAATCACACTGGATAAATATGAAGTTTCTAATACTGGTAACTTTAATGTCTGAGATGTCAGTTTATCTCAGCTATAAAGATGCTATTTCTTTTAAAATCCTTTCAAATGTTTGGAAAGTGATATCATTGACTGTTATATTTTCCCCCTTATTGCATAATTCATTTTACAACAGAATATTTATTGTTTCCTGAATAAAAGAAACAAGTACAACAAATATTCAGTTGTTTTCTATTTTGAAATACTTATATTCAGTGAGATTTATTTTCAGTTAAAAGTATAGCCTAACCCTAGCCAATTTCATTTGGATGAAAGACACACCATAATTCAGCTGGGCATAATCTGAAGTATGCATGCATAGGACTATGCATATTTTCTTAGAAAATCAAGTTCAAAGATGCTTAACCTGAGCATTGCAAAATTGCAGGGGTAAGATATTAGAACTTTACTCAAAAGGCACATAACAAGAACCATTTGCACTTATTTTTTTTATCTTAGAAAAGCATTTTACACATGAAAAATATTAGCAACCCCTCCTCCCATTTTCTTTATGTATATCTGTTTATTGTCGTTCCATGCTATTGCATTCTCTAAGCTCACAGTCTTTTATAAATGAACATTTTGCCCTTCCTATGTTGTGAAGGTTGAAAGTTGTGATTGTTACTTTTTAAATGTCAAGTTTCATTCACATACTATCTGTATAATACATTGGATTTTGAACTAAGCTGGTGCTACATTGCAGGAGCAGCCATTCAGGAATCTGCCTTTTTAAATATAAGATTAAGTAGCTTTTGAGCCGTATCGGAATACAAGTTAGGGATTTTGACTATGGTTCATGGTTTGAAGAAAAATCAATAACAACTGTCCTTCACAAATCCTGAAAGGCACACAAGAGAAGAAGAAATTGATGGCTTTAAACTTCCTCTCCTAACAACATTCCCAATTCTCCTGGTTTTAGCAGCCCTGAGGTTGCAAAGATGCTTTTGGAACAGGGGTGGGACTCAAATTTTTTAACAACCAGTTCTGTGGGCATGGCTTAGGTGGTGGGCGTGGCTTGGTGGTCATGTGACTGGCTGGACATGGCTTGGTGGTCATGTTATAGGCTGGGTGTGGCCAACTCAAAATCACATCAAGGCACGCATCTCCTCGCCTGGCCTCTCGTGACTGTGGGGATGCTGCAACAGTCGTAAGTGTGAAAAATGGTCATAAGTCACTTTTTTCAGTGCCATTGTAACTTTGAATGGTCACTCCACACAAGCAAAGTACCAGCAAAGGAGGGGGGGAAAACTCCAGAGAAGTTCCTGAGACAGGAAGTCTAGTCCTGCCAAGAATGTAATAAGGGTTAAAAGAGAGACAGTTTCTGTAAGCAACACCAGAATGTTTCCTTCCTGCCTTCCTTACAGGATTAGGCCAGTAATTTATTCTAACAACCAGTTCCCCGAACTGCTTAGAATGTTAATAATTGGTTCTAGCGAATAGATGCGAATTGGTAGAATCCGACTCCTGTTTTGGAGCTTCTATGTGTCCCTATATGTTTAGTACCTCTTCCTCCCCTCTTTCCAACTCATCGTTATATGCATTCCCCAGAGCTGAAAAAATTGTTCACCCATGGCTTCCCCTGTTGTGAGCTATGGGAACATCTTTAGTGAAAACACAGATTTCATTCTGAGACAAGCATAGGAAACACATTTGCTGGGTATCTGATATTATTAGATAGTCGGTGCAATTGGCCCTGTAACGATGTAAAGAAATAAGTGAGGACAATGTTTCTTGACCTATCTGTATTGCTCATAATAAAAAATAAGTGTCAGGGTTCCAGAAAAACCCAACTCCAATTAAAAACTAAGACAGGCATTTTCTCAAAGTTTCCTTTTATTAGAGAAGTTATGCTGGCACATCTGGGAAAACCTGAATCTGAAAGTTCTGAGTTTTCCTCCAATAAGTAAAAAAATTACAAATCCACCCCCTACACTCCTCATTCCATTACATACCCCAATCACCATCCGTTCCAACTTGAGACAGCCTCTCTACTACTTCTCATCCAGGTGCAGGAATAACATGACCTTGACTTTAAAGAAGAATGCTATTATGTCTAACTATATACGCTCCATGAAATCCCCCCTCCCAACTTCCCATGGTCAAGAACGTGGCAGCATGGCAGCTTCTGGTGCTAATATGTCTTCCAAAGCTGACAATAAGATCCAACTGACAATTTAGGTTCATGAGTATTCAAATTACTCTATACACACACACACACACATACACACGCATATATATTCAAAAACACTAGAGTGCTGTTCACTTTTTTTAATAAGAAGGGGACATCCTGAGCTCCCAGAGATCAATACTACAGTAATCGTTGAAAATCAGTGACAATGTTTCCCAACATTTTGCAAAACAAAATACATAAAAACTCCGGTATAAACCTTTTGATCTTTTAAATGTTGAGTTTTTTTTTTTTTAAGTTTCTTAAAACTAGAGGTCATGAAGCTCCTCTTCCCTGATATTTTCCAAAATCTACTATCCATACATCTTTAAATTGAGCTGATTTTATATGTTCATCTATTTGCAAAAGGATTCTTACAAATTTCTTTGAGTAAAAGGAGTTGTTTTTAATAAGCTGAAGCCCAGTCGCATGAGATAATAACATGAATAGTTGGAAAGTGTTTTATGTTAAGTAAGTGCTTTAACTATTTGCTGATTTTTAGTTTCTATGGTCACCAGCTGAGTAAGGTTTGAAGATTGTAGATATAATAGTTATTCATTTATATCCTATTCTGTAGTATTTAGTATGCTCTAGTATTTAATGTTTTTACAGAATATCACTAATGTTTCTTTAACAGCGATATGTGGCTGATTTTATATTGCATACACCATAAAAGGCAACAAAGTCCAAACTGCTGTGTGAGCTAAACATTGAGATGAATATATTTGGTTGATTTAATTTATTTGTTTTCAGTTATGCTTGCTTCTGTATTCCATATGTACAGATGTAAGATCTGTATCAATTCCAATCTGAATCATTTCAAATGTTGTCATCTTATGGTGGTAAGTTGTGTGTGCCTGCTTAGGAAAGGGAAGAAAATAAGAAACCTGTTGAAATTCAACACTTACATCTTAAATATTTGAAAGGCTCCCACAGAGAGAAGGAGGTCAAGCTATTTTCCAAAACACCTGAAGGCCAGACAAAGAATAATGAATGGAAATTGGACAAGGAGAAATTCAACTTGGAAATAAGGAGAAATTTTCTGACATTGACAGCAAACCACAAAGGAATAGCTTGCCTTCAGAAGTTGTGGGAGCTTCATCACTGGAAATTTTCAAGAAACTGGACTGCCATTTGTCAGAAATGTGCCGGGCCTTGCTTGGGTGGGGGATTGGACTAGATGACCTACAAAGTCCCTTCCAACTCTGTTAACCTGTTAAAATAAATGCTTACCTAATAAAGACCAAAGAAACATTTTATCAGTTTTCCTTGATTTAGTTTACATTTTCCCTTTCTTGTAAGTTCTGTTGGAATTGCAGTTCCCAAAATTTCCAACCAGAATGAAAGTCAATTTTATTCAGCAAAGCTTAAGCTGTGGAATAAACATATAAATAAATAAGCAAAAAATATCCCTTTGAAATAAACGGTTTAGAACAGGCTTATTGAAATTAGCAATACGTATTAAGCAGGCCTAACATATGTCCTACTGATTTCAATAGATCTACTATTCTTCAGTTGAAGAGTATATTCTCATCAAATACCTTTTTTATGAAGACTTTTTCATGGTGCTGTATATTATTGTGCTGTGCCTTTTACATGAAGGTATAAGTATTTCTATATGTGTGAGATTAAAAACAGAAATGCGATGAATGACTGATGTGGATTTCTATTATTGTTTTATTTTGATAGATTTACATATTTTTTTCTATTTCTCTACATTATGTAATGGGGTATATGTATCCCTGAAAATAAGTGCAGAGTGTACAGCATTATTTTTCCTTTCTCATGAGAAAAATTACTTTCATGAAATATATGAGTTGGGTTTGATCCAGAAAATACAAAGCTGATGTGGAATAGTTTATAAACCTTGGAATGGTAACTGAGTCTAAATGTTAGCTGTTAGTTTAAAATATTATCTTAACAAATTCCAAATTTTGATTAAATCAAGTACAAATGCCTTTTTATAATTATGTTCCTTTAGGAATATCATTTATTATTATAGGGTTTTTAATTTATTTATTTCAATTAATAATTATGAATTAGACCAGCTTTCTCTTCTCGAAAATCTGAGAATGTTTGACTTATTTAAAAAGAAGCTTGAACACATAATAACAATGATTCAAGAGCTATGAATTGATCTCTGTAACATTTAACCACTGTTAACCACTATTATGTTACTTAATCACTTCAAGATATTTTTCGGGGAC
Organism: Hydrophis major; assembly: GCA_033807585.1. Classification (NCBI taxonomy): domain Eukaryota; kingdom Metazoa; phylum Chordata; class Lepidosauria; order Squamata; family Elapidae; genus Hydrophis; species Hydrophis major. Next base: position 84,567,079 of record CM066333.1, read on the forward strand.
CAGCAATGAAAATTAACTGACAAACAAAAACTTGAAATGGTGCTATCAATTCTTTTTAAAAAGTATACCTTTTTAAAAAAATTTAGCAGGATAGAAAAATGTGGTACTTTTCTTTACCTCAAAGCTAAAACTATGGCCTAAGATGTAGAATTGATTCTCATTTTACCATAGAAGAAATAAAATAGTTGGAGTAAATATACTATTAAGATACTATTCAGAAAATATAAATTGTGAAAAAAAGAAAGAATATTACACTCTTGTTCCACTTCAAAGAAAGAATTATTGGTAATAACTTTTCTTGATCCTTTATATTGTTATAACGTAGCAGCATTTCTTGAAACATTTTGAGTTAGTGTTAAATATTTTAATATGTAAAAATATCATATGTGTAATTCTTATATTCAAGACTCAAGATTTAAAAAATATCTCTTAGCTTAAATCTTTTTATTATAAGCCAGAATATATTAAGCATTTCTACCATATACATTTGCAAGTAATTTATTTATATGAAATTATAAATCTATCTGAATACTTGAATAATGTTTCTGTTCTCTGTTTCATTTAAACAGTGTTTAAAATTGCATCACTTGGCAGCTATAGCTAAAGCATATGTAAATAAAGCTGACATATGCAGAAGTCAGAAAGATGCAGCCAAGTTCAAATTTCCTATAACACATGACCTTGGAAATAGAAATACAACACAATGAACATTGACTATTCTGAGTGAAAGTCACATTACCACTGAGGAGAGTTAGAATTATGAGGATTCGTTATATAACACAACTGTGAAGCCGCAATTTATATATAGCATATATAGCAAAGCTGCCAGTCAGATAGCAAAATGGGCAACTCCAAAATGAGAAACATAACACTATTAAGTGGCTGGATTGAGATGTGCAGTTCAATATGTACTTACTCAAAAGGGAGTCCAGCAGAATTCAGTGGACCTTCTTTCAAGGAAGGAAGGAAGGAAGGAAGGAAGGAAGGAAGGAAGGAAGGAAGGAAGGAAGGAATTTATATACTATTTTGGAATTTGCAGTAGTCCCTTTCCGGGTATTAACCAGGAGTTTTATTTACTTTCCAGATCAGATCAGTTGGGGACAACTTTTTATTTTAAAAAAATAATGTAGTTACTCTAGATCAAATCCTCCTTAAGAAGCAGCATGGTTTGAGATCCTTTGCAGTTTTAGAAATTTAAATATATCCACAGAGTCCAGTCTTCAGGTCCTCATGAAAGGTTAAAAGGATGGGTGCAGATCTCATTTCAGGAGGCACAATGTTCAAAAGGGCATAAGCAGATCTTCTGGACACTGTCAGCTGAAAATTCTTGATTGATGGGGTCAGCAGCATGCTCTCTCCACTGCATGGGTGGGATGGTTCTTCAGGCAACCTGAATGGTTCTTCAGACAACCTGGACCAATGCCATGAAAAACTTTAAAAGTGACAGCCAACATCTTGAATTGCCCCCAGAAGCAAACTGGTAGCCAATGCACCTTTAGGAACAGCAGTTTAACAAAGTCCACCCTAAGGCAACAGCCAATGCTATCACATTCTCCACTAATTGTAGCTTCCAAATACTCTTCAAGGGTAGCCCTATGTAGAGCGCATTGCAATAGTTCAGGAGTGATATGACTAGGGATTGAATGACTAAATACAGGGACCCTCTATCCAAGAAAGGATGCAACTGACATACAAGCTGGCGTTGTGCGAAGGTTTTCCTAGCTGGACTGCTACTTGCTCTTTGAGTTGCAAGTCCAGGAGAACTCCATGTCCGTGCAACCCAATTAAAAACTAAAGGTGTTAAACTCCCAAATCAAATCAAAGTCATTCAGTGTTGCCAGGGTTCAGTCAAAGCATGCTGTCCCCCATCCAAATCCCACAGAACTAACTGTTGCCAAATAATTGAGTAAGACTTTTCCCGAGGCATCTCATATGAACCAGCACCATGCACAGGTTCCAATTAGGAATTTATACAAGCATCTTTATCAGGTGTTGAACAAATTTCTCTATGTGATCCTGAAGATGACATCAGAGTACCCCTGTCTCAGGAGGAACAGGATGATCCGGGCAATGTTGCAGATGCAACAAAGGCAGAGAAATAAGGATGTTTCATTTATCTCACTGCCATGAGATAGGTCTTAATGGCAGTTCTAAATTGATCTGTCCTCACTGCACATTGGTCTATGTGCAGCTCGACATGCAGCTAAAACCACCTATCCTCCAATAAAACAGACTGTGCGCATAGACCTGAATGCTTTATTAAAAGGACAGGATATGATGAAACTGGGGAAAATAGGAACATATTTAATGAGAACCAAATACAAGATGGGCTTGTATTGAGTTACTGCTGAACATAACAATTAATAAATACAAGAAATTGAAATTTCACCAGTCATGCTCTGTGTGTGGGATGTGGGTTTGTCCTTGGATAACCATGTGCCACCAATTAAGATGGGTTCTCCTTTGTGCTTCCGTCTTCTCCAAATGCTAAAGGAAACGGAGTCTGGCTTCCCAGCATGCACTTGTTTTAGAGTGTGGGCTGATGGGTAATGGGATGGGGGTCAGTATCAAACAATATACTTGGTATTTGTCTCCCAGGCCACTAGATGGGGCTAGTGAGCAACAACAGTATATAAAGGTTATATGCTGGGGCATGACATAAGTTATGTCTGATCTGAGGCATCTCTCATCTTTCTCCAGCAGTAGTACTCTAGGCATTTCTTAATCCTTTCCAAAACCCACAGCTCCTCCATAAACCACAGGAAAGGATAGGCATGAAAGATCAAGAGACCAAGCAAAACCTGTTCAAAGCCAGAGCTGCCCTTTGATTCTAGGATGATACCAGAGCTTATATCCTTGACTTTACCTTTTATGTTGAATTCTTATCTCCCCACAATAGAGTAAAATTGTAACATATTGCTTCAAAATCTTTTTAAATTAGAAATGTTTATTTTCTCTTGCTTACTGTTTTAGGTATCAATCTATTTCTTTTTTTTTTTTTTGGCTTGGGGTTTTGGAAAAGATTATTCCTATAATGTAAATTAATAACACATCTTCTTTGCTTTTTCTCATTGTTAGATATTATATTATCATTAGACAATATAACTACGTCTTAGATAATATCCTAAATTCAATTATTTTTATTTTATTCTTTTATTCTACTCAAGCCCTTTTAGAAAATCTGAATAACCTCCTCTGCAATAAAATCTTATTTGGTATTTTTGTTTAAATGAAGAGTTTATGTTAGGTCAAATTTATAATTGTCAACGTGTTTCCATTCAGCCTGAAGAAAGATCTAGGAAGATGTTGTTTTCATGATAACGGAGACTGAAGTACAAGAACCATGGTAAGAAAATAAAAGGAAGTGCTCTAATTCAAAACACCGCCAGTAGGAAATTATTTCTTCCTCTTTGTTTGAAACTAATGACTTTTGGGGAATTTGTATGGAAGCTAATCAAATTTTATATCTCTATCCAAAGTTGATGGACCTGGACAATGGATCTGTTATCATTCTATTTGTCCTTTATTATTTTGTAATTTTTCAGTTCTTTAGTTTTGCTTCAGGGTCCTACATAATGGCTGTACTTTAGTAAAAAGTGGCATTCTTCTGTCAGATGCATATTGCATTTTATCAGGCTGAGAATTTAACATTTCATATTTTGATCAGCAGACATTTTGGAAAACTGATAAATCTTTGTACAATCTTAATATAAAAGTCCAAGGGACTCCCATATTTCTATGGGGCAACCTACATTTATTTTCCACATGGATGTACATGGTAGTGTAGTTTCTGTGTCTGACCCATTGCAAGCAATTTTATACCGAACCAAAAGAACGATTCATAGCAATAGGAAGTACCAATAATCTTTGTCTGTAAACTGGGAATTCAAGACTTGTTTAATAATTTCCCAATGTGATAAAAGTTCAATTAACTTCCCATGTTTGATTAAACTGCTACAAAAGAAAAAGAAGAGATAACAGAAAGAGAAAATTAAAAAGAACTTCTGTGCCATATTATTTAATCCTTTTGGAAATAATATATTTTAAAAGAAAATTAAACTCAGAAGCCACAGCTCTAATATAAAAGCATTTATTCTTTGTAGAAAATTATGGAAGCTGATTACAGTTAGTTAGCTGTTGCTGATCAACATATACATCTGATATGTTCAAACTATCCTTTATTGTGGCTGCATATTTGGAATGAACATACCAGAATGAAAAAAGGTTGAACCTTTAATGAGAATTGACTTACAATAAGCTGTGTGTGTCTATTTCAGTTGGAACATAATCAACAGGAAGGGTATGAGGCAGTTTGCTCATCCTAAGAAATGTTCAATCAAACATAGAAAGGTTACAGAAAGACCTAACAAAAGCTCTTAATTATTTCCATTTGCAAAATTGCAAAATTGTGGCAAAGAAAGCCCCTCACTCATAATATACCTATAAGCAGAGACTTGGAACTTTGAACACAAAGCTCCTGTCAAATTTAATAACAAGTGAATGTGAAAAGGAGGTTGGTGGGAGAAAAAAGTATTAAATAAAATTGTATTCATGGTCAGTGAAAATGATTAAACCTACTTTCAGTATTTGTCCCAAATGATCGAGGTTGGGAACAGAAAACATGGAATTGGCTCATATGAAGACAAGTAAGCTACAGGGCCAACTTATTCCAAATGTGTCATTGGTATGCATTTTTGTTTAAGCATTATGTCCAAAAAGAGCATTTGGCTACTTAGCTTTATGAAAAAAAAGATCTTTTTAATTCTCTGTCCTTCTTTCTCTTGTTAAGCTATTTCTTTTGCCAGTTTTAAACAAATCAATGTACTTCACAAATTCAAAATTCTTTAAAATTAATGTAGCTCTCTGTCAGAAGTACCCAGAATTTTTCCCCTATAAGTTATTTCCTAGTCATGTTCATGACCTAAAACTGGCAGGCAACAATGTATACTGTAGAATCATGACTTAGTTCTACTCAACTGATGCTTGGAAAATAATGTCTACAGTCCATGTGGTTAAAAATCCAATATTTTAAGACAGTTCAGCAGTACAAATTTGGCAGTCAAAAGGAGCAACCATTAAAATTGAAATCAAGTTGGATTTAAGAATCATAGATGTTTGGATGGTTATAATGTAATTTTAAAAAGTCTATAAAAATTTATTCAGAATTAATTGCTCTCAATCCTCTTTTAGGATGATTACACAAAAAGCAATTTCAATGAACTTTTTATTAAGTTTTAACAAGAAAGAATATTAATCCTGGAAATTATTTATAAAGTGAAAATCAAACAATGCTTAACCCCTAAATATATTTACAGAATTATTCTATTACAAAAAAACCATCATGAGCTTCCCCTTAAGATCTTAGTCAGTGTTTTGAATTTATAGAAAGCTAAACATTTATATAATTAGCATGAACAAAAAAAAATTATTTAGAATCCACTTTAAAATGGAAATCAAAGCAAAACATCCAAAGTGTTTGGACTGCTGATATTGTATGAGAATTTTCAAGATATCAGAAGGCATAGATTGGTAAAACAAATATGTCTAATAGTATCTCTATGTAATAGGGATTCATTTAAATATATTTTTCTTACTGAAAGGGTGGCTCCAAATGCATTTTTGTGACTTTATAGCATGAGATAAAATAACAAAGTTGAATATTTTTTTAAAAAGTTCCATTGCCAGTCTGAGTGTTAAAAAATTTTCTTCAAAAAAAAAAAAAAGACAAGAGAAGAGAAGGTTCTGGAACAGTAGAGAAAGCACCCACTGCAAGCAATTTGGTGCAGTAGTTAGAACAGGCTTGTCAAACTCATGTTGTCATGGCGGCATCACGTGACATATTGGGTCTTGGCATGGCTAATGCGTGATGCATCTGGCCCACGGCCCAGGAGTTTGACAGCCCTGAGTTAGAATAACCTGGCCCAGTCCAGATGAAGTTGAGATTTGAGAACTTGAGCTCCTAAACTTCTTAGAGTTGAAATCCACCCATTCCGATGGTAAGAAACAGTAATTGGGATTTTGAGTAAGGATTTGAGTGACCCAGGTTCAGTTTCCTCCTAAGTCATGTAGCTAAAGAGCTCTCGATCTCTTGGCACTATTATGCATTCTAATCTATGCATTCTAATAAAAATAGAAAACTATTAATCACCTGGAGATATTGGTGCAAGGGGAAATATAAATGTTGACATTTGATAAATAGTATAACCAATAATTTAATTACACTTGCTCATAAAGGAAGAAATTAAGGTGATAATTTCGATCATGTTTATTTAACATTTAACATAAACAACAAAGGATTGTGGGCAGCAACATAATAACACCAAAAAGAAAATTTAACATCAAAACAAAATGGAAAACATCTCTCAGTAAAAATGAACAGCAGCAGCAGAGGCTATTTCAGTAATTTGTGATTGTAGCAGATAAACTGACTCAACAGAAGCTACTCAACAATGAAAAACAAATGAAACTCAGAGTATACTGAGTTTCATTTGTTAATCCAGGTGATTAATAGCTTTCCATTTTAATCTCAGATAGATTAATCTCTGTTGAAACTTGGAGGAGCTGGGGGAGGTGGGGAAAGCTGTCAAGTTCCTTGGTAGAATGTCAAGACCCTTGGTAGTTATATCCTCACAATGCACAAGCAGCAGCATTCTAACTGTGGCTTCATTCTAACTCTGCAATAAAACTTCTTATCTACCCCCAGAGGTTTGGGCTGTTAAGCCATGTAGAATTTTAGTCTAGGGCTGTGATGGCGAACCTATGGCTGGAAGTGGCACGCAAAGCCACTTCTGCCGGCACATGAGACGTCGCCTGGAGAAGCTCCACTGCGCATACACATGTACTACCAGCCCTCCAGCTGATTGTCGGGTATCTGATGCACATGCATGGGGTGCAGAGGAAATGTGTGCACATGCACAGAGATGCACGGTGTACATGGGGATCATGCATGCATGTGTGCCAGCACAACGCACATGTCCCTCTACATCCCCTGCACATGGGGTATGGGGGGGGGGCTTGCGTATTGCCTTCTGGGGGCTGGCACACAAGTGCGCATGCAATTTTTTTGGCACGGGAATCCAAAAAGGTTAGCCACCACTAGACCCAGTCAGATCCCATCTGGAAACAATGATTATCAGTAATAATCCATTCCTATTATATCTACTGCATATACTGGTGGAGCCCCCTACCATGTTTCTCTTAATTCCCTAGAAATTCCATCCTAAACTGGCACATACTGGAGGGGGAAATAGCAAGTTTGTAAATGTAGAATTTTTGCAGAATGCGGAGTTTGTAGAAAATGTAAGTTTATAGGACACAAAAAAAGAGAGAGACTTTCTTGACCAATCAGGTTGTGGGTGGCCAGCTCTACAAACACTTAACTGCCTCATTTGGAGTGAGCTGTGTGCTTACAGACTTTGGCCTGAATAATTGGATGACCTACTCGATCTACTCACCAGCTCAGATTGCATGTTATCAGTAAAAGGTTTTCTGCTGTGTTTGTTTCCTTTCATTGTGTCCCAGAGCTGACCTGTTTCCTGTCCATGTCCTTTAAGCAGCAAATACACAGAGAAGATCAGAGTTAGTCTTCATGCTGCTTAATCTTCACTTATGGGCTGAAAAGATAACGCTCTTAGTAGTACTAGTAATAGTATAGCAGTACTGATTACAGAAATAAGAATGACAAAGGCCTATTATTTCTCTTTCTGTGAACAATTTTTCTAAACCTGCTTGAAGAACTTTGATTCATTCTCATTTGTAATCGCTACTGAATATTGTTTTTACAATAGTCGATTAAGATTTCATATCAAAAACTTTGAGTAGAATAATATTGAGATAGACGCAAGGGTGGTATATATTGACAGGGAGGAAAAGTCTTTCCAATTTTTCTCTTAACTCAAGCCATACGGTCACATTTTAATTTTAATGGCAACATCTCACCGGTAGGTCTTGTCAAGATGTCTGCAGCAGCAGCATGGATTATTTTCCAGAATGCTACACTTCATCACTGATGACACTGTTTTCCTGTTTTATGTATAAAACTAATTAAAACAGCCTGCTTAAAGACCTTTATGGCTAAAGAGAGAAACAACAAGCTCTTTCAAGGTATTCATAAAATTCAGGATTTGAATGACTATTGATCATTTCAAACAGCATTCGGTATCCTTTTGCGAATGTCACACTCCAAGTTCATATGTAATCATGTGAAGTACTCAGATTAAAAAATAAAGAAATATCTGCATCTATTCCTCTTCTGTTATGATAATTAGTTGTTCTACCAGTGTTAATAGAATGGATCACAAAGGTACAGTCAGTGCAAATCTCTAGGAAGTATAGATGTCCTATATGAAGGGGTCTTGGCCAATTGCATTGACTAGATGGATGAATAATAGTTCTAAAAGCAGGGGGTACGGTACTTTGTAGGACAAAGCAGCTAATCGGGGACCAAATCCATGAGCTTTTTGGGAAAGGAGAGATACTGACTGCATTTCATTTCCATCATTAATCAAAGTTCCTGCCTTGTTCGTTCTCTAGCAGGGCTATGATCCATGCCATGCTAGATGAATTTTGTTACATTAGGAGTGGTGCATGTAGTAAATACTCAATTTGTTAGGGAGGTACACATAAATATAGCTTCAACTGACTCAAAACACACACACACACACACACACACACACACAAATATATATCATGCCCCTGTTGGAGTCTGACTCTGAAACAGAACTGGAACAGCTGACAGGGAGTGGGAGTATGGCTCCAGCAGCTGTGGAAGAAACGGGGGAAGGGCACAGTCCAGCTGGGCATTCAGAGGAAGACCCAGGGCCAACCCCTCTTCATTCTAGGGCAAGCAGGGAGGAACAGAGAAGGGAGCAACATGGCTTACGGGAGAGAAGAAGACCCTGATCCCTTTCAGTAGTTGCAGCTGGGCGAACAGGATATAAGTGGGGTGTTTGCACACGGCTCCTTGCTGGAAGCAAAGCGTGCATTATCTTGGTCGAGCCTTATCTGGGTTTTAGCGTCCTCCAAACTGTAGGTACTGAGTTATCCTTTGAAAGTCTGCAACTTATCATCCTGGCCTGCTGTGTTAATTACTTCATTGTGGTTTGTATTGGTTTCTTTATTTCTAATTATCTTTACTTTGAGTTCAGACTGCATTTCTGCCCTTCATTGACTGTTTTTTGAAGAGTTTGTTATTCAGCTGAGGATAATTGGACACTGGGGTCAAGTTGGAGGCATTAAAGGGAATTTATTCTACTTTGGTGACTTTGTTATTTTTGTGTCATGCCCCAGGTCATCACAATATATATGGCAGCCTATCTGAGGGATCCAGCAGCCCAGTAATCCCACCCAAAAATTCTGAGACAGGCTTTGAACCAGCTGAACACTGGCAAACAGATGCAAATATGGGAAGAGAGAGGCATGGTAGAGATAGGAGGTGGTGACAAGGTAGCCAGAAGCCAGCTGAGTGCAAAACAGAACAAGGAAATTACAACCTAATTGTAACATCAATTGTAACAGTCAGCCTAACATCAATACTGGGAAAATCCTGGAAAAGATAAGCAACAGATCTGAGATTACCGAGAAGCAGGCAAAGTTATAAACAGAAGCCTGCATGGGTTTGTCAAAAACAGATCATGCCAAACAAATCTTATTTCATTCTTTGACAAAGTGACAAAATTAATGGACCAGTGAAATGCAATGAACATAATATATTTGGATTTCAGTAAGGCATTTGACAAAGTAGACCAAAACCTATTTCTTAGTAAGATAAAAAAAGATATGGGATAGACAGCATCAACGCCAGAAAGATTTGTAACTGGCTGACAAACCACATTCAACATATAGTGCTCAATGGAACTACATCTACATGGAGAGAAGCAAGCAGTAGGGTACCTCAAGGTTCTGTCTTAGGTCCAGTACTCTTCAATATCTTCATAAATGATTTAGATGAGGGAATAGAAGGGGAACTCATCAAATTTTCAGACAACACTAAACTGGCCAGAATAGCCAATACTCCAGAAGATAAAGTCAGATGGTTCTCAACAGTCTCGAACATTGGGCTCTATCTAACAAAATGAAATTTATTGTAGAGCAAAGAAAGGCTTTTTATTTAGACAAGAAAAATCAGATGTACAGTTACATATTAGGTGAAACCTGGCTCAATAACTATCAGTAACTATGAGAGGGAGCTTGATGTCCTTATGAATAACCTCTTAAATATGAGCCAGCAGTGTGTGGCAGCAGCAAAAAAGGCCAATGCAATTCTAGGTTACATTAACAGAGGGATAGAATCAAGATCACAGGAAGTATTAGTATCACTTTTTAAATCCTTAGTAAGACCACACTTAGAAAACTGCATTGTTTTGGTCATCATATTACAAAAAAGATGTGGAGACTCTGAAACAAATAGAAACATTTTATCAGACCAAAATACATGGCTGCCAACTCTCACGCAATCAGCGTGAGACTCACGCAATTCAACCAATTTTGACTGTCTCACTCTGATAAACGAAATCTCACGCTAAACCCCCAAAATGGAATGTACAAAAATAAATATATGTCTACATTCTCTGATATTCCGAATATCGATATGCCCAAGCCCAAAGTTTCGAGAAGTGAAGCCTCCGATCCTGGGCGGCTTCAGAGGGCGAACAGAGCATGTGCAAGAGGACGTTGCCCGCATTGATTTCTGTACTGGGGTGAGGAGAGAATTCCACGCTGCAGGAAGCGGTTGCTCCTTTCCGCTCTAGGATGTCACAACTCTCTGGGCTTAACCCTTGCACTGCACTCTGCTCTGGCAGGCGGAGATGAGAGAGACGAACTCTCTATCCCCCATGAAGTACGACTACAGGGCATCCCTGGGCCTTTCTCGAGAGCTGAGCTCCCATCATCCCCTCCCTGCACCCGTCTGTTCTCAAGGCCGCTGGGATTGGGGCGCAAAGGCGCGTCCCTCTCCGGCCTCCCTCTCGCAAGGGGAGCTGCCGTGGCTGGCCTCTTGCGCGCCTCGGCTTCTCTCGCTCCCCAGCCTGATGGGAAGTCCCTGGAGAGGGAGGGGGAAGAGGGGGGGAGGGCTCCTTCCCGGGTACATTGTGTCCCTCCCCCCACCCTTTGCACCTAGATATGCGCCCCCCCCAGCCTCCCCTGGGTCCAAGAGGCTGCAAGAGGGTCTGGCAGGGAGGAGCCTCTCCAGGAAGGGGGTCCCGCCAGAGGGCAGGCTGGAGCGGGGCGGGGGGGGCTCGCAAGGAGGGGGGGTTCCTGTCCCCTCTGAGCCCCAATCGCAGCCGGTGCAGCAGTTTCTCTCTTTTTAGGCTTCTTTCCCCACTTGATGCCAGGAACGTTTGGATGCTCTTTGGGAGCCCCTGGGAAGGAATTTCGCCTTGAGGGGTCTCCCCACAAATGCCAAGCAAAGGGGGGGGAGTGGCCACTGTCCTCTCCTCTCCTCTCCTCCCCCAGACAATCCAGGACTTCCCTGCAGGGGAGCAGCTGATGGCAGCATTGCTGGAGGTCCCATGCACAGACTGGGAGGGGGGCATTTGGGGAGTGAAGGACACCAGCCTCCCCCCCCCATTCTGTGTGTGTGTGTGTGTGTGTGTGTCCATCTGCCTGCCTGGCCCTTTCCGACCCTTCAGCTGGACTGTGAGGCTGGTGGGTCCAAGACTCAGCCTGGATCCCCCTCCCTCCGCAGGTGGGAGGCCCAGAGGGTGGGAGAGGGCTGGGAAGGGCTGTTTCTGCCCAGCTCCAAGGCTGGGAACCCTGGCAAGGCCCCCTCCACTCCCGGGGCCATGTGAGGGAGGCTTCTGTGGCCCTGAAGAGGCAGCCTGGAGGGGCCGGATCCCAGGCACTTGGGATGCCCCTCTCAGCCAGGGACCCTGGAGGAGGAGGAGAGCCGGAGCAGCCCAAAGGGACGGAGCAGATGGGCAGAGGCCCAAGAATGTGGACCCTTTCCGGCCAAGATGGTCAGTGAATTGCATTATTAATATCTTACAAATCCGGTTCAAGTACATTGGTGCTGCTTGCATGTATGTATGTATGTATATGTCCAAATCATGACTAAAGTATGCATCAGATTGCACCATTTAAAATGTAAAATTGTCAAAGCTCCCTACCGTGGAAGGGGGGACACCCCCCTTCCACACCATCACCCCCTCGGTCGCTCCGCTCCCTCGCAGTGTCTCACTCCGAACTATCACTCAAGGTTGGCAGCCCTGCCAAAATAGGTTTTTTAAACCACTTCACCCAATCCCTCTTCTCTAGCCAAAATCCAAGGCTAGAAGGTCTATTCTATTTTTCTTGCTTTGTTTGCATCATATATATTTATGTAATTTTTATACATGAATGTATACAATGTGCACCTTTTATTATTATAAGGCTTCCTTTATATAACTTTTGTTATATAAGGAACAGTTATTTGGTTGCTGAAAACCACGTTACAGTAATATCTTCCAAATATTATGTCTCTTCTGCTGGTTGAGCATTGTGTTAGGACTGCTTCTGTTATAAAGGTCCAGTTGGGTGGCATACAAATATAATTTAATATTAATGTTATTATTATCAGCAAAATATCAAATATTCAGGATTCCTATGTATCTGGTTTTGTTTTAGGAAAAAAATATCTCACCCATCTTGGCTGGTCACTTGATTTTCTTGAAATAATCTTATATTTTTTGTTATTATTGATGCTCTTGCAGATGAGCTTATAAGGTGTACCCAAGTTCTAATGTTTCCTATGCTTCTGGTTTTACTTTCTGGTTTATCCAGTATACTCTGGAATGCTGGCTGTTGTTTGATTCTACTTGTATCTAGATTGTTAACCACCACTGAGCCTTAACACAATGTGATTTTACTAACCAAGATTAGTCCTTGGTTTTCTTCCTAATTCCAGGGCCATAAAACCTTATACAATTTATCTAAGCAATGAAAACATTCTTTAATAACTTGTTTATTTGTGATGCACTGCGTTTACCTTTTCTCTAAGAGTTCAAGGTAGTTCACATTGGAGAATCCCACACAACAACAAAAATACATGAGACAAGCTAGCCTGAAGGAAAGTCGCCATTTGAACTCAGTGGTCAAGTGTTTTAACAGAACTAACATCTCTAATAAAGTGAACTATATTATCATTTTTGAGTAGTTCTATTTTATGCATAATGCTATAATAATTTCAGAACTAAATTCACAGTTCAGTTTAGAGACAATGGCTAAAACCCAAATCAGCCAGAAAGGATACTCTGGTCAGCCTAGCTTTAGACCAGTGGTGGGATTCAAAAAAATTTACTACTAGTTCTGTGGGCATAGCTTGGTGGGTGTGACATGGCTTGGTGGGCATAACGTGGCTTGGTGGGTATGGCTTGGTGGGCGTGGCTTGGTGGATGTGGCAGGAGAAAGATACTGTAAAATCCCCATTCCCTCCCCACCCCACTAACCTGCTTTCCAGCTCCGTTCTCCTGTGAAGGGCAACAAAAGAAGACCCAGCCAATCAGGTGGGACTCAGGAGCAGAGAATAGATGGGGGCGGGGCCAGTCAGAGGTGGTATTTGCCGGTTTTCCGAACAACTCAAAATTTCCGCTACCGGTTCTGCAGAACCGGTTGGAACCTGCTGAATACCACCTCTGCTTTAGACTATTTCCAAGTACTGCAAGCAAGGAGTCTCGTGCATAGCATATTGTCTACAAGGTGATTACAGTTTTATTGCTGGAAGCCATTTCCTTTTGTCGTATGGTCAAATTACACGCTCCATTCAAGATGTTAATTTCTCATGTCCAAGGAAGAACAATCTTGCTGCTTATCTTTTTTGCAATTCAGATATTGAGGAAACTACCATTAAATCTACTGGTGACATAATAGGCACATATACTAAACAGCAGATAAGTATGATTGCGTGAACCTTAGTACAAGCGAAACAGAGCTTTTCCGTATAGCCATCTAGCCTGGATGTTGGAATCTGTAGCAACTGAAAGAGCAGAAGAAAGCAAAAAGTACAGCAATCAACATAATGCCACTGTTTTTCATGATTTGGTTACAAAACTTGAGACTAATAAGCAAGAGGGGCATTTAATTAATAGGATCCTGAAAGCTTGTTAGTGGGAAGTATTAGGGATGTCTCTGAATAGTGTTCCTGAGCAGAAAAACGCAGTGAGGACGCAGTATGTTAGATTAAGAAAATAATTCATGTAAGCTTTTCCATGACCATTGTTGAGTGTGGTACTGGATAGAAAACAAGCCAGAGAATGAGGTCCCATACTGGTGTATCTTTTAGTTATTCCTAAGAAAATAATTTATTCCTAAGAATATAATATGTTTATCTCTGAATAAAGAATCTGAAAATTATCTGCTGCTTTACGGGACATGCTATATTGCTTGCGTCAGTATTTTTTATGGGAAATATCTCGCAAGTGGGGTATGTTGTATCTACCTTTTTAGAGGTGTATTTAGTATTTATTTGATTTGTCAATTGCTTACAAGATACAAGTATAAGAATAAATATAGTTTTGAAAACAAGAGATAGATACTTATCAGAAAAATAAAAAATAAAAATAAAAAAAACAATAGGACAGGGACAGTAGGCACGTTGATGCACTTATGCATGCCCCCTACAGATCTCTTAGGAAAGGGGTGAGGTCAATAGTTGACAGTCTAAGGTGAAAGTTTTGGGGGTTTGGGGAAGAAACCACAGAGTCAGGTAGAGTATTCCAGACATTGACCACTCTGTTGCTGAAGTCGTATTTTCTGAGTCAAGTTTGGTGCGGTTTACCTTGAATTTGTATCTATTGTGTATTCTTAGGTTGTTATGGTTGAAGCTGAAGTATTCATTTGCAGGTAGTACATTGCAATGTATAATTTTATATACTATATTTAGATCGTACCGGAGGCGGCATAGTCCTAGGTTTTCTAGGTCTAGAGTTTCAAGTCTGGTGGCATAAGGTATTCTGCAATGAATAGAGGAGTGGAGAACTCTTCTTGTGAAATATTTCTGGACTTTTTCAAGTGTGTTAATATCAGATACATGATATGGGTTCCAGACTGATGAGCTGTATTCAAGTATAGGTCTAACAAATGTTTTGTATGCTCTAGTTAGCTGGAAGGCAAAATCACAAAAATGCAGCTCATTTACTTTGGCCGTGTCATGTGGGGGAATTCACTGGAGAAAGCAATTAGCAAGAGTTAGCAGTAAAAGGAAGCCAGCCCATCAAAGAACAGAGTGACTACACCAGAGATCTCCAAAGTTGGCAACTTTAAGACTTCTGGACTTCAACTATCAGAATTCTCCAGCCAGCATCGCTGGACTAGATATTACCAAAGCTGACACGAGCCAGAGCATAGAAAAACTCAAAGAAGTAGTGCAAGACCAGAAGAAGTAGAGAGATCTTGCCCATAGTTGCCAAGAGTCAGAGATGACTAAATGGGTAACATCATCATCATCATCATCGTCATCAAAAAATTTATTTAGATTTTTTTTTAAAAAAGTATTGCTTTAGAATTTTTCTTTTCTCTCCCAGGAATAAAAAAAAGAGTCAAAACAAATTCTTTCAACAACTTGAAAGAGAAAGTAGCAGAGAGAAAAATGAGATTTTTTTTTCATGGCACTAATTTAAAATGCTGTTGGAAAAGGCAGAGCTGTTCTTTTCCTCTGATATCCAACTAACTGGAGATGGAATTTCACTACCATGTGAACTCAAGTCTTATTCAGCCATTCTTGTCATATAATTTCTGCCTACAAGGAGATAGAAGAAGAATAAGCTGGTTTTCTCTTCCATTGTCATCCTTGGCATTTTTATCATGCAGAGAAACAACTGGCTAGAAGAGAACCTGTTCTTCCTGAGCTTAGCTATTTTACATTAAAATAAAGAAATAGTTCTACAAATAAATGAATGTATTTACATTTCATTAGGTGCTGCTCTTCTGTTTTTTTTTTTTAATATTATATCATCTTTTGGAATTATGTTTAATTTTTTTAACATCAAGTTGGTGTGCATAATGCATTCATTCCAAAAGGGCTGGATATAACATACATATATACATACACACACACACACACACACACACACCAGAGGTGGTATTCAGTAGGTTCTGACTAGTTCTCAAGAACCAGTAGCGGAAATTTTGAGTAGTTTGGAGAACCCGCAAATTACCACCTCTGACTGCCTCCCAAATACCATTCTCTGCCTCCCAAGTCCCAGCTGATTGGCTGGGTCTTCTTTTGTTGCTTTGCACAGGAGAACAGAGATGGAAAGCAGGATAGTGGGGTAGGGAGGGAATGGGATTTTGCAATATCCTTCCCTTGCCATGCCTGCCAAAGCACAACCACCAAGCCACGCCACACCCACTAAGCCACGCCCACAGATCCAGTAATAAAAATTATACACACACACATACACAATAATTTCTATATTGTTTAAGTTTTCTCATGTATTCAGTTTTATAGCATCTTTCTGCATGTCTTGTGGAAAATGTTCATGTCCTAGAGTAAGTTCAAACAAAAGCCTTATTCACATTATGATTCTTGTTACTTCCCTACTTTAAATTCTCTCTGTGTTTTCTAATAATCATACATGTTGAATGGTCAAAACATAATGCAGGAAAAGATACTGATGAGTTTTAAAGGCTGTCTCAAATACTCCATCAATAGCTGACAATTATCTAGGGCAACATTTCAGTGGACAAAGGGCATTGGTAACAATGGATGACACTACTAACATATTTTATAAAATGAGAAGAGCAGGCAGCACTGCATCAGAAACTCATGTAACATCTGGTCAGACAGTTGTCCATCACAGGGCAAAAGAGAATGCATTTGCTCCTGAAATCCTGAATTGGCCAGAAAGATGTCAAGACACAGAGATAGCACATATGCCAGCGGAGGGATGTCTCGCAGAACTGGGGGCAGAAGGAACAGAAGGTGCAGATCTGGAGCAGACATGCCGATAAAAAAGAAAAGAGGTAAATGTTAAGTTTCATAGGTGGATGATTGTAAATAATTTGATAATTATAATAAATAAATAATGGCCTATGCCATATTAATAAAGATTGAAGGTTTAAGCTTCAACATTTTAAATCAGCCTTTTGTTTTTGTTTCGGATAGGATATGTACGTGTCTGTGCGACATACTATTACTGGAAAGGAAGGAGATAATTTTCAGTGATTATCTTTCCACTGCTTACAAATACCATCTATGCGGCCAGTGAATCATCACCAGGACTCTGTGATGTAGAAAATCCATCAAATAAGGCATCAATGAGCTGTGGAAGACTGCAAAATTCAGGATTTCTCCCACCATAAGAGCAATGCAAGCCCTGTTTCTGTCAATAAAGTCATAAAAAGCATTTCTGTTTGGTGTCACTCTAAATGCCTGTTATCATGCTTCTCTGTTCTCTTAAATAACATTTTTAAAAAGGATCAAGTAAGGAAACAAATGCCATAAGCCGTAAAAACAAAGACGTTTATGGTCTTGTGAATGTCATTTCTCATTCCCAACAAATTGCTGTAAAACAAGAAAAAGGATAAAAATGTAAGTCTTGGTCATGAACACTTTCATTCAGCTAACAAATTGTAATATTAAAGAGTTGTAGAGAATTTAGCTTTTGCATCATACAGATAGAAAAGACAGAATGGGAAATGAATAAATATCATTCTTGGCAGACCAAATTCAAAATATTTTCTTCACCAATGTAAAGATGCTGACAGATGTGCCTTTTTCACAATATATGTCCTTCTGAAAGAATATTTTGGAACAAAAGCATTGTCCAAAAATTATTTCATTGTTATTCACTTTCCCACATTACACACTTGTTCAGTTTTGGTCATCATGATAACAACAACAAAAACATTGAGACTCTAGAGTGCAGAGAACAAGGATGATTAAGGGACTGAATGCCAAAAGATATGGTGAATGGCGTAGGAACTGGGTATGTCTAGTCTAACAAAGCAAAGGACTAGGAGTGATATAGCAATCTTCCAATATTTGAGGGGCTGTCACAGATGGGGGGGTCGCCCTATTATCCAAAACACCTGAGAGCAGGACAAAAAGTAACAGATGGAAGCCTATAATGGTTGCTGGAATTGGGTGTATCTAGTTTAATGAAAAACAGGACTAGGGGTGACATAATGTCAGTGTTCCAGTATCTAATGGGTTGCCACAAAGAAGAGGGAATCAATCTATTCTACAAAGCAAATGAAGATAGGGCAAGAAGCAATGGATGGAAACTAATCAAGGAGAGAAGCAACCTAGAACTAAGGAAGTTTCCTGAGTTAGCAAAATTAATCAGTGGAACAATTTGCCTCCAGAGGTTGTGAAGGCTCCAATACTGAAAGTTTTTAAGAAGAGATTGGAGGACTTCCAGTTTGACCTTCTTTGGTGACAGACCAAAACCGCAATTCTGCGCGGTTTCAACCTGTGCTCGCTGCTGGAGCGCCCTGAGCTGGCTGGTTTCAGGGCTAAGCCACCCTGTAGAGGTGGTGAAGAAGGGGAGACTGCCTGCAGGGTTGAGGAGAGCCTCACCTCTCCTCCTCAGCTGGCCATTACTCCCTTCCCTGAAGGTGGTTGTAGCGGTGGTCAGAAATGGCCACCACAAAGAACTCAACTGGAAAAGAATGTGCAGGAGGAAGATAAGAAGAGAAAGTTTTGGTTGACTGGGTCAAACAGCAAAGGCAACAAAAAAGGTACCCTGGAATTGAAACTATAAAAAAATAATACTGTTCCCAAAGAAGATCTTTAAGCAGTGAAGGAGAGAGAAAAAGGGAAAGGATTTGGGGGTTTTTTTTTTTACTTTTCCTATACTGACAACTAAGAGACTTAAGCAAGAAATTGGAAAAAAAAATCCACTTTGATATTAATACATATTTAATGCTGAAAATAAAAAGTCAAAGGAATAATAAAGATTTCTGTATACTTAAAAGCTTTTGAAAACAGGAAAGGAGAGAAAAAGAATAAAAGGGCAGATCTGGAGGGGAGGAGACTGCGTGGAATTAAAAAGAACTCACAGTAAAAGTTCAACAAGGCTTCTAAAAGATACATTTTAACTGAAACATGGCAACAAAATAGTAAAACCCCAGGAAGAGAAAGTGAAAAAAAATAATAATAAGAAACAGTTCGGGAGTATTTGGATTACTTGGTGATATCTGGATTCTTGGTTACTGCATCTGAATGACTAAAATCAATCGGGTGGTTGTTTAAAAGTGTTTAAAATGGCTCCACTTTTAGAAGAACTGAAAATGGAACTTAAAAGTACCGAGAAAGGGAGGGGTGGAGCTGGGGTCGCGACAATATGGCATGCGATCTTGGAGGTCTGAGATTGCTGCTGATAACTTTGCTCCTGGACAGTCCTATTGTATCTAAACCGTCCTGAAGAGACAGGAGAAGCTCTTCTCACCAGTGGCAAAGAGGCAGCCATTAAAACTGCTGAATTTGGGACAGCTCCAAAATGAAAGACAACAGAAAGAGACAGTGTGCCAGTTTGGTGAGAACTTTTTCTTTATTCTAAGATCTGAAAGGACACCCCAAGGAAAGGAAAAAAATTGTAAAAGTTTTGACAGAAGTGATTAAGCGGTGATTTTAAACAGGAATGTCAAAGTAATGTTTTTTTCTCATTGCTGGATTTTCTATACATGATCTTATATTTTGAAACTGGACTGGTTTTTTCTTTTCTATCTATTTCTTTTTTCTCCTTTTTGATTTTGTAACATTTTAGGCTAGAGACTCCCTTTTAGTTATTTCTTTTTTTAAAAAAATATCTTTTTTTAAATTAATTCTTATTACATTTTGCTTGGAAAAGGAGGGGGAAAGTGAAAGCAAAGAAACTTTGTAATACTGCCAACTAGAGGCTTGGAAATATTCTATTTCTCTTGTGACCAGACAAAGCTGAGAAAGAAAAAACTAAAACTCTTTTTCAAGGACATTGCTATTTGATAAGTTAGCAGGAAGATCATGGGAAAGTATTATTGCAGGTGGTCTTCTGGGTTTCTATCAACATCTGGAGTCTGGTGTTAAAGTTTATAGGAAAAGAAAAGGTGATAAGTTTCTGGAGAAGAGTGTTACAACAAGAGCCTTGGATAACTAAACAAAGTGCAGTGTGTTTTCTTGATTTTTCCTAAGCTGTTTCCTCAACAGTTTACTTTTTGAAGTAGCTATTTGGATTTTTAGTTCTTTGAAACTTGTCTTTGCTTTTTTTTTTATGCTTGTCTTTGGAAGTTAAATTTTTATGTTTGCTTTTTATTTTAAAAGAAAAGTTTTAGTATTAATAATTCCCTTCCTTTTCTTTTTAAGGGAGTAGTCTTTTTTTCTTTTTCTCTTTTTGCCTTTCTGGTACTTTTGGTTTTTCCATCTACCTCCAATACTGTTTTTTTCTTTCTTTTTATCTTCCTGCCTTTTTTTTTCTCTAATGCAGCCTTTTATATTTGAGACCTCTTAATTGGATTAAGGTGTTGAAGAACCTGAAGAATTTTTCCTTTTTTTTTTTAGCTTTTTATTCCTCACTTTTCTGTCTTTTTTAGGATTTTACAACTTTTTCTCTTTTGTGTATGTTTATGGTTTTTTTCCTTCATTTTTGAATTTTCATTGTTACTTAACTAATCAATTGGATTAAGGTATACAAGAGCCTGAAGAAATTCTTTTTTCTTTTTTTATTATTATTACTATTTGGCTTCTTTTTCCCTACTATTTTTATTGGAATCACAATTGGTTACTTCACAATTGGATTAAGGTCTAGAAGAACCTGAAGATTTTGAATTGTTTGAAATGAGTAGGAAATTAACAGCTCCCGGTTCTTCAACTTCTACTTCTTCCACTCCACCATCTGGAGGACAATGTTCAATACAGACAATGTTAAGGCAAGAGAAAAAACAAGAAAAAAAGTGACCCTGAGGTTGATTATGCAAGGAATTAAAAACATTCAAACAAGATCAGAGAATATTGAAAAGAGAATAGAAAACATTGAACAAATAACAGGGAAAACTGATGAAAAAGTCGAGAACATCCAACAAATGATGATGAAGTATGATGAGAGACTACTAAAAATTGAAGAAGAAGATAAACAAAGAGATAAGAAGATTGGAGACATTGATACCAGATTAACTGTGGTTGAACAAGATAAAAGTGGTATGCTAAGGTGGGAGATGGACATATCAGAATTTTATCTCAGATTCCAAAACATAGAGGAAGAAAAAGGACAAAATCTAGCTGAGATAATGATAGAAATATTGGCTGAAGCTTTGGAAATAACTGAAGAGATGATGATGGATGGAATAGATGAGGTTTATCAAGTCTTCACAAGATACGCAATGAGAAATAGCTTACCAAGAGAAGTTCACATCAAATTTACAAAGAAAGCCATTAAAACGCAAATATTGCAAGTGGCAAGAGAGAAAACATTGAAATATAAAGATAAGGAGATTGTGGTTTTGAAACAAGTACCCAGAAGAGTGAGAGAGATGAGAAGAGAATACCGATTCTTGACCAAATTGCTACTTTAAAAAGAGGTGAATTATAGATGGCTGATTCCAGAAGGTTTAATGTTCACATGGCAAGAACAGAGATACAGAATTGATTCAATTGAGAAAGCTGAATCACTTTATACAGAATTTTTCAGAGGGAAAGAGGAAGAAGCAGAAAAAGAAATTTCACTAATTGAATTCCAAGAGGACTGCCAAATGACAACTGAAAAAGAGGAAGATGCAGTAGGTGGAAAGGAGGAAGCCAAAGAACAACGTGAACCAAGATCCACGAGAGCTGCCAAACCTAATTATAAAATATAACCATGGAAGAGAAAAAATTGATTACAATTAATATAAATGGACTTAATTCAACCGTTAAAAGAAAGAAAACTTTCCATAAATTAGAGAAATTAAAATTTGATATAATCTGCCTACAAGAAGTACATATTAAAAAGCAATATGAACAATTGTTGATACAGCCAAAACTAGGGAAAATATTTACCTCCTTGACACAATGCAAGAAAAGAGGAGTGGTTTTATATATTAAAGAGACCATTCCAGTGAAATTGATTCATACTGATGATGACGAAAGAATACTAATGGTGGAAATAATGGATAATAATATGAAAACACTCCTGATTGCCATCTATGCCCCAAATGACAAACAAGAAGAATTTTATAAAAAATTACATATGAAAATAATTGAACTGGACTAGGCTAATATAGTTATGATGGGAGATTTTAATGGAATTGTAGACAATAAATTGGACTATACAGCACAGAAAACAATAAAGCAAAACAGAAAGACTCTCACTAAATCTTTTTTTAAAATGGTAGATGAAAAAAACTTAAAGGATTCACGGAGAGAAAGAAATGCTAAAATTAAACAATACACCTTCTACTCAAATAGACACTTATCATGGTCCAGAATAGATATGATATGGATATCAACAGAATTGTTAACTAATATTCAAGAAATAAATATTGAAACAAGTACTTTGGCAGACCACAATCCAATGACAATTAAATGGAAAGGACAAAGAAGAAGTTCTAGATGGACACTAAATAATACTATTTTAAAGAAAAAAGACTTCACACAGTGGATGGAGAAAGAACTGCCTTTTTTCTTTAGAGAAAACAAAAAAGAAGGTACATCAATCCAGAATGTATGGGACACAATGAAGGCATATGCCAGAGGCTTGATAATAGACCATACAAGGAAAAGAAATACCATGAACAGATTAGCCTCTAAGGCATTAGAGGATGAGTATAAAGGACTTGAAAAAGAGTTTCAGAAAATGCCACAGAAAAAGGACATTAAGTTAAAAATGGATATAAACCAAACATAAAATGGGTCTAATAGAAAAAGAAGAATTAGCACAGAAAATTAGAGGTGCTAAACAGAACTACTTTGAAGATGCAAATAAACCAGGTAGATGGTTAGCATATAAATTGAGAAAGGAGAAAGAATCAAGGAAAACATTGCAATTAATAGATTATCAAGGCCAAGTTTGCTATGGTAGTAAAGAGAAGAAGGAAACCATTCGAGACTATTATGGGAAACGATACACACAAGAGAATATTGATGAGGAAAGAGTCAAATAGTACCTACAGAATGCTAAGTTACCACAGATACCTAAAGAGATTGAAACAATGTTAGAAAGCAATATAAAGATGGTGGAGTTAACTGAAACACTCAAGAAGCAAAATAATGGAAAGGCACCAGGCCCAGATGGACTTCGAGCAGAATTTTACAAAACATTACAAGAATCATTGAATCTTTCATTGCTAGAAGTTATGAATGACAAGAATCGTTGAATCTTTCATTGCTAGAAGTTATGAATGAAGTTATGTTAAAGAAGAGGATACCTAAATCATGGTCAGAAGCTTATATTACACTTGTTCCAAAAGAGAAGGCCGATCCATTACAAATCAAGAACTATAGACCTATTTCCCTACTAAACATAGATTATAAAATTTTTGCTTCAATATTGGCAGAAAGATTTAAAAAATACTGAAATAGTTTTATCCATCCTGATCAAAATGGATTTCTGCCAAAGAGACAAATTAAACACAATATGAGAGTAATCTTGGACACTTTGGAATACTATGAGGCACATCCTGAAAAACAAATGGCTTTGATATTTCTAGATGCACAGAAGGCATTTGATAATGTGAATTGGCAATTCATGTTGTTACTGCTGGAACAGATGGGCTTTGCTAGAAAATTTATTCAAGCAATAGAAGCTATATATCTTAAGCAAACGGCAAAGGGAGAACTGACAGACTCTATTGATATAAGAAAAGGAACAAGACAAGGGTGCCCACTGTCACCTCTGTTGTTTGTGTTAACTTTGGAAGTGCTAAATAGAAATATTGGAGATGAAAAGAATATAAAAGGGATGAAAATTAAAAAGGAAGAATTTAAGTTGCAAGCATTTGCAGATGATCTGGTTTTTATTTTAGAAGACCCACTAGAAACAGCATCAAAATTGATAGAAAAGATAGAGACATATGGAAAGGTGGCTGGTTTGAAAATAAATAAAGATAAGACAAAGATTTTGACAAAGAATATGCTATCAAGACAAAAGGAAGAACTCGCAGATCTATTGAAAATTCAGGTCACGAATAAGATCAAGTACTTGGGAATATACTTGACAGCAAGATGCAGTACACTAAAAGAGAATAATTATATTAAACTTAAACAGCAGATAGCGCTAGATTTGGCGAAATGGATAAATTTACAACTGTCATTAATAGGGAGAATATCAACAATCAAGATGAATATATTACCCAGAATTTTATATTTGTTTCAAACAATTCCAATTAGGCTTGGAAAAGACTATTTTGAAGAATTAAATAAAATTGTGATGAAATATATATGGCAAGGTAAGAAAGCGAGAATAAAGTTAAAACTTTTGCAAGATGCTAGAATAAGAGGAGGATTTGGTTTGCCTAATTGGGAGTTGTATTCCCAAGCTACACATTTGATGTGGGTTAAGGAATGGATAACATTAAGAAATACTAGACTGTTGACATTAGAAGGACATGATCTGTTGTTGGGGTGGCATGCTTTTTTATGGTATAAAGGAACTAAAACACAGGGGTACTTTAGAAGACATTATATATGGGAGTCTCTGTGGTTAAACTGGGAGAAGATTAAAAGACAATGTTATTTGAAAATTCCAGTCTGGCTATTGACTATTGAAGCATTTTCTTATCCTATAATATACAAAAAGGAACAAACAGTTAGATATGGTGAAATATTGAATGAAAAGGTTGAACTTAAATCTATACAAAAACTAGAGGAACAATGTATAAAGATGAATTGGTTTTCATATGCGCAAATACATTATTGTATTTGCTAAAAACTGGAAAAATGAGAAAACACCATCACAGGAGGAAATCATTAAGAAAATACTGGAATGTGTTGAAATGAGCAGATTGACATTTGAAATTAGAGAACAGGATGATAAACAATTTTATAAAGTTTGGGATCTATTCTATCAATGGTTAGACTATAAAGTATAGTAACAAAATATGTAGACTTTTATAAAATACTAAATATATAAAGATGTATTCTCTCCTTATTATATCTATCTTATTATATCTAAAATGATTTTAGGATAGATTTGGGATGATAATATGAATTGTCATAAAACAAATTAAGTAAAATATCATTATTTCCTAAAGCATGAATGAAAAAAAGTATTGTCAAATGATTGATTAATAATGATACCAATGTATCTAATATTGGATTGAAAATACGAGATCATATACAATGTAATTGTAATTGAAGACTACAAAATGGAAGCACAAAACAATCTGTAAATCAACCGGCACACTGTATGTACATATATGGAAGATGCCCTGATGTTTTTATGTTTTGTTTGTTTATGTTTGTTTTAAAAACCAATAAAAATTTATTTTAAAAAAAGTACAGAGAAGATGCACAAGAAGGGAGAGGTTCTTTTGGCTTCGTATTTCAGTTCTTAGAAATGGAGATTTGGAACTATGAGAAACAACAAGAAATGCCTGCAGAACAAGAAGATTGGGACAAAGAAGAAGCCATCTTTAATGAACAAATAATCTTAGGTGGGGGAAAAAAACAAAAGGAGGGAAAGAGAATGGAAAGTTTAAGACTGGGAAAAACAACCCCAAAAAGAATAGATTGAAAAATAAGTATAAAATCAGAAAGCAACAGAAGAGGGAAATGCAGAAGAGAGAATTAGAAGTAGAGAGACAAGGGGGTAAAAAGGGGAGGAAGAAGAAGAGAGCGAAGAAAGAAAGGAAAAAAGTTATAAAGGACAGAAACAAGATATAGAGAAACAGGGCCTATTTAGAGATAATGGGTGAAAATCTAATTGAAAAAGGGAATCTGCAAAGGTACATAAGATAGTATTGTTATATTAGAAATAGAAATAATTTCAGAAAATATGGAACAATGTATGATTAAAATGTTTGATAAAATAGTTATCGTAATTTAGTGGAATGTTTGTCAATAAATAAATGTAATAAAATGAATATTTAATGATTTATAAAACATATGTGAAGAGAAAGAAGGGAAAAATTAATTATGGAGATTATACGTGTCTTCAAGGAAGTATGATATTTAATTGAGAAGAAATGTTAAAGATGTTAAGACTTAATGATAGAACTGAATTGGAATGGAATGAGGGTTTTAATTACATATATTTATAATCCTTTTTAAAAGAATATAGTGTGTATTATAAGAATGTACCAAGCAGAATTAGATTGGAAGTTATATATTATGTATTATATTGAAAGTTACAACCTTAAGGTATATATTGAAGTTTAAATAAGAGTTGAATGGATAAAATTAAAAGATATAAAGGTGTCATGCTCCAATTAGTAACTACAGGAGAAAATTTGTTTAATGAGAAAAGATAATATGAAATGGAAACAGGACAGACAAAAGTATAAATATAATGATTTGAATTGAGATGAGATAATCAAAATAAAGTTGATAAAATTAAAAGGGGAAAAACTATATAGAAAATATGAAATAGTAATAAGATATGGAATAGAACACAAAAATGAGCATGAAACTGAGTTTGTGTCTGTATAAAGAAGTATAACCCAGGACCATGCTATTTTCAAAGAAGATGTTTTACTTGTATTGTGTGTGAAAACCCAAATAAAACTTTAATTTAAAAAAAAAGAGATTGGACAACCATTTCTCTGAAATGATATAGGATTTCCTGCCAGAGCAAGGGTTTAGACTACATGACCTCCAAAGTTCCTTCCAACTCTGTAAAGAGAGATCCAATCTAAAATTAAGAAGAAATTTCCTGTCAGTGAGAACAATGAAACAGTGGAATGGGTAGCCTCCAGAAGTTCTGGGTGCTCCATCCCTGGAAGTTTTTAAGACTGGACAGCCATTTGTCTGGAATGATTTAGCATCTCCTGCTTGAGCAGGGGTTTGGAGAAGATCTCCAAGGTCCTTCCAACTCTTATTATTCTGTATTCCAACTATGGATACAAATAAGCATTATGGAAACAAACAAACAAAAAAGGCTAGGCCTGGAATGTCAAACTCAATTTCATTGAGGGCCTCATCAGGGTTGTGTTTGACCTCTGGGGGCCAGGGTGGGCTGGTCAGGGTCACCATGACCACCTCAGTATCACTCATATTGGGGGCACCTGTGGTGACCTGAACACTCTGCCAGTGAAGACAGGCTCCTGAACTCCATTTCTGGCTGCGACCGCCTCCTGAAACCCTTTACCAGTGAAAACAGAGCTCTGGAGGGCCGCCAGAGACTCTCCGGAACTCCGTTTTCGCTGGCAGAGGCACCGTGTGCCAGTCCTTTGCTGTTTCCAAGGCAGCCTCACAGGCCACATCTAAGCATCCCGCAGGCCAGATCTGGCACCTGGGCCTTGAGTTTGACACTCCTGGGCAAGGCTATCCTGATCACTAGCCAAGAGAAGGCTATTACCTCAGGTATCAGCTGCTATGTATTGTGGGAAATGCTATGTTACCTGCCCTGTGCTAATACACCACCCTGTTCTTTTGAAATGCAGTAGTGGACTTTGCCCCATTACCAGTCTAAGGAAAACCTTGTGAGCAAAGTGGTTTTGCATATTAAATAGGTAGCGAGCCATCTTATTATTTTAAACAGGAATTAAAAACATATTGTATTTATAGTAAGGGATACATATTCATATTTATCTCTTCTCTATCTTTTTAAAGTTTAATTAGTTTAGTTGAGCAGTCATATGTGTAAGTAATGGGACAATTTTATGTTCCTTGAGAAATAAACTTTACAATGCAAACTATGATATACATTTTCAAGTATACAAGTATAAACCCCATGGGTTTGTTTTTCTTTTATCTCCAGGCTTATCTCTGTCAGACAGGAGCAGACTATTTTGCTCCCTTAGGCAAGAGTTGGCTGAGTTTCATCATAATGGAAACATGACATCGTTAGCCTTTGTTACATACTGCAGCTGAGCTATTAAATGATGTGAGAGGCCACTGCAACTCACAAAATCTGAAAGGCTCATCTAAGACAGGTGGCGCTCCAGCTGCTAAGAGCTTGTAAAAACAACAGGGCCATCAGAAATGGTCAGCTTTAGACGCAGCAGGAGTTGGAGCCTAACCCGCCTCCATCGCAGGCGTCGACGCAGAAAGGAGCGTGGAGGCAAATCTGGAAAAAGGCGTGGCAGACGACGTGGCAGACGGAGGGGTATACTGTCAAAGGCATTAACACTTACAACTATGTTATAGCTCGATGTGTTCCATCACATTGCTAATATTGGGTTTGACTTTTTTTTTTTAGGACGTAAATCATCCGGTCGCAGGAGAGGGAGGGGAAGGAGAAAGCACTAAATTTTCTCTCTTCGTAGCGGCCTTCGCGGTGCTTCAGTTTCTGCCAAACCAAAGTGGAAAAAAAAAAAAGTCTCCTTTCTCTTTCATTGAAACACGCTGCAAGAATTCCCAAGGACCAGATAGCCTGAAAACAATTTGGAGCATACCACCTGTCAATAAAGGCTAACATTTCACTTTGGAGTCTTTTCATCTTTTGTGAGAAGTAGGAACACAAGAAATAAAATTGGTCAATATCTACTTGGCCATGGCCTATATAGCTGGGAAAGTACATCATTTACATGATCCTAATTCTGTCCTAATTCATTGGTTTCATACAAGGTCCTTTGGAAGGTGGACAGTTGGGCTCAACATATAGATATCCACCTAACCTTTTGACAGCAGGACTGTTCAATATTGTCTACACAAAGGAGAGCTTGGAAGTGCTAGAGTCATCTGTTATTTGAAGTTCAATCAATCAGCCTCTCTTGCTTTGGAGTTCTTTAGCTGGCTTGTCACTTGTAATTAATCCAGAACATGGATAACATCTACACGAGTCCATGCACTGCCAACTTCCATTTATCTTAGTTCACATTTATTTTGATGGAAGCTGAATGAAAGCTGCAGTGAGCACAGAATATTTCAGCTAGATCATTGTTGTGACTTTGGGTACATTTAGAAGTTTACTTGTTTCAAAGGAAGTTGCAGTCAGCTGCTAGTAAAAAAAATTATTTTGTTCTTACTGGACTTTTCAGGACTTTTGTTCTCAGGTTTGCCACACATACAAAAAGCATCTCATTTTATATAGGCTATTAACATAAAGATGCTTTCTTTTTACCATTGTCATAGCTTTATTTTGCTTAATAGGTTAAGGCAATGCCAAGTATGACATCCTCATGTCAGTTACATCCAAAGTATTAAAATTTAATAAGCAACGTTGAACAGTCAGCTTTGGGCCAACTTAGCTTCTATTGGAATGACTTTGTAAGCTAGCATAGTAACATTCATGCTCCCAATTTTAATTTGTTGGAAAACAATTTCAGGCATGATATCACTATAACAATACATCATTTATTTTTTTTAAAAAATGACTATTTTGTACTTTCCAGAATATAAGATTTAATTAAAAACTTAATAATAAGCCTTAGGTCAGAGAAAATCTCCTTTATGCTATTCCAACTAATGGCATTCCTGTGCTAATAGAAATATATCCTCATTGGATCTTTGACCACCCACAACTAAAACTCTAATGGATTGATCTCTACAAACTAAGGTACAATTGGATATGTCCTAATGCTTTGTTTAAGCACAAGACTATGCCAGACATGCCACACACCATTCCAACAATAGTTAAAGTAAGCATAAATTTGAAGCAGGAAAAGTGCACTGTGCAGCCATTCACTCAGCCTCCAAGGGAATTTAAAAGCTAACATAGCATCTTAATGTGGAAATGTTTTAGTCTAGCTTCAAATATACAATTTCAGGCTAATATTGTTGGAAAGGCACTGTGTAGTCTTGTGATCGGGCACTTCCAGGAAACAATAAATCCGAACCATTGCGGTGGAATTTTGAGTTGGACTATTAGAACAATACTGCTTTATTATTTTAGGGATGACTACACCTGAACGTAAATTTTCTTTCAGAGATCTACTAGTTGGCCACAGGGAACGATCTCCTGTGTAGTTCCCGAACTATGGAACACAGGAATTCCTTTAAAAGTTCCATTGGTTTTCCACTCTCCTTCAACCAAGCTAAATAAAGATATAAATAAAAAAACAATCATATATATATATATATATATATATATATATATATATATATTCTTAAGTTTTCGCGGGTACTTACATGTCTGGCATTCAGCTTTGTTCGGGTATTTTCCCACGTCATAATAGTGGTGCTTTTAAAGTTGTAGCAACGTTTTAGCAGAATCTCATCTGCCATCATCAGGCTTCTGTATAGTGTTTGTCAGACAAACACTATACAGAAGCCTGATGATGGCAGATGAGATTCTGCTGAAACGTTGCTACAACTTTAAAAGCACCACTATTATGACGTGGGAAAATACCCGAACAAAGCTGAATGCCAGACATATATATATATATTTATATATATATATATATAATCAAATTCAAAATCCTATCAAATCAAATTACCAAATCAAACTGGAAATGCAGCGTAGAAAATAAAATAACCAATAATATAAATAAACAAATACATTACAGTATATATCAATGTCCTCACAAAGGCATATGAAAAAAGGAGCAATAAAAGGCAAGTTAACGAAGAGGGGAATGCACATGGAAAACAAATATTCAGACTGTGTATATCATGTAATTACACCTTTGAAAATATTAATTTCTGTAGCTACACAAATTAATTTGTGTTTTGTTTTTTTTAACAAGAAACATAAACAAACACGAACACAAAACAGGAAATAAAACCTTTTTTCAGTTGTACAGTGTGTTGGTTGATACATATTTCTTGTGCACAATATCAATAGTCTTGCCCTTTTATATTTAAGTTTATATTCATATTATACTAATCAACATTCCATATCATTTTATATTGTTATTACATCATCATTAGACTTTAATTGCAAAATCACATTATTCTTTTTAAGCAAATTTCAATTTTTACAAGTTCTATTTCATATTATAATTCCTTCTATAATAATCAATTAAACGTATCGTTACCTTTGTATTATATTTACAATTGTATTATATTTATATTGTATTTCATTTCCCTGTTTTTCTATCTCACCATTGACAAAATAGATTCCATATTTTATAATCTTCCTTTTTTTTCTTGCTCTGGTAATTAGATAATTTAGTTTGTTTATGCTTTTTAATATGATTTATACTTGCAGTTTTAATTAACCATACATGGGCCTCTGGGTGGATTTAACCTTTCACTTGCTAGGAACAATGGTCAGCCATTGTATTTCATCACAGCTAAGCAGAGCATCACTGCCCATTTTTGGGCTTCCCATTTGGTTATAAAAAGGGCAGAGTTGCAGGCTTCTAGCCTTAAGCTCTGAAAAGCCCATCAAGAACAGGTGCAGCTCCAGCTGCAAAGAGCTTGAAAGACAAAAGGACCATCTGAAATGGCAAGATTCAGACGCAGCCGGAGCCGGAGCCTCAGTCGCCGCCGTCGGAGGAGGCGACGTGGAGGTAAAGGTGGAAGGAGGAGGAAAGGAAGGCGCCATGGCAGAAGGAGAGGTAATTTTTTTAAAAAAAAATGTTTTTGAGAGAAACTTTAAAATGTTTTGAACACTTATTTCATATAACTCAAGATTCAGGGATGGGATCTGACAAAATTTCTTTTCTATACTGGTTAGGGCGCAGGCATGGTCGCAGAAGGAGAAGAGGGAGAGGCAAGAAAGATTAAGTTCCATCTACACGATTCCACCATCTTGGACACCTGGCACTGCGGGCCTCTTTTAGAGAATCTGCCAAAAAATGAAAAATGAAACCTTCTCAAGAGAACACCCAGGATGACTTCCCCCAGAAACAAGAGGCTGAAACAATTTGAACAATACCACCTGTCAATAAACATTGACATTTTATTTTGTGTCTTGGTCTTTCATTCCGGTGTGTGTAAAAAAAAAAAAAAGAATTTAAATAAGTAAAATAGAAAAAAATTCCAATATTTGGAAGCAATTTCTAACGCAATCCTCTAGGCCATTCGATCAATAATTCTTAAAACCAGAAAAGATTACTTGAGTGTAAGATTACAATCTCACTGAGGTAAACTTTATGAATTAAAAATATACATCATTGATCAGTGAATTCTTTAGAAACATCAGTCTTGATTCTATTATCAGAATCAAACCATATATTACAATTATTTTATTTATTTTGTTTGTCAAGCATGTATGAGAAAACAAGTATAAGTATGAACATAACATATAAACATATAAGAATATACATAATAATTGTACCCTATGACTCATTAAGTGTCGTACGATATGATTCTTGATTCTTAATGAATGTATCTTTTCTTTTATGTATACTTCCTTGTGTATACTTTTATGTATACTTCCTACTTTATGTATAATTCCTTGTGTGTCCAATCACACGTGGCCAATAAAGTATTCTATTTCTATTTCTATAAATGAGTATGAACAAATGGATAAATAGGAACAGTTGGACAGGAACAGTGGGTATATTGAATTAAGATTTTATGTGGCTTTCCCACTGACTAATTCAATGCAATATTAAGATTTAAATATTCATGCTACCACAGCATTTCATGAAAGTAACAAAGATGGGCAACCTAGAAATTGGAGTTGACCTGAAAATTAGACAGCTACAGCAGACCTGGTCCTAAGAAATAGGAAAACTTTTGAGAAGGGTTAATCTTCTGTAGCAAGAAGAAAACGTATCAAAATCATTTTGTTAATCTTAAACTACTGCAAGTATGTGCTCTGCGTCTTTCTGATCTTTGCAATATTTTAGAACTATTGAAAGGGCCTGGTTTCAAAAATTAAGCCTTTTCTGGAAATTGCTCAATACAATTAACAAACTCAGTATCAAGAACATTAATTTCATTAAAAAGTCATTTTGAGTTTTTGTTTTTGGAATCCATTGCTTTGTTTTAACTAAATTTTATTATACAACAAATGCAATCAGTATCATACTATGTACAATAACTCATGCTAAACACTAAGAAAAGGAAATGGAATATACAGTAAAAGAGGATGTTTGTAATATAATAGAAATGGAAAAAGTAAGACTAATGAATAAAAATCCAAAAATGTTGAAAGTAGAGAAATCATTGTAGAGTCTAAAATAATTCATTGTAGTCACAGAATTATTGCTCTCAGTGGAGACCACATTTGCTCTGAAATGCCTGTTGTAACTGAGTATATAATAGCCTCAAATTGACGTGTACTTTTCTCTGCAAGCACCACATTCTGCATCTTAGCATACCAGAGGGTCTTAAACAAACTTGAAGATCTTTCCAACATCTGGCCACAGCTTGTCATTCAGCCAGCAGCAAAAGAAAAACAGATTTTTATTCTTAATATTTCTACTATGCTGCAGTCCTTGACCAATAACCATATAACTGATTCTACCATTAACAGCAATATCACTCTGAATTTTCTGCCAAAATCTAGCAATGAAAATAAATGCATTTTTGTCCTATATACCTTTGACAACCTTTTCAATAGGTAGATGATGCATTCTCAATCATACAGGGCAATTGCCAGAGCTTTTGTACCATTTATGCTCATTTTTAAAGAATGCTTCAAGATCTTAGAGAGGGTTGTTTAACTTGCCATCAGGACAAATACAATACCAAAATATCTTTTCTTGCATTCATTGGGCCTGTTTCTGTATCAATTAAAGTTCAGAATGTCTTTAATCCATCACCTTTCCCCCTCAAAGGTCCAGTAGCAACTAAAATTGGCCACTGCTTTTATTGCAGTAGTCTTAATGCCTGGTGTTTTAAAAACTTTACAATTAAATTTGAAGAGTCAATAACTACAATCATTTTATCCATTTCTTCTTGTTGTAAAAGTCCTTCAGGCAGGAGCACCCTATATTTTTGGTCTAGGCAGATTCTAGGAAATTGACTTCATTTCTTTAAAAAATGAAAATAAATCAAATCCAGATGCAGGGTCATCTAAGAACAGTGATAGGGAAAATTCTTCATTGCCTTGAATCATATCAAGTTTCTTAGAAGGTAAATATAATGGACAGCTGAAAATCTCTTCTTTATTTTTAAATATTCCAACCTATGCTGAAAAAAAGGGATTAAAGGAAAGATGGAGAAAGCTTTGACTGAGTCACTGCAACAAAATGGAAGTGGAGGAGACTGGGACCGGTGAGGGAGCACCAAAGAAAGGGGCTAGCTTGTGGGTGGACTAGCCTTTGCATGAAGAGGCCAGCATGGAACAAGAAATAGTTAACCCTCAGAGTTGATACAAAGAAAAGGAGAATTTTCATTTGGGGCAAGTGTGATTTTCTTCCAGTTTAGTTCTCCTGTTTAATCCATAATACTATCCTTTTCAAAACTGAAATAAAATTTGACACTTTCCTCTTAGCACCACTCACTACACCTAGTATAATTATATACATTTGGACTTCTGCTTCAGGCTTCTTTGGCGACAGACCAAAATCGCAATCATGTGCGGTTTTGATCTGTGCTCGCTGCTGGAGCACCCCGAACCGCCTGGATTCAGGGCTGAAGCCACCCCATAGAGGTGGTGAAGAAGTCAGCTGAATTGAGGAGAGCCACATCTCTCCTCTTCGGCTGGCCATTACCCCCTTTCCCAAAGGCAGTTGCAACGCTGGTCAGAAATGGCCACCTCAAAGAAGAACCCGATCGAAAAAGATTGTGCAGGAGGAAGTTTAAAGGAGAAAGCTTGACTGACCAGGTTGAATGAAGAACATCTATTTAAGGTACCTGGAACCTGAACTTTAAAGAGTAATACTATTCCCAAAAAAGATCTTAAGCAGCGAAAAAGAAAGGGAAAGGAAACAGAATTGGCTTTTCTTCCTCCCACATTGGCAGTTTTAATTGACTTGGAACATTAAGAAGAAGAGATTCGAATAAGAAATTGATACTAATCCACTTTGACATTAATAGGCTATTTCTAGCTGAAAATAAAGTGTCAAAGGGATAAAGATCTTGGATAATTTAAAAATTTTCTTAAGAAAAAAGAAAAAAAGCAGAGGAGGAAGAAAGGAAACAAGAGGGTGGAATCTGGAAAATGGAGGAGAACACTGGAACTTAAAAAAATCGATAGTGGAATTTTAACAAGGCTTGAAAAAGATACATTGTTAGCTGAAACTTTGTTACAAAACAATAAAGCCCCTAGAAAGAGAAAGTGAGAAAAGAAGCAAGAAACAGTTTTGGATTATTGGATGATTCCTGGAATTTTGGATGGTGGATCCTAATGAAGCAAAATAAAATCAATTGGGGGTTGTTTAATTTTTTTTAAAATGGCATCACTCCTTGAAGAGTTAAAAATGAGACTTAAAGGACAAAAAGATGAAGCACAAGAGGGAAGAGGATCTTTTGGCTTCGTATTTCAATTTTTAGAAATGGAGATTTTGAACTATGAAATGCTGGCAGAACAAGAAGGGCCAAGCATCTTTAATGACCAATTTTAAGTGGGGTAAAAAAGGGAAAGGGGGGGAAAGGGAGTTAAAAACTTAAGTACTGAAGCAACAACCCAAAAAAAGAGTAATTTGAAAAGCAATCATAATATTAGGAAGAAGCAGAAGGGAGGATCACAGAAGGGAGAATCAGATAGAAAAGGGAATAAAAAGGGGAGGGAGAAGAAGAGAGGGAAGAGGGAAAGGAAAAGAAGCTACAAAGGACAGAAACAAGATATAAAGGTACAGGAAAAGCGTACAAGAATTAAAGGTATAAACCTATTTAAAAGACACAGAGACAATGGTTAAAATTTAACTTAAGGAGAGGATTCTGCAAGGGTGCAAGGGATAGCATTGTTATATTAGAAATAGAAAAGGGTTAGAAAATATGTTTAGATGATTAAAGTGATAGGAAAAAATTGTATTGATGTGTAATGGAATAATTTTTTGTAAAGAGAATAAGGTTCTTCATGATTTAAAAAGAAAGTTAAAAAAACTGAAAAGAAACATGAAGATTTTTATCAGTTAACAAGATGAATTTGAATAAGAATAATAATTTTATTGACTACTGTTAATAACTATTGTTTTTTATTTAAAGACAGTAATAAGTAAAATATGAAATATAGATGATTAAAGTGAAAGACAACTGATATTACTAGGTAATGTTTGTTAAAAGAAATAGAAATGTAAAAGATTAATGACAGAGCTGTACTTGAATAGAATAATTATTCCATTTACTATTGTTATACACTGATATATATACATTTATACTTTTTTAAAAACAATTTAGTGTGTATTTTTAAGGGAATGTACCAAGCAGAATTTGATTGAAAATAGGTATGTGTTATAAAATAGAGGTTAAAAACTGAATGTTATAACTGTAAAGGTGTAACTTACATTTTTAAATAAGATTTGAAAAAAGATACAAAGGCGTTACACTCCAGTCTAGACATTACAGGGAAAAATTTGTTTTATGAGAAAAGATAATATGAAATTGTAAACAGGACAGACAAAAGTATAAAATCATTGATTAGAAAGATTTTTAAAATTAGAAAAAGATATGTAATTGAATTAAGAAAGGAATGAGATAATTTAAAATAAGACTATAGGAAGTAAAGAAAGGGAAAAGCTATTGAAAAAAATTGAAAAAATAGTTATAAGATATGGATTAGAATGTATAAGATAAATATCTGTTGAGTTTATGTCTGTAGGGAGGAGTGATCACGCCCAGGATCACGCTGTTCTCAAAAAAAGATATTTTATTTGTATTTGTGTTTTTGTGAAAACTTAAAACTTTTATTAAAATATATATATATACATTTGATTCAGGTGAATTTGGCTAAAGACTCTCAGATCAGGATATGAAGAAGGCAATTTCCTTGGTTCAGCATCAGTGCAATAGTTATAACAATATGGAGAAGGAAGCTGAGGAAATTTCCTGTCACTTTTAACAATGAAGGACAACCAAGAGACACCAGTCATCACCAACATTTGATTCTGTGTGGAGCACATTAGGCAGCAAGTGTTTTCCACCAGTTTTGATCATTTGCAGAATGGTTGGCATCATCCCAAAGGATTTCAATGATTTTAAGATCTTCCTTACGTATTTGGCACCAAGTTTTCTGAGGCCAGCTTAATTTCCTCTTTCCTCCATGAGGTATTCAATATAATGCAATTTTTGGATGCCTGTCTGTATGTACTTTGTAAGCTATAGTCAATAAGCTGCATTAAATTTTATTCACAGTTCTTGATAGATGTTCCAAATTTGATCTTTGTAGAGATCAGGAGATATCAGTAGCCATGTCAAATTAAGTTGAAATCTAACCTTTAGATTTACAGAGAATGTATGGAAGTCAGTGTTAGATTAGAAACATGTGAGGCTTTTAGAGTTAATGGTGCCAGCCACCTTTGGGAAGTAGCTTCATATCCAAACAGAATCTTTTAAAAAACTGTTAAAAGGGGGAAAAAATGGGAGAACTCACTGGATCATTGGCAGGGGGAAAAAACAGAATTCTGCTGTTTTCTGGCATTTTAAAGTTCATTCCTTTTGCAAAGTTACTTTTGGTTTAAGTCTGGGTAAAGCACTTTCAGGCTTTTTTCTGTGACAACTTAAGTGTCAAAAATTGGAAATTTCTCCAGGACAAATTTCAGATTGGACACCTATGTTCCCTTCTGAAATGTCTTTATGATTCACAGATTTATAATGAAGATACAAGATTTCTGAAAACAAATATCACATTACATTATACTATATTAATATAGCCCTTTATTATGCTTTGAATCTGGACTAAGCTATTTAGAAGTGGGCATGACTTTTTGCCAACTAAATCTTTGATTAAAATTAGATTTCACGAATGCCTATCTTTTGAGGTCTCTCACACAATTATTGGTTTCCCTGGTCGTAACAATGAATTTTTGATCATCTTCTGAAGGACTGAAATATGCCCTAAACATTCTATAGTGCTGGTTTATCTAGACACACATTCATGTCAACTAAGTAGAGACATAGACTTAGAATAACTTTATTGTTACTTTGAATGTACACTAAATGGCATACATTAAAATGAAATTTCATTGCATACAGTTCTCATAGGGTTTCCACCTCCAATATACATTACATAAACATGACAAAATAAATAAATAAATACAAAATTATGCATCTACCCACATATATTATATGAAATGGAGAAACAACACAGTTTAGTTCGGAAGTAGTTGGCCAAAATAATTTTGTGCTAGTTCAAAGGAAAATCCTCTCTTTAATAGACTGAATATCATTCTATCTGAACTACGTTTATATTAATGGTTTGTCAATTGCTTACAAGATAATAGGTATAAGTAAAAACATCGTCATGAATACACGGATACATATAAGAAAAATAAAAAAATAAAAGAAACAATAGGCCAGGGACGGTAGGCACGTTGGTGCGCTTATGCACAGCCCCTACAGACCTTTTAGGAAAGGGGTGAGGTCAATAGTAGACAGTCTAAAGTTAAAGTTTTGGGAATTTGGGGAAGAAACCACAGAGTCAGGTAGAGTATTCGAGACATTGACCACCCTGTTGCTGAAGTCGTATTTCCTGCAATCAAGTTTGGTGCGATTAACCTTGAGTTTGTATCTATTGTGTGCTCCTGTGTTGTTATGGTTGAAGCCGAACATGAAACATGTTACATGAGCATACTGGG
Source organism: Hydrophis major (assembly GCA_033807585.1). Taxonomy (NCBI): domain Eukaryota; kingdom Metazoa; phylum Chordata; class Lepidosauria; order Squamata; family Elapidae; genus Hydrophis; species Hydrophis major. Next base: position 84,605,620 of record CM066333.1, read on the forward strand.
GCCTGATGGGAACTGTTCACACCATTCCATTCTGGGACCAGCTATAACTTCTGAGTCAGCGGTCCTTAAATTGTGTAACTCAGTCATTCCTTTTCTTGATCTCAAACAATGTCATTACACCTTTCCCCTCCCCACTTCCAAAAAAGCAAACCGCAGAAGCATTTCAGTAATGACAATCCCAAAGTGAATCCTTCATCTCACAGCAGATAAAAATGGCTTTATCATATCCTGGATATATCCAAATTGCCACTAGTTTAATAACCATTCTTTTGACTGATCTTCAGAGGCAGTTCCATGGAGGGCCCCACTGCAAATAAGGGAGGCATAAGTGCCCAAGGAAGGTGCAATTGGCAGAGCACACAATTCTATATAAAGGCATTTCTGGCTACACTCCCATTTCCTCATCAGGCAAGAGCTGTAAGGACAGAAAGATGCCCACCCCCAACCATTTCAAACTAAAGAAGGAACATTCCCAACATTGGAAGGGTCACCAACTATAATTATTTGGTTTTGTCAGGGTTAATGTTAAATCTGTTTTCCCCCTAACAGCCTCCAGGTACCGGAACAAAACTTTGACAGCATTGCTTGCTAAAGTATGCAAGATAAGAGAAGAAAAAAAAACCCCGCAAAATCACTTGTTTTTCCTTAGGTTAATATTATAAATGACTCATGGAAAAATAATTCCATAGATGATTTTCCTGGTGACAAAGTATATGGGAAAAAATACTGAGCTTGAAAAATCGACATAACTTGGGGGCACAGTTGTCTATTCATGTTTCTAAGGCTGTGCAATGATTTTACTATGTTGTTACCTTAATTTTCCTTTTATGGCAAGTTATCTCCATAGAAAAGACTAGTCACTGTATTTCATCATAATTGAATAGCTCTGAAGCATCATCATCCTTTGTTATACTTGCTCTGTAGCTTTCAAAAAGGTCAAAGATGCCACTTGGAGTATAATCATATTTGAAAGGACAATCAAGACCAGGTCCAGCTCCCAACAGCTCAGATACAGAAACAAATATGGCAAGATTCAGACCCATCAGAAGCAAAACCCTCTATCGTAGCCATCATAGAAAACAACAAAAGCGGAATCGTGGTGGGTCAGGAAGAAGGAGAAAATTCCCCCAGCATGGCAGAAAGAGAGGAGGTGAAAAAAAATTAACACTTTTCTGTAACTTGTCAAATGAAGTCCTATGCTCACTTAACCAAGATCTTGTGAAAATTATGTCTGATTAATATTCTTAGAATAATATTATTGATTGCTTTAAATGACTGATGACAATTTCTTCCTACTACTAGGTCTCAGGTCTCGTGGACAGAGGAGAAGTAGAAGATACAATTAAAGGTGTTTTTCATTGTTTCTTTCACTCTTGTTCCGGAAAGCGGACTTCTCAAAGGAAACAAAGCAATTTCTTACCATCAAAAACACCATGACAATTTCAAAGAACATGAGCATGATTGAGCAACGCCATCTGTCAATAAAAATTAGCATTGCATTCTTGTATCATATTTCAATCACCCAAGTGATGGGGCAAGGGGGCAATAGATAATGGTAATTTGACTGAAGAATAAATTTTAAAAAAAGAAAACATTTTTTAAGAAGCAAGAGTTGGGGGATAATTATAATAACTGGCTATCTTACTTATGGATGAATTTCAACTCACGTCACTTAGAATTGCTTGGGTTTTTATATTCTTTCCACCCACATTTTTATTCTATAATAGTACATCAGCACCTTGGTATCTTTGTAACTTAGGAACCCATTGTCTTATAAAAGATAAAGTATTTTATAAAAGTAAAACCAGAAGAGCAGCTGGCAATGGTACGTGTGCCCACTGAGAAGGCTTTAGGTGCTACTTCTACCACACATGCCATAGGTTTGTCATCATATATCTTCCTATATCTGGGCATTCAGCAACCCATTCGCTTTCCATTTGGAATCAATGTTAAAGTTATTGGGCAGATGTTGTGTAAGTACCAGTGGGTGCTGACTGAATTTGAGTCTTCTGGCTGATAAATGAAGCTTGGCGTGCACCAGTAGGAGTAAGTTGTTCACATTTCCTTTTCAAGCTTCAACAGTGTTTCAGCTACAATTCTAATTGTTTTAAAGTTACCTTTAAAGAACCGATAGTATTTCTTTCTGAATAAGATTGGCTTGCAGAGAAAATATCCTAACAAAAATTAAAATAGCGTATTTTTCAATTGTTTGCAAAGCTGTAGTTGGCTGTAATTCATTTCTGGATTTAAAAAAAAACAGCAGCTCTCAGGCAGTAGGAAAACGTACTGTACCTATATCAATTGTAAGAATAGCGAGACAGTTGAACAATTTTTCTCAAGAATATTTTCCTGATGAGAGTTTATTTGCTGAACAGTTAACTGAAGATTCATCTGTCTATGGCATTCTGTTCCAAATGGTGTTTCTTACATATGTCAGGCAATTGTTCCCATAACCCAATTGTGTGAATGTTTACTGATTTGATTACTTCAAGTTCTTCACATAGAGCTTCACTCATTCATTGAAAACACAACAATCCCCTGTTTACTCCCATCTCAAAGAATCTGTTCCCAGGCAACAGGTTTTTAGAACACTGGCAAGGGAGTTCTCTCACTCATCACAAATAGGAAAAAAATAACATTCATAGCTCAGCTATGGGAAAATACTACCTCGCTTAGGATGATCTTGAAAAGGTAAGCAGAGTTGGACTTAGTACTTAGACGGAAGACAACCAGAAAATAACGACAGTGGTAAGTCAGACTAAAAAAAATCATATGGATGACTAGAATTTTAACAATGTTGCTAAAAAAGTTGCATGAACATATAGGGTCACCTGGAAAAGAGTTCAGTTTCCAAGAGCCATCTTAGTATCCTGTGCTAAATCACCTTTTGTTTCTTTCTGTCTGGGTTTTGCAAACATTACTGTATTGCATGTACACTTCCAGTTAGATTTTCATGTCGGGTTGAAAGATACATGATGTTCCTCACAAGCATTTTATTCTTGTGAGTATATTTTCCCCAGTATTTCTAACTGCAAGGTCATAGGAGCAATTTGTTGCTTGTATGTAAGCACCATAATACATAAAATGGATTACCATTCCCAAGAACCTCTGGCTGTTTTCTGGATGCAGAATCTCTCAGATTGCTTCAACTTTCACAGAATCAATTGTCAATGGTGCCCAGTATGAGGCATTTGTTTCAAGTGCAATGGAGTTAACATAATTTAGCTTTATATTCTATTTTCTGCATCATTCCATGGAAGGAAACACTTTTTTTATACACATATCCACCAGATTATTTTCATTAGGAGTAAAAATTAAAGCACTGAAAAGGAATTAGAACGGTCGGCAAAATAAAGTGAAGGTATGAGGTAAAAAAAACAATGGGGAGCATATAACCAAACTTATATTTTCTTCATTTCCTTTCAGTCCTTGGGAAACTATCCTTACCTGTGCCAGGTTCTTACATAACTTCATACATTATATTTTGTCCTTGAAAGTTCCTGGCTTTATTTTTGAGGATCTCAACATCTCCCTCCAATCACAACTTCCTCCCTCTCCTCATTCAGTCTTTCTTCATACATTTGCTTTGCAATTTGATCACTGTTCATTCTATTTGCATATCCAAGTCAACATTCCATTGATTTAAAGATTTTTGTTAGTAAACATCAGACATAGAAAAAAGAAAAATTCTGGACAGGGTTTTTTCTCTGAGATAATGGAGGCAGCAAAGCAAGGGAAGACATTGGGGAGATTGCAGGATGGGATGGGCCAATGAAATATGGTGTACTAGGAGTTACTAAATGGAGGAGGGTAGTGAGGGGACCAACATGCAGAAGTTTTGTTGTAGGGAAAGCCTCTGGTTTGGCTTTAGCAGAACATTCTTCCAGCATTAACATTAAACTGAAGTTTTGCTGTGCTCTTTTTTCTATTGGCCACTTACTTTTGTTTTCATTTCATTAATTGAGTACCTCTTCATTCTTGGTCCTATATGTCAGGGGTGACAAACTCATGTTGTCACGGCATCATCATGTGATGTATTGGGACTTTCCCCCCCTTTGCTAAACCAGGCATGGGCGTGGCTAGCACGTGACGCATCCGACCCATGGACCATGAGTTTGACTGCTTTGCTATATGTGTTCATTTTACAACATATGACTTCTGAAGTGCTCCATTCCTACTATATTCAACTCCATTTCATGTTGTGCCTGACCTTTCCATGTAACATAGTAGACAGAACCATGTTTTTCCTCAAGCCACGTTATCACTTCTTTCAGCAGCCAATCTTTCCTCTCAATAGATCAGAAATTGCCCACAACTTTCCACTACCATTCATCTATTTGTTCTTCCTTTCCCCCATTGATGTATAACATGCCTCAATTTTCAAAACTATACCCTTGTTGAATCATATAATCTAGACTCTGCAAATCATTCTGGTTTCTTCAGCCAACATAGATACTGTTAAGTGTGGAGCAAGGGTGCGAAGAATGGAGACGAGCCGGTGAATTAGTGAACTTCAAAACTCTTAATTAACATGGTGTGACAGCTCAAACTGGATGGCTGCTATAGCCTTCCTTATATAGGCAACTTATTAACTATTCAACCAATGGCAACCTGGGAGCACTATCTCCGTTAACCAATGAGAACGGTGTGCTAATGGCCAATCAGATTCTCCTGAACGGACCAATCTGATCTCGCCATTTAACAGCCAATCAGAAGTGCAGAGCCAGAACCCTGCACTTGACTTCAAGCTCTAGATAACTTTATTAGACATTTATTCATTCACAACAGATACCTATACATTCACCTCGGAAACCTTTCACATAGAAGACATTTTTAAACATATTGTTCACAACAAAGGAGTTAAGCTCATGCATACTGACTTACACAGGCAGGCATGTGCTGACCCCTATGTTGTTGTAGATCCTCTAAGAATGTGGGTGGAACTGATAATTTGAACTTTTGGATCTGCCAGATTTGTGGGGCCACAACCACCCTTGAATCCCACAGACCATCTGCACTTGATTTCAGTAATTAAATACTGTCACACAAAATCACTCTGTTTGATAGAAGCCAGAAAAGAGGGTTGCAAGCATTCTAAATTGTATAACCAAATTAGTGTCTGTAATCCAGCTCAGATGGACTAAATTTATAGATAATTACACATTTGGAAAAGGTGAGGGATGAAGTATCAATTCCCACTAGCCGCAGGTAGCAGACTGCTGAAAATATTGGGCAAACTCAAATTCAGGCTTCAGGAACAAAATAATGTGTAAACATGCAAAAGTAAATCTGAAAAAATATGAAATGGAGAGCAGTTATATCATCATTTACTGTAAGTGGTGTACAATGATTGAACTCCCAAATCTAGTCAGAAGAACAATTATGATTTAAAGAATAAATAGAGTATAGGAATATAAAGAAATATGCTATAACTGATTTCCAGATATTTATTTGGGGGATAGTTTTACCAACTACTTTTTATCTCATTCCTTTAATAGATTAAATGTTCATATAGGTACATTTTTGATAATATTGCTGAACTATTTATCACAATTTGAATTATTCTAATAATAAGAATAAACAAATATTGCTATCTTTTCATTATTTCAAAGGTCTAATCAAAAGTAATGCAGAACATGGGGGGGCAGTTGAAATAATTCTTTTACTGAATTTGAAGCTTCTAAAAGTGTCTTGGAAAAACATGATAAAGCAAAGATGATTGGAATATTATATATGGACTTGATTATCACAGCTGTAAATCATTAATTATGCACATCCTGTCATCTGACTGGATGAAGTGCAGAAGCATATAAACAATATTTATTCAGATTAGATGAGACCAGTTATGATAGAAATGTGCCTATTCTTTAGCTCTTCTGACATTATAATGTTAATTGAGAAGCTTCAGTGCTACAAGAATAATAAACTAGGCAGTCAACAGCATATATAAATTATGAGATGAGGATATATTCATGTACATATACAAGAAACTGATGTGTTTATTTCTAAAGCTAGAAGTTGCTATGTTCTAAACTTATGCAGTTTCATTTTATTTTCAAGTTCATGGCAGCTTTTGAAGGGAAAGTATTTTGTGTGCTCTTCATATGTTCTTGATTATACTTATTCTATAAAACACATAAAAACAAATCTAAAAATATGTCAAACAAATGTATTATGAACACATCGCTGCTCCCAATATGGAATAATATATGCATCACCTTTTCGTCTCTTTGTAGAAATTAAACTCAGAATTTGTAATGTGGAGAGAAAGGAGAAACTTTCCTTAAAAAACACAAATAAAATGTAGAAAACCATGTCCTGTTTTTGAAAGGATATCCCTTGTGCTGACTGTCTTCCATGGACTGATCTCACTAGTGTCAATTCAAGATAGACAGGCCAAAGAAAACTCATATTGTATTTTAACAGGTCACCATTTTTTTGAAGGGGGAAAAAAAGAGTGTGGAGTTCATCCAGAAGCGATACCAAACTTCTGTTTATGTTTCGTAAGAAAGCTTTTTCAAGGGGAGGAAATTCACCTCTGAGCCACAGGAAAAAGCAAAAAAGGTAAAATGTCTTACTTCCCTTATTTAATATTTCCATATGAAAACCTTAAAATGGAAACTTTTTGCATAAGTAATTATTACTGGAATGCTAACAATGTTTCCTGGGTCACTTTTGCTCTTCAGGTGGTTTACACTGATGACCAGGGGGGACAAAAAGAAACCAGGAGTAGTAATTCTGTTGCACAAAGGTGAAGGAGCAAAGAGAAAACTTTCTTGGGCTTGAGCTTTGTGTGGAAAGAATCTTGTTAAGAATACTCTTAACTCTGCCACACAATAACTGCATGTCTGTCATTACATTTCTAAATGAAATAAAATAAATGAAAACTGTTATGTCCTGAAATGGAATACTCGAAATCCCCGAGCCTTGATTGGCTAAGGCGCGGGGATTTCTGATTGGCCAGGCGAGCTGCGCTGATTGGCCCGATTGAAGTCTCCCGCGATTGGTGCAAACCAAGAGCGGGAGACTTGAATCGCTGCCATTGGCCGCGGCCGCCGCTGCGAAAGGTATAAAAGCCGCGGGCTTTTTGCCTTTCGCCGGTTCGGTTCTCCCATTGTTAATAAAGAGCTTTGAATGAAAGTCACCGACTCTGAGCTTTTGCGGACACGACACTGGCGACGAGGATGGGATCTCGCCCCTGAACCGAACCCCGTGTCCACCCAAGAACCAGCTCCAGCGCAGAGATGGCGAAGATAGCACCGCCCGCCCCCTTCAACCCCGCCGCCGAGGATTGGGAATCGTACTCGGATCGGTTCCGGATGTACCTGGAATGCGCCGGAATGAAGGACACCCCGGGCCCGCTAAAACGCGCCGTCTTCCTTACGCACTGCGGACCAGAGGTCTTCCAGATGGCCAAAGCATTGGCCAAGCCGGCAGACGCAACCGCCATGGACTGGGACGTCCTCGAACCTATACTGCGGCGCCATTACGCCCCCGAAGTCCCCATCCTGATACGGCGCAACGAGTTCTACCGCCGAAACCAGAAACCAGACGAAAAATTGAGCGACTTCGTCGCAGAGCTACGGCACCTAGGAGGACTCTGCGAGTTCCAAGGTCTGAACAGTCTCATAAGAGACCGCTTCGTACTCGGCTTATGGGATCCTACACTCCAGAGCCGACTTATGGCCAAGGGCGACATCAGCCTAGCCGATGCCCTTACCGCAGCCGCAGCCGCTGAAGCAACCCGCACGTCGGCAGACAGCATGCGAAGATCTGACGCGAAGGGCGGAAACAACAACCCGGCAAGGTCGGCCGACACAAGAAACGAAGCAACCGCACACTACGGTGAATACCAATCAACCTCCAGCACGTCGGAAGACGAGGAGGACATACATCACGTGCAGACGGGACGCGGCGACCAACGAAGTCGAAAAGGTCGTAGGTCGAGGACCAACTGCGCCGGGTGCGGCGGCGATCACCCCAGGTCAGAATGCCGATTTTTTGACTCTATCTGTAGGCATTGTGAACGACGGGGTCACATCGCCCAAGTTTGCCGCCAAAAGAAGACCCGCAGCCCGCCCAAATGGGAACAGCACGACAGACGGAGAGAAAGCTCCCCGCCCAGAACCAGAGAGCGCCAGCCAGACGGTCGGTGGGACCGCACTCAACGATCTCAAAGAAGCGGCGACGGTCGGCGAAAAGAAGAAACCCACCAGACGGTGACCATCGGCCACGCCATCTCCGACGGCGCCAGAAAGGTACACGTAGAAGTCCATATCGAAGGCCAGCCATGCAAAATGGAAGTGGACTCCGGGTCCTACCTTTCCATGATTGCATGGCGCGAAATCAAAAGACTGGTGCCTACACTACAAAAAAGAAACGTGCATGCCCAAAAGATCATCATTAAAGACTACCAAGGGAATCGCGTCCCGGTAGTGGGCACCAAGAACTTCAATATAACTTACAAAGGCCACACCGAACAACTGCCACTCACAATCGTCGATCGCGACCGCCCAAGCCTACTGGGTTTACAATGGTTCGCCCCGCTTAACATCGCGTTGACAGGTGTCACCACGTCACCATCGAAGCTTGGGAACAGCGGCTAGCCCAGGAGTTCCAGGAGGTCTTCGATGGAGGCTTGGGCAAGTACCAGGGGCCCCTTATCTTGTTTGACCTAAACCCAGGGGTTCCCCCTAAGCGGCTTAAACCTAGAAGGGTACCATTCGCCTTAAAGCCTAAAATTGACGAGCAGATCGACAAGCTCGTCAAACAAGGGGTATTGCAACCGATAGACCATGCCAGATGGGAAACCCCTATAGTAACCCCAGTAAAGCCAGACGGGTCCGTGAGAATCTGCGGGGACTATAAGGCCACCCTAAATGGCGCGTTGCAACAAAGCGCCTACCCAGTCCCAATAGTGCAACATTTACTGCACTCACTGGGAGGGGGCAAAGTCTTTGCCAAGCTCGACCTCGCCCAGGCATATCAGCAGCTACCTGTGGATGAGAAAACGGCGGAAGCCCAAACAATCGTGACCCATCGGGGGGCTTTCAAGTGTAACCGACTCCAATTTGGAGTCAGCGTGGCACCAGGCATCTTTCAGAGCCTGATGGAACGTTTGCTACAGGGCATCAAGGGGGTGGTGCCCTATTTCGATGACGTATTAGTGGCGGCGCCAAACGAAACCGAATTAGAAAACCGACTCAGACAAGTCTTAACAAAATTTAAAGAAACAGGACTTAAAGTCAAACGAGAAAAATGCCAACTATGTACAAAGCAAGTAGAGTTTTTGGGCTATCTCCTAGACCGGCATGGCATTCACCCTACGACTAAAAAAGTGAAAGCCATCAAGGAAGCCCCCACCCCAAAGTCCAAAACGGAACTACAAGCGTTCCTAGGCTTACTAAATTTTTATAATGTTTTCCTACCTCAAAAGGCAACGGCGGCGGAACCTTTACATAGACTCCTAGACAAGAAGGCAGCCTGGACTTGGGGGAGACGAGAGCAAGCCGCCTTTCAAAAAACCAAAGACCTCCTCACCTCCGACGCCGTCCTGATGCAATTCAGCGAAACCTTGCCCTTAGCTGTCACTTGCGACGCATCACCCTTCGGCGTCGGCGCTGTCCTCAGCCACACCCTCCCAGACCAGAGAGAAGCACCCATCGCTTTTTTCTCCAGGACTCTGACTAAACCGGAACGGAACTATAGCCAGCTGGACAAAGAAGCTTTGGCTATAGTTGCCGCCGTTAAACGTTTTCACGAATACCTGTATGGCCACCCGTTCACCATCGTGACGGATCATAAGCCATTGCTGGGCATCCTCGCTGGAAACCGAGCCACGCCAAACATCTTGTCACCCCGGATGACAAGATGGTCCGAATTCCTGGCAGCCTACAGTTACGAACTGCTACACAAGCCAGGTAAGAAAATTTCGCACGCGGACACTTTAAGCCGCTCGCCTTTACCTGACTCTGAACCTGACCCAGCACCATCAACAAACACCCTAAGTATCGAGAGTTTACCTATTACCGCATCAGACATTGCCAGAGAAACCGTTAAGGACAGGCAGCTGGCGCGAATCTTACACTGGTTAGAAAAAGGCTGGCCGGAGAAAGACAGTGACGAGACTTTTAAAACATTCCGTCAGCGCCAGACTGAACTTTCACTACTAAGAGGGTGTATTCTGTGGGGTGACCGGGTGGTAATTCCGGACAGATTGCTAGAGAGGGTATTAGAGATGCTACATGAGGGTCATCCTGGCATCGTCAGGACTAAAGCCCTGGCCAGGAGTTACGCTTGGTGGCCGGGGATGGACAAGCAAATTGAAGCATGGGTCGCCAAATGCCACCGATGCCAGGAGACCAGATCCAGCCCACCCGCAGCACCTATCCGGGACTGGGAAACACCACGGGGGCCCTGGTCCAGAATCCATCTAGACTTTGCTGGCCCCACAAATGGGCATACTTTTCTAATCACAGTTGACGCGTATTCCAATTGGTTGGAAGTAAGCGACATGAAATCCACTACCACAGAGGCCGTCGTTAAAGAACTATGTAAACTGTTTTCCACACACGGCCTCCCAGACGTCGTCGTCTCAGACAACGGACCCCAGTTCACTTCCATCGATTTTGAACGGTTCCTGGCAGAGAGGGGTATCCGCCACGCATTAACAGCACCGGCGCATCCGGCGGCGAACGGTAGGGCAGAACGGATGGTCCAGTTTACGAAAAAGACCCTCCGGAAAATGGACCACGGGGAGATCAGCGACAAAATCAACAGACTGCTCTTCATACAGCACATCACTCCCAATACCACAACTAACAAGAGCCCTGCAGAGCTTCTAATGGGCAGAAAGCTGAGGTCCCCACTCGACAGATTGCACCCGACCTATAACCCGGAGCGGCCCCCAGACTCCAGCTCCAGGTACCGGACATTTGACCCAGGTGACTTAGTCTATGCAAAGAACATGACGGGGGACCCCCTATGGATCCCAGCCGTCATAACTCAAGTCACTGGTCCACGGTCGTACCGGCTCCAAACCATCGATGGGCGAGCCTGGAAACGACATATCGACCAGCTCAGGTCACGAACAGCGACTGACCTCAACCCCCAAGACACGAACCAAGGGGGGAGGGAATACCCGGAGAGACAATCGCAGGAAAAAATAAACCAAAAATACTCACCGGAACACAGCCATCGCGAGTCCCCTCCGGAGAAGAACCACCTGGCCAGCTCTACTGACTCGGAGAAGCCAAGCGGGAGCGGCGAAATCCGTAGCTCAACCGACCCGGTAGGCCCAGGCGGGAGCCACGGCGAAAGAACCGGCCCGATCATCCAGCCGGTTCGCACAGAGGCAGGAGCAGCCAAAAAGATGACCGCTCCGGCCGAGTTACAGCATGCAAGTGAGTTGCGCAGGTCAACTAGGACTCGACGGAGCCCCGCCTACCTGCGTGACTACACCACGTGATGGACCATACCAAGAGGGGAGGGGTGTTATGTCCTGAAATGGAATACTCGAAATCCCCGAGCCTTGATTGGCTAAGGCGCGGGGATTTCTGATTGGCCAGGCGAGCCGCGCTGATTGGCCCGATTGAAGTCTCCCGCGATTGGTGCAAACCAAGAGCGGGAGACTTGAATCGCTGCCATTGGCCGCGGCCGCCGCTGCGAAAGGTATAAAAGCCGCGGGCTTTTTGCCTTTCGCCGGTTCGGTTCTCCCATTGTTAATAAAGAGCTTTGAATGAAAGTCACCGACTCTGAGCTTCTTTTGCGGACACGACAAAAACACTTTAACTGAAATCAAAGAATCCCTGAAAACTGTCCTCCTTCCCACACTCATACAAATAATGGAAAAGGCCATACAATTTGCAAAAATAGCCTATTGCTGTTAATTCTCTGTTCCCCAATATTCAATAGGAAGACATCTATACAAAGGATCCATTCCTACAAAACAGGACTACATATAGTTGTGGGCAGGTTATTTTTAAATGAAGAAACAAATTCTAATTCTAGTATCATGCTTAGGCCTATCATATCTAAGATCCCAAAATGAATTTTCTATAATTCCTTCTATCATTTTTTTTTTTTTGGTCATCTGGATGCTTGCAGTTTAAAATATGGAGGGCATAAGCTAGGTATTATGTAAAAACTGTAAAACATAGTTCATGGTCTAAATATTATGCTAATTAACAGTTAAAATGTTTAGCGGTAATTAGGTAATTAGACTGTGCAATATTGGTTTTCATATGGAAGAATAGAGTAGAGAAGAGTAGAATTTTTACTCCTATACTCATCAGACCATACCAAAGGAATAAAACTGATACAAATATGCAAATAAATATAAGTAAATAATATTTAGATCATGTTGGGGTTAATTGTAAGGGTTACCTTTTTTTTTTTTTTAAATATGTCCTACTGTTTTATTTGTACTTATTTTATTTGTGTATCTTTTCTATCCTTCCCATACAGAATCATGACTAAATTAATATTCTATTGTCCTCAATATATTTGGGCAAATCAATATATTCACATGGTGACAGGCATGAGACATTTCAATGGGGGAACAGAAGGGGGAACTTGCTGTACAGACACCCCCTTCCCCAAGTGTCTGATATTACTGTTGTGTTCCAATCAGTGATGGGATTCAAAAAATTTTACTACCAGTTCTGTGGGCATGGCTTGGTGGGCGTGGCAGGGGAAGGATACTGTAAAATCCCCATTCTCTCCCCTCCTCACTAACCTGCTTTCCAGCTCCGTTCTCCTGTGCAGGGCAACCAAAGAAGACCCAGCCAATCAGATGGGACTCGGGAGGCAGAGAATAGATGGGGGCGGGGCTAATCAGAGGCGGTATTTGCCAGTTCTCTGAACGACTCAAAATTTCCGCTACCGTTTCTCTAGAACTGGTCAGAACCTGCTGAATTGCCACCTCTGGTTCTAGTCCTCAGACCTATGCCCTGGTCAGGAACACTAGAGGGATCTCGTTTTCAGCGGCTGCTGTTCACTACCAGTTCAATCAATAATAAATATCCTTTTATTTGCAATCTTATTAGAAAGGAGCAAGCTGACTTTGCATGCATTACTTAAATCTGGCTGGGCCCAGAATGGAGGGGGAGGTTTGTCCTTTCTGAAATGTACCTATTCTGGGTTTAGCACCAGGTAGCAGTTGTCATTCAGGAGTCTCTATTGGCTCTCTCTTGGTGTTGTTGGTCCCATAAGTTGCCAGTTCTGAAACCCCGTTCCTGAAGAGGCTCGCAGGATCAGTACAGATTGTTGCTACTATACGGGCCTCCTTGTTGCCTAACAACCTCCCTTCCAGAACTTCTGGAGGCCATCTCAGGGTTGACTATGGTGTTCTCCGGGTTTATGGTCTTGAGGGTATTCAGTTTTGGAGGAGAGGCTTGTAAAAAAAAAAATCCAAGCATTAACTTCTGAACTTTATAATTATTCAGCTTTAAAAAATAAATCCCCAGGAGTGGATTGCAAGCAAATATTTATTTTTCCTTCTCTGGATGATATTACATACCATTTCTTGCAAGAGTTGGTCAAATGTGGCTCATACCCCCAGCTTCTGAGAAAACCTCGGATGGGGGGAATCCCTGTTTTGTATTGCTTTCTTTACTATAAATTAGGAAGCATGTCATAGATGAAAATGACTGAACAACTTTGGCTTTGAAGGTAACCTGTGAGATGTTTCTAGTTATATATCCACACTGATTAAGCTGACCATGGAATTTCCATGGTTAATGTCAGTTGACACGATCACAATGTTAATATATCACAGGAAGTATAAACATTGTGATCGTGTCAACTGACATTAACTTTTAAATTTTCACATAGGGTGAAATGATTCTCCCATTTCAGGAACGAGGGAACAGGGCTATAATTAAACCCAGAGTGGAATGGAGAAAATCAGTGTAGTTTTAATCTATTCAGCACAGGACTTAGAACAGAACAGAACAGAATAGAACAGAACAGGAATAGAACAGGAATAGAATAGAATAGAATAGAATAGAATAGAATAGAATAGAATAGAATAGAATAGAACAGGAACAGAACAGGAATAGAATAGAATAGAATAGAATAGAATGGAACAGGAATGGAACAGGAATGGAATGGAATGGAATGGAATGGAATGGAATGGAATAGAATAGAATAGAATAGAATAGAATTCTTTATTGGTCAAGTGTGATTGGACACACAAGGAATTTGTCTTGGTGCAAATGCTCTCAGTGTAAAAGAAAAGATACATTTATCAAGAATCATAAGGTACAACACTTAATAATAATCATAGGGTATAATAAGCAATCAAATCATACTAGGAAACAGTCAATAAAAATTGTAAGTATACAAAGCAGCAAAGTTACAGTCATACAGTCATAAGTGGGAGGAGATGGTGAAAGGAAGGATGGGAAGATTAATAGTTATAGTAATGCAGACTTAGTAATTAGTTTGACAGTGTTGAGGGAATTATTTGTTTAGCAGAGTGATGGCATCCGGGGAAAAACTATTCTTGTGTCTAGTTGTTCTTGCGTGCAGTGTTCTATAGTGTCATTTTGAGGGTAGGGGGTTGAAACATTTTATGTCCAGAAGGTGAGGGGTCTGTAAATATTTTCACAGCCCTCTTTTTGACTCGTGCAGTATACATTGTATATATACAATGACTCGTGCAGTATACATTGTATATATTTTATACTGTCGTGTCCGTCGGGAAAGAGACTAGGAGTCGGTGACTAGGTTTCAGCTCTTTATTGGTCCCCAGAACCGAACTGGGGACTAAGTGAAAACTTTTGGCTTTTTATTTCCAAGCCGCGGCGGCTGCGGCCAATGGCACCACTTTGAATCTCCCATGATTTGAATCCACCAATCGCGAGAGATTCTTAGCGGACCAATCAGCGCGGCTTGCCCAACCAATCAGATCGCCCCGCGCTTTGGCCAATCAAAACGCGAGGCTTTCAAGAATGTAAATGAAGGTACAGAACACCCCTCCCCTCTTGGTTTGGTCCTATGTAACGTAGTCCCGTAGGTAGGCGGGGCTCCGTACTTGCCTACTGGACCTGCGCAGGTCAGTCATAGGTTGGTTCCCGGCCGGTTCGGTTGGGATCTCCATGTCTCTCGGCCTCGTCGTTGGAACCACCTGGTATGTCTTGCCGGGCCGCTCTTCGCAGCTCCCTCCCGGTCTACCCAGGTTGGTCGAGCTGCGGTTTTCGCTGCTCCCGCTTGGTCTTTCCGGGCTGGTCGCGCTGGCCTGGCTATTTCTTCCTGGTGAGGTTTCGCGCTGGCTGCTTGCTGGTGAGTACGGCTGGTTTCTTTCTTCTGGGGTTTGGTGTCCGGGGTATTCCCTCACCTCTTGGTTTGTGTTGAGGGGGTTGGTTGTGTCTTTTGTAGCTGTCCTCGATCTTAATTGATCAATGTGGCGTTTCCATGCTCGTCCGTCGGTTGTTTGTAACCGGTACAAGAGTGGACCTGTCACCTGGGTTATGGTTGCTGGTATCCATAGTGGGTCTCCGGTTAGGTTCTTCGTGTAGACGGCGTCGCCTGGTGCGAAGGATCGGTGTTTGCTGGTGGAGTCTGGGGGTTTCTCTGGGTTGTATGTGGGGTGTAGTCTATCGAGTGGAGATCTTATTTTCCTCCCCATTAGTAGCTCTGCCGGGCTTTTATTTGTTGTAGTGTTCGGGGTTATGTGTTGTATAAAAAGCATTTTATTTATTGGATCTCCCCGTGGTCTATTTTCTGGATGTTTTTTTTTGTGAATTGAACCATCCGTTCCACCCTTCTGTTCGCCGCCGGATGTGCCGGGGCTGTCAGTGCGTGTCGTATGCCCCGTTCCGCTAGAAATTTTTCGAATTCCAGCGAGGTGAATTGGGGCCCGTTGTCCGACACGAGGACGTCTGGGAGGCCGTGTGTCGTGAAGAGTTTGCAGAGTTCTTTGGTCAGGGCCTCCGTGGTGGTGGTGATTCTTATGTTGCTCACTTCCAGCCAGTTAGAGTAAGCGTCTACGATTATTAAGAATGTGTGTCCCTTTGTGGGCCCGGCGAAGTCTATGTGGATCCTAGACCAAGGTCCCCTGGGGGTTTCCCACTCTAAAATTGGTACCGTGGGTGGGCTTGGTCTAGTTTCCTGGCAATGTTGACACCTTGCTACCCAAGCCTCGATTTGTTTGTCCATCCCTGGCCACCAAGCATAACTTCTGGCCAGGGTTTTTGTTCTAACGATGCCCGGGTGCCCCTCGTGTAACAACTCCAGTACCTTCCCTTGCAGTTTTTCTGGGATGACCACCCTATCCCCCCATAGCACACACCCTTTTAGTAATGAGAGTTCCGTTTGCCGGTTCCAGAATGTTCTGAAAGTCTCGTCATTGTCCTTTTCCGGCCACCCTTTCTCTACCCAATGCAACACCCGCGCCAGACGTTTGTCTTTATTAGTTTCTCAGGCAATGTCTGACGCGGTTATGGGTAGATCGGGCAGAGTCTCTATGCTGCGGGTGGTCGTCATGGGTGTTGGGTCAGTGTCTAGTTCGGGTAGCGGTGAGTGGCTTAAGGCATCCGTATGGGTGATAGTCTTAGCGGGTCGATGTGTGAGCCGGTAGTTGTAGGCAGCCAGGAATTCGGACCACCTTGTCATTCTAGGAGATAGAATGTTTGGAGTGGCCC
The DNA here is from genome assembly GCA_033807585.1 of Hydrophis major. Classification (NCBI taxonomy): domain Eukaryota; kingdom Metazoa; phylum Chordata; class Lepidosauria; order Squamata; family Elapidae; genus Hydrophis; species Hydrophis major. The sequence goes on from CM066333.1 coordinate 84,622,266, forward strand.
TGTTCCCTGCGAGGATTCCCAACAGTGGCTTGTGGTTGGTGATGATGGTGAACGTCTGGCCATAGAGGTACTCGTGAAACCTTTTCACTGCGGTGACGATAGCCAGGGCCTCTTTGTCCAGCTGACTGTAGTTCCGCTCCGGTTTGGTGAGGGTCCTTGAAAAGAACACGATGGGTGCTTCTTTTCCGTCGGGAAGAGTGTGACTGAGGACGGCACCGACACCGAAGGGTGATGCGTCGCATGTGACGGCTAGTGGTAGGGTCTCGTTGTATTGGATGAGGACGGCATCCGAAGTGAGCAGGTCCTTGGTTTTCCTGAAGGTGACTTCCTCACATTTTCCCCAAGTCCAGGTAGCCGCCTTGTCCAAAAGCCTATGCAAAGGCTCCGCTGCGGTCGCCTTTTGGGGCAGGAAAACATTGTAAAATTTAAGCAGTCCCAGAAATGCCTGCAGTTCCGTTTTTGACCTGGGTGTGGGGGCCTCTTTGATAGCTTTAATTTTGGTGTCGGTGGGGTGGATGCCATGCCGGTCTAGGAGGTACCCCAGGTATTCGACCCGCTCTGTGTAAAGTTGGCACTTTTCCCTCTTCACCTTTAGCCTGGTTTCTTTGAATTTCGTTAGCACCTCCCTTAGGCGACGCTCTAGTTCAGCCTGGTTGGCTGCCGATACCAGTACATCGTCGAAGTAGGGTACCACCCCCTTGATGCCTTGTAAGAGTCTCTCCATGAGGCTCTGGAAAATTCCAGGCGCCACGCTGACTCCGAACTGGAGTCGGTTACATCGAAAGGCTCCCCGGTGGGTGACTATGGTTTGCGCCGCTACGGTTTCCTCGTCGACCGGCAGCTGCTGGTATGCTTGGGCCAGGTTGAGTTTCGCAAAAACCTTGCCTCCCCCCAGTGAGTGTAGAAGATGCTGCACTACTGGGATGGGGTAAGCGCTTTGTTGCAAGGCGCTTTTTAGGGTAGCCTTATAGTCCCCACAGATTCTCACTGACCCATCATGCTTGACTGGGGTGACTATTGGGGTCTCCCACTGGGCATGGTCTATTGGTTGTAGGAACCCTTGCTTGACGAGCTTGTCAATTTGCTCGTCAATTTTTGGCTTGAGTGCGAAAGATACCCGCCTTGGTTTTAGGTGTCTCGGGGGAACATTTGGGTCTAGGCTGAAGGATATAGGGGGCCCTCGGTACTTGCCTAGGGTGCCGTCGAATACTTCTTGGAAGTCCCGTGCCAGTTGCTGCTCCCAGTCGGCCTCGGCGATGTGGTCGATGCCCATGACTTCAATGCCGAGCGGTGCGAACCATTGAAGTCCCAACAGGCTGGGTCGGTCTCGATCGACGATTGTTAAAGGAAGTTTTGCGGTGCGTCCTTTAAATGTTACTCTAAATTGTCCTGTTCCGACTACCGGGATGCGGTTTCCCTGGTAGTCTTTAAGGATTAGTCTCTGGTTCTCCAGTCCCCTCCTTTGGATGGTAGGCACCAAGCGTTTTATTTCCTGCCAGGTGACCATGGAGAGGTAGGACCCGGAGTCCACCTCCATCTTGCAAGGTTCACCTTCAATGCCTACCTCCACGTAGACCTTGCGGGCGTCGGTGGTTGTTGCGTGGCCAATGATGACCAACTGGTGCGTTTCTTCCCTCCGCCGGGTCTCGCCACCTCGTCGGGCTCGTCCGCTCCGGTCCCAATGGCTGTCGGCTGGGCGGTCTCTGGTTCTGGGCGGTGTGCTGTCCCGTTTCCGCTCGCTGTGGTCCCACCGTCTGGGGCTGTAGGCTTTCTTAAGTCGGCAGACGCGGGTGATGTGACCCTTTTTAATCACTTTCTCATCAGTACCCATCAAGATCTTATCTAAATCAGTCTGCTTATCATAAAATCCCTCCATTTTAGAATCTTCATCATACCTTGAATGTATTTGTGCATATGAAAACCAATTCATCCTTATACCTTGTTCCTCTAAGTTTTGGATCGATTTAAGTTCACCCTCTTCATCCAAAAGTTCCCCATATCTAACTGTTTGTTCCTTCTTGTAAATTATAGGATAGGAAAATGCTTCAATGGTCGATAACCAAACTGGAATTTTCAAATAACATTGTCTTTTTATCTTCTCCCAATTTAACCACAAAGACTCCCGTACATAATGTCTTCTAAAATAACCCTGTGTTTTAGTTCCCTTATACCATAAAAAAGCATGCCAACCCAACAGCAAATCATGCCCTTCTAATGTCAACAACCTATGTTTCCTTAATGTTATCCATTCTTTGACCCACATCAAACTTGCAGCTTGATAATACAATTCCCAATTAGGCAAGCCAAAACCTCCTCTAATTCTAGCATCTTGCAAAAGCTTTAGCTTTATTCTTGCTTTTTTACCTTGCCATATAAACTTCAACATGATTTTATTTAAATCTTCAAAATAGTCTTTTCCAAGCCTAATTGGTATTGTTTGGAACAAAAATAAAATTCTGGGTAAAATATTCATCTTGATTGTTGAAATTCTCCCTATTAATGACAATTGCAAGTTTTCCCACTTCTTCAAATCTGTAGTTATCTGTTGTTTAAGTTTAATATAATTATTCTCCTTTAATGTGCTACATCTTGTTGTCAAATATATCCCCAGATACTTAACCTTATTTGTAACTTGAATTTTCAAAAGATCTGCCAGTTCTTCTCTCTGTCTCAATAGCATATTCTTTGTCAAAATCTTTGTTTTATCTTTATTTATTTTCAAACCAGCCACCTCTCCATAAGTCTCTATCTTTTCCAATAACTTTGGAGCTGTTTCTAGCGGGTCTTCCAGAATAAAAGCTAAGTCATCAGCAAAAGCTTGTAGCTTAAATTCTTCCTTCTTAATTTTCATTCCTTTTATGCTTTTATCGTCCCTAATATTTCTATTCAACACTTCCAAGGTCAACACAAATAGCAAAGGAGATAGGGGGCATCCTTGTCTTGTACCTTTCCTTATATTAATAAAATCTGTAAGTTCCCCCTCCATCATTACCCTTGCTGTCTGTTTATTATATATGGCTTCTATTGCTTGAGTAAATTTTTTAGCAAAACCCATCTGCTCCAATAATAATAACATAAATCTCCAGTTCACGTTGTCAAATGCTTTTTGAGCATCTAGGAATATCAAAGCCATTTGCTTTTCAGGATGAGCCTCATAGTATTCCAAAGTGTCCAAGATTACTCTCATATTGTCTCTAATTTGTCTCTTTGGCAGAAATCCATTTTGATCTGGGTGAATAAAATTATTTAGATATATTTTAAGTCTTTCTGCTAAAATTGAAGCAAAGATTTTATAGTCTGCATTCAATAAGGAAATAGGTCTATAATTCTTAATTTGCAGTGGGTCAGTCTCTTCCTTTGGTATAAGTGTAATGTAAGCCTCTGACCATGTTTTAGGTATCATCTTTTTTAACATAACTTCATTCATAACTTCTAACAATTGGATACTCAATGATTCTTGAAATGTTTTATAGAATTCTGCTGGAAGCCCATCTGGACCCGGTGCTTTCCCATTATTTTGTCTCTTAAATGCTTCATTTAATTCCATCATTGTTATATTGCTTTCTAGCATTTCTTCAGTCTCTTTAGGTATCTTTGGTAAATTAGCTTCCTGTAAATACTGTTTGACTTTTTCTTCATCAATATTCTCTTGTTTATATAATTGCCCATAAAAATCTCGAATAATTTCTTTTTTCTCCTTATTCCCATAACAAACTTGGCCTTGTTCATCTATTAACTTCAATATTTTTCTTGATTCCTTCTCTTTTCTCAATTTATATGCTAGCCATCTACCTGGTTTATTTGCATCTTCAAAATAATTCTGTTTAGATTTTCTGATTTTCTGTGCCAGTTCTTCTTTCTCTATTAATTCCATTTTATGTTTAATTACATCCAGCTTCAATTTAATATCCTTTTTCTGTGGCATTTTCTGTAATTCTTTTTCAAGAATTTTGTACTCATCTTCCAAGGCCTTAAAAGCTTGCCTTTTCCTAATATTCTTTTTTCTTGTATAATCTATTATCAAACCTCTGGCATATGCCTTCATTGTATCCCACACATTTTGCGTTGAAGTATCTTCTTTTTTATTTTCTCTGAAGAAAAAAGCCAATTCCTTCTCCATCCATTGTATAAAATCTTTCTCCTTTAAAATAGTATTGTTTAATGTCCATCTCGATCTTTTTTTTTGTCCCTTCCATTTAATTGTCATTGGGCTATGATCTGCCCAAGTACTTGTTTCAATATTTGTTTCTTTAATATTGGATATTAATTCTGTTGAGATCCAAATCATATCTAATCTGGACCATGATAAATGTCTATTTGAGTAAAAAGTATATTGTTTAACTTTAACATTTCTTTCTCTCCAAATATCTTTTAAAGATAGTTCGTCTGTCATTTTTAAAAAAAAAAAAAAGGAAGAGCCTTTCCATTTTGCTTGGTTGTTGTTGCTATATAGTCCAATTTATTGTCCACAATTCCATTAAAATCTCCCATCATAATTATATTAACATAGTCCAGTCCAATTATTTTCATGTGTAGCTTTTTATAAAACTCTTCTTGTTTATCATTCGGAGCATAAATTGCAATCAAGAGTATTTTTATATTATTGTCCATTATTTCTACCATTAATATTCTTCCATCTTCATCTGTGTAAATCAATTTTGCTGGGATAGCCTCTTTAATGTATAGAACCACTCCTCTTTTCTTACATTGAGTCAAAGAAGTAAATATTTTCCCCAATTTTGGCTGTACTAACAATTGTTCATGTTGTTTTTTAATATGAACTTCTTGTAGACAAATTATATCAAATTTTAATTTCATTAATTTATGAAAAGTTTTCCTTCTTTTAACAGCTGAATTAAGTCCATTTATATTCATTGTAATCAGTTTTCTTTCTTCCATGATTATGCTTTATATTTAGGTCTAACAGCTCTCGTGGATCTCACTTCACGCTGTTCTTTATTGTCCACCTGCCCACTTACAGCTCCTTTCTCTTTTTCAGTCTCCAGTTGTTCCTCTTGAAACTCAATTAATGAGACCTCTTTCTCTGCCTCCTCTCTTCTTCTTCCAAAAAATTCTGCATGGAATAGTTCTGCTTTTTCAATTGAATCAATTCTATGTCTCTGTTCTTGCCACGTAAACATTAATCCTTCTGGAATCAGCCATCTATAATTCACTTCGTTTTCCAATAGCATTTTGGTCAGAAATCGATATTCTCTTCTCATCTCTCTCACTCTTCTGGGTATTTGTTTTAAAACCACAATCTCTTTACCTTTGTATTTCAATGTTTTCTCTCTTACCACTTGTAATATTTGTGTTTTAATGGATTTTTTGGTAAATCTAATATGGACTTCCTTGGGTAATTTATTCCTCATCGCATATCTTGTATAAACTCGATATACCTCATCTATTCCATCCATCATCTTTTCCTCTGTAATTTCCAACGCATCTGCCAAAATTTCTATCATTAGCGCTACCAAGTTTTCTCCTTTTTCCTCTTCTATATTTTGAAATCTAAGGTAAAATTCTGACCTTTCCATCTCCCACCTCAGCATCCCACCTTTTTCTTGTTCAACCGCTGTTAATCTACTATCAATATTTCCAATCTTCTTCTCTCTTTGTTTTCCTTCTTCCTCAATTTTTTGAAACCTCTCCTCATAATTAACCATCATTTGTTTGATGTCTTCCACTTTTTCATCAGTCTTCTCTATTCTTTGTTCAATATTTTCTGTTCTTTGTTCAATGATGTCTGATTTTATCTTGAGATCTTGGATTCCTTGCATAATTGTCTGTAAAGTTACTCTTTCTTGTTCCTTATCTTGCTTCAACATTGTCTGGATTAAGCGTTGTCCTCCAGCTGGTGGGGAAGCAGAGGTAGAAGCAGAAATGCCAGTTGATATTGGTTTCCTGCTCATTTCAATGCTTCCAAGGCTTCAAATTCTTCTTAACTTTTAATCCAACTAGTAAAGCAGCCAATTATAATCCAAAATGGAAAACTCCGATAGTCAAAAACACGAAACCAAGGAAGAAACAGCAAAAAAGGAAGAAGAAAGATCTTCAGGTTCTTCTAGACGCTAATGCAATTACGAAATAGTCCACCATAAAAAAAGAAAAAAAAGTAGAAAGAAGAAAAACAAATCCAAAAATAGTAATATTGATTAAGAGCAAAAAAAGAAAAAAGAAAAACAAAAAGTTCCCAGATTCTTCACACCTTAATCCAGTTGAAAAGTCTCAATAATAATTATAATAATAAAAAGAAACAACAACAAAGTGGTCCAAGAACATAGATAGGAAAAGCAAAAAAGTCCCAATAAAAAAGAAAAGAAAAATAAAGAAAAAAAAAAACCCTGAGGCTTTCCCTTTAAAAAAAATAACAAACAAAAATAAAAATATTACTAGAATTGAAATTTTTTTTTTTTTTTTAAAAAGGCTAGCGTGTGGGGTATAAGAAAGCACACTGCACTTTATTTATTTATCCAAGGCTCTTGTTATGACTCTCTTCTCCAGCAGCTTCAAAGCCAAACCTCAAATGTTCTTGATAACAGTCCAGGAAAGCACCTGCAATAATATTTTGCTGTGCTCTCCCTCTATCTTATCACGTTAAAATGTCCTTGAGAAGAGGTCTTTTTACAATTCTCTCCCATTCAAATAAAATACTTTCAAGCCTCTAGTTGGCAGTGTTACAAAGTTTCTTAATGCTCTTCCTCCCCCCCAGCCGGAAAAAAGGAATAATATATACAAAAAGAAAAAGAAAAAATAGCCAAAGGGAGCCTCTATTCTAAAGAAAGTTAAAAAATCAAAGGGAGCATAAAAATATATATAAGAGAAAATTCAATCCGGTTACCTACAAAGTCAAAGTAAAATCTTTCCCAAAAAGTATAAAGAAAAGGAAAAAAAACCCCAAGCCTCAATTTGACATCACTTTAAAAAACGCTGCTCAAAACAATTTCAGTCAAAAAAAAAAATCTCACAGCTTTCTTCTTTATCCCGGATGAACTTTCCAACCTCAGCGAATTTACAACACAAAAGAGTTTTTCTCACCCAGCCGACACACTTTCACTCCAGCCACTTTCTTTCCGGAGCTGTCCCGACTTCAGCAGCTATGGAGGCTGCCTCTCCGCCGCCAGCAAAAGGGCTTCTTCCGGATCAAACCAGAGATTTTGCGATATCTTTGGGATCCTGGAACAGTGCCCTTCACAATCACCGTCTCTACGGGACGGTTTAGGTCCGTAAGGACCGACCAGGGGCGAAAATATCGGCTGCGATCTCAGAGCCTCGAGATCGCAGCTGTATCGCCGAAACGAAGCTCCGCCTTCTCGCCACCTCGTTGGGCTCGTCCGCTCCAGTCCCAATGGCTGTCGGCTGGGCGGTCTCTGGTTCTGGGCGGTGTGCTGTCCCGTCTCCGCTCGCTGTGGTCCCACCGTCTGGGGCTGTAGGCTTTCTTAAGTCGGAAGACGCGGGTGATGTGACCCTTTTTGTCACAGTGCTGGCAGACTGCATCGAAGAACCGGCATTCGGCTCTAGGGTGGTCGCCTCCGCAACCGGCACACACGGTCCCCAACTTACGACCCCGCCGGCTGCGCTGGTCGCGTCCTGCCTGGAGCCAGTGGATTTCCTCCTCCTCGTCCGAAGTATCAGAGGTGGAGTGGAATTTACCATGGTGGGTGGTCGTTACAGGTTGGGCCTCGGTCACCCATGCAGGGTGGTTGTTCGCAGTGCGGTCCCTGGCATCCGGTCTTCACATGCGGTTTGCTGACTGCCTGGTGGCTTCGGCTGCGGTGGCTTCGGTGATGGCATCGGTGAGGGTGATGTTGCCTTTGGCCATCAGTCGACTTTGTAGGACGGGGTCCCGAAGCCCGAGCACGACTCGGTCCCGCAGGGCCTCATCCATGTTGGAGAACCCGCATAGTCCTCCTAGGCTTCTCAGCTCTGCAACAAAGTCACTGAGGCTTTCGCCCGACCGTTGGTCCCGCCGATAAAACTTGTGCTGTCGGATGAGGGTGGGCACAGCGGGAGCGTAGTGCCTCCAGAGTAAGGGCTCGAGGTCATCCCAATCCATTGCAGTGACGTCAGTGGGTTTCACTAGGGTTTTCGCCATCTTGAACACTGCGGGCCTGCAGTGTGTCAGGAAGACGGCTTGTTTCTTCGGCCCGGTGGCGTCCTTCATGTCGTTGCATTCGATGAACATGCGGAATCTGTCCGTGTAAGATTCCCAGTCTTCAGTAGCGGGGTTGAAAGGTGCGGGCGGCGCGATGCTGGCCATCTCGTTGGGTTTGCTGGCTTCCGTCGGACACGAGCTTATGGGATTCAGGATCAGGATCCCACCTTCGTCGCCAGTGTCGTGTCCGTCGGGAAAGAGACCAGGAGTCGGTGACTAGGTTTCAGCTCTTTATTGGTCCCCAAAACCGAACTGGGGACTAAGGGAAAACTTTCAGCTTTTTATTTCCAAGCCACGGCAGCCGCGGCCAATGGCACCGCTTTGAATCTCCGGCAATTCGAATCCACCAATCGTGGGAGATTCTTAGCGGGCCAATCAGTGCAGCTCGCCCAACCAATCAGATCACCCCGCGCTTTGGCCAATCAAAACGCGGGGCTTTCAAGAATGTAAATGAAGGTACAGAACATATACATTGTAGGGGGCATGCATAAGTGCACCAACCATAAGTGCACTACCATCCCTGTCCTATTGTTTCTTTTATTTTTCTTATATGTACCCATTTCATGTATTCATGACTATGTATATACTTATACCTTTAAGCGATTGACAAATAAAAATAAATATAAATAAATAAATAAACATGTCCTCCATGGAAAGCAGGTTGGTAGTAATTTTTTATTCTGCAGTCCTAATTTTCCTCTAAAATCTGTGTCTGTCTTGTTGAGTTGCAGAGCCAAACCAGACAGTTGTAGAGGTGCAGATGACAGATTCAATAATTCTATTCAACTGTGTCAGCAGTTCCTTGGGCAGTTTGAGCTTTCTGAGTTGGTGCAGAAAGAATACTGTTTCCAGTATAAAATTATCCATGGAGTGCATAATTATTACATGCAGCAGCAAAGTACTTTTAATTTTTTAAAAAAATCACCCTTGATATTTGGTCATGTAACATTTTGATGGAGAATTAAGCTCATGAATTTATTAATCTATCTTTAAATAAGACCCAATCCCTCTAATGGCAAAGTTTGGGAAAGGTTAAAATTAAATGCCCAGATGTTGAAAAAATACCTCATGGTTTCCAATGACAGCACTGGAAGTCTGAGGTGGCATTTTCTCTTTTGAATAACTGATTTGGTTTTACATCATTCTCATTCCTATCCTTGCCTCACAGTGAGTTTATTCATCATATTCCAAATTTATATTTTCCTTAGAAGATATCTATTCAATTTTACAATTTGTTTTACTTAATTTCCTTTTCTTATTTTTCTCCTACAGTTTTGCAACATATATAAATATGAATATATTATTGGGTGTGTTGGCTTTCTTTGTGCCTTGCCTTATAAGCAGTATCACCATTGAAATTTACTTGATAGTTCTGTACTAAGTTATTTGAGCGTGAGAGAGAAGGAAAGAATTAGGCAGTGCCACAAAGAAGTTGACTCTTCCATCTCAATCAAATTGTGCTGATGCCAAGTCCCAGAATTTCCTGACACCAACAGAAAATGAGCTAAGCTTTTTTTCCCATGCTGATTGCCTAATAGGTTTGTACAATCTTTTTACAGTTCTAAAGAAAATCTTTCAGATATCATATTATTTGAATTGGTTTGTAATAAAATGAATAGCAAAGATGAGACAATAGTCCAGATATAAATGTGTACCTAACTTTTGCTTCTGTCTCGTGAGACTGAAGAAGAAGGCGTGGTGTAAGAGCAAAAAACAAAAACCAGCAGCCACTAGAAAAAAAAGGATATAATCTAGCATATTTAGCTTATTTTTGTAGGCATCTCTATTAAATCATGTTGTTGGGGTTGTAGTCTGAAGAATTATGGCCTAGGCATAGGTTTATCTTGTCAGTCTAAAGTGTAATGCAGAAAATTAAATTTATAATATCATACTTTAGAAACTAATAGTGACAGGAATTAGGCCATCATTTAAATCTGATATAGTAATTTGAGTTTAAAGCAAAAGTCAAACTGGATATTAATAACAGATTAGTCATTTGTTTCCCTGTTGCAGAAAGTTCTGCCCAGAAATGTTGATTGGCTTTCTTGATTTTTATTGTCATTACCTGGTCAATTTTTCCAAGTATTGTAGATAATCCATGCTTTTAAAATTCTGTAATGAAAAAATCGTTTTATTTTTGCCCTTGTAGCTTTTTATCATTATATTTGACTTGCAGCATAACTTTTTAATAAAATCTCTGCAAATAACATCAAAGGGCAGTATAAAAGTCATTTAACTAAGCATATTCATTTATGCCATATTATTTGGTGGGATACTGTAGTTGTTTAACGTGATCCTTTTGTGGTATTCTGTTTCTCCCATTTTAACACCCTAACAGAGCTAATCTCTTAAAGGATAGTTATTACTAAACCTTCCAACAATTGTAAAATTGTATCATGCATATTAGAATCTTATGTAATTTAATATTCTCCAAGCTCTTTTTATCTCAGAAAAGCTCCTCTCCCTTGAATTCGATGGGTGTAGGCATCTGTTTTAAAATGAGAATTTCTCCCTTCATTATAAACGGTTTACATCTTCTTAAAAGCAACTTTTAAGAAGTTTAATCCTGAAGAATTATCTTCTGTACACTACTTCTGTAACTTTTCCCCAATCGTTTTAAAGTTTCCTTTATTATCCCTTTTAAATCTTATAATGCATTTTTAAGTAGCATGTGTTACATTAATAGCATGGCTGGAAAGGCTTCTATGTTTTTCTTTGGGATAATTTATCCCAACTGGAAAAAGCTTTTCAAAAGCTGTCAGCAGTATTAGCTTGTTCCTTTTGAGGCCTAACCAAGGGCATTGGATGCATATTGATCCGGTGTTATTCTAAGAATGGATGAAAATACATGAGAATAAGCAATTTGGAGATACCTTTAGCTGTGCAAGCCAACTGAAGTTTGGTAAAGATGTCATTGTCAGCTCTATTTTTTTTTCTTTTTGTGAGTATAATAAAACTTTCCAATAGAGAGGACTGAGGAAAGAATGGAACTTGCCACAATCATACAGCAATTTGAAAAACACTCTTGTTGCATATTAAATTTGATATACTTAAATTGAAGTCTAATTTTGAGAAATTATACTTTGAGAAATCCATTCTGCTTACATAATAATCCTATATAATTTTTTTTTATTCAAAAGTAGATCCCACTCATATACTATCGAAATAATTGTAACATATTTTACAGTAAAATACTTAATTGGCCATTGTGACAAATATAATAATACAGGTAGATGTGTTAGTTGAAGAAAAATACATATTTTATACGGGCAAAATAAAGTGCAAAACTCTGAATTAAAAAAAAAATAGGTCAGGTTTAAGTTTCATATTTCATGGATTCAGTTGCTGGCTTATTTCCCTACCCATCCAGCCACCCTTTTCCCCTACATCTTCTATCTTTATGCTTTGCCTTGGTACTTTGAAATCCTAACCTTGATTTTCAAACAAAAAAAGAAATGAAATTGTGAATTAATACTTAGCTTCCAGCACAGGTGGGATTCAAATTTCTTAACAACTGGTTCTGTGGGTGTGACCTGATTTGTGGGTGTGGCTTGGTGGTCATGTGACTGGCTGGCCATGACTTGTATGTAAATATTGTAAATATTTCCATAAATATTGTAAATATTTATGTAAATATTTAATTTTGTATAAAAAAAGAGCAACTTTTCTCCAAAATCAGGCAAAGCAGGCAGGCAGATTGAGTTGCTTGCAGAAGGACAGAGTCACTCACAGATCTACCTTTCTGCAATCTTCTGCCTGAGTCTGCACTGAAAAATAGAAGCTTCAGTCCTAAGGAAAGTTCAACTCTGCTCTCAGGCCACTTCTTCCCCCACCCAACCCCCTGAATACCACCCCTGACTGGGCCCCAGGGAAGCCTCCTGGGCGAAGGCAAAGCAGTACAATAGCAATTTAGATTAGCTAGAAAGCAAGAAATCCAACAATTTCCTGCTTTCTAGCTAATCTAGCTGATAGTCGGAACAGCTGATTGTCAGAGGGGAAAAGGAAAAATAGCAATTTACCAAAAATTAGGTAATGGCACAATGCAGGCAAGTTGGATGGCACACATGCAAGATTAGAAGTTACTGGGCCAGGTAGGGAGGGGCAGGTGGGGAGGACAAAGGCCACCCAGTGGCACAATTTGCTGGTTCTTGGAACTGCACAGAATTGTAACAACTGGTTCTATAGAACCAGTCCAAACTGGTAGAATCCCACTCCCTGCTTCCAAATATGTTGAACCAGAGGTCCCGTCACCATTGCTAATTTAAGGGCAATTTTAGGGCTACAGAAATACTGATTTACTTAAAAATGGACAAATGTACAGGTAGTCCAAAATTATGACCACAATTGAGCCCCAAATGTCAGTTGTTAAATGAGACATTTGTTGAGTGAATTTGTCCCATTTTATGACCTTTCTTGCCATAATTGGTAAGTGAATCGTTGAAGTTGTAGTTAGTAAGATGGTTAAGTGAATCTGTCTTCCCCATTGATTTTGCTTGTCAAAAGGTTGCAAAAGGTGATCACATGACCATGAGACATAGCAACAGTCATAAGTATGAACCACTTGCCAAGCACCTAAATTTTGATCACGCAATCATGGGGATGCTACAAAGGTCATAAGTGTGAAAAATGTTCATAAGTCACTTTTTTACATTGCCATTGTAACTTTAAACAGTCACTAAATAACTGTTGTAATTCAAGGACTACCTGTATATATACCAATCAGGATGAAGAAAAAACCATTCTGGTACAGCAATAGGCTGCCCCAAATTTAAATCTGAAACCACTGTAAAAGTCTGACTCACAGACGAACACAATGCAGAAGCCTGATGATGGCAGATGAGATTCTGCTGAAACGTTGCTACAACTTTAAAAGAACAACTACAATGACGTGGGAAAATACCCGAACAAAGCTGAATGCCATATATGTAAGTACCCATGATAACTTAAGAAAATATATTGCACAATTTTACACGTTATCTTTTTTGGAGAAGCTGTATAGGATCACAATGTGACAATTACTCTTTCCGTGTCACTCTGCATTTACTTTCCACATATTATAAGCTCTCTGCAGCAGCAGACAAAAGTATCAATTTCATTTCAACAGGCCTCGGTTCAAGTGACAACAGTGCAAACTCTTACAGTGTGGAAAATGAAATAAAGGAGGAGAGGCTTTGAACTTAAAAATCACACTGTCAGGGGAAAAAACACAGAGATACTCCCCCACCTCCCATTTCCCATGAATATCACAGTGAGTCATAACTTTCTGGTGGATAGAAGGAAACCTAGATGAACTATATCTGCTTCACACATTATTATGTGAAATGCTAAAGTCAATTCTACAATAAACTCTTCATTGTCCGGTTCCCTTTTCAAAATCAGAAATGAACTTTATGATTGCCAAGAAGTTTCCTGGTGGGTTAAAATTTTGTTGGCTTTTGAAAAAGAATACGCAGCTTCATATTTGTGAGCAATTGTTTCACATGCTTCAGATGTATTAATTTCACAAAGTTGCATTGTTGTGCAATAATTGTATAAAACCATTGTAATATACTGCAAATGAAGGCATTTCTGAGGTTTATGTCTAATAACATTAGGTCTGGAACCATTAAAACCTGGTGTCCTTGAGCCACAATAATGCTCAGGGCTGGCGTGGCTTCGGTGGCAGCAGGAATTCGTGACCGTTTGCGATTCCTGCTGCGTTTGCCACCGAGGTACCCCCGATCCAAATGGGTCAGGGGGATATGACTGCCCTGTAGGGACAGCCGAAGAGAGAGGGGACCCGGACAGGGGGTTGGGGGTGCCGCAGACCCCCTCCTCGTCCGGAAAAACCCCTTTTTCCCAAGGAGGTGGAGTGGCGGTCAGCAATGGCCGCCACGAAGAAGCAGCAACCAGGTAAGATTGTGCTGGAGGAAGCAGGAAAAGTGAAAATGCTGGCTGAGCCGGGTCAATCAACATCTTTTAAATTCGTTGGAATTGAGCTGTCTGAATTGCTGGAGAATACATTGTATCCCTAAGAAGATCGAAAGGGACGGAGAAGCTGTCAAAGGGAACTTTTTTTTTCTTCACTCTCCCACCCCATGGAAACAGCAGATGAAGATTTGAAATTTGTTTGGGCACTGAAGGTGAATTATTCTGAAAGTTGAAGTTAAGGGACAAAAGAGTTCTTGGACATTGGACTTAAAAACTCAAGAAATTGGAAAACCCTTACTAGAGGTATGGATTTCTGATCATTTAAAAATTGATGTTGCAAGTGGAAAGGGAGAGGAAAAAAAATTGGAGCAGAAGTAGAAAAAGGAGGAGATTGCCTAGAATCTCAAAGAAAGATACAAGGTAATTGGACCTCTTTGATTAAACAGTAACCCCAGAAAAAGAAATAGAAGAAAGAAGAAAAATATAAACTTTTGGAACTTTTTTTGAATTATTTTTGATTAAAAATACTTGGGTGGTTGTTTTGGGGAAAGTTTCTCTTTTCAGGATGGCATCGCTTGTGGATGAACTAAAGACTGAATATCAAAAATATAAAAAGGAAGAACAAAATGGAAAAGATACTTTGGGCACTTTATTTCAATTTTTAGAAATGGCGTTATGTACTTATGAAAAGTTGACTACACAGCAGAATGACTGGGACAAAGAAGAAGAGGAACAAGAAGCCATCTTTGATGAACAATGGTTTTTTTCCGGGGAGGAGGAGAAAGAGGATAAGAAAAAGGGGATTTTAAGATTTGAAAAAACAACCAAAAAAGAGAAAAATGAGAGGAAAGGTGGATGCAAGGTTAGAAAGCAAAGGAAAGGGAGTAAGAAAAGGGAGGAGGAGAGACAAAGGGGTAAAAAGGGCAAGGAGAAGAATAAGCAAGAGAGAAAGGGGGGGAGGAGAAGCCTCAATGGTGGGAAGCAAGATCTAAAGAAAAAAAGTTTATTCAGAGACAATGGGTGAATTTAATTAAGGATAAAAGGGGGATTCTGGAAGGTATATAAGATTGTGTTTTTATATGTGTATTTAGAGTATAAAATTTACTGTGTAATTTTAGAATCTACTAAACAGAATCCCAAGATAAATTAAGTGTTATATGAAGTACTTTTAAGTTAGCGTAATGAGTTAAAGGCGTCACTCCAATTAGTGTATAAGAGAAGTATAGTAAAAGAAAAAAGATGAATGGATAGTTGGAAATAGAACAGACAAAGAATGTTATTGAAAATGGTAATAAGATATGGAAGGATATATAAAGGTTTTGTTGTTATTTTTTTGTATATTGATAAAAGGCAATAAAATTTTAATTAACAAGAAATAATTTGGATGAAAAGGAGAAGCTGGGATAAGATATGAAGTTAAATAGATAAAGTAAATTTTGATATTATAATTTGGAATCATTATGTTCTATTGGTTTTCTTCTTTAATTATTATTATCTTTTTTTTAAGAAAAGAATTTATAAGCTGTTATGCCTTGATTGTTTGTGCACTGTTTTTGTAAAATTGATAAAATTGGTTTATAAAAAAAAAGAAAGAAAATGATAATAAGATATGGAAGGATATATAAAGTGACTATGATGTTTGAACTTGTGTCTGTGTGAAGAGTTTCAACCCGGGATCAGGCAGCCTTCAGAAAAGATGTTTTAGTTTTGTTTATGTTTTGTGTTTTGTATGTTTATGAAAGGCAATAAAATTTTAATAAGCAAGAAATATAATTTGGATAAAAGGAGAAGTCTGGATAAGATATGAAGTTAAATAGATAATGTAAATATTGATATTACAATTTGGAGTTATTTTGTATGTTCTATTGGCTTTCTTCTTTAATTATTCTTATTATTTTTTTAGAAAAGATTTTTCAAGTTGTTATGCCTGGATTGTGTATTGTTTTTTGTAAAATTAATAAAATTTGTTTAAAAAAAAAATAATGCTCAGGGCTCATAATACATGTGTGGGGACGTAAGTAAAAAAAAAGTCAACATGCTTTTTACGTTAATAGAAGAGAATATATGTGGCTCCAAGTTATTTATTATTTATTTATTACATTTATTTGCCACCATCTCATCAAAAATATCTCCGGGTGCTTTCTGGCTTCTTTTAATCACAGTCTATCTGGAAAGTGAGTGTTTTAAATCAAGTCATTGACTAAGTTTCATGGGTAATGAATAAAATATATAATAATAATAATCTTAATTGTCATTGTACATATATACAGAGAAATTGATTTTGCCCTTGCTGGTGCTATCCATAACAAAAAATACAATACAACATAAATAATATAGAAAATGGTCCTTATACAAGTAATTAGGGAGAAACCAGTGATATATTTCCATGTATGCATGGAGTGATTATAGTTGTATTTAGGAATCTGACAGCCCAATGGATAAAACCTGTTTTTAAACCTGTTTGTCCAGCTGGCTATACTTCTGTATCTTCTGCCCGATGGTAAAAGTGAGAGAACACACTGACCAGGGTGTGTATCTTCCTTAGTCTGCTGAAACAACAAGACCTGGTAATGTCATCCAGTGGTGTTAGGGAGAAATTGCCAAGCAACCATCTTGGTTTTGCCCTATCCTGTGTTCACCAATAATAGAGTACAGGAAAAGCTTGACCTTACAACCATAATTGAACCCAAAATTTCTGTTGAACAGTGAGACATTTGTTAAGTGAATTTTGCCCCATTTTACGACCTTTCTTGACTCAGTTGTTAAGTGGATCGTTGCAGCTGATAAGTTAGTAACCTGGTTGTTAAATGAATCTGGCTTCCCCATCGACTTTGCTTGTCAGAAGTTTGCAAAATGTGATCATATTACTTTGGGACACAGCAATGGTCATAAATATGAACCACTTGCCAAGCATTTGAATTTTGATCCCACGATTGTGGAGATACTGGAAAGATCCTCATTTAGGAAAAGAGTCATAAGACACTTTTTTTCACTGCCATTGTAACTTTGAACAGTCACTAAATGTACTGTTGTAAATTGAGGACTACCTGTAATTGCCAAGGAACCCACATTGCTCTCTCACATGAACTGTCTTAATAGAAGGCAATTTAACAGAACTGTTCCATTCCAACTAAGCTTATACTTTATATTTTTCAGTGTTCTGTAACTCATCCTTCCTCTCCAGACTTACTTAAGCTCTGTTATTCTATTCTATTGTTACCTCCTGACAAGCAAAGTCAACGGGGAAGCCAAATTCACTAAACAAATGTAAGAAGAAAGGTTGCAAAATGGGTCAGAACTCATTTAACAACTGTCACGCTTAGCAACATAAATTTTGGGCTCAATTGTGGTTGTACGTCGAGGACTAACTGTATCCTTATGAAGACCCATTCGGAAATAGACATATTAGCTTATTTTCTTTTGTACTATTTGATGCATAATAATATTCAAGACATTGTGTCTCTACTTTTTCATTAATTTCCAGAGCATTCAGATTTGCTTTATCTTCAGTAGCAAATAGAGCATGCTATTAGCATTACTGTTATCTGCTAGCTGTGTTATTAGCTTCAATAGTTTCTCTTTTTGCCTTGTGGCAATCTGATTACCTTTTGCAATTTGCAAAATTTACAGTACTTGAGCAAACAGTGGCTTTTTGCTAGTCTATATTTTTATCACTATTTTCTATAGCATTGGAGATTTCATTTTTGTGTGATTGCATTTAGATCATCTTTATATGAAATCAGGTCTAGTTTTTATTGTTTTTATAATGTTTTGTCTAACAGTATTAGTAATTTGTTTAACTTAAAAATTGGGGAAGCGAAGTTTTAATTTCTTTCTGTGGCTCCAGGTAGATTTGTCAATTGCTATGGTTAACATGTTAATAATCTCAAATATATTTACACACTTATATACATAGTTAGTTAAACATCAGCATGAAGACGAGAGATAGCAGAGAATTGTTACCCATTGTTATTAGAGCTTTATAGAAATCTAGTAGCAAGGACAAAGAACTTCTAAAGAGAAAAGGATAAAAGTAAGACTCCTGTTGGAAAATGTGGACAAAAAGATAAGACAGCTGTACTGTCTTTCCTGGGCATTGGCCCAGGAAAGATAAAAATAAAAAAATGAAATAAGAATTGTTAATAGAGCAGTGATAATAGAGAAAATGGACCCACTAAAAATATAGTAAGGAGAGCAAGTTAATTATAACCCGAAAAAGAAATGTTCAGCAAATAACAGAATGTTGATAATCACATAACTGCATGGTTTTAAAACCAACGACATTTGTTACAGCATTTTTCTGCTTTTCTTGGAAAATTAAATGAAATCCTGAGCATTGCATGTATCTTTTTATAGTTTGTATGTTTGTATTGTAATGTAACAGAACAGAAAAACAGAGTTGGAACGGAGCTTGGAAGAGATCCTACATCATTTCAGACAAATGGCTGTCCAATCTCTTCTTGAAAGCCTCCATCCACAACTTCTGAAGGCAAGCTGGTTCTCAATGTTAAGAAATTTCTCCTTAATTCTAGGTTGCTTCTCTCCTTGGCTAGTTTCCATCCATTATTTCTTGTTTTGTCTTCTCGTGCTTTGGAAATAGGTTGAGCCCCTCTTCTTCGTGGCAGCCCCTAAATATTGGAACATTGCTATCATGTCACCCTTGGTCCGTCCTTCTTTTCACTAGACTAGACATACCCAATTCCTGCAACCATTTTTCATATGTTTTAACCTCTAGCTCCCTAATCACCCTTGTCGCTCTTCTTTGTAGTCTTTCTAGAGTTTCAACATCTTTTTTTTATATTGTGGTGAACAAAACTAGATGCAGTATTCCAAGTGTGACCATAGTAAGGCTTTATAAAGCAGCACTAATACTTCACGTGATCTTGATTCTATCCCTCTGTTAACGCAACCTAGGATCGCTTTGGCTTTTTTGGTATAAAAGTGAAATTATGAAAACACCAAGCAAATTTCTGCTATTCTGGTAGCTATTAGAAAGCAAGCATCCACACAGGAAATATTAGCATTACTGACACCCAAGAATTGAATCCCTAGCGCTGCGTAATGGAATGAGCTCCCATTACTTGCCTCAACTTTTGCCAACCTAGCAGTTCGAAAGCATGTAAAAAAATGCAAGTAGAAAAATAGGGATCACTTTGGTGGGAAGGGAACAGCATTTCATGTGCCTTCGGCGTTTAGTCATGCCGGCCACATGATCACCGAGACGTCTTCGGACAGCGCTGGCTCTTTGGCTTTGTAACGGAGATGAGCATCGCCCCCTAAAGCCGGAAATGACTAGCACGTATGTGCGAAAGGAACCTTTACTCTTACTTTATGCTGCATGTTTCAAAATGTACCAAAGAGATTAAAAACAAATATAAAGCAGTTCCCTTGAAAAACTTATGTTACAATCCAACAATTATGCATGTTTATGCAACATTAATTCTTGTTGAGAAAATTCAAGCTTAATCCCAAGTAATTATTTGTAAGTAATTAACTCTGAAGCCTTTATGCCTTTTAAATAAGAATAAATTATTTACACAACTTCTGTACGAACTTCAGAAATGATTTAATAGTTCCAAAGCTATATATTATTTGTTTATTACTTTATGACTGTTGTTACGATATCCTGCTCTTACTGCTATTAGATTAAACTTAACTGTTATTTGAATGTTAAGTACAGATTGTCCTCAACTTATGACCACAATTGAACCCCAAAATCTTGTTGCTAAGTGAGACAGTTGTTAAGTGAATTTTGCCCCATTTTGCAACCTTTCACTTGTTAGGTGAATCTGGCTTCTCCATTGACTTTGTTTGTCAGAAGGTCGCAAAAGATGATTACATGACCCGGGGAGACTGCAGCCATCGTAATTATGAGTCAGTTGCCAAGTATCTGAATTTTGATCACAGGACCATGGAGATGCTGCAACAGTTGTAAGTATGCAAAATAAGTCACTTTTTTTCAGTGCTGTTGTAACTTTGAACGGTCACTGAATGAACTGCTGTAAGTCGAGGACTACTGTCGTGCTCCTGTCAGAATCTGACTCGGAGGAGGAAGCCAAACAGCTGACAGGAAGTGTGGCTCTGTTTGGCTGTGGAAGAAACTGGGGAAGGACAAAGTCCAGCTGGGTAGAGTAGGAAAGAGGTAGAACAAGGGAGAGGGCATTCAGAGGAAGACCCAGGCCCACCCACTCTTCATCCTAGGGCATGCAGGGAGGAATGGAGAAGGGAGCAACATGAGTTGCGTGGCTTACAGGGAAAGAAAGGGCCCTGATTCTCTTCATTAGCTGCACCTGGGAAGATAGTGTATAAAAAAGGCAAGCTGCATGCAGCAAGCTGTTGGGAGCAAACATGACTTTATCTTGTATCATTGTAGTTTATCTGTGTTCCTGGCGTCTTCCCAACTGTGTGAGTTTTGCCATACTTTCAAGCCTGAAATTCCCACTCCTGCCCTGCCAAACTAATTACTTCAGTTTGGTTTGTTTGGATTTTAAGTTACAGTTTGTTTGTACCTTGTTTTGGACTGAATTTTCTACAGTCAAAGGCTGTTCCTGGGAGAGTATTCTCCAGCCAGAAGTAAACTGGACATTGGGGGCAAAGTTGGAGATTGTGTTGCCTTTGTGCCAGATCTCGGGTTATCACAACTACTTATATACATTATTATTTATTTGCAGATGTGGTGAGTATATCAGAAACTCCACTCTACAAACTTGTCAACCATCTCTTGAGAAAATTGGAACTTTACCAAATTATTTTTGATCAATCTTCATCAGAAAGTAGGATAATGAGAACTAAAAGCTAAAAAAAAAAAAAAAAAACACCCAGTAAAAGCAGGTTTAAATAAAGAGGCTGTGCCAAACTTCTGTCTCTTTACCATAGGTCTCTTTTCAGTTCCCTCCACAAACAATTATCTGCTATACCCTTATCCTACACAGCTGAATTCCTGGCAGTATTTGAATTGGGGGAAAGGGTTTTAATAAAATTCACATGCTTTTACCTCCACTTGAGTCAATTGTTGAATATCCAGATGGAAATTACAAGGAAAAGAAACATTATAGCCCCATTAGATATTATCATCTGCACAGCTAGATCTGAGTGGAAGAAGAAAAAGGGAATCCACCAGTAATTCTCACTTCACCAAAGTGTCCACACCTCAGCTGGCAACTGAATAAATAGAAAATTCTGAAGTGGAAGCCTGCTCTTTTATTCACACCTAACCTCACGCTTTTATCCTATGAGCTATTCTCCCCCTTTCCTCCCCAGACTCTTGATCATATGGCTACATCTAAACAAAAACTCACATCTCACCTATCTAGCTGCTTTGACCATATCCAGTGTGCACCCAATAATTTTCTTGGCATGTTGCCACATTATGATAAAGGGTGCCCCTAAATTAAGCTTAAATGGCCACACTAATGCTCTTCATGATAATATGCTGTATACTGAGAGAGCGCATACACAGGCTGAGTAGTGTTTTTATGATACTCAGTAGCTCATGAGACAAGAGCCAAAGTTATCACAAGGAAGCATTTCCCAAAACTATTATGCATCTGTACATTATTACTGTAAAGGCAAATGGTTTTGGTTACATATTGGCTCACAAAGACAAAGATCTAGACATATTTTATTAATTTCACACAGCATCACTCAGCAGTGTACTAAAAACCTTTCAGACCAATCCAGAGCTGAACAAAGATAATTTGTTTAAAGTTGTGAATTGGGGAAAAACATAACTATAGTGAGAACTACCTGGCAAAGGCAAAGGTAAAAATGATTTTTTTAAAAAAGCCACATCATTGTAACTAGATGAAATGCAGGCTGACATTTTTGAATGTTGGCTTGTTTGATTTTCTCTCATAAATTCAGACTAAAGTTTTTTTTAAATCTGTAATCTGACACTCTTTCTACGGAAAACTCTAAGGCAAAAAAGGTAATTCATATCTGTTAGAATTAAACAAGTGTGAATGCGTCTGCCCCCTGTTTATTTGTGTAGTAATAAAATATATTTTGCACAACTGTAACTACTATATACTTCTGACTTTCAAAAAACAGAAATAATTTCTCAGGCTCTTTCAAATATTTACAAGTTTATGAGAAGAAAAGAGCTCTGGTCCTTGAGACTATCTCAAAAATAAGGGAATAGTAACCAAACTTGTATCAGGGGTTTTCTTGAAATCTTATCTTAAACTGTAATGAAGTATCCTACAGCTGCTGGATTCCAGCCACACAAAATTCCTGGGAGTTCATTATTATCCGAATTACTTAAGAAAGTCTGAGGTTAGCTTAGTTCTATCTACATTCCATTACCCATATAGAAGGATAGCAGTTCCAGAAGGTCATATGGTTTGGGAATTATGAAAACTGAAGTCAAAATATGTGGAAAGGTGTCAGATTGGGAAAAGCTGCATGCGAATTAGACCTGGTTCAGTAATCATTCAATCTGGGAAAGGGGACTTTATATTAGTAACAGAAAACATAGCAACCACAGATCACCCCGTGTAACGACAGGAAAAAGGTAGGACGGCAACATGTCCATGTTCAGACTTAATCCAGAATTATGAAGAATTTCTGTTTATTCATCACAAAAACAACAGGGAACTTGTGCATATTTTGATTAGCTCCTAACAGAAGGGGTGGCTAAAGTATTCACAAAAAATAGCAAGCAAAAACAGCCTCTTACACACAAACCTGGATTTTTCCAGTATGACACTCCCTGACAATCAAAGTGTGCTTTGTGAACAGGTTAAATTTATTGATTAACATCTGTTAATCATATAAAAAAACAAATCAGAGGTGTTTTCAAGCAAAATGAGTCACTTGTTGCCAGTAAACATGTTTCCAAAAGTATAATAGCAGCTGTCATCTTTAAAAAGACTTTTTTTTTTTTTTGCATAATACTGGATAGAAGATGTTCTGTTGATTAAAACGATTAATGATGCAAAGTGGGAAAACGAATATTTGTGGATGAAATTGCAAACAGAGGTGTCCATTTCACTCACTGACAATCTGATATTCTACAAAGAAGGGCTAGGTTGCTTTACCATGTGACTGTGCAGCTTGCGTACCACCAGAGTTACCTTCCTGGGTGAATTTATATTTGTATTTAATTTTATAAGAGCCAATGTAATAAAACAGATGAAGCAGATTCAGTGGCATCCTTGGAGAGTATCAACATCTGAAGGTCTGGTGTTATGATCAAAACCCTCTGTCTGCCATTTTTGTAAATTTTGATACATATCATACCATACCTTGGATACCAAAAAAACAGCCTTCCTTGCAGACTAAGGATGGTATGGGTTGTAGTTCAGCTCACCTACAGTTCCTCAGTTGTTGGAAACCAGAATAATATGTTAAATTTAAGGAACTTGGATTTAAATTTTTGCTGTGGAATTATTCAATTAATTTACACTTAGTTCTAGGTAAATGCTTGTATTAGCATATCAATGTGCAAAAAACCTGTAATTTTTCAGTTATCACAATAAAAATAACATTGATATCTTCTGATCCTTTCTGCTTACCAAATTTGCAGATGATACTAAGCTGGCAGGAATAACTAAAAACATAGGCTCAAGATCCAGATGGATTTTGACAGACTAGAACACTGGGCTGTATCTAACAAAATGAAATTCAATGTGGAGAAAAGTGAAGTCCTACACTTAGGCAAGAAAAACCAAAAGTACACATATAGATTGGGTGAAACCAGGCTCAATAGCAGTCACTGTGACAGGGATCTTGGAGTCTTAGTGGACAACCAGCTAAATAGGAGCCAGCTGTGTGCTGGAGCAGCCAAAAAAGCTAATGCAATCCTAAATTGCATTAACAGAGGGATATAATCACGATCAAGGGAAGTACTAATACTACTCTATAAAGCCTTAGTAAGACCACACCTAGAGTACTGCATCCAGTTTTGTTCACTACATTATAAAAAGATGTTGAGACTCTATAAAAAGTACAGAGAAGAGCAGCCAGGATGATTAGGGGACTAGAGGCTAAAACATACAACTAACGGTTGCAGGAACTGGGTTTGGCTAGTCTAGTAAAGAGAAGGACCAGGGGAGACGTGATAGAGGTCTTCCAATATTGAGGGGTTGCCACAGGGAGGAAGGGGTCAAGCTATTTCTAAAGCACCCAAAGGCCAGACAAGGAAAAATGGATGGAAACTGAACAAGGAGAGATTCAATCTGGAAATAAGGAGAAACTTTCTGACAGTGAGAACAATCAACCAATGGAACAGCTTGCCCTTGGAAGTTGTGGGAGAGTCATCACTTGAGACTTTCAAGAAGAAATTGGACTGTCATTTGTCAGAAATGGTGTAGGGTCTCCCGCTTGGGCGGGGGTTGGACTAGATGACCTACAAGGTCCCTTCCAACTCTGATTATCTGTTATCTGTCATCAAAGAAGTAGAAGAAACACCTGCTTTGAAAGGGAGAAAAACATTCTGAAACATTTACCTTAGGAGAAACTCATATTCAGAAGTCATGCTTAGAGAACGTGCTTTCTTACAAAGAAACTCTAAATTAGGGTTACCACATCTGACCTCTGAAAAGGCAAATGAGTGTTCAATGGCAGCAGAAAGATATAGAACACTAAGCTTCCATCTACTGGTCACCCAGGTTTTTGCAGGCAGATCTCTACCACATGTTTCACATTACAGAAAATTAATGGTGAAGAAACCTGATAATACAGTATATTACTCAAAATTTCCAATCTAGACCTTTTCAATATATGGAAATGCCCTGCAATTATAAGATATTCTGGATGTTTAAAATGTTTATCAATTCACTGCAAACTCCCTTCTTTGAATATCTTCTTTGCAAGATATTCTGTCCTGTTTTCATACAAAAGAAAATAATTGAAAGTGAATTCAAAACTGAAAATTTTAAAACCAAATCCATATGAGCGAAAGTAATTTAATGACATAGAAGATGACCTAACCATCACCATCACTTTAAAATATGATTCAGTGCAAAGCCTGTGTTAAAACTGTTAGTAAGAATGAAACAATGTCATGAGTTACAAGAGATAATCCGTTATCTGCAAAAACAGCTTTTTTTCTTAAAAAGAGAGGAATTCATCATATTCCTCAGTATATGTATTTCCTTTCAGTGATATTAGCAAGTATATACATGCATACATACATACATACATACATACACATACATACATATACATACATACATGTTTGCTAACATCATTGAACTGCTAACCAGAATTTAATCCTCTTCAAAACAGTCCATTACACGCCATTCACCTTATTGTAGAAACAATAAGTATCTCACAAAAATATGATTTTGTCCAGAAGCAAAATACTGAATTCAGTTTTTGAAGGCCATTGTATCTTAGAGTAAGGCATTACCACAGAATGGAAATACAATGCAAGGTGAACAAATTAATCGAAGTCTCAGCTACTTGGTTCCTCTGAACGCAGGCCAAATTGTGCTGAAGGATGTCATTTGTCAAGGATGTCATTAAGATTTAATAATGCATGAGTTTCATCTAGTCTATATAAGCACCAATAATTAGTTTGTTCTGCCCCATAACAGATTCCTTCCTCTGCACACTCAGAAAGTGAATGTGAATGTAACTAGATTTATATTCATTCAAGATTAATAAGAAGGATTTCATTACAGAAATATTGATTTTGCTGATTTACCAAGTCATGCTCAGTACAAATAAAATGTAAAGAGGGAATGAAAAGAAATGGAAATTATAAGGCAGCTTCTTTTAAACATTTTTGTTTAAAAGAAGCCATCTTATATATTACATGGCATACAAGCAACAAATGACTGGTCAATCATCATGACTTCTCTGTGTGAAATCCTATTATTGTGTGTTTGGGGAAAGACCACATCCAATCAGTGGGATTCCACGGTTTTTCATATGTTGCTTTTTTTGTTTAGTTGTAAGCTGCCCAGAAATATTTAGGAATTGGGTGACCTATTAATTATGTTGTGTCCGCGAAAGGATGCCAGGAGTCGGTGACTTCAAATCATGCTCTTTTATTTAAGTAGGAACCGAACTGGCTCTTCGCAAAAGGTTCGCGGCTTTTATTCTTTCAGCCGCGGCCAATGGCACCGCTTTGAATCTCCCGCGATTCGAATGGACCAATCACGGGAGATTCTTAGCGAGCCAATCGGCGCGGCTCGCCTGACCAATCAGAGTGCCCCGCGCTTTGGCCAATCAAAGTGCAGGGATCTCAAGAATGCTAATTAAGGACAGAACACCCCTCCCCTCTTGGTTCAGTCCTTACGTCGCGTAGTCACGTAGTTAGGCGGGGCTCCGTCTGAGCCTACTGGACCTGCGCAGCTCAGTCATAGGTTGGATCCCGGCCGGTTCGGTCGGGATCTCTGTTGCTCCTGATGCCGTCGTGGGAACCGGCTGGTCGGTCGGGCCGGGCCGTTCTCCATAGCTCCCTCCTGGGCCTCCCGGGTTGTTGAGCTGCGGGTTTCGCCGCTCCCGCTCGGTCTTTCCGGGTCAGTCGAGCTGGCTTGGCTGTCTCTTCCTGGCGAGGGGTCGTGATGGCTGCTTTCCGGTAAGTATGGCTGGTTTATTCTTCTTTGGTTTTGGTCCCCTGGGTATTCCCTCCCCCCTTGGTTTGTGTTGTGGGGGTTGGTTTCGCCTGTTTGTGCGTCGGTGGTCTCTTGGTTGGCAGCCCTCGACCTTAATTGGTCGATGTGGCATTTCCATGCTCGTCCGTCTGCTGTTTGTAGCCG
Organism: Hydrophis major; assembly: GCA_033807585.1. NCBI lineage: Eukaryota > Metazoa > Chordata > Lepidosauria > Squamata > Elapidae > Hydrophis > Hydrophis major. The sequence continues at coordinate 84,649,041 of CM066333.1, forward strand.
GTACGAGTGTGGGCCTGTTATTTGTGTGATGACGGCCGGTATCCATAGTGGGTCTCCCATCAGGTTTCTTGCGTATACGGGGTCGCCTGGTGCGAAAGTTCGGTGTTTGCTGTTTGAGTCTGGGGGCTTCTCCGGGTTATACGTGGGGTGTAACCTGTCGAGTGGGGACCTTAATTTCCTCCCCATTAATAGTTCGGCTGGGCTCTTATTCGTTGTGGTATTTGGGGTTATGTGTTGGGTGAAGAGTAGTTTGTTTATTTTCTCCTGGATCTCCCCGTGGTCTATTTTCCGGATGGTTTTCTTAGTGAATTGCACCATCCGTTCCGCCCTACCGTTCGCCGCCGGGTGCACTGGTGCTGTCAGCGCGTGGCGGATGCCCCTTTCCGCTAGGAATTTTTCGAATTCCAGCGAGGTGAATTGGGGCCCGTTGTCGGAAACGATGACGTCTGGGAGGCCGTGCGTTGCAAAGAGTTTGCAGAGTTCCTTGATCACGGCCTCTGTGGTTGTTGTCTTCATGTTGCTTACCTCCAGCCAGTTGGAGTAAGCGTCTACTGTTATAAGGAAGGTGTGTCCTTTTGTGGGCCCGGCGAAGTCTATGTGAATCCTAGACCAAGGTCCCCTTGGGGTTTCCCACTCTAGGACGGGTGCTGTGGGTGGGCTTGGCCTAGTTTCCTGGCATCGTTGGCACCTTGCTACCCAGGTCTCAATTTGTTTGTCCATCCCTGGCCACCAAGTGTAACTTCTGGCCAGGGCTTTAGTCCTAACGATGCCAGGGTGCCCCTCGTGTAGCAGTTCCAGAACCTTCCCTTGTAGCTTTTCTGGAATGACCACCCTATCCCCCCATAGTATGCACCCTTTTAATAAAGAGAGTTCCGTTTGGCGGTTTCGGAATGTTTTGACGGACTTGTCGTTGTCCCTTTCCGGCCACCCTTTCTCTACCCAATGCAACACCCGCGCCAGACGTTTGTCTTTATAAGTCTCTCGGGCAATGTCTGACGCGGTTATGGGCAGGTTGGGTAGAGTCTCTATGCTGAGGGTGGTCGTCGTGGGCGCTGGGTCGGTGTCAGGTTCCGGTAGCGGCGAGCGGCTTAAAGCGTCTGCATGGGAGATCGTCTTACCCGGTTTGTGTATGAGTCCGTAGTTGTAGGCTGCCAGGAACTCAGACCACCTTGTCATTCGGGGAGACAGAATGTTCGGGGTGGCCCGGTTTCCTGCAAGGATTCCCAGCAGCGGCTTGTGGTCGGTTATAATGGTGAATGTCCGGCCGTAGAGATACTCGTGGAATCTTTTTACGGCGGCAACGATAGCCAGAGCCTCTTTGTCCAGTTGGCTATAGTTCCACTCCGGTTTGGTGAGGGTCCTTGAAAAGAATGCGATGGGCGCTTCTTTTCCGTCGGGGAGGGTATGGCTGAGGACAGCGCCGACGCCGAAAGGTGATGCATCGCATGTGACAGCCAGAGGTAGGGTCTCGTTATACTGTATAAGGACGGTGTCCGAAGTGAGGAGGTCCTTTGTTCTTTGGAAGGCGGCTTGCTCGCGTTTCCCCCAAGTCCAGGTCGCCGCCTTGTCCAGGAGCCTATGCAAGGGCTCCGCCACCGTCGCCTTTTGGGGCAGGAAAACATTGTAAAAGTTAAGTAGCCCCAGGAATGCCTGTAGTTCCGTCTTCGACTTGGGTGTGGGGGCTTCTTTGATGGCCTTGATTTTTTGGTTTGTGGGGTGAATGCCGTGACGGTCTAGGAGGTATCCTAGGAATTCTACCCATTCCGTGTATAATTGGCATTTCTCCCTCTTGACTTTGAGCCCGGTCTCTTTGAATTTGGTTAGGACCTCCCTTAGGCGACCCTCTAGTTCGGCTTGGTTGGTTGCCGACACTAGGACGTCGTCAAAGTAAGATACCACCCCCTTGATGCCTTGCAATAGTCTTTCCATTAGGCTTTGGAATATTCCCGGTGCCACGCTGACTCTGAATTGGAGTCGGTTGCATTTAAATGCTCCCCGGTGGGTGACTATGGTTTGCGCTTCTGCCATTTGCACGTTGACTGGCAACTGTTGGTATGCCTGGGCGAGGTCGAGCTTGGCAAAAACCTTGCCCCCTCCCAGTGAGTGCAGTAGGTGTTGCACTACTGGGACGGGATAGGCGCTTTGTTGTAGCGCGCCATTTAGGGTGGCCTTATAGTCCCCACAGATCCTCACCGACCCATCGGGCTTGATCGGGGTGACTATGGGGGTCTCCCACCGGGCGTGGTCTATGGGCTGTAGGACCCCTTGCTTGATGAGCTTGTCAATTTGCTCATCTATCTTGGGTTTAAGTGCGAATGGCACCCGCCTTGGTTTCAGGCGTTTTGGGGGGACGTTTGGGTCTAGGCTGAATGATATAAGGGGCCCTCGGTACTTGCCTAGGTTTCCATCGAAGACCTCTTGGAATTCCTGGGCCAGTTGCTCCCAGCTGTCGTCAGTGACGTGATCGACTCCCGTGACTGCGATGCCGAGCGGGGCGAACCATTGCAGTCCCAGTAGGCTTGGGCGGTTGCGGTCGACAATTGTCAGGGGAAGCCTTTCAGTGTGCCCTTTATATGTGATGTTGAAGTGTTTGGTTCCGACTACCGGGATGCGGTTTCCCTGGTAGTCCTTTACGATGAGTCTCTGGCTGTCTAGGTTCCTCCTTTGGATGGTAGGCACCAAGCGCTTTATTTCATGCCATGCTATCATGGAGAGGTAGGACCCGGAGTCCACCTCCATTTTGCATGGCTCGCCCTCGATGCCTACCTCCACGTGGACCTTCCGGGCGTCATTGGTTATGACGTGGCCGATGGTGACCGTCTGATGGGTCTCCTCTCTTCGCCGGTTATCGCCGCCTCGCAGGGATCGTCCGTTCCGGTCCCATCTGTTGTCCTGGTCCGGGGTGGTGTGCTCTCTCTCCTCCGGTCGCTCTGGTCCCATTGTGCCGGGCTGTGGTTCTTTTTTAGGTGGCAGACACGGGCGATGTGTCCCTTCTTGTCGCAATGCCGGCAGATCGATTCGAAAAACCGGCATTCCGACCTGGGGTGGTCACCACCGCAACCGGCACAGTTGGTCCTCGACTTACGACCCCGCCGGTTCCGTGGGTCGTGGCCTGTCTGGAGGCGATGGATGTCCTCCTCGTCATTGGAAGTGCCCGATGCCGAGTGGAAGTCGCCCTGGTGGGTGGTCGTCTCGGGTTGGGCCTCGGCCGACCTTGCAGGGTTGTTGTTTCCGCTGCGGTCCCCAGCGTTCAGTCTGCACATGCAGTCGGCGGAGGTTCGGGTCGCTTCGGCGGCTGCGGCTGCGGTGAGGGTGTCTGCTAGGCTGATGTTGCCCTTGGCCATCAGCCGGCTCTGGAGGACGGGGTCCCACAAGCCGAGCACGATTCTGTCTCGCAGGGCGTCGTTCAGGTTGTCGAATTCGCAGAGCCCCCCTCGGCGCCGTAGTTCGGCGACGAAGTCACTGAAGCTCTCACCCGACCGTTGGTACCGACGGTAGAATTCGTTGCGTCGGATCAGGATGGGTACCTCTGGAGTGTAGTGCCGCCGAAGTATTGGCTCGAGGACGTCCCAGTCCATCGCGGTCGCATCGGCGGGTTTAGCAAGCGCCTTGGCCATCTTGAATACCTTGGTCCCGCAGTGGGTCAGGAAGACGGCGCGCTTCATGGGGCCGGTGGCGTCCTTCAGGTCGCTGCACTCAAGGAACATGCGGAATCGGTCGGAGTACGATTCCCAGTCCTCGGTGGCAGGGTTGAAGGGTGCGGGGGGTGTGATTTTCGCCATCGTGGTGGTTCGTCTGGCTTCCGTCGGACACATGGTTCGGTTCAGGGTCTGGATCCCATCCTTGTCGCCAGTGTTGTGTCCGCGAAAGGATGCCAGGAGTCGGTGACTTCAAATCATGCTCTTTTATTTAAGTAGGAACCGAACTGGCTCTTCGCAAAAGGTTCGCGGCTCTTATTCTTTCAGCCGCGGTGGCCGCGGCCAATGGCACCGCTTTGAATCTCCCGCGATTTGAATGGACCAATCGCGGGAGATTCTTAGCGAGCCAATCGGCGCGGCTCGCCTGACCAATCAGAGTGCCCCGCGCTTTGGCCAATCAAAGCGTGGGGATCTCAAGAATGCTAATTAGGGACAGAACAAATTAATTCATTAGCAAGAACCCAGAAGAATAGAAGCATTGAGAGAGCTTTTGTTTTTTTAGAAAGGAAGGTACATGTGAGTTCTCCTCCCCACACACAATCCTCCACATCAGGTCTATCAAACTCCCAGCCCATGGGCTGGATGCATCATGCGCTGACCATGCCCAGTTTAGTGAAAGGGGAAAGGTCCCAATATATCACATGACATCACCATGATAACATGAGTTTGACACCCCTTTTCTATATAATAACACTTTATTATCCATCTAGTAAGCAGAGGAGGCACCTACATTGGCAGACTGAATCCAACATTTCAAATACATCGTATTGCAGCACCCAATGTTCTCAAAATTTTGATCTTCCAAAAAGAATAAGACCCACTCTTTGGCCAACAAGAAAATTGATCAATTTGGAATGCAAATAGCTGCCATTTTAAAATCCTTTCAAGCCAAGTTTTTCTTGTAATAAAAGACAAAACTAGAAAAAAAAATGGGAGGGAGTCTCCCATATCAAAACTAAACTGCAAGAGGCAATTATTTCACAGTCAGTTGTAATTTTACAGCAGGCGTGGTATTCAGAAGGATCTGACCAATTCTGGAGAACCGGTAGCGGAAATTTTGCATTGTTCGGAGAACTGGCTAATACCACTTCTGATTGGCTGGGTCTTCTTTGGTTGCCCTGCACAGGAGAACGGAGCTGGAAAGCAGGTTAGTGGGGTGGGAAGGGAATGGAGATTTTACAGTATCCTTCCCCTGCCATGCCCACCAAGCCACAACATACCCACCAAGCCACACCCATAGAACCGGTAGTAAAAAAAAAAAAATGAATCCCACCACTGTTTTAGAGGCTAGATTGAATTCTCAATCTAGCCTATAAACTTCATTAAACAATTTTCCAAGTTTGTGAGTAGGCAAAATAATTATATGCACTCATTAGGCATAATGTTCCAGCCAACTGATCTCAAGAATAGAGACAATATCTGGTTTCCGGTTCCGCGTGGCTTCGGTGGCAGCAGGAATTTGCAACTGCTCGCGATTCCTGCTGCGCTTGCCACTGAGTTGTCCCCAATCCAAACGGGTCAGGGGGATATGGCTGCCCTGTAGGGACAGTCGAAGAGAGAGGGGAGCCGGACAGGAGGTTGGAGGTGCCGCAGACCCCCTCCTCATCCGGAAAAACCCCTTTTTCCCAAGGTGGTGGAGCGGCGGTCAGCAATGGCCGCCACGAAGAAGCCAGCAACCGGGTAAGATTGTGCTGGAGGAAGCAAGAGGAGTGAAAGTGCTGGCTGAGCCGGGTCAATCAACATCTTTCAAATTCGTTGGAACTGAGCTGTCTGAATTGCTGGAGGATACATTGTATCCCTAAGAAGATTGAAAGCGGCGGAGAAGCTGTTAAAGGGATTTTTTTTTTCTTCACTCTTCCACCCCATGGAAACAGCAGATTTGAAATATGTCTGGGCATTGAAGGTGAATTATTCTGAAAGTTGAAGCTAAGGGACAAAAGGGTTCTTGGACATTGAAAAACTTAAGAAATTGGAAAACCCTTATTAGAGGTATGGATTTCTGATTATTTAAAATTGATGTTGCAAGTGGGAAGGGAGAGGAAAAAAAATTGGAGCAGAAGCTGAAAAAGGAGGAGATTGCCTAGAATCCCAAAGAAAGGTATATGGTAATTGGATCTCTTTGATTAAACATTAACCCCAGAAAGAGAAAGAGAAGAAGGAAGAAAAGTATTAATTTTTGGAATTTTTTTTGAATTATTTTTGATTAAAAATACTTGTGGTTGTTTTGGAAAAAGTTTCTCCTTTCATGATGGCATCGCTTGTGGATGAACTAGAGACTGAATATCAAAAATATAAAAAGGAAGATACTTTGGGCACTTTGTTTCAATTTTTAGAAATGGCGTTATGTACTTATGAAAAGTTGACTACGCAACAGAATGACTGAGACAAAGAAGAAGAGAAAGAAGAAGCCATCTTTGATGAACAATGGGTTCTTTCCGGGGAGGAGGAGAAAAAGGATAAGAAAAAGGGGATTTTAAGAATTGAAAAAACAACCAAAAAAGAGAAAAATGAGAGGAAAGGTGGATGCAAGGTTAGAAAGCAAAGGAAAGGGAGTAAGAAAAGGGAGGAGGAGACACAAAGGGGTAAAAAGGGCAAGGAGAAGAATAAGCAAGAGAGAAAGAGGAGAAGCCTCAATGGTGGGAAGCAAGATCTAAAGAAAAAAAGTTTATTCAGAGACAATGGATGAATTTAATTAAGGATAAAAGAGGGATTCTGGAGGGTACATAAGAATTGTGTTTTTATATGTATATTTAGAGTATAAAATTCATTGTGTAATTTTAGAATCTATTAAACAGAATCCCAAGATAAATTAAGTGTTATATGAAGTACTTTTAAGTTAGGGTAATGAGTTAAAGACGTCACTCCAATTAGTGTATAGGAGAAGTATAGTAAAAGAAAAAAGATGAATGGATAGTTGGAAATAGAACAGACAAAGAATGTTATTGAAAATGGTAATAAGATATGGAAGGATATATAAAGGTTTTGTTATTTATTTATTTTTTGTATATTGATAAAAGGCAATAAAATTTTAATTAACAAGAAATAATTTGGATGAAAAGGAGAAGCTGGGATAAGATATGAAGTTAAATAGATAAAGTAATCATTATGTTCTATTGGTTTTCTTCTTTTATTGTTTTTTCTTAGAAAAGAATTTATAAGCTGTTATGCCTTGATTCTTTGTGCACTGTTTTTATAAAATTGATAAAATTGATTTATAAAAAAAAAGAAAAAGAAAATGATAATAAGATATGGAAGGATATATAAAGTGAATATGATGTTTGAATTTGTGTCTGTGTGAAGAGTTTTAACCCGGGATCAGACAGCCTTCAGAAAAGATCTTTTAGTTTTGTTTATGTTTTCTGTTTTGTATGTTTATGAAAGGCAATAAAATTTTATTAAGCAAGAAATATAATTTGGATAAAAGGAGAAGTCTGGATAAGATATAAAGTTAAATAGATAATGTAAATATTGATATTACAATTTGAAATTATTTTATATGTTCTATTGGCTTTCTTCTTTAATTATTATTAATTTTTCTTTTAGAAAAGACTTTTCAAGTTGTTATGCCTGGATTGTGTATTGTGTTTTCTGTAAAATTAATAAAATTTATTTAAAAAAAAAAAAGAATAGGGACAATATCTGTGGGACTGAATGACAGAGTAGTCTATTTCTGTTTCATAATTAATATGGTTTTGTCAAGGGCAGTGAAAGGTTTATGGCTACAATTTTTTTTCCTACAACCATTTAATTCAACCATATTAATTTAGGAGTTTTCAAATAACATAAAAATACATTATTTATTTATAAAATTTATTGACTGCCCATCTTACTACAGATAACTCTGGATGACTTACGATCATAAAAGGTAAATATATGCATAATTCTAACTTGGCTTATTGGAGTGCTGGCCTTGATTGTTGTGTAGCTAACCTTGCTGACTAGACTACTCGCAGCCAGAGGCTATTGAAGGTGCATGTGAGAGATTTGCTCCAGGACTTGTAGTGAATGTGGGGAAGTTTGGGAGCACAATTGGAACAATAAAAGGGAGTTAGACCTGTTCTCTGGGTGTATTGTTTATATGCCATGCTCCTGGTCATCACACCCATTGAGAAGGACCTTGGAGAAAAGAACTGAAACAATACAAAACTTGTCACCCAGCCATTGACATAGACAACCCCAAAGGATGTGATGTCCCTTTGATGTGTCCCGTGATGGCGATCCTATTGCATGCATGCCACAGATGGCAGGCAGAACCATTTGTGCTGGTATGCAAGCTGTAGGCAAACTTACTTCACTGGGCATGCGTGTGCCTCACAGCTGATTTTCGGCCAGCTTGAGGCCTTTTTTGGCCTTGCAAAGGCTTGAGGAAGGCTTCTGCAGGCAAAAAACTAGCCCCGTTTCATCACTTCCTGTTTTTCCAAAAATAAGGGAAGTAAAGAAACGGGGCTAGTTTTCGGCCTTCAAAGCCTGCAGAAGCTTGCAGAAGCCTTCTTCAAGACTTTGGGAGGCTGAAAAAGGCCTCAAATTGGCCGAAAATCAGCTGTGATGCACAGTGCAGGTAAGGGGGCTGCGGGGTTGGGTGGGGATTATGCACACATGCGTAGGGGGCATGGGGGGGCACGCATTGCCTTCTGAGTGCTGGCACACGAGTGTGTGCATGCATGCAAGCACATGCACAATTTTTGGCACAGGAGCCCAAAAAGGTTAGCCACCATTACCATAATCAGTAGTATCAAAAGCCACTGAGAGATGAAGATGAAGGAGGATGGTTGTACTACTCTCACCAAAGATCATCAACAAATGTGAGCAATGGTTTATACGGTTCTCCTTTATTATTCAGCACCAGCCTATGGCTCAATCCATGTCTGCTAAACGTGTTTTTAAAAGGGAAAAGAAAGCAAACAATAAAACTAGAACATTGTTGATACTTTATGCTGAATAATATTTTACTTCTTTTAGAGCTCTGATATTGTTTTGGTTTGACATTATATATACAACACTGTGATATGCTTGTTATCAGCATAATAACAACAGGGATTCACTGACAGGAAAAAGAAAATACATTAACATATTTTAAATAAAACAGAAAAACAACTGAATTATCAAAGATCAGCAAAGCAAATATTTAAAAGTCAAACCTTATTTACCTATGTTTTTAAGTCATGCAGCTGAATTTAATGTTTCGCTAGCTTTAATAAAGATTGTAATTTTGCGTCATGGCAGAATTCCAGTTTTGTTCAAGGAAAAATGATTGGGCTTGTGATATTTATTTAAGGATAAAGATACCATCCGCATTTAAAAAAAAAAAAAATTCCTGCTTTTATTGATCCTACTTTTACTGATTTTTGAGGCTGGATGATGAATCACAAAGTCTGTCATGTGACTTCCTGAAAAATATTTCACTTTGTTTTAAGAGAAAGTATCCAAAGAAAATCAGTAGGTTTGATTTCATATTCCTGTGGTTTTAGATAGTCTTCTGCATTTTACAGTTTTTGCTGTCTTGAATTAATCTTTCAGATTTTTGACATTCATCTTTTTTCTCTGCTATTTGAAAGAAATTAAAGGTGAAGGGTTCAGTACTATTTTTACTTCTGTATCAGCTCCTGGACTGTCAGAATATCAAGAAAAACCAAATGTTATTTTGGGCCACTCATTTCTAAATAATACGTTTGCAGTATAAAATAGACATTACAGCGAGAGGTTAAAGACCATGATATCATTAAAAGCCCAGATAACTGAACGTTATTATTCATAAACATACTAGAAATTACAATTTACCCTGTTATCATAAAAGGCTTTTAATAAATAAAAAGATAATATATATCTATTTATATTATATATTAAACATAATACAAAATAATTTTAGAAGAAAATTAAATATGATAAATTCATTTTTAAAAATAACAATTACCATAGAAAAGAAACCAAGCAAATTTTGAGAATTCCAGATAATTGTCAATATTTCAAACTTTTCCAATATCTGAGCTGTCCAGCTAAAGATAGGTGTGAATTTCATCAAGTACTACCAGATTTCAGTAGTAGTTGATGGATTAAATGGACAAGAGCAGATTTTTTTTTACCATCCTGAAAAAATATATATAATTGCAAATTTCTCCACTACATCACAGATTTGGCTCAGGTATCACATTACACTCATATAGGTAGGCAATACCTGGCATTTTTTTTGCTTATTGTTTTATAAAATAAAGATTTTAATCCACTTTGAAATTCCAACTTTGGCTATTATTGGACAGATTATCCATGTTTTTAAAATCATTTAATTTGCATTAGCATTCTGCTCTTATTGTTTATTCAATTTTTATACCACTCTGTCTTATTTCTTACAAATTTGTCATGTTTCTTAACCAGTATCCTAAAATGTAGATGCTATTTTCTATCCATTACCTGTTGTATCCAATACTGATTTCCCATCAGCCTGATGTTCATTTCTGTCTTCTGTAGATTGGATGTCAGTTTTCTGGTAGGCTAGAATCCCTTTATCCTCAGACCTACCTTTTGAAGTCTCCAAAGCTCTGGATCTCAAGAAATAATGGTGGTTGGAGCCCTTGGCCACCCTTTAAATGCCTGTGTTTGGAGCTGTTTTATTAGTGCTGTTGGACTAATGCCTTGGGACAATTATCAGTACTTTGGGCTTGTACCCAAAGCTCAGCATCCTCAAAAATTCCTGGCCTAATTCTATTCTTTCTCCATCTTCCTCACCAATGTTTCTGCTGTTTTCCTCAGTATTTCAGTTCTCCTTTCATTTCTCAGCTCTCTTTTCCCCAATACTGCCATTGTTGAATCATTAATTTTTAGGGCCATCTCATTTGAATGTCCAAGGTGAGGCCCTTACAGAAAAGGTGAGGAGTTTTCCCCTATAATTAATTTCAAACAGTCAGAGGTGGTATTTGCTGGTTCTCTGAACTACTCAAAATTTCTGCTACTGGTTCTCCAGAACTGGTCAGAATCTGCTGAATACCACCTCTGATCACATGGAACTCAATAAAATTTATTAGTAATGTGTATGTAGGTGGCCTCTTGAAAGGGAAAATACCAAAAATATTGGTAGTCCTTCACTTACGATCACGATTGAACCCCAAATTTATGCTGCTAAGCAAGACATTTGTGGAGTGAACCTGGCTTCTCCACTCTCTGTTTGTCAGAAGGTTGCAAAAGATGACCACATGATCCCAGGACACTACAACTGTCATAAATATGAACCAGTTGCCAAGCATTCAAATTTTGATCAAGTGACCACAAGGTCACAGTTGTAAATGAAAAATAGTCATAAGTGAATGAATTGTTGTACGGCGAGGGCTACTTGTACATAAATGTTTCAAAACAGATTTGAGGGCAGGCATGTCAGATTGAGACATAGAAAGGTGTGTGAGGGGTGGGTTAATGTCAGCAAGCAGAAAAAGGATTGATATTTAAGAACAAAACATCCAGGCTGATAAATGCTGAAAACTAACAACAAAGCTGTAGGAGCAAAGCTTTTATTTCAAAGAAATGGATCAATAAACCAATAACCTGAGCTGTTAAAAGGTATTGGATCTAAGCACTCTAAGGCACCCTTAGTTTCTTCTGTGAAGGGCGCTTTTCTGTTGCATGTTTTGTATTTTAAGGGAAATTTAAGGGAAATTTGTTTTTGTTGATATTGGTTTTGAGGTGATCGTATCTAAGAAACTAATAATAAAACCAAGAGGCGGTGTCAATGAGCTATAAGATTAAGAAGCTGCTATATGCCGTATATTTGTTTTTGGGCTTCTAAAAAATAACACTGTTCATGACCGTATCTAGCTGGAGATTGCTTGCTACCTCTGTAGAAAAGGTATTTCCGACATAATGCTTTTGGTTTTCTAACTGTAACTAAAGGCCATCTTTTCTGCATCTTTTCACACACGTAAAAATAGAATAAAGTCAACATGAGGAAAAAGAGGGAAATGAGTTCTAGTCTCCATCTGTTTTGTGTGCATTGATCCAAAATATCAGGACCCATCTTATACTGAATAACTGTTTTTAGAAAACAAAACAACAATAAAAAGCATTCTTGTTGTATAGCTTTGATGCATGTAGTCTACAAATTATTATAGTCTTTTTAATTCTGTGGCAGCCATACAGGACATTACCCACTGATGCTGGGCACTCTTTTTTTTTTTTTTTTTGTAAATTTTATTTGAGTTTTCACAAAGAGAAAAAAAAATACAAAAAAAACATCTTTTTTTAAAGTAGCGTAATCCCGGGTTACATTTCTTCACACAGACACAAATTCAGGTTCATGCTCATTTTTATATTCTATTCCAGATCTTATTACTATTTCACATTTTCTGCATAGCTTCTCCCCTCTTTTAATTTTCTCAATTTTATTTTAATTATCTCATCTCAATTCAAATCATTGTATTTATATTTTTTGTCTGTCCTGTTTCAATTATCTATTATCTTTTCTCATTAAACAAAATTTCTCCTATAATTACTGATTGGAGTATGACACCTTTATATCTTTTCCCTAAAGTTGTAACATTCAATATAATATATAACTTCCATTCGGATTCTGCTTGGTACATTCTTAAAATACACACTGTATTCTTAAAAAAAGAAAAAATTATAAATATATATAATTAAAACAACATTCCATTCCAATTCAATTCTATCATTAATATTAATATTCATTAAAGTCTTAACATCTTTAACATTACTTTTCAATTAAATATCATACTTCTATGAGAACAATTATAAGCTTTCCATAGTGAACTCCCCCCCTTCACTTATATTTTATAAAACATGAACTAATTAAAATGTTCCCGTTCCTTCCTAATTCAATTTTCTCATTTATTTTATTTCACTTATTTTATTCACAAACATTTCACTAAATTACACTAACTATTTTATCCCTCATTTTAATCATACGTTGTTTCCAAATTTCTAAAGTTATTTCTATTACTAATATAAGAATACAATCTTATGTACCTTTACAGAATCCCTTTTTCAGTCAGATATTCACCCATTATCTCTAAATAGGTCCTGTTTCTCTATATCTTGCTCTGGCCCTTTGTAACTTCTTTTCCTTTCCTTCTTCCCTCTCTTCTTCTTTCTCCCCTTTTTACCCCGTTGTCTCTCTACCTCTATTTCTTTCTTCTGTACTCCCCTTTTCTTTTGCTTTCCAGTATTATACTTATTTTTCGAATTATTTTTCTTTTCTTTGGTTGTTTTTTTAAGTTTTAAATTCTCCCTTCTCTTTCCCTCCTTTCCTTTTTCTTCCCCACCTAAAATTGCTTGTTCATTAAAGATGGCTTCTTCTTTGTCCCAGTCTTCTTGTTTTTCAGTCATTTCTTGTTGTTTCTCATAGTTCCAAATCTCCATTTCTACGAATTGAAAAACAAAGCCAAAAGAACCCTTCCCTTCTTGTGCATCTTCTTTGTACTTTTTAAATTCCATTTTCAATTCATCCAGAAGTGGTGCCATTGTATAAATTTTTAAACAACCACCTGATTGATTTTAGTCATTCAAATATAATAACCAAGAATCCAAAGATCACCAAATAATCCAAATACACGCAAGCTGTTTCTTTTTTGCTCTTTTTTTTCACTTTCTCTTCCTGGGGTTACTATTTAGTTGCAAAGTTTTAGTTCAAATGTATCTTTTAGAAGTCTTGTTGAAGTTTTACTGTAGATTCTTTTTAATTCCAGGCAGTCTCCTCCCTCTTCCAGATCCTGCCCTTATTGTTTTTCTCTCCCTTTCTGCTTATGGAAAAGAAAATTTCCAGAAATCTTTATTATCCCTTTGGCATTTTATTTTATTTTCAGCTTAATTGCCTATTGATCCTCAGATGTCAAAGCGGATTTTTCTGATTTCTTATTTAAGTCTCTTAATTGTCAGTTTTGGGAAGGAGAGAGAAGGAAAAAAAAGCCAAACCTTTCCCTTTTCACTTTCCTTCGCTGCTTCCGACTCTTCTTTGAGAACGATGTTATTTTTTGTAAGTTTAAATTCCAGGGTACCTTAGTTGTTGCTTTTACAATTTAACTCGGTCAACCAAAACTTTCTCTTCTTATCTTCCTCCTGCACATTCTTTCCCGATTGAGTTCTTCTTTGTGGTGGCCATTTCTGACCACTGCTGCAGCCGCCTTCAGGAAAGAGAGTAATGGCCAGCTGAGGAGGAGAGATGTGGCTCTCCTCAACCCTGCTGGTGGTCTCCCCCTCTTCACCACCTCTATGGGGTGGTTTAGCCCCGAAACCAGCTGGCTCGGGGTGCTCCAGCGGTGAGCCCAGACAGAAACCGCGCACAATCGTGGATTTCTGTCTGTCACTGAAGCCCTTCAAACTGGAAGTCGATGCTGAGCACTCTTTGAAATTGTAAAATGGTCCTTTGTTTTAAGAAAGTGATAGATGTCTTAATGAGCAGGCACTAAAATTAAAAGCAATCACATTTTATGAAATTTCAAAAATTCTTATCACATGAATTTTGAGGGTTGAAGTCCCTTTGTTCTCTTTGTCTCTTTGTTCACTGGATTATGGTCAAAAATAATTGAATTACTGAATAATAAGTGTCCGCTAAAAGCAAAAAAAATATTCAATAATTTATTTCCAAATAGGACTGCAATTTATAAAAATATCAACTCAAATTGCAGTGAAAGTTCTTTTAAGGCTCAAAAGAATGATTATAATGTAGGTTTCAATAAGGTAATGATAAATGAAACTCATGATAAAAAGAAGGGGAATATTTGAGGATTCAATATAAATTATCTGAATGGGGATTGTTATAAAAAGTTAGAAGGGTTATCAGCATGTTTTCAAATATATTTTTCAACAAGAGAAACATTAGATGATTGCTCATCTATATACACATGATATGTATGTTAAACAATTATTGACAAGCAATTAATAATTACTCTAGCTCCTGCTCTGCAGAGGACAAACATGGCCATATACTTTGAAATAAGTTGTTAACCACTTGCTTCCTGAGGTAACCATTTCAACAAGACAAGGAAATACTTTGATACTAATAAAGAACATTGTAAACATTAGTAAAAGATAAAACCTGTTACCAGAACAAAAGAGAAAAAGCACTTTAGAAAACAACAGGGAATTCTGGGAGTTGAAGTCCTCCAGGCTTAAAGTTGTCAAGGTTGGAGACCTTGTAGAATATGTTTCAAAGCAGTATTTCTATGCCTTCTGGTATTGATACTGACCATTGTAACCGCAGCCAATTGGAACTAATTGCCTAAGCTTGAAGATGAGGAAGGCCAATTTAGATTTTTGTATATCCATCTCAGTAGATTGCCAGCATAGGGCAATATTTATTTGACCTCTGATATGTCAAAACTATACATTATAATTTATTTTACTCTATAAAATCTCATTTCTGTGCCAGTAATGTAAGATTACATTTTTAGTAAAATGGATGTATTATTTCCAGTCCTGCACTATATTTAATAATTATGTACTTTATCTCTTAGGTTTTTCTCAGTATGCCATCAACAAGTTGTGTAATTTATATTCCACTGCACATAATAAATAACTTTATGCTTATGACCTGCCAAGATCTTTTTGATTAGCCATTTGAGTAAAACTCTGATATATATCCATTAAGAATAAACAACTTTTTTCTAAGATGCAAAGTGGGAATTAAAACATTTTCAGATATAAAGTTGAAACTGGCTAAATCAGTTTTTAGTTCATCGGTAAAGTGTTTTTTTAAGATTTTACATACATTTTTATTTATTTTGTATGGTTGCCTAAATTTACATTAATGCACAGCTAAGAGAAGGTCAAGAGTGCCTTTTAGTGTTTTATGAGTTTTTGGAAGAAGGCAGAATATGCATAATGTGTATAAAAACTTATGTATATTGCTAACATCTGGTTGATTACAGTTCTATATAATCATTTATTGTGTAGGTTTATAGCCTGATTTTCTTAAATAGACTGTCTCATATTTTCAATCAATAATCTTGCACTTATCAAGAAATGTCATAAAATTATTGTCACTGGTAGCTTATATTACTGTGCTGGAAATAAAACAGTTTCAACAAAAGTAGTATTGTTTTTAACTTTTAAAAACTCTTGTTTTTGCTAATTTCCACTGTTATTTTCTTGACACATATTTGAACTCAATATCAAATTGAAAAACAAGAAAATTTGATATGATTTTCAGTTCTGAAAATAGCCTTAGACATGTTTGGATCATAAACCAATTGTCCTAAATGAAGACAGTGGTATAAGCTTGGCCAATATAAAGAGGGATGAATCGAATCAAAAGAAAGGCAAACCTGTGAGAAAATCTGTCTTACAATTTTAACTCTATTCGATCCTTAATGTAAAGCCAGTTTGGTGTAGCGGTTTAAAGCATCAGACTAGAAATTGATCATGATATCATGATCAATCGATCATCAAAACATGAGTTCTTGTCCTAACTTAGGTATGAAATCAGCTGGGTGGCCTTAGGCTGTTCTGCTTTCTCAGGTCAAGGATGGAATGGCAAACCACTTGTAAAACATTTTGTCAAGAAAACCACAGGGACTTTTCCAGGCAATCTCAGAGAATGAAAAGGAAAAAAAAAATCCCAATGTTGAACATTGAAGTGGAAGACTCATTTCATAATGCAGACAATGAGAGTGAGCCTAGGTAGAGACATTTGTGGCCCATTTAATCCTCTGATTGTTCTTTGAATAGCATTCCTTCATTTTGTGCAATATGCAGGGGTGGGCTGCTGGGGGTTCCAGGAGTTCAGGAGAGCCCCTAACTAAGATTCTGGGCAGTTTGGCCCAGAATCTGGCCACTCCTGGCTGGCCCAACCCACCCTGCCCCTCCCAGGAATCCCCACGCATCCCGTTTTCGATGCAGGTAGGTGCAGGTGGAGGCTTGGGGAGGGACAAAAATGGATGTCCTAGAAGTTCAGGAAGGCCGGAAATGGGCCCATTACTGGCATCCAGAGTCTCTCCAGAGCCCAGGGAGGCCATTTTCGCCCTCCTGGAGATTCGAGGAAAACCTCCGGAGCCCAGGGAGGACAAAATTACTCCCCCCACACCATGGTGCAGGAGGCCAACTAGGCCACATCCACCATGGCCATGCACACCCAGTAACTGGGCAGAGAACCCGTTGCCAAAATTTTTGAAGCCCAGCCCTGGCAATATACCACATCAAATGTTCATTATGAGATGCAAGAAACTGCAATATGGCAGTCTGGCTTCAGGTATGAAGTCCTAAAAGATATCCCTGAGTTTTTCTCAGCTATGTATGAATATGAATGTAAACAGCCCACAGAAAATGTCAGATTCCCACTGGAGTCACGGAATAGATTACATGGTTTTCCATGCTACAACCCTACTGAGGTATAGTATCTCTTAAGCAGACGAACAAACCAGTCTTTAAACAGGTAAAATGGGATAGAAATAAGTATCTCATTGGATAATAAATTAATAATGTTGGTTGTTTTATTTTTGTAATTTTATTATGCTTTATATTTATTAGATATTTATGTGTTTTATTTTCCTGTAAGCCACTCAGAGTTGCCTTGAACTACAAGATGAGCAACAAATAAATTTGATTAAATAAATACATAAATACATAAATAAATAAACCTGGAACCTAGAATACTATGACCCAAAAGGGTTTTAATACAGTGATAATGGATTTAATGTCATCGTTCCCATGTAACCTTCATTCAAATCTGATATCATGCCACTGATAATGAATATGAAATTAAAGGAGAATTATCTATTCATGATTCATACAATGAAGAGTCATTGAAACATTTACGAAGAGTTAAAATAAATTATAGATATTTCACATAAGCGGCTTCTGAGATAGATAGATAGATAGATAGATAGATAGATAGATAGATAGATAGATAGATAGATAGATAGATAGATAGATATAGATATAGATATAGATATAGATATAGATATAGATATAGATATAGATATAGATATAGATATAGATATAGATATAGATATAGATATAGATATT